>OX608076.1:8311593-10744093 GCA_951509635.1 Eupeodes luniger | reverse complement strand
TTTGGTCGATAGTGGACTTTCCTGGTCTGAAGCCACACTGATAAGGACCTATCAGGTTGTTGACGAACGGCTTCAGACGTTCACATAATACGGCAGAAAGGATCTTATATGCAATGTTAAGGAGACTGATCCGTCTGTAGTTGGCGCAATTTAAATGGTCTCCTTTTTTTTCAGTCTAGTTTCGACTTTAGAAGTGAACAGAAGTGATAAAGAAGTGTTAAACAAGTTCTGAGTGAAAGAAATTTGGGTAAGAATTTTGAGAAATAATAATAATATTATAATGGAAGAAGGGTGCTCCAATGGGTGCTCCGCCGACGAGACGGTTGGTTTAACCACCGATCTGGAGTCGGAATCGGAGTCTGGTGCTCCGCTGGCGGAGTTCAAAGCTCCACTAGTAAGACTTAGGTTTATGAAGGATGCTGATGGTCAGGTGGTGGCGAAGACCAATCCTAAGAAGAAGAGAGGAAGGAAACCTAAAGGAAAGGCCAAGGGACCAGCTTCAAGGTCTAACTCGGAGTCCATGGCTGAGGATTCTGCCTCCGTGGTGTAGGAGACCGTGGCTATGGACACTGAGGATATCAAGACCGCCAGAACGAGGAAGCGACGGGTTGAGAAGTCTTTGGACTCCTCTTCTCCAGAGCCGAATTGTGCAAAGATGCTGGCCTCGGAAGCCCCGAGTTTGGCAGAGGAAATGGGTGCTGCTGATGGAACCAGGAGCGTTGCTGTGGATGCTGTGGTGGCTGCTGATGGACCAGATGGAACTAGGTGCTCCGCTGGTGTCTCGGTTGCCATTGGGGGACGTGATGTGTCGGATGGTGTTGCTGTTGCTGCTGCTTCTGCTGTGGCTGCTGATAAGGGTGCCATCTATGGTGGTGTTGTTGCTGTTGGTGGTAAATTGGCTGATGGAGTTGTTGGGGATGTAGGTGTTGCTGCTGTTGGTAGTAATTTGGCTGGAGGTGTTGGGGGTGTAAGTGTTTCTGCTGTGGTTGGTGGTGCTGCTGCTATTTGTGGTGGTACTGTTGCTGAAGGAGGTACTGGGGTTGATGGTGGTTCTGCTGCTAGTTATTGTGGTAGTGCTGTGGTTAGTACAGGCGCGAGTCTCGATAGAGGCTGCCTGCAGCCAGCTACACGACGATGATCATTCATTTGCCAGTCATGATATGGAGTTTGTGAGAAGCACATCGCGCTTTAAATACCTACTTCCTAAATAAAGATAAAATTGAATTAAACGTTTCTTTTATTTCGTTTTTTGGACTTTTAGGTTTCCTGTGACTAAAGTGGTGACCCCGACGTGATGGCTGAAGAAAACAGTGTACCTCCAATACCTCCAGTACCTCCAGCTGTTGTTCAACCGGTCGATGTAGCCGCAAACTACTATGCTCACCTCCAGATGCCACCTTTCGTTGAGTCAGACGTAGACAACTGGTTCTTTTTGCTAAATTTTTATTTTCGGGCACAGGATGGCCGAAAATTCGACACCGTTTGTGCACAACTGCCGCTCTCTCGAATTACTGAGCTCCGACCGATACTTGATGCACCAACAGAACGCGAGAAGTACGAATATACTCGCTCCGAATTCATCAACTATTTTGCTGACAGCCAACAAAAAAGACTCCGTCGAGTCCTTCACGATATGCCGCTTGGCGACAAAAAACCGAGTCAGCTCTATTATGAGAAGCGTCTAAAGGCTCTCTGAGTGAACCTGTGTTGCTCGATTTATGGGCAGCACGTCTTCCGCAATCTGTCCATGCAGTGACTGCCATGGTTAAAGGATCCGCCGCGGAAAAAACACAAATTGCCGACACGGTAATGGAAAATGTTGAACTACGCCAGCTAAATGCCGTCGCATCCAGTGCCAATGGGCCAGCTTTAGCATTAGTACCCAATGAACGTCAAGCCTTCATCGACAGCACCCCATCCTCGTCCGAAATCGCTCATCTGACACAGGAAATTTCGAAATTAGTAACCCAGCAGCGCCAACAACGACCGTCACGGCAACAAAATAGCACGCCTTCACGATCAGGCCAGCCCCAAATTTGTAGCCAGCGCAGACGCGAGAAATCGATTGAGCAGTTCGATGACTGTCGAAAATCTCGGATAACATAGCAGAACCCAAACGTGCTTGATTCTCTATCAATAGACTCTGCTTGCGTGAACATAATACCAACCTCTCTTTTCTCATTGATACAGGTGCTGAAGTTTCCTGCATTCCACCATCTTCATCAAAGAAAAAACCTCGACCGACCACCATGCAGCTGTTTGCTGTAAACAGCTCGCCGATAAAAGTTTACGGTGAAGTTACTCATGAGCTCAACCTTGGGCTCCACCGTCCATTTATTTGGACTTTCATCGTCGCCGATGTCACATCGCCAATCATTGGAGCCGATTTTCTCCAGCATCACGAGCTAATGGTGGACGTTAAAAGAGCTCGCCTAATTGACTCACGCTCCAACTCAGCTTCGAAATTGCTCTTCGCTATTACCAGCAACCAACAGTCCCCGCAGCTCATCGATCGAAATTCACCGTTTACCGACATTATAACGACTTTCCCAAACATTACTCGCCTCGCACCACCCGGTGTATCGACCAACTCCAAAGCAGTCCACTTCGTCGAAACAAACGGCCCACCATGATCAGCTCGAGCACGTCGACTGCCTCCGGATAAGTTGAAGGCTGCAAGGAAGGAATTTGAATTGCTGATGCGTGCTGGTATTTGTCGACCCTCAAAATCCAATTGGTCGAGCCCGCTTCACATGGTGCGTAAAGCAGACGGCTCATGGAGACCCTGTGGTGACTACAGGAGTCTCAACGCAATTACGTCACCAGATCGCTACCCGCTCCCGTACCTTCATGATTTTGCAAACATACTTCGGGGTAAGTCTGTTTTCTCAAAAATAGATTTACAAAAGGCTTTTCACCAGGTGCCAATCAACCCCGAAGACGTCCCTAGGACGGCCATCATCACGCCGTTTGGCCTGTACGAGTTCACCCACATGACATTCGGGTTACGTAACGCAGCCCAACCCTCCAACGGCTAATTCATGAAGTGCTACGAGGAGTCGAATTTGCATTTCCATACATGGACGACATCTGCATCGCATCATCGAACATCGATGAGCATCGTCAACACCTATGTGAAGTGTTAGAGCGGCTTGCTAAACACAACTTAGCGATCAACGTAGCTAAGTGTGTCTTCGGGAAGTCGGATCTGGAATTCCTTGGACATCTTATTACCAAGGATGGAATTTTCCCACTCCCATCACGAGTTGACGCGATTCAACGATTTCAAAAGGCCAGGGACGGTGAAACAACTGAAAAGATTTATCGCTACGATAAATTTTTATCGCAAATTCATTCCCCACGCAGCTGAAGTTCAATTTCCCTTGTTAGCGATGACCCCAGGTAACCGAAAAAACGACAAAACCCCATTGAGCTGGACCCAAGCTACGAATGAAGCGTTTGAAAGCTGCCGTCAACGTCTCGCCCAAGCCGTGTGTCTGTCACACCCCCTACCTGAAGAGTTGAGTTTAGTCACGGACGCATCGAACATAGCAGCAGGTGCTGCTTTGAATCAATTAGTCGACAACGTTGCTGAGCCACTAGGCTATTTTTCGAAAAAATTCTCCAAGACTCAACAAGGTTATTCCACTTATGACAGGGAACTTACCGCAATGTACCTGGCAGTAAATCATTTCCGAGATCTGTTGGAAGATCGCAAATTCCATATCCAAACGGATCATAAACCCTTGGTTTTTGCCTTCCAACAACGACCAGAAAAATCATCGCCACGACAAACGAACTACCTGTCCTTCATCAGCCAATTTACCACCGATATCCGCTATATTAAAGGTGAAGACAACCATGCAGCAGACTTGCTGTCGCACATCGACGTGGTCAATGCTAAGGACGATCTCTACTTAAAACTCGCTGAGTCGCAGGAAAACGACCCCGAGCTTCAACAGCTGCTCAAAGGTAACATTGTTCACTCAATGCAACTAACATTGTTTTCTTTTCCTCACCTAGACAAACCAATTTATTGTGACGTGTCACATAATAGAGTCCGACCGTTCATTACCAAGGCTCTTCGCAAAACATTCTTTGACGCAACACATAGCCTGTCGCACCCTGGACGCCGAGCTTCAGTTCGACTTATGACAGAGCGTTTCATCTGGCCTAACATTCGCCAACATTGTGCTAATTTTGCAAAAACTTGCATTCCGTGCCAGCGAACGAAGATAAACGCCACTCGAGAGCCGAACTTCAACGCTACCCAACTCCCGGCGAGCGCTTTGCCTACATCAACGTCGATATTCTAGGACCGTTTCCGCCTTCTGAAGGATATCGCTACCTCTTGACAGTCATCGATCGCTACACAAGGTGGCCAGAGGCGTACCCAATGATAGATATGTCAGCAATCAATTGTGCGAACGCGCTCATTAACGGATGGATTTCCCGATTTGGACCTCCTTTGCAAATTACTTCTGATCAGGGGAGGCAATTCACCTCGTCGATCTTCACGGAACTTTGTAAGTGCATAAGAACTAATCACTCAATGAGGACTTCGTATCACCCGCAGGCTAATGGAATCGTTGAGCGATTCCATCGGACGTTGAAAGCAGCAATAAATTGTATCGACTCCAATCGATGGGTACAACGACTCCCACTGATTCTACTTGGCCTTCGTGCGACCCTTAAAGAAGATTTGAAAGCCACCTCAGCAGAGCTTGTATATGGAACGTCACTCAGACTACCAGCAGATTTACTGGCTCCAACGATCGTGAATCAGTCGCAATGCGAGTTCGTTAAAGACCTTCAACATATGATGCGCCAAACCAAACCTCAGCAGACGGCCTGGCACACCGAGCAGCAGCCATTCGTTCACCAAGATCTAAAGTCACCAACTCATGTGTTTGTTCGCAATGACTCCGTCAAAGCATCAATCGTTCCGCCTTACGAGGGACCCTATAAAGTACTTGGGTGCAGCGACAAATACTTCACCCTTGACATCCGAGGAAAGCAAATAAAAATTTCTATAGACCGTCTAAAGCCAGCGTATCTTGAAGCCGATGAGGACACCGGCACCGGCGGTGCTCAAGCACCTTCAAGTTCATCATCTCCTTTTCCAGAACCGCCACAAATAATAACAACTCAGCCTTACCACACCTCTAGAGGCCACCGTGTCCGGATTCCAGGGCGTTATACCTAAAGGTGCGTAAGCCTTCTGGGGGGCCACTGTGGCGGAGTGTTCTGGCAACTCTTCGAGCAGTGTTAGAGGCCACCATAAGTCGACCAATCAGGGAGCACCACGACAACAGGCACGAGTCTCGAAAAAAAGACTCCGTCGAGTCCTTCACGATATGCCGCTTGGCGACAAAAAACCGAGTCAGCTCTATTATGAGATGGTCCAAGCGTCTAAGGGCTCTCTGAGTGAACCTGTGTTGCTCGATTTATGGGCAGCACGTCTTCCGCAATCTGTCCATGCAGTGACTGTCATGGTTAAAGGATCCGCCGCGGAAAAAACACAAATTGCCGACACGGTAATGGAAAATGTTGAACTACGCCAGCTTAATGCCGTCGCATCCAGTGCCAATGGGCCAGCTTTAGCATTAGTACCCAATGAACGTCAAGCCTTCATCGACAGCACCCCACCCTCGTCCGAAATCGCTCATCTGACACAGGAAATTTCGAAATTAGTAACCCAGCAGCGCCAACAACGACCGTCAATCGAGCAATCGATTGAGCAGTTCGATGACTGTTGGTTCCATCGCAATTTTGGGAAAAAGGCAACCAATTGCCGTCCGCCTTGCCACCTTGGTCGGCAACTGCCACTTACATCATCATCTCAAAACCAATTATGACTTCGCTCGAAAATCTCGGATAACATAGCAGAACCCAAACGTGCTTGATTCTCTATCAATAGACTCTGCTTGCGTGAACATAATACCAACCTCCCTTTTCTCATTGATACAGGTGCTGAAGTTTCCTGCATTCCACCATCTTCATCAAAGAAAAAACCTCGACCGACCACCATGCAGCTGTTTGCTGTAAACAGCTCGCCGATAAAAGTTTACGGTGAAGTTACTCATGAGCTCAACCTTGGGCTCCACCGTCCATTTGTTTGGACTTTCATTGTCGCCGACGTCACATCGCCAATCATTGGAGCCGATTTTCTCCAGCATCACGAGCTAATGGTGGACGTTAAAAGAGCTCGCCTAATTGACTCACGCTCCAACTCAGCTTCGAAATTGCTCTTCGCTATTACCAGCAACCAACAGTCCCCGCAGCTCATCGATCGAAATTCACCGTTTACCGACATTATAACGACTTTCCCAAACATTACTCGCCTCGCACCGCCCGGTGTATCGACCAACTCCAAAGCAGTCCACTTCGTCGAAACAAACGGCCCACCATGATCAGCTCGAGCACGTCGACTGCCTCCGGATAAGTTGAAGGCTGCAAGGAAGGAATTTGAATTGCTGATGCGTGCTGGTATTTGTCGACCCTCAAAATCCAATTGGTCGAGCCCGCTTCACATGGTGCGTAAAGCAGACGGCTCATGGAGACCCTGTGGTGACTACAGGAGTCTCAACGCAATTACGTCACCAGATCGCTACCCGCTCCCGTACCTTCATGATTTTGCAAACATACTTCGGGGTAAGTCTGTTTTCTCAAAAATAGATTTACAAAAGGCTTTTCACCAGGTGCCAATCAACCCCGAAGACGTCCCTAGGACGGCCATCATCACGCCGTTTGGCCTGTACGAGTTCACCCACATGACATTCGGGTTACGTAACGCAGCCCAACCCTCCAACGGCTAATTCATGAAGTGCTACGAGGAGTCGAATTTGCATTTCCATACATGGACGACATCTGCATCGCATCATCGAACATCGATGAGCATCGTCAACACCTATGTGAAGTGTTAGAGCGGCTTGCTAAACACAACTTAGCGATCAACGTAGCTAAGTGTGTCTTCGGGAAGTCGGATCTGGAATTCCTTGGACATCTTATTACCAAGGATAGAATTTTCCCACTCCCATCACGAGTTGACGCGATTCAACGATTTCAAAAGGCCAGGGACGGTGAAACAACTGAAAAGATTTATCGCTACGATAAATTTTTATCGCAAATTCATTCCCCACGCAGCTGAAGTTCAATTTCCCTTGTTAGCGATGACCCCAGGTAACCGAAAAAACGACAAAACCCCATTGAGCTGGACCCAAGCTACGAATGAAGCGTTTGAAAGCTGCCGTCAACGTCTCGCCCAAGCCGTGTGTCTGTCACACCCCCTACCTGAAGAGTTGAGTTTAGTCACGGACGCATCGAACATAGCAGCAGGTGCTGCTTTGAATCAATTAGTCGACAACGTTGCTGAGCCACTAGGCTATTTTTCGAAAAAATTCTCCAAGACTCAACAAGGTTATTCCACTTATGACAGGGAACTTACCGCAATGTACCTGGCAGTAAATCATTTCCGAGATCTGTTGGAAGATCGCAAATTCCATATCCAAACGGATCATAAACCCTTGGTTTTTGCCTTCCAACAACGACCAGAAAAATCATCGCCACGACAAACGAACTACCTGTCCTTCATCAGCCAATTTACCACCGATATCCGCTATATTAAAGGTGAAGACAACCATGCAGCAGACTTGCTGTCGCACATCGACGTGGTCAATGCTAAGGACGATCTCTACTTAAAACTCGCTGAGTCGCAAGAAAACGACCCCGAGCTTCAACAGCTGCTCAAAGGTAACATTGTTCACTCAATGCAACTAACATTGTTTTCTTTTCCTCACCTAGACAAACCAATTTATTGTGACGTGTCACATAATAGAGTCCGACCGTTCATTACCAAGGCTCTTCGCAAAACGTTCTTTGACGCAACACATAGCCTGTCGCACCCTGGACGCCGAGCTTCAGTTCGACTTATGACAGAGCGTTTCATCTGGCCTAACATTCGCCAACATTGTGCTAATTTTGCAAAAACTTGCATTCCGTGCCAGCGAACGAAGATACAACGCCACTTGAGAGCCGAACTTCAACGCTACCCAACTCCCGGCGAGCGCTTTGCCTACATCAACGTCGATATTCTAGGACCGTTTCCGCCTTCTGAAGGATATCGCTACCTCTTGACAGTCATCGATCGCTACACAAGGTGGCCAGAGGCGTACCCAATGATAGATATGTCAGCAATCAATTGTGCGAACGCGCTCATTAACGGATGGATTTCCCGATTTGGACCTCCTTTGCAAATTACTTCTGATCAGGGGAGGCAATTCACCTCGTCGATCTTCACGGAACTTTGTAAGTGCATAGGAACTAATCACTCAATGACTTCGTATCACCCGCAGGCTAATGGAATCGTTGAGCGATTCCATCGGACGTTGAAAGCAGCAATAAATTGTATCGACTCCAATCGATGGGTACAACGACTCCCACTGATTCTACTTGGCCTTCGTGCGACCCTTAAAGAAGATTTGAAAGCCACCCCAGCAGAGCTTGTATATGGAACGTCACTCAGACTACCAGCAGATTTACTGGCTCCAACGATCGTGAATCAGTCGCAATGCGAGTTCGTTAAAGACCTTCGACATATGATGCGCCAAACCAAACCTCAGCAGACGGCCTGGCACACCGAGCAGCAGCCATTCGTTCACCAAGATCTAAAGTCATCAACTCATGTGTTTGTTCGCAATGACTCCGTCAAAGCATCAATCGTTCCGCCTTACGAGGGACCCTATAAAGTACTTGGGTGCAGCGACAAATACTTCACCCTTGACATCCGAGGAAAGCAAATAAAAATTTCTATAGACCGTCTAAAGCCAGCGTATCTTGAAGCCGATGAGGACACCGGTGCCAGTCATGATATCGAGTTTGTGAGAAGCACATCGCGCTTTAAATACCTACTTCCTAAATAAAGATAAAATAGAATTAAACGTTTCTTTTATTTCGTTTTTTGGACTTTTAGGTTTCCTGCGACTAAATACATAATACAAACCATGGTTCATATACAAAGATCGTACACAAGGAGAAGAATGTACATAAATAAAAACAAAAATCGGTACAAGATCCTGAACAGCTGACGTAAGCATACAAAAATTTCATTCATCCCCTTATTAGACACAATATTGAGACATTGCCGTTTTTCATATAAAAGTGCATTGATATAAGGAAAATACAACAACAAATTCATCGATCTTCATATGGAAGTTTGCTATATGAAAACATATACAAGCATAAAATCAAATAGAATGAAGGAAATTGTGTTGACTTTTTGGCTGCAAAATCTTTGTATATACAAAGGCAAAATTAACTGAGCTCCTTATTCTGCTGGCTGCTTATGGGAATGGAAATAATATTTTTCTCTCGCTCCCCCGAAATTCTACCGCCAACGACGGCATCCGCCTGCGTAAAAAATGTCTGCCCATGAGAGTACTATAGTTTTCATATACAAAGGTGATACCGGTGGCCTAGAACCCTCTAGTTACAATTACTCACAGTTAACGCAACCAAAGTAAACAAAATGTTCAGAATCCAACTCATGCTGTCACTTTACACAAAGAAAATATTATCCCTGGTCTACTCAGGCGTATGCGTATTTTTTTCAATTTATAATGTTATAATATTAAATTTAGAATTGATTTTAGTATAAATCCAAAAATTTTCGGAGATGTATCAGATTTTTAACGCGGCAAGAAATCCCAATGTATGGATCTGAGATCGCATTAAATATTATTATCTAGTTTATTCTAAACTTCAAACGGCTTTTTCTCAAAACTACTTTTTTAGAGATGATTGACATGTCTTAAGTTCTAACAAACCGTTTGCTTTGAAATTTAATAAAAGTTTTTTTTTATATATTGCTCCATCGTACCTGATTTGGATGTGGGTTTTTAATTTGAAATATTTAAAAAAAAAACGAAAAATTGATTTTGTGATATTTTTTTTCTTTCGCAATAGGTCATCCCGATAGCGAAATCTTTAGTAATGAAGATTTTTTATTTCTTGTTTGTTTTAAATCACTATACAATAGTTGAAATCATGTCAACCAAGGAGCACTGTTTTTTATTTCACCGGTTTACCATTCGATGATTTTTTGATTGTTTTGTATATTGTTAAAATATCAATAAAAAAATATTAAAAATGGATAGTATAAATATTTTTCATAATTTCTATCCTAGTTTGAAAAATGCATGAAATTTAGACTTCTAGACCTTCTTAAGATTTTTCTAGATTGTTAAGTATTTTCTCCACGAAATCACACAAATCATATTTTCAATCTATTACTTTATTTTATTTTCCTTTTGATGCAGTTTTATTTTTATTTGTTTTGCTATTACTTTATTGTATATTCATCATTATTTTCATTATATTTGTAAATTTATTTAATATTATTATATACAATTTATTTATTCAAACAATATTTTTTGTCATGGGAATAAACAGGTTTCTCTTATTATTTTATAGTTTCTGCATGTGTATTCATTTTATGAAATTATATAATTATTTTTTTTTAATTTGGGATACTGTATGGCTAACTACATTTCCTTATTTTTATTTTTGTAATATATATATAACTTGTAACATATGCATAAGACTGGTTAAATAAAAAAAACTAACTTAGATTTTCAATGCAACTAACTTTTTCGGTAGACTCTAAGAAAAAATACTAATTTTGAGAATAATATTTAGAATAAGTTCATTGCGGTTTTCTCTTTTTCAATAATAAATCAAAAGGAAACTTTTTGTCTTTATTTGTATCTTTATATAAGAATAGAATGCTGCAACAGGTGATCTAAAACAACTTTAAACTAAAATAAACATCCTTGTAAGGAGTGCATTAACTAGAAAATATGTCTCGATCTTTTCGAAAGACCATTCATACAAATTAAGTTTAGGTATCATTAATGATTTTAAAGCAACAGGTTTGCATAAAAAATAAAAAAGACACACACATTATTCGAAAAAACTGACATTTTTCTAACGAAAACGCTAGGTTGCATTGTAAATCGAAGACATGTTAATTTTTGCATCAGCTTTATGTATATGCATATATAGATATACTTCTTATTATATTTAAGAACTTTTCAGATGTGCAATTGTGCATGTAGTCATGTAGTCATTTTGTTATTTCACTTTTTCTTAATGTAGGTATAATTCACAATACGCGTCAAAGTTTTATATTTTAATAATTAATTTTTTAATACTATGCATTGGTTTTTACAATATGTATAATATACATAACACATGTTTGTTTTGTTTATTTTTTTTAATAATCTGCTTAACATTTTTTAAATAAAAAAATTATTGCACCACATTTTTAAGAGACAAGTATTAAATATATATATGAACTTTATTAAGATCAGAAAGCTTTGTTTATTTTCTTTTTGTTTTTCAAGTTTTGTGTATTTTCAACTTTTTATTAAGTGATTGTTTCTTAACACATTAATGTATGCATATTTTTTTGTTTAAAGGAATTTTTTATAATTTTAAATAAGCTATTGAATTTCTCAAACAAATATTTGTATAGCTTTTTGTATGGGTTAGTATTGCAATTTATGTATTAACATATTTACATACATTTATATATTTATATAATAAAAACATGTGTATATGCATATATATACCTATACATATTATATACATGTATATACACATAAACATATTTATATATTACTAATTATTTTTGTTAGTAATAATAATATTGGGAACTTTAAGCCATTATATAAATATATTATTGTGCAAAGAACTAATACAATAAATTTATTTTCATATTCATAAGAAAAAGCCCCTTGATTTGAGGTTATCCCGCCTGCATAAGCCACAGCTTTTGATCTTGTTTTTATATATATATTTTTTTTTAATTGTGAAATAAAATGTTAATAATTTATTAAGTTTTAATAATTTTATTTTATTTTCAGTACTAATTTAACAATGTAATTATTTTCATTAACATTAATAAAGCCTATTTTTGTTATTTTAAATATGTATGTTTATATATATGTATATGTATGTGTGTATTGTTGTTCACACAAATACATATATATTTTTATATATTAAATATATATATATCTATATACAAAGGAAACAAATGGAAAAACTTTTAGCTTAAGAATTTATATTTAAAAGGTTTTTTTGTTTATAATTATTGTTATGCATACGTATGTATATATATGTATATACATGTATATAAATAGATATTAGACTGATTCAAAAAAATTAAATGTCTTCGATTTACAATTATAAACTTTTAAGCTTATACCTATTTCAGTTTGACGGAGATTGCAACTTTTTAACGAAAACAAAAACAGTAAACACAGTCCTGATCCTTTCTTTTTTTCTTGATGACTTTGATGTAGGAGTACACTTACTGGAAAAATGTCAACACATCTAAAAAACTTAAATATAAAGGTGCATTGAATATCGAAGACGTTTTATTTTTTTTTTAAATCCGACTTTGAATGTTTATATATAAAGTATATAATATATATATATATATATATTAATGCATAACATATATTCATATGTATAAGTATATTGTTATAGAGTTTTTAGTAATAAATATATTCACAAACATAATATTGTTTACATTTAAAAAACATGATACAAATTACAAATTACTATTTAAAAAATAAAAAATTACACTATTTTCAGTATTATCATATTTACTTCTGTTACGATATTTTGTAATTTTTTATTATGTTAGAAAAAAATATATTTTAACTTATAATTAAATTTATTTTTGCTATTTGGACCGCGCATTATTATGTTGTAGTAATTCTTGTTTTTAAACATTGTTTTTTATTTTGTATTCTTTAATTTATTCTTTCAGTATGATTTAAGTTTCTTTAAAGTTTTTTTTTTTATTTTATGTATATTTTTTAACACAAAAATATGAAGGTAACGTAGCAACAATTTTGAAACAAGAATAAAGGCGTTTTTATATTATTTTTGTATTTTGTAAGTACAAAGATATCAACATCAAGTTAAAAAAAAAATATCTTAATAATGATTTTTATCTAGTCTTCACCGTCAACATTTTAGCGATTTTTGAGTAGTAGGGTAACTAGTTTTACCAATCTGCCATTGATGACTATATTGAATTTGCTTTGAAATGTGTAAACTATGAGTGAAACCCTGAATGACCTAAAAACCCTAATCCAAAATTGACTGCAAAAATATATTTAAATTTCCTCACTCTTTCCTTAATTAGGTTGTTTTTTAGAGGCATACAACAATATACATGAAACCAAAATAATTATAAAGCTAATTATTATAATGTAAATATGATTTCTGGCACGGACATAGTCTGGAGGTCCAATTTTCGATGTCGTTTTCAACATTTGTGACCATATATCGATAATAACGCGGCACATATTTTCCTTAAAGTGGTAAATCGTTTCGGGCTTATCGAAGTGGACTAGCAACTTCACATATCCCCACAGAAAATAAACAAACGGCTGTAAATCGCACGATCTTTAAGACCAAATCATGGGTAGGTAACGTGAAACTATGTGGTTACCGAATGTTTCCTTCAATAAATCAATTGAGTGTCAAGAGCTGTGTGGCATGTTGCACCGTCTTGTTGAAAACACAGCTCCTGTTGTTCAATTGATGACCGAAGTTGTCAGCAATCACGGCCCTACAGCAGTCACAATTGACTGTAACGTTCTAGCCATCATCGTATTTACCAATTTTAACCAATTGTTCCACAATTCTGAACATACATATACTTGAGAATTATCATCACTCCAAATACGGCAGTTTTATTCATGGGCATATCCATTAAACCTAAAATGAGCTTTACACCCATTATGATTCGAATAGAACTTTAAATTTTAAAATAAATTTGAACAATTTAAAAACACAAACACCCGTTATTATGGACCCTTAGCTTTCATTATGTGATGATTTTGACACTTTCCTCTAATGTACCGGAAAAATTAACTAACATTAGTAAATCATTTTATTTGCAAGGAATATACTTTTGGAATCTTGAATGTCGTCTCATCGTACACAATTGTGCCATTTTTGAAAACGCTTTCGAGTCTACCAATTTCTTGAAGTCTTGAATGAGTTGAATTCGAAATTCAAAGAGATAACTATTTCATATGTTCATTATGTTTTTTGTTCAACGTTTTATACATCATTGAAATTTTCAATTAGGATGCGTTCATAAAACGTTTACATAATTTCAAGTATCTCTAAAGATTTCAATGAAAATCGTCTGGCTGTATTCATCCAAATTTAAAAATGTTCAGTTTCAGTTAATGATATTTCCAGTGTTTTTTATGTTCTTGCGGATGATTAACAGAACTGAATTTTGTATACTAGTACCCTACATACAATATTGTGAATTCCTTCGATTTTTTGATAGATCGTTTCTAGCTATGATTGAAAATTTCTGTCATTATACAAAAAATCCGTTAGATTTTGCTGAGGAAAAACAGAAATCTAAAATGTTAAAATTAAAACATAAATCAGTGAAACAATTCGTTTTTGATAAAATAGATTTAACTGTCTTCGTCCGGAAAATAGAAAAAACAATATAAAATATTTATTTAGGAAAGTGTAGTTAACATTTTTCTTGACAAACTGAATTCTTTGAGTGATTTCCAAACAATCAGTATAAATTTTGTCTAATCGAAAGGAAACACAGTAAAATATCCATTCAAACATTTTTCGGATTAATTTCAATGATAACTTTTTTCTAGGATATTATTGAAAAAAATTTCCACTCCCTCAGTTATGTTCCCAATTAATAAATATTGATTAACAGATGCCCATCTTCTTTCATGATGCGCAACGCATGATGCCTCTATTTATAAATTTGCCGCGAAAAGTCAGTGCAGCCAATATAGCGAACAGTAAAAACACAAATAATAGGCATCTGGCATCGCTTGAATAAATTCTTTGAGACAAAAAAAGAAAGATATATATCGGCTGTTCCCATTTTCTTTCACAGAACTATGCATCATTAACATGGCGGGGAGTCTATACCATTGTATAGATATTTATTATATAATAAATATATATACAATGTCTATACGTGTTTTAGGTGCAGAAAAACAGTGAATGTAGAAAAGTGTTTTATTTCCACAACGTTGTGCGTATAATACGCACACTTTTCCATTTTGTTTTGCGGAATGACCATATGTTGAAACATTTGTGTTTGAATAAGGGGCCAGTTATATGTATCATTGGTTTTCACCATTGAAAACAATCATTGAGATTTTTTTGGCAGGTCGTTGATAGCAATCATTGAAAAAAATCCTGATTGAAATCCACCGTCAAATTTTTACTGACAGAAATCTGTCCTTGGAATTATGTGAAATTGGGACACAAATCGTTTTAGAAGAATACATTTTTAGCGTAAAATAACTACGCCATTGAACTTTTTTTTCTCAAAAAAAAAACATATTTTTTTGTATGATTTCCAATCGATCAGTATATAATTTGTATTCTAATCAAGGGGCAACGCAGTCAATTATCCATTCAAAAAATTTTACGGGTTGGTTTCAATGATAGCTATAACTGGCCCCTAAGTTAGGAATCTGTATAAATTTGCAGCTCTAATAATTTCCCGTGATTTTTAGTTAATGTAATTTATATTTTGGGAATTTTACTGGACTTCTGTATACTGTAGTTGGGTTGTCAAGCTTAAAATGTAATGTTGTTTTTATATTGCGAGAATGTTGAATCTTTTTACTTTTTTTTATATTAATATTTAATTAATTTAGTTTTGATGATAGTAATTATTTGAGGTTTAAAATTCATTTTGATAGAAGAAACTTGGTATATTTTAGCATTTTATATGTTTTAATTGTTTTTTTTTTTTTTTTTAAATACGTTATGTATATGCACATTTCAAAGCTAGGATGTTTTTGTTTATACACAATTTTAAAGCCTATTTATTTTACTCAAATAAACGTTTGCCTTCATATACATATTATACAATTTTTGTTCTCTTATATATGTAAGTATCATTTTTTAATTATTAAAAACGAACATCATTTTTGTCAGTTTTTTTTTCAGAGTAGGTATAGTTTAGTAGTTTTATATGCGGTCATTTGTGAAAACCAAAATAGTGTGTAATTTTGTCCATATTTAAATCTATCTTCCAATTCCAAGAAATTGATACAAAGTTTTTATCCATTGTATGTCGCAATATTAAAATAATAATAAACTAAATTTAAAACAAATATTTGTTGCTCTTTTTCTTGATTTAGTTTTTGTAAATAATAGTTTAAGTTCCCATCATGGGTTCCTGTCGAATTTCAGATTTCAGCTTGACAAACTCTTTGGCAACTTCGTCGTTATTTCTTTGTGATAGGATACGTAATATGGTCCAACCCGTTTCATCCATTTGAATTCTTTTGGCTAGTGGTAGCCAACGAGCATATGATCCCTTTTTTGCAAACACAAATAATTAGTATTTTTTAGCAAATAAGCAATTAAGCAAATCTGCATTTAATAATCAAAAAGTTAGTTTCGGGATGATTTGCCATTAATGTGCGTTAATATGTTGTGATAATTTTTTGATTTTGTCAACTTAGCAAAGAACCCCAGGAAATGAGTTTAATGTGGCTGAGAGAGTGTATAAAACCTTTCTATATTGATTGAGGCATGATTTATTATTTTTTTTTGATAATTATTTATTAATTAGTTGTGTACATTTTAATTTGTTTGTTCCATGTTTTATATGTGTTTTTCTTATTCACGGAAGTAAACTAAAAACTAACTAAATAAGGCTTCTAAAGCAATTTTTCAAATAAGACTTTTAAAGCCATGTTTTGGGGGGTGCTTTGCATTGGACATTGGACGATGAATTCTGTTTTATCACAACTATTTGACAACTAATTAACTGCAAATAAATTCGTTTGCAATTATATAAACCAGAATGACAAAATTGAGAATAAAGGCAATTTGTAAAACTACTAAATTTACGATCAGTAAATACTTTTTTGCTAAGTTGACACTTATAAATAAATAAGATAATACCTTTTCGACAATATCTTTTAATTGAAGTATTGCAACACCAACAAGACGATCCTCACGTGCAAAGCAATAATCCTTTACACAGATATGCAGTTCGAAGAAATCTAGTTGTTCTTCGTTCCCAATCATGCTGTGTAAAAAATAATTGTATGTGTTTTAGGGCTCGATTTAAAAATATTTTCAACTTACAAATGAAAAGCTTCATTATATTTAGGTGACCAATTATTTGATTTTGATTTGGTTGCATGTTTTCTCTTCTTGTCCTGTAGATGTGGACCAATTAAATTGATTTCTACAAATGGACGGAACATTCCAGATTGTATTTGCCATTTTAAATCATTTGCAGCAACCACTGGGGATGGATTTTATAACTTATGTTTAAATATGTTATTTTTGAAATAACAAAATTGTAACAACCTTTAACAGTAACTTTGTGCTCGCCAGTTCCAGGATGAGTGAATAAATCAATTTGTACCGAAATTTCACCAACAGTTTCATCAGCATTCTGCGAATCTTTGAATATAAAAAATATAAGATATTCAAATTAAGAATACAATTATACACATTTTAAAAAAGAACGTCTTTTGAGTTTGACTCGTCTAAATAACAAAAAAAACTATACGTACATTAACAAAAAAGAAGACTTAAAAACAATTCCGAATTTGATGACTTTGTTTTATATATTATTATATTTTTTAATATCATTCAATCGGCTATTTTACAAAATGTTTTCTTGCACTGATATTCGAAATGCTCGAGAGAGAAATGAGCCCGTTTTTTACTTCATAGTCACTTATGTATAATTTTTGTATTTAAAAACTTTTCCATTTTTAAGATTTTTTGAAATACATTTTTTTAAGCTTTTAAATGGTCATAGTTTAACTTTTCTGACAATTTGTTTTCAAACAAGCAAGTAAGATTATTTGTCTTCAAGTTTTTAAAATATGTTAGAAGTACAAATCAGAATTCTGGTACATTCTTGCAAAATGTTTTGACCAATCAAAAATCCAAGTCATTGCGGTTAATTAAGCAGCATAACTCTGTTCATTAGAGTGGAACATATTTTGGCCAAACTGCCACGTTACACAAAATTACGCAGAATTTTCTTATAATAATAAGGAATATCAAATATGTTTTGCATTAATCTTCGACTTCGATGATTTAAAAAGAAAAGCATCATCATCGGACTTGCTTTGGAACAGGTATGTATGGTTAATGAGAAATATGATGTTTTTAATATTGTGTGGTTAATTTAAGAGTAATAACCTTTAACACTAAACTATTTTTGAAAAAAAAAAATAATAAGTAATGCATGCAGAAAGCTTTTACATATTAAATAATTGTGAGCAAAACACTACATCTAGCTATGTTACATTAAAATTGTGGAGTTACCAAAATTAAAGAAAGTAAATATTAAGTTATCAAATGTTATATTATGTATTAATGCACAGTGATTGTTTAAATGCAAATGAAGTCTTAAAGCATTATAATATATTTTTAAAATGTTTTTAATTTAATTTTTGTTCTCAACGAAAGTTCACTTAAAATGTTGATGAACTTAATGGAAAAAAACATAGTGTCTATGAATGAGGTGTGATTGTTTGTGTGATGGGCATTGAGAAAAAAACGAAAGATCTAAGAATATAAGCTTAATATAATAATGGACACTTAAACCAAGGCTGCTAAGAAACCTCCTTGGGCAAAAAGGATGGCGAACTCCATTTTTCCAGGTGAAAACTGATAAGAAAATTACGAAATAACCTATCGAGAGTAAATGGTCGAGGGTCTTGAAAAAAATCTAACAGCTTCAATTAACGGAAACTTACAACCGTTCGCTCTAAATTCGATTTTGAAATTTTGTAACTATCTGAATAGATAATACCTAACTTCTGTGACTTCTGTCCTATTATTTTTTTCTTGTTTTTGCTTAAACTTTTGAAAAATTACGATTTCATTTTCAGACGCCAAATCTCTTTAACATACATAACAAGATATACAACACAATTGATAAATTACTTAAAAGCGTCAGCTTGTAAAATTTTCTTTATTAGGGATTCAAAATCTTTTAGTTTATGAACAGACCACTAACATAAGAAATAAATTATAAACGCATCAATAATATTCGTAAATTACATATCAGTTGTCAGGGTTTAGCGGCCACTTGGGCGTCTTTTAAATAAATATTGGCTATCATGGATTTGAAGCGGCAACAATTGTGTGATAAATGTTTGCATAAGATCAAAAATACACGACATGCTCGTATTTGGAAATGAGAACAAAATATTCCGTCGACTACAGTTTTTGAGGATAAGATTTTTGGATACGTTTATATTTTGCATAATGTTTTTTACTCAATATGATTGATTGACTACTCCAAGCAATATTTTCGGAAAGAATTTTTTTTATAAAAATCACAGTAAGAAACGAGCACAATGTTTAATTTTTTGACTTATCCTTTTCAAATTGTTTAACTATCAGTATTGATTTGACTTTGACCAAGCCAAAGGAATCATCCAAATCGGTTGAGAGAGTCTTGGGGCTTTACTAATTCAAAGGAGGGTAGTTGTTTTTTCTTCTTTATGGGTAAAGGTTATTAATAAATTTAAACCTGACTACAAAATTAAACATTTTGAGAAAAAAATATTTCTCTAAAATTCGTAAGTTGGTATAAGCATTGGTACCAATAATCATTTCAATTCAAGAATTCATCAATATATTTATTCACAATGAATAAAATATCATCACAAATTACATTCTTATAAATATTTTCAAAAAGACTAAACTATTAATTTTGTTGATATTCTAAACAAACACAGGGTGTATTATTCTGTATGATTGCAAGATTTAATGACTCCATGGTGATGAAATTCAGGAATGGTACATGTCCTAAAACTTAAGTTTCTGAAATTTTTCTTTTCATAAAGAAATGCAAAAAATATACAAATTCAGTATTTTTCAGATGTAACTTAAGGTAGTTTCCTCAAGTCTTTTTAGCTTTTGGATGGTCAGGAGAAGTCGTCGAATAATAAAAACCTCAACATTATTGAACAAATATGATATTTGTTTAAATGGTACCCCAATTCAATTTCTCATCAGAATATAACATTTTTTTTGGAAAAAAAATAATTATTCAAAATATTTGTTTGCATCATCTTTAAGATTCATCCGGACAAATTTTTAAGAAAAATGAAAGATTGGCAAACTAAATTCCCAAGGATCTCAGCCATGGGACTATGTATTGCCAAACTTTAAATTGCCTTGAATGATTGACATTTTGGCTTCAAAATGGCTGGGCTATATTTTTGATATTGCATTTAGTTTTTGTTTTATTTCAAAAATCCAGTGAGAGGTTTTGTAAAATTAATCAAAACTGCCAAATGGATTCCTAAGGATTGGAAAACGAAGAGGAGTACATATATAAAATATTTATCATTTAAAGGTAGTGATTAGGGCTTCAATATGCCTGGGACCGATTTTTGTATTTGATTCTTTTTTTTATATTTACTTTAAAAAAGTGACAAATTTTCAATTTTTTAAGTATGTTTTTAAATAACAAGAAATTAGCCAAATAACCTAACAATTACATCAGTAAAGTTATTTTCTTTACCATGACACAAGTACACAGAACTGTATGCTTAATTGATTATAGTCTTAAAGGGGCTTAAGTAAACGGAAAAATTGAAGATTCTTGTTGTTGTTAATTATGTTTGATGGTGAGTTTGGTGTCTGAAAACAAATGAGAAAATGTTTTAAGGACACTACAAGCCTACTCTTTAAAAATAAACTATACATATGTATGTAAAAAAGTCTATCAATTCTCAGGCTTGAAGCCTCTTTTATCGAAACGAAGTGATTATTAAACATTTAGTCAAAACAAACAAAAACTACCCCTAATTTTGCCCGGAAAAAATCAAGGTGAGAATTTTAAAGCATTTAAGTAGTTTAAATATGCAGTGAACGATACAAATTCGAACGTTGTAATTTTTCATTAACCTGCAGTGTCTGACACGCTTTTGATCAGTTCGCGTCTATTTATATCCTAACTTTTAAGATGTGCATGAGAAGTTGATCTTGATTTGATTCACTTATTCAATCAATGTTGGCAATTGACAATTCCGATATTTGTCATCTATCAATGCCAATATTAAGTATCCCGTTTGCTATTTTTATGCCCAATTTAAAATCGCATATTTATAGACACAAAGAAACCCATTTAATCCCAGCCATATATGAAACACAAAAAAAAACTTGGTTAACAGATAAGATTATTAAGGCTTTGATATTTTACAAAAACAACAAGATCTAGGAAAGCTAATCGCATTTATAGTTCAATTTTTTAAATTATTTTCAACAAACAAAAATTATGAACTGCAACATTAACAATATTATTTGTGATAAGTAGATGTTAAACTAAAAATACTGCAATTACAAACTTCATTGTGAAGATAGATTTCTTTAAGTAATTTATTTAAACAATTTTTAATTTAAGACCGCACTGGAGGGAATGGAAGTGTTTGATTGGCGGCAGAATGATCTGGAATTTTGTATGTCTTAGTAGCCTTAACTTAATGCTTGATCGAAACCAGAAACATTCGCATGTTGTGTATGGAATAACACTTTTCAATTACCAAAGAAAAAGTTTTTACTGAGCACATTTTATATCAAATTGAGACGTATTAATTTAAAAAAAAAACTTTCAGTAACAATTTGGTAATACATGGTGTCCTATAATTAATGGTCCAAACTTCATATGGTGAAAGTTTAGGTCATAGCCTGTCAGAATTTGGTATTTTGTCAAATAATTTTTAATACAAGCTTTGATAAGTTCGCTACTTTTTGGCATTTAAGAAAATGGAATTTCCGACACTATGTTAATGGATCAAGTTTATTGTATTCAATGACACATTATTTTTTCTTGCTTTACTTTTTATAGTTTTTCAAACATTTGGTTTAAAAGTAATAACAATTTCATAGTCATGATTTCTAAAACAATTATGATGAGAAAAAAATGCATTACTTTTAGAAATTTTCATTACATTTGTATACATTTCATTGATTACATAAGGCTCATCAATCAAATTTGTTTTTAATGAAGTACAAGCAGCAATAGTGATTGTTTTTAGATATCGTTCACACTAACAGTGTGACAATTTTTAAATCAGTAAACTATCCAAGTACAATCTCATAATTATTAGAGTCCATAATTCTTGTCGTATTTTTCACAAGTATTGCCTCTTGCGAGAAATTTTAAAGTCCTCCAAGAGTAATTCTTGACACAAAAAGTGTTTTCTCCAAATATCGTTTGGATTCGACAGAAAAATTGTAGATAACCTCCATACCGTTGACATTACTCTTGCAAACAGGAATGGCTGAGAGTTGTACGTCACTAAACCCTGGTTCTCTACCAGTTTTTGCACCAATCGGTTCAATTTATAATCCTTATATGCAAGGCATAATCCCCGGTTATGGAAGGATTAGAAGACGTCAACACCATAAAAATAAAAAGTTGTGTAGAGGGAAATTGAAAACTATTGAAGTACTTCTATTAGAGCCATTGAGATAATAACTAGCTAACTGGGATACAAAAATCGACTGTTCACAGGATGTTTAAACAAAACAACCTGCACGCTTTTGAAATGCCAAATTATGATTAATAAAAACCAAGAACATCCAGATTTTGTCGACCAAACATTTTTGGAGTGATGAATCATCATTTAAAAGGTACAAGGTAAATGGCATTTGATACAAGAATGAAGATATCAATAGCACTGTTACTGAACTCTGACAGAAAATGGAAAAAGCAGCTGAGGAAATAAAAAACTCAAGACATGCCAGATATTTAAAACGCTCGTTTCTAGAAAGTTATGGGAAACCGACCAAAATTAGGATTTTTTAAAAAGTCATGACCTGACCTTTCACCAAATATACACTGTATTTTTTCACATCAACCTCTTAATACACTGTTAAAAATGTTGACGTATTTTTTTAGCATAGGACTTGTACCTAGTATTACATAAATATTCTTGATGTTTCAAAAATATTTGAACGTTAATAGTTTTTGTAACAAAATTTTATAGTTTTTTATGAAGTTTCAGGTTCTATCATACTGGAAATAATAAAATGTAATTAAAATTAGAAGCCGTGGCGGGATGATTATTGATTAGTGGCTAGGACTGTCGTGCGAGAAGACTTGGGTTCAATCCCTGCCTGTGCCTCTTGCGGTTAATTGAAAAAATCCTCCAAAAGTAATTGTTTCACGGAAATGTTTCCCTCAAATTAGTCGTTAGGATTCGGCTTACAGGAATGGGTGGAAGTTGTAAGCCACTTGGCCTTTGTATTTTACTATTATTTACAAAATTTCATTATGATCGTAAGTCCTAAAAATCACAGATTTATTCTCTAACTTCAACGTATTGTTTGTCAAATAACTTTTAAGCTTCAAATTTTTAGGAGTTGCTATTTGAAGAGTAGAAATTTCTTCAAAGATATAATTCACTTTCCAAAAAGACCGCTTTTACCAATCAACTTGCTGTGCAGTACAGTTCCGTCCGGGCGCGGTCTTATATTAGAGTATAGCTAAAATTATCTTTCAGGAATAAATACTATTTGGTAAGGTAAAAAAAACTCAACAAAAAAAAAGATAACAAAACAAAAACAAAATATAGTTAAAGGTTATAATATAATAAAAATAATATTTTTCTTTGGCAAACTTTGTAAGAACCTTGACGATTTTCACGTTTTAATGGTTTTCTGTTTTTGACAGGCTCCTCCACGTTGGGCTCAGTTGCGAGTCGTTTAGCTTCTTCAGCGGTTAGTTCACGAGATTTAACTTTTGTTTTTTGTTTTTTAGAATAGTTGCAAATATTACAGAAATACATTTGCATACAAAGTTTATTAAATATTGTATTAAACACACACAAAAAAGAGTTTTTTTAAGTGATTTGTTTTATTTATGGTTTAATTGAATTTATTAAGTTAAAAGAAGAAATTTAAAAAGAGAAAAAAAAATTAAATTTATTTGTATATTGTGTAGAAGAAGACAGTGATAATATAAAGTACATTTAAGATAAATAGTGATATTTTTAGGTGCAGTGCATTAAGTCCCCCGAAAATGAAATTCACTTATTTCTTATATTGTAAGTTTAATGTTTTTATATAAAATTTTAATATCAAGTTGATGTTTTTTTAACCAAGTGCTCTATTCGTGGAACCTATTGCACCGAACAGTATTTTCTTTTTAGTTAAAATCAGTATAACTAAAAGATAGGAAGAGCAAAATCAATATAAACAATAATCATATATTACTGAAAATGCATCCTGATGCTGAATATTATTTGTACGACACAGAAATACGACAGAATCAGACAGACTATGAAGCTTTTATTTATGTAAACGTATCACGAAAATAATGTTCTTTTTCAAATCAACTACCACATACCTTCGTGAACTTGACTTGTAATGAAGGTCTTTATAAGAGTGTCAGTCATTTGTGTATAAAGGCTAAGGGCATAGCGTAGACTCTGCAATTCAGCGGATTTTTCGAGGAATGTTTTCTTCAGTCCATTACCACCAGCATGGAAATATTGTTTGATGGTGTCCAAGGCAACGTCTAACACCGCACATTGCTTGGGTGAAAGATTCTTTTCGACTTCCTTGGAAATATCCATGACTCCGCTTAGAGCATTTTTTACATCCTGTTTGCCAGCCATGTGGTTTTTAAACAAACGACCCATATCCTCAATCTTGGCATTCGCTGCCAGATTTTTAGCATTGTCCGTAATATTCTTGAACATCATCTAATTATGAAGATATTATAGCTTAATCTTTTTACTATTACGCTGCAATTACTCACCGTTCGATCTGTCATTGGTGGCAGGACAATAGTTTTCTCAAGTATGCGCATAACAATCTTCCAAAGCTCCTTTAATAATCGCTTTAAGACAGTCTTTTCGCACGAATGAGCGTATAACGTTAATGAGCCATCCAACAAATCCATCAACGGTCGCAGTACTTCATCAGCTTCAACGGCCACAGCATTACGTTGCGCTGCCTGATTGGCATTCAGATTACCACCACCTTTGACAGACAGAAGCAGATCACCCAGTTCCCTCACAGATTGCGTAATTCTTGGTTCAAGGCTTAAGAAAAATTTAGTTTTGAAGATCATATGAATTTAATTACGATTTAAAAAGAAAAAAAAAAAAAAAAACAATTCTTGGGATGTTTAAACATAAGGAAAGAGTCTTCAGTCTTCTGTTTTCTGAAAAAATACTTTAAAAATTATTAGCCTAAAAATGAACATACCTAATGGCAAATAAGCACGCCAAATCATCTAATGCAGAGTTCAGATTCTGTTGAAGCTCTTTGAGAATATTAGCTGCGTCTTCTTCGAGCTTATCACCACCCATCGATTCGAACATTTTCTCAAGCTGAACTCGAAGTTGTTGAATGTTGTTCATCAAGATGCACGCCTGAAAGAAAAATAATGTTGATAACTCTATTCATCAAGGGTATGTGTACTCACAATTCGTTCATCTCTCATGTGTTCGGGAAATTCTTTTTTGACAATATCGGCATAAGCTATTAGCACTTTTACAATGGTCTTAGCAAAGCGCCTCATGTAACGCTTCCATATTTCTGGATCCGGACACTCGAGCTTGCTAACAACATCGAAACATTGCGTCAGTTGAGTAAAAACATCAACCACTGAATTCGAAAACAGGGCGTGTTCACTACTCTTTTGAAACTGCAATATACATTTGACTCAGTTATATCTGGAGGCTTTATTTAACGTCAACTTTTTTTTAATTTAAGCAAATACTTACACCATCCTTCTTATCACGATTAAATGCACCATGGAGATATTCAAGGGAAACATCATCGTTCTCGTTAAGCCATTGCATTACAAACGGTTCAAACCAGGCGGGATACTCAGGAACGGCACCCTTATAAGGTGGGACTTCCTTAACGTAATTACTATACAACCATTTGACACGGAAATGGAGATTCATGTAAGCTGAAGACTTGCACAGTCGATGCTGTTCATGCTCCTCAAGTGCATATTTCATATCGACAGCAAAAAGACCCCACATAGTGGCCGCCGAGAGCTTCAATTGGACGAGCGAAGAGTAAGTAAGTAATTGGATTTTACGTTTATAACTTGCTTCAAAAACTTACTTGGCCAATATTCAGTTCCTGTGGGAATTGATTCAAAACCGTGCCGTAGCTGTTTTTATCTTCTTCTATTATTGACACTATAAGTGCTATTAGCTTATGCCAGAAGTCAACGCTGTCCAATTTGGGACCGTGATCATCTGGGTCACGTTTAGCCTCGTTTGGATCCACCTAGAGAAAGTTAAAGTTCCAACTATCAAGTAGATATTTAGTTCACATAACCTTTGAAATGATAAACATTCCCTAATTGTATGTAAACTTTAGAGCGATTGTAATATACCGCGCAGGTCCGGCCAGTAGATTATGTATAGCGTTGCTAACCTATTATATTATTCTATACATAGCTGCGGGAGCTGATAACAGTTATTGTTATATTTTCCGTCTAAGAAATATATGTATATTTGTATATTATATTTATTTTTAGACAAGTATTTTAAAATTATTTTTGTATATATCAAAGCGAACTTTGCGTAAGCCACCTATGTTAAAAGAGGGCCATCATAGTTCACATTAAGAACTGAGATCAAGATGGCTGGGTTTTGTAGATTATCCGGACTCTAGGCGAATGCAGTGATCATTTTACGTCACAATGGAAGATAATTAAGCTACTCATGGTCCAAAACTAACATATGGCTATCTGGAGACTGAAGTGCTCTATATTCTATGTAAATCCCAACACCATCCTTACCTTCAGCGCTTAACAAACATCGTCTTATATGAGAACATAAGAAAAAATTAGAGCCCTTTACTTAATTCAATATGCTTTTTTTTCTATGAGAACTAATTTGAGTAATTGAGACGTTAAATTAAACGCGATTAGCTACGTTCTATAGGAACCAAGTTCTAAAACAAATCTTTCAATTATCAAATCTATTTTTGAATGATTAATGCTAGGCTGAAATCTTAAAAAAAGAAATAATCAAACATAATAAACAACAATGCAAATTAGTTGTTGAACCAGGTTAAATCCGACAATAATAGCAACAAAATAAAAATCACCTTAGGGCAGTTATAGCTATTATTGAAATTAATCCCGAAAATGTTTTGAATGGATATTTGACTGTGTTTCCCTTTGATTAATGAAATGAAAGTTATAAACTGATCGATCGGAAATTACACAAAGAATTTTGTTTGAGAAAAATAAGTTAAATTATGTCGTTATTTTTCGCAAATTGTATTTTTCTATTTTCCGGACGGAAATTCATTTTCCTGAACAGCTGATACTTTTATGTTCAAAAGTGAAACAAATCGTTCCACTTTTTACACAACTCGAAAGACAGATTTCTTTCAGTAAACATTTCGCGGTGGATTTCAATCAGGAAATTTTTTCAATGACAGACATTTCTATAAACGACCTGCCAAAAAAATTTCAATGATTGGTTTCAATGATAAAACCAATGATTGCTATAGTTAGCCCCTTAACTTGATTAGACGGAAATTTATTGAAAGTAATACACTTTCGTTTACTCATTAACAAATATTGATGCGTGAAGATGTTGTATTCCGCTTCGAGTGAGGTTATACACAATATAATATATTTTTATATTGATTGGATTATTGATCAAATATACAGGATCAATCATTTTTGCTATTTGTTTTGGAAAAACAAGTTGTAATTTATTTTAAAAAAAATTTTTTAACTATAATTTAGTAATATTTAGGTTATATATTTTTATAGGAACATTTTGTAATTAGAAATACAATAATGTTGTGAAATAAAGACGAACATAGTAATAATAAAAGGGTATAACATTAATCAATTACTGTCAAATCAAGTTAGGATGATTTTTATTTTGTTGTAATATTAATATAATATAACATAGGTTGTTAGTATTGACTTACCTGAAATTCCCGATTGTATAATTCATAACAGTTCTCAAAGAGGAATTGATAGGTGGATCTAAGACAGGCTTTCACGCAATCTTTTACGACTGTACTAGCTCTTGGTGGACTTGATAGCTCTTGAACCTTTAAATACGAAAACAAAAATGTCATTAAATAATAAGCAATCTCTTGACTTCAAGAAAGAACTGACAATTTTGAACTTCTCTGCTGAAAGCACATTTTTAGAACATTTTTGTTTCTTATTATAATCAAAAACTTACCTTCATTCTAAAGAAAGTAATACTGGTCAGCAGATCTACAGTTGATTTGAGATCCATTAACTTTTCTTGCTGTGGTGCGGGAAAATTATTACGATACATAGACAAATCGATTCGCAATGAGTTGTGCAGTTGATCCAAGAGCTTAACGAATTTCTCCTTCTGTAATAATTAATACAATAGCACACTCCATCGTTAGTATATTTAAATGTTTTTTTTTTAAATATTTAAAATGGTTTTTTTGATGTTATTTGACTAAGCGCTATTATGATAAGGATGTATTAATAAAAGCACTCTTAAACCAATACCTACCGCCTTAAATTCAAAGTAAACGTTATTTTTTTGTTAATTTGAACATAATCGATAACCTGATCTGAGATATTTCATTATATGTATGTATTGAAGTTCAATAGTAAAGAAGTTAAAATTCGTGTTTTTTTAGGCTGGAAGTTACAGAAAATAAATGGAGTTTTCGAATATATGTACATACAAACATGTACACTATTGACGCCATGTATTAATGACTGTAATTTTTTTATCATTAATTTCCATCGGGCTAAAAAAAAAACACTCCTAAAATTTCTAATTTCCAATTCCTTAATTTTTTAACTGCGTTTAATACTATTTAGTATTATTGTTAAGCTTTCGGTGAAGCGGGAACTATTTTACGTATGGTCTACATATGACATTACAATGACATTACTGACAAAGGATTTTTTTGTTAAGGAAGCACTTACTCGTAACGCTATCCTACATACAAATGTACTTTTCTAACAACTTAAACTAAGACGCATTCACCGATATTGTTTTATTTTATAAAAAGTCTTTTTTGATTCTTCTTTATCTTTCTAGAAGAGGACAAGTTCCGAACTGTCACATCAATAAGAATACTGGTCGACAAGGTTTTCTTACTGGCATTAAAATTGCACTTTTGAAATGAGTTTTGGAGGCCTAATTTCTTACAATTCCAAAAAAAACACGCACACAAAGCTTTTTGAGGTTATCTAAATTTATTAAGTAGCTTTTTTTCAATAAAATACGTGATGCTTTTCCAAATATTTAATCTTTTTTTTTTCAATATTCAGTCGAAATATTTATATTATTTCATAAAATATTCGAAAAAACTTCAAAAGTTGTTAGATTTCACCTGTCCTACAAAAATCTTAAAGAAACGCTAAACCATTTTTGTTAAAATAGTTTTCAACATTAAAAGGCAAAACGGGTTGAAAATAAGTTTGGTTCTTGTAACGAATCTGTTGTCTAAACAATTATATTATATCACGTTTCTGAAATATATTAAAAAATATAAAAATAATGTTGAAAACTTGTATTTTTAAAACTTGAGCAAATTGGGATTTAGATTCGAAATCAGCACTAAAAATTAATTCCAAAAACATATTTTCCAAAACTAAGGATCAAATTCTAGTTTTTCTCGAAACTTCATTTATTCAAATAAAGATTCTTAAGTCATAAGCATAACTAATGAGAATTTCCAGAAGCTAAATAAGATACTAAATTGTATCTAAATAAAAAAGATTTGAGTTTGAAGTTTTAAAGGCGAGATTTAATTACGGATATCTTAATCATTTAAAAAATTGTTGTTTTGTGGCACAGAGAAAAACGTAATTTTGTCGACCAGTGCAATAGTTGCTTATTCAGAGTCAATAATTATTTAAAATTGATTTTATGATATACTAATACTTTCAGTGCGAATGCACTGCGTTTAAAAAAAATTAATTATCAGATGTAAGGTCATTAGTACCGGTAAAAATTTCTTAAAGTTGTGAGTTTAGTTTAAATATTGTAAACTTTTTATCAATAATAGAATGGTAGAAAAAGTACTATGAGTGAGTATTATATATTTATAAATATTTGTGTCTGTTTTTCATGAATAAATTTGAATAATTTAACGGAAAAAATGTGACTTTACTAAAACTAAAAGATTCCAACTGTTAAGAGATAACAGAATGCTCATTTTATTATGGAACTTTGGCCAAGAGTCTACACTATTAAGTTTAGTATAATATTTAAATTTAACATTGGTTGCCATGCATACAATTTTAACAAAAAAATCGAATGATTGGTTTAAATGATGAAAACCAAAGATAGTCATAACTTCTTTTTTTTTATTTAAAGGGGTTATTAATACCCTTAACATGTTTACGTTTAAACACAGTGCGAACGTTAGAAAATTTCTAAAGGTGTCTTACGCTGCAATGACAGGAGACAGAGTTGAGTTTTTGAAGCATTAAATTCTACATGGTTAATAATTCCCCATTCGATAATGCTATCGAGATCAGAATTTAATGAGCTTAATATACGCTGCTGTTGAAGTTCCACTTCCGAAGGACAAGTACGTATTCCAGCAAAAGCTTGTGACTATGTATATGAGAATAAACTTCCATAATAATAACATGCGATACTTATTTAAGTTTTTATAATTTCCGAAAGATTTTTTACTTTATAATGTATTTATCTGAAATATTTAAATATTAGCTTAATAAAAAAGATTTCCTTTACTTTCATCTCATGTTTAAAACAATTGCACACGAATGTATAACCTTAAGAATCCAAATATACCTATTAAATTTTTAAGCAATTTTGATCTGTCAAATGGTAGTTGTTTTGATGGACCGTATTATGATCTGTATGATTAGCAAAACAATATTTACTGATCTAAAAAAGGTTCCTTGGGTAAATTCAGAATTCGGTCAAAAAGTGATTTTTTTTCGTGGCGCATGGAACACGATTGGAATTATTTTGTTTTAACGTTGGCCATTGGTTAAGTATAACTTGTTGTGGTATTCCTTTCAAATTTCTATCCAAACATTTGTTTATAATTGTATTAGCGGAATAAAAATACAACTAGTGAAGTCGTGCATATATATATTTTCGAGTCATTTTGACAACTTGGTATCAATTAAGCCTCGGAAAATAACTAAAAGTTATTTAAATTTCAGAAATCTGTAGTCATGTACATATTCATTACTTAAAACAGAAATTCAGAAGCCAACGAAAACAAAATATTTTATATCTATATTATATCGGTTTCACAAGTCTCTAATTACAGCGTGTTAGAAGAATCAAAAACGTTCACTTATCTATTTATAGCTAGTTATAACAATGAGCTTTAGAAGGCTTCGCGATCGGTTTTTTTCAAGCGGTGAAGTTGCCTTAGATTGTATGTTGTTATTTTATTTCTAAGCGTAGGTGTATATGAGCTTACAAGAAAAAACACCTTAAAATACTATTTTTAGCAAATAAAATAAAAGTTGTATACAAAACTATCAATACATTTTTAGAACGGCAACCAACACTAAGAGGAGGATTCGATAACAGCAATGAAGCTACATATGTATTGTTATAAATTTCACATCTACAACTTTTCTTATGCCGGATTTTTGTGGATTCTTTGGAGTCTATAGTTGTTAGAGTATATTTACAATGTATATTTGCGCATCAGTAACGACTACTGGAATCTCGATGTCATCTAGACAGGGCTCATTATCGGCTCCCTCATCATTGCTATCGATCGACTGGAAAAAATTATTTTTTCAAAATCTAATATATTCCTGGCTTTTCAGCTATTTTCATTGTGTTCCTATATTAAATCCTTTTTCTGGTTTTCTTATCAAAAATTTTAAAATTAATCAGTTTATATTCTTATAAAGAATCCAAAAAATATATTGTCAACTTAAATATACTCACTCCAAAATTGCTAGCGGCAAATCTGTCACTGGCTGATACAGCTGATGATGCTGTTGTATGGGCATAGTATGCATTAATGTTAGCCAATAAAGTGCTCATCACGGCGGGTACTCCAGGACACAAGTATTTTGTTGACAAACAATGAAAATGTGTCATTGCCTGGTAGATGTTTTCAATTCCATAGCGCATGGCAAATTCGTCGACAATTTCCTCGGGGATTTCATCGAAATAGAGCTTCCATGCGTCGTCGCCTTTTTGTTGAGGAAGTTTTACCTAGAGTTTTTTTGTGGAATTTATGTGGATTTTTTGATTTTTTTTCGAAATATTTTTGTATGTACTGATTTACAAAGGTAGTGTTTATTTATACATATGATAAAAAGTTACAACATCTAAGAATTGTTTTGTGATTTTTCAAGGGTCATGCTAATTGGAGCGAGAAAAAATTGTATAAGTGGAATTAACTCTTTCAGAGGATCGTTGTCGAATTATTTTCTTTTTTTAAGGCATTTCAAAACTCTTCATGGTTAAATCTAAGGAGCTCAATCATATTAAAACGTCATTGAATGGTCTTAGAATAAAATTGAGAACTGGCTGTATGATGAGGAAAGACCAGACGAAAATTCCTTCCAATTTCCGACGATTTGTTAATTTTTTTACGGGAATTGGAACAAAGGCGCACATACTTTCTCAGATTGTATTACGAACAAGTTGTAATGCCGAGCGAAGTCAGTAACATTTTTTTCAAAAATTGGTATATTGTCTTACCTTTGTGTAGTGGCTTCTGAATTAAACTTTATTTCATGTAATCGATATTGCCCTCGAAATTGATCTAGCATACTATAATCAATTCTTTTAGACGTGTGAATTTTAGTATGTAATACGGTTCTTTTCACGGTAAGTGAATTAATTTTGTTGTAGCTCAGTTCTCAAATCCAAGTGTTAGCTTAACAAGAAAAAATTATCTAAAAACAACAATTTTGTAAAGGCTTAAAACTGAAAAATTATATAAGATGCTTTTCATGTTTTCTTTAAAAACTACCCCACCCCCACTCAATTGCAAGAAAATAATTTACTTGGGAATGAGGTATCTGTGGCAAAAAGTTTCGATCAAATTGTGAGGATTTACTAGTTAAGATAGTTTATATCGTTTAAATAGTGGTGTTATGAATATTAAGAAAAATTGTTTTATACATAAAAAAAATAAACTCCGTATAATCTTCATTTAGATGGTACATAGGTGATAACGTAGAAGTAGAATCTACAATTTCAGGAACAGAGACACCATAAATATCAATTCAACCTTCTAAATGGAATGAAAGGAATACGAAATGTAGGTTGAAAAGATGAACAGAATTAAAAAAGCTCCATTTTGATTTGATGTGAATTAAATCGGATTGAGAAGTGTGAACCAGAATCAGGTCACAACGCTTGTTTTTTGTGAGGCAGAGAGTTTCTGTTTCTGTTTTTGTTTTTGTTGAATTGTATCAGTCTGCATACAAATTATAACTATTTTCTTTTTTACATTTATTTGGATTCACTTCGAAATTCCTTTAAAACAAAGACTTCCTTTGTTTAAGGAAATAAAATGAAAGAAACAGTTTCAAATTTTACAAATGAAATTAAAAAAAGAAGCTTTTACAATTCAAAATTTCTCGCTCCATATAAGTAGTATATAATTATCATGGTTTCAAAAAAAATGGAAAAAGTTAAGGAATATTTAAAAAATACGCAGAAGAAAAATAGAGTTACACTGTTCTTGTTATTCGTGTCTTTTTGTAGAGGAGTAGAGAGAGAGGAATAGTGGAATAATGACGTTTCGTAAACTTACCATGCCGCAATTTTCCTCGCACAGATAATGGAATAAATTTTCATGAAGACAAGTATACTGGACATGGTAAGGTGCTACTTTCTCTTCACCTTTGATTTCGACCGATATGTGTAGGCGTATTGCACCGGATACAGCTGATTTATCAGTACGTTTCTCTAGATTATACCACACATCCATTTCGCCAGAGAGTGTTCGCACTTCGATTATTGTCTGGCCAAGGAAGTCATCGGATTCACGCGTCAACTTCTGACGAAGTTTCGACTTGAGATCGTTATCTTCGTCCCAGACGCGTACTTTGATACGGTCCGATGAATTGTGGCATTCGCTGCGGAGATTAGATTTATTTTTGTTTTTTTTTGCGTTGTACGTATAGATATTAATAATTTTTTTTTTCAAAAATTTGATGTCGGTGTTTTTGTAAAATAAATGTAGAAATTGTATACTTTATTAGAAAAAGCTTAGTTATTGTTTGGTACCTATTACTTGGACCAGAAAGGACAAAAGGCATAATTTTGCACGGACACTCGCGCCGAGATGTAGCCAGAGTATAAGATATAAAAACTATTTGCTGAAACTTAATTTATTTATTTTTACATAAATGACTACAATATACATCAATGTATTGTATATAAAGCCTTGGATAGTTCTGAGGTGATGCATAATGATTTGTGATACTTAATCAAATTTTCCACAGTTAATGTACAATCGGTTTTTTCGCGTCCATATTTCCGGAAGGTGCTCCTAATACACAAAATAAGCTAATGATAAGTGTCACTTAACTTATGATATATTTAACGGATAAAAAAATGGCACTGCCATTCCCTTGAATATGGTAGATATAATAGGGCTCATGAGGTATTTACAATAAAACCCATGGAATGGATTTTTTACTCGGACAAATTTCATCTACAAAAGGGGCACAATATATTTGTATGCCTTATATACTCACCCCAAATGATGCTTTCCAGGTACGAATGATAATAATGGTAAAAGGACATGACAGTTTTGAATTTAATTTGTGAACGCAACATTTCACTTATTATTGCACTATTATTGTCAATTCATTCAGTAAACTCAACATTTTCAAAATGATTAAGTAAACGAAGTAAACGAACGAACAACGTTAGCAAATCATAAAAATTTTGTACCAAAATTTGGGGTCTGAATGTAACTTTAAGAGCGGTAACTCCAATTTTGGGTCGTAATCCTCGGCCTATCTCAATGAATCCGTCAATAAGCAAAATATTCGTTACTGTTCGGCTGATTATCCACATTTGCATTTGACGGTGGCATTAATGGGCTATATTTTTTCGTCGACGATATCAATCGTCACGTTACTGTGAATGGTCAGCGTTATCGCGCCATGGTTACCGATTATTTTTTATCTAAATTTGGAGCCATCATGCACACAGCACGCTATTCAATTGATTTATTGAAAAAAACAAAGTTTGATGAGCGTGTTATCTCAAAAAATGGGCCAGTCCATGGTTGGCCAACTCGTTCGTGCGATTTAACACCTCTATAGACTATTTTCTTTTGGGCTACGTTAAGTCATTGGTTTGCGCTAAAAAGCCGAAGACGTTGGTAGATCTAAGAGTCAATATAGAAAGCGTATTTATTATTCAGTTCTCGAAAGAAATTGTATTTAAAAAAAATTGCTTTCTTTAGCAAAAAGGAATGCAGAAGAAGAAAATTTACATTTTTATACAATATTTTATTGATAATGATAAGTGTTTGATCTTCTTTTGTTAACTTAGTATAGCATTGTTTTCGAGACAAAAAACTTGTGTATATATAAAATTTGTTTTTAAAAATAATTCTTAGCAAAATTTATGTTACAAAGTACAATTTTTTTTTTAAATATAAGTACTACCTCTTGGGCACTAGAGTTTTGTTGTTTTCTTCCTTTTATTATTGTTTTTTGATTAAAAATTCCGGTATTACGTTGTGCCTTTTGTCCTTTGATTTTATTTAATAAAATCATAAAATTTGTAGATATATTTTTTTTTTTTTGTAAAAGAAAAAAGTTATGATAAACATAAAAACAAATCATGGCAGAAATTAAAGCATGATGAAAATAAAAATAAAAAAGATACCAGAGATAGAGATAGGAGAGAGAAAGTTTTAAAAAGTGGGTGTGTTTTTTGTATTTTTTGGTAATTTTTTTTCTGTTTTTGGCGAACTAATCCCACAACAACAGACAATACTCACAAGTGAAACTTCTCATTCCACACAGGGTTCAACTCCTGTGGCATTGTGCGTGTACGTTTTTTCACCTTGCTAACCTGCACCGTCACATATGGATCACTGGTACCGCTTTTATCCTTCGCTATCAGGCCTTGAGCACATATCACTGTAGCAGCACACAATATTTATTTATATTATAGTAATGACGTCGTTCGTTTATTTTGTTTAATTTTCATTAATTTAGTTTTGGATTTGTTTTTATTTTTATTTTAGTTTTTGTGATCGTATCGCCCCAAAGCACAAGCACAAGGTTGTGTGGTTGTTGATGTGGAAGCGAGATGAAGCGGCGCGACAATTTTTTTAACATGGTAACGAATGTGTGTGTGCAACGATATGACAAACAAATACCACCATTTTGTTTTGTTTTTTCGTGATTTTGTTTAGTTTTGTAAACAGGGATTCAAGGAAGAAAGGAGAAGAGAAAAAACGGAAGTGCATTTTTAAATTATTCTTATATTAAATGCATTTTTGTTTAAAAAAAAACTTTTAGTCTAAAAATAACTCTGAACATTAACATTAAAAAAAAATATATTTTTCTATTTAAAACAAAATTGAAAAAATTGGTTACTATTGTGTGTGCATTTTTTTCTATGCAATGATCAGAGTTATATATTATTCCATAATAAGTTTGTCCAATTTTGTAGTTGTGTTTTTTTTTTCTTTTTTTAATTTTTTGTATTGTTATTAAATTTTGCTTTTTTTTTAAATGATCAGTATGTGAGTGGCTCATGGTTATTTTTTTTAATAAACAAATTCTGCGTTGCGTTAGGAGTGTATAGTAAAAAGTAAATGTGTAGAAAGTGTGATATAGAAGTTTAAATTATTATTAATTGTATTTATAAAATCTGATCAACGAAGAGCTCTACCGCATAATTTAATTTTATTTGTACCTTAATTTGTATACATGGTTAGGAAAAAAATCATAAAAATCTTGATCTATGTATGTATGTATATGCGATATCTTAATTTATCAAGCTCAAAGAAAAAAACATAGCAAATGGCTTAAAAAATGAAAGCAGCCAACTTCAAACGATTCTAACTATATTTACTTTAACACCAGTTTTAAGTTTGTCAAGTTAAAGAAATAACCGTTAATTTTTTGGTTAGTGTGTGCATACACCAGAGTTGCACAAAAGTTGTGTCGGAAAAAGAATGGTTTACATTTTAAGAATTAATTTTATTTTGTTAAGATGCATAGATATACATATGATCTTACTAGTTTGTTTCTAAAACGAATCCATTATAACTTTAACTATAAAAATTTTTAAATTGTTAAGAGCTCTTCGTTCAAATTTTTGATTTCTTTCTTTATTTTATTTTTTAAATTTGACAATAACAAAACAATGAAATTATTTTTTGAAAATAGGTATACAAAATTACGAAAAAAATGTTTGAAATGTTTTCACAAACAAAATTTTAGAGAGTATAGTAGAAAAAGTGTGTGTTGGATTAAGTAGAAACAGTAGAAAAATATAGTGTTATAGCGGAGTTAGCCAGTGTTGTGGTGTTGTTGCCTTTTTTAGTTAATAAAATAACAGGGGTCAACATGACTTGTCCCGAATGCCTATGTTTTTTATGTGTTTTTCTGATGTGTCTTGAGTTTAAATTAAAATTCAGAATTGCTTCATTACTGATATGAATTTTAAAATTTTTTACAAACCAAAAAACGATTCGCGGGAAAAAACGTGGTCATGTCTGACATAAACGTTAAAAACTTTAACTGCACCCTATTTTTGGGTAAAATATGCTATTACATTGAGAGCCCGCAATGTAGTAGTATGAATTATAAAATATCTGTCCTTAAAAATGTTGATAAGTTTCCCTTATACATTATGTCTCCCAAAAATGGTTGGATGAAGCAATTCTGCTTTCATACTTAAAAGCATCACCAATATTTGAAAGAGTATAAATAAAATATATATTGAACTCGAAAACGGACAATAATCATTGTTTTTGACAAAAAAAAACTATCTCTAGAATTATTATCGATCGTTTTTAGGTAATTAAAAATGTTTGATTTAATTTTGTTGACCTGAGTTATTTTTAAGGGTTCTCTTTATAAAGGTGTATATAACATTGTGTGTATATAAATGTGAAATATTAAATTGTGATTATAGTGAATCAAAGCAAGAATACAAAAAAGAATTATAAATTAACATAAATGCAATAAATTATGTGATTAATTTTTTTGTAATAAAAATTAAAAAGAAAGAAAAAGTTTTTTTTATTTTAAAAAAATGTGAACATATACAAAAAACAGAGAAAGACAGAGAGAAAAAGGGTGACATTTTCCAATTTACAAACATATATTAAAAAGATATGCATCCACTTAAATAACATCCACACACACATGCAACAAAAATATTACAATTTGTACGTAATAATAAGAATATTAATTATAATAATAATAAAAATAATAATAATAATAATAATAATAATAATAATAATAATAATAATAATAATAATAATAATAATAATAATAATAATAATAATAATAATAATAATAATAATAATAATAATAATAATAATAATAATAATAATAATAATAATAATAATAATAATAATAATAATAATAATAATAATAATAATAATAGTAATAATAATAATAATAATAATAATAATAAAAATAATAATAATAATAATAATATTAATAATAATAATAATAATAATAATAATAATAATAATAATAATAATAATAATAATAATAATAATATAGTAATAATAATAATAAAAATAATAATAATAATAATAATAATACCTGACATTAACGATGTCGAACGCTTTTGGTCCGACATCTGGGCAACCCCGAAACAGCATGACCCAAATACTATCTGGATCAAAGAAGAAAAAGAAAGATTCTGTGGAATGCCAGAGATGATAACTAACACCATTTCAATGAACACCCTTAAAGAAACTCTTGCAAAAGCCCAAAACTGGAAAGCCCCAGGAACTGATAGAATACAGAATTTTTGGTACAAACGTTTTGAAAGTACACAACCGAAACTGCTGGACCTCCTTAACCAAGCCCTAAAAACACCGACAGATTTCCCAGACTTCTTGGTAAGAGGAACTACATACCTCCTACCAAAAAGCAATGGCTTCAACCGAAACCCCGCAAATGGTAGGCCCATCACCTGTCTCGCAACTCTATACAAAATAATGACAGCATGTGTGAACAGAATGGTTTACGACCACTTAAGTACACACAAAGTACTATGCGAGGAACAGAAAGGATGCATCAAAGGGGCTCGGGGATGCAAAGAACAACTTACTATCGACCAAGTTATCATCGAGCAATCTACAAAGAACCAAAGAAACTTATATGTCAGCTATATCGACTACAAGAAGGCTTTCGATAGTATACCGCATACCTGGCTTATCGAAGTCCTCAAAATATACCACATCCACCCAAGAGTTATTTCGTTCCTTGCACATAGTATGAGTAAGTGGAAAACATGCATAGAGATGTTTAAGAACGGCACATCACTAAAAACTAAAGAGATCCCCATTAAATCGGGCATATTTCAGGGAGACTGCTTCAGTGCCCTATGGTTTTGCATTGCCATTAACCCGCTCAGCAACATGCTCAACTCGAGCAAGTACGGATTCAAAATCAAATCGACTAACTCCGAGTTTAAAATAAACCACCTCTTGTACATGGACGACCTTAAGACCTACGCATCAACAAAGGCCCACCTGAACTATCTCCTGGAAATAGTAAGCATGTTTAGCAGAGATATAAAAATGGAATTTGGATTGAGTAAATGCAAAACCCTGAGTATTGTAAGAGGAAAAATATCGCCATCAGCCCAAGATGAAATCTATGGAATAAGAGAGATGCAAGAAAATGAAATCTACACCTACCTAGGAGCAGCCCAGAGCAACAGAATGGACTCAGCAAAAATAAAGAAGGACCTCACTAGCGAGTTTAAAGGACGCATACATAAAATTGGAAAATCACAATTAAATGGGAAAAACCTCATCAAGGCGATCAACACCTATGCCATACCTGTACTGACTTATAGCTTCGGTGTGATCAAATGGTCCACAACAGATCTCGCAGACCTACAAAGAAAAGTACCATCCTGACCCAATACAACCTCCACCACCCAAGATCATGCGTAGAAAGGATGACGCTGCCGCGAAGAGAGGGAGGAAGAGGCGTCATAGATCTACAAAGCATGCATACTAAACAAATAATGTCACTCAGACAATACTTCACCGAGAAAAGCTTAAGCTCAAACCTAGTCAAAGCAACTATTGGAGCCGACGACAATTTAACACCACTAAACCTAAAGAACCAACTTCACATGCAAACACCCAATATAGATGACCGAAGACGTGCATGGGCTGCAAAACCTTTACACGGAAAACACTATTATGCACTTAGGAGCGAAAATGTTGACACAGAAACGTCAAACTTATGGCTCCAGGCAGGAGAGTTGTTCTCCGAAACGCAAGGGTTTATAATTGCAATTCAGGACGGAGTGATTGCTACCCGAAATTATATGAGATATATAATGAGGGACAGTACAGTTGAGGATATTTGTCGTCGATGCGGCAAACCTAATGAGACAATTGAGCATATCATCTCCGGGTGTACAAGTATGGTACAAACCGACTATCTCAGAAGACATAACAACGTCGCTAAATTGTTTCATCAAAGACTGTGTCAGAACTTTGGGTTCATACAAGAACCCCAGCCTTACTACCGCTATGAACCAGAAGCCGTTCTAGAAAACGATACGGTCAAAATACTCTACGATCGAACGCTCCGCACTACCAACCGCGTTGAACATAATCGACCCGATGTAACGGTAATAGACAAAAGAGACAACACAGCCGTACTCATCGACTTTGCCGTCCCTAATAACCACAACATAAAGAAGACTTATGATGAGAAAAGAAGGAGGTACGAAGATCTAGCGATGGATATAAAAAGCCAATGGAACCTACGGAGCGTCAAGATTATACCACTCATAATCAGTGCAACAGGGATTGCAGAAAAGAATCTCAAGAAACATCTACATGAACTTAAAATCAATGAAAAATTCATTGGGAAAGTAAAAAAATCGATAATACTAGACACATGTCATATTGTTCGCAAATTTTTGAATTAGAATCGTTATATTTTTGTAAGACTCAGGTCCTGAAAAAATAATGTATATAACCGTAAAAACGAGAAACTAAACCATAATAATAATAATAATAATATAGTAATAATAATAATAAAAATAATAATAATAATAATAATAATAATAAAAATAATAATAATAATAATTATAATAATAGTAATAATAAAAATAATAATAATAATAATTATTATAATAATAGTAATAATAGTAATAATAATAATAATAATAACAATAATAATAATAATAATAATAATAATTATAATAATAGTAATAATAATAATAATAATAATAATAATAATAATAATAATAATAATAATAATAATAATTATAATAATAATAATAATAATAATAATAATAATAATAATAATAATAATAATAATAATAATAATAATAATAATAATAATAATAATAATAATAATAATAATAATAATAATAATAATAATAATAATAATAATAATAATAATAATAATAATAATAATAATAATAATAATATAGTAATAATAATAATAAAAACAATAAAAATAATAATAATAATAATAATAATAATAATAATAATAATAATAATAATAATAATAATAATAATAATAATAATAATAATAATAATAATAATAATAATAATAATAATAATAATAATAATAATAATAATAATAATAATAATAATAATAATAATAATAATAATATAATAATAATAATAATAATAACAATAATAATAAAAATAATAATAATAATAATAATAATAATAATAATAATAATAATAATAATAATAATAATAATAATAATAGTAATAATAATAATAATAACAATAATAATAATAATAATAATAATAATAATAATAATAATAATAATAATAATAATAATAATAATAGTAATAAAAATAATATATACACACATAGGGCTTTTATACATACGGGTGTTTTATATTAGTACGTATACATACATAAGTGATAAATATATGATGAATATATTTTTTTGTATTAGCTTATTTATGTACATAAAAGGAAAAACTACAACTATTAATAATATTTCATTTAACATAGGCTCTCAGTGTTCCGAAGTGGTGAGAAAAAAATTAGTATGAGTTATGATTTTTGTTTACCGTGTGTATGGAGGAAAGCATAATGAATACTTCCTTAACCTAAGAACTGAATACTTTGTAGCGATTACGATAATTTAGGCGGCAATCAAAAATATTTTTTAGAGGGGACATACGAGTACAACACAAAACACTATTTTCTATGAGACTACTATGGGGTGGCATTCTAAAAAATTAATAAAATGATAGATAGTAAACTGTTCCAATCACTTCAACAGTTTAAACTGTTTGTTTTGTCTTTGAAATCATTTTCGACAAGTTTTGAAAAACTCGTAATAAGTGTAATAGATATACATTTTATTGTAACTTTCTTTTGTTGGAAGGGGTTCTGTTCCGCGGAATTCAAACAATAATTATACAGAAAATGATGACAATAATTTTTAAAGTTTTTTTCTTTTGAGATATAGAGAAGTTGGATATCTTATAGATTGTAGCCAGATCAGAGGAGGAAAAGAAATTCTTTCATTGCCTCATTAAATCTATCATCAAGGCATTCTTGTCGACTTCACGTATGTAATGGGTGGTTGGCGATACCCAAACATACAGAAAGAATTCCTCATATTTTTTACGAACGACAAAAAATTAATACTGCCTTCTTGACAATGCAATATTTTTAGACGTAATTTTTGGTCATACATAAATTTTGTCTATCGATATATAGAACTAGCAATCTTCCTGGCTTGTTTTGAAATTTGTTCGGTTTTCTTCAGGTGGGTTGGCTTTTTTTAAAACGGAATCATACCTCTTTAACTTCAATTTTCAGCTCAAACCCAACAATGCGTTTTTGGTTTTTGGTATGGTCAGTTAAAGATTCTGAAATAATTGTGCCAAAAAACTTGATCTTTGCAATAAGATCACATCGCTCTCTATGCTTTAAACTTTCAACAATTAAAAAAAAAATTATAAAGAGTTTAAAACACGAGTTATCAGTTCTTACTTTAAGACATTAAGCAGCAGAAAGGATATCCGATTTCAGCAAAACACATCCAACCTTTTCGACTTAGCACAATTTTGGTTAAAAGAAGGCAGCATTAACCAAACCTGCCAAAATTGGCAAGATGTTGAAATCGTATTGGTTCTCCAGTTTATGTGGCTTTAAGTCAGGCCTATAAACCGAAGGCTCTCTCCTAACATGATAGTTCTGCGGTACGTACTAAACAACTAGTGACACAAAACATTTTGCACTTCCAATTTATGCGAATTTTAATCGCGTGCGTCAATGATTTTCTTGCCAGCGAGAAACACTAAACATGTTGTATCTATCTCTTTTACTTTTTGTAATACTTTTGGTTGTTTAAATGCTCAAAATTTATATAGAATGCTTTGAGTTATCAACAAAATTACAGTGTTAATGAAATATCAAGCTTATTAGGACAGTTATCATGTTTTTCGCAGTCAAAAAAGTTTCTTTCTTAAGGTCATTTAAATGTATATTTCATCAAGTGGTAGAGCGTTGGTGAAAATGAATGAATATGTCATGAGCAAAAATACTTGGGATTGATGTTTAAATTTGTTTGTATTTGAAATATAAACCAACTTTATACTAACACATGCGAATTTCAAAAATTAGTTTATTATTTATTTGCTATTTTATTGCAATGGAAATAGTACTGCGTTTTGAAACTTCTTCATCCCAAAAAATGATTGTTTTTTACATATAAACATATTTTAAATAAATAATTGAAATAAATTTTTTTTAAATGGGTCAGGTAGGTACCTACTTATTGTAACCAAGCATCTAAGAGTTACAAAAATATACAGCAGACAAAAAAACTTGGAGAGGATTCTTATGTACAAACTCTTTTTCAACATAACATGTGTTGAATTCGTTTTCTGGTATTTTTTTTTTAATATGAAAGTGCTAATATTAATGTTTAACATTTCCCCATACAGTAAATAAAAATATTTTACTAATGTTAAAAAATGAGAAGAAAATAGGTCATCTAATGTATAGATACAATTTGTTTGGTAAAATTGTTAAATATAAATTTTAGAAATTTGTTTTACATTTTTTGTACAAAATTATTGCAAAATGTTATCCAATTTGTTTGTTTTTCGTTAAATATTGGAGGATTTGTACAATTTTTGGAAACGTGTAAATAAATATAGAAAAGATAGAAAGTATTTAAGAAACATTTTTATTTTTTTTGGTTGAAGAGGAAAAATCTAAATATTACCATAAGCTGAGTGTTTTATATTTATTTATATATGTATCTAAACTTGTTGAATAAAATTCAAACGATATAGTAAAAATTAATAAAAATAAAAAGATAAAAAAGTAGTACAAAGTTGTATAGAAGAATGAATTGTGTATTTATGTGTAGAAATTTAGAAACGAGTTAATAAAGTGGGTAGGGCTGATACGTTTTGGAGGAAGACGTTGGTAGGTAGAGAGTTGGTGAAAGAGTTTATGCTGAAAGTTTAGCAAGACACACGATGTTGCTCTTAAATAGAAACGTGTCGAAAATTATGTGAGAAAGAAAGATAGAGTAAGTGAAATATTTAATTGTTATTGCTCTTAAGTTGGGGGTCTTTGTTTTAAAACTGAGAAAGAATTGTAATTTTCAAAACAAAAGTTAAATTCCACTCTTAGTTTTATCTTTAGTTTTTGGAGTAGGCACTAACTTGCTGCTTGTTTAAAACACTGCTTTATAAACTCAAACGTTTGTCTGTGCAAACCAAGTCATTTGATTATGTACATTTTTAAGTCAATTGAAAGTCAAATTCAGTGTTTAAGATACAATTTAAAATTATAACACTCATAATTTTTGCAGGATCCACCTATCAAAAAACAAGTATTTTTTCCAGTTGTACATAGTTAAAATATGCCGTTCAACAAAAATGCTCAGTACATTGCAGATAGTATATTTGCCTTTCAGCCTTACAATAATGGATTTTAATAAGCCCTGTAAAAGTTCTCGTATGATTAGTGTATTGATCATTATCAATTTATATAATTTTATCGACTTCTTATTACTATTTCATGAATATAAAAACTTCAATGTACATTAATATAACACAATTTTACTTCATTTTTTAAATTAAATTTTGGGTATGCTTTGTTTTAATGGAAAGCAACAACGTGCCAAATTCATTAAAACATTATTTTTAAAAACACAATTTCGAGTTTTCTAGTCATATGTAAATCAATTATCATAAAATTAATTAATGCATTAGTAACGTGCAATCTGTTAATTAAATACATTATAGAATAAAAAGAGCGCTTTGAGAATATCATAAAGTTTTTGTTTTTTTTCGTTAGGGACCATATACGATACAAAATTACAATGTGGAAATATACTGACCAGATTTGGTCACATACATATGAACAAAATGGCAACGATGATAGTGGCCTCACTCTTTTTGGAAATGGCCTTGAGAAAGGGTCCAAAATATTTGTATCTTTGTGGCAACACTCCCGCCGGTGAGAGCAGAAAAGAGCTAGCTATCAGTATGCTTTGAGTATAGCCGACCAGAAAAGTAATAAATTAATTCCCTGGTCGACAAGGTTTTTTAAATTAGACAAAGCACGTATATAAGGCTTTTTGAAGCTACCTAAATGTATTAAGTAGATTTCTATAATCTCCTTCTTCAATATTCAACTGAAATACTTACATCATTTCATATAAGATTCGAACAAAATTAAATTATTTCATCTGTCTGAAAAAATCTAAAAGTTGCGCTAAACCATATATACTACAACGGTTTTCAACAGAAAAATGCAAAGCGGTTTAAAAGTAAGTTTTAATTAAATTCTCCTATATCAAGTTTTTGTTATATATTTAAAATGTTGAAAAAAGTTTTTTTTTTTTAAACTGGAGCAAAAAGAAAATTTGGATCTGAATTCCGCACTAAAACTTATTTTTAAAACTATGAAAGTATTAAATTCGAGGTTTGCTTAAAACTTCATATAGAGTCAAGTAAAGACTCATAAGTCATAACTAATGAGAATTTCCAGATACTAAGTAAGATACTTGTATTTCAAGTTTCGAAATAGCATTAATAACCCTTTTTCGTTGATTTAAGAATTTTTAAAGGCGCTATTTTAAAAATCTGATAGAATAATTTAAAGGTGAGATTCGAATTTAGGACATCTTTATTTTTTAAATATGTATTGTTTTTGTGGCTTTCAACCATTAAAAGTTTAAATGAATATATTTTGTTTTGAGCGAAATTAATTTTTAATAACACATAAGGGTCAGAAGTTGAGTTAAATATTTAAAGCTCTGATAAAAATTAAAAGGGCTAAGATCCAAACTTTATTATTTTAATTTTGTATTCCTGCTGTTGTCTTGAAAAAAAAATGTTTTAAATCTGTCTGTTTTCCATTTTCAATTATTGTCAACTTATTTTTTTTCATCCGGGGGAAAGGGAAATTTTACTTTTTTGTTATAAATTGTATTGAAAGTCAAAATCAAGTACATAGGTGCTATTTACATGGATTTCAATAAAGCTTTTGACTCAGCGTGCAACAAACTACTGCTTCGTAAACTCGAAATTTTTGGGATTCGCTCTAATCTCCTTTAGTGGATTTCTTTTTTATTAACGAACAGGGTGCAAAATGTTAAACAAGACAATCAAACCTCGAGATCTATTAAATGCACCTCAGGAGTTCCTCAGGGTATTCATCTTGGACTACTTTTATTTATAATAACACTGGTCGACAAGGTTTTTCTACTGGCATTGAAATTGCACTTTTTCAAAGGGTTTTGGAGGCCTTAATTTAAATCCGACTTAAAAATTAATGTACCACATCAGGTTTTTGAGATATTACTTTTTAAAATGCGAAAAAACACGTATATTCGGCTTTTTGAGGCTGTCTAAATTTATTAAGTAGCTTTTTTCAATCAAATCCGTGAACGTTTTCCAAATCTAAGATTCCTTTATTCAATATTAAATTGAAGTATTTATATTATTTCATATAATATTCGAAAAAAACTTCAAAATTTGTTAGATATCACATGTCTTACAAAAAACTAAAAGAAACGCTTAACCACTTTTGCTAAAATAGTTTTCAACAGAAAAAGGCAAAACGGTTTGAAAGTAAGTTTGGTTCTTGTAACGAATCAGTTGTCTAAATAATTCTGTTATAGCAAGTTTTTGAAATATATTAAAAAATGTAAAAATAATGTTGAAAACGGGTATTTTTAAAACTTGAGCAAATAGTTAAAATATGAGTTTGGATTCGAAATCAGCACTAAAAATGTAGTCCGAAACGTAATTTACAAAACTATTAAAGTATCAAATTCAAGTTTTTTTCGAGACTTCATATAGATTCAAATAAAGACTCATCACTAATGCGAATTGCCAGAAACTAAGTAAGATACTAAAATCCTTTGAATTGTATCCAAAAGAGAAAGGTTTATACTTTTCAAAATCATCATACAATTATTGTTAAGAGATATTTTGAGTTTGAACTTAGGCTTAAAAAACCCATTTTTGTTTGTTTTTAGTATTTTTAAAGGGGCATATTTTAAAAACCTGATGTGATAGAAAAATTTAAAGGTTAGAATCGAATTTAGGACATCTTAATCCTTTTAAACAGAATTCCTTTGTTTGTGCAACAGGAAAAAAATGTAATTTTGTCAACCAGTGTAATTATTGATGATATTTGTAAGAACATAAAGTTCAGCCAATGTCTCATATATGCTGATTATCTTAAAAGTGGTTTCCATTTATGACTTAAATTCTCCAAACAGATCTCGTTCATTTTACTGATGCATGGTCAACTGACTAAAAGTTAACGTTAAGAAATGCTTCGCTATAGCTGTTTCTGTTAATAACAATTTGTTTAATGTTTTTTTCTTGCATCTTTTTTCACAAACCTATCCAATACTAAAGTATCTCAAATAACTTAACGAAGTGATCACAGGAAATGTTTTTTTTTTAACCTAAAGAGTGTTTTTAAATTCCAAATCAGAGAAATCGAACTTCGAAAATGTATCAAAAATGATGATGGTAGAAGGACTATGGAGAGCGCTAAATTTGGCATTTATACAAGTTATGATACGAAAGAAGTTTTCGTTAAAGTCTTAAGCACAAGTCAGTCATAATGCACTCAGGTGGAGTAAAGTATAATTTTATATTTTCAATTAAAAGGGGGTATCAGTGCAAGTGCCAAAAAAGAAGGTTAAAGAAAAAGAATTATTAGGTTTTTCACCAAATAAAATGTATTTTGAAATAGGCAAGTGAGTGATAGAGTAGAAAACACGTGAGCAAATTATATGAAATTTCTCAAGACCCTCCAACTTTTTTTCTTTTTTGGAGAAATGGATTTTACGAAAAAGGGTGTGAAAAAAGTTATTTTTTTTTGTTTAGTTTGTTAGTTATCTATTGTTACTTTTGTAAAAATTCAAAGTAACACATTAAATATACAGGTTCAAATAATGACTGCAACTTTTGTGAGTAGGTAAAGAAATGTAATGTATATGGTGATTGTTTTTTTGCATTTATTTATTTTTCAAAATGTTTGTAAAAATAAATACTGCGTTGTAAAATATATAAATGGGTATGTTTCTTAAATTAATGTAAATTATGTGCATTAATTCTTGTTGTCTTAGAATGTTATCGTACACGTTATAATGTTATACACAACAATTTACTGATCAAAGGATACTTTCGCTTGAAAAAAATTAAAAGGAGTTCTTTTTCGTAAGCCTTTTTTATTTAAAATGTTTTAAAAAAGACACTTACAAAACACTTCCAATTTCAAAGACAAGTTAGAATTCTTATTGTGTTCTCTGACCTAAGACTTCCCGAATAAAATGTAAAACGCAGCTAATTGCAAACAGTAAAATAATATGTATATACATTTATGAAAAGGAGTTTTTATTATGTCATTATCTTCAAAGAACAGCCAATCTATTTTTTTATATACGTTTCACAAATCATTGAACGAAAAGTCCACATTGTTTAAAATTATTTTGATTTTATACTGCAAAAATATTCATTTGGTTTGTTGGTATTGTTTTTCAATTTTATTAAATCTTGTTTTTAAAAATGTCTTCAAATATGGTGATGTTGTGAAATGCTTCACTTTCTTAGACACTATAAGTAGAAGACAAAATAAACATGAATATGTTATGCGGAATCGAGGAAATTCCGAAATACGTAATTTAAAAATCAATACGGAGAACAATACCAGAAAATTAGTCATAAGATTGTAAGGCCAGGAAAAAGAGTTCCTAATAGGCACTCGGTAGATGTTAAAAACACAATCAACCTCGGCAAATCTAACAAATATAAATACTGCTTTTTGTGCTTTGTTCGTCTTTGACAATGGGTCGATCATTTTGTATATATGTATAGAGGCTGGCAACAAGTCGTGAATACAAAGAAGGTTACTCCGATTTAAGTTGAAGCACCCAATGTGAATTCAATTTAAATTCATTTAAATTTAATTTCATTTTATACAATATTTGAAACCCAACAAAAAATATCAATTCTTTTGATCTCATTTAGTGTACTATAACAAACTGTGATTATTAATATTATAAATTTTTTTGGTTTAGTTCATTAATTTAAGAACTTAGATAATCAGATAATCAAGTAAAATTAGAAACAAATAAAAAAAATAAATGAAATAAAACTGTAAGTTGTGTACCTGTAATTGTTAATTTGCATGACCATTTAGATGTTCCCTCAACGGTTGCTTGCTCAGCCTGTTCTAATGAATCTATGTGTGTATCTGGGTCCACACCGAATGTCATCCTTTAAATAATTACATTTTTATTTTATATTTCTTTTGTTTGTCTTGAAGTGGTTGTTTTTTTTCTTAAATTAATTATTTGGTTTTGGTTTTCAATCAGATTTATACACGTGAAAAAAACTAAGATTTTTACGTTTAAGCTATACCTTTTTTTACTTCTTGTTTTTTTTTTTGTTCAGAATAAAATTAAGTAATGTCTTTGAAATAAACTTCGAAGAGCTAAAAATATTCTTTGAACATTTTGTTGTTCCTGTTTTTATCTTCATCTCTACTTCTTGTCTTTTAAATAAATTAATACCTTAGGAATTTGGGATGGTCTACAACCCCAAAAAAACATAATTGAGTTGTTTGTTTGCACAAACGTAGATTGGGGAAGATAACGATAAAATTGCAGAAGAACTAAATTCAGGGTGCCCCGGACCTGTGAGGAAGCATTTTTGGGTGTTGTTCTTGGGCATGTTATAAGAACAAAATTGTTCTACAATAAAGCGCTAACTAATTGTTTTATCATTAATCGTGGATTTAAGAACACTCTTAGGGAAACACTTTAAGCTCCTACTTTATTTTTTAGTAACCAGATGAAAACAAATTATATCAGCCATTTCGCATTCATAGTTAAAATAAATCAAACTTTGATAAATTGCAACAAAACCATTTCCCGCATTTAAAAAAGTTTACCGACAAAAAGTAAAAATAGTTCTTGTTTAGATAGAACAAACAACGAACCAATTGTAAATTCGTAAAATTAGAGCTACCTTACGAAAGAAAGTACAAATCATAAGAATAGTTATAAATGTGAAAAAGCAAACGACAAGAAAAATACCTCATAAGTTTTTCGGTTTTAAATTAAATTGATTTTCTTTAGGGTTCTTAGCTGTTTAATAAATCAAGTTTTTGTGTATGTTTTTATTTATTTATACGCCTTAGGGCTTAAATCCAAAAAACTGCTTTCTTATAATTTTTTTGAGCTGGTCGAAATACAATGTTTAAGAAAACCCTGTGTTTAAAAATCCTGAATCTATTAAAAGTGTATTTCTTTATAGTTCCGTTACGTAACTTTCTTGACAAGAAAAAAGAAATAGATTTACATACGTATTATTAATTGAAAATCCAAACAAAAATCATATAAGTCTTGTATGCAAATACATTTTAAGGAATATTATATAAATATGTACAAATTTAAAAACACTAACGGCCAATTTCTTGACAAGGTTCAAGCCCCTAAATTAGAACTCGATTGAATTCTTACTCACTTCTCCACCAAGTTCTCAAGCGTTAGAACTCTGATTTAGATCTCAGTTTGAGGTAGGATATTAGAACTCGGTTTAGCAATGTTTTTACTTCTTCCAAAGGCCTAATTTTTGGATTAAATTTCAGACCACAAAGTCTTTTATGTTTAATAATAATACATTTTTAGAAAATACATAAACATGGACGTTGTGCAAAACGTCATAAATAGGAGCTGCATAGCGTAAATTGTTGTGGACACTGACAGTTTCATAAAATGTAAAATTTACATATAAATTAAATTAAAACCCATGAAACTATTTCCTTTTCGTGCGCTCTATTTTAGTTGTACATATTTTTTACATGAAAGTATGCATATTAGCGTTTATAATGACCACGACTATTTAGTCTGCAAAAGTACACACAAGAGCTATTTAAATTATGCCGAGGAATATAATCTAAAATAATCAATATTCCCATGGACAGCATGACCAGATAAAATTGTAGATAAATCTGTTTATAGAAGACAAGACGCCCGTTTTGACATTACGTGAATCTGAAGAAATATTTTAAAATTCATTTTTCATCTCAACAATAAGCTTTTGGCTGAATCTATAATAATAATACTTTCTATTATTTATTTATATTGCATGCAACCATCATATGACATTTTAGAGATTGCAGGACTCGAAACCAATTTCTTTTGATCTTTATTCAAATAAGATGTCCAATGCAACATGAATATATGTATGTACATACATGTGTACATTTATCAAAAATGGATAGTTTAAAATAACACAAATCATAAGCGAAATCTTAATAAACACAAATAACAACAAATAAGCGAAATCTTAATAAACACAATTTAAAAAAAAAGTTCCAAATATTTTTAAAATGACATAGATAAACCGAGAATGACTAGATCGAGTTTTTATATGATTTTAGAACTTCGTCAAGAAATTGGCTGAAAAGAATGATAACAAACAATATGTGTTTGTAGAATATTAATTAACATTATAAGAAGAAACTAATAGGTTTGTTTTTATTTCATTCAAAGTCTTATGTATAATACAACTTAATTGTAGAAAGATTTTTTTTATTACAATATACCCAAATTCCACAAATATACTTCAACACAAATACAGGACAATTGACACCCTATTCATCGATTTGACGATAATATTAATGATATATCGCTATTAAACTTAGAATTAGTGAAAAACTAAAGACCATTTCCAGCGTCCAAGTATTAATTATAAAAAAACGTTAAATGTTCCAAAAAAAATTGTACATTAAATTACAAATTTTCTTGAAATATATTTTAATAGAAAACTCAATATACACACATACCTTCAAACACTTATCAGATGCGAAGGAGTGAGTCTATATGACATTAAAACAAAAATAATGCGAGGTTATTGGAAATGTGATTAAAACTGATGCCGTTGCTTTTTGTTATGGAATATGAAGACAAAGCATTAAAATGGGCAGATAAAGTTGATAAAACAGTTTCGGTAGAAGGTCTTAAAATTGAGGGATCACATTTTCTTTATCTTGAAAAAATTGTCCAATCAAAATATACAAACAATTCGATGAAATCATTTTGAACATATGACAAAAAGTCCTCAAAAATCACGTGTAAGCTATTAGGGTTTGTTGTCGAAAATTATGGTTTTTAGCTTATAACATTTTAACGGTAAATGTTGCAAGAAAGTGTTTTTGTTAGTTAATGTAGAAAATGAAATTGACTATAATAAATATGTATATTTAATATATTTTTTGTCTTGCTCTTCGATTTTCTATTGATACTTATAATAAATATTGCCATGCTTTTCTTAATTTTCTATTTTAATCTTTTAGAAAACAATATTTTTTTTAATACAAAAACTCAAAGACTTTGAAGAATTTTGAATGCTTACAAAATTTGTTGATGATTTTGCCAAAAAAGAGGGTAGCAAAACTTCGTAATTATTATTATTTAAAATATTTTGTACCAAATTTAAAACTTTCTATGAATTAATCGTGTCAATAAATAAACGATATTTCATCGAAATGAATTACAAATTCTTGATGCAAATTTCTTTAATGATTAACAAGAACAAAGAGACAAATCAAATTAAGAGTTAGTTTTTTTCTAATTTCTTAATATTTCTATGGGTAGATTTTTCTGTTTACATCATTATTAGGAAAATCTTTTTTTTAGCATGAATGTCGTCATACTTCCTAAAACTGAGTTTCAGAATTTATGTTTTTAAAGTGGATGCACTTCCTTTTCAAAATAAAATTTAGATAAGAATTAATGACAAGATTTTTTTTATGGGTGTGTGGATTATTTTGTGATACCGATTTAAAAAAAAATGGTTAAGAAGCAATATTAAAACATTTGCGTTTATAAATTAGCAAGTTATTTGTATACTAAACTTTTCATTTCATAGAAATTTTATTCATATTTCGACATTAACATTTTTTGAAACCGCTGCTACTTTTAATGCTTGCTTTATAGTGAATTTTTTGAAACTTGCGCTTAGAGTTGAAAAGTTATAAATTGGAAATCGAAGTATTCGACAAAAAACCTAAATAACTCAATTTGTTTATGTGGGATTCGGTTCCGTTCATTAGTAATTGAAAACGTCGAGGGCTGAGCACTCAAGCGTACCCTTAAAACCATCGAATACCTTGCGAGCGTATGGACATATTTTAAAGCGAATTACCGATACATTATTCGTTTCAGAAGAAAAATGCATAAGAGCTGCAAATCGCTGAGCTCAAGGCATCAACTTTTGTGTGTGCTTTCTATAAACCTCTTGAAACGCACATAAAAAAAGAAAAGGAAGGCCAATATTACTCATGGATTAATATAAAGAATATCCCATCCGTCTTTAAGGTTTGCATCGTGTGCAGGGGTACATTTTGTACAGAATTTATTTTTCACGAAGATAGGCTGTGTCTTCTCTGTTTTAAATTTGTTACTACAATATCTATCAAACACATACATAAATTCGGTTTAGACAGTTTGATTTATTTGCATTTTAAATGAATTGCAAATGCAAATTTATTTAGGTAATGAAAATTGTTAAACAAAAGATTTTCTTTATACATATATATTTTGTTTAAATTTTTCAATTGAATACTTTCATTTTTGTTATTGTTTATACATTAAACAGTCGGTTTAGCTGTTAAAATTAAGTGTACATCAATTTGTATCTATTTTTAGTGAATATTTTTTTCGTGTTGCTATATAACTAGCTAAATTAAAATATTGAACAACAATACAAAAAAAATACAAACAAAACTAAATAAACATGTAAAATAACTAAATGTGTCGAAAACAGAGTATTTCGCATTTTTTTGTGGTGGAATTTCTCGAAGCGGTGCTTGCGTTTTTGAAATGATTTCAGATTTTTAAGTTTTGCTTCCGAGCTTTCTTAGTATTTTAAGCCATACACTCATATTGCCATCACCCAACGCATTCGCATTCTAGCAAGTAATATGAAGCAATTATTTTTCTAGGCACCAGCTAACGGTTAAATAAAAAAATATTGTATATATCTAATTGGCATTTTTTAGTGTAATTCAGGTATAATATTTTATATTATATAATATATGTATATATTTAACATTGAAGGACAAAAAATATGTGAATATAATAATTTTTGGAAATGAAACATCAAAATAGAGAATTATGTTATGTTATAATTTTTGAATGAATTATTAAGTGTACATCGAAAACGACAATTTAATTCTGCATTTAATAGGTACAGGGTTATTCTAATTTTTACTCAACTATTATTTCTTATTGGAAGGTACTAGATAAGCTTTTTTTCTGAAAGCAAACTCTTTTAGAAATAACTTTCTAAGAATCTTATTAACAAGAAAATAATAATTAATTGTTTCGTAATATCCTTATGAATGAATTATTTAATTTGATTAAAATAAATTCATGATTATAATTTTCAATATATTGTTTTAAAAATGAAGTATTGTCTACAGATGATTGGCTTAATTTCTTATTTATCACGTCTGGAAGCACAGCTGGTGAAAATAAGAAAAACTCCTTTAAAATAAATATTGCTTTCGAACAGTAATCTAGACACATTTTTACAAAAAACTTATAAAATATTCGAGTTGAGGCCATATATAGATTTTATATACATAAATTTAGACAATAAAAAACCAATTGAGTTAGAATAATTCGTTGAGTAAAAAAGTCCCTATGTACAGTACATGTTACCTACAGAACAACTTTAAAAAGCGTATTTGTAAAAAATCAAATCACATGAGACTTGGTGTAGATCTAACAAAATTAAAATGTATTTCAAATAAGAGCTTATTACTTGAATTTTGTTTTATACTATGGAGACAAAAATGAAAATTACTGCAGCATATTTTTGTTAATATAAGTTGCTAAATTCCTGTCTCTTTTTTATTAGAGCTCGTTTATTTTCAAGGTAAGACAAAAAGGATGTGCAAAATTCAGCTACCTAAATATTTTTTGAAAATGTATCCATCTTTAACCCAACTGACCTAAATTTTATTTGTTAGCCCGAAGTATTTTTCGATATAAGCAATTTTACTCCGCGAGATTTTACCCTTAAAATATTGCTTTCTCAAGTTAACCTCCATCAAAGGTGGATTCAGGGGGGTTAACACCCTTAACATTAGGACGTGTTCTTGGGCACCACTCAAAAACATTTTTTAATCTTCTTTAAAGGAGGCTGACAAAATAAAAATAACATAATGTGTATGTTAACCTTACGTTTACATATTTAAAGTGCTAAAGTGCCAATTTTAGTTATTAGAACACTGCTGTCCAACAAAGGAATTAAATTTAATTTGGACGACTCCCTACACATGAAAGCATTCCGACAGTTTTTTTTAAATATGCAACAGTCAAGAGGGGTTTTGGGCGCATTTTATGCAGAAATGTTAGAAATTGTGTTGAAACGTATCTTTATCCAAAAATAATATATTCTGTTCTTTTTGCCATTTCTATAAATGCGAAAAACGCTACAAAAAGCCAAAAAATGAGAAAGCTTGGAAGATAATATTGATCTTTTTTCATAGAAAATAAGAGAAGACGCCAAAAAAGTTAATTTTCTAAATTTATTGGCGAATTTTCTTATGACGTAATTACCGGGAGTCTATTATTACTATCATTTTCAGTTTGTTTGCTCGTAGATTGGAGCTGATGGTAGAAGACAAATTCTAAAAAATTGCTGTTTTGCGTGAGCTTTTTTATAATATTTTGATTGAAAAGGAGTCAACAAAATTTTTAAATTGGAGAAATAAATATGTTTGTTTTTTGAATTTAATAAAATGGATGAGTTAATTTAAAACAAAGAAACTAAGGAAAAAAATTATAAAGGAACTACAGTGTGGGACACACTTCGGGAGATTCAAAGCTTTTATATTACATTAATAGATACGTTTTTCAATTAGAACCATTATTCTAACGAAAGTGTCACTTTTGCTGTTCTTGGGACATTTATATTCTTGAAATGTATCTCAAAAAGCAGATTATTACGATTTTAAAAGTTTTTGTATTTGATAGATAATTCACTTTGAAAGAAAAAAAAACACTTAACACATTATTATGTGTGTAAAAAAAAATAAGATGGAATTGAAAACGAGTTTCGGAAATTTAAAGGGAACTTCAGTTTCTTGTAAGGAAAATATAAAATACTTATTCCTCCGAACGTAATATTAAATTCTCATAACATAATATTATCGTTCAAGTTTTTTTCCTAAGAATCTTAATATTTGCTCTTTCGTATCTAATTAAAATAATTTAGAGCATTCCTAAGGTTTTTACAAAATTTCAAAATTTAAAAAGGTAAAGGTATTACGAAAAACTTCATCTTGCATTTTTTATTTTTGAAAGTTTTCTTAAATTGGCTCAAAGTCTTACACATTTCTACCGATTCTAAATTTTGTAATTTAGCCTCAACGAAACAGCTTAACATTTCAGAATCCCATGGTTGTCTTCTTCTTTAAAGACTATGGGCTAATCTTAATACTAATTGAACTTAAAAACTACCTGACTTGAAATTCCTTTATTTCCAATAAGTCGAAAAGCATACACCCTAGATAAAAGTTTTAGGTAGTTGATTTTTCGACGAAACTTGAAATTAAACGATTTATTGAATAAAAACGCTTTAATTTTAAAGTAGTGGTAAACGCAAACTACCTAAACCAAACAACTAATATTTTTTCTTTTTACGGTTATCCATTTGAATAAAATTCAACACTTTTAGTCCTTAAAATGTTAAACGCTTACGACCAAAGGAGTTTACCTTGTACGACATACACCAAAATGAAAATTGTCTCCTTCTTGGGGTGGGCGTGGTTACTTCCTTATCTGAAACTCTCGCAACTGAGCGGCAATTAATAGTAGAGCGTTGGTTTATGGCTTGTTCGAAAGCACGTTATCTATGGTTTTCGTTATGACTAGTTCAGTGTCAACAATGCAGTGGACAAAGCAAAAGCGCGCGTTCGTCGGGGAGGCCTACTTTTCTTTCAGCCGTTCGATCATCGCAATTCAGCGTGCTTTCAGAAACCATTTCAATATCGCACCTGCAGGTCGTGTGTCTGATCGAAAATCGATTTGTTACCGATAGTGTGCAGAAGAAACATAATGGACCTTCCAGAACCGTCAGAACGCCAGAAAATATCGAAAGGGTAAGGGCGGCGATTTTTAAATCCCCTAGGCGATCTGCACACAAACATTCGGCTGCTTTAGGGATTTCTAGTCGCATAGTGAGACAAATTCTTCATGAGAAACTTAATTTTCACCCATACAAATTGGCAGTGGTGCAACAACTTAATACACGCGATTATTGAAAAAAATTAATGTAGGGGAAGTGTTGTTTCAACAGGATGGCGCCACAGCTCACACGGCAAGAAGGTCAATGAATATTTTGCGTGAACACTTCCAGGAACTGCTTATCTCTCTTAGAAACGATCTTCAGTGGCCAGCACTATCGCCAGATTTAGTCCCATATGATTTTCTCCTGTGGGGCTACCTTAAATCGTTGGTATACACTGATCGTCCAAAGACCCTTCGTCATCTTAAAAATAATATTCGTGCTGCTATCGCCGACATAAGCACAGATATGCTGGAAAAAGTGGAAAACAATTTCAAAATCCGACTATCTCAGTGCATTGATGAGAACGGTGGTCACCTTCGAGATGTCATTTTTAAAACCAAATAAAATACAACTTTAAATGTACTACTATACACAGAAAAAATAATTAAATCAATATTGCCAATACTTTTTCTGTTATGATTTTTTAAATTAAGGAAGTAACCACGCCCCACCCGTTACAACTACGTCAAAAATTGTGCACTTATATAAAGTCTTTCAATAATAAATTAGTACATAAAATAGTTAAAATCAAGGAATTAAAAACTTCGTTTTGAATGTAAATAAAATCATACAGTCGTATTTATAATATAGTTTTCCAAAGAATTTAAAGAAACTTGAAAATATTATGCATTGTAGAAATGCATATTAACCCAAACGTCAAACATCGCACATAGGGCCAAACAATTTTCCGGATTGATTTCAATTATAACTACAGCTTGACACCTAGAGGCGTCTCTACCATCTCGATGTGGTTTTTTGACAATATTATATTAACACTTTCTGTTTAACATTTTTGAGGTTAAGTGTTCCTCTACATAAACTCAATGCAAAAACCCCAACGTAATAACTCCTTATATAAAAGTTCCTAACAATAAATGTTAATACTTAATGGTATAGGCAACAGCTTTTTTACAATTAATGTTTATTTATTTATTATTTATTAAAAAACACTAGTTATCTATCTATACTACTATTATAAAGCTGAAGAGTTTGTTTGTTTGTTTGAAGACGTTAATCTAAAGAAGTAATGGTCTAATTTGAAAAATTCTTTCAGTGTAGATTATTATGCTATATAAAATCACTCTAAGATTTATACGAGCGGAGCACGAAAAAGAATGTTTCAGAACCGGGTATTTGTTTTGAGAGCTTCCAATGCGTTTAAAGTTTTCTTAAAGCAGGTAGTTCTTTATATAAAGTCAAATCGTATACTTGTTACAGATCTACGTTCATTTAACGGACGAGTTCTGTTTATTTTTTACTTTTGTCTCCAAAGTAGGAAACTAATCACAAGTTATAAAGAGAAACACGTTTCAGTTCTGATGATCTTACAGTACACAGTACCATACAAATGTGGTCACGTTTCAGATGTCTCATAGAGCATGAGTATAACATGAACTACGAAACGGATTTTGTGACCAAATTGAAATATAATAAAAAAATAAATGATACGTGTTCTATCAACTGATCCCAGTTTCATCGCGAAAAAAATTAACAATCATCAAATATGTTTTGCTTTCAACTCAAAAGTTTTTGAAGCGATGGATTTTTCGCAATCATTGAAAAAGTACACACCATTTTTGGTTTGTAGCTTTAATAATGTTTTAAGTGAAAATAACTTAATTCCAGAGCTCTTATTATAAATTTTGTAAAAAAAAAATTATTAATTTACACTGCCACATAAACAATCAAACTATTTACACATCTATACAGTAAAAAAATAAACCAAAACATTTAAACAAAAACGTTTCAAAAAACACGCCCATTGAGGCACGCTCAACTGTCGCAGCACAAGTCAAATATTGAATATTAGTTTTAAGAAATACATTGAATCGTAGCCAAATAGTTGCACTAAAAGTGAACAACAGGCAAGTAAATAAATGTTTTTCACACAATATTTTAAGTTAAAAATTAAAAAAAAAAAAAAACAAAAATTTTCAAACCATAAAAAAAGAATACAGGCGCACGGCAGTTTAAAGCAATTTTGTAGGTTTAGGTATAGTTTCTCGTTTGTTTTCATATTTTTTTAATATTTCATATAAATTATTAATTTTAAACTTTTAAACACAAAAGGTAAGTTTAAGATTTAATGTCGTATTTCTGTTTTGGTTTTTTTGTTCAAACGTTTCTTATCTTACAATTGGAACTTTTTTTAATGTTTTTTTATTTTTGATTTGTTATTGAATATTCATTCAAACCTGTTATTGCTATCTTAGCTGACCACTTGCTTGTTCCATCCAAAACGCTTTGTTTCACTGCTTTCATATGACCTGTATGAGATTTTTCCTCAACGCTGAATACCGCTCTACATTATATATATGTAAGTATTTTATATATATATATATATTTATATATGTATGTTTTTGTTTATTATTTTAAATGATTTCTTATATATAATATATCAAAAATTATGCTGCTATTCATTTTTCAATATTTCGTTAAATATATGTACATAGAAAAAGTTAGCTGTATTTTTTTAAAGGAAATTAAAACTTATATAACAAATTTAGAAAATATTTTTTTTAATAAAAACTTTTTTAGGCAAGTTACTCACCGGATAAGTTCAAATATTTCAGGCTTCTCACGTTCGCGTTGTTTCATTCGCTCTTTCATAGCAGTTATTATAGAGTTGGCTTTGTCTTCTGCTCCGTGTTTTGAACTCTTCTCGGCAGCTCCTAATTAAAAAACAAATAGGAAGACAAGTTAAAACACATTTTTTTTTGAAATTCTTTATTTTTATGTCTTTAATTTTAGAAGTATAAAAAAAAAACAAAACTGTAAAGGAATACTTTACCAAGAGAATAGTAAATACCTACACCTATGTCCTTATTACTATTAAACATTTAGAAAAAAGTACCTTAAGGACAAAAATATCATGCAGATGAATGTTTTATATTCGACACACAAGAAATTTTATTGGGATTTAAACTTCCAGATTAAAAAATGTACTTCCGGGTTCCGGGACAGAGCTCATACCATCAAAATATGAATCATTAATAAGTCCTTTAATTTTTGTACTAAAAATGAGGCTGGGATGCGACCCACACTGATAACTTTTCTCGCGTCCGTCGATTTGTCTTGCTTAAGACTTTAACAAAATATTCATAACAATGTTTTGTGTGAGATAAATACTTTGAAGTCAATAAATTTCTTTGTTTTCCTAATACTTTGATTTCAAATTTCTTATTATATTTTTGTTGTTTTTGTGTTTTATTAAAAAAGTTGTCACTTGAATTTTTCTAAAAATTAATTTCTTATTAGTTTTTTGTTGTTTTTGTAAATTTGTGTGTTTTATTAAAAAAGTTGGCACTTGAATTTTTCTAAAAATTCACTTAAAATTATCAACAATATATGATGGAATAGTAAGTTTTCAAAATCAATTTTTTTAACGAGATTTTTAGTGAATTTTAATAAATGTCGAAAACAATATTTTCTATCAGTTGAAATTTGTTTGAATCCAATATTTTTAATTTTTAATTCTTACCAAATTTTAGTAATGTTTTTTAGGTTTTCATGTTTTGTAAAAAAAAACTGTCAATTCGATTTTCCCCAAGACTTTGCTAAATGTTGAAAAGTATATTTTTTATAAGTTCGTTTAAAACTAATATCTTCAATTTAAAAAAAAAAAGATATTTAAGTCGAAAACCAATTTTTACAAATTTTAAGTAATAGTTTTTTTTTTAAACTTAGTTTGAAGGCAATGCCTCACATATTTGGAAAAATATTGGAGTCTAAAATCAATATTTACCAAGTGTTAGTAATGTTTTTTTTGTAAGAAACTGTCAATTCCATTTTCTCAAAACCGTACCAGATTTCAAAAACGTTATTTTTCGTTGCGTTTTTGTATTCGAGGTGACAATTCTTTTTTTTTTTATTTATTAAACAAAATTTTAGTTGTTTTTTTTTTTTTTTATTTTATTAGTTTGGTATCGCCACATTATATAATATAATTCAAGTCGATAGCTTAATTGGTTCCAGAGATATTTTTGTGTTTTTTCTTGGAATCCTTTTTCCATGGAGACTTATCTGTTCCATTTTTCTAGAAACAAGATTTATTTGGTACTTCATTAATGGTGTAACTGAGTTGCTTCGTATATTGTTTTCTTATCTAGCTTTCTAAACATTCCGCAGCAAAATCTCAATATTTTCTGTTCAAAAATCTCCAATTCTTTTGCTGCACTAGGTGAAATTGTAAACCAAGTAAGAAAACCATATGTTAGGATTGGTCTTTTAATCGTCTTGTTCATCTACATTTTTAGTTTTTGTAACATAGATTTCGAATTGAATAAAGTTTGTAATGACCCTCTGCCATCCTTGTTAAGAATTGCTCTACAGTGTTTATCAAAAAAAAAATCGGTTTTGAAAATTAATTCCTAGATACTTTTTTCAGATCGTAATGGAATCTCGGTTTATTTTTTAGCTTAATGTTGCTCTCTTTCACCACTAGATAATATCCTTTACCACTGGCGTTTCTAAAACAAGTCAATCCGTATTTCAGTGTATTGATTTGCAATCTCTGTTTTTTAAAATAATTTTCTACAAGCGAAAGCCTACGCTCAATTTTGCTAAGAGCTAAGATTGGTCAAGTTTCGCATGCCAATATAATAGTTTCTTCAACATAATGCAAAGATTCAGGTTTATCGGAAATGAGGTCCGAAAGAGGAAAGTCTTGCAGACAAATTTCGAACAACAATGACCCTAGTATCAATTCCTAAGGAACACCTGAGTTCACTGGAAAGAAATCTGTGTGTTCAGATCATATAAAAATCGATTTTGATCTATATTTGTTAAAAAAAACTTAAAATTATATTATTGAGCCATTTAGAAAAGTTCAATATTATTATTTATTATTATTATTTATTGAACTATACATAAATGTACAATACAATACTTAAAGCTAATAGCTACCAGGGCTTCTAGCTGAAATGATTAAAGATGTATTTTTGGATGTTATAATGTTTGAAAATTTGCCAGCTGCAGGGGGCGGTCGGAGTAAGTAACAGTAATATGTCTGATTTACTCCGACCGCCCCCGCAGGGGGTTTTTAATAAATAAATGTTAAATACTCAGACAAAGATTTAAAAGTTTTAAAATTTTGAAAACATTTTGTATGTTTTGTTCGGAAGGAACCAAAAGGAGATTTTTTAGATTACAGTTACAAAATTTATTACAAATTTCATTAATTTTTGGGCAGTCTGTAGTTAGATGGTTGATGGTCAGCTGGATATTGAGTTGGCAGAGGTGGCAAATGGGTGGGGGATCTTTGTTGAGTAGATGACTGTGGGTGAGCTGGGTGTGTCCAATCCTCAACCTGGTGAAGCATTTGTTCATGATTGCAGAAGTAGAGGTGGGGTAGGTAACTGGGCTGCAATTTTGGTTGATAGAAGAATAGTGGTGATGATACCGAGACCAATCTATTATTTTTTGATTATATAAAATGGAGCAAGTCAATTTTAAGATATCGTTTTTGGTAGGTTGGTATTTTGATATTGCTAAGTTTCTGTTCCTAGCGGTTATTTTGGCTTCATTGTCTGCGTGCTCATTGCCTTTTACACCGATGTGACCTGGCACCCAAAAAATCTTTATCGCTTTTCCAAGTTTGATGACATTGTCTCTGATTTTGACGATGTAGGATGATCGGTTGTTGACGTTTTCGATGGCGGCTAAAGTTGAAAGACTGTCCGTGCATATCACTGTTTTTTTCTTCGATTTGCACGCAAGTTGCGTGGCTTTTAGGACCGCTAAGGCTTCGGCTGAGAATACAGAGAAAAATGGTGGTAGCTTTTCTGAAAAAATCAGATTGTTGTTTGAGTCAACAATTGCGAAAGAGGTACCTTCCTCACACTTTGAGCCATCGGTAAAGAGGATATTCCAATTATTTCTGATGAAAGGATTCATTAATTCATGAAAATGCTGCAGATATACCTCTTTCGGAGTTGAATCTTTTTTAAATAGAGCGAGTGCAGTGTTGATAGATTCTTTCGGGTATAGCCAAGGAGGGTTACACTCGGCATTCTTTTTTTTAATTTTTGGTTCAATGCCGATTTTTTTCGCATACATTAAAGTTATGTAGAGGGCTGATGGTTTTTTTGGTGTCTTTAAGCGTTTAAGGATTTTCGTTGAGTCCAAAAGAATTGGAGAGTCATAGGATTCAAATATTTTTCCTACAAGTCTTGATGTAAGGAATTCTTTTCTTTTTGTGATCGACGAAAAACCTCCCTCAGCGAACATATTTTTTTAAGGACTTGTCTTAAAAGCTTTGAGGCTGGCTCTGATTGCGGCGTGATATGCTGATTGAACAGGTTGGATGTAAGATTTTGCGCATTTGCCATATATAACAAGACCATAATCAAAAGTTTTTTCAAGGTCAATATCTTAGCTCACAATACACTTTTTATTTCTTATATTCTGAATGACCTTATTCTGAAATAAGAACAGGGCATGATACCCGTATCTCCGCAGAAGCTACTTAAAGTTGGTGGAATTTCAAATTGTATTCTAAATAAATGTCTACATTCTTTAGATATAGACCTGTCTTTAATATTTAATCAACACCAATGGTTATTTTCCAGAAATTTGGAAAAGATTTAGCCAATAGCAAAGATCAAAGCTGCGAGAGAAGTTGATAACTTTAGACCTATCTCACATCATTCTAATATCAGTAAATTGTTTTAGCGGGTTTTAGCCAATCCTTTAAAAAGTTAGATACAATTTTAACAGTAAAAGCCATACGTTATTGGAGGTTCCGAATATTTACGAGAAATTTTCTATACATTTCTATTGAAACGCCAAAAGTTGATCTATCATTTTAATTGTATCTACTACTGCAAGATAATACCTACTATTTTATTGTTTGTGTAAAATTTTAAATAACAATGTAAATATTTATGAAAGCTATAGAAAAAAAACTTACTTTGAAGGCAATCAGCGTTAAGGAGATCCTTGCATTTCTCATGACATTTCACACCACACTCCGTGCAACGTACACCTTGCCTCGCAATTCCCCAAAGTAGACCTTCACATTCGTAACAATAAGTTGGCGATGTCGCCGTCCATAGTACAAAATTATGTGGCGTTGTTGATGAAATTGGGTAAATAAGAGCCTGCAGGGCTTTTTTGTAAACGTGCATTTTCTATTAAAACACAGAACAAAAATATTTAAAATTGATGTATATGTTGATGTTAATAAATTAATTCTAGTGTCTAGTGTTTTTTAAGCAAAATACTCCAATCACTTGAAATTTTAAGAAGGCAATCATGAACGGATTTATTGCTCAATGCCGATAAAATACGAATTACTGAAACTAAGAAGTCAAAAGGAAAAAGTAACTTTTAATAATCTCAAGAATTACTTGTTTAGTTACAGAAGTAATATGAGAATATTACAAGTACTAAAAAATGTTGGAATTAGTTTAATTTATCAATCTCAATCTGATCTCAGCTTTCAAGAGTGTGTATTTTTGTTCAAATAATCCACTATCTATACAAAAAAATTAACTTACCAGCTCCTCATCATTTAAGGTTGCCCGAGGTACAGCTGAAGTCAGTCCTGCATTTCGTTTTGTTGCTGCCATGGTCTAATGACGTTTGTTGATTGCGTATGGTTTTATTTTTAAAGATTATCATTTTTGAATAAGACACAAAAACAAAAAAATTAAGAGAAACGAAATAATTCTTAAATATAAAGTTAAAAATGTATAACAAATCAAAATTACAAATCATCTAAGCTTATTCAATATAATAATCATAATAATGAAACAAAATAGTAAAATTATTTTTTTTTTTTTTCAAATATTATAATAAATTTTTTGTTACAATGCGTTTTCTACATTTTAAAAACATACATGTTTAATTCAAATATATATATATATATACACATACATATATATATTTATAAATAAATATAACAAATCAGTGATAAACTAATATGTAAAAAAAAATACAAAATCTATCATGCGTTGCAATGCATTTTGTTATTAATTTATTTTTTTTTTTAACTTAGAAAACTTTCCTGTAATTCTTTGTTTTGTATTTGTATTACTCAAAATTTTGCATTGTTTTATTTAATTTTTAATTTTGTTTTAGTGCTTAGCCTCCAAACTATATCTCAAAACCATGTGCACTAGAACTGAAGTTTTGTTGTTTTTTTTGTAGTTGTAGTAGAAACAAAAATCAACATAGTAATAAAATTTCAAAGAGCAATGATACGAATGAGTATGACGAAAGTATGTGCAGAGTGTTTTTTTTTTTGTTTTTAGTTGATTAACAATATTGCTGACATGCACAAATATATTCGTTTAATTTTTAAATCACTTCAAACTATTTTATAATGGCTGGTACCCGTGATTTCGTCTGTGTAGGATTAGCATTTCAATTTTCTTCTAAAACGTCCTATCTATCTTTATAATTCATTAAAATTAGTTCTGCGGCTTAGTCGGGAAGGCTTTGAGACACCTTTGTGTATATTGAAACTAAGCGGTCATTTTTGTAAGATTTTGTAAAGTATCATAAAGCTCGAAGATGGCAGAATTTTGTCGTACTTACTCGAAACTTATCGCTATATTTTGGACAATTTGCATTGTATCTGTATAAGTTATAGTCTTTATCTTATTATAGGGTATATTTTATATTATTGTAAGATTCAGCAGTTTTTGTGACAGCGTTATAAAGGTCAATACATCGAACTTTAACTTTTTTAATATGAGAATGAGTGAGTTATGGACCATCTTTTAATTGTTAGGGAAAATAAGATCATATTCTTCTTGTTTTCAACTGTGGTAATCATTATTAGGGTTTTTCAAAAAGGAAACTCATTAGCAATTAATTTCTGCATTTGCATTTTTTCGTCTACATCTCTTAAAAAAAATAAAAATCGTCATTTTAATAAGGTCTCATTTTTTTTAGAAACTTAAATATATGAAATCTTTGTGTTTTAGTTCCTGCCAAAAAACTCCCATTTTTCATTCCTAAGATGTAACAAGCTTATTTGTCTCAAAATGATTTGGCTTACCCTTCATAAAAATATAAAATAAAACTGCTTAGTAATTAAAGATTTTGAAACAAATATTTTTTAAGATCATAATATTCCTGTGTTGGGATTCAGAATCAACATGAGACTTTCGGAACTAATCAGTTTTTACCTTGGCCTTCAAACCCAAAAAATTAGATTTAAACGTTGTTTAAAATAACCAATATACATAATGTCCGATTTCATAAACAAACACTAAAAGCACTTGTATCTCAAAGCTTTTTAAATTTTATCAGGCCTTTAAATTTTTTCAGTTTCACCAAGCTCGAAATGGGAAATTTCAGGTATATTTTTGTTAAAATAGAGTTCTCTTCACAACCCTGTAAAAATAAAACCCCTTTTTTCTTTCTATTAAGCGAATTGTGTGAGAAAAAATGAGAAGGCATTATATGTTGAAATAAATGAAAGGAATCGCAAAATACAACAGTGTAAACTTCTTCAAAATCAAAAATCGTGTGTCGTTCAAAAATAAAATATGAAAATGGATTCTTGTGAACGCGGAATACTCTTGAGCGGCGAATAACTATGATGACCAATCTTATATTCTAATTAAAAATTAAAATCATAAAAATGATATTATAAATGCAATGTTGAATTTGTTTACCTATTCATTTTGTATCTCCAAGTATTGAGAACACAAATTTTAAAAAACAAAACACCAGCTGTCAATCTGTCATATTCATTTTTTAATGACAATTTTAAAATTTAATGAGCCAAAAATGGGCATTTAGTTTTAAAAGGTGTTTAAACGCTTGTTTACTTTAAAAACGCTTGGTGAAACCAAAATATCCCATTTTACAGTTTAAAATCCTGTTAAATGTATACAAGCTGTTTATGAAATTGGGCATATACATAAGTCAATAGTCAAAATAATGTACAAGTAATTTCAGTGACCAGTTTATTTTTCGTTGCATATTTTTTAGGATCGACAGCCAGCTGACGTCAGCTGTCGTCGTCGTCGTCACAATGTTTTATTATTTTTACTGCGCAATACACTAAACTGCGTGGTATAATGTTAATTTTAATTAGTCTATTTTATAATTTCAAATACAATGTTGTCAGTGCAAATATTATTGAGTTATTATATTGTATATATATGTATATTAGAAAATACACAGTAGTTTTCAGCATAAAAATAGAATTTGACGCTTTAACTTATTCGGGTCATAATTATTTAGGACCAGGAAATACTATTTTTAAAGACGACTCTGGACATTAAGGGAATGGCTGCGGACATTTTAAACGAAGCAACAAAACTTTGGAGACACAACTGCATAAATCTCGTTGTCAATTGCTCGAAAACTAATTAGAGCTTCTTGAAAAAAAGACAACTGAGAAGAATTTGGTGGTACACTTACAACCTGCAGAGAGTGGTGGGGCATAGGGTGCGGTGGAAAAAGCAAAACCTATTTTCTTGGACCTCCTACAGACGAATAATACGTCAAGAATATACAGCGCGGCAAATCAGTGCTAGTAATAGGTAGCACAGCTAAAGTCATTGTAGAAATGGTTGATAGAGAAGATGTCGTTCGCATACTTCGAGCTACATAGATCTAAGCTAAAACACACTGGCACTTCAATACATAAAGACTATCCAGCAGCAGCAAGGGATCGCAGAAGGCGATTAAATAAACTCAAGGCGAGCATAGTTGCGAAGAATGGTGATATCTACAAGTATTTGTGCGGGAAGATACTCTTCAAGTAAATGAGAAGAAATTTTCCTTTGACAAAAATGGAAAATTGAAGCCGAAGAGTCACTGTATCGCCTAATTGCAAAAGTGAATTAATGAAGCAACTGGGTCGCTGCACAGAGCAATTTACAGTCAACTCAATCAAAATTTGGAGGCGAAGAACTGTTTTCGGGATGAATACAGCTAGAGGAGATTTTGATGATGGTAAAGCTGAGTGGTGAACTAGTACCTCTTTACTTCATTCCGCATAGAGAGGATCTACCAATATAAGGCAACGGCCTAGTCACTGATAAAGCAGTCGTTCTTTGACTTCCATCGTGTAAAGAAGTATTATCTTTTATTTTCAAGTTAAATAAGTGCAATCGTCTCAGTTTTAGTAAAGTTGGCAAGTGACCACTGTATAATATAACTCATAGGTAGCCCAGTGTAGGTGGCGTCCGGAAACAAAAAGATACCTCTGCCAACATATCAGGCGATGTTGCGGTGGTGTCAGCAGCGGTACCACATACAACCGCAACAACATCAGGTCAGGCATCTGACCAGTCAACGGCCAGAAACCAAAAAAGAAAATTAAAAAAACAAAGCCCAAATAAGGTTGAAAGGACCAATTCGGCTAAGCGGCAGGTTAATAAAAAAAATGGAAGGGAGTGGTAAAGGGGGCTTTACCACTGAAAGTGAGTTCTCAGACTACGCCGAGTCTGAGAAAACGGAATACATTTCCAAAGGTGGAGAGGGGCTCTTCAGGCCTCCAAATAGGGATTTAATCCTATCGGAGCCAGAGCCAGTCCCGCCGACAAGGAAGGCTCTGGAGGTAGAGGCGGACCTCCAAGAAACAGAACTGGTGCAGGCCCTGCAAGCTAAACAGGCAGCCATCAGCCAATTCGAGGAAAACCTCAGAAAGCTCAAGGAGGATATGGAGCCCCTCCTCAGTCAACTAAAGCTAAAACAAGAGGCGCGCCGACAACAAGAGGCAGCTCAACGGCAACAAAAACAACAGCAGCAAAAACAACTGCAGCAAAAACAACAACAACAACAGCAACAACAACCACAGCAGCAAAAACAACCACAACCCAAGCCCGCTACCAAAAATACAGGAGCGTAGCAAAATAAAGAGACGCCAGCAGCGGTGACAGGCCCAAGTTCTGAGGGCCCATCGACCTCAGCTAAAGCAATGCAGCAGCAACAACAGCAGCAGAAACAGCAGCAGCAGAAACAGCAGCAGCAGCAACAGTAGCAGAAACAGCAGCAGCAGCAACACCAGAAACAACTACAGCCCAAGAAGGAGAAGGTGCCACCAATTAGGACCTACCGGGTTGACCTGCAGGACTTGAAACAGGTATGTAAGTCGGCCACTAAGGGAAAATTTGTAATAAACATTTTAAATGAAAAAGAAAAGCGGTATTCGGTGCAGTGCTTCTCACTGGCCGAACACAAGCTACTGAAAGAAGTGCTTAAACAGGCCACCGCTGAGTTCTTGAGCTTCACGCCTAAAAGCGAACAATTTCAGACGGTCCTTCTAAAGGGCATAAGTTCCTGCACGGAACCGGAGGAGCTCTTAGCTGAGCTCCGTGAAAAAGCCACTGACGATCTCGATTTTATCGGGGTCAAGCCTTTCACTACGGGGAAGTCCAGGCGAGGGGGTTATAGGCTGCAAATGTTTCTCGTAACATTATCGACGCAAAGCAGTTTTGAGAGTGTGAAGAAAATCAAATCCCTCGACTTTCAAGCTGTGCACTGGGATACATTAAAAAGGCATGACGACATTTTACAATGTACGAAGCGCCAGAGGTTTGGCCATGCCAAAGCCAACTGGAATATGCAGTTGCGCTGTGTCAGGTGCTCAGAAACCCACATCGAAGGAGAATGCAAGCTGGGGAACGAGCGGGTTGAGGATTTAACCCAGCTCAAGTGTGTTCTTTGTGGAAACCAAGGGCACCCGGCTAGCTATAGGGGTTGCCCTAAGGTCCAAGAAATGAAACAGAAACAGGCCAGTCAAAAAGCCGAAAGAAGTCGAACAGTTCGACAGGCCAATACAAAAATTCGTGGATCCCAAATTTTCCTACGCCCAAATGGTGTCAGGGAATGGGAATACGAGACAGGCTCCACCAACGGTTGCCCCAAAGGCCTCTGTGCCTAAGGCACCAGAGGTGCAGCCTGACATTGTAGCCTTGTTGTTGAGCATTCAAGGTCAACTAATAGGGCTGCAAAGTCAGATAAAGGAGCAAGGCAAAAGGGTAGATCATCTCTACTCTTTGTTGCCTGGCCTGGCGCAATTTAGACCATAATGGGCGCGCTGCCGGAGAAGCGCCTAAAAGTCCTAGCTGTGAATGTAAATTCACTGATTAGGATTGAACGAAGAGCCAATATGTTCCAATTGTTGAAAGACTACAGTCCCGATGAGTTTATGGCTAGCGAAACTAAGGTAAACCACAAACACAAATTGACTCATAAAAATTACAATATCGTAAGAAGAGACCGGCCCGACTCCACTCAAGGAGGCGGTGTCGCTCTCTTTATACGAAAAGCCATTAATTATAAAGTCATATAAAATAAAACTACACGTTTTTAACTTTAAATAAGTTTATTTTTCTACTACTAGAAAATTACACAATTACAACACTTCGATATGAAATGGTCAGCTTACAAGAATTGACTAGACTTAAAGCTATGCGACTGTACCAAACATCGCTTGTTGTTTTTAATTTCAATCAAAGACTTGATAAGAGCTCTCTCTTGTTCAGTTTACGGTTTGTGCCGTTTTTTTCATTTACCAAATTTGCATTTATGGAATTGAAATTAAAGCTGTTTCTTTGAGTGAAATCATTAAGAAGAAATAGAAATAAACATTGGGGTGACCAGATGTCATAACTTTTCCCCTTCTTAAATGAAGACGTCCTCGTCCTTATGTTCAAATAAATTATTGTACACTTATAAAAAAAATATTATAATGATAATGGCATTGGTTTTTAAAGATATTTTTCAAAAATTTGGTTTATATATTTTAATATTTTGATTTAAAAAAAAAATTAAATTAATTAATAATAATTAATTCTTAAATAATTGCGATTAGAAAACAAATTTTAAGTTGAGAGAAAACAAAACAAATAGAATTTTCGCCTTAATATTTTAATCAAAAATGTTTTTCACTAAACAAAAATTGCCATCATCTGTGAATTTATCATATTTATCTAATAAAACAAATTAATTAGAGCAAGGATCTAAACATTTTGAGCTCTTTCATGATTAGCTAAATTTCAACTTTGAACAAAACGTTTGATGAACACCTATTAACAAAAATCTATCTCAAATTTTCCTTGTGAACCAATTTGCCGTCGATTAGAACCTTTGTTCCTAGATCCTTTTGAACTATTTTTTTAATAAACAGTTTGCGAAACTTATTTCCAACTCGCTTATTTGTTCTACCGAAAACTTCGTCACCGGGATGATAAGTCAAAGTAAATCTTTTTTTGTTATGATAAACGAGATCTTTCCGTTGAGTTTCAGATATTCTTTCTTTAATTTCTTGTTGTAAATGAGGAGAAATAAAGTGAATTACATCAATCGGTCGATAGCTAGTTACTGAGTGAATCGTCCTATTGTACTTGACCGTGGCAAGTAAAAGGAGTTCAGAAGTATCAGTTATATCCTTTTCTAACTTTATACACCTTGCTATCTCAGATAAAGTGTTATGGAACCTTTCTACCTGTCCATTTGTAACACTGTGAAAAGGTGGTGTATTATACATGGTTATTCCAAAGTGATCTCTTAACAGTGATGTAATACTTTCAGAAGGGAATGCTTTCTCGTTATCACAAACAATTGTTTTTGTATCCTTAAACAAATTTAATAATTCTAGGATAGGTTCTTTTACATCAATTATTGCTCGTGATTTGATTCGTTTTATCACAGCAAATTTGGAAAACTTATCTATGTCAAGAAATGAGATCCCGCTGTTGAGTAAATATCGATGTGAATAATTTCACCTGAATAGGTCGGTAGAGGAGTTTTCCCTATTTTCGGTTTTGGTGGGTGTCGCTGGTACTTTGCCTCCTGACATATCGCACAACTAGATAAAATTTCCTTTAGTCTTTTACGAATGTTTGGAAAATAATAGTCGGTTACAATCTGGCACTCGTTTTCACGAGCAGATTTGTGCGCTCGATTATGTTCAGTCGAAAGAATTTCCGCCTGATAATTTGGGTTGAAAATGTCATTAACCATTTTCTTGGTGTGAACAAATTTTACAGACGGAAACATGGATATAAGTTTGTCTTGAATTTGACCGAGTATAGGCAAGTCACAATGGATGGCATTGACACAATTGGGGTTTCTTTCTTCTTTCAACAAATTAATTAGATTTTCAATATTGTTAAAAGTGATGGAATGCCTCAATTGAGTTTTAAACATAATTTTTGTCGTTTTAAGTGCTTCCGGGCCTTTACTTACAATTAGCTGGTTGCGAAAACAGTTCAAAGGGTTTTTGACACAACGTACTGTTTGAGTACAAGAGACTTCACTATGAACTGTCGATGCATTGGAGTTTCCTGGCTCTTGAAGTGTGTTTAAATACTGCCTGGACAACGCGTCCGCAACGAAATTTTCTTTGCCTGGCTTGTAATGAAACATTCTCCATTCTCCATTCGGAGTGACTTCTCATGCAACTTTTCTGTATGCAATCACCAGACCGTCCATCTGGTTTGGTTTCACTTCCATGGAAACCATCCCATCAACCAATGCTACCTGTTAAAGAAAAATGGTTTTCGCCACCATACTGAGTGAGAGAACCGATAGTTGGTAAACCACGGTCGTCATGCTCTCACGCAGTAAAGTGACAGTTCTTGAAAAGTGTGTTTTTGTTTTGGAAATAAAATTTCCGCAACAATATAAATGCTGCTCTGACCAGGGCCAGAGGAGCCTTCGCTCTGACGAAACGGCTATTTTTTAGCAGTCGGCTTGACCCCAGAGTGAAGGTAATTTGCTACATGGCCCTCATACGGCCGATGATCGTTTATGGTTGTCCTGTGTGGTTCAGCGTTGCCCCTTCCCAGATGGAGAGGTTTCGGGTGTTTGAGCGGCAGTGTTTACGACGCTGTACCGGCTTATATCGAACAGCCGAATCTTCTTACGTGCACTACTATTCTAACGAGGTCCTATACAACGGGGCTCGAATCAACAGAATTGACAATTTCGTGATAAAACTCGTTCGAGGTCACATTGCAAGAGCTATGTCTTCGACCAACAATTTAATTTTCGGGGCGTTCTATCCGAACGACGAGTATTTTAAAAGTGCACTCTTGAGCGGCTTCATTCCACCAGAGGCATTCCTCTTCTTAGATAAATGCGGTTTGATACAGGATAGATTGGCAGTTCCGCTAATCTACCACGTCAGACGACGAACCGTGGATAGGGGACTCCTGTACAATCGGGACGTCATGGCACAAGGCAGAGCAGAGCTCCTTCGGTTCAGTAGGGCTGTGTCCGAACGGGGCCGAACTGATTGGTGGCTTCAATCGGCACTTGATAGTGGGTAGTCGGGATGGGGTTTTAAGCCTTGGCAGGCTTACATACTTGTTTTATAGTTGATGTAATAAATAAAACACATTTTTTTTAATCTAATTTCTAATTTCATGACTTGAAATCCATGTTCTCCTGGCGATGTTATAGTATACGATTTCCCTTGAGTCTTTCCGCAAATAGATTGACAAATTGATCCAGTGTTGTAACGTGTATTTGCAACTTGGAACAACTCGTCTAACGAATTTTCTAGCGATTTTGTTTTCAAATCATTGGTAGAATGAACATCTGCAGGAATTGTTGGAGTATGTATAGTCGTGGATGACATGTAAGTGGTTTTCATGGTGTGCGATGATGAGGATGGCTCCTCCAAATTTTTCTGTTATCCAATTTGAGGTCTCCATAGTGATATTCGGTTCCAAGTACATCGTGGACCACTCGCTATTTAAGAGGATGGTCACTAAATTCTTTTTAGAACAATTGCTTAATTCTTTCTTTTGGGCAATCACTATTTTCCGAGCGTAAAGAAGGGATTCCGTCAACATAATATATAAAATCTTCTTCGCTTCGAACATTTTGGCTTTCAAGGAAGAGAGAGGTCAAAATCTCTATAATCGAAATTGAATGAATTAGAAATTCCTTCGTCGAAATTATCTGCACAAACGACAATAGAGACATTATGGGTCATTATCTCTTTACTGCATGTTGTTGCCTTCCTCATTTCTGCGTCCACATCTATCTTCATTTTTTTCGTTATTTCTTCCGCTTCCTCCGTTGTTTTTCTTTTCTTTTTCTCGATCACCAAAAACACTCTATATGAAGACATAAATCTTTCGTACATACCACCCTCCAAAACCCTTTTGTTAACATTGTTGTATTTGTAATGTGAAAGTGAATTTCAAGGAACAAATTTGATTTGTTTTCACGCATGAATAGAATCAACTATATACTGAGTTTTTAGGGGAAGTGTCATAATTTAGAGGAGAAAAGTCACGCAAACTTAAATGAGTTTATGAATCTGATTTCCGGTTTAGCTTGTAGGGAAACCAAGATGTCTACCGAGGATTTAAATCTTTATTAGAGTGTTTTTGTCCATCACTATCACTTCCTCCACTGCTTGAGTATTCGGTATACCTTTGTCGTATTCGTTCAATTCCTCCCGATTCTGAATTTCTTCTTTTTCGGTATTTGATAATCGTCGTCTACAATTACTGGATCCCGAATTGAAACTTTCCTTACTGTTTTATCTTCTTCACTTTACTGTAACTATCACTTCCACTTCTAGAACACATTTAAGCTGCTTTAAATTTTGTTTCAATATTTATACCAATCAAATCAATTATGCATGGTAAAAATAATAAAACATTGTGACGACGTTGACGTCAGCTGGCTGGCGATCCTAAAAATATGCGACGAAAAATAAACTGGGCCCAAAAATTACAACCGGCGGCGGCTATCAGCCCAAGGCAATGATTAAGCTAACTGCTAAGCCATGAAAAATATTCAATATCATAATTCTAGAGGGTGTGCCATGGTTGGCGGTTCAAACTTAATATAATGAAATGTCAGCTCAGATCAATTGTCTCATCGCAAACGTTTTTGAAGTACGGATACTTTACTCACTTCATCTACAAAGGTTTGTTTTGAATAATAAATTGTACTAAAAAAAGAGGGCAAATCACCTTTAGTAAAACAAAAGAATTTAATTGACATTGCCATTTTGCTAAAAAATAAAGTATAAAGTTTTAATTAAAACTTATTTTGCATTGCAATCCCTGAAGTGGTATCCTATTTTTTACTTTCTAAAAAGTATAAATTTCACTACACATAAACTGAAATCGAAAGTTTTACCCAGATAGATATCTCATATATTCAAGACCTTACAAAGAAATGAAACTTCATTAAAACAACGAATTTAAAATTTTCAAGGGGTCAAAAATGACCATATACTAAATAGAAAAATAATTTTAAAATTTAATTTTTTGATGACAATTTTTTGTTTAAATATTTTTGGTATGAATTTTTTTCAAAATTTATAAAATGTAACAAGAAAAAACGATACACAAATTTAATGATGGCAAAGAGTTGTAATATAATTAGCATGTCTTATATTATACATTAAATACAATTTGAATGCCATTATCAGCATGAAATAGAATTTAAAAGCTTTTAGATTTTTACAGCTTAAAATTCAAAATTTGAAAAAACTCATTTTTCGATTTTTGGCGTTTTCGTTCTTTCTTTTAATTGCAGCAGCTGTCAATAACGATCTTAAATAATTTGGGATGAATCTTTTAATTATTGCCTTTGCCAGTAAATATATAGGTTATTTAATAGCGCTATAATTATTAATTAAGTAATAGTATTTATTTAAATGTCATCTTTTAGTAACAGTCCTATTTTGTATTGTTTTTTAATCAGATTATTTTATTGAATGAGGCATAATAAACATTTTTGTATCTTTTATCTTTTATTTTTCTTATTGAAATTTTCTGAATAGTCTAATGTGCCGAAACCAGAAGGTGTTATGGTCTAACAAAACAATTGTTTTTAATTTTTTGTTTAATAAATAATGTATATATTTTGATGTCTCTTTTCGGATGAACATCATACATAAATCTGGAGCTATTTTTTACTGTGCTACGTGATTGTTTCTCTTCGGTGTACATGAGTAACATTAATAAAATCAAAGTAATTCATTCATTTTCTTTAAAATTCTTAAAGATAACAATACCATGATAAAGCAATAAGAAAGTAGTGTCATAAAAACTTCTCTATAGTACTTAGCGAGTTAAAGAAAAAAAAAATTATTAAAACGAAGAGATGATCAAATAAGAAAAATGCATGCATAACTTTAAAAGGTGCAAGTTTTCGCCAACGTTTTTTTAAAATTTTAATTACCAGCATAAAATAAAATTGTAGTATGGAATTTATCTTAAATAAAAAAATTGCTGTTTATATAAATTTATATTTTTATTGCAAAAAATACTATGTAATTAAAGAGAAAGCTTCGAAATAATTCTAAAATTTGGCATTTTTTAGCAGCGAAGACTAAATAATTATCAAAGAAAATGATAAAGAATGTTTTGAAATAACAATTACATATTTGAGTGAAGTAAACAAAAAAATTAAAAAAAAAACAAATATTAAATAATAAAATTTTGAAAAACTTAAATCTTGGGCATATACCTTGAGCACCTTTTGGGTCCAATATTTATATTTTTTTAAAAAAATATGTTTTTGGGTTTTATTTTTTTAAGAGACGCGCGTAGAGGTAAAAAAATATACAAGCATAGTTAATCAATATGTTTTAAGTTTAAGTTTGTTTTTGGATAAAATATATATATATATGAATACTCTTACTAATATTTTTTTTTCAATTTAAGGAAGATTTATAAATTTGTTTGTTTTATATTTCCTCATATTATTTCTTGTTTCTTAGTTTAGAAAACAAATTTTATGAAGGAGATTTTTAATCTAATTTATTTCTTTTAATCTCTATTATCTCGTTATATTTATTTGTGTTTTTTTTGTAATATTAAAAAAATAAAACATAGAATTGTACTTACAAGTTCTGATACGAGTGGTATCGATTTTCTCCGGGGTCGTATGTCAGGCATGCTGTCAATATTACTGTAAAAGGGGTTATCGCCTGGATGACCATTGCCTCGGCCACCAACATCACCTGGTCCTGATCCGTTCTATTTGTGAGTAAATCATTGAAAAATAGCTTAGCGAATCATAGACGTTAAATTTTGTTTATAAACTAATAGATTTCCTACGAAAGCAATCAAAAAGTGTGAGTAAATCTTTATGCACAATTAAATAATAATATTCTCATAATGTTTTCAAAAAAACGATACAGCTAACACACTGAAACAAGAGGTTTTAAGTAAATTTAATAGAATTTCAAACTAGATTTATTTTTTAAATTGAAGAAAAAAGGAGGAATAACAGCCTATAGGTCTGAATGAAAGAATGTCTTAAATACCATAGCCTACAAAATAGTTATATTGAAATTCGTTATCAACAGCAAAACAAAAATAAAAAAAAATCTTATACTAATTCGAATGAAATTGTAACTCGAAATTTTATAATCGAAAATTAAATTATAAAAGAAAACAAAAAAGGTTGATTCTCAGTTTTGTAATGTTCAATAATTTGTTATTTTCAAAAATACAATTCCATCTTTTGAACAACTTAAATTACAAAAAAAAATACGTAACTTAATATATTTTTCAACATCATCGTTTCCTTTGCTTTCCTTTTCGTGGCTTATCTTGGAAAATTCCTCTTAACCTTCCTCCCTCCTTTAAGAAAACTACACAGATGACTACAGCTGTCTGACTGTTTTCCATATTTTGTATAAGTTTTATTTATTTCTCTCTATTTCCTCAAACCGGATGCACTCAAGTTTTTTGATCACGATTCTCTGTGCATAAATTATTCCTGTTCGGAAAGCCCAAGAACTTCAAAGTTTCAAAGTATATTTATTTAAATTTAATTTAAAATGGATGCCAATAATTTGAATGGTAATTTGAGGTAGAGACATTGAGGCAGTTAAACAATTTCACATTCGTGTAGTGCGACTGAAAAAAAAAGAATATCTGTGCTTTCCTTGAGTCCGAATATGGGCTAAAGGGTAAACTGATAAGCATTCTTAGAAGAACGGGTATTACGGTTGAATTGTTTGAGGGGAGGAAAGCAGCTGGTTATTCTACTAGAGCTTTTTCTATTATTAAAATAGCTATATCGTCATGAATCTTGCGTGTTTAAGAGAAACTAATTTTTTCGAGATATTGTCTTTTGAGATTCTAGTTAATTGAATTGACACTATGGTAGCTGTCAAGAAACTTATCCTAAGAAAGTTAATATTAGGAAAAAATCAACTTGCTTGCTTGGCATATACAAAATTTGAATTTAGAGAAATTATGCATCACAGTTTTTTTAAGAGTTTGTATTTCATTGTGATCAAATCTTTTATTACGATAACCGATCGCCAAAATTTAATAACGGTTTCTTGTAGAGGGGTAAAAACAAGCCTTTTTACCATAAGAGGGGTCCATCTCCCCTCATTTGGGAGCAATTTTAGAAAAAAATACTTAATTTGAAAAAATAATTAAGAACTACGACAACACATAGATACTATAAAATACTACACCGTTGTGAAATTTAAAATTGAATTATTTATGTCAAAAGTTTTTAAAAAATTTGGTTGCAAACTCAGAATAAAAACAAACATTTATTTAAGTTTAGACCCATATTTTTGGTAATTGTGAAATTAAATTTTAAATCAGTTATGATAATTACTAATTAGATAGTCCTATTAATTCTTAGTCAAACACTGAAAACTAAATGGTTTTATGTTGTTTAGTTAATAAGAAAATTCAAAATTACTGAATTTACTTTTCTATTAAACATTGAGGTAAGTTTGGGGGCCGTGCCCGTGGCATGATGGTTAGTGCGTTGGACCGTCATGCCAGAGGTCTTGGGTTCGATCCCTGCCTATGCCATCTAAAGTTTTTTTCACGGGTGTTGCCTCTTGCGAGGAATTGACAAATCCTCCAAGCGTAATTCTTGTCATGAAAAGTGCTTTTTCAAATTAGCCGTTCGGATTCGGCTTAAAACTGTAGTTCCCCTCCATCCCTGACAACAATACTCGCACACAGGAATGGTTGAGAGTTGTAAGTCACTAGGCCTTAGTTCTCAAAGGACTGTTGCCCCACCCAATTTATTTATTTTTTTTAAGTTTGGGTGCACGGTACCAGGCTTTTTGATATGGGTAGGGTTTTGTCAGTTTAAATGTTGGATCGTACAACGGATTTTTGGCTTTCAAAGTCGATATATTAGTTTTAAATATATTTTTTTTTTCAATTTAAGTAATTTTTCTTAAAAAATACCCTACCTCCTAAATGGGGAACTCCCAAACCATAGTAAAAAATGCTTGCTTTTGACCCCTCTACAAAAAACTTTATCAAATTTTGGCGGCCAAGTTATCGTACTCGTGCCCTTTTTGCTTATAACAATAACTAACATTGTTTAGAAAAATTTGGAACAACTTAAAATAAGATCAAATTTCGACTAAAGGGGTGGGTCAAAAGTGGGTCCTGCGATGAAAAAACCCCGCTCCCTCCCCTTTGGCTCTTTTCAAAAAATATTGGAATAATGCGAAACAAACCAGGAACAACATTTAACAACTTAAAAAAATATAGGAAAATCAAAAATTAAGGGATAACTAAACACTATGTATCATCATTCATTTTTTAAGAATTAAACTAAGTGTAATTAGTCCTCTATGAACTAAATCCTGCAGCATTTGAATTCTATATAAAAGCATATCTATTAACAATATTTACGAAAATTATAGAACATCATCAACACGACGAAATCCGCTTTTCGGTAAATTCAGCAAAAATCATAACATTTCCTCAATACAAAAGTGAGATTTTGAGGATTACACTTCAGTTTTTAACTGATACGAAAATTTTGAGGTAATCCTTCCTATTTTTGATTATATCACTGAAAGTTTCTTTGGTACCGAAAAATTAAATTATTAAAATAATTAAATCTGTTTAATTGTATTATTAATTTTTTTTTTACTTAAATGTGTACATATATAGTAATTGTTTCGTCCTACTTCGAACAGAATATATGTTGATAAAATTATACAAAAGCAGGAATGTTTAAAAATCAAATAAACTTTTATAAACGTTTTAAAATTGTCGCCAAGTTTTGCACTATCACAGTTAAAAAATTTTAAATGTCCCTTTATTTTAATCAATGCCAATCAATGTACATTTGTATTCAAATATTTCAAATTAATTTAAACTTGTATATAGAATTCAAAAATCACACTAACCGCGATAGTTGAAAGACTTAAGAAAATGTGTCTCTACTTAATCCTGCATTTTCTGTTAGAATAGCCTTTGACAATTTTTCGCAATTATATGTTTTGTTGATTTATTAAAACAAAAAAAGTTAATTGTTAAATACTATATAAGTTACCTGATATAAGCACTCAGTTCTTACTTTTTCCTTATCCTTAGACTGCTCCTCTTCTCTAATTTTATCCTGATTATTTCGCTCTTCGAGCTTCTTTTCTTTGAGTGTCTTCAACAATTTCCACTTACTGCTACCCAATGCACAACCATTACCTGCTGCTGAACCTTCCATACTAGCACTGGACTCCTGGCTATTAGCTTTCATGATTGTTCTCTTGATGGCAACTCCATTTGATGTTTTGACTTTACCAACAACATCCGTCTCCTCATCTTCTGTTAAAGATGTTTTAGGTATTGTTTCCTCTATGTGACCGTTAATTGTTGTAAAAGTATCAGTTGCTGATGTAATTGTAGCGGAATTAATTGTATCTTGCTGTTCTTGCTCAATCGCATCTAAAGAATTTTTCTCCATGTCGTCAGGTTTTTTCAAAATTTTGTGCACAGTTTCATCAGATTTTTGAAAAGAGTCATCAGTTTTTAAGGTTTGGTCTACCAGTTGCTTACCCTCTTTCAAATCATTGTAGTTTTGACAAATTTTAGAATCTTCTCCATAACCCTGCTTGTCGTCCATATCAGCCTGGTTGTCACTCATGTCAGAAGGCGTATCAGGTCCTGATGTTGCTCCAGATGACCGACTTGTATTTTCGTCTTCAAAATCCACAATTGTTTCTTGCTCTTCAACACGTGTAGATTCAGGAAACATTACTTGAGCAGGTTCAGGTTTTAACGACGTAGATGCTGTGACTCGCTTTGCGGAAGCCGCTCCATGTCTAGACTCAGCACGGCGATCACCACGATCTTCCGCACACGATGAATACGGTGAAGACGAGGAAGAAAAGGGAATATCATCGGCGCTATCTTCAGCATCGGTCGGCAACTTTCTGAAATTTCGTTGTCGTTTCTTAACTTTTTTGACCTTCTTTAATTGACGCTGCTGCTTTTGCTGCTGTTCGGGCATCATATTTGCTTCTACCATGTTCAGTTCTTTTAACATTCGTTGTTCCTCAGCATCATCGTTGTCTTGCCAAGCACTATGGACATCTGTCACTTTAGCAAACTTTTCATAAACATTCAGCTTACAATTGTAGATCACAGCGGATGGCATTCGCTGATGGTGGAAATGAGTTGTACTTGGTGGAGTTTGTGGTAAGATGTGATGATGGTACTGTGCACGAATGGGTGGCAACTGATAATGCGACTGATTGCCATTCAGCATAGGTTGCTGTACATCGTCTTCAGATTGAATAGCATTGTCTTTATTCCGTAACTGTTCATCACCAGAACCAACGTCATCCGTTCCTTCTTCCGTTTCTGTTTCGAAGCTTTCGCCCAAAACTTTAACATTACACTTTAGTTCGTCGAGCACATTTGTCATTTGCTGCTTGACATGAGGATCTGGTTGATATAGTAGATTGGACTGTGATGGAATAGTAAAAGTTGTTCCATCCAGCTGTTCAGCCCCAAGCTGATCGATCTGTGAAAGCAGACCTTCCTGATTCATCTGAGCATCAAGTTGAGCTTGCGATTCAAGCTCTTCCAGCTGACGTAGCTCATAGCAGAAATACTCGTCATCAGTGTCAATGCTATCTTCAGTGCTTTGTCGCCTCGAGGAAGACACTGTGCGATAGGAATGCTGGCTACGGTTATCATCATCATCTCGATTACCTGACGGAATATCTAAAGAAGCTTGCGAGCGTTGGCCATACTTCATAGCTCGGGACATCGACATTGATGATGTCGTCACCGTGGAATCATTGAAATATGTTGTTGTGGTGGGCTGGGTCATAACTGGGGTCATAATTTGAGGCTGACTAAAGCCCATCGAATTACAAACTTCATCCATATCGTCATCCTCAACATACATGGAGTGAGTCTTTTGTAACAGAGGTCCCGATGAAGACAATCGCCTTTCAGACGGGTGAATATCGTGGTCTTTAACAGATTCTACAACGGGTTGAATCTTTATATCTGGAAGAGGTATGTGATCCTGCAGATGCTGATGTTGTTCTAATTCTTGGCTTTGATCCTCAAACTCACATTCCTTTTCTGGTGGATGGCATTTTATAGCATCACCAACAGTGGGGAACATTGATTTGAAAAACACATCGCCATTTTGATTGGCTGAGGGTTCTGTTGGTGTTCTATGCGATTTATTAACAACAGCATATGAAGCTTCTTCTTTTTCTTCACGAGTTGGTGGTGACAATGCAGATGGCTGTATCTGATATGAGTCTATGGAAGCCGAACGAACCCTTTGAACAACGATGTCAAGTCTCATACTATCTTCCCCTCGGGGCGAATGCTGCTGTTTGCTCTCCTCATTCGAGGATATTTGTCGATCCTGTTGGCTAGATTCGGAGCATTCATCTGTGCCTCCGTAGAAGTCCAAATCATTTTGTAAAGAGTTTCGTGATTCACTCATAGTATTATCATCGTTATCAGATGATGTGAAATTAGGCATTTCCTCTCCAGGGTCTGACATGCTCGAACCAGGACGTGCCGCTCCAAAACTATAACGACGATAAGTCTTGGCTTTTTGCATAAGATTGCTCACAGTTGATGATAGTGAGCGCTTCTTTTTTCTAGAAGAACTAGTCATGTTCGCTGATGATGGCTTTTGAGCACCAGTATGAGTTGCACGTCTAGTCATGGGATGAGCTTTTGAAAATCGCTTCATCAGATTCATTCCATGGACGTTTTGAGTATGTTTGTCTTGGAAATTCGGCTGCTGATATCCTGACATAGTTATTGGACAGTAACCAACGTCATGCTCAACATCCATGTCCAAAGATTGCGAACGGTTATGCTTGCCCATACGCTTCAATCTCAAATCTGGAAAAAGATGGCTTATTTTACCCCACATATGGAACTTTCCAATGTGTTTTTCACCCTGCATAGTATTCTTTTGCTTTTGCCTTTGCTTTCCGATATGTTGCTGCTGCTGCTGCTGCTGGTGATGGTTTAAGCGATTTATATGTTGCGGATGGTGATATGAATAAAATGATGATGGTTGCTGTTGGAAATCTTCACCAACATTCGTTGAAATACTTAAATAGGCAGAGGACCTATTAAGAAGATAAGATTGTTGTGAAGCGCTTCGTTGTTGTGGTTGTTGTTGCTGATGCAAGTCATTTAAATGTTTCTTTTGTTGTTGCTGCTGGTGCAGCAATTCAAGCTGTTCAAGATGTCTACTGAGCTGAGATGATGATGGCTGAGAAGAAAAACAACGGTAGCGTGGCCTTGCCCCATTACCATAGTCTCCCTGACCCCCAATATAGTCCAAGTTGTTGCTGCTATTGTAGTCAGTCAAGCTATTCGATGATGGATAGTAAACTAGACGATCGGTCAGATTGCGGTGCTTTTGTGAAGCAGATTCGATTTCATCAATATCTGTTTCCTCATAGAACGGTGAAGTTTGCGAGATGTTTTTACAGTGTCCACTTGTAAAATCAGCTCTTACATCGCACGCTTGCATAGAGTCCTTAGGAGCAATCGGAGATTTCCGATCACTTATTGGTGACTCCCGAACGGGTTGAGTATAGAAATTTTGTTCGTTCTGATTGCGGATCAAATCCGGGAAATTTTGCATAGAATCCAAATTTTGTGATGCAATAGGTCCAATTAAGGCATTTGATGATGCAGATGCTTCCATAGCAGCAGCAACACGCAAAGAATGCTTAGCATGTTGCTGTTCATCCCAAGCCAGCATTTCATCAACAGTTCCGCTATTCTTTCCTAATATACGTTCGCGCTGTACACCAAACATCGATTTATTCTCATACGCCGAGCAGATTGGCATGTTCTTCGAAAGCTCCTTTATATAATTGAGGTTCTCTTCGGAGAACATGAAGTCATTCCTCTCGGAACAGGAGAGCGATGTTGTTGTGCTTAAAATTGTTGGTATCTGTGAGCAGGCTGTAGCTATCGTCACTGATCTAGTGTGTGTAAATTTTGACACCATTGCTGTATTAAATGGATTAGCATCATCTTTGATATTTGAATTGCTGGATTTGGCTGTTGTGACGGGCCTAGCCATTGGTAAGATGGGTGATCTTTCCCAACTACCTCTTGAAAAACCACTTAACGAGGTCAACCCCGAATCAGATTTACCTTTCTTTACTAAGTTTTTTTGTTGTGTTTGTTGGAGCTGAAGTTGATGTCTTAAATAACATGAACCACTGCCACCAGATTGGTTTAAAGGAACTTGCTCCAAAAGTTCCTTCCGCGAGGTCATCTCTTCTTCTTCTAAAACCTTTTCCTCTATACCGATTTCTACTTTTCCAGTCGCCTCGTCAATAGACTTCTTACTTTGATGCATCAGAAGAATATCATAATGAAATGGATTCATTATGGAAATTTCTTGGCTTTCATCGATGATGATATTGCTAGTGTCTTCGTCGATGTCAAAAAAAACTTCATCGGCTTTAAGCTCTTCGTTTGTCGGTGCTGGAGGTGGTGGACTTTGTGAAGTATTGCACAGCATATCCTCGTCACAAAGTGTTGAGAAGTCGTCAATCTTTCTCTCATAGCAAGGGTTTTGCAAATGCAACAGAAACAGCATTGAGTTATGTCGTTCAAGAGACTTTTTAAGGGATTTTATATATTCGTCATTATTGTAAATGTTGCTACTGCTGGACCTGTGATCGATTATATCTCCATGTCGAAAAATCTCCTTTTCATTTTCAATATCAATGTCAATATAGTTGTCGGTGCCGAAGTACCCGTACCGTTCTGATTCACTGGTACTCCTCTGTCTTCGATGCATTTCAGTCTCTTTGGTTTCGAGCAATTTCAACTGCTCATTCAAGTTGGAATTGTGTCGGATGAGTTGAGCACTGTAGCTATATTCATCTTCATCATCAGCATTGCCCCGTAAAATCACACTGGAATCATCGTACAATTGTTCTTCTTGTGATGGCGTCTGTGGGCCATTTGATAGATCTGATGGACCGATGAGCTTTTTTAATGTTTCGATGTTTCGATTGAGCTTTTCCATTATAACGTTGAACTTTCCATCAGCACTGATGTCAAACTGATCTTTTTCCGTTTTGCTAGTGGGATTCAGTAAAAGGCCAACAAGGTTCTTATCCACTTTTTTTATTTGCTCGAAGAAAGCACTCTCTCGCTTGATAAGCCTACGTAGTTTTGACATTTCTATGGGCGTCAACATACTCAAATCTTGTATTTTGTTTATACCACCGATTATAACATAAACTAGATCGTTTTGCTGCTCCAAACTTAGATTAGTGATACTGCCACTATTGGAATTAGTGATTTCTCCAAATATTTCGTGGCGAAGAAATGAACTCATGTCGTTGTAGTGACTCGACGTATACTGAGGAAATGAGCATTTATCTGAGGTCATTATGGTTGCGGCTGTGCTAACTGTTGTTATAACAGCATTTGTTTTAGAAGCAGCCAATACTGATTTAAAATTATTTAACATATCCATTTCTGAGTGAAGTTGCTTTTTATTTCTCGAAGACTTCTTCGTTGGATCTGTGGATCGGGATGTGGAACCAGTTTTGGGTAAGATGCTGACTGAGTGGGTGCTAACAATTATTGATTCTTCTGCTGTTGACTGACTGATGATGGTCGAAGAAGATACTGAAGTTGTCGAAGCGGATGTTGGTTCTTGTACTAAGTCTTCGTTATCTTCATAGATCATTCCCAGGGATGATATTGGACGCGAGTGAACACCTCCTGAATGTATAGATGTATCGCTCTGCAGTGTCCCTAAAAAGTCATCGCGATATGCTTGATTTAATGTTTTATAAAACTCTTCGCTCATTTCTTCGCTTATCTTATCTTCTCCTCCTCCCGAATCATCAATAGGCACGGTCATCAATCTACCCTCCGACATCTTAGAGGCTGGTTGGCGAAAAAACTCATCGGTGTCATTGCAATCATCGTCACTTAGCCTTTCGAGTCTACTCTTATATTTATCACGGTTTACTTCGGCAGAGCTACGAAAAAAATTATACTCTTGTCGCAATTGATTGTAAGGTGTCGATTCCTGTGCACCTTCATCGACTGCTACAACACCCATTTGAAGCATATCTACCATATCCTTCATGCCATACATATCATCATTTTCATTGCCAACAACAGTGGAAGATACAGCAGCTCTGAATTCTCGCTCCCCAAGCATTTGTACCTTGGATTTTGAAAGCTCCTGATCTTGGTGGGTATCATAATGCTCTATATCTGAGTCGGAGTATAGTTTCTGTCGCAATCGATTCTGAATATCTTGGAAGCTCTGAGTAGTTCTGTTGCTTTTAGTACCGAGCGCGTCCAGTGACCTAGCATTTGTTGATGAGTGAAGTGACTTTGTTCGGCTTTCAACATGTGCAGAGATTCTCGGTGGTATAGGTATTTTGTTGAATGCAGCAAGGTGACCGGTTGATTCTAGGGCCTCATTTTTAAGTTCTTCTAGGAGATTGTTGAAATCATTAGTTGACGAAGGATTGCGAAGAATCTCTTGCTGTCCAGAACCATATTCACCACCTTGCGGTAGTGTTTGCGGTGGTGCAAATAAGGTTTCGGAACCCTTTGAACGAGCATGTCCGTGGAGCTGCATTAAATTAGTTACCACCACCTGCTGTTCCATAGATATACCTTCTAATTTATCAAGCCGCACATACATCTTTCCGTATTCACTCGAAAGCAGGTCGAGAGCACGCCAAGCAAACTTTAACTCCGTTTCCAAGAGGCTGATCCTTGTTGAAATTTTCTCCATGTAATCCGAAATTATGTAGTCCGAATGCTGCTGGCTGTTATACAATTGACTGAGTTGCTGGTCACTTGTCATTGAAATCATTCCAGCAGCACCTGCACCACCATCTGTCGTAGTTGTATTGATACTCATGTTCGATTGATGGTGCTGATGCAAATTCAAGTGGGCTTGGTGTTGATGCTGCAATTGTTGTTGGATATTTAATTGCTGCTGTGTAATCGAATTGGCCATTATCGAGCTACTTCCTGCTGCACCCAACGAATGAACTTTATTGTTCTGAGCGGACTGCACCTGTTGTTGCTGACGGTGGTTTTGGTGAAGACGAGTTGACACTATGGGACTGCAAGGACTGGAATGAATTTGTGTTGGCACATTTTGTTGCTGAGAATTCTTATTCAAATCATTGGAGTCCTCTGAAGGCAGCGGCTGTGAATGCTGCCTTCCCATAGCAGTCATGAACTGCTGATGATGTGGTTTTGGTGATGAAATCATTTGATATTTTGTATTGGATGTTTTTTATTTGAATTTTTTTTTTTTTTTGTAATCGATGCTTTGATTGATTATGATTGATTTTTGATGATCACATACAAAAATTATAATAAGAAACAGTCTTTTTCTTCAGTTTTTATTTATTTTTAGTTTATTAATAAGTTTAGTTCACTTTATGTGTTTTTTTTAAAGAATAAATATTAACACTTGATCATTGAAATATTCTCAGATTTTTGTTTTATAATAGTTTTTAATTGTATGAAGAATAAACTTATTGTTTAATATACGTATTTAAAAAAGTCTGAACAAAAATATTGTTAGTTGTAAGAGTCTTTGGTTTTTTTGTTGTTGTTGGAAATTTGTGTTATTTATATGCTAATTATAATTTAAAAAAATTGTGCGCAGCAATATAGTCAGTTACTGAAACTGTAAAAACCAAAGACGTTTGCAATTAAGTTGGTTAAGGTATACATTTATCTATTAATTAATGGATTTGAGGATTGACAGCTAACAATAACAGTAATCATACACTTTATTTGATATGAAGACAAACAAAAAGTTCAAGAATGATGTCTACTACATATGATTTCCAATAAAGTTGACATTTAAGTTCGGTATAACGTTAATTAATGCCAGTACTCTAACTGTTTTGTACAATTTGACTGCAACTTGTAATCAAAAGACGCACGCAGTCTAGCAGAGGAATATCTTATTGGAACTTTCTTTTGGGCAAGGCAATCTACAAAACTTTCGTCGTAAAAAAATGGTTGAAATACTTATTTTCAAAGCTTTGAATTAAACGCTTTAAGAAAACAAGTCAGTTTTCATTCGTCAATATCTCATTAAAATAAAGAACAAAAAAACCCTTGTCAACTTAAAACCGCCAAAAGCATAACTTTGGAAAAATCTGAGCACTTTGTCCTACAAAACTAAACAATCAACGCAACGCTACACACAGGTGGCGAATTTGCCCTTATGACTTTTCTATTTCTATACAACAAAACGACAAAAAACCTAAGGGTTGCTCTTGCTAGAATTTGTGCTTGATTGCTGCTTTATATATTGCCTCGCCACCTCACCTCACCTGAACTGAGCGCCGCAATCACTCTACATGTGAAATGGGCCTGCTAATGAATGAGTGATAACACACAAGCGCACATACAATTCCAATTACACATGTAGATAAATTACACAGTACGAAAAATGTATACCCTTTCTAACATCGTATTGCAAGCAAATAAAATAAAAAGGGATACACATTACACATGTTTAAAACATTCCTTATTATCCTTTTTTTTCAAAACTAGGTATGCATAGCTTCTTGATTTGAATTAGTTGTATTCTGAAAATATTGTTGATTTCATAGAAATTGTGCTCAAACACTACTACAAGACGCGGCGGCGACCGAGGTTCCTAGTTTCTTAATCTTGTCTTTTTGAAGTGAATCATTTTTTATGTTGCTCCTGCTTAAGAAAATTTTGTTGTTTTTTTTTTTGAGTTCACTGCACTGATGTTTAATTGATTTTGGGATTTTTTTTCTCAGTTTTCCATAGAAATTGTTTACTCAAAAAGGATAACGATGACAACGAGAATACGACTACACGAAAAAAGAGAAGTTGTTGTTGGGGGTGGTTGTTTTTTTTTAGATTGAGAGTCTAAATCCTGTTTCCTCTGTACTCTGTTGTCCGTTTTTTTGTTTATGTAGGTAAAAAAATGTATTGGTTGCTCTTATAAATCCTATATTGTTAGAGATTTTGAGGTTTTGGTTTTGGGGAACATAAGAAACCAGCCAAAATTTACCCACACACACAAATATCTCAAATTAAAAAATATTTCATATAAAAACAAGGCATAAAGGAATCTCTTTAATGTACAGGAGTTTAATGTGTTAGTTTTTTTTAATTTTTCATGGCAGGAATGTACATAAATTAATTCATGGTAGTTTTTCAATTTTTTAATATCGGAATGATGTAGATAGGTTTTTTTTTGAGAATTTTATTTCTAGTATACCGACAAATGTCAATCTTGGGAATCCTGTGAAGTGTGTACCCTTTCAAAAATTAGCACTCTTTTCGAATGAAATCCCTATTTTTCATAAAACTTGACTTTTAGTTGCATTTAAGGAATTTAAAATATAGTTGAAAACTAGAAAGATGGACCATTGGGCGGGGTAATTATGTTTTCTTTTGGTCCGATTTGTTTAACACGAGCTTTAAAGCATGAATTCAGTTCTTAAGTCATCTACATATCTACATATACGCATTAGATTGAATTGAATGTGGATATTAATGTACATGCTTTTTTATATTAATTTTCGAAATTAATACATTTTTCTTTTTTAATTCTGACACAAATTTTATCACACGATTTTTCATTTGACTTATAGATTGAGTAACAAAAATGAACACCTTTGTTTTAATTAATAAATTGAAATTAGATTTTTGTTTTTTGGAAAAAAAATATAGTTTTTGTTTTGATGAGAGTAGGATGTAGATTGATGTGCGGATAAATATACACGCAAATGATTTTAAAGGGAGCCGCGGCGATGTAAACAAGCAAAAGTCTTCATGCGACTGGTTGTTAGGTTCACTCCTTGAGTATAAAGGTTAAAAGTTTCTTGATTAGGAAAATTTCACATCCAAAAACGTCGTCGTTGTCGTAGTTGTCTTTTTTGGAGTTTTCCTTCCTTCTGCTAGATGGTTGTAGTGGTTTTTCAGCCCAAAAAGATTGACTGCTACAACAATGATGATGATGGTTTATATCAAATACGCATACTCGCTCTTAGCTATAGCTATGCTCAATTTTGGGATCAGACACGAACTGGTTGCAGCAAAGGCTACAGGGAACAGGAGACACAGGCAGAAAATTACAAAAAAAAGAACACAGAGCGTGATGGAATTTTCTCTTTATCCGGGAATTAACATATTGAGAGAAAGTAAGAAAAAAAATACATTAGAGAACGGGAAGGAATCTAAAATAATTTTCCCACTAACATAATTTAATATATAATTTTTTTTTCAGAAAAAGGAATTATTTTTGTGTTGGAAATGTTGTAAATTACTCATTTGTGATTTTGCTCCTCAAGAAATCCTTGGTAGGTGGAAGTTTTAACTTTGAAATACTCCAACATCATTTTAAAGGTCACCATTCGTAATATTGAAATACAATTTTTAGGAAAAGTTATTGACAAATGTTTGTCAATATTAATGGGTCAGTTTTTTTTTACATAAAAAACCAACTAATATTTTCTTTGAGACCACGCTGATAGGGTAACCGGTTAAGCTTTATAAAGTTTTTTAAGGGTTTTCATATAAGGTGGAACTGTTCCCAATGAAGTCACTCATTCTATATAAATTTGATTAAGTCAGATCCCATGAAATTGAAAATCTTCCAAAACAGTAGTCAACATTTTCAAAGAATTAAGAAGAAACCTATTTCAAAATGTTCGTACGGTAAACTTGCTTAATATTGTAGCGACTTTCAATTGACTTGTTGCAGTTTTCCAGTTTAATACTTGTGCAAGATAGTTTTAATGTAGGAATTGGTTCATTGTTAACTTCCCATAGGAAGTTATTGTAATCGGTCCAATATGTCGAATTAAAAGTTTTTCTATTTCTCGACGTTTCAAGGTCCCTAGAATCTAAATAAAAGATTTATTTATTGATGTCTGTGTGTCTTCCGTAAGTCCGTACGTTGGGGAAACTTTTTTGTCGTTCATAGCTCAAGAACCAGTAGAGGTATAGACTTCAAATAAATTTTGTTATACAGAAAATTACACAGAAAGACGCAGAAAGGACTCTCAAAAAATTGAGTGGGTGGTGTACTATATAAATTCAAAAAAATGGAAAATTTTGGTTAACCCAAATTTTCCCACGAACGAATAGCATTTGCGAAAAATCAAACCAAACAGACAGTTTTGTTTACAAAAAAAAAAAAACCTAAAAAAAAACATTACCAAAACTTTGTAAAAATTGATTTTTGACTTAAATATGTTTTCAAAAACTAAAAATATTGGCTTCAAACTAATTTCTTCTTATAGAAAATATAGTTTTTCGATATTCATTAAAATTTGTATTACTACAAAAAAATGCACACAAAATTTTTAAAAATTGATGTGCATTTCTCGATACCTCGTGAATAAATGAAGGTATTGTCTTCAAAATGATTTCATTCTGCGCTTAATTTTCTTAGAAAAATCAAATATATGAAATAAAAACTTTTAAGAATAGGTTTTGAAATCAAACTACTTCTAGAAAAACTGTGTTAGAAAAATTTAACTGAAAACTTAAAAAATAAAAAATAAAAACACGAAAGCCTTCAAAAACTACAATAAAACTGATAAGAAATAGTTTTCGAATTAAGTAATAGGAGAACAAAAAAAAATATTGACTTCAAATTATTTATCTCGCACAAAATACTGTCATGAATATTTTGTTAAAGTGTTAAGCAAGACAAATCGAAAGACGGGATGGGAAGTTATCAGTGTGGGTCGAACCCAGCTTCTTTTTTTGGGTTATAAGGGTCTTATCCCGTTTTGTTTTTCACTCTTACTTCTTAAAATGTTAAAAAGTAGATAAGTTAGACCATAGAGATTACACCATGGAATAGAAAATTATGCATTACGGCGTGAAAACGGTAAGGTAGGTATATGTGGGGAGGAATGATGGCCCCATCTTGGACACTCTAAGCTAAGGGATTTAGATGTGAAGTTGGGTACCTAATTGAAATTTTTTAAATCTCTATTTAAACGTCCTTATGTTAAATTTTAGATTTGCAATAGTAATAGCTAGAAATTTAGAACGGGCAGCATATTTACTACTTGATTTTCTGGACAATTTCTAATATTACTGGTTGACAAAAAAAAAAGATTCTTATTCCAACTTGAGCTGGAAAAATTGTTTTTTTGATGAGCTCAATATTATGTTAATATGATTCGTAATTATTAGGTGTATCCAGTGCTATCGACTTCATAAAAAATGGACATGAAACTCCTTAGCAAATTAAGTGTAAATGCGTATATTAGTTTAAATTAATTTGCGTATGTTTAACCTATTAATTTAAAACATATGACAAAAAAAAAACATTATTTTATAATATAAATCGGTTTCCTCCTGAAATATTTCTCTGGCTACGGCCTTGGTTCTTTGTAATTGTAAGTACATTACAATCATATACTATACATAAAAAAGCAATCAAGTTATTAGTTGTAGACTTAGTTTTCTTCTATTAGAAATTAGATAACACCTTTTTCTCTAAGATTATTTATTTATGTATATTTTTGGAGAACTAGATATTCACTTCGAAAAAAGCCTAGAAGAGCTGACTTTTAATGATAGATATTTGATAGATTTGGAGAAATCCCAAACATTGGGATATAGTCCAAAAATTCAATTAATTCATATTTGTGAGTGGCGATTTTTTGTATTGTGTAACGTCTAGAAATCTAATTGTCAGGTTGGTAAAGCCAAAGAAACAGTGCCATTTTTCGTCAAGAGAGGGGAAAGAGTTTAATTTTGTAGCTTATATGCTTATAACCTTTTATGTGGTGCACGGAACAACCTTTACAAAAAATAGGTCTCATTTTCATAAACATCGAATAAAGTATATTGACAAATGTGCAGATCTTTCTACTCTCCTGCACATTTCGGCGGTTCATTCATTCTTTTGAAATTAAATGAGACTGTATTTCAAAAAATGGTTATGAAAAAAAAAACAAAGATATATACAAAAAATACCACAGATATATTTCTGTAGGCCATTCTCTAATCATTTTGTGAAAAAATACTTCTTTGGAGTTATTAAAACAAAAAATTTCAAGATAGCAGTACCACTCTGAAACTTGGTTTTCGAATAAAATATATTTTTTTAAACATTAATTCAACAAAAAAATCCCCACACAAGAAATATGATTTTATTAAATTTGTTGCCTAAATGCAGTACACCCCAATATTTTCGATTCTTTTTCTTCGAATCTATCAACTGTACGAAAAAAGTATTATAAAAGATCTCTTATGTGTAAAATGACGTGAGCTACAATTAGTAGGCGCCTACAACTATAGCTTTCGAGTAGTTTTTTTAAACCTTCCCATTTTTTTTTGCTTTAGTCGAAGCTGACATTACTTTTTTAAGTAGTGTTAAGGACGTTTAAATAAAGCTCTTCGCCAAAATTCGACCTTTTCGAAATTTTTTTGAAGTAAATTGGTAATTTAATTCTCCTGGACTAGTCGTAATACAGAAAAAGTAAAAATATATTTTTATTTTTCCACAGCCAGGAGCCATGATCAGGAAAAGTAGAATTATTTTTTTCACAGTCCCTTCACTTTTCACAAAACCATAAAATATTTTAATTTAGGTAAATTTAAATGTTTTTTTCCCGTACTCCCGCACTCACCCACCTCCATTTTCTTAGGAATATTTTGAAAATTACATTACAGCTTGAAAAAACGTTAAGAAATTTCAAGTTTTAAATATTTAAAAACTACAAAAACAAAGGATTAATTACACTCTCAGGGCCAACACGTTATATTTTTGAATTCTTCAGTAGCAAGAAATTACACTAAAGTCTAAAATTACTCACTGCCAAAGTTAAAGTGCTTTGTGGAAGCCGCAGCAAAGTGCTTAGCTTTCTGGTGCGTTCTACAGATGACATCGTGTGCTGCTGAATGTGTGGTGCTATGATGGGTGTCAAAGGAGGTAAACTAGGCGACCCGAATGACAACGACGGCGGCGACGGAGGCGGTATTCTCTCCGAGTTGTACGTGACTTTATGCATAATCGTAACGAAATTAAATGTATGTTACTACTGCAAATTTTAATACCCGGAGCATAAAATCGCGAGCAAATGAAATGACAACACTCATGTACCTAGAGCACGATTTCTGGAAGGATTATAACCGACAACTGGGAAGGCCAGTCCAGTCTGCAACAATGGTGGCGATTTAATGATAATCTATCAATGGACCGAAGGTCGTCACTTACCAGCCAGACAGTCCAGTGCACAGCAGGTATAAAGAGGAAAACTCGATTTATCTTTAGAAATTACTACAAGTTGAGAAAATATATTTGAGAAGTTCAGGAACTTTTTAAATGTAAATCCTCTCATGGGAACACACGAGACATGTACTGAATATATATATATACTTTAATGAAGAGTATTTATTTTTTTCTTCATATTAAATCGAGGTTTACTACACCACAATTTGAAGTAGTTAATAATTAATTATGATAATAATGATGGTGCCACCGAGTTCCTTATATTCGAATATTTATGCCGCTAAAAATATAATTAGTTGTAATTCACGGAGTTGCGGCTCTATAAACAATTGAGTTCGACTCAAAAATCGTCTTTCGCATTTTCAAAACAATGCTGACATATCGTTTTCTTTTTTAGCTCAGTGCTTGTTTCTGGTTGCTGCTTATGACCTTACATGTTCTAAACCCGATACATTTAATTCACATGAAACTTTGTCGCTAACGCCGCGCGCCGCCGTCGCTCGCCGCCGACGGTGCCCGCCGATAACCTCTAATAATAACCGCCGAATAACACCTTGAATTGGCTCAAGAACTGAGGAAGCTAGTCGGAGCCGATACCCACAGCTATTTTGCTTTGTCTTTACTTGCAGGCTATTCTAATTCAATTTTTATTTTTCGTTCATAGTTTTGGTTACAAATTGAAATATACATTCGAACCGTTTAAAATAAAGCTATACAAACAATCTAATACTGAATTATTCCTAAGCGAGCATGCGTCGGTAATTAAATGAAGAACAAATTACATGATAAGCGGGTTCACTGACGCGACGACGATTGAACCAGTTTGGAATTTCAAAACAGCGCTTACCTTCATACTGACAATATTTTTACTATTTTCACACACTCAGTGTTCGAATCAAATTATTTTTATTTCTATAATTTAAGGTTTGACAATAAATTGTTTAGCCTATTCAAAATATTATGTAATCGAATGGAATAAAAGTATTGTAATGGTCTGCCCCTGCATCTATAAACGGCTTTAAATGTAATGGAATTTCAACCATAAATTACACAACTTCCCGAACAGTAATTAAATTCAATAAAAAAAGAGAATTTTTAGTCTCACTTTTTTTTTAATATTCACGCAAAACTGTTGAAACACAAAAATCACTTTGATGTAACATCTTTAAAAAAATACAAAAACGTTACGATGTTATCAAAAGAATTTCAAAAATTGTTGGAGTAGTTTTCTAAAATAAAGTTTTAAGAAAAAGTACTCGTAAATTGGTTTAAATTAAAGCGAATTGGTCATTTCTGGCCAGAAGTATCCACGATCTAATTTAGTATCAAATTAAAGAGGAATTTTAGCTTGTAAGCAATTTTCTTCAAAATTGTTAATTTGAAGGGAAGTTGATAACTTCCATCCCGTCAATTTGTCTTGCTTAAAACTTTGACAAAATGTTCATACCAATATTTTGTGTGAAATAAATAATTTGAAGTCAATACCTTTCTTTGTTTTCCCAATACTTCAGTCGAAACGCATTTCTTAGCAGATTTGTGTTGTTTTTTGTGGTTTGTTGTCAGTTAAATTTTTCCGAAAAATGTATTATGAAATAGTTTGATTTCAAAATATGTTCTTGTCAACGAGATTAATCAAATATCAATTTTTACCAATTTTTCGTACTATTTTTTGTAGATTTTAATTTGTATGAAAAAAAAAATGGCTGTCGGATTTTTATAAGTTAGAAACAATATTTTCTATAAGATGAAATTAGTTTGAAGCCAATATTTATAATTTTTGAAAAGATATTTGAGTCGAAAATCATATATTACCAAGTTTTAGTAATGTTTATATTAGGTTCTTATTTAAAAAAAAAAAAAAAAACTCTAAATTCGTTTTTTCTCAAAATTGTGCTATAAATTTTGTTACAAAAGTTCAAGACCTTGTTGCTCAAAAAATCCGTTTGATATAAAATGTTTAACTTATAAAACAATGAATACAAATTTAGTTTCAGTTTCTCTTCTGTTACCATTGAGTGATTCACTAAAGAAAATAGAATTGCAATAGTTGCCTAAAATAGGAACCGCAAAAATGTTCGGGAATCGGGTTCTCCGCCAGTTTGCTATATCTTCAAGAGTATATGACTGCCCAAAACTCGCGTTGCCCACATTTGTACGCTTATGAAAAAAGCAATGGACCGAATATCACTAAACCCCCTTCGGAAAAGAAAGATAATGGGTGGTATGCGAAATGAACTTACTCAGTCTCATGAGTATGAGCTACGAGTCTGAGCTACGAGTCTGAGAATTTGCAATAAGACAAAGCTCATTTTGGTATGCAAGAGGTTTGACTCATCTCAAAATAACCTTCATTTCTAAAATGGCTTCTTCATGTGAAAGTAGTGATAGTGAAAGCGTAGCGGATAAGAACAAAGATGTTCATAGTTTTCTTATTAATTTTATTAAGAAAAATACTATTCTTTTGACAAAAAGCCAAGTTCCGGATTTAAAAAAAAAAGAAAAAAAGCGCACTAATAGCGTTTAAGGCGGAATTCGAAAAAATAATTTGGAAAAAACATTGAAATAAAGCAAATATCTAAAAAAAAATAACAAACATTAAAACTATACTTAAAGACAAATGCGACAAAAACAAAACTGGGAACAAAAAAATTAAACTCAAGCAATGGGAAAAAGAGTTATGGCATTTATTCAACGGAGGCCCTGAAAATTCGAATCCCGTTCTAAACAGGCTTGAAGGTAAGAGCGAGCATTTATTTAATTTATTTTAATACATTTATAATATTATGTACATGAGCGGAAAAGGCGGCCGTTAATAGAGACGAATCTTCTAACTCCGTTTTGAAGGATTTGTCTCGAAAAAGAAAGCACCCTAATAATTTAAATTCAATTTTAAATCAGTACGAGACGGAGGAGACAAGGGAGCTTTCTCAAACAGATTTGCAAAGACTTGTTTTGCTGAAGCAAAATTTAGTCTTAACTAAAAAATTAAAAACTCTGGAAAGCAAGACTTCAGAACATGAAATTTCTTTTGTAAATTTTTAATCAAAACGTGCTTTTAGATTTTTTAATAAAACTCTTAAAAAAGTAGAGTATGTTTTTTTTTATTTTTAAATATTATTATTAATGAATAACTGTTAACCATTTTGATTAAGCAAAATCATCGCAATTTCATTTCTTTTTCTCTGACCAGCCTCTCTGAGCAAAATATCTCTCCTGGAAGTATTATTTCTGGGAAAGAGATGAGAGAGGTATTGTTCTTCTATTTCCATTGCAGCTTCCTCTTGATCATTTTCATTCGTATTTTCATCGGCACTTTTGAAATGTTGTGTAGAATGAAACACGCTAAAATAACTTTTGGGGCGTTACGTATTGCCACTCTTACATTTTTGTTTGAGCTGCCCAAACACCCTTTCAATGATGACTCACTCTTTTGTTAAAATATAGTTAAAATTAACTTCGGCGGCACTGAACGGATTCCGATACGGAGTCATTTAAAATGCAGTTAGTCCATAGCCTTCGTCACCAATTAGTACACTTGTTGAACTTTCAAGGAGAGTCTGGTAAATATCCGAATTCTTAAAGATTCTCGAATCGTCCACCGATCCTGGCCATGAAATGTTCACACTTGTAAACATTTCTGCTCCGTCACATGTCGCTTGAATATTTATTGAGTGAAAACCTAAAAAAAATATAAATATTTTTAAAATCACTAAAGCTTTGTGTTACCTACCTTTTCTATTTATAAATTCATCGCTATGCATTGAAGTGCAATCAATTGCTCCAATACAGGATGGAAATTTATATTTTCTAAGCCAAATTATTTTTGCAGCATCTTTATCCTCTACCGTATAGGGAAACTTGATCCACTCCTCTTTCCTAATTACAATTTTCTCAGCTACTTCGACAATAATCCTGGGAACTGTGCTTTGATCGATTCTAAAATCTTCGCCAATACGGCTTTGAAAGCCAGGATCACCAACAAATCGTAAAAACACCATTATTCTGTTCTTATTTGTTAATCGACCGCCTCGAAAAGTATCGCGATTTTCAAAAAAATAATTCGTTAGGATTTCAACTTGCGCTGGGGTAAACCTATAAAGATTCTTAAAATTTCCTGTTGACTCAACAGGAGCAAACAAATTTAAATATTCAGCCATTGCGGTTCCTGAGACAACAAATTTCCAGTCTCAACATTTTACAAGCTTTAACTCATTTAAATGAGATAATGCTTTCTTTCTGCATACGGAAATGTCTCAAATGATATAGATCTCCAAAATGAGATCGATCACATTTTAGTGAGTTTTGTCTCAAAACGATTTTGCATAGGAATGATAGCAAAAGCTCAAAATAATGAGTTTTGAGACTGAGCTAAAGCATTTCGCATACCACCCAATGTCAAGGGAATTGGATATATTCACCAGAGCTACAATTTCAATGTTGATTAGGGAAAATTTTTACATTAAGGGCTTTTGACGATCTACTGATCATTTTTTAATAGCTCGATTCTAAAAAGGTTATTTTGAAAAGAGTCAAATTAAAATTGTTGTTCTGAGGGTCAAACGTGACTATCATCACGCTTCTGCAATGGGTTGATTGAAAGTCTCACTCCAAAGTTTCACATAGAGATGGGGTAGAGGGGCTTAATAAAAGGGTTTAACAAATACTCTTTTCAACTGATATAGATTGATTGTTCTACAGGAAAACAATACCAAGACAATACAAAAGTGCATTAGGGTAAATATCCAAGCTTTTAGAGAAGCAAGATTTGATCTCAGGAAGTCCATATTTTCATCATTATGATGATTTTTTGTGGTCAGTATTGGAGAGCGTGCCTAAAAGACTTCTCACAGGATTTTTTAAATTCTTAAGATAGAGTTAACGGAAGCAGTGCTACTATACATAGGTCGATGACCACATCGTTTAAGGGCTGGTATTAAAGCTGATGTCGGTCATTTTAAGTGTAACTACTACTACAAATAAATGAAACAATAACGTTCTCGTGGTGTTTTAAAGGACCAAAATCACTTTCTCAAAAAAATTTATCTGACGATAGAATTTATATATTAAAAAACTGATTTTAACAATCTTAAAAGACAGATCTCTAGGGTATCATTCACAAGTTTTAAATCACAAATTCAAAAAATAATTATTTATTCAAAAAAGAAAGGCTGTATATTGAGATAAACTTAATACTTTATGAGTCTTATTTCACTTCAGTTTTAGACACTTGATTGTTTATATATTACTAGCCGACCCGGAAAACGTTGTTTTGCCAATTACATTGCGCATTACCAGGAGCAAGAAAATGTAATCTGATCTTGCAAACAAATATGTACTACTATTTTCCATTCTTTAACCACAAATATTCTTAAAATAGTCTCAAAAAAACATCCATCACAACTGTCCTCCTAAGTTATCTCTTGCGCACTAACACATCACTTTCATTGTTGCATTCAATGAAAATTTAACTCAATATATTGCAGAACTAAAAATCCTACCTATACCTACCTCATTTCCAAATATTTCACCCTGTTCGCACAAGAGAAAAAAAGAAAAAATCTCAACACAAAAAAGTTCCATGCCACCTCATATGTGCAAGATTTATTTCATGCACACCGAGTCCCAAAATTAACATAGAGAGTATGACGAAGCAAAATACTTATTCATATTGAATCGTATGGGCTAGTACGTGCAGGTTTTGTATCATGGACGGTACCTGAATTTGAGTTCTCATGTCTCATCTAGAAAAAAAAACAACAAAAAAATGCCTCCGAAAAAAGAGAGCAGATAGGTTGCTGTGCTACCTTCTATTCTACTAAAAATCAAAGACACTCCATATATATATATATATGGAGAGTTTTTGTTGTTGTTTTTTTTGTAGATGAGAACTCACATTCAGGTACGGTGCGTGATACAAAACCTGCACGTACTATACTAGCCCATACGATTCAATATGAATAAGTATTTTGCTTCGTCATACTCTCTAGTCTCTATGTTAATTTTGGGACTCGGTGTGCATGAAATAAATCTTGCACATAGGGATAGGAGGTGGCATGGAACTTTTTTGTGTTGAGATTTTTTCTTTTTTTCTCTTGCATGGAACTTTTTTGTGTTGAGATTTTTTCTCTTGTATGAACAGGGTGAAATATCTGGAAATTAGGTAGGTAGGTTTCTTTGCTACAAATGGTCAATGGATGTGCAAGTTTTCTTTTTTGCACACTCAGTATCGAAACTAACATGGGAGATACTATTTAAAAAAAAACTTATTTAAACGGAATCATATGGGTCAGAGCGTGCAGGTTTTCTTATTGCACAATGTGTAAGAGTTAAGTGCCTGATGACAGGAGATGAAATTTTTAATAGAATGGAAGAGGAGCATAGAGCTTAAAAATTAAAGAGGGATGATTCTATGTGGAGTCGAATTGGGGGAGAGTACGATAACTTTGGCGACAAAGTTTAATGACGGATTTGTATAGAACAGTTAAAAATAAGCATTTTTTACTACGGGAGGGGGGGGGGTCTATCTCCCCCCGTTTAGGCGGTAGGGGCAATTTAAAAAAACATGTACATTAAATGGAAAAAAAATAATTACAAAATAACGGTAATACTTACAATTAAGTATTATACCTTTTTTAAAGCCAACACTTTTGTCTATTAGCTCAATTTTAAATGAAGTCAAAACTATGCATAGTTTTTGAAAAAAATTGTTTTAAACTCTTATTTGTTTTTGATCAAAAACTGAAAATTAGATGACTTTATGTCTTCTAGTTCTTGAGAAAATTGAAAATTACCAAAACAAAATATTTTAATTAAATTACTTTTTCCTTGCTTAAGTATTAACGTAGTCTTATTTTGATAGTAATAATCGAATATGGATTAAGATATACCAAGGATAAATTAATTTTTCTTAAATCCAGCTTATTTAAATGCAAAAGAAACTTTGCATGCACCCCATCTTGCACCCACCGCACCTTTCACCCTCCCCACCTTGCACCCACTCTACCTCGCACCCACCCCAAATCCTATAGTGTGCCCAAGCAGGGGGGTTGCAGATGCCACTGTTGCATGCACCCAAACTCGCGCACACCTTACTGTTGCATGCACCCAAACACGCATTACGCATACGCAAATACCATTATTGCTATCAAAATAAGACCACTCAAGCAAAAAAAATAATTAAATTTAAATAGTAGTTGTGGTTATTTTCAATTTTCTCAAAAACTAAAAGACATAAAATCATCTAGTTTTCAGTTTTTGATCAAAAACAAATAAGATCAATAAATTCTGAAATAAAAACAATGGTAGATAATCTTGAAGTATTGAAAAATTACACTTTAAACCTTTTTTTAACTTTTTTTACTCAAATTTTGAGTTTAAAATTAAATTTTTCAAAAACTACGAATAGTTTTGACTTGAATTTTTTAAAAACTGGCTAATAAAACAGAATGTTGGCGTTAAAAAAAGGTATGATACTTAATTGTAAGTATTACCGTTATTTTTTAATTAATTTTTTTCATTTTAAATAACAATTTTTTTAAATTGCCCCTACCGCCTAAACGGGGGGAGATAGACCCCCCCTCCCATAGTAAAAAATGCTTGTATTAAGCGCCTCTACCAAAAACCGTTATTATATCTTGTCGCCAAAGTTATCGTACTCGTGCCTCGAATTGTTCTTGCGCAGGCATTTTTTTTTTTTTTTTTGAAAGTTAATGACTGTTGTAACGGCTACTTTTAATGTATATCTAGTCTGGTGCAGAATGCACATTGTTTAAATTGTTTTTTCGCTTTGTTGGTTAATTAATATTTAATAAATAGCTATCAGTTTTTAATAGAAGTGACGTATTTTGTGACAAGACAAGACGGGAATGACTCTGACTCGGTTGATTTTAGACAAGCTTGAATTACATGAAATTTTAATAAGTAACTGTCAAAGCCAAAGTTATGATGATGGTTCGAATATGAAAGGAAAAGAAGCGGGTGTTCAGAATCGAATTCTAACCCTGGAACCAAGAGCATTTTTAGTTTCATGTTGCCCGCATTCCTTAAATTTAGTGGTTAATGATGCTGCTCGGTGCTCATTTTATGCTGTTAAATTTTCCGATACAAATCAATGTTAGTATAACTTTTTTTCAAGTTCCACAACGAGGTGGGATATTTATAAGAAAAAAATTCCAAGTCATACTTTTTAACCCCTTCTGAGACTAGATGAGAGAGCAGGTTAGATGCAATTAAGAAGAAATATATGAAACCCTTATAGATTTAATAAATCTATAGGCAAAAGACATTGCAGAATCGTTAGGAAATAAAATTTTTGATTTTACATTTATATGCTGCCTGCTTATTTGGATTGATATTTTAGAAAATATAAATTAAACTAGTAAATATTTGCAAAGTCCGTCCGTTAATCTGTCAACTGGCATAACAGTTTTAGAAAATACAAAAACCAGTTTGATTTTAATGCGTTCCGATGAAAAATTTAATAAGTAGGTACTATGTTCAATTAACCGAGCGTATTGCTAGTTTCCTAGAAATACCAAATATGTTTCCTATAGCTTCATCATTGCTATCTCAACGGAGAAAAATACTTTATGCTGATGAATGTCCTGATACTACATATATTAGACCCGAAACAAAGATTTAAAGTTGATTTTTTTTTTAAATACTTGAAAGGTTTGATACGTATAGTATCAATTTTTCATTTTTAAGTAACATAAGCGAATGTTTAAAAAATAAAAATGTAAGTGCTTCATGCCTTAATTTGCAGAATGTTTTAACATAAAGTAGTTTTAAAGATTTAGATGGAGAAGAATTGTTTCAAGAGTTAACCGTAATATCCCAGCTTATTACAATACAAAGCTCAAGTCTAGATGTGTTAAATTTTATTTTTAGTTCAAACCTTGAAGATTTTGCTCCGAATTTAGTAAGTGCTCTCCAAATCCTTAATACAATCCCGGTCAAGGTAGCTTCACAAGAACGTAGTTTTTCTAAACTTAAAATTATTAAAAATTATCTTATAGGACAACCATGACTCAAGAGAGATTGGTAGGATTATCTATAACGTCCATTGAAAAGAAATTATTAAATTCTTTAGAATTTGATGATCTCATTTCTGAATTTGCAAAATGTAAGGCCAGAAAAGTAAGTTTCCAAGTTTAAAAGTTTCCCCTCTGCTCATTTCTTCGCTGCGTTTTAGTTTAATGGTTTAGGCCTCCTGGGGATACCTCAATAAAAACGCATTGAAAGTCTACCTCCTAGGTAGTCTGGGAAAGGCTTATGCTTGTGTATCAGTTTATGTGTAAAAAAAATATAAAAAAGGGGCGCTTTCTACAAATCTTGCACAGTGCGCAAGTTTGGCTGGAGCTGGCCCTGCCCAGAGGTGTTAAGTCTTATGCCCAATTCAATTCAATTAAATTCGATACAATTCAATTAAATTTAAATTTATTTCAAAATATAATCGTACATTGGAAGTTTTTATAGCTTTTCAATTTATTCTTTCAAAGTATTATATTAAACTATTTAATAATTTTTGGGGTAACTTAAAGCTAACTTGAAGTATCACACATCAATAACAGACATTTTTAAAATAAAACCAAGATTTTCTGTATACACACAACTTGAGTAAAAGCATGAGTAAACTAAGCCAAGTTCAAAATTCACGGAAGTTGTTAAGCATCAAATTTATTTTTAGCAGTATGATATGGAGTCAACTCATAATAATGAAATGACAGATGTTAACAATTAAATTATTACTGGCTAGAATTTATTGGATTTACTGCCAAGTTTTTGGAATTCAATAAATTGTGGATAGATAATAAAGGATAGATAATTGTAACAGCCAATATTCAACCCTCAAAATTCTTTGATTACTCTTAGTTACACTGTGCTAAATTTCATCATTATACAAGAATCAGAAATGTTACTTGTAAATACATAGTAACAAACACTCTATCGAAAAAACAAACAATTTTTCGATTTTCGCTTTCCTTGCACCTTAAGATCTAGCTTTAAAAATTTCAAAATTGTGCGATACCGTAAAATGTTTCTTAAAATTGTTACACTATAAGATTTCTGTCAAAGAAAGCTTAATGGAAGCTTCATCTTGTTACTTTGGATATTTGATTGATTGATTGGTTTTGAAGTTAGATTGGGGCTGCAAACGGGCTGAATCCGGTAAGTAAATGGCAAAAGTTTTGTAGAGATCATGTGCTAAATAAAAGCCACATAACATTTTTTCATTTCTAAACTCATTGCTACTTAATTAAATTTGACCAATTCACACAAAAAATTACGTCTTTTTTCTGTTGCGAAAAAAAAGATGTCCTAAATTCGTATCTCGCTTTTTAATTTTTCTCAATATTCCCCTTTAAAAATGCTAAAAATAACCAAAAACGGGATTTTTAAGTTAAAACTCAAAATATCTCTTAACAATAAACTGTATAATGATTTTGAAAAGTACAATTTTTTCTCTTTTAGAAACAATTTAAAGCATTTTAGTATCTCACATACTGGAAATTTTCAAAAGTTATGAGTCTTTATTTGAATATATTTGAAGTTTCGATAAAAACTTGAATTTGACACTTTAGTGTCTAAAACGTATTTTAAAGTTTTCCATTAAATTATTATAAAAAATTTAAAAATAACCAACAATATTTTGCATTATGATGAAATAGTTTTATTTCAGAATCTATTTTTGTTAACGAGATTTTTTAGTCGTTAACGAATTTTTGCCAATTTTAGTAGCATTTCTTAAAAGTTTTTATTTCTTATATAAACAAATACAAATTGGATAAATTAAATGAATTTGAAGTCAATGTTTTCTATTATTCACGAGATATCGTACCGAACATTAATTTTTGCCAATTTTGCGTACTATTTTTTGTAGACTGACTTAGATTTTTATAAAAAAACTAGCTGACCCGGCGAACTTCGTACCGCCTAACAGTCAATGAATGTCGTGTTACTTTTTAGCTGAACTAATTCAGGCTTTGATGAACGTAAAACAATGATACAAAATAATATATTTATATAGATAGAAACAAAAAAGTATTTTATTATGATATGATGAAAACATACATACAGAATGAAAATAAAAATAAAAAATAATAATTAAGAAAATCATGTCAGAAAAAAATGATTGAAAACTATGTTGCAGTTTGGGAAAAAAAATAAAACTCGGATTAATTCATTAATAGGATTTTCATTCAAGCACTTTGTGGTAAACGACATTCTTTGTTTTTTGGTCAGGCGCAAGAACAAATAAAGCGGATGGTTTGCCGACACGTGAGCATGCCACGTACAATTGACCATGAGAAAAACATGCATTTTCTAGATTGAGGCCACAAATAGTCAAGGATTGGCCCTGTGATTTGTTGATCGTCATGGCGAAGGCTAGACGAATCGGGAATTGAATTCGTTTAAACTTAAAGGGCATATCCGTTGGGATCATCGGAATCCTTGGAATAAGAACTTCCTCATCTTTAAATTTTCCTTTAAGTATCGACGCGTGAATCACATTGCTCATCAGTTTTTTTATCACCAAACGCGTTGCATTACACAGTTTTGGTTGATTTAAATTTCTAAGCATGATGACTACCGAACCAACTTTAAGTTTTAAATTGTGCGGTGGTAAACCAGGCACATCCAAGGAGTTTAAAAATTCAGTTGGATAATTAATGGCTTCTTCTTCGTTTGTTACACAGTCGATAGATTTGAATGAATACAGAGTACCTACGATTTGATTTTGAATTATAAAATTGAGGTCATCTACATCTTTATTTTTAGCGGCTAAAATTGCTAGCTCACTTAACCATTTAGTATTTTTGTGGTTAGCAATGATATCCGGGAATACTTTGTTGATAAGCTCGTCTTTTGATGATACGAAATTGCAAAAATTTGGAGGAAATGAAATCAAACCGCTGGATTTGTCAACAGGAACACGGCCATTACCGATAGTTAGCAATTTCTTCGAGAAATCATCAGCAGATAGATCGTTCAACAATGCAACTCTCATATTTACAGACTGTTGAAGTTTCTTTACATATCGCCACAGATTTGATGCTTTGAGGCAAGCGTTTATTTCGTCGGCAGCAGTAGATCTTGGAATGACTGGTAGTGTTTGTCGGAAATCGCCATACAATAAAATCATTGCACCACCAAAACATCTCGAGTCATTGCGCATATCTTTTAATGTTCGGTCTAGTGCTTCCAATGCGCGTTTGTGCGCCATTGTGCATTCGTCCCATATGATGATTTTTGATGCTACTAAAACTTTGGCCATTGCGGAGTGTTTCGAAATGTTACATGTCGGTTGTTCAGTAGTTTGAAGGTTTAATGGCAATCTTAACGCTGAGTGAGCCGTACGGCATCCGTCTTACAATGTGGCCGCTATTCCAGAAGAAGCAATTGCTACCGCAATTTCGGATCTCGCACGTACAGTGGTCAAAATCAATGACATGAGGAATGTCTTCCAAGTTCCACCGGGGGCATCCAAAAAAAAATAAGCCGTCATTTCCATCATCAATTGCATTAATCAGTGTATCATAGACTTCCCTCTGCTTAGGATTCAACAGAGGTACATTCGTTTGAACTGATTGGATTAGTTCATGTGAATCATATTCACGTTCACGTTCCAATTCTCTATTAAATGCCTAATTCATTCCGCGATCTGGCGCTGGCACTCCTAACCTAACTAACAAACTGCCGCACATGAGGTAACACATATCTTCGTTCAAGAGCAAAGTCTGGTTATGGATTTCCTCATTCACCTCAAGATCGGAATTTCTTGAGCTGACGCGAATTCGATGTAAAATATCTTCTGACATGTTATCATTGTATTTGTTCCACAGGTCACGTGGGTTAGATGGGAAGCATGTTGAAATGATGATAGCAAATAATGTGCGTATCTGACTTGGAGATGCAGAAATAATTGCTTCAGCGATTGTCGGGTCCCAATGAGTATCGTTTTCAAGCAAATTTAGCTCTTGACATGCTGCTCGAAATGTGGGGCACACGATACCATTAACAGTTTGTAGTGATTCAAATGATGTTGGCCCTCGAACATGTACCAGCAACAACCGCAAATAGAAACATTCATCATTCTTCGGATGAACTGTGTAAATACGACCAAGAGCATCAGTAGAACGCATATCTGGATGACCAGGAACTGCTCGCCTTGCTTCCGACGTTGAAATTTCTTCGATGTAGCTTTCCAAGTGTAATAACGTGGTATTTCTGAGTAAAGCAAAGTTCGTACAAACGGATCGCTTTGACAAATCGCAAAGAAACTGGTCAACGCACACATGATGTCTTCCGAAAAAAATAAAGTTGTGGCTTAAAGGTCTCAGCAACCAGGCCATAAGCTCAAAAAAAAAATAGTTGTTACACTATTTGACAGGATTGGACAACAAATGTTTGACATGTAATAAACAAATCAGCATCTATTGAAATGATTAAGTATTCATTACACATATCGAGTTTTCATTGTTTTTAAGATGTATTCTGCTATTCGGGACGGAAACAAATCCAACAAATCAAAAACCATGGCAATGGGTCCAGCCGTTCTCGAGTTATAAGTGTTGTAACAAACACGACTTTCTTTTATATATATAGATTACTGAATGTTGAAAACAATATTTTTTATAAAATAAAATTAATTTGAAGCCTATATCTCAAATTTTTGAAAAGATTTGAGTCGAAAATCAATTTTTACGAACTTTTTGTAATGCGTTTTTTAAGTATTTATTTTTTGTTAAAAAACTGTCAATTTGATTTTTCACAAAATTTTACCGAATGTTAAAAACAATATTTCTTATAAGATAAAATTAGTTTGAAGCTAATATTTTTAATTTTAAAAAAAAGGTAATTGAGACGGAATTCCATTTTTAACTACTTTTATTAATTTTTTGTGGGTTTGTATTTTTTTGTAAAAAAAAACTGTTCATTGGTTTTTTTTTTAAATTTGACTGAATGTTGAAAACAATATTTCTCATAAGACAAAATTATTTTAAAGCCAATATCTCAAAGTTTTGAAAAGATATTTTAGTAGAAAATCAATTTTTACCAACTTTTGTTATTTTTTTTGTTAGATTTTTATTGTTTGTAAAAAAACCGTCAATTAGATTTTTCTTCAAATATTACTGAATGTTGACAACAATATTTTGTAAGAGATAAAATTAATTTAAAGCCAATGTCTCAAAGTTTCGAAAAGTTATTTGAGTCGAAAATCAATTTTTACTAACTTTTAGTAATTTTTTTTTAAGTTTTTATTTTTTGTAAAAAAACTGTAAATTGGATTTTTTAAAATTTTACCAAATATTGAAAACAATATTTCTTATAAGCTAAAATTAGTTGGAAGCCATAAACTCAAATTTTTGAAGAGATATTTGAGTCGAAATTCAATTTTTACCAAGCTTTGAGTTATGTTTTTTAGGTTTTTATTTTGTATAAAAAAAATTGTCAATTCGATTTTTCTCAAAATACCAGATGTTGAAAACGTAATTTTACGTTGCACAAAATTGTTTTAGAAATAAAATCATCTTTTAATCGTTCAATTTTCGAGCTGACAAATATCAGTTTTTTTGATTTATATAAAAAACCGTCAGTTCGATTTTTTTCAAAAATATATTTGTTTGGTATTACGTTATATAATAATATAAAATTCAAGTCTCTAGCGTTATTGGTTCGTGAGATATTTTGGGTTAACCAAAATGTCCACCTTTTTTTTTAAACTGCTATGGTAAAAAAAACACCCACGCAATTTCCTTGAGAGCCCTTTCTGCATCTTTCTGCATCTTTCTGCATTATATTATCTGTATAACAAAATTTATTTGAAGTCGATATCTCTTCTGGTTGGTGAGCTATGGACGACGAAAAAAACGTCGTGAACGTATGGACGTACGGACGTACGAACGTACGTACACGCGCACGCACAGACATCTCGCTAAAAATCTTTTATTTCAACTTTAGGAACCTTGAAACGTCGAGAAATGTCAAAATTTTCAATTCGACAAATTACAATAACTTCCTATGGGAAGTTAATAAGATATCTCCATTTTGTGGTATAATTTTCTAAAATATTTAAAAACTAGATGATTTGTTGCTTTCCCTATTATTTTGAACAGCTCAAAATATATACACAAAATACCAAAGCTTTTTGATTGCTTATAATTAAAAGTAATAGAATATAAGAGATATTAATTTTTAATTAATCACTCACATTTAATTGCATGATGATCTTATTGTAGGCCCAATTCCATCTCTGACGTGCTGTTATTTCGGGCTTTCGCTTTAGTTGTCCACTCGTGACCTCTTCTGTTTCTCCACGCGTCAGAGTTTTCTTGCGAGCTAGCTGAGGCTCCTCTTCAATTTGAGTCATTTGGACATCAACTTTGAGGCTATCATCAGGTGTGAGAATAATATCGTCGTCTTCGTCGATTATGCTGTCTTGTTTCTTGATTGGATGATGTGTTTGTTGCAGTGTTGAAGCCCCATTTGTTGATTGCGTTACGGACTGCTGTTGTGGTGTTAGAACGGCGTTAGATGTTGTCGTTGTAGTCGTTACCACAGGGACCTGAAGCGGTGACTCTTTTATTATAATGTCGCGATCGTCTATATAGTTCGCACTATCCTCACTAGGATAGTTGTCGTCTATGTAGTCGTCGCGGCTTTCTTCAATATATTCTAGAGGCGGTTGCTTTTGATGCTGCATTAGCTGTTGGTGGCGTAGTTCTTTAAGTTCCTGCTCCTTTTCGAGATACTTATACTCATCCTCCTCGTTAAAGTAATCCTCGCGATAATCATACCCACCGTCAGGCGGGACATAGTAACCGTTCACTGCCATCAACGATGCTATCGTCGACGGTGCTGTCTGATCCATGTAGTAATCATCCTGCTCGCTATCCATCCGATAATTCGGGTCCAACTCATCGATATATTCTTCTTCTTCTTCATCATAGATCTCAGTTGGTTGTTGCTTCATTAGCAAACCCGATTTACCATTGATCGCAGGCAGTTTTTTGCCGCTGGACAGTGGCACCGTCGGTAGCATTTTTTGTGCTAAATTGCTATTTGCATTTGTTGGCGTGTTTGTAGTTGTAGTGCTTGTGGCGTAGTAGTCATCTTCATATAGGTTGCTATTTTCATAGTCATCCATGGATGTGTTGACCGTGGAAAGAACTGCTGCACCACTCGCTTCACTAACCACAGCATTACTCATCTCAGTGTCATGTCGGTTCTGGGCTGTGGATGCCGCGACATTTTTTTGATCACCTCCGAATGGACTTGGCACTACGTTGACGGCGGCTGTTGTCATCGCTGTGGCCGTCGACACTACTTGTGAGGCCGATTGCACTGCGGCTGCAGCTTTCCCAAGGAACGAACCAAACAGCCCGCCTCCACCACCGCTGCTGGATGTCTTAGCCGCAGCGGGCTGTTGTTGCTGTCCTTGTAGTTGCTGTCCGCCTATTGCTACAGCCGATGTCAGCGATGAAAACAGAGAAGTGGGGCCAGATTTTTGCTGAGGAGCCGTTGTTTGTTTGGTGGGGGCTTGTTGCTGTTGTTGAGCAGTGGTGATGGCTGCAGTCACTTGTACTAGCGGTGGCTTTATAGTGACGTCTGTTACTGTGGTGGTTGCATCAAAGCTACCTGTCATGGATGAAACTGTTGTCATTTGCTGCTGCATTGTTGTTATAACAACCGTCTCTTCTGCCATCTTCTCAGCCGCGTTGTCAAGGAGTTGCGACACTATTGTTGCGTCGTCGTCCATATAATCGTAGTTGTTATTGTAGTTTTGGTTATCAGTGATGTCACCGGTTGCAATATAGTCATTTTCACTATAGCTGTACTCATCATAGCCATACTTGTAGTCATCACTATAATCAACTATTTTGCCACCAGTAACGCCATTTGTAGTTGCAGCTTTTGAAACTATTTGTTGTGGTCCATCTAATGATGATGGTTGTGTCAAAATTGAATCGTAACTGTCATCCAATATCATGCATTCACCGCCAGTTGTAGTGACGTTCTCATAGAGCCCTTGATTGTAATCGGTGTCGTAGACCAAAGAGTCAGTGACGTAAATAGACTGGCTATTGTCAACGATACCGGTCCAATCACCCCAAGTGGTCACATCACTGTTCGTCGACATCAAATGGTCCATTTCATTGTATTCGTAATTGCAGCTTGTAGTTGTGGTCAGGTACTCTTGTTGCTGATTTTTGCTGTCATTCATGTAGGAAGCATCAGTTTTACTTATGGCAGATGTCACTGCTGTTGAAGGTGTCATTATATTTCTCTCAGTTGTCATAAGATTGGAATTTGCCAACTTTGTGGTGGCAGTTGTTGTTTTAGCTGGCTGGGATGTAGCTCCAAGGTTTGGTATGAGCTTGGATGCAAACCCAAAGCCAAAACTCTTCGCAGAAGATTTAATACCTGATGCCGCCGATTGCTGCTGCGATTGCTGTTGTTGCTGCTGTTTGTTACTATCAGCGACAGCAGCTACCCCACTCAGCACTCCATCAAGTCCCCCCTTGAGACCATGTGAAAGACTACCAAACATACTGCTCGCTTTGTTGGCAGCTGCAGTTGCTGCTCTTTGTGGAGTTGACGTTGTGCTGCTAGTTGTTGATATTGCAGATTTAGTAGAAACTGGTTGGTAATAGCCACCAGTGACACCAGTAGCATTACGCGTTGTCACCACAGTCGAACCACTTGCCAATGACGCTGACGACGAGGTTGTTAAGTCATATTTAGCCAAAAGGTGTTCACTGCTGACATTACTACTACTGCCACTACCACTACCACTATTGCTGTTCGTTTCGTATAGGTTTGACTTGTAGTCTTTTGTTATTGGCGTTGTTGTTGAACTTCTGTAATCGTCATAATATAAATTATTTGACGTCTCTAGACAGGTCTTCGACATCGTCGTTGAGTAATTTGGCTCCGTGTATGTGTCCAGTGTATACGATTCCGAACCGCTTCCTAAATCCATCGAGTACACAGGCAAGTCAACTTTGTACGCGTCAAGGTAAGAGTAGGGATCATCATTACTTGCAACGGTAGTTATTGTCGGCGTAGGTGAATAGTTGCTATACAAATCATCAGTAGAAGTTGTTGTGACACCAGTCATGTAACTACTGCTCATATTCAGTCCCACTGACGTTGTGGATGTCGTCGTTGCAATTGTTGAGACCAAGCTATCAAGGTAAATGTAGCAGTTTTGATCCTCCTCACCAATCGTCATTGTTGTATTCACCTTTGTCCCTAAAGACAGATATTCTGAATAGTCGGTCGTAGTTGGTGCATAGTTAAAATAATCAATGGCATCCTTTGGCTTAGTGCTACTGTACTCTCCACAACCATTGAGATCACATATTGCTCTTGAAGTCTTAACTGTTGTTGGTTCGTCAATCTTTGACGTAAAATCACTGCTTAGATAGGAAGTCATGTAGCTACTTATTGTTGCTGTTGATGTGAACGTTGTTGTGGTGACCGTTGTGTCAGCTGTTATTGACAATCGGCTACTCAAATTGGTCCCAACATAAGTGGAATCACTATCATAATTGTAACTACTAGACGACGAATAGAGATTCAAGTAATCTGAAATGTATGATGAATAATTGGTTGTTGCAACTGAAGCTGTGGGTTTTGTCATTGACAAATCTGGCAGCAGCTGTTGGGAATCACTGGAGATTTTCAAATCGTAGTTTGACAGAAAATTAGAGCTATCATTTAAGGTTTTATTTAAATAACAGCTACAGCTATCTGTGAAAGAATTGCAATTTGTGCAATACTTGCTGTTGTTAATGGTTGTCGTAGCTGTGGTTGTGGTTGTATTTGTTGTTGTAAAAGTTAAACTTGAAGTTGTTAGACTTGCCAAAGGTGTTTTGATGTCAAATTTCTTAAGATAATCGGTTACAGAGAATGACGATGATGGGCTACTGGTTTTGGAGTTCGTATAAGTGGTGGTGGTGGTGACACTAGTTGATGTTACGGCTGCTGTGACGGTTGCTGTTGAGGTGGTTGTGATTTCGGGAGGATAACTTTTAAATGAGTGGTATTGGCTATTCGAAGAGGTTTTGCTTGTGGCATTGCCATCGTCATCGTAATATGTTGATGTTGTCACATCCATTGACTTTATTGCGGAGGGCTTGTTGAGCAGTGTGGATGAAGAATTCGATGCTGATTCTGATGTCTGCATATATGAATTGTGAAAACCACTAGTGGCTGTGGTCGAGACCGGTGATATTGATGGGATCGACGGTGTATACAAATAACTAGAGTGATTAGATCTATTGATATCAAAACTACCATTAACACTAATGTTTTTGGTTGAGGTCATTGATGGTGATTGTGATGTGTATGAATATGGCAAATACGATTTGGAATAATCCATGGATGAAAAAGTGACAGAATCGGCGGTAGTTGCTGAAGTTGATGTTGCTATTGCTGACACTGTAAACAGAGATTTATTCTGACTTTTCTGTGGCAACTTCGGTAGTTGCTTGCCACCGCTTCCATTACTCGTTTTGAGGTTGGGCGTAGGCAAGCGTTTTGGCAACTTACGACCTACACCACCATTAGCACTCGATGAATAAAGTGTTGATGCTGATGACGCTTCAGGTGCATATTGAAAACCATCAGATGTGGTCGAAATAAACAGGTCCCTTGTGGTAATATTGCCGCTATCCGCATTTTTGAACGACGAATCATTACTATAAAAGGACGAATTACTATTGTAGCTATAGTCGTTTTTCTCTACATTGCTAGAGCTGTAGGAAGGAACAATATTTTGATGTCTATTATTGGATATCGCGTGATTATACGACCTGGTGCTGACACCACAGCTATCACTACCCTGTGGTTTTTGGTTAGGTGTTGGCAGTAATTTACGACCTGTTCCGCTTTTTGTCGACGGTTCAAGTTTGTTGTTGCTATTCACCTTAGGTAGGGCACGAGGTACAGCTGGAAGACATTTGCCAGTGTTACCGCCAATACCACCATGAGTCGTCGGCTGTGGTAGCATACGACTTTTTTTATGTGTTAAAGGTGGTGTTGTTGGTAAACTGGCGCCGCGTGAATACGAAATGCCGTCCACCATGCTGCTACTGTGCTTCATTGGTATTTGAGGAAGTTGTTTGGCTGTTGTCGACATAGAGCTATGCCTGCCGCTCATACGATTATTGTCAGCGTAAGCATAATCACTCATATTATCACAGCTTCCATTGTAATATGTTCCTCCTCCACGGCTGCCACTATACGACATATTCTGACTGCATTGTGGATTTTGTTGTTGCTGGAAGATATCATTATCGTTTCTGGACGCATTGGAATAATACTGCCCACCGCCTCCTCCTCCTCCGCGTGTAGTGATAGGACTGGCAACAATGCTGCCATAATTGTCATACATGATGTTTACACTGTCTGAAGTAGGACGATGAAGGTTGTTGTCACGCTTAAGTATCATGGGGTCCGTGATGTGTCCAAAGCTGCTTGTTTTATTAAAATTAGTGCTACTAATTGGTCGGCTGTTGTATGATAAGGCATCATTTTCATTATTATAATAGTAATCATTTTGTGAGTAAGACTGCAAAAGAAAGAGAAAAATTATAAGATTTGTAACCATCATTCAATCAATCAATCAATTAGTTAATCAATTTATCTGATTCAATAAATTTTCTTACCGTCATATTTCTTCAGTGGCCAATTTTTATGCTGTGCCTTTTGTTTTTTCGATCTTTTATTTCTTCTAATTTTGTTTCCGATGTGATAGGTCTTAAACTCTTGTCGAACAATTGCTCCTTTATCTAAATTTTCGAGTATTAGGTTTTTGAGTTTTAGTGGTTGATATTTTGTGTTGTCGGCGTTTTGATTTTGTTGTGAATATGATTTCTTATTATGTGTGTATCTGATGCGAGGGATGTTGGGCCATTTTAAAATAATCAATTGAATCTTTCGGCGTTCCTGTTCTGTCTTTTTGTTGAGGCTGCAGTGAAGGCTGGTTTTGAATTGTAGTATGGCTTGTAATTGGTGTTGTTTTTTCTGTTGTTGTATTCGAGTTAAACTCGCAATACATAAACTCACGTTTATTATCATGAGAACTTGGGTTGATTATCATTGAGCATATTGAAATTGATCAAGAAAATTATTACTATAACTTCGTTTATACATACTTTAACACGTATTTAAGATCTAAGACTACTTTTGTTTTTTCTACAAAAAATATTGCAAATTGCAGCCTTTGTTTTTGTGTTGCTGATGTTGACGCTGATATTAAGATATTATTTATTATATTTTTGATTTCAAATTGTTAATTGAAGTACGGATTGATAATTATAAATTATTTTCTATAACGTTATTATTAAGTTATTAATTATTTAAGATATCAATTTGATTATACATAAGTTAGTTTAACATAACATGAATTTAAATTTTTGTTGCAAGGCTATTGGTTTTGTTAATTTTGGTTGCTTCTAGGATTATTGCATTAGATTTGTGTTATTTTTTCGTGTGTTTTGATTGGATGTTTCAAGTTAAATTCAAACTTGAACTGCGTTTGAGTTTGATTATTTTGTTGATTTTCTATGTAGTTTTGTAAATATTTCTTCTATGAACAAACAACAATGGTGTCCTGGGTAAATATTTTGATTGCGATCACTTTAAAAGATTCACTGAAAAATAAATAAAATAATTTAGCATTTAAATAGAAAAGTAGTACATATAAAATATTTTAATTAGCATTTATATTTTTTGTGTAAGAAACATTAAATTCCAACACAAAGAGGCAGGTGAGCGTTACAAGAACTATCACCAAGACGAATATAAAACATTTTTGAATTCACAATAAATTTGGTTTTGTTTATATTATGTTTTTTAAGTGAGTTTATTTATTGACCAATTTGTGTAATAATTGTGATTAGTGGAAGTATAGTTTTCCGTCGGCTTTTTTGGTCACTGTAATTTCCGCAATGAAACAATTAAGTTACATTAACTTTCCCAACGTTTCGGCAGGGGTTGCTGCCATCTTCAGGGGAACTTTATTAACACAAAAAACATACAAATAATCTTAGTTAGATCGATGGGATACAAATACAATATATACAAAAATTCTGAGAAGACAGCCCTGGCCAGTCACAGCATTGTAAGCGGTCATTCTCCAAACTTTGAAGGCGTGGAAGTTCTACAGACAGAGAAACATGTTTCGAAACGATACACGCTAGAAACATTACATATTCTCAATAACAAAAACAACATCAACCGAAAACAAGACACAAAACATTTCTGCTGTATATTGCTCCCTTCTTTGTTCTTAAATGTAATTTGTGCTTTATTCAATTTAGAGTCAACTTCATTCTTCGAAGTGCTATTTATTTTTATGGTTTTATTTTTAATTTGTATTAATTAATACAATTTATATCAAAATTTTATTCATATTTTTCTTGAGTGAGTAAACTATAATGTATTTGTATCCCATCGATCTAACTAAGATTATTTGTATATTTTTTGTGTTAATAAAGTTCCCCTGAAGATGGCAGCAACCCCTGCCGAAACGTTGGGAAAGTTAATGTAACTTAATTGTTTCATTGCGAAAATTACAGTGACCAAAAAAGCCGACGGAAAACTATACTTCCACTAATCACTATGTTTTTTAAGTTTCCATTAAAAGTTATTGTAATCGGTAAGGTTTGTCAAAATTTTAAATTGAAATAACAATCAAGGTCCCTAAATTCATCTAAATTCATTTTTTTTCGACAGATTTCCAAGTGTTCGTGCGAACTTGTTTGACTTTAAACAGATTGAGTCTTACAGATAGCCACGGTAGGTGGTTTGTCTTTTATTACAAAACTTAAAAAAAAGAGAAAAATTGGTTCACCCAAATATCTCAATTTAATTTGCTTTAAAAAAAATGAAATTATGATAAGCTCTTCTTTTCGAAAGTATTTCAAATCTGCTCGGTCTTCGCATTAAATGCTCAGCTCATTTCACATTTTAGAAGCTCTTATATTTCTTATTTAGAGGCCAGTTATAGCTATCATTGGTTTTCATCATTGAAACAAATCTTTGGGATTTTTTTTTGACAAATTGGTTTAAGCTGTAATTTCTCTCATTGGAAGCAAGTTTTCTGACTGGAATCAAGCATTTCCTCATTAGAACCAAAAGATTAGAAGTAAAACTGACAGATGGAAATGCAAAGAAAATGGAACGTTTTCAGTGAAACCATTATGTTCCTAAATGTAAAATCAACATCAAGCTGTTCATTAAAAACGATTTCATCATTGAAAACTTTAAAATAAGGTAAAAGAAAAGTTCTGGGTTCAATAATGTATTCTTTCTAGTGGACAAAAATTTAGAACTTATCAGCTTCATTCCGACACCTATCATACCAAATTTGATTCTTTTACTTTGAGCACACAGACTCAATGAACTTAAGACGTTTATATTAAAACAAATATAATTTTTTCTGTATTATTGTCTAAAGACTAAATTAATATTTAGCAGTTTTTCTAGACTCAAGTTGTAAGTACTACTTAAATGATTTAAGAGTAGTTTTAATGTCAAACCTAATAAAACCTAAACCAACAAAATTGAACCACCCTGTAAAGTTATAGCCCTTTTTAGAAAATAATGTTCTTTTTTAAGACCAATGTTAAAATATTATAGAAACCACTTTTAAAATGATGTTATCGTAAGATAATTTGTTACAGATATATTATTTGGCACCAGCATATGCTTAAGGTCAAAGGTTGTTTTTTTAGGATAGAGGTGTGTAGCATAATTGCCATAACATTTTTTAATAAATTGATAGAAATATAAAATTTGCCTAAAATGTTCCAGTTGTCATAGCAACTAAGAATCAAAAGTTTTGTGAAGCGTAATTGCCATAACATTTTTCAATACATTGATAGAAACATAAAATTTGCTTCAAATGTTTCAGTTGTCGTAGCAACTAAGAATCAAAAGTTTTGATTAAAATAACTAAATTCAAAGGTTATGTTTTTGGGGGATAAAGGCTAAATACGTGGGTTGTATATTGCACTCTAAGGGTATTTTTTAATGCTTGATGTAATGAAATCAAAATCAAATCAATTCGACTTCCCTCAGAAAAATTATTGTCATGTTTTAAAGATATTTACAAGCCCGGTGGGGTCTAGTATTAGAATGCGTGTGGTGAAGTGTGTCGTTGGTAGGCCTTTAAGGCTCAGAGATGTAAGTCTACATGTTCAAAGAAATGCACATACATACAACAAGGATTAAAGATAGTTGATCTTAAAACAAATTATCGCCATCCTTTTGTGACAAACGCTGTCAATCGAACCAATTGTGCTTTTAAGAAATTTGCTTTATGATTTTGATATATTTCAAATGAATTCAAAGTGTTAATCGTTTAAGGATGAGTGCAGTGGTAGCCTTAGTGAGAGTATTAAGAGGCCTTTTTCAATAAAAAAAAAGGTTTCGAAAATGAGTTGAAAAACAAATCCAGTAATGCCAGGCTTCTTTAATTTTTTAAAGACCGATGTAATAAATGGTTGGAAATCAACCTAAGCTTAGTGATAGTGGAAATATTTACATATTTTTGGGACAATTGGAGAAATATCATCTAGCAAAGACAAATAATCATATTTAAGTAAAGCCAGTAATGTAAGATTTTGTCTTACGTTTTTTCAACACTATTAAATGTGGGACGAGCCTCCTACTCAATTTATGTACCTTATCGTTAAATTAAGGAACTTTTGATCAAAAAGTTCTCCTGTCTAAGATTAAGGCGTTCAACTATGTTTTACTGAAAAACCTTACTGGTTTAGCTTCGAAGCCTTCTTACATTATTTTTTGAATAGATATTTATTATCTTAGTCGTGCTGATATCCAGATCACAGCTATACACTTTTGTCAATATAATGATAAACACGCTAAGATGACTTGGGTTGCAGAAACGGTTGAGCACCACGAAAATTAGAAAGAGCAGTTTATATATTAGAATAATTTAAAGTCTAAATATTATCTTGTATTAAGTATTGACGTAGAGATTTAAAACAATCTGCTTTACAATGCATGTCGAAACTGTAGTCAACTAGATGAAATCCGCCCAAGCTGCATCAGCTGGTCAAATTGATGTTCAATAATAATTCAATTCAGAAGTGTAACAATTATTCTATAATCGTCATGACCAGAAACGGAATATGAACTTGAAATCTTCTAAACTAACTTCCTACTGAAACACATTGCCTCAAGTAAAGTTCCACAAGTTGGGAAAAACATAAAAAGTTATTGCAAATACTCGTAATTATAACCCACCGCCGCATTCCACATGTCGTGTGCCGAATCACACAATAACCCTAAAAACAATGAAATACGGTTAAAAATTGTGGGACTGTAAAAGTATCTATTTAATATGCTAATAAGAAAACTATTTACTAACCTAGAGATCCCCCCTCTAACCTTCAATTATTATTCGTTTAACATTTTGTTGTTCTGTGCTGCAATTTCTCTTCTCGATTAAAAAATTGATCTAATCTATCTAAATATCTATCTATCCCTTTGACATATTATTATTTTTGTTCACTTTAATTTTTGTTTTATTTTTATTGTTCAATATTGCACGTATTTTTTTACTAGTTCTAGTTTCTCTAAATTCTTCTTTCAAGAACAATATTTTTAAACTTAACCCAATTCTTTTTATTTATCATAAAACAAACATTTTTACTACAACACAACTACACACAAACATGTATGTATACACGTATACACGTAGGTTTTGCTCGAGAAATTATTTATACACAACTTTTTACTTTTTTCTTGTTTCTCGTTTTTGGATAACAGAAAACTAACAAAGTTAAATTTCGATAAATAAATCAATTATAATATTGCATTACCAATTATGACCGTTTGGCACGGTGTTATTGTAGGGTTAGGGTTAACAATGCAAACACAAATAACCAAAAGCCAGAGAATTTGTTCCGTAATTTTCTTTTTTGTAGGTAAGGTAAGGATATGTATATATTATATCCAAGAACATAAATTTTATTAAGAGAACTCGTAGGTAGGTATAATTTTATTTTATAATTTTGAAAATTAGCAAATATCTAAAAACCGAATGAAACTAACAAAACGTTAAGGCTTCGTTTTTAATAGAGACTAAAGAAGATTGAAGGCGTGATAAAAAAGGACATGTTTATAGATATACGATTTGAGGACTCAGGCGATTTCTTTCTGGGGGCAAGAGCACAGGGTCAAGAACTTTAACTTCATTCGCACTATAAAATTATGTCCGTAATAAGGGGTGGAGATTTAAAAGTTGCACTTACTTTGGAACAGAAAAAAAAGGACGATTTCTCTTCCGTCGGTCGTCGTCTATTTTTCTTCAAGTTAAAATTATAATTTTTATTGTATTGTATATATGCGCAACTTGTACAATGTACAGTTAAAACACACGAGAAAAAAAAAACATTTCTGAGGAACTTAATTCACCGAAAATAATAAAAGCTGGTTGATGTATCCTTTGCGTTTATGTTGTTATTATTTATCCCGTTGTGTTTTGTCCTCGTTAGGTGATTATGTAGTTTTTTTGTGTTAGTTTTCGGTATTTTATTCGTAAACTTGTGTGCCATCGAGGACTATGAATAATTTTTAAACTCACACACTTGCACACGCGAAATAGTGTTCTCGTTGAATGTGCGAAAAAACAAAAATAGATAAATCCATATGTCACACACACGCAGACACGAACATTTTAAGATATATGTAGATTATGTTGGTTTTTGGCACAAGGGTTGTTGTTGGTTTATTATTGTTGCCCTCCTTGTCTGACTGACTAACACTGACGTAAGCGAACGCGAAGCGATTGGCATTGGTGTAGTTCTCAAAGTTTCGTTAGGGGAGAGCTTTAAGGAAAGCAAAAAGCTCAACTTAGGTTAAGGGTCGTGGCGATAGAAAGTATAGCGTTTTTTTACCTGGAATATTTCAACTAAAACTTTAAAGCTATGTTGTTTTTAGGGTGAAATCGAGACACAACATATGAAGAGTAGTGTTGTCAGGTGTAAAAAAGTTAAATTTACCATAAGAAATTAACCTACCCCAATCGATAGAAAATGTTCAACTTTTAAATTTTTCCAAATTAATTATAAATAACCAAAATCACATAGCTCGTAATTTTTAAACCAATTTAAGTGGTAACTTGGCCTTAAATAAGACATTTGTTTTTGGGAAAAAGATTTGTTGTTATGTTTCATTTTTTTTTTTTTGTTAAAAAGTCGCAACAACTGTAAACACTGATCATCTAACAAAAAAAAAAGAGCCTGGGATACCACCCACACTGATAATTTCCTATGCTGTTTGCCGATTTGTCTTGCTTAAAACCTGAACCTGAACAAAATATTCATAACAATATTCTGTGTGAGATAAATAGTTTGAAACCATCTTTTCTTCTTCTCCTAATACTTGATTCGAAACCCATTTCTAATCACTTTTTTGTTGTTATTTTAGGTTTTCTTGTTTTGTTAAAAAGATTCTCAGTTGAATTTTTCTAACAAAAAATATACCTAAAAATAGTTTGACTTCAAAATATATTTTTGTTAACGAGATTCTATGTGGAAAAACAATTTGTACCTATTTTAGTAGCATTTCTTGAAAGTTTTTACTTCTTATATAAACAAATACATATAAAATCATTTGAAAGTCAATACCTTCATTTATTCACGAGATATCGAGAATCGAACACCAATTTTTACCAATTTTGCGATTTAAATTTTTATTAGTTTGAATCCGTTTTCCTACATTTTTGAAAAGATGTTTGAGTCGAAAATCAAATTTTGCCAAGTTTTAGTAATGTTGTGTATGTTTTTTTTTTGTAAGAACCTCTATTCGATCTTTCCCAAAATTTTACTGCATGTTGAAAACTATATTTTTTATAAGATGAAAGTTTTTTTTGAAGTTCTTATTTTTTGTAAGAAAACTGTCCATTCAATTTTTTCACAATTTTAACAGATGTCAAAAACGTTATTCTTCGTTGAATAAAACTATGTTGGAGATAAAATCATTTCTTGTTCGTAAAATATTCGAGGTGCCAATCATTTTTTTTTTGTTTATACAAAATCCGTTACTTTATTCTTTTGTTTCACAATTATATTAGTTTTGTATCACGTCACAATGTCACATTATATAATAAACAATTTAATTCAATTCGCCATAGCATTATTGGTTCGTGACATATTATTGTGTTGAACAAAATCATCCCTTTTTTTAATTGTTTTGATAAAAGAAACCCACTCTATTTTTTGAAAAGTCCCTTCTGCATTATTATCTGTATAGAAAAATTTATTTGAAGTCGATATCTCCACTGGTTTTTGAGATATGAACGACGAAAAAAGCTTCGCTGACGTACACACGCATGCACAAACATCTCTTTAAAAATCTTTTATTTAGACTCTAGGGGCCTCGAACCATCGAGAAATATCAAATTTTTCAACTCGTCAATTCGGGCCGTTTACAATAGCTTCCTATGGGAAGTTAATAAAGCAAACTGAATTTACATTTTATATTGTATCTATTATTTATAGTCTTTAATCCATGCATTTGAGCAATTATTCATTAAAAAAAAAAATCCTCAGCGATCTAAAGTCTAGATTTCGGTGAAAAATCACTTATTTTTCCTTCATATAAGAAAAGCATCGTGTATCACACAAATCGTCTCTTACAAAAAGTATGGACAAATTTAAGTAAATCGGTTAAGTTTTAGATATCGTCGTCACCGATCGTTAAGATTAAAAATGGCCGTTACTCGCTCAATTTTGAATAGGCTGATATAAAATGTTTAGATAATATTTTTTAAATGTCATACTTTGAGAATCCGTTGTAAACAAAAAGTAAATATTTGCAGCAATTCTGACCAGGGCGAACGCAGACAAAAATTTGGGGGGGGGGGGGATTTCAAAAAATTAATATTATAATATTTTTTTATTTTAAATGTCAAGTGTTTTTTTTCTTTTTTGACGCTATTTTATATAGGTACTAAGAAACATGTATGAATAAAAATTACATATGTACCTATATACCTACACATATGACTTGCTTTCACGATTGGCAAAACAGTTTGGCTTTGACTTCAAAGCTAAAACTTAATTTTTATATCCATTATGCATGTATCTATGTATAAGGTTGTATGCCTTATTTCCTAGTTGCCGTTGCCGATCCCATCATTCTTAGGCTGAACTCACACATGAATAAATGTGAGTTACAGAAACAAAGAGATGAGGTGAGATTTTTCTATTTTCACAATTCTCTTTTGTTTGCTTTCGCATATTCAAATTTAGCGTAGATTGCTAGATTGAATTTTGAAACTGTCAAACACGTTTTTCTTAAACTCACCATTAAGACCGAAGACATAGGGTTATATTCATAGTTCCTTGATAAGTTCTGATTTTGTCTTTGCTAAATTAAACTTTAGTTTATGTTATTCATAGGCAATTTAAACCCATTTTAAAACGATAATCTGGAGTCTAAAAATAAACACGACGGAACCTATGTTTAAGCTGTTTCTTAATCTATTAAACGTCAAAAATAAACAAACTGATTGAGTAAATTAAGTTACGAGACATTTTATTTGAAAATTTAAAAACAAAAATTAAAATGTCAAAAGACTTAAGCATATATCAATATTTTGATATTTTGCTGGATGTTGGAATGCTACCAACTAACTAAAAACTAAAGCTCTACTTAACCCGATTGTACCCCTTTGAAATAGATGAAGACGATTTGTATGAAAGGTATCGATTCGAGAAAAAAAACTGAGAAGTTTATGATTGACCTTCTAAATATTATAGATAGAAATTCAATGAAATGTTTGCTAATATCTGCGTGCTTCCAAATCTAAAACCACCAGCCCGACTTCATAAAATTTCTTAACTAACAGCAAACAAAATAGTTTAAAGGGTTTCAAAGATTTTGGCTCTCCAGCTAACGCAATTTATTTTGTTGCCCTCTACAAGGCATTTTGTATAGGTTTAAGTGAAATTTTTCAGAATTGTAGTAGAATATGCCTTAAACCTGTTTCTAAATAAACAGAGCTGGCAAATTCTTTATGAATAGCAGCTGTGTCTAACCTATATGTTAAATTTAGACTCCAGTTCCAATAGACTCGGGTTTAAAATATGACTTTGAATATGCCCCAAATTGTTTTGTGTCTTAAGCCTAGTACGCAGCTGAAGTAAAACGAATTTTTTCGGTGGTCAGAGCAAAATGGAAACGAAAACCACAGCGGAAAAATATTTGTGCAGAGTTCTGTCAGCTGTCAAAAACAATTGACAAGTTCTGACAGTCAGCTGCTAGTAAACAAAAGTGAAAAAGAATTGTATTTATTAACATTTTGTTGAGCAGTTAGTACATGTTTTTTTTCATTTCTGCAGCTATATTACTCCAGAGGCTCGCAACGGCTGAATTATTTTTGTGAAGCCTATGCTCCAACTTTCAAATAGCTTCACTGGCTTTCGTTGGCCAGTTTCTTTTTTTCCTCCGAAGAGAAATCAATTTTTTTTTTCTTCGGTTTATTTTTTGGAAGTTGAAGTCCACTGCTCGTCTTCATCACTTCTTGCACATCACCAATAACATCTTCAACACCCTGAGTTTCCGATTCGGAAATGTATTGTTGGAACACATTAGACAAATCCATTTTATTTTAAATTTTAAATCAAATATAAATCAAAGTCAAAACACCGAAAGTCACGAGTAAACAATTTTTTGTTTTCAATAAAAAAAATTAAACTTCAAAATTTCGCAAGCAATTAATATGCCGGGCAAGTAAATTGAGAACAAAAACAGTGGAGAAATGTACTAAGAAATCTAGTACAGATATCCACTAAAATGACACATTTCGTCGTTCAGCAGCGTACTGAAAAAAGAAAAGCAAGCGAAATTTTTCGTTTATGATTTCGTTATGTCATTTTTTTCTGGGAATTTTTGTTTCGCATCAGCAGCGTACTAGGCTTTACCAAAAAATATAGAAATACATAAATTGTTCTGATTCAGCGTGTTTGTGTTTTGTGCACAATTTCTACACCGTAGCAAATTTATTAAAATTTTTCGTTTAATATAATGTAGTTTGAGAATTTGAGTTGTAAATTAATTTTGTACCATTTCTGTTTTTTTTTTTCTTTTGAACAATAATGGAAATTTGATAACTGCACATATTCTGATATTTCGGGGGGGGGGGGGGGTTTCAACCCCCAAAACCCCTACCTGCGTTCGCCCCTGATTTTGACTAAATTTTAACTCTAAAATATTTTTAGTTGATTCCATTTCCTTTTGAACTTAAAAATCGTTGTTTTTTTTTTGATTATCATTTAATTTTCTATTTTTTTTTTCTTATTGCGCGCTTTTTTAAGGGCGCCGTGAAATCAAGCCAAATACAATAAGAATACATTCCAATTTTCAGGAGTTGGTCTATACGCCCAAATTATTTTGAGAAATAAGGTTAACTTTACCCAAACGAAAACAGCCAGCATTACGTTAAGTAAAAGCATTTAACCTCACACCTATGTACCTCAAATCCCATTTCTCCTTTTTTAATTGTAATATGACCAACTCCTGAAAATTGTTTTTTTTTTTCAAAGTTGGGCTTCTTTCACTTATCTTTTATGGATTTCGATCAGGGGAAATTATATCCAAATAAAATTTAAATTTCATCAACAAATCACTACATCTAATAACTCTGTAAAGGACTGTTCAATATTTAAGGCCGAACAGAACTATGTATGCGGGTAGGTTATAAAAGGCAATTAAAAGCTTTTTGAAGTCTGTTCCCTGTAAACATTAACTTAAAAATGTATTAAAAGGTGTCTTTTCATAAAGTATTTTCTGTGATTGTTTACCATTTTAAACAAAATTCTAATTTCTTTTAATTTATAATAATACAAAATGAAATTGGTACAATAGTAAAATTATTGCACCTATTCAAACTTATGCTTTCAATTTTTGTTTGTAATCAAATATAATTTTTGTTTTCAAAGTTCAATGCTCTTTTTAAATTACAATACAAAATAAACAACTGGATTCTAAATTGCATCTTATAAATGAATAAAAATAGTGACTTACAACTCTCAACGATTCCTGTGTGCGAGTTCTGTTATCAGGGATGGAGGGAACCTATAGTTTTTAAGCCGAATCGGAACGGCTAATTTGAGAAATCACTTTTTATGACAAGAATTACTCTTGGAGTATTGGCGTGCGAAACTGGAGACAGCTAGCTAGGGACCAAGCTGGCTGGAGACGCATGTTGGTTGCTCCGCCGTCCCTCGGGGTTGGATTCGAAGACCTTCTGGGCTGGAGCGTTGATGTCCATTCGCTCTACATGATCTAGCCATCTAAGCCGTTGGACTTCATCTAATTTTCTTTGATTAATACCTATATACAATGTATATTATACATGCGCCTAAAACAATAAGTCTATAAAATTATGTAAATGCACTATTATGTTCTACTGAAAGAGCCAGTTACATTTCTTCCCTAAAACAGTTTACCCTTTAGAGCAACTTCGGGCATATTGTAAAATTCAGAGATTTTTTCTTTAGCCTTAGCGAATGTAAAACTTTCACTTCACTTCACTTTCGCTTTCATTGCTTGCAGTATTTAAGAATTCAAAATTTAATTTAATTAATTTTATTTAATTTAATCTTAAATAACTTGTTTTAATTTAATATTTAAAAATTCATTTTATTTTAAATAATCTAATTAAATTAAATTTAATTTAATTTAATTTAATTTAATTTAATTTAATTTAATTTAATTTAATTTAATTTAATTTAATTTAATTTAATTTAATTTAATTTAATTTAATTTAATTCAATTCAATTCAATTCAATTCAATTCAATTCAATTCAATTCAATTCAATTCAATTCAATTCAATTCAATTCAATTCAATTCAATTCAATTCAATTCAATTTAATTTAATTCAATTCAATTCAATTCAATTCAATTCAATTCAATTCAATTCAATTCAATTCAATTCAATTCAATTCAATTCAATTCAATTCAATTCAATTCAATTCAATTCAATTCAATTCAATTCAATTCAATTCAATTCAATTCAATTCAATTCAATTCAATTCAATTCAATTCAATTCAATTCAATTTAATTTAATTTAATTTAATTTAATTTAACCTAATTTTATTTAATTTTATTTTATTTTATTTTATTCAATTTTATTTAATTTAGTTAAGTTTAATTTAATTAAATGTTTTAATTTAACTTTTTTTTTAATTTCATTTCATTTATTTTAATTTTATTTTAACTTACAAAGTTTGAGTAAGTAGACACATGGAAGATTAACAATTTTTGTCAGCATAACTGTAATTTTTCTTACGAAACGTCATAATACAAAATAGTATGTCCAAAAAAGTAAAACAAATCTCATTTGAAATTTATTTTTGTATCTATTTTTAATTTAAATAAAATGTCTTAAGTCGAAAATATTTGTATTTGTATACAAAGACAACATTTTCAATTAAAATTATAACCTCACAATTTAAAATCAGTTCCATAAGAGAAACCTATTGAAACTGCCGGTATAACTCAAGATAGATTTTGTTTTTCAAAAATGCAACACTCTAAAAGCATTAAAAATAACTCCTAAGCCTTCAATACCAAATGCTACAACTTATCTGACTGGTCATTTGCCCTTAAATTCTACATACTTCTTTAACATTGGTTTTGTTCCCTCCTTTTTTTAAATAAAATGTAAACTTATTACTTAATTCTGTTTTTCGTAAAAGACGACGCGACGGACGTATAAAATTGCCCGACATGAAGGCGCCAGTTATAGCTATCATTGGTTTTCATCATTGAAAACAAACATTGGAATTTTGTTGGCAGGTCGTTTATAGCTATCATTAGAAATTTCTGTCATTGAAACAAATTTCCTGATTGAAATCCACAGAAAAATTTTTACTGACAGAAATCTGTCATTGGAATTGTGTGAAATTGGAACACAAATCAGTGGAACGATTCGTTTCACTTTTGAACATAAAAGTATCAGCTGTTCAGGAAAATGAATTTCCGTCCGGAAAATAGAAAAATACATTTTAAGAGAAAAATAAATGCGTAATTACACTTTTTTTTCTCAAAAAAATTCTTTGTGTGATTTCCGATCGATGAATATATAATTTTCATTTCTAATCAAAGGGAAACACCGTCAAATATCGATTCAAAAATTTTTCCGGATCGATTTCAATGATAGCTATAACTGGCGCCTAAATTCCAGGAAATAAAGTTGTATCATTCGTGTTCGAGCAACTACTCTATATTGAACTCAGAAGTCAGAATACCGATATGGTCTATACGGACCATAATATATGGATCTCTGGCAGCCCTATTTTACTGACACTATTATAAACAGATGTAACAAGTTGCATGTTACGACCATACAGTTGTGCTATGGTTGCAAGCTCGGTACAGTAGGACAAATGATATTGCAAGATCGGAAAAATGTATTTCACACAAACTTATTCGTATATAAATATTTTATAAGCGTGTCTATCCAATTCCGTGTAAATGGATTTAATTACTCCAACCCTTTCTCCTTATTAGCCTTCTTATGGAACACTTCCTTTCTCGAAAAAAATAAGAAGTAAATAAATTTGCTAAGTATAAGTTTGCTAAGCAAAAAGCCTATTAAAGGTGTGGCCTGGCCCGACTTAATAACTGGATTGCCAAAATTCCATTTATAAAAATCGCAGGTTCGGACCAACTCATCACCTCTGTATGAATGCTTTGCTACCCAACCAACTCATGTTTGGTTCGTTTCTGTGTGTACTCTATAAAACTTCATACTCCCTCTTCATATGACCATTGTCGTAATTCTGCCTTTGTCGCCGTTGTCGTCGTTATCGCTGTCGCTGCTGCTATACTGCAGCCGTTCGGAACGTTTCAAAAAGCCAACGCCTCTTAAGCACTTTGTCGTAGTGATTTTTTGTTTATTTGTTTGATTGTTTTTTCCATGCTTGGTATGAAACCTGTTCCTTGAATTGGAATGTATACGGGTTTCTCTTGAGTCTTGAGTGTCTTTTTTAGACTGTGGCACAAGCTTGGGAAAACAATACCTTTCCGAAGACTTCTACCCGGTGGCAGGTGGTGTCTTACTTTAGTCATAACTTGTAAATAAAAAACTAAGAAAAAGGCTTGAAATTCAAGTGAAGAACGTACATATGTGGACTTAATTGTGCTGGTGCGGTATTTGTGTTGTTTGTGATTTTTTTTTGGCCAAGTGTATTTTTTTAAAACGGTACTTTTAGTTGGTTTACATAAATAAAAATGAACCAATCGGACATTAACGGCTTTTTTTTGTGCTTGTCTCAAATGACAATGACGGATAATGACCGAGATCATTTACTATATGCACATTTAAACAATTCGGCATTATTTGATAAAAGTAACAACGATCATGATCACGATCATGATCATGATCATGATCATAATCATGATCACGATCATTCAGATGGCAACGGAGTAGTCATGGCTAAGGCAACAGCCATGTTGGTGTTATTTTGTGCCACCGCACTTTGCGGCGCAGCACCATTCTTGTTAAACCGTCACATCAAAGGAAAGGCAAACAATGCGAATGCACAATCGGCAACGGTAGTTAAATGTTTATTGTACTTTGGCGGCGGAGTGTTGCTGTGCACCACCTTTCTACATCTGCTGCCTGAAGTCCGGGAGGCTGTTGAGGGCTTACAAGAATGTGAAACTTTTCCATCTATGTCATTTCCTTTTGTTGAGCTTCTCATGTGCTTGGGATTTTTTTTAATGTTCTTAATTGAAGAGATTATACACACGTACATTCATAGAAATAAGGACATTTTGGATGAGGAGACAGCTGCTTTCGAGAGAGGCCATAGCATCCGGCATAGTCATATTATGCGCAACAGTGAGACATATAAGGAAGATAACAGCAATCAGGTGTCATGTTCGAATTATCCAAACACCAATGTCAATAGTAGTGCGAATATAAAAACCTTATCGCCTCTAGATTTATATTCTAGTGATGTGGACAGTCAAAAGCATCAACATAACGAACACCAGCGAGCAGAATCAGCTACATCAGCTCCAGTAACTCCGCATCAAAATACTCAAACTCCCCAAAGTCATCACAATTACAATCATTATCATGAACATCAACATCAACACCACAGCCACTTTCCACTCAAACCTAATGGAAATGACGACGATATGATAGCATCTTCTTTGAGGGGGTTGTTGATTGTCCTGGCCCTGTCAGTACACGAACTTTTCGAGGGCCTTGCTATCGGCCTTGAGGGATCGGCAAGCAACGTGTGGTTTATGTTTGCAGCTGTTTCAGCGCACAAACTTGTACTAGCATTTTGTGTAGGTGTCGAACTTATTGTCGCCCGAACCAGGACGTATCTATCTGTACTGTTTGTTTTCACATTTGCCGTAGTCAGTCCGATTGGAATTGGTATTGGGATGTTAGTTAGCAATCACAATTCAACAACGTCCAGCATTCCTTCGGCTATTTTGCAGGGATTAGCTTGCGGAACATTGCTTTATGTGGTGTTTTTCGAGATTTTGTCAAAAAATCGATCCGGATTGTTGGCTTATTTAGCACTTATAGTTGGATTTGGTATAATGTTCGGACTACAACAGCTATGTAAGTATTTTTCCCAACCACAACAAAAACCTAAATATAGCATTTTATGTGTTTGCATCTTTGTTTTATTACTTTTTCTCAATATTTTTGAATCGTCTTTTCGAAAAGGTCTTAACATTTTTCCCAATAAGTTTACTTTTTTCAAAGTTATTATAGCGGTGAAATTCATGCAAATATCCGGATGTACACAAGTATTTATTGTAAGAAAGACCATTCTTTAAGAAAAGGTCTCAATCATGATTCTTCTTAAAGCTATTTTTGCATTATTTCTTATTACTATATTTCTACTTCTAGTCATTTACTTATTTATCAATTTCCACTACTGGCCGAACTGTCAAAAATCTTCCAATTAGGTGATAATTGCCAATTCTCTAACAAGTCAAATTGTCAGTTTACACGGTTGGAAGAATTTACACAGTTCAAAGAATTTAGAAAGCAAAAAGACTTATTGAAATACAATTGTCTCGATCACAGAGAATATCAACATTTATTTTAGAAGTGAAAACAACAGGTCATGCAAAAACATTTGAAAAAATATAAAATATATATATAAAAAAAATACCAAAGCAGACAATAACGACTATCTTTCAAAATTTGTTCATACGTCCAATTCTTTCCAACCTTTTTTTGTATAACTTTTTTTTCGTCATTTTGCCAAACAGTGACTTCTTATTTCTTTTGATTTTCGCAGTTTTTAAATTCTGTCAAAATCCTGTAAACTTTTGTTGTTGTTTCCTGTTTTAAATCTTTCTGCCAATACAAAATGATGATATTGTTTGAAAGGAACATCTTCCGATGTACAATTAGTGGAGAAACGTCCAATGATTTGAAAATACAAACAATTGTGTGTTTAGACGAGTACAAACGATTGCAACAAGTCGATCACAGTCAGTCACTTTTGACAGAATTTGTTACATGGTTGAAAGAAAATTGGTTAAAATAATTTACGAAAAATCTGACAATATTGGAAGATCTTCCAATCGTATTTACTTAGCTTAAATGGCCTAGCTAACTATTAAGCCATTACCAATTTTTTTAAAGTTAAATCTTCTAGGTATTTGATTACTCTTCTTTCTTTAAATGTAAAAGGAATTAAGTGGCGCAACAGTCCATTGAGAACTAGGGCCTAGTGACTTACAACTCTTAACCATTCCTGTGTGCGAGTACTGTTATCAGGGATGGAGGGGACCTACAGTTTTTAAGCCGAATCGGAACGGCTCATTTAAGAAAGCACTTTTTATGACAAGAATTACTCTTGGAGGATTTGTCAATTCCTCACAAGAGGCAGTGCCCATGAAAAAAACTTTAGATGACGCAGGCAGGGATTGAACCCAAGACCTCTGGTATGACAGTCACACGCACTAACCATCATGCCACGGGTTCTACTGCTTTAAATGTAAAACTATTATTATTAAATTTAGAGCACAATAATGGAAACCTCATTTTTATTTACATCCAAAAGACTAAAAAATTTCAGCCATTTTCAAATCTTGTCAAAAATTATAAAGAAATTAAGAATTCAATGTCAAACCCTCCGAATATCAAACTATTCTAATTCGATATTTCTGCGAATTGCAAATTTCTTATTTACTACACTGCAATTTTCCAAAAATCCCAAAGTACAAACCGCAAAAATAAAACCAATACAATTCTAATAAAATATCTAAAAACAAGATACCTACTTATTTAATCAACTAGACACGAGGAGGCAATTAATTAATTTCTTCAATAAATCCCCTTGTTGAGAGGGATGAGTATTAAAATTCTTTGTTGCAATATTTGTGAAGTATGTAATGATGGTGATGATGGTTTTAAAGATAACCATTATTATTCACATATCAATTGTTTATAGACTCTCTTGAAGGATTTATGTATATATTAGTGTAGCCCTCTTGAAAATAATTTGTGTAGCAAAATAATAAATAATATTGCCAAATTGCAACAATATGTGCACAATAGGTATTAATTGTCTGATTTTATTGATTTTCTTCAAGAAATAATTAAAACAGCATTAGTATTCCCCCTGCATGATAGCTTTTAAAAAAAATGTCTGAATACTTTACGCACTGGGGTTTTTTTGTAAACAAGATTTTACTTAATGAAAAACATAAACAAAATGCTGATGATTCAATTTCAGAGAAAACACAAACTTGTTTAGATTCAAATGAATCTTTGAATTAAAAGTGTACACAATAAATACTCATATCAATCCAAAAGCTTATTTGTTTGTATGTCTTTAGTATTCAAAATCGCACGACAATATTTACCTTTATCATTTAACAGTACGATGTTATTGGTTTTTATTAAATTAAGGTAATTCTAAATGTTTTGAAATGTTGATTTATTTGCTTTTCTTTCTTTAATTAAATAAGTTATCTAGGGTTTTTTATATTTTTAAGAAAACTAGTTGCAAATATTTATATACATCCTTAATAATATCAACAATCAAAAATGTAAAATAAAGTAAAAAATATTTGCACACTGTCAGACAAAAACGAGACATTTGTATGTATATCGAAGGACAAACATTTCGAATGATCAAAATTTCAAATAAAAAGTTTGTAATCTAGATTGCAAGAAATCATGAATTTTTTCCTCAGTTATACAAAAACAGGTTTTAAATAATTAAAACTAAAAAAAGCGTTATTATTATAATAAGATTTTATTGTCTCAGTTTGATGATTACATTTGTTTATTAACAATATTATTAACTAAATGTTTTAAAGCCTTTAAAGAAAAAGTATTGTTTGTTAAAACAAAAAAAAACATACAGTATCAAAACTATGCAATTATAAAGTAGTTAGATCAAATTAGCCAAGTTAGGTAACATAAGCCAAAAACCGTATAACATAATAATTATTGTTAAAGAATACATAATCCTAATAAATAATAATGAAAGCAAACGATACGCTAAAATTAAAGGCAAAACTTTGTACGTATTTGACATCGCCACGAGATGCTTATGCCATTTTTTAGAAGATTTATTTGTTTAGTCAAATACATCATGTAACAGTGTACTTCAGCTGCTGCTGTAGTTAGTAGTGGAAGTGTTGCAAAATTAACCTTGATTTTTAAACGAAGTAGGTTAACATCACTTTCACTCCAAACAAAAGGCGCTCATCACCTGTTAAATAAATTTAAATTCAACACACAGGATCTTTGTTGTTTTCGACAGTATTGCCACATTTGCTTACGAGTCCGAAGAATGCTGGTACCACAAGATTTTACTGTTGCGTTCTTAAAATAAAACTCCACATACAATACTTTAAGCCATGGAAAACGGAAAAAACGTATATATTTTTATAATAATTAAACTTTTTTAAAACGACCTATTATTCCTTTTTTCTTAATAGCTCGAAAAGAATACATCCTATAGAATGTCATGAAAATGTAGTTTCTAGACTTTACAAAAAAACAAGTTATCTTATAAAACCGAAACGATCCAAAATTCAAAATGGCAGCCAATCCAAAAGGTCCAGGACTACGAAAACAAAAATACAAAATTCTTTCTATTTTTTTCTATTTCAGTAATTATTTTTCTACATTTCGACTGGGCTACTATTAAACCAAAGATTTCAATTTTAAAAAAAGCCTTTGTTTGATATTGATTCCTTAACTTCATTGATGAACTTCCATGGGTAGTTTCAGATTTCCGTCAAAAATTGATTTTTTTCGATTTGAACTGTTTTTTTTTATCATTGTATTAGTTCAACTTCGTGTATGTGTTTACGAGCGTGGTACAGATGTCACATTTCATTTTCAAAAGGGTAAATCAGTCGTAAAATCCTGATCGTCGGATTTGATCTTAAATCAATTTTTTGCCCCATGGAATGCAAAAACAGGGGAAATTTCTGTTTCGACAGATCTAGATCAAAAATAAATTGATTTAATTTACCCATGAAAAAAAAAAACATGAGTTTTGAGGGCAATAACATGGTTGTGCAGTCCGTAGTTCTACGAGATCATTGTTTGGCAAAGACATTAGCCCCTGATCCAGATCATGTATTTATTAGTGTTTGATGTCTTGTTACGTTTGTTATCACTTTCAAATATTACAATAAAAAATTGTGTTTCCACATCACCATTTTCAATTATCTTGAAACGATATATTTTTTTAATTACATAACGAAAAGCTTAACATCTATTAATTTTGTATGCAATTTTTTTCCTTAAAAAAAAACAACAATTCATCGTTGATAAAAAGGCTTGGAAGGTAACTCTGCTCTAAACGTCAAATAATATAACTTACATAAAAATGATGAACCGAACTGTTTTATTTTCTTCATCTGATCTAGATTAGTTCAATATGATAATAAATCTCAGCAAGTCCATTTCTTGTGTTTTGAGATATTTTCATTTAAAGTTTGAAGTCAATATGAACAAATTTTGGTAGTTGTTAATTCTATATAATTCAATAGTTGAGGATCGTAGAGCTTAGCTTAGACAGAAAATAGATTTTGTCTTTTAAACAAACTTGGTGTATTTATCTTATTTTTGCTTGAAATTGACTTATTTAACAACGCTATTTTCTAGATTTTATTAATTCTTGATTTTCTGTTTTAAAAGTTTTTAAATTATATCACTTTTTTTTAGTTTGCAAGATTTGGTTCAAGAATTTCTTTTAAAAACACATTCGATAGCTATCTGTTAATTTTGAAATTTAATAGTGCATGTTAATTTATGCCATCATTATTTTATTTTATTATTATGTTTTTATCGAAGGATCCTCTTCCAATAACTCCTCTAATAAAAAATTGCTTATAAATTCGATCATTTGGATTGAGAATGAAATCATTCATTAATGCAATAATACACAACGTAAATGGGGGAGATTTTGAATCGAAAGACCTCAGTTGTTTTAATTATTATTAAATCAAAATCAAATTAGTTATTCTTAAGGTCAAGTCAATAAAACAAAATCAATTTGAAATGTTGAATCGAAAGACTTCAGTTGTTTTAATTATTATCAAATCAAAATCAAATTAGTTATTCTTAATGTCAAGTCAATAAAAACAAATCAATTTGAAATAAAAAGAAAGAAAGTTTTAGATATAATTTAAGGAACTAGTTTTCATAGTTTAAGATTGTAATGTGCCTTTGCTAAGTAATGAATGTATGATAAAAGTAAGAATCCAAATGCTTTATTGATTATTACTTGCAAAATATGATACAAAAACAGGTATCGGTCCAAAAAATACAAATACATATATTACATAATTTTTAATTTGCGGAACAATTTACAAATTTTAATAAAGTACTGAAATTACTTACAAGAAGTAATCATTATTTCGCAACTCTGATCATCTTTTTCTGGAAACGGACTTATACTCAGATACAATTTAAAATTTCGAAAATAATTTACTTTGCATTGATTTTTATACAAATATATACACAAACATATAAATATTGACTCGAGAAATGTGAATCCCTGAATTAATTCCTTTTATCGTCGTAATCGAAATATCATTCAACCTGTCGTAATCTTGCATTTAAATGACACAGAAAAGAAACTAAATACAAATTATTACATCATGCACGTACAAACCCGCCCGGTGGTTTCTAAAAATATTTTTTTATCTTTTCGTTTCTCAACGCATATATGTATGTACTTATAGCATTTGAATTTTTTTAAGTCGAAAACGATAAAGCACTTAATTGCTCATAATCTTAACTTGATAATCAAATTCAACTTGGAACAAAAAAAAAAATTGACGCGACAGTGACAAAAAACACGAGATTCTTTTCATAAGACTGCTTTGATAAATACAAAAAAGATGATAAGAGGTGTAATTCTTAAATTGATCTAATTATCGGACATTCAAAAAATCCCTGATTTTATCGGACTTGGCGTGACGTTCAGATAGTTTTCCACAAATTTGTTTATTTATGTATGAAACTTTAGAATAAAATCAGGGGTGGAATCCATGGTATAAAGAATATAAGGTATGCTGGATATGAGATGATAGGTCGTCATCTTTTTTTTTTTTTTTTTAGTATTTATTTATTTCTTGATTAGCTTACACTTTAAGATACAATATCTTATTTATAGTGTAGCTTGTAAAATGTACAGTAGCTACATGCATAATTCATTTTAATTCAAGTTTTACATATTTATAAATTTGCGAATATAACTTAATCTATGCATTATTAAAGTAAAGTTTAAGTTCCTTTCCCATTTGTTTCGTGTTATTAATACTTTTTATTTCTCGTGGCAATGAATTCCAAATTCTTACTGAGTTGGCAAAGAACTGACGTTCAGATGTTAGACACTGAAAACGCGGAATTACTAGATCACGACATCTATTAGAGTTGAAAAAGTTTAATTCATTGTAAAGATCCACAGGTTGGCGGGTTAGAAGTATGTCAGAGAACAAGGTTTTTGTGCGGAATTTTATAAAATTCTCAAACGACATCCCAAGAAGTTGGGATATATGCTGCGAAACTCTATCGTAACGTCGCAGCCCGTGAATATATCTTATTGCGCTATTAAATGCAACCGTTAAATTCCTTTTACTCTCGAAGTATAACTTACAAAAAATTTCACAGCCGTAAGTAAGCAGAGGTAAAATCAGCGTTTTCACTAGCAGAACTCTAATTTTTAAAGGAATAAAGTGCTGTGTTGACCATAGTTGACGTAGGACACCATACGATTTCCCAATTGGGTTGTTTATATGATGTGTCCAGGTAAGGCTGCGGTTAAAAACTACACCTAAATTTTTAGCTGAGTCGACGTAAGCAATATTACAGTTATTCAAAAGGATTGCTGAAAAGTAAGACACATCAATTTTGTTTTTTGAAACCACGAGACACTTTGATTTCTTTGGGTTAAGAAGTAAGCAGTTATTAACCGACCAACGCTCAATCAAGCTTAAGTCCTCATTTATACAAGCTGCAGAGTGTTCAATACGTCCCAATGGGCAGCTCAAGTAGAGTTGGGTGTCATCAGCATACAGACGTATTAAACATTGTCTTACAATTGAATTAAGTTCGTAAAACATAGATTGAACACAACAACGGGCCAAGAATCGAACCTTGCGGAACACCCCTAACGACAGGTAGGAAGTTGGAAAGAGTTCTGTTAACCTCTACTGCTTGCACTCGATCAGTAAGGTATGAAAATAAGGGCCTGACTGCGGAGGAAGAAAAGTTAAAATGACGTAAGAGTTTTTCGCAAAGTACCATGTGATTTACCATGTCAAACGCTTTTGAGATATCGAAGAGTATTACAAATGTGACATTATCCTTGTCTATAGCTTTCCTAATATCTTCCGAGACACTTAACAAAGCTGTAATGCAGCTGTTTTTCTTTCGAAAGCCTGATTGCTTGGGGGTTAGTAGACTGAACAGATTAAGAAACTCATTCATTTGTTTTTGTATAATTTTCTCAAAAACTTTTGATAAAAATGGCAATATTGAGATTGGCCTAAATTCGTCTCCTTTTGAAGTTTTTGGAATGGGTAAAACTTTTGCCATTTTCCATTGTGTTGGGAATTCATTTTGTATCAAAATGGAATTAAAAATATGGGTAATAACGGGCAAGAGCGTTCGTAAAATAATTTTCAAAAATATTATCAAGGCATATAGCATTGGACTTAATAGAGAGGAGTGCTTATAAAACATCCTCCGCAGTTATTGCAGAGAACATAAATGAATTTGAGTTTGAGGTATGCGATGAAAAAATCTCTTCAAAATATTGTAGGGGATCTAACGATTAGTGGTTAATAATTGGGTTAGAAACGAAAGATTTGTTGAGAGCGTTGATGTCTATGTCTTCAGCCAAACCACAAGATAATTTTCCAACACCGATATTCTTCAAATTTTTCCAAATTTGCTTACTTCCTAAAGACGCGTTGATGCGAGTTGCATACAAAGCGGATTTTGCCTTACGAATTTTTTGAACAGTTTTGTTGCGGTAAATTTTTGGTGAAAGCTGTCAAGACGAAAGAGTTTCCACCGTCTATAGGCTATGTAGGTCACGCTGTCTCATCAAAGAACATATGTTATTTGTGAACCATGGTTTGTTGTGAGGAGCGCAGCTTTTGGTTTTTAAGGGTACATGGCTCTCAAATAATCTATTCACCCTGCTATTCAGAAAATCTACCTGCTCGCTGGGGGATCGGATTTCCAAGACATTATTCCAGTTTATGCTTCTAAGATCCATTTCAAGTGAAGCAAAGTTGATTTGTTTGAAATCACAGTATTCGATGGAACGAATATGAATCTCTACTTGAAAGTCGAAAGTTAAAAAAATTAAATCATGCTTTGAAAAAGCTGCCGCAGACAACTGATCGTAAAGAATCACTTTGCTTTGATCGGTCACAAGAAATAAATCCAACAAAGTGGGGTCAGAATTTGAAAAATGGGTGGCAGTACATGAGTTTACGGAGTAAAGATTAAGAGAGAGAAATTCGTTCAGAAAGTTATTTTCATCAAAAAGGTTGCAATTGAAATCTCCACATAGAATAATATTAGGATATGAAACTGAAATTTGTTCTAAGGTAGAAATAAGTGGAGAAATAGTAATGTTTCTGTTTGGTCTGTATATGGTACCTATAAGAAGCTTTTCCCTGTCATTAGTTAACTCAACAAAAATATACTCAATTTCACTATCCTCTACAGAAGAGACCTTAAATTTGCATTTTATTAACCCTTCCCTCACATACATAGCAACGCCCCCACCTCTGCAACGCACACTGGGTCTATGAAATAACTCCCACGAAATAAGTCCCACTTTTAAAAACGAAATAAGTCCCACCAAAAATTGCTTAAAAAAATGAAATAACTCCCACAAAATAAGTCCCACTTTTGAAAACGAAATAAGTCCCACCAAAATGAAATGATTTAAAAATTTTCTTGAAATGAAATTACTCCCACTCAAAATGAAATAACTCCCCCTTGAATAATATATTTTTTAAATGAATTAAGTCCCACTTTCATAAACGAAATAAGTCCCACTAGTAACAACGTTTGGATTCGTAAAGGTGACGTGAAATAACGCCAAATGAAATAAAGCCAAATTCAAAAAATTTGGCATTATTCGTTTTTGAAAACGAAATAAGGCCAAATTTTCAATTTGGGTTTACTATTTCACTTTAGAAAACGAAATAAAAGCAATTTGGCATTGTTTCGATTTAAAATTTTGCAGAATTAGGAAAAAACATAAAGTAAAATTATCTTTTGTTTTCTCTCTATGCTAAAACAAGTTTTTTTGAATTGATAGCACGGCGGCGTACTAACAGCTAGGTATGTAAGGGGGGGCATGCTGCCCCCCTGCAACCCCCCTGCTTGGGATCACTATAGGATTTGGGGTGGGTGCGAGTTTGGGTATATGCAAAGAACTTTTGCATTTGAGCACTAAAATCAAAGAAATTCCTAACAAAAAAAAAGCAAGAATGGCTCACAGTTATGAAAGAATCACAACGCATTCGTGTTCTTTGTATATACCCAAACTCGCACCCACCCCAAATCCTATAGTGATCCCAAGCAGGGGGGTTGCCTTACATACCTAGCTGTTAGTACGCCGTGCTATCAATTCAAAAAACACTTTAGAAAAGTAGCTATTCTAGACAATAAATCAACCATTTTTGCGTGTTCTTTTTAAAAAGCAACAAAAAGAACATTATGAAATTCAATGAGAAACAACGTGAAGAGCAACAAATAACGGCAAAAATTATTAAGCATTCACTTAAAATGCAAAATTATGAAAATGAAATAAGTCCCACTTAAAACGAAATAAATCCCACCAAAATATAAATTTAGGGGTATGAAATAACTCCCACCTTACAAAACGAATTTATTCCCACTCAAAACGAAATAAGTCCCACTTAAAATAAAAACGCGTAACGAAATAAGTCCCACCAATTGACGAAATAAGTCCCACTTTTAAAAACGAAATAACTCCCACTTTCAAAATAGCAATTTTTGGTGGGACTTATTTCGTTTTTAAAAGTGGGACTTATTTCGTGGGAGTTATTTCATAGACCCACGCACACTATCTGAACGATACAACTTATAACCCGCTAGTGAGCATAACTGGTCGTTGAGCGAGACATTAAGCCAAGTTTCAGATACGCTAACCACGTCAACCTTTTAATCTTCGAATGTACAACGAACGAACATCTTGTATTCATGTGACGTCATTGCGAGTGACAGCCAGTTTGTGCGGTTTTTATTTCTTAATGTTTTGGTAGATTTTATTTGCGAAAGTAAATAGACAGTGTGCTCTTGAAAAATATAAATAATTTTAACTTATTTTTAAATAAACAAACTATTTACATAAATGTAAATATGCCAAATTACTGTTCTGTGAAAAATTGCAAAAGTTATTCAAACAACAAAAACTGTGAAAACCTGAGATTTTTTTGCTTCCCAAAAGATGCAAATCTGAGTTTGGCTTGGGTTAAAGCTTGTGGAAAAAAATGTGAATACCAGCTTTGCACGAATATGCTCGTTGCATTTTAAAGAAGACGATTATTGTCTTAAAGATAAACTAATGAACGTGCCATTGCCTAAATCAAAACTTGATCCGAAAGCCGTACCAACCACAAACATACCTGAAAGTTGCGGTGACAATGAGCTTGCTTTATCAAGGGCTCTAAGGGCGGACAAAAGGAACAACCGAAGAACTGTGGCAAGTTGCCTCCAACATTATGAAGAGAAAGAAAATATTTCACCCAATATGCAAGAACAAATGCAGCATGTTGTCGAGATGGAAAATTCAATTTCAACTCAAACAGAGTAGGTTCATTTTTATATAAAAATATTAAAAAGCATTGTGTTAAATCAAAATTTTGTTATATACAGAGTTGATATGGAGTGTAGCAGACAGCTTGAAATAATCGAGTTGGAGAAACAGTTGCAGCTTTGCCAAAAAGAAAAAAACTATTGGAAGAAGATAACTGCAAGCTCCGCAACCTTGAAAGCTCTGTTGCATCTATTTTTACTTATGGCCAGATCAAACGACTAAAGAATCCCAAGAAGAAATTGAACTGGACACTGGATGATATATCGTCAGCGATTTGTCTACATTCTGCTGGTATCTTTATAAAAAAAATCATCCTTTGCCCGGACCGTCGACTCTACGGCAGTGGGCTTCAAGAATAAAAATCCAACCAGGGATCTTAGTAGATGTTCTTCGGTATATGAAGGAGTACCCTCTCAGCCGAATGGAGAGGATCTGCGTTGTCTCTTTCGATGAGATAAAGATAAAGTCTGCCTATGAGTTTGATAAATCAACCGACATAGTTCTGAAACCATCGGAATATTTTCAAGTGGTTATGGTTAGAGGTCTGAGTGGAAGTTGGAAGCAACCAGTCTTCTTTGATTATGACTGAAGAATGACGGTAAGTATCCTACAAAACATAATTATTACTCTACACCAAGTGGACTTCACTGTCGTTGCAATTGTTTCAGATATGGGCTCAACATATCAAGGACTATGGAGAGAGCTAGAAGTTACAACGGACAATACTTATTTTAAGAATCCCGTAGACGAAAACTTAAAAATATTCGTATTTGCCGATGTTCCCCACCTTATTAAACTGTTCAGAAACCATTTTCTTGACACGGTATTCAACTATAAAAACTAAATTCTAAACTCTGAACCTCTTAAAGAACTACTTCAACTCACTTTATGCTCAGAAGTCAGCATTATCCACAAAATTACTGATGAGCACTTAAATGTTAAACAAGCTTGGCGACAAAAAGTTAAATTAGCCACACAACTTTTTTCGCACACTGGATCTTGTGCCATCGAGAGGGCATTTTTGTTTGGACTTTTAAAATCGGAAAATTCTTTGATTTGTGCCTACTGCATGAAAGTTGTAAACGACTGGTTTGATGTATTTAATTCTAAAGTGCCAAAAATTGACACCAGGGATCGAATGATGGCGTATGGGCTTTCACTGGATATTCAAAATAAAATTTTGGAAAAAATGACTGATTTAATATCGAATATACTAGCTCCGAAACGAAAAGCTCTACTTCCATTTCAAAGGGGAATATTAATATCGAACTCCTCATTGCCTCAGCTTAACAATTATTTAAAAGGATATAATACTGAGTTCATCTTGACGTATCGACTAAATCAAGATGTCCTGGAGCATTTTTTTTGCGTAATACGTGCAAAAGGTGGCTTGCATGACCATCCAACTGCTTTAGAATTTAAATATATACCTATATTTTATTTTTTTTATCGTCATTTCACTTATTGTATGTTTTTCATAGGAAGAAATGAAACATTGCTTCATGCAAGTCAGAGTAGCATCGTAGAAGAAGACGATGAAACAAATATTTTAAGACTGAACTTCAATGAAAAAGAAAACATTGTGATAACGGAGAATTTGTTCAAGACTCTTAGAACGAATGATGATGAGACTGAAGAGAAAACTGAACCAACTGTGAGTGAATTTGAAGAACTGGAGTTTGAAGAATTGAAATATTTTTTTTTTTTTTTTTTTTTTTTTTTTTTTTTTTCCGCAGGAAGGTGAGAAATCTTCAGAGACACTATAAGCCCGATGCTTATAGTAGTGTCAGATTTTTACTGACTAAAACTCACCTCCCTTATCTTTTATATTATTACTACAACTAAGTCCAGCTTAACAAGTAGTTTTAGCGTCATTTTGTTCGCGTTTTGTCAGGAAGCTCCCCAACGAGAGGACCTGAAGATTCCACAAAATTCGAGTGGAGAGATTAATTTGTTTGCGCTAGATCAGAAGGTCTTGTTCGGTGCAGACGCCGAAAAACGAACGCCTCGCTTACAGATTGTTGGATTAAGTTATTGCTATGATTTCTAAGTCGTGATCTTAGCTCTGTAGCAAATTTTTTAATTTCGTTTTCTACATATTTTATATTTAAATCTCTATGTAAGTCGCTATTTCTTACATACCATGGAGCATTTACTATTATTTTAAGTACTTTGTTTTGGTATGTTTGCAAAATTTGTATATTTCTTACGTTGGTACAACCCCAAAGTTGTATACCGTACGTCCAAACTGGTTTCAGTACTTGCTTATAAATAAGAAGCTTGTTATAAACGCTTAGATTGGAATATCTTCCAATAAGCCATGTCAATTCGCGGAGTTTATTTTCGAGTTCATCGCGTTTCTTTTTTACATGAACTTTCCATTTAAGTTTCGCGTCTAGAGTCATGCCTAGATACTTCGCTTCATTAGCGTATGGAATTTGCACAGAATTTATATAAATAGGTAAGTTATATACTTTTTTATACGTAAAATTTGTGTGCGTCGATTTCGTTTCATTAAGAGCAATTCGCCATTTTTTTGTCCAATCTGAAATGCTATTTAATGCCTTTTGAAGCTTAGAGGTTGCCGTTTCTATTGAATCCGATATTGCGAGTACAGCTGTATCATCGGCAAAAGTGCCTAAAGTTGTGCCTTCTGTTTGGGGTATATCTCGGGTATAAAGAACAAACAAAATCGGTCCAAGGACCGAGAAGAATTGAAATATGATGTATTATAAAACTTAGCTGGGTATATACTTAAACGTATTGGCCTCGAAAATGCTGGCGACATAACGTCTAAGCAAGAAAAGCAAACCTCATTTACATGGGTTGATGCAATATCTGAAGGTGGTCTGCACAAACCATCTCCAGAATTTATGGAAAAAATTGTTGCTCTTGGAAACATATTTATTAAAATCAATAGCAATAAGATACATGTGATAAGTGATTACTTAAAGTTTCACTTAACAAACTGTGATGATGTAAATTTACCTGAAAAAGTTAAACTTTTGTTCTTTAGATGTAGACTTTATTTTAGAATAAAGTCTTTAAATAATATTAATAACGAAAAAAAGAAACAAACGTACAAAAAAAAAATAAAAACTTTTTTTTAAAAGAGAAATACCTAGTTTATCTTTTCATTTCAAAATTTTACATCTATAGAAATTGAAAACCGAACTCAATTCACCCACTAAATATTTATAAGAAAATGGGATTTCTATACTTTCGATTTCCTCTTTTCCTTTCCTATATCCACATATTCTACAAGTTTCCGGTGTGGCTACAATTCCAATATCTGTTGACTTGGTAACCTTGTTCAAGGGCAATCTTGGTTGTAAATTCTACAAAACAAACAAAATTGGTTTAAATAGAATTTCATTATTTAATTTAATTATTAATTATACCTTGAGAAAATCAAATTTATCAAATAACCACAAGATAATTTCAATTGAAGCAATTTTTGTTCAATAATCGTTCGCACTTTGGCTTCATGAAATGTTTGGCCATCTAAAACTATAGATAATGAAACATTTATCAAATTTAACAATATGTTTAACCATATTATGAACCACCTACCGTAATAACTCTTCTTCAACCAAAAAATATAGAATAGGCCAGGGATTAACTAAGCACTTAAGAATCACTAAGGACCTTTTTAACACTATCAATTTGAGGTGATGCTGGTGTTTGCAGAACATACAATAATATAAATGAAATAAATTATGAATGTTTCAATTCTCAATAACAAATAAATTATTGTTTAGTTTTTTTTCGATCTGCAGATTGAGAACCAAAGAATATCAAAGAACATCATAAATAAGAAAATTCACTCGCAATGACGTCACGATTCAGTCGACCAGAACTGTCAAGCATACCTTGTATTCTTTATACCATGGGTGGAATTGACTAAGATGATAATTGACTACCTATCATATTGTTGATAGTCAAATTGACTTTCATTTCCATTCCGTCTGTGTAAGATGGTTCAACTCAATTCAATTCGATCGAACAATTTCAGATTCAAATTGTCAAAATTCATTGTTGCCATGGTGAAAATTTAAATTGATTCCTATTAATTATCTAATTAAAGGTATCAAATTGGCTGTGTTTGAATAATTATCATACTTTTCTTGTTTTTGTTTTTTAATGTCGTAAGCTTTGTCGGTCACAGGAATGTATTTTTTGAACGAAAAATAGCTAACAAAGAAAACGTTCCGGTCGTTTGTGTAAGCATCTGGTAGCTCTATTCGGAATAAAAATATTTGTTTGAAAATGACTATCACCTTTTGTGACAGCTTTTTAGGTATCAATTTAATATACATAGATCAAATTCGATTATTTTGATTGTCATTTATCAACAATCACCTTAGCCGATTCCACCCCAGATGTTAGAAAAGAGAAGTGGCAAAATTGTATGAGGCCTGGGCCATCAGGAGCAAGCCTAACAAAGAGTGATACCCAAACAAAGGAGATTTCATTAAAATTGTGAAGTTTTATGCAAATTTTATGTGGGTATTTTGAATTTTGAACACAAAACCAAAAAAAAACATCGGATCGGATGTTGCTGATTTTGATTTCAATAAATTCAGACATTTTTTAAAATTATTTTAATTATCGTTAGATTCAAGCGAAAAAAAAATAAAATATTTACAATTTTACATATTTCCCTTGACACTTTTTTAAGAAATATTTATTCAAAATTAATCAGGAATGATCTTTTGACGGAAAGCTCCCTTCCATCCCTGACAACAGTACTAGCACACAGAAATGGTTGAGAGTTGTAAGTCACTAGGCCCTAGTTATCAACGGACTGTTACGCCACTCAACTTATTTATTTTTATCCATTCATTTTACATTCCCTTAGTGGACACTCCCTTACCCTAGCACAAACAGGAACATAGACCGCAATTTTGTAAATTTAATTCTCTTAGGCGTACGTTCGGTAAGTTCAAGAACCAGTAGAGATACCGACTTCAAATAATTTTTTTAATATCACAGAAAATGCAGAAATGACTCAAAAAAAATTGAGTGGTTGGTTTCTTACCATAGCAATTTAAAAATAAAATAACGCTAGTGTCTTAAATTAAATTTTATAATACATAATTTGGCGTGGCACCAAACTAATATAATTTAATTTAATAAATTTTAATTTAATAAATCAAAGGAGCTAAAAAAATGTTGAGTAAAATCCAACTGACAAAAAACATTCTCAGTCTAGTTTCGACTTTCGAAGTGTAAAGAACAGTGTTCAGTAAGTTCTTAGTGAAATAAATTTTGTAAGACTTTTGATAAATAAAATAATGGAAGAAGAAGAAGGGTGCTCCCATGGGCGCTCTGCCGATGACATGGTCGGTTTAACCACCGGCATGGAATCGGAGTCTGGCGCTCCGCTGACGGAGTTCAAGACTCCGGTAGTGAAGATGAGCTTCTTGAAGGAAGCTAATGGGCAGGTGGTGGTCAAGACCAACCCAAAGAAGAAGCGAGGAAGAAATCCCAAAGGAAAGGCTAAAGGACCGAGATCTAGGTCCAACTCGGAGTCCACGGTGGATGATTCTGCCTCCGTGGTGGAGGAGACCGTGGCCATGGACACTGAGGAAATCAAGACCGCCAGAACAAGGAAGCGACGGGTTGAGAAGTCCTTGGACTCTTCTTCTCCGGAGCCGAATTGCTCGAAGATTCTGGTCTCGGAAGCCCCGAGTTTGGCAGAGGAGCTGGATGGTGCTGGGACCATGAATATGGGTGCTGTGGTGGCCGATGGACCAGATGGAGCTAGGTGCTCCGCTGGTGTCTCGGTCGCTAATAGGGGACTTGATGTGTCGAGTGGTGTTGCTGTTGCTGCTGCTTCTGCTGTGGATGCTGATAAGGCTGCTGTCGATGGTGGTATTGCTGCTGTGGGTGGTAAATTGGTTGATGGAGGTGTTGGGGATGTGGGTGTTGCTGCTGTGGTTGGTGGTGCTGCTGCTATAGACAACGATGGTGCCAGAGAAGGTGGTGTTGTTGCTGCTGTGGTAGATGGAGTAAATGGGGCTGATGGTGCTGCCGCCGTGGTTGGTGGTGCTGATGGTGTTGCCGCCGTGGTTGGTGGTGCTGCTGCTGGTTTTGTGGTGGTGCTGGGGAAGATGGTGTTGCCGTTGTGGTTCGTGGTGGTGCTGTGGTTGGTGGTATTGCCGCTGTGGTTGGTGGTACTGCTGCTGTGGTTCGAGGTGGTGCTGGGGTTAAGGCAGGTGCGGTTACTAATGGTGCTACCGCCGTGGTTGGTGGTGCTGTGGTTGATGGAAGGGCTCGTGGTGTCGCCGCTACGACCAATCAAATGGGGTCTTCAATAGTTCAAGGTGGTGGGCGTAACGGTGTTGTGGCTAATGGCGTAAAGAAGGGTCTGGTGGCTGCTGAAGCCAATACCAAAAAGAAGAAAAAGAAGAAGGTGACCTCCGCACCAGAGCCAGACGTCGACGAAAGCCTTGAGCAGCGTTTGGGCCTTGCTGCTGTAATGGCAAGGTGTCAAGAAGAAGGTAATCAGCCTCATAGCTGATTACCCTTCAGCGGCGGGAAGGCTGACTGAGATCTCGGCAGCCTACGACGACCTCGTATTAGGCTTGTCAGGGGCCAATGAGAGGCTTAGGGGGCGTCTAGAGGAGAGGGCTACCTCCACCAAAGCGCTGACCACGAGGGTGCAGCATGATAAGGTCGAGGTGCCTGCTGGGCCTCCCAGATCATTGGGGGTCCCGGTGGGCATCGCAGTGGCTGAGCGCCCCTCGTTTGCCCAGGTTGCCAGTTCGGCTTCGGTGTCGGACGGCTTGATTGTCGCAACACAGGCCAAACTCCCTGATGTTGCCCCAATTAGGCCGCCCGAGACGTGGTCGGTAATTGTGAAGGGTAGGAAGAATGAGACTTCTGGCGTAGTAAGGAAGAGGGTTGAGGAGGAACTAGTGCCTGAGGTGGGGGTCAGGGTGCACACCGTGCAGCCTGGCAAGGATGGCAATGTGCTGGTTCGCACTCCCTCCCTGGCGGAAAGGGATGCTTTCCCGGGGCACAAGAAGCTCCAGGAGGCAGGCTTATCAGCGGAGGTTAAGAAGGGCCGACAGCTTATTGTCCGTGGCGTGGAGAAAAGGATCTCACCTGAGGATTTCCTTGGTAAGCTGCATAAGCTTAATTTATGCAAGCTTACCAGGGAGGAAGTGGAAAGGGAGGTTTCACTCTCCTCGCCATGGAAGGTGAGTGAAGGACGACATAATGTTGTCCTTAACTGTAGCCCAAGGGTTGCTGGGTTGCTCCTTGGAGATGGGAGGTGCTACATTAAGCACTTCTCATTTCCCATCAGAGAGAAACCTGAAGTGGAGTGGTGCAACCGATTGCGACTTCCGAGGAAGCCCGGCTGGTCACTTCATGCTGAGCATGGACTGCCCTGTCTATGCTGAGGCGGTGGCCAGGGCGAGCAACAGACACTAAAATGGCAGTTAAATTAATACAATTTAACTGCCAGCGTGCCAAGGTAGCAATGGACGATTTGGGGCAGTTGATGTGTGAGTCGCAGTGCAGCTTTGCGCTGTTGCAGGAGCCTTATGTTGTTGAAAAACAACTGAGGCACCTGCCGGCTCATATGAGGTCGTACACAGACGACAGGGGCCTTGCCGCTGTCGTTGTGAACGACAAAACAACTGTGCACTCACTTATCGATCGGAGTGAATGGGGTGTGTGTGTCAATGTCGAGGGTAGCTATGGTAGACTGATCTTATGCAGTCTTTACTTTAAGCATGCCTTAGACATTGAGCCATACATTGCTTACCTTGATGTGTTGCTTCGGATCATTGGGAATACAGCTGTGATTTTTGGCATCGATGCTAACGCGACTTCCCCCTTGTGGTTCAGCAAGAGTTCGGTTAATGTGCGTTCTGACACTTCCGGCTCTCGCAGGGTTACAAGGGGAGAGTTGCTAAGCGAATGGATAGCCTCCAATCGCATAGGTGTTCTCAATGAGCCGAGTGACTTGTTCACCTTTGACAACGCAGATGGGTGCAGTGACATTGATGTGACCCTGGCAAATATGCCAGCGCTTCGGAGGTTCGACACACACTGGTATGTCCGGCGTGCTGAAGGAGTGAGTGATCACGCTCTGTTACAGATCGAGCTCACTCCCTCCGTAGGTGTTCCGGATGTCAGTGTGGGTCCTGGTGAGAAGCGTTGGCTTCTCAGAGGTGTTGATTGGGAGGTATATAAAAGAGAAATTGCGAGAAAGGTCACTTCACTGCACGCATTTGAGCGGTTAGGGGTGGATAGAAAGGTAGCATTGTTGGATTAGTGCGTGTGGGGTGTCAACGACCAAGTTTTTGAGAGACACCGGTTGGTGAATCGAAGGAAAGTGAAGTGGTGGACACCCGAGTCAAATGAGAAGCGTATGCAGGTGAGGAGATTGCGTGAGCATTTCCAAACCTGTAGACGTCGCGGGCTGGCAGACTTGGAGCAGTCAAGACTTGCCTACCAGGTTTTGACGGACTGACCGGAGAAATGGTGAAAGCCATTTGGATGGCAGTACCTGAATACCTGATGGCTATTTACTCGAGCTGCGTTATGGAGAATTATTTTCCCCTGGAATGGAAGTGTGCTAGGGTGATAGTACTTCTGAAGTCTAACGATAGGGTCAGGACTAATCCTAGATCCTATCGTGGCATCAGTCTCCTTCCAGTACTTGGAAAAGTGCTGGAAAGGGTCTTGGTGGACAGACTGATGGAGTGCATCCCCGAGCAGTCACCATTTCAGTTTGGTTTTAAACTAGGGCGCAGTGTCGAAGATGCGTGGTTGCTCGTTAGGGACTCCGTTGATAGGTCAGTCGATAAATATGTCCTTGGTATATTTATCGACTTCCGAGGTGCGTTCGATTACCTGGACTGGGCCAGTGTCGAACGGAGGTTGGTGGAGGTAGGGTGTAGAGAGATTGCTATCTGGAGAAGTTACTTCTCTGGAAGGACTGCTCGCGTTGTCTGTCCCAATGACTCCGTGACAGTAGGTGTAGAGAGGGGGTGTCCTCAGGGGTCCATTGGGGGACCATATATTTGGAACCTAATGATGGATCCCCTGCTACAGCGCCTCTCCTCCTGGCAGTCGTACTGTAAGTGGATCGCCTATGCTGATGACCTTCTTGTCTTTGTTGAAGACCATTCTCGCGCTGCGCTGGAAACCCGTGGCACGGAGGTTATGGACATAGTAGGTGCATGGGGTACGAGTGTTGGGGTTGAGGTGGCTGTAGAAAAGACATCCATGATGTTGCTTAAAGGCATCTTATCAAGCAATAGGAACCCGGTTGTAAGGGCTGGTGGGGTGAGCCTGAAATATTTGAAGGAAGTCAAATATCTTGGGATCACGGTTGGTGAGGGGATGAGCTTCTATCCGCACATAGATCGGGTAAGGGCGAAGCTCACCTCTCTTGTGCCGGCAGTTGGCAGGATGTTGAAGTGTGACTGGGGCCTGTCTAGACGTGCAGCACGTACCGTATACAGTGGACTATTTGTGGCTTGTGCCACATTTGGTGCCACTGTGTGGTACGATGTTGCTAAGACAAAGACAGGCAGAAGCAGACTCCTCACTTGCCAGAGGATAATGCTCCGAGCTTCACTTCGCGTCTGTAAGACTGTTTCCACCGAAGCCCTACAGGTGTTGGCAGGTGCGCCTCCTCTTGACCTGGAAGTAATACGGCAAGGTATTGCTGGAAGGTTAAGGAGGCAGCAGGAGCTCCCAGCTTCTGACTGGGAGGAATGTGCCGGAGCTCATGGGCCTTCAAAGCGTGAGCTGAAGGTCCTTCTGAGGGGAAGTGTAGTCTCCAGATGGCAATCTAGGTGGGATGAGAGTGAGAAGGGGAGGACCACATATCGGTTCCTCCCCGATGTGGGAAGGGCGTCGGAAAGAGAGCACCTAGACTTCTCACTCCTCACGGGCTTCTTTTTGACTGGCCATGGCTCCTTGAACGCTTATTTGTGTGAGAGGACTGTGATTAGTTCATCGGAATGTGCGTGTGGAGCTGCGAGAGAGGACTTGGAGCATGTCTTAGTTGAGTGTCCGCGATATGCCCGCTTCAGGGATCTCCCTGCCATGGGTGTTGTGCGGACAGATGACGTCTGGGACTTCAGCCGTGTTCTTTTTGCGAGAGACACGATTGACAGTCTAGCCATCTTTGCTGAAAGTCTTTCAAACTCGGCGGCTGTAGTGGCATTCTGTTGGTCCTTGTGGTAGCCACTGCCGGGCGACAAGGGGTTCCCCCAGTGCTGGTCCTGTAGGCATGACAAGACTTTGTAGGAAGTCTTGAATGATTGCTCAGGGTCAGTATGGGGCATAGTACAGTTCGCGGCTATGTTCCTTCGGGTCTCCTGGTGCTCTGTCAGGTAGAACTCTTTTGAGTCCATATTCCCTGGGGTTCCTTCCATTGGGTTCTGGGCGGGAGGGGGGCTCTTCAGTCCTATCTTGACTCAGAGCTCACTGGTTGGTATTCCGGGTGGGTCTCTTGAGAGTTCGCAACTCCTCGAGCAATGGATGGCAGATGGTTTGAGAGGGTGAGGGGCTTCACAGGCCTCAGCCAGACTTTTGCACTGTCAGCTATTGCTCTTCCAGCTTATAATGCCATGGTGAGAGCGCCTGTTGTCCCAGATGGTAATCCGGACAATGGGGCAGGATCCATGGCATGTGGGTAAGGACTGGCAGTTGCTGGGGCGGGTGAGGGGCTTCACAGGCCTTAGCCTGAATCCGGCACTGTCAGTTGTCCTGTGAACATAGTACCTTTGTTATGGTGAAAGCGCCTTTTGTCCCAGGTGAAAACCTGGACATTAGGGCAGGATCCATAGCATAGGACAAGCGAGGAGTGAGTGCCTGACATGTGTGCTTGGATTACCTGGGTGTGCATAGCGACTGCGACTGTGCGCGAACTATCCAGTTGTAACCGGTAGTAGTAGTTTTTGTGTTGTGTTCTGTAGTAGTGTTGGCCGTGCGTCGTCGTTTGTTGGGGACTCGCAGCACTGATGAGTGCATGCGATGTTTGTTCGTGCTCCCCATCAGGGGGTTTCTGTTGCTGGCTTGAACGGCTTGGCTCGCACATGCTTCGAGCCTGTCCGTTGAGCTGCCTGGGTGCAGGATGAAAATAGGGTATTTAAGTGGGGGAGGTGTGCACGCTCGGTTGTGGTTTCCTCCTCGGCCTTAAGACGGAGTGTGCATACCTGAGGTTGCTAGGCCTCGAGTCTTAAGGGACTCATCTAGAAGTGACCTTAACGGTTGCGAAAGCTCCACCGGAAGCTATATTCTGGTACCACGGGAGACAGGAGAACCTGGGCCTGGTCGTTTCTGGTGTCTCATTGTCACTGGTCGGCCGGGTCCAGCCTGTAAGAGAGGTAGGCCCCCTTGTGAGAGTATCGTGGTGGCTGTGGTTACCCAACAATCGCGGGAACGAATGGTATCCAGGGTTTCTGCCAACATCTAGGAATCCTGGGTACAAGAGGCGTTAGATAGGTCTCGCTCCTCAGCAAGGGGTGTGAACATGCCTTAGCATGTTCACAGAATTGTACCGGGGAGGCGCAAGTTTCCCTGGGGCGGTGGTCGACGCTTTCCTTCGACTCCGATATTGTGGGCAGGCCCACCGTGGAATTAAGCCGTAACAGGCAGGTGTCCACGTAAAGCTTACTCAATAGTGACAAAAAACATTACTTAAACTTGGTAAAAATTGAGTTTTTACAAAAATATCTTTTTACAAATTAAAGATATTGTTTTATTTCATCTTATAAAGAAGTTTTTGACATTCATAAATTTTTTATAAAAATCCAACGGTCAGTTTTTTCATAAAAATTAAAATCTACAATAAAGTACTAAACAAAATCGAATCTCGAATCCTCGTGAGTGAATGAAGGTATTGCCTTCGAAATAATTTCATTCTCTGCTAATTTTTTTTAGAAAATCCAATCTGTATTTGTTTATATAAGAAATAAAAACTTTCAAAAAATGCTACTAATGTCGTTTACAAAAACAGATCTTAAAATCAAACAACTTCATATGTAAAATATTGTTGTTAATTTTCAATTATAATTCAACTGTCAACTTATTTAACAAAACACGAAAATTTTCAAAAACAACAAAAAACTGATAAGAAATGGTTTTCGACTCAAGTATTAGGAGAACAAAGAAAGATTTTGACTTCAATTATTTATCTCACACAAAATATTGTTATGAATATTTTGTTAAAGTCCTAAAGAAGACAAATTGACAGGCTGGAATCAGTGTGGGCCGCATCCCATTCTCATTTTAATTTGTCTCTTATATGGATAATTCCCTAAGCCGGAGAAAAGTGCTACCACCATTCGCTACCCACCTAAGGGACCTATGATTTTATTTAAGAGGATACAATTCTTTACTTTTATCAATCATTTAAGTACCTTTTCCTTTGAAGGGATACTAGCCGGTCTATGACCACAATTTAAGCATTTTTTTAAAATAAAAAAAGTATATGCCAGTTTATGGCACATACTTATAGAAATTATGAGTTATCTCAAAATCCCACGATTTCAAAAAACATCACAATTTCGATGCATTTCTTATCAGTTACATTTCTTTTTTATGTACCTCTTTTATTTATATCTTTTCAAAAGCTTTTAATTTTAGGGCTTTAAAGCATATTCAGATTTTTCCCATTTTTGGAATCCTTTAAGAGCTTATACAAAAAACAGCTCTAATTGAAAAACAAAAATATTGCACATGAAGGACAAACATCCCTTACCTTTCATACTGAACATTTTTAGCGGATGGATTCAAGACTTTTTATAAAAACTGTGATGGTGTCTTCAATTTAAAAAAAAAATAATTTTTCCCAAACCCCCAAGACTATCTTTTGTATCTGTAGAAACTGGGAGTCGATGATCCGATACCTACAAAATTGTAACTTTGTTCGTACTTACCCGTTTAATGCTGCATCAACCACAATTTTAAGAAAATTTTGTATATTTGTGTTTTATATTTTTTTTCTCTACAAATTTATGGTGATAAGATATACATTTGTATTTTCATTTATTCAAAGCGTTCAAAACTTTAACAAACAATTTTTCTTTATATTTCAGTTTCTGGACATCAACATAGTCATGGCGGATGTTCGCATTCACATTCTCACACGGCAGAAAATGAAAATTCCACCCATTTGATGCCATCCAATGTACAACAGCTTAGTTTAGAAAAACAATTACAAATTTTACGTGTCTACGAGTCTAGTCTCAAACATATTTTGAAAAAAAATTAAATATGCAATCTTATATCAAAAATTAAATTTATATTAGTGGGACACCCGCTATATAACTATCCATAATATAAGGGTGCTTTCTTTTATGAGACTAGTTGTTTTTGTCGGTCCCATGATGAAAAGTTGTTCGAAGTTACAAAACCAAAATTCCCTGAAAATGTAAGGCCTTAATATTAAAATACCATGGGCTAATACTTAATATTTATATCAAGTGCTCAAATTCTCAGGGAATTGTTGTTTTATGATTTCGAACAAACTTTCACAATAGGGCCGACAGAAACAGATAGGCCCTAGTATATATACTCATATATATATATAAATTAGAGATCTTGTCACAGAAGAACAACACAGGCTTCAGAGGTCGCATTTTAAGTCAAAAAACTAAAGAGCTTATTTTTTCGTGTTTACGCTTCCTTTTTGGAGTTGAAACGATTTTTATGAGTTTTGAAGAACTTATCCTTAGCTGCTTGTAATTTTGTCAAAATTTGAACCGATTCTGAATTTCTTTTTTGATCTAAACAATTTTTTAATTTTTTTATGCGGAAAACAGTTTTTTCGTGATTTACATGAAAATATACAACTTCATTTTTAACTTTTTAGTTTAGTTATATATTGTTTTAAACATTTTTAAAGCTCTTAACAAAATAAATAACAAATGTATGACTATTAAAAAAAAATTGTAAAAAAGAAAACCTTAAGATAATGCCGAATAATATAACCAAATTTTGTTAATTCAAAACTTGCCGACCAAAAATGACTTTAGGAATCAATGACTTTTCTCTGTGACTAGATCTGTGGGACATCAATTTATGTACAGTATTTTTGTTTTCGTTTATAAAACTTGTACATATAAATTTATAATGTAAATATATATAATGATTAAATTATTAATTTCAACATTTATTTTTGTATTTTTTTTAAATTGAACTCTAATTATACTTACAAATCGTATTTATTATTTTGTTTTTGTTTGCTTTTCTTTAATATTTATTATAAAAAAAAAATAAAAAACAATAATTTGTCTTTCAAACAACTGAATATGCTGCATAATTGGCTATTCCGCAAACATTTCTACCCTTCCGTATACGCATGTAACCGTCTTCGCCCCATTGGTCACCCCACCAGTTTTTGAGAATCCAATAATCTCGTCCATAGCCTACCACAAGCATGGCATGGTTAACGGATCCAGATGAGCAATCTTCATCATCATATATGCCGTCACTGTAGAACAGGAATTTATGAGAAAAGCTTTATGATGATGTATGTAAATAGGGAATGGGATAATAGCCGAGTTTTATTGTCAAAATAATCCAATCCGGATCAGATCAAGATATTAAAGTAGCTCGATATTATGTGAGCGGAGTTGTCCTTTGATCATTTCCGTTTCTTTACAATACAAAATGTCACCTGGTGTAAAATACTTATTTTTGGATCACAATAATAGGTCCAAGCATAAAAATGTATTTCGCTGTGTAGTTGAACCGCAAATAAATAGATGATCTGATCTGAATCACAGGGAAAATAAAACACGGCTTATGATGGAAAAACCTTATTCTTCCCATAGTAGTTCTATGGAAGTCAATATGTATAAGATCAAATGTACGCAGGTGATGAGTTTCGCCTCGGTAATTCAAATGTACATAAAATAGAAAATAAGGTGCATCAATTTCACCATTAATGAGTTGATGAAGAAATATTTTTTATTATATAAGCTTTTATTGCCTTATCATTTTAAATACAGTTAAATACATCTATAGATACAATTTTTTTTAATTTTTAATTAGAATTTTACAAATTATTTGATATAATGATACAAATTACAAATATAGAATTATTAATTAGATAATAAAAGTAAGATAATTTGATATTTAAAAGTTTGGTTATTTATTTTTTCAATTTTTATTATTAGTTTTTGGCGTAAGCCTCCCCCAAAGCGGCCAATAGGTCTCGATTTTCGCCTCACTGTACCAATTTTCGTTTATTTGGCAAAGATCGTCGCTCCATCTCTTGTTCGGTCGGCCTGTTCGTCTCTTGCTTTCCGGTCTCCATTTTGTTGCCAACTTTGTCCATCTTTGTTCCTGTAGTCTTGAAATATGTCCTGCCCAACTCCATTTTTGTCTTTTAGTTCTATCTATTACGTCAATTATTCGAGTACTGTTTCGGATGTCTTCATTTCTTATCCTTTCGCTGGGTCTTATTTTGAGGATTTTTCTTTCCATTTTGGATTGACAGATCTTTAGCTGGTCAAGAGATTTCGTAGTCAAGCTTAGGGTTTGTAGTCCATAAGTAAGCACCGGTAAGCACCATAATTGATAGTTTCGCAGAGTTTTTTATGATTTTTTCTAATTCGTCATATGTGTTTTGTATGTCACGATTTGAGGTTGATAATTGATTTATCTTTGCTGTCAATGTTTGGTTATAATCTACTATTTTTTGGTCGGGAATCATTTTTGGGATGAAATGGACTTGTCGGTTTCTTTTTAGTGTCTTATGGCTTATAATGATTTCTGTTCTTACTAATCTGTGGTCACTGTCGAACTTTACGTTGTTGAGCACGGATATGTCTTTGACTGTCTCAATTTTGTTTGTCAGAATCAGGTCTATTTCATTTTTTATTTTACCATTCGGTGATATCCACGTCCATTGTCTGTTGTCCTTTTTCTTGAAAAACGAGTTACCAAATTTCAAATTTATCTCTTCGATCCATCGTATTACCCTTTCCCCTCTTTCGTTTCTTTCTCCATATCCGTAGGGTCCTATTGTTTTCTTTTCTTCTTCGTTTTGTCTCTTTCCAAGTTTAGCGTTAAAGTCTCCAATCACATACATTACTTCTGATTTGTTATTTGTATTATATTTCCTCTAAGTTGTTGTAGAACCTTAGCATCTCTTCGTCATCAGCTTTTTCTGTTGGTGCATATACTTGAATTATTGTCATTTTCGTGTTTTTTATATTCAATTGTATGCTGCACATTCTTTCATTATGTAGCTTGATGTCAGTTATTTTTGCTTTAAGTTCTTTTTTTAATAAGAAATCCAACACCGTAGAGGCCTTTTGTTTCTCCTACGTAGCAAAAGATATTATGTTCATTAGTTATTATTTTTTGTCCTAGTAATATTGTTTCTGATAGTCCTATAACGTCCCATTTAATTTTCTCCAGCGCTTGTCTCAATTCTTCCTGTTTCTCATCTGAGGAAAGTGTCCTGACATTGAAAGTAGAGATCTTTAGAGTTCCGTGTTAGTTCTTGTGGGTACAGTTTTCTGTTTCATTGTTCTTAAATTAGGGGTGTTGATCTACTCTTCCCACGGTGATCAACTGGGTTAGTAAGGATTGTTGTTGTATTATAGTTGAATGTGGGTTTTGGTTATGTGCGATATTTAATGTTGATGCATGGTCTTCATATTTCGTCTGGTTATTGTTAAGTAGGAATTGCTATTTGTTATTATATGCTTTGTTTTGTTGTTTCGAGGTTTTTGGGTCATTGTATTTTTCTAAAAATTCGTTAGCGGTTTTTGTAGTAAGAAATTTTCTTATTGGATTTGTCGGTTGTTTCTTGGGGTTCATTTCGGTTGATCCTATTATAACAGATTTTTTCTTATTACTGTTTATTTCTTTGTTCTTTGGTTGTTCTGGTGGTGAGCTTTCATTCGATCGTATTCTTTTCCTTGGATTTTCTTGTTCGTTTCCTGTCCAAACTTTTCCATCTACAACGAGTTCGTTAAATTTAAAGTAAGCCCTCTTTCCTTCTCTCTTAAACTCTAGCAGTTTTGGGATAAGAGGTTTCCGAGCTTTAACCATTGATTTTGGAAGATCTTCCGTCATAGTGAAATTTGGCCCCAACTTTTTTCCCAATAAAACTTGTTGTTTTTTCTCAAAGTTTTTGAAAACTAGCCTGATTGGTCTTATTTTTCCTTCGCTTTTTTTGCCTAAGCGAAAGCAGCTTGTAATGTCCGTTTCTTCAACTTTGAACTGGTCATTCGATTTATTTATTTGGTCAAGTATCATTGATAGAAGTTCTTCTGAGGTCCGTTCACTCTCTTCTATGTAACTTGAAAATTATCAAATTATTTTTTCTCATAGTCAATTCTAGTTGAGCTATTTGCTTTTCATGTCTAGCACAGGTAGCTTCTTGTTGCTCAATTATTGCTCCTTGCGTCTCAACGATTTTTTCGAGCTTTTCAACTTTCTCAGAGAGGATTCCCACCTTTTCGTCTGTGTTTTTTATGACTCTGTCCGAAGCTTCGTTAATATTTTTAAAGATGTCGTTTTTTTGTTCTTCTAATGAAAGTTTTAAAGTTTCCAGTGTGATAGCCATTATTTCGGAACATAGCCCTGGTATAATGTTGTTACTTCTATTTTTTATTGTAATGTTGCTGGTTAAAATTGTTTGTTTATACTTACACAAAAGAAAATTGAGAGTATTTTTCACCAAATAACGCAGTTTTTCTAGTCTTTTTTAATTTTTTAATAAATTCGCGAGATTTTAATAGTGAAAAATAAGACAAAACACCTTTAAATGGACCGTAAATTCCATTTAATTCCACTCGTATATCCAATCAAGAGTTTCAAACACTATTGAGATAATATTCTTAATTTTAACAGCGATCTCGATGCACTTTAACTTGTTTACAATGATGCACCTGAAGCTGCTTCGTTCCTCGTTCAAAGGTAAGGTACGATGGAGAGATGGTATTTGAAAAAGCAGAATACGATGTTCATAGGGAGGCAGATCATAAGGATCATCCCAAGGAAGACTCTTTAGGGCAAAGCGAATGAAATTATGTTGAATTGATTCAATACGTTTTCTATGAATTTTGTAATAGGAAGTCCATATCTGCGAACCATATTCAAGATGAGGACAGACATGACAATTGTATAAAGAAAGAGTAACATAGGGATCATTGAACTCCTTTGCCCAGCGTTTTATAACACCAAGCATAGAACTTGCTTTATTGACAATAAAATTAATGTGATGTGTAAATTATAATTTGGAACAGAAATTAATACCTAAATCTTTAAAAGTGGAGACGCGACAGAGTTTTTGCTGTGATATACAATAATACACTACCGATTCGTTTTTTAGTAAAAGTTATCGTCTGGCATTTTAAAGGGTTGAAGGCAAGGCTATTTTTCCCACACCAAAATGTCGGCTTACAAAAGAATACGGTCATGGGTGGACTTTATTATTTTAAACATCTTCATGTCTTCAGCAATAATGAAAACTTTACTTGATCGTAGACATGACGATACGTGCGTCGTTAATAAACAGGATGAACAGAAAAGGCCCAAGATGGCCTCCCTGGGGAACACCAGATTGAGCAACAAAAGGTTCTGAATGACAATTTCTAAATTTTACTTCATAGGATCTGTTTTCAAGGTATAATTTGATCCAAGCTAAGAAAAATGGTGGAAAAAATAAAATAATTCCGTGGCCAAATTGGTCAAAACCTTAAGAAAAGTCGGTGTATGCCCAGTCGACCTTGTTCTAAAGCGTTTGAACTCATGTTTGAGAATGTGAGGAGATTTGTAACGGTTGATCTTTTTTTCACAAAACCATGTTGCTGTTCGCAAATGAGTTTCATCTTGTTCAAACAATTTAGGAATTCAAAAAAGCTTTGCAATAGGTCTGTAGTTTGTTTTATCCGCCTTGTTACCTTTCTTGAAAATTGATGTTAGAAATGACTTCTTCCATATACTGGGAAATTTGCCTGTCTTAGAGAAAGTTTGAATATGAACGTAAGGGGTTCAACTAAAGCATTACTAACCTTTTTTAATACTATGGGGGCATACAGCATCAATTTCACCATTAATGAGTTGATGAAGAAATATTTTTTATTATATAAGCTTTTATTGCCTTATCATTTTAAATACAGTTAAATACATCTATAGATACAATTTTTTTTAATTTTTAATTAGAATTTTACAAATTATTTGATATAATGATACAAATTACAAATATAGAATTATTAATTAGATAATAAAAGTAAGATAATTTGATATTTAAAAGTTTGGTTATTTATTTTTTCAATTTTTATTATTAGTTTTTGGCGTAAGCCTCCCCCAAAGCGGCCAATAGGTCTCGATTTTCGCCTCACTGTACCAATTTTCGTTTATTTGGCAAAGATCGTCGCTCCATCTCTTGTTCGGTCGGCCTGTTCGTCTCTTGCTTTCCGGTCTCCATTTTGTTGCCAACTTTGTCCATCTTTGTTCCTGTAGTCTTGAAATATGTCCTGCCCAACTCCATTTTTGTCTTTTAGTTCTATCTATTACGTCAATTATTCGAGTACTGTTTCGGATGTCTTCATTTCTTATCCTTTCGCTGGGTCTTATTTTGAGGATTTTTCTTTCCATTTTGGATTGACAGATCTTTAGCTGGTCAAGAGATTTCGTAGTCAAGCTTAGGGTTTGTAGTCCATAAGTAAGCACCGGTAAGCACCATAATTGATAGTTTCGCAGAGTTTTTTATGATTTTTTCTAATTCGTCATATGTGTTTTGTATGTCACGATTTGAGGTTGATAATTGATTTATCTTTGCTGTCAATGTTTGGTTATAATCTACTATTTTTTGGTCGGGAATCATTTTTGGGATGAAATGGACTTGTCGGTTTCTTTTTAGTGTCTTATGGCTTATAATGATTTCTGTTCTTACTAATCTGTGGTCACTGTCGAACTTTACGTTGTTGAGCACGGATATGTCTTTGACTGTCTCAATTTTGTTTGTCAGAATCAGGTCTATTTCATTTTTTATTTTACCATTCGGTGATATCCACGTCCATTGTCTGTTGTCCTTTTTCTTGAAAAACGAGTTACCAAATTTCAAATTTATCTCTTCGATCCATCGTATTACCCTTTCCCCTCTTTCGTTTCTTTCTCCATATCCGTAGGGTCCTATTGTTTTCTTTTCTTCTTCGTTTTGTCTCTTTCCAAGTTTAGCGTTAAAGTCTCCAATCACATACATTACTTCTGATTTGTTATTTGTATTATATTTCCTCTAAGTTGTTGTAGAACCTTAGCATCTCTTCGTCATCAGCTTTTTCTGTTGGTGCATATACTTGAATTATTGTCATTTTCGTGTTTTTTATATTCAATTGTATGCTGCACATTCTTTCATTATGTAGCTTGATGTCAGTTATTTTTGCTTTAAGTTCTTTTTTTAATAAGAAATCCAACACCGTAGAGGCCTTTTGTTTCTCCTACGTAGCAAAAGATATTATGTTCATTAGTTATTATTTTTTGTCCTAGTAATATTGTTTCTGATAGTCCTATAACGTCCCATTTAATTTTCTCCAGCGCTTGTCTCAATTCTTCCTGTTTCTCATCTGAGGAAAGTGTCCTGACATTGAAAGTAGAGATCTTTAGAGTTCCGTGTTAGTTCTTGTGGGTACAGTTTTCTGTTTCATTGTTCTTAAATTAGGGGTGTTGATCTACTCTTCCCACGGTGATCAACTGGGTTAGGAAGGATTGTTGTTGTATTATAGTTGAATGTGGGTTTTGGTTATGTGCGATATTTAATGTTGATGCATGGTCTTCATATTTCGTCTGGTTATTGTTAAGTAGGAATTGCTATTTGTTATTATATGCTTTGTTTTGTTGTTTCGAGGTTTTTGGGTCATTGTATTTTTCTAAAAATTCGTTAGCGGTTTTTGTAGTAAGAAATTTTCTTATTGGATTTGTCGGTTGTTTCTTGGGGTTCATTTCGGTTGATCCTATTATAACAGATTTTTTCTTATTACTGTTTATTTCTTTGTTCTTTGGTTGTTCTGGTGGTGAGCTTTCATTCGATCGTATTCTTTTCCTTGGATTTTCTTGTTCGTTTCCTGTCCAAACTTTTCCATCTACAACGAGTTCGTTAAATTTAAAGTAAGCCCTCTTTCCTTCTCTCTTAAACTCTAGCAGTTTTGGGATAAGAGGTTTCCGAGCTTTAACCATTGATTTTGGAAGATCTTCCGTCATAGTGAAATTTGGCCCCAACTTTTTTCCCAATAAAACTTGTTGTTTTTTCTCAAAGTTTTTGAAAACTAGCCTGATTGGTCTTATTTTTCCTTCGCTTTTTTTGCCTAAGCGAAAGCAGCTTGTAATGTCCGTTTCTTCAACTTTGAACTGGTCATTCGATTTATTTATTTGGTCAAGTATCATTGATAGAAGTTCTTCTGAGGTCCGTTCACTCTCTTCTATGTAACTTGAAAATTATCAAATTATTTTTTCTCATAGTCAATTCTAGTTGAGCTATTTGCTTTTCATGTCTAGCACAGGTAGCTTCTTGTTGCTCAATTATTGCTCCTTGCGTCTCAACGATTTTTTCGAGCTTTTCAACTTTCTCAGAGAGGATTCCCACCTTTTCGTCTGTGTTTTTTATGACTCTGTCCGAAGCTTCGTTAATATTTTTAAAGATGTCGTTTTTTTGTTCTTCTAATGAAAGTTTTAAAGTTTCCAGTGTGATAGCCATTATTTCGGAACATAGCCCTGGTATAATGTTGTTACTTCTATTTTTTATTGTAATGTTGCTGGTTAAAATTGTTTGTTTATACTTACACAAAAGAAAATTGAGAGTATTTTTCACCAAATAACGCAGTTTTTCTAGTCTTTTTTAATTTTTTAATAAATTCGCGAGATTTTAATAGTGAAAAATAAGACAAAACACCTTTAAATGGACCGTAAATTCCATTTAATTCCACTCGTATATCCAATCAAGAGTTTCAAACACTATTGAGATAATATTCTTAATTTTAACAGCGATCTCGATGCACTTTAACTTGTTTACAATGATGCACCTGAAGCTGCTTCGTTCCTCGTTCAAAGGTAAGGTACGATGGAGAGATGGTATTTGAAAAAGCAGAATACGATGTTCATAGGGAGGCAGATCATAAGGATCATCCCAAGGAAGACTCTTTAGGGCAAAGCGAATGAAATTATGTTGAATTGATTCAATACGTTTTCTATGAATTTTGTAATAGGAAGTCCATATCTGCGAACCATATTCAAGATGAGGACAGACATGACAATTGTATAAAGAAAGAGTAACATAGGGATCATTGAACTCCTTTGCCCAGCGTTTTATAACACCAAGCATAGAACTTGCTTTATTGACAATAAAATTAATGTGATGTGTAAATTATAATTTGGAACAGAAATTAATACCTAAATCTTTAAAAGTGGAGACGCGACAGAGTTTTTGCTGTGATATACAATAATACACTACCGATTCGTTTTTTAGTAAAAGTTATCGTCTGGCATTTTAAAGGGTTGAAGGCAAGGCTATTTTTCCCACACCAAAATGTCGGCTTACAAAAGAATACGGTCATGGGTGGACTTTATTATTTTAAACATCTTCATGTCTTCAGCAATAATGAAAACTTTACTTGATCGTAGACATGACGATACGTGCGTCGTTAATAAACAGGATGAACAGAAAAGGCCCAAGATGGCCTCCCTGGGGAACACCAGATTGAGCAACAAAAGGTTCTGAATGACAATTTCTAAATTTTACTTCATAGGATCTGTTTTCAAGGTATAATTTGATCCAAGCTAAGAAAAATGGTGGAAAAAATAAAATAATTCCGTGGCCAAATTGGTCAAAACCTTAAGAAAAGTCGGTGTATGCCCAGTCGACCTTGTTCTAAAGCGTTTGAACTCATGTTTGAGAATGTGAGGAGATTTGTAACGGTTGATCTTTTTTTCACAAAACCATGTTGCTGTTCGCAAATGAGTTTCATCTTGTTCAAACAATTTAGGAATTCAAAAAAGCTTTGCAATAGGTCTGTAGTTTGTTTTATCCGCCTTGTTACCTTTCTTGAAAATTGGTGTTAGAAATGACTTCTTCCATATACTGGGAAATTTGCCTGTTTTTAGAGAAAGTTTGAATATGAACGTAAGGGATTCAACTAAAGCATTACTAACCTTTTTTAATACTATGGGGGCATACTATCGGGTCCGGCTGAGCAGTCATTATTCAACACGGATAAAAGATCAAGGACCGTACTCTGTAGCACAGGGATGTGACTACAGTTAATTTGCGAAAAGGAGCGAAGATTATGAAAATATACTTCATCAACTTCTTGAGGGCTATTAACAAATGACTCACGGAAATTTGTTGCGAAAGCGTTACAGATATCAACAGTTTTATCTAATGGAAGGTTCTTGTAAGTGAAGTTAACTGGAAAGCCATCTGATTTTTACTTTAAGTTTACAAGTTTGAAATTTTTTTGGATTCTCCTTTAAAGAGGTGCCCATATCAGTAACATAACTAGCATATACAAAATTAGAAAGAGACTTAAATTCGTTAAAAAGTTCAACATAAAAAGAGAAATTGATTGGAGACAGAGTTTTGAGATAAGTTTTCCATGCCTTATTTCTTTTGTTACGCAGTAAACGCAATTCTTTCCTGTACCAAGGGTGGTACAATTAGAAAATTAGCTCTTGTGAAATCAAAATTATATAGGTAATCAAAGGAATAACTGTGTTCATCAAGGTGATTCTGATTACTTCTCAAGAAAAATGTCCAAAGGGGGGTGATATTTATCAATATTAGTAATTCCTGATCTAGATTCTAGAACAAGAGTACTAATAGCGCCAGAAGAAAATACTAAATCGATAATTCGATTTTTTGAGTTTTTAATAGGTACAACTTGTTTGCTGTAAGTAAGTAAAAGGATTTAATCGAGAAAAGATAGTTCCATTTGTGAAGAAGAAAGAGAGGCTTCAAGGCAGGATTCATCTTTAGATGGAATCCAGTCAATTTGTGGTAAATTAATATCACCTAAAAGAAAATATTGGTGCCAGAGCAGGACAAATTGATAAGAAAGTCCAATGCCAAGGAGAGTTCGCTATGTAAATGTAATGTAAACGTTTAAAATTAAAATAGTCTTAGTCTTTACCATTATCCTCTCACAGACCAGTTCAATTGATAGCTCAAATGGTAAAGATACAGAAGAAGAGAAATGTGTACTTTTTACCGCTATGAGAACACCTCCACTTAAATCCTCTGCATTACCAACATGATGATCATTTCTGTAAACTTTGAACTCTTGACTGAAAAGTTTTGTGTGGGAAAAGCTTGAATTGAGCCAAGTTTCTGTCAAAAGGAATACGTCGTGTGGAAACGATTTTGAGGTTAGAAAAATGTCAGCAGTCTTACTACGAAGTCCCCTCACGTTTTGGTGGAAGAGGGCAAGCCTGTTAAGTTTTTTGGCTTAATTTTCAAAGAAACAACTGGTTTTCGACTTTGTGTAAATTCTTTGACTTTGGTCATATATTGCAAATAGAATCGAAGAACGTGGGATTCGTTACTAATTTAAAAGAAGAAACAAAGCTATTTGGTTTACTGATCTTAGTACACCTAATGGATGAGCTACAAGGTATGCCCTTAGTAGATATACTCGTAACTGAGAAGTTATATCTTCTGGCGTTGTAACTGGGTCCAGACGAGATATAAAAATAATTTTTGGTTTCAAGACAGCTTTAATAGGAATGGAATTGTTTATTACTGTTCCAGTAACGGAGTCGATAAGTCCGTAAGTATTGCGGTGATGTTGACATTAGTTCGTTTGGGAGGGGTAATTGCTAGCAAACACGGAGTTTTCACTTCTTATTTTCTCGGACTTTTTCTTTTGTTTGTCAGGTACACTTTATGCGTTATTAACACCAGAACCTGATTGCGCGAGAATATCTTCATCTGCAGAAGAGAAAGTAGTGGGAATTATGGGCTGAGCTAAATCATTAGTCGAAGTGGAACTATCAACCATGATGTTGGTTACAGAATATGCATTTAATTTAAAAACTGCAGTGTTAGATGACTTCAGTAGCTCTTCAAAACCTTTAGGAAGTTTTAAAATGTCAACCTTAAAAGAAGACATATCTCAAGAACCATCAGAAATATCGACTTCAAATTAATTTTGTTCTACAGATAATAACAGAGAAATATGCAGGAAGGACTCTCAAAAAAATTGAATGGGTGGTTTTTACCCACAAAATATTGTTATGAATATTTTGTTAAAATTTTAAGCAAAACAAATCGGCAGACGGGATGGGAAGTTATAAGTTATAAGTATGGGTCACATCGTAGCCTCTTTTTTATTTATTGAATCTACGACAGATAATTCACAGATTTAGCTTAATGCTAATAATATTCAATCCGATTCTAAAATAACTCTATTACATCAGTTTTGGAGTTTCTCCTTTTTAAAATGCGAAGAAGCACGTAAATTAGGCTTTTTGAGGCTATCTTAAATCATAAAGTAGGTTTTTTTTTCAGTGCAATTCGGGATGGTTTTTCAAATCTACAATTCTTTTCTCCCATATTTAATTTAAATATTTATAGTATTTCATAAGATTTTCGAAAAATCTTCATAACTTGTTATATTTTACCTGTATCCTATAATTTAAATCTTAAAATGTAATTTGTGTCTTTTTAAGGAATCTGTCCTCTAAACAAGGCTAAGACATCAAGTTTTAGAATTATATTTCAAAAATATAGAAATAATGTTGAAAAAGCGATTTTTTTTCAAATTTGAGAAGATAGTCAAAATCGAAGTTTGATTTCGAAATCAAGTCTAAAAATTAACTCTAGAACGTACTATTCCAAACCACTTAAGCGTTTTTTTCAAGACTTCTCAAAACTGTATACAAAGTCAATGAAGACTAAAACCTAATGGGAATCACCAGAGACGAAGTAAGTTACTAAAATGATTGACACTATCTAAAATACAAGAGTGCAAAACATTAAACGATTTAGGAAAATGTTAAAGCCATTTTCAGCAATTTACTAAGCTTAAAAGATGATTTACCTATTTAACTATTTTAAACTATTTTAACATATTATTATCTCTTAACAGTTTGCTTTAAGTTAAAATCCTGAAATGGCTTCTATAACGTTTAGCAATTTGCTAATTCCATATGACATCTGTACAATTATTCTTATAAGAACAGTGGATGGAATGTGGTCCAGTAAACAGTTCGGAACTACAATTAATAGGTCCGTTTAAGCGTATTTCCTTTGTTTATTTTCACGAGCTGTCACTTTTTAGACCTGTTTAGATGCTCGTATCTTAATCACATTTTTAGCTTAGTAAATTACTAGAAATGAATTTTACAATTTACTAAATCGTTTAAAATTTTCCACCAATGTTTCGTACTTTAAAAAATCATCATACAATTTATTGTTAAGTTATATGTTGTGCATTATCTAAGCCTTAAAAACAAATTTGTCGGTTATCTTTGTAAATGATTGTATTACAGATTAAAGATAGAAAGATAGATTTGATTGTATAGTTACATTTTAACTTGGATATGCACCGTCACGTCACCATGTCGAATTACATAACTTATACTTATACTGCCTAACTTCAGTAACACTTCGTATGGGCTGGCCAAAAACTTTCTCTTTTAGGCAACGCCAATAAAAAAAATCTAGTGGATTCAAGTCCGGTGACCTAGGGGGCCATGTTATTGTTCCACCACGACCTTCCATCGCTCGGAGAAAGTTCTGTCCAAAAAACTTCTGACATTGCTTCCATAATGGGCTGGACTGGACAACCATCTTGCTGAAACCACATGGCCTGGAGCAGGGCGAGAGGAATATCATCTAATAATACACAGATTCTGTTTTCCAAAAATTCTAAATAATTTTCACTATTTATTGTGCCGGGCAATTCAAAGGGTCCTATGATTTACCCATTTGAAATTCCACACCACAAATTAATTTAAATTTGGTATTGAGATCTTCCTTCTCGTATTTATTAAATGTGGATTTTCTTCCTGCCAATTGTGAATATTGTGCATATTCACATATCCATCTCGTTTAAAGGATGATTAATCACTCCATAAAATTTTGTCAACAAAATCAGGATCTTCTCGGCGTTTATCGATCATAATTTGGCAGAACTCAACTCTTTTAGGATAATCCCTTGGTAATAAGACCTGGACACGCTGCAGGTGAAAAGGGTGCAGGTTGTTCTGCTTCAGAATCCTCTGAATAGTAGATTTGGGTATCCCAGTTGTTCTCTCAATGGCTCTAGTGGAAGTACTTGGATTATTTTCAATTTCCCTCAACACAAATTCGTCATTGAGATGGTGTTGGGGCCTTCCAATCCTTCCACTGCCAGGGATTATACCTTCCATATAAGAATTATGAACTCTTATAAATACCCGTTGGTCAGGACTTGAAGCATTTGGATATCTTTCTGCATACTTCTTTACTGCTGCTCTTGCATTTCCGCCACATTCACCATAAACAAAATGCATCATATCATATTCACGTGACGTCTAAATTATTTCTTTTTTATAAAATAAATAAAGTACCGCACAATTATAGCTTAACAACTTCATTGGTTTAAAAACGGCGATAATACAACAGCCATATTATTTCCGGTTAAAATAATAAAGCGTTAGTAAAAGTACTAAACGTAGTAGTAGTCGTTAAGAAGCGCTGCTTGATAGGGAAAAAGATCGCCATTGCTGCTTGTACTAAACTAAACAAAAAATTTGTTTGAGGGTACTCACATGAGCCTAATTCAATGAATTGGAAACAAGATGTCTCTGGTGATGTAATAAAAAATTCTAACAGAAACACATTTTTACTTGCGACATATAGGAACAATATGGCAAGTTTTGCATTCGTGCAAAATTTTGTCTGTCTGTCCACGCTCCTACAGCCTAAACCATTGGGTCGATTGAGTTCAAACTTGGAAGTTAAGGTTTTGAGCAGATTCGCGTTAGGCGTTTTTTTCATTTTTTTTTTAAGATCAAAACTAACAGTGGCCCCCATACAATTTTTTTGGTCAAAAAACGATAATTCGAATTTTCTCAAAAACAAACCGATAGATTTTTTTTTAATTTTCTCTAAAATTTTATTTTTTAACTTGGCTTCTTTTAATAAGAAAAACATATTTTTGTATTGCTCAGGAAAGGTACCGCTCATAGAACCGTTATTTTGTTTTTTAATTTTCTCAGCAACTTATGATTTCAATAATTTTTTTTGTGAATAAGCTCTTATATTACTTTAACAATATTTGATTATCAAAAGTGCAATTTTTTTTTGTTTGGATTTTTAAAAAAATATTGTTTTTTTTTCAAAATTCTATATCTCAAAAACGGGTTAGTATTTTCTTACGAAATTCAAATGTAGAGCGTATATTTACAATCACCAAACAACTGCATACCAACAATATTTTTAAAACAAAATTGAAAAATTTTATATATAAAAAATTAATTTAAAAAAAACCGCTCTAACGATTTTCAAAAAAAAACTTTGAAAAATCAAGGATTTTTTGATTTATAAAATGGCATTAAAATTTTGAAAGACAAACTTATTTTTCAGGTAAAAGTTTGAATCTTAAAATTTTTTTAAAATTATTTTAATTATTTTATTTTATTTTTAATTATTTATTTTTTTAATAATTTTGAATATTTTTAACTAGTTGAATACACAAACAATTGTTTTCGTTAAGTATGCTTACAAGTATTTTTCATTTTCGGGATGAGTTGTCCTAGGATGAGTTGTGTCTTGGAATGAATCATAAGTTTTTTGACAAATCAAATGGCATTTATATCTTTAAAGACGAACTTATTTTACAGGTATATTTTTAAATCTTTTATATGTACATTTTTAAACAGACTCTTTGCATACAGGAGCAAGTTCGTGCGACCCAGTCGTGCATTTTATTTTCTTTTTCTTTCTATCGTGACTTATTAAATTGAAATGCTTATAACTTTTGAACCAAAGCTAGCTTTGTGATGTTTTATACTTTAATAGCTAAACAATCAAGCAAGTTTTTAAAAACGATAACCAGTATTGTGTAATATGACTTTTTTTTAATAAAACTGTTTTAAAGTTCGATGTTAAAAATTAAGTTTGATAAGAATATGATTTTAACTATTAATATTTTGCAAAATAGTGCCGAAAATTGAAATTTTTTAAATGCAAAAATATTGAATGTTTATTCAAAATTGTAAAATATTAACATATAGTAAAAACAAAAATCATTTGTGGACAGGGTTATTGAAAAACGGACTAAAAGTAGGTGTTTTTGAAAATTTTATTAAAACAACCGTTACTCGAAAACCGTTGGGATGCGGTATAGACAAGTTACCAAATTCTGGTAGGTCATGACTTGACCATTCATGATATACAGTTTTGACCATTACTTATGGGACACCCTGTGTATATGTATATATATCGACCACTTCCGCCAAATTTTAGTAAGAGCCAAACAAACTTTTATTTTTAACAACAAATCAAAAGTTTACTGCTGAATCACATGAAACCATTTATACCTACAGTTATTACTGCAAATTATTAACTGCACTTAAGACAAAAACTTGACAACAGATTTTATGACTTTGTGTATTAGGAACAAACTACTTTTCTTATGTTTTGTATATAAAGATAATATTTCGAAATATATTTACCTGTAAAGTTGGAATGTTCTTGGTGCTGCATTAATGGAAACAGCTACTGGTCCAATATGAGCAACCGCTGCTTGAATTGCTTTCTCATCTTTTGTTGGCATTATGGCCCAAGACGTGACATTAACTACCGCTAGTTCTGGGACAAATTGACATTTGCCTTTCTAGGAAAGAAAACAAATTCAAAGGGTATTTCTAATTTCTGGACAAGATTGTACTTTGGTATCAAATAAAAGGTGACGTAAAGCTTGTTATTGTGAGTTCAATACAAAACCATTTATGGGAAAGATGATAAAATGAATGTAAGTTTGAAGTTGTTTTATTGCAAAATAAAGGTTTTATCAAAAAAATACCTACACCATGTCACAAACATTTACATTCGTTTTGAAATTTCTTTTCTTGAAACAAGAGAAAGCCATTTTTTTAAGTTTAAATATTTATTAACAACATAAAATAGTAAGGTTTTCTAAAACACCGCAAACATAAATCTGAAATAACTGAAAAAAAAACGCAAAATAAATTTCGCAAAAGTCTATATACGATCATGAAATCCACCGAAAATACCGTTACCGGGGGAGAGTACGATAACTTAGGCGACAAAGTTTAATGACGGATTTGTATAGAACAGTTAAAAACAAGCATTTTTTACTATGGGAGGGGGGGGTCTATCTCCCCCCGTTTAGGCGGTAGGGGCAATTTAAAAAATATGTACATTAAATGGAAAAAAATAATTAAAAAATAACGGTAATACTTACAATTAAGTATTATACCTTTTTTTAAAGCCAACACTTTTGTCTATTAGCCTGTTTTTAAATCAAGTCAAAACTATGCATAGTTTTTGAAAAAAATAGTTTTAAACTCAAAATTTGGACAAAAAAAAGTTAAAAATAAGGTTTAAAGTGTAATTTTTCAAAACCTTAAGATTATCTACTACATTTTTTTTTTAGAATTCATTGCTCTTATTTGTTTTTGATTAAAAACTGAAAACTAGATGATTTTATGTCTTCTAGTTCTTGAGAAAATTGAAAATTAGCAAAAAAAAAATCTTTTAATTAAATTATTTTGTCCAGCATGCCCCCCTTACAGATCTTACTGTTGCATACACCCAAACTCGCACACACCTTACTGTTGCATACACCCAAACACGCATCATACGCAAATACCATTATTACTATCAAAATAAGACCACTCAAGCAAAAAAAAAAAGAATTAAATTAAAATAGTAGTTGTGGTTATTTTCAATTTTCTCAAAAACTAAAAGACATACAATCATCTAGTTTTCAGTTTTTGATCAAAAACAAATAAGAGCAATAAATTCTGAAATAAAAGCAATGGTAGATAATCTTGAAGTATTGAAAAATTACACTTTAAACCTTTTTTTTTAACTTTTTTTTACTCAAATTTTGAGTTTAAAATTAAATTTTTCAAAAACTACGCATAGTTTTGACTTGAATTAAAAACTGGCTAATAAAACAGAATGTTTGCTTTAAAAAAAGGTATGATACTTAATTGTAAGTATTACCGTTATTTTTTAATTCATTTTTTTCATTTTAAATAACAATTTTTTTAAATTGCCCCTACCGCCTAAACAGGGGGAGATAGACCCTATAGTAAAAAATGCTTGTATTAAGCCCCTCTACCAAAAACTGTTATTATATCTTGTCGCCTAAGTTATCGTACTCTTGCCCGTTACCGCATAATGAATGAAGGCAAATATCTGCATAATTACTCGTGTTATAGTGATTGAGTTATCCTGAGTTTAGTTTAATTTTATTTTGGAAGGTTTACCATGTTCGATCAAATCTTAACGCTAGCACCTATGTGCATCATCCAATGCCAAAAGTGTTTTAGCTGAAAAATGGTTCAAAATTTCACTCGAAGTTACCCGAAAATTAGTTCTTTCTATGTTATCACGATTAGGAAGGTAATAAAAGCAAATGGTGACCCAACACATTGCTGAAAGCTATAAATCCATTTTTTTTAAGTGGCTTATTTTGACTAAGTTTTTAATTAAAAAATAATCAAATTTGAAATCGTATGTAGACCAGTGTTGCCAAGTTGACCTGTTTCATGTCAAATTTGACAAGATTTCATCGCTGTTGACATGAAATGAAATACAAATCTTGTCAAAATTGTTTTGACTTGTTTTTTGACTTTATTTAAAAATTCAATATACAACTTAACTTTTTGTTAAAATATTTTAAAATATACATTTCAACTTCAGTGTATTGGCCGAGTGTAATGTGTTATACTATGAACTGCAATCTGCTTTCTGGTGCGAAGTTTATTCGCATAAGGATGCCAGTGGAGAAAATCCATTTAAGGAGTTGGCAAAGTTTTCTTTATCAAAATTGGTTTTACCAATTTCGAATGCAGAAGTAGAAAGAATTTTTAGTCAATTAAATTTGATTAAAACGAAACAAAGAAACAGAATGCAGCTGTTGTTAACTAATTCTCTTTTGACGATAAGAAATCATTTGCGCAATAAAAACTGTTGCAATAACTTTGCAATTCCTGCAGAAGTAACAAACAAAGTTGGAACTTATGCTATATACAAAAATATAGATATAATCAATCAAATTGAATGTAATAGCTCAGATTTTGAAGATCTTTAACTTTATGTACCTTAACTTAAGTACCTATGTACCTATTTTTATATAATAATAATTTATGAAATATTATTTGTTTAAATTAACTCGTTGAATTGAAGTTGAAATACTTTTTTTGTTCTGTTTATAATTAATAAAATGTATTTATGTTTATATTAATATTTGGTGTTTTGATATTTGACTTTTTTTTGACTAGAAACCAAATTTTTAAATATTTGACTTTTTTTTGACTTGATTTGGAAGAGACAAATAAAGTCAACAAGTCAGAATTGACTTTATTTAGAATTTCGACCTGGCAACACTGATGTAGACTTTGTGAAATGGTGTAAATATAAATAAGACATTCAAAAAGTACCACATCATTTTGACAGACGAGAAGTTAGACTCTAGTATACAAAATAACATATTTTCGAAATCGGTGTCAAATAAAAGGTGACAATTAGCTTGTAATATGCAAACAAAAGTAAATCAAAATCGGTCATGCGAAAACTGAGATATTTCAACTTGAAGTAAAGAGATCATTTTTATTCTTCGCTGAAATAATTGTATTTATATTTTGTGACATACCTATGGTATACACAAAATTTTGATATCCAGTGGAAAGTATTTTTGTAAGCTTTAAAAAACTTATTTTTGCGTTCTGTCTTCTATAAGCAAATATTTTTAAAAAATGAACAAAAATACCTCTCATTGGATATCAAAATTACTATCTTGTCTTTTGTAGCGCTCAAGATTTAAACATTTATTTCGGCGAAAAATAAAATGCTGTTTTTACTACTCCTAGTTTCACCTTTAAATATCTCAGCTTTCCCATAGACAATTTTGAAAGTTTTGCCACTCATATTACCAGCTGAACGTTACCTTTCATTTGGTACCAAATTTAACCGCGTACACACTTGGCCAAGGCTCCATAATAAAATGGACACGCCCTGTATTTAATTAAAAATAAATAAATAATAAATTGGGTGGCGCAACAGTCCGTTGAGAACTAGGGCCTAGTGATTTACAACTCTCAACCACTCCTGTGTGCGAGTACTGTTGTCAGGAATGGAGGGGACCTACAGTTTTAAGCCGAATCCGAACGGCCAATTTGAGAAAGCACTTTTCATGACAAGAATTACTCTTGGAGAATTTGTCAATTCCTCGCAAGAGGCACTACCCGTGAAACGAACTTTAGATGGCATAGGCAGGGATCGAACCCAAGACCTCTGGCATGACAGTCCAACGCACTAACCATCATGCCACGGGTACGCGTATTTGTATTTAATTCACATGATTTTAATCATGATAAAAACACAAGAAGCAAACACACAAGAAATTAAATTAGACTAATCAGGCTTACCAGCATTTTATAAATCATTTCGGTGAAATACAGAAATGCACTTTTACACTATCAATGGTTTTAAAAAAATTACCAAGATGTAGTCAACATTTTATTTGATACCCCAAACTTAATCGTGTAAAATGTAAAATGGAAATTGCCTTTAATGGTATTTTATCCAAAGGTTTTTAAACAAATAAGTTACCTTTCCTGTATATTTGTAATCGTTTGATCTCATTATACCTCCAGTAGCTTCAAGATATCTTAAGGTATTACGCAAAGATCCACCAGTGCAACCTTGATTACCAAATTTCACACTACAATCAACAATTTGCTGGGGGCTAGTAGTAAAGTAGTAAACAAAAAAAAATTGAATCAGATGTAAAAATGTCTTAGAAATATTTTGAATCGAATCTGAACAGCTAATCTCAGATTCAAATACTTTTTCATGGAAATAGATACTTAAAGTTTAAAGGCAATTACCGTTGATAATTATTACATACCTTAAACTTAATATTTTGCCAGTTCTTTTGAAGACTTGGCCTTCAATGCTTTGGGCAATGCTGTAGGCATAGCAGGATCCACATGTTCCCTGATTATTTGACTTTGTGACAAAGCCTTTCTCCCTCCAATCTAAACTTTCAGGTGTACTATCCATGAGAGGTGATCCAACAATGTCCGAAATAAAGTCGAGCGCATCGAAACGTCTACTTTTAACTAATCTGAGAAACTGTTTCAAATACGAACCACTATTCTGTAAATATTTACAAAAAATTAATATTGAAAGAGAGAGCCTTAATATCTCAAGTTCTTACCAAGTCGGCTAGATTGTTTGCCCTCAAACGGTATGACTTCTTTCCACTTTTATACAAGTCATTGTGCTCTCGAATAGTTTTTAAATTTTTTTGGTAGGCTATGCGTCCACGGAATTCGTCATAGGAATGAGCATATGTCTTATTTCTATGACCCTTGTCAAAAATATGCGAAAAAAAGCTTAGTCATCGATCGTGAATTTGACTTATTAAACGGATATTTGTTTGAAAATATTAAAAAAGTTAAATTTATTAGATAAATAAAATAATTATATTAGTAGAAACTTGGGCTTGTTAAACATCTGAATGCATTTAATTATTATTGAAACATCTTATATGTGGATTGTATTTACGACCACCATGGGCTCCGTTCAATATTCTACTAAAACTCTTCCAGCATAGTTGAAGCCTTCATAAAAATATGAGTAACAAATTAACTTTGAACTATTAACCAATACTTACCAATTTAAATGACTTCAAACTTTACATTAAACTTTAAAAAAAAAGGAACAGGACCAAAATTTCAAAAACTCTTTCCAAAATTTTAAACCAAAAAGTCTTCACTTAGTCTACTTACCTTGAATTCATCAAAACTATCGAATTCAATCGCTCGACCATCTTCTTCAAGGAATCCTATTGTTAAGTGAACTGAAACTAACATCCCCGTCAAGACATACAATTTAAAAAACATTATAAACAGTCGTACACGAAGAGTGTCAGTTGTTGTTGATTTCGAAACAAAACCCACGATACTAAGAACGGCAGCGCACAAAAATAAAATTGTGCTGCATCTAAGTATGATGAATGAATGACAAGGTGACAACCTTGCTAACGTACATTACCAAAAAACAGCATTTTGTCTGAAGTGTAACGAAATGTTAAGGTTCTATTTTAGAATTCGAAAAATGTTTGCTTACTCAACATAAAAACTTAGTCAGCAATGAAAATAAGGTTGATAAGTTGGATGTAACTTCAGACTTTCTTAAAACAGTAGACAACGATTAAATAAAAAAGACAACATTGATGTTTTTTGTTTAATTTGTAAGTGTAATTTATTTCTTATTAAATGAATTGCCGTTTCCAATGAAATGTGACAGCGTATGAATATTAGGGTGGTTGGTTTTGGTATGAAAACATTTTGTTTTTCTTAAAAACGTAATGGGCCGCTGTCTAAAAGTTGTAGACATGAATACATTAAACCGAATCCAAAATATTTTTTGAATTCAACCATTTTTATTGCAAATATATTGCAATAAAAGCCTTTTTTAGCTTCCAACGCAAGAAAATACAAAACTTCTTAAATGAAAAGGGTCTGCACTTGAATAAATTTGTTGTAGTTGGATGTGATGAAACTGCTGTAAACACAGGATTCAAAGAAGGTGTAATATGAGATGCCTAGAACAACAATTAAAAAGATTATTAGAGTGGTTCATCTGCCAATTACACGCTAATAAACTTACATTGATACAATTATTCGAGCATCTTCCTGCAACTGGACCCCGAAGATTTATAGGAGCAATTAGAAACAATTTAAAGGATTGTGAGATTCTGCTTTTTAATACAAATTAATTAGGTGAATCCACAGTCTTACAACAATCAACCATTCCTGTGTGCGAGTTAGTTTAGGATGGATCATATCTCTGGACATTGCCTCTAAAATCTTTCTCGAAAAATTGTTCATTCTAGATGGCTTACCACGCAAATAGAATTCTGAGACTAAGTTTCGAATGAATTTCCGATGTGGTTTTCCATAAAAACAAATCCAAGTGATATCTATGAAGCGAAACACTTACATACATACAAATTTGGACTTTACGAGATACCTCATGCCATTGACACCTGTGATTCAAACAATGAAGCAATGGATCTTTTTAACATCCAGAAGCAACGGGAAGCAATAAAGGTGCTAGCTCTGTGGTATAAGAATATTTAAAAATCCAGAATTCAATTTTAATGTAGATGACTACATGGCACATGGTACACTCAAGCTAGGCAAATGTATGTCAAAATTGTAACAGAGGCCTCTGCTGCTGTTTGCAGCAGCTTAATGGTAAAACTTTTTCATGACATTCTTTTATAAAAATCATTATGCAATCAATACATTTCAGTATGAATATGTCTCCCTATTGGTTTAAGAAGGCCTTAGAATTATTGCTTCCGTGTAGAAATGAAAACATAAATATTAACTCGAAAAACAAAACCCCCTAATTTTGAAATGATTTACGCCACAAAGTTAGGAGTAAGTTCCTGATGAAATAAATAAACTTAAAATTAAGAAAAAATCCTTCAATTTTAAACACTTTTTAATATTTACTTGGGAAATTTAAAAAATTCGGGTTTGTTGCTGTTATTTTTTCGTGAATTGCAACATCAAGACTTATTAATATATGTACGAGTATATGTTCCATAAAATTAAAATTTTCCTAACAAGACTTCCTTATTTTGGCTTAGCACATAATTTCCTTACTGAAACTCAAAATATAGTTCCTAAAAACAAAAAACTCACAGTGCTCTTACCTGAAAAATCCAACAAACCTGAACTGACAACAAAAGTTTCCAAAAAAGACAATATATTTTTTCTAGTATGTAACGTAATATTTATTGTTTCTTAATTCATTTCATTTCATTTTTTGTATTTCATTTTTTCTTTTTAATTTCATTTTATGTAATAATTCCTTATACGAAATATTTGTTTATATTAGTAACATTCACGGCTCTTTACACATATATATTTAATCATAATTATTAAGCAGTTAATATATATTCTGAAATTATTTTAAAAATAATTTATACTAAAAAGAATAATATATATAAAGTAATTAATTTATTATTGACTTCACAATAGTTGCAATTGTTTTATTTTTATTTGAAAATTACAATCATATAATTATATTTTAAGGGATGGCTGGCACAAGATGCGACGTATAGGTAAGGTGCGTAATTTGGTCAAGAAAAAGATGATATACGAAGGAGGACTAAGTCTTCCCCTATATTGCTTATCTTTTATAATGTTTTAAAGTTTAATGTTGCAAATAAAATGGTATGGCTTTTGATCAAATTCTTTGCAATTTGTTGTATTTGTATTGCCTTGACCCAATTCTTGGCATAGCATACGAATCGTCCTGTACAGTTGCATACTTTTTAAATATTAAAACTTGAACAAAAGAAAACTTAAAAATAGAAAATTTTTTATATTCAAATAAATAATTCAAAACTTGAACAAAAAAAAAACTTAAATTAAATTTTGGAAAGTTTAATAAGTTATATTTATTAAATAAAACAAAACAGATTAAAAGTGAATACCAAGCACAATCTGATTGAAAAACTTGTTTTATTGTTTTCTTCATTTTTATCAAAGGTAAAATTATTTGCGGATAAAATAAAGTCAAAAATGCATGTCTGCTGCATTAACATGTATCAACATTTCGTTTCTTCAAAATAAAGTTGATTACTATTTTTTGATATGGACAGAAGATCAAAACGCAAAAGATGTTCACGAATGAATATTATGGAAAGTGCCACAGTTTTGAAGACGAAAGAGCTTTATCTTCGTGGAGGCACTCTTTTTCATATTCAACTGAGAGAAAGTGCATTTAACCCGCTCCACTTTTTTCGGAAATTGCGTAGGCAGGTACATGTAAATCAACCGTAAATTAAGTTTAATTTTACAAAAACAAAAGTTAAAATTCAAATAAAAGAAATGAGTAGTTATTTCAAAATCAAATCTATTGTTGGGGATTTATTGTTTATATTTTTAATTTAAGACTAAGGGAACTGCAGATTTTGGTGATGAAGGGGTGTTGGGATCGAAATGCTGTATCTCACTCATGTTTTAACACATGAATTGCTTTTTGGTTGATCCCAAAACATCTTATTCGTATTTAAGATCTTAGGTGTAATGGTTACTCTTTTTGTTACATTTCGTCGATGGGAAAATTGCGAAGGCAATTTTGTTCCCAAAAGGTCCACAGTATTTTGAAATTAAAACAATTTGAGTCATGCAGCATTATGGAAAAACTGTACGACATAAAATGTTGATCATGCGGAATTTTGAAACACAAATTTTCGAACCCCTCCTCATAAAAGCTGTTTGTTGTTGGTTGCAAAAAGTTTGTGAGTGGTATGTTTTTATTATTACTATATTTTTAAAATTAAAATGTTGTATTTATATGTTCATACGGGTTTATTAATCACTTGGACAAATTAATTTATTTATTCTATTTCGTAATTAATGTACTTGCTTAATATTTTTTATTTAACATAATTTAGGCATATGTGTTTTTTTTTAAGATTTTATTTAATGTTTTGTTTATAAGTAATGTAACATCACAAAATATAAAACACAAATAAGGATTGATGGAATAAATGATTTGAGTCAGTTACTAGCTAAAGTCACGATTGGGCTTAGTTTTTGAATTTGAAGGGCAAATGATAGTGAAATATAGTTTACAATAACAATGTTCGCTTCATTTGGCTGATGACATTAGCTTTGATGTGGTAAGACTATCGCTTATAGAAACACCTACATACATTCGCAAAGTGTGTGAATGTGCAGCCTTATTGATAAACGCACTAGACGTTGTCTTATTCGTGCAATATTTCATAGAAACATTTTAAACCAAACGCCCTTAGAGGTTGAATAGTACCTAAATAGTGTTTGTTTATTACCGAAATTTGAATTTTATTTGATATTACATTTTTTTTTTAATCTGAATAAATTTGCTCCCATTTAGTTAAAAAAAAAAGGAATATAATACCGAAGTGAAAATTAATCTCATACAAAAAACTTAAATGTTTTGGATTCTTTGGGATTCCTATTTTTTTTTCAATCCTAAAAACACTCGGTACCCTTAAGTGGTCTATTGATTGGACAAGAAAGATGGTGGCAAGCTATATTCTTATGACATCATAATGTAATACATTTCTCTTTTTAAGTAATTTTGTAACATTTTTTAAATAACTATTTATGAAACTATTCATCTTTGGCAAATTTTATTGTATAAGGCTGCTAGTGTTTTTAAAGAAAGCGGTTGTTTATTTTAAAAGCCTCATATTTCTTAAAGCGCAAAAATATCTCAATCCTTTTGTTTTTTTGTAGTATGTTAAATTAATTTGTATAATATATATATATATATATATATATATAAGTTTTTATGTAAAATCTGACATAATTGTTTACACTCTTTCTATATCTTAAGTAAATTATTTTTATATTTATTTTTTATTTGCTGTTATTAGCTGCCAATGAACCAGTTCGAGATATTGAGGGTTCACGTTTTGGTGGAACAACAGGTTTATTTGGCGGGATAGGTGGAGGGACGCCTCTTGTTCCCACTATTGCACTAGATGATATTGGTAATGGTGCTACCGTCACGCTAGCTATTATATTATTAATTGGAACAGCAACTACATTTTGTGATGCCGCTGATTGCCCAGTAATTAAAGGTGTTACTGCTGATGCCCCCGGATTGTGGGCAGTTGCTTGAATCGAACAAGTTGCATTGGCCATAGCTGCTGCAAGTATGGGTGACGTGATGGTATGTAGCTGCTGTTGTTGCGGCGATTGCTGCTGTTGTTGGATTGACTGTGTCATCTGAACTAAAGAGGATGTAACAGATGCTAATGGAGTGCGATGACTGACAGCTGGTAAAACCCCTAGCACACTGGTGGTTGTTCCTTGCTGTATAAAATTATTCATGTTTAAATATTTATTGCTTTTCTTAGGTATAAACAACATAAATTTTATATGATCCAAACATAAATTGGTGCAAAGCTTCTTTGATTACTGTATAAAATTATAAATGGAAATTTAATAATGGTTCTCGATTTTGTTTTGCTTTATTCAGAATTGGTTATTATCCAAACACAAATTTGTGAAAGGCCTCTTGATTAATTTCTAAAATTGTTCATGGATTTTTTAAATGTTTTTTGTTTTGGTGTAATCAACATACATTGTGAAAATAAATTATTGAAAATCCAATTAATCGCTGTTTAAAATAATTCATGGAAGTTTAAGATGATTTTGTTTTGTTTTATTTAAAATTGTTTTTTATTCACACAAACACTTTTGGAGAGCCTCTTGATTAATTTGTAAGATTTTTTTTTGTTTTGTTGATTAGTTATTTTTGCTTTTAATAAGTATAAACAACATACATTTGAATTGTCCAAACATAAAAGAATTAAAAGTCTCATGATTGCTGTATAAAATAATTCGTGGAAGTTTAAGATGTTTCTGAGTTTTTGTTTCGTTTTATTGAAAACAATATAAATTGGTTACTATCCAAACTTGAATTGGGAATAAATAAAAATGTTTATAGAAGTTTTTTGGTTACGATCCAAACATAAATTGGTAAAAGGCTTCTTCATAGATTCCTCTTTCTTTTTTTGGTTCTTGTAATCTAAAAAATAAAACAAAAATCTAAAGTATTAGGAAGTGACACATTTTTACCGAAAACGTCAGTCGCGTGTTATATCTGGTGAAAGGCCACAGATGTAACTAATTGTTTGAAGCTCTACGAATGGTTTAAAAGCTTACAAGAAGAATACAAAAAGGTCATTTTTAATATGAGTAATAATTACGTAATTTTTTGTTTTCTTCAAAAGAGCCATATTTACCATGACAATAAATCGGACTACTTGAAACATTTAAATTCACTGGACAAATCTTAGAATCATAACAACGTAAATGTAATTACATTTTAAAGCAATGGATTTGGACTAAGATCACAGTAGATGTATTGACTTTTTTTTGAACAAAAAACTTGTTTGTTCTCGGAGGAAGGCTGACCGATTGCCCTGTAACACACCTGACCCTGTATTGAATTTATTTTCAGTAAAGGCATGTTTGTTATCTAAAATATCTAGCTACTAATTTTCATTTAACTGCACGGCAATAAATTTCCATTATTTAAAAATTGTATTTGGTTTTCACAAAGAAAAGTAAAACATAAAGAAAATCTATGGCATTCCCTTAATACTTAAAATTACATCCGATATTTTGTCGATTTCTATTATAACCGAAATTGGTTTTAGAAAAAAATATTCAGAAATATTAATTTCAAATTCATACAATGCTAAAGAGTATGAACAAAATTATCAAAAAAAAAATATGAAAAACAAGATGCTAAAGTCATGTCTACATGTATAAAAAATAACAAAGACACGCATTTTGATTCAAAGAATTTACCTTAGGTGCTGGCTGCTGCGTAGAACCAGAATTGGAATCTTCAATTATTATAACATTGGCAGCCCTTAGAGTCTGACTAGACGATATAGACCTTGCAATTCCAGTTGCTATTGATTTGAAGGAAAAACAACATTTATTTTTTTAAACATAAAACAAGTTATAAAAATAAATTTTACTTGGGCCAGATACTGGAACACTGGATACTGTTGCAGTTGGTTGAACTATTTTTGCTATATTAACAAGAGATGATGGAGTTCCACATGAGTCATCTTTGTTTAAAAATAAAACATACAAAATATTTCTTCTTTTTTTTTCAATTTACAATTTTTTTTTTTAGTAATAGGAATTGAAAACAATTAATGAAACTTACCTCCCAATGTCTTTGATTTGGCTGAAACAGTTGGGACAGGAACACTTTGTATTGTTTGCATTCGCTGTGGCAAAATGTTTGTCTTCTTTAGCGCTTCATTTTCACCCTTCAAAAGAGCAACTTCTGTTTCAAGTTCTTTTATTCTGGAAAATATTTATTATAATTATAACAACATTATCCTTTACACTGGCAGAAGATGTTAAATAATTACACAAAATGAAAACTTAAAGTAAACTTGTTTTAACACTCTAATTTATAAAAGTACGGCTTCTCAAAGAAACTTCTCTTAATTTTTGGAAGACGTTAATCAAAAACCAATATTTTCAATTGTATAGAAATGACTATCGCACCTTCAATTGTTTGATTGAAAAACGATATATGTATATTAGATTGATACAAAAAAAAACTAAAATGCCTGCGATTTTTTTTTTGATATTAAGAAGTCGCTCATCGAATTCTTCTTTTTCCATAAACATTTTATGGAATTATTTGGCTTTATAAGTTAAGTCCTTATTATATTTAAATCACGAGTAACTTTTTCTAAAAGGAATTTGAATGGCCTTTAAAAAGTTAGTACTAGTTTCATTATTATCACCACTATCATAGAGATAATATATTACCATTATTATAATTGTTATCATTATTATCATCCATTGCCACCAATCACGGGTTCTTAGGAGAAACTTCAACAGGCTTATCTTTTTAAGAGAGTGATATAGGAAGGATGCTGTGCTCCAAGTACAAGGCCCTGCCAAAAAGAAAGTTGAGGCCACGATGCAACTAATTCGGATAGCTTACGATTTTCAATGCGCTAAACAAAGGGTGTCAACAGAAACAGAGATCCAATGGTGGACAGAGATAGATAGATAACTGCGCTACCCCAGAGATATTAACAACTTCGACGCACAGTCACCACCAGGGGTAGAAGTAGAAGAAACGCTGAGTCTATGCGGGACGCATTAGTGAAGTTAAGAACCAAGAGATCTGAACTCAGGGGCGTCGTCAACTCGAGCAAGAGAGAGAACAATACCTGCTGGCTATGGTGATATCTTCGTATAGTGTTATTTATTTATTTTGTTGAGAATTGAATAAAATGAAAAAAATACAAAAAAATAATGGTAATTGATAGAGCATTACCATACATGGCAGGGAGACAAGGGAAAGGTACGTCACTTAATGTTTTGCTATTGTTGGTTGATTAAGCTTAGTGTACACGATTGCCAGGTCTGACAATCATTGTCAGATCTGCAAACGTCTGACAATGTGTGAAAATGAGCTGACAATGAGCTGAAAATTTAATTTGTGTGTACACGGTTTGCAGATATCTACAAACATCTGCAAATCTGTTGCCAAATATTTGTCTGACAATGTCGACAAACTAATTTGGCCAAATAGCTAGCAATAGATTTGCAAACATTTGTAGATTTTCTGCCAACCGTGTACACACCAAATCAAATTTTGGATCTGCAAATTTATTTTCAGCTCATTGTCACACATCGCATCAGTCAGAAAATTTGTCTGCCAATGAATAAATTTGCAAATGTTCCTCAAACGGCATCTGCAAATTTATTCATTGTCAGACGTTTGCAGAAACGTCAGAAAATGAAAAAAATTTGGTGATCTCCCAATGAATTTTGTGTACACACGATTGCCACATCTGCAAATTCATTTGTCTTCAAAATGATTGATGAACAAATTTTTCTGCAAATCAATTTGGTGTGTACACGGTTGTCAGCTTGCGTGTACACGATTGCCAGATATCTACAAATTAATTGGCAGATATTTGTCTGCAAATTAGGAACCAAACCATTTGTCTGCAAATTAATTTGGTGTGTACACGATTGTCAGCCATTCGAGACAAATTTTTCAGTGACAGATCTGGCAATATTTGCAGATCTGGCAATCGTGTACACTTAGCTTTAGTTTAGGGAGGAACAATAAATTCAAAATTAAAACTTTAATGAAATATGAAGTAATAGAAATAAAATTTTAATTTTCAGGATAGAAATATAAGATGCATTATATAGTATAACGTGCGTACACATTAAAAGCTTACTTATGTATATTTATAAAATGTACATATTTCAATGTTATGGTGGTATTTTCAGGCTCATAAAAGATCCTAAAAATTTCAATTGAGTGGTTTGGGTAAGTTTTTGAAATCAATCCAAATAAGGAACACTGAAAAAAAAATGTACTCGTTTTTTAAATTAGACTTCCACAATTTAATTCATAAACATTACTACTTCTGAAAGTAGAAACCTATAGACCAGCAAAATAAGAAGTGAAAAATATCCTTACAATTCAGCAATGTTGTAACCTTAGAAAGTAATGTGGCAAATATTTTTTGTGAAATTAATGATAAAACAAATAATAACAAAAATAATGAGTTAAAGAATTATAATTGCATTTGTCTTATTAATTTGCATTTTTTTGTAGTACCCGTGGGGTGATGGTAAGTGTGTAGGACTATAACGTCAGGGGTCTTGAGTTTCATCCCTGGCTAAGCCAACTTAAGTTAACGGGTGCTGGCTCTTGCGAGGAATTGACAAACCCTCCAAAAGCAATTCTTGTCTTAAGTACTTTTTCAAATTAGAACGGTTGAGAGTTGTAAATCACAAGGCTCTATTTCTCTACGGACTGTTGCACACCTTAATTATTTTTTATTATTATTAATCATTATTATTATTATTTTTTTATATAATTGGCGCACATTTTCATTATCATTATTAACATAACAATCACCATTATTATCATAACTATTATAATTATAATAATTGTTATAATTATAATAATTAATATAATTATTATCATTATCATCATTATCATCATTATCATCATTACCATCATTATCATCATTATCATCACTATCACCATTATCATCATTATCATCATTATCATCATTATCATCATCATTATCATTTGTTTATCATTATTATATGTACATTTTTACTATTATAATTAATTAATTTGTATTAATTTTTTAATAAGAAAAATATAACGAACCGTTTTTCTTCCTTAACGAGTGCCAGCCTCATAGTTTTGCGTTCATTTTCGAACGATTTTGATTGCTTTTCCAATTCGGCTTCCATACGGAGTGACTTCTTACTCTCCTCCTCTAATCCTTCCGCCAAAGAATCCGAACGTTGTTTCTCCTCACTTAATATCTGAGCCAAATCCTCGGAACGCTTACCCTCTTCCGTGTATTTCATTAATATCTTCTTTCGTTCGGCTATCAATAACAATACAATTTGCTTCTGGCGACCACGCTCGAATTCCAGCGTCTCTTGTAGCTTCTTAATATCCTTTTCCAGTTTCTTAGATTGGGTTCGTTCCACTTCAAGTTCTTGTTTCAGTTTGGTTCGTTCCATTTCCAAGCCATACGTTATATCATCACCCTGAGCAGTGTCATGTTCATGTTTGCGTTTTTCTTCTTCGAGTTCTTGCAACATTCTCTGATTATTGTCCAGCGAATCAGTCAATATGCTCACCATTCGAACGTGCGTGGCTCGTTGCTTATGGACCATCTGGTAGAGCGATTCCATTTGCTGTTCGATAATAACTCGGACTTCCATATCAGCTTGAACTGCTGCTGTTGATGATTGACGGCTTATTAAGTTTCCGCCCAGAGCGATCTTGTCACGAAACAGTGCAGCATGCGGATCAGTATGTGGAATGAGATTCGAACGAAGATGGGTAATAAAGTGTTTGACACGTTCGTTTCGCAAAGCTGCTATCACCACTTCACGAGCTTGTAGCTCGCCTTCGAGGTATACGAGCATTTTTATCAATTCGCTTCGAGGCATGTCTGTTCGGGAGGATTTCTAAAATGATAAAATAAAAGCATTTATTCTAAAACTGATAAACCACACACATTTTTTAAATGTATTACCTGATTATTGGCGGCTTTCATAGTTAGAAAATCAAATTTGCTGGTGAGACCACTTGTACCGCCCGTATTACCTCCAACTCCTCCCAAATCTCCAGAACTGCATCCAACGACCCCAACATATCGAGCTGTACCGTGAGTGTTTTCATTTTCGAAAGGATCATTTTTATCGGAATCTGCAAAACAAATAACAATTGTATGCTGCATTGTAAAACAGGAGCCCTCAGTTCTTAAACTCACCATAAGAATGTAAACTATTATCGCACAAAGAATTGCTCAATTCCCGTTCTGCTTTCACCGAATCACTACTGTTCTGAGCCCCAGCCATGGTTTTATATGATGTTCTCGTTAAAACTAGTGCTGTTCTTTAAGAATCCTTACGTTTCTACAATTTTTCGCTGCCTCTCTTCACCGACAACAAAATGTACAGCCTTGGCGATACTTTGCCATTTATGCCAACCCTCTTAATATTTATTTGTCTGCGTCTTGAAAATTCGTAATCGTGAATACAAATCCTAGTTTTGAGATGCTCATCTGTTAGTTCTAAGTAAAAAAAAAACACAAACTAAAACTATACATTCCATATGTGAGAAAAATAACTAAAACAACCAAATAAATATTTCTTTATATTAGTTTTTCTTTCCTATATTTTGTGATGTAAGGTTCTTGATATACAACACACAAACCTTTTATTTTCTATCTTGTTTTCGTCTTTAATTAGATTTTAAAGGAGAGCACAGAAAAATAAACATTACACGAATTTGTTAATTAAAAAAGTTTTTGTTTTGCTTTTTACAGTTAAGTATAGGGAAAAACTCCGGAAAACAGGGTGAACACATACCGTTTACAGAAAATTGGCTCGACAAAGACCAAATAAAATATCAATATCCTGACGCCTTTCTTCGCTTCCAAAAATCAAATTAAATCAAATAATTCATTGCTAAAACTATTAAGAATGAGATTTTTACAATTTTGTTTCAATAAAATTTACAAAAAAAAATCTTTTCCTAGTCCTCCTCCTGCTGCCGCTAACTGATGGTGTTTCAGCTTTGATAGTTTGCAGTAGGTTTTAGTTTGTATTTATTATAAGTTCATTAGTTTTCTACTAAAGAAAATAAAATTGAAATTCAATTTTTAGAAAGAAAAAGAAAAAAACAGGATTCTCACACGGGTTAGAGTAAAATATGATTGATTTTGATTTTGATTAAGACAAAAAAGTAAATTCATTTAATTTCCGAAACACCAGCCACACACACAAACAGACTTAAGAAGACAAACCCTACAATTTAATGACTTTGACGTTCGTTCCTAATTTAGTGACGGCAGAAAAACAGCAGAAGGAAAGAGAACGAAAATAATCAAATTTAACTGGTTTGGTTAGTAGCAAGAAGAAGAACCAAAGCATCCAATATATCAATCAAAAACAAAACACTCTGTATGAAGATATAAATCCTTCGTACGTATCACCCTCCAAAACCTATTTGTTTACATTTTGTATTTCTAATGTGGACGTATTCAACGAGAAAAATTGACGTGTTTTCACATATACATAGACACAATTACTGAGTTTTTAGGGGAAATTTCATAAATTAGAGGAGAAATTACACGCACACTAAGAATAATTTTATGAGAGATGTCTACCGAGGATTTATATCTTCATATAGATTGTTTTTGATATCAATATTCTTCGCAAAAACAGCACGAACAACCATCTTGTTTTGCCCTGAAGCGCCGAACAGCTGATGGACGAGTTGATTCTTTGGATGTGTAAAATTCAGGTCATTATTGGCTTTGTGGTGTCTTTTATTGACACCAACTAAACGAGTGCCAAAGTCACCACAGAAAGAAGTGAACCAAAGAAAAGAAACATTGAGTTTAGTTTAGAAATTTTAATAATAATAATGATAATAATAATTCAACAATTGAATGAAGCTAAATAAATATTAATTTTTAAGTTGAAAAGACTGTGCGGTGGAACATAAGAAAATCAGACCGAATTCAACAAGAATGAAAATACGAATGGTTAAGTAGCATTCACATGAGCGCGACCAACGAACGACGAATGAATTACAAAATATGATTTTATGTACGTTTAAAGACATATTTGAACACAAAATCTTAACAAAACGATAGCAATATAGTTTCTATTTGATTTATGATGCATACTTTTACTTTTCAATATCATTATATTAATAAATTTAAGAAAACAAATTTATTCGTCGCGAACAAAATTTTAGTTGATACGAACTGTCAAACTTTATTCACGTCCCACATACCATCCACACTGCAACGAATAAATTGTTCGCGCGCTACATAACCTAAAAGTCAAACTTCATTCGCGACGAATTAAAAGCTCTCATGTGAAAGAAATGTCAAAATCGACGAATATTCCTTCATTCGTTGGTCGTGCTCATGTGAAAAGTGCTTTAGAGAAATTCAAATTTCAGTTTGTAGGTATCTGCTCAATTTGGCAGTTTGGTTCTTCGTACACTTTGAGTTAAGAATTTGTTTGTGTGGCGACACTCTAACGACAGTCACGCTCCTGTTGGCGAATTCCAACTTTCAACATTTTATCTTCAAAGTGTACGAAAAACCAAAGAAGAAAATTCCAGAATAGAACAAATTCTTAACTCGAAGTGTACAAAAAACCAAACTGCCGAATTGAGAAGATACAAACTGAAATTTGAATCATTGAATAATTACAAATAGAAGTGGACACCGAACATTGCTCAAACGACTATGCGACTTCTTTGTATATGAAAACTATAGTACTCTCATGGTAGAAGTCGAATAGGGCGGCATCTACATATTTTTTGTGGAAGGTCTAGTCAAGACATTCATGTAGAAATCGATTTGCAGTCGGGAGACTTGGGAGACTTAAAAATGTTATAATTTGAAATAGAGAAAGACTATAGAGAATTAACGAAAGTCTGAGTGAGGAGGAAAACACGTTTGTTTCTTTGTGTTTGTATTTTGGTGTGGGTATAGTTTTTGGTTAAATCTTTGTATATGAAAACTTTTTCATGTACAAAGGTTACATACGCAAAACGGTAGTCTTTCTATTCAAAGATATTAAGACAAAAGCAGGTGAATTGCGATTTCGTGTAGTAATTTTATATTCTTGGTTTAAATTTTTTTTTTTTGATGATTTGCGGATTGTATTAGGGAATTATAACTTGAACTATTATAGGCAAGTAAATATGTAGGAATTGTATTCTTATCCAATAATAGATAGCTAGCTAAATAAATTTAAAAAATTTGATCACCTAAACCTTTCTTACAATTTGTTTTTATATCGAACATAAAGAAGTTTAAATTTTCAAAGTCTTAGAAAGATGATTTTTTTAAATAAATAAATTTGTTTATTGATAGGTACCTACATTTTTAAATTTAAAAATACAGGAAATATTTTAAATAGTCCTTGTTTTTCATTTGAACTTATTCGTTCTAAAATTGCCTCTACCTCCTACACGAAGAGACATAGACCCCTTTTCGGTAGTCAAAAGTGCACGTACGTATATTTTAAAACAGTAGTAAGACGTTATGTTTATACCAAATTTATAGAAAAAAAGTTAAAACTTTGCTCTGGCAGAAAAAAATTGGATTTGCAAGAACTTAGATATCTTAAGACTGAGACAAAGGCATCAAATTTATGTAAGTACAATTACAAAGTCTAATAGGTACCTACTTCTATAAAGATCCAAATAAAGTCTTTAACCTTATTAAAAGTAAACATTTGCTTATACCCTTGAATCTTGATCATTCAAAATTGTTGATAGGAAGGTCCTTCTTTTAATAAATATCTACATAGGTATATCATAAGAACTTACAGCCAAAAGTATGTTTCAAAATTTTTCCTTGAAACACTTTTTTGACCGGAAGTTATAACTACCTACTTTATAAACTGAAAGATAGGTATGTGTTAATTTTTAAAACAAACAAATTTAAAAGTTCCTCATCCCATTTAAAAAATTCACTACCATTAAAAAACGTCAAAAAATTAAATATCCATCTTTTCATTATACCTAAGTTGTCAGCAATTTTGTAACTAGCTTTTAAATGATGTTATGAGGTATCAATTAACAAATTTATTTATTTAAAAAAATCATCTTTCTAAGACTTTGAAAATTTAAACTTCTTTATGTTCGATATAAAAACAAATTGTAAGAAAGGTTTAGGTGATCAAATTTTTTAAATTTATTTAGCTAGCTATCTATTATTGGATAAGAATACAATTCCTACATATTTACTTGCCTATAATAGTTCAAGTTATAATTCCCTAATACAATCCGCAAATCATCAAAAATAAAAAATCTCAACCAAGAATATAAAATTCCTACACGAAATCGCAATTCACCTGCTTTTGTCTTAATATCTTTGAATAGAAAGACTACCGTTTTGCGTATGTAACCTTTGTATATGAAAAAGTTTTCATATACAAAGATGTAACCAAAAACTATACCCACACCAAAATACAAACACAAAGAAACAAATGTGTTTTCCTCACTCACTCAGACTTACGTTAATTCTCTATAGTCTTTCTCTATTTCAAATTATAACATTTTTAAGTCTCCCAAGTCTCCCGACTGCAAATCGATTTCTACATGAATGTCTTGACTAGACCTTCCACAAAAAATATGTAGACGCCGCCCTATTCGACTTCTACCATGAGAGTACTATAGTTTTCATATACAAAGGTTATAACCATTGAATAATTACAATTAATTAATTATTCAATGGTTATAACTAATTCTGAGTGAATTTCCCAAAAGGACCAAATCTGTCAAATTGGGTGTTGTATTTAATAGAACGATACAATTTTAAATAAATCAGCGTGCGCTACTAGCGCCGTATGAACAAAAAGTGTCGCCATCTAGAGCATCTGCCCGTTGTCCCTTCTTCTATTTGTAATTATTCAATGCTTCCACCATAAGAAAGTCAATACAAAGTTGGTGGTTTTCGTATATGCTCGATACTTCTACTTTCAGTTGATAGGAAAGTTGGCGCTTGTTACGGTTGAAAGAATACGTATTCGAACAATTTAGGTTTTCGGTTATCTTTCAAATAAGCAATTCATATTATCTTCACCAAAAAAATTCTTCCCATGAGAGTACTATAGTTTTCATATACAAAGATATTACAGTCAAAATCGGTTATAACGACATCGGTTATAACGAAATATCGGTTATTACAAACTTATCTCGAAGTCCCGGCCGAGGTTTATACAAAATGTACTAACCAAATATCGGTTTTAACGATATCGCCTATAACGAATTATCGTTTATAACGAACTATTTTAAATGGAATATTTAAAAATTTATCGCTTATAACGAAACTATAAAAAAAAATAAGTAGGCATTGGAAATTTCGCGCATTTAAAATGATAAATTATGGGGATTCCCTTTTTTTTGTTGTGTTTATACTCGAATTTCTGTTTCTGAGAGGAACTGGAATAGTCATACTTGGTTAAATGTATTAGATTTTTTTCAAAATGAGTTCAAAGCGTAGAGTTTTTACGATTGAAGAAAAATCTGCAATAATTTCAAGGCTCGAAGCTGGTGATTCCAATAAAAGTTTGGCAGCAGAGTTTTCTGTATCGGCATCAACAATCTCTACCATTTTCAAAGACCGAGAGAAAATTAAGAAGAATTTTGAAGAATCCAACTTAAAAATAAAAAAAGTTTGTAAACACTTTAATAAAGAACAAAAGATGGAAAATCGGTTATAACGAAACACCGGATATAACGAACGGATTCTCCAGTCCCATCGAGTTCGTTATAACCGATTTTTACTGTATATCTTATATGAAGTACACAGGATTTTGCAGTTTTAATTCTGAAAATTAAGTGAGAGTTAGAAAACGAATATTTTCTAGATAAATATTTACATTAAGTTATGTATAGAAATCATATTATTTGTATGTAAGTGTAATGTATGTTCCATAAAATAGGGTAATTTTTTGGAGTCTAAGTCTTAGAACAATTTAAAATTAAATTAAGTAAAAAATATAGAAATATCACACAAACATTACTGATCGACTTTCTTATCGATCACACAAGTGATCACAATTTCTAAAAAAGAGGCTGGGATGCGACCCACACTTATAACTTCCCATCCCGTCTGTCGATTTGTCCAAATTTTTACCAAATTTGCGTACTATTTTTTGTAGATTTTATTTTTTTATGAAAAAACGGACTGTTGGATTTTTATAAAAAAAAACTACTGAATATCGAAAACAATATTTTCTGAGAAAAAAAAATATTTTGGGGAGAGTACGATAACTTTGGCGACAAAGTTTAATGACGGATTTGTATAGAACAGTTAAAAACAAGCTTTTTTACTATGGGAGGGGGGGTCTATCTCCTCCCGTTTAGGCGGTAGGGGCAATTTAAAAAAATATGTACATTAAATGGAAAAAAAATAATTAAAAAATAACGGTAATACTTACAATTAAGTATTATACCTTTTTTTAAAGCCAACATTTTTGTCTATTAGCTTGTTTTTAAATCAAGTCAAAACTATGCATAGTTTTTGAAAAAAATGGTTTTAAACTAAAAATGTATGCAAACAAAATTTAAAAAAAATGTTTAAAGTGTAGTTTTTCAAAACTTTCAAATTATCTACTGTTTTTTTTTTAGAATTCATTGCTCTTATTTGTTTTTGATCAAAAACTGAAAACTAGATGACTTTATGTCTTCTAGTTCTTGAGAAAATTGAAAATTACCAAAAAAAATATTTTAATTAAATTACTTTTTCCTTGCTTGAGTATTAACGTAGTCTTATTTTGATAGTAATAATCGAATATGGATGAAGATATAATAAGGATAAATTAATTTTTCTTAAATCCAGCTTATTTAAATGCAAAAGAAACTTTGCATGCAACCCCATCTTGCACCCACCGCACCTTTCACCCTCCCCACCTTGCACCCACTCCACCTCGCACCCACCCCAAATCCTATAGTGTGCCCAAGCAGGGGGATTGCAGGGGGGCAGGATGCCCCCCCTTACAGATGCCACAGTTGCATACACCCAAACTCGCACACACCTTACTGTTGCATACACCCAAACACGCATTACGCATACGCAAATACCATTATTACTATCAAAATAAGACCACTCAAGCAAAAAAAAAAGAATTAAATTAAAATAGTAGTTGTGGTTATTTTCAATTTTCTCAAAAACTACAAGACATAAAATCATCTAGTTTTCAGTTTTTGATCAAAAACAAATAAGAGCAATAAATTCTGAAATAAAAACAATGGTATATACTCTTGAAGTATTGAAAAATTACACTTTAAACCTTTTTTTTTTTAACTTTTTTTACTCAAATTTTGAGTTTTAAATTAAATTTTTCAAAAACTACACATAGTTTTGACTTGAATTAAAAACTGGCTAATAAAACAGAATGTTGGCTTTAAAAAAATGTATAAAACTTAATTGTAAGTATCACCTTTATTTTTTAATTATTTCCATTTTAAATAATAATTTTTTTAAATTGCCCCTACCACCTAAACGGGGGGAGATAGACCCCCCCTCCCATAGTAAAAATGCTTGTATTAAGACCCTCTACCAAAAATCGTTATTATATCTTGTCGCCAAAGTTATCGTACTCGTGCCAATATTTTTAATTTTTGAAAAGCTTTTTGAGTCGAAAATAAATTTTTACCAAGTTTTAGTATTGTTTTTTTTAGGTTTTTATTTTTTGTAAAAAAAACTGTCAATTCGATTTTTCTCAAAATTTTATCGACTGTTGAAAACAATATTTCTTATAAGATAAAATTAGTTTGAAGCCAATGTCTCAATTTTTTGAAAAGATATTCGAGTCGAAAATCAATTTTTACCAACTCTAATAATTTTTTTTTAGGTTTTTATTTTTTGTAAAAAAAACTGACATTTCGATTTTCCTCAAAATTTTTCCAAATGTTGAAAACAATATTCTTATAAGTTAAAATTAGTTAGAAGCCATTATCTTAAATTTTTGGAAAGATATTTGAGTCAAAAATCAATTTATAACAACTTTTGTTAATTTTTTTTTTCGGTTTTTAATTTTTTATAAAAAAAACTGTCAATTCGATTTTTTTTCAACATTTTACTGAATGTTGACAGTAAAATTTTTTGAATTATAAAAGTAGTTTAAAGCCAATATCTCAAAGTTTTAAAAAGATATTTGAGTCGAAAGTCAATTTTTACCAACTTTTATAAATTTTTTTTAGGTTTTTATTTTTTTTAAAAAAACTGTCCATTTGATTTTTCTCAACATTTTATGAGATGTCAAAAACATTATTCTTCGTTGAACAAAATTGTTTTGGAGATGAAATCATATTTTAGTAGTAAAATTTTCGAGGTGACAAATTTTTTTTTCATTTTTTTGGATTTATAAAAAAACCGTTAATTGGATTTTTTCCGAAAATATACTTGTTTTGTATCACGTCACAATATATAATATAAAATTTAATTCAAGTCTCTAGTTTCATTGGTTCATGAGATATTTAGGGTTAACCAAAATTTTCACCTTTTCTTTAAACTGCTATGGTAAAAAAACCACTAACGCAATTTTCTTGAGAGCATTTTCTGCATCTTTCTGCTGTATTATCTGTATAACAAAATTTATTTGAAGTCGATATCTCTTCTGGTTCTTGATCTACGGACAACGAAAAAAACGTCGCTAACGTACCTACTTTGTTTTCACACATAGCGTATATTTTCCTTTAGTACAAGTGACCACAAAAACGGACGGCAGACGAATAAAAATCGTCTGTTGTGAATGCGTTCGCGTAGTCACGTACGCCACTGATAAGATGGCGACGCACGGCGGCACGGTCGCCGTATATTTCAGTCGTTGAGACGGCTGTTTTAAATCATCCGTACGGAAAAAACCCGTCTCCGTCCAGTGTGAAAGCTTTAGTTAATTTTATTAGTTTACTATCAATGGCTTACGGATAAAAACCGTACGGATTTTAATCGTACGGACGAAACCGTCTCGTGTGAAAGAGGCCGTACGGACGTACAAACGTACGTACACACGCACGCACAGACATCTTTCTAAAAATCTTTTATTTCGACTCTAGGGACCTTGAAATGTCGAGAAATGTCAAAATTTTCAATTTGACAAATCGGACCCATTACAATAACTTCCTATGGGAAGTTAATAAGATCTTGCGATTTAACACCTTTAGACTTTTTACCTGCAACATACAGGCAAGTGTTGTATTCGCAAAAAATTTCGTATTTGATATTTTAATCTCAAACATTACGATGGTAGAGAGGTCGAAAAAAATGGGTCCCCTGATTCCACCGTCTCGCGTCTGTCTGTCTGTCCTCGCCTCGGTTTTAATTTCAAACTATTTAATCATATGCAAAATATTGTTGGTAATTTTTGATTAATTTTTTAACAAAAATTCAACTACATATCAAAATTCAACAAAACACGAAAATCAGATTTGCAAAAGTACCCCATTATTACTTAACAATTTCAGAAAACCTTAATCACAATTAACATTTATTTAAAAAAGAACTAACGAAACAATATAGAAAGCTTGGTAATAACATTTAAGCGTTTTTCATTTTACTTTTTCTTCTTTGTCATTAAGTTGTTGGGTAGTTAAATAAATAAGATGAGTCGCGCTTAAAGTAAGTCCCATGTTTTTATGTCATGCTTGTCGTCTTGAGAGTACTACTTTCTACCAAACACCAACCCATTATTTATCGGTGTGGTGCAGGAAAAATTAATGTCTAGTCGATACCTGAATCAGGCATCTACTAAGTTTTAAGGCTTAAATTACAATTTGCTATGATTCCAAACAAATACCTTGCCCTGTTCCTAACTCTCTAGACAAAGTTATTCATTTAGTTACAGGTAACCGAGCAAGCAATATGAAGATATTGTTTTTCAATGACAAACATTGGTACATCGTTGGTTTTTCCGTTAACCATGATACCTAGAATATTTACTTTATATATATGTAGGTTAAAAAAGTACGTAGGGGTATAAGTATAAGATATGATTGATTTATTTCTTTATGCCTACTTTACAAACAAACAAGCCTCTTAATTGTGTAGGTATATTGTACCATCAATATGAGTGTTTGTCCCTTTCAATATGTTGTCCATGTTAAATCCAAACCACTCAGTTCTATTGGTAGTGCCGCCCCCAGTTCACACATTACCCTAAATTAAATCTGAACTCTAAAGTCAACTTAAAATGTCAATCATAAGAGAAGTTGACCGTACAAATCTAAAAAAAATAAAATCAAAAACCAAACAGCAGTAGCCAGCCAAAAATTTAAAGTAGGTACAGAGCCGGATTTAGGGCGGGGCAACCGGGGCGGATGCCCTGGGCCTCCACAAACGGGGGGCCCCCACAAAGAGACTTCGGAAAATTTGTTTCGATTTGGATTGTCATACAAAATCAACCTCATTGTGACAAGGAGTCAAACGCTAATATTAATAATTGACGCGTGAATCATGATCGAGGAAAGAATGTGTCTGTTTATTGTTTAGGCACGGCTCAAGCTCTCACATTAGAAATTAGAAATAATACTTATAGTACAGAATATTGAATAATATAAAATATAAAGCACACAGGATCATATTTCGCCATATCACACCACTTCCAGTCATCAATGTTGATTGTTGTTGTTTTTGTTACTGCTGATGCAGCTGGGCCGTTGCAGTTGCCCGTTGATATTTGATTTTCATGGATGAAGTCGTTCTCGGTCGCAAGTACCGCTTATCACGACACTATGAAAAAGGGTGTGGACTTTCGCACTTGTATGTTGATGGTTTGGTTTCGATTTGATCGTCAACGTCGTCGATGAATGAGGATGCGTAGCGTTAATGTGTTTGTTGTTGCGCTCGTGCCCAAAAATCTGCCGGACGAAGAACAATTTCTTGTCGGCGCCATGCCATTGCTCTTCCCATGGTTATTGTGCAAGTAGAACTTGGACTTGATGATGGTGTTAGGGTGTCCCGTTGGATGTTAGGATGGCTTCTAGGTTTGTCAATCAGAGACTACAGTCAGATGTGAATCTCTAACAGTGTCCATTCAAGTTTCCGTGCGTAATTTTGTCTTCATGCAGTTGTCTATTCTTTTATATTTCTCCAAAAGAATAATTTTCTTCAACCAACGAGCGAGTGTGAGTTTTTTTTTTGCCCTCTGCCTGTCCACGTTAATCCACAGTACAATAAAAATTGGCAGTTCGGATGGGGAATTTGTAGTATATTCTGCGGATTTTACTAGCCTATTCAGCCCATTTTTCGTATTTGCGTGTCGATACAAGATACGACGGCATCGACGGTACCTGTTTCGCCCGTTTTTTGTCTGTACAAGTGTACGACCCGTGCGTCGCAGCGTTGACAAGTGTCCGCTGAGTGGCGTGCTTGTAGCAGAGAATCCCAGAACTTGATACGTTCTCGTGCGTCTGAAAAGCTACGAACTTGCGAAAATTGTGCAACAAATATAAATCATTCCTAATTTTTACGGACAGACCACAGACGTTAAGACGTGAATATTTTCATCGTTATCTTGTAATCTACAATATAAACCAAATGTCATGTTTGATTGTGCAATTACGAAAACGTGTTTTTTCTTAACATACACTGTGTGCCGTAAGTAATGGATAATATAACTTTTCTTGTGGTTGGGATAGAACTTTTTTTTATCAGTTTTCAGGACGGTCATAAAGTCTACTATGCGGCATTTCAGGGTTATCCATTACTTACGGGACACCCTGTATAATAGAATATATGAAATATATGCAGAGAACAAAAGAACATAAAAAAACGGTTACGGAAAGGTTATGATTTATTGTTCATCATGCGTTTGCTTGGTTCTGGGTAAGTTAATTATTTTTATTAAGGGAACTGAAATTTCGTGATCACATCCTAAAAGGTAAATTTACGTTTCCTAGTTCAATTTTAAAATAGTTTTTTCTCAATTCACTTCTGTCTCTTATTTTTTGAGTGCATGCACATAACTCGACAGGTTTCAGTACATTGCTTGCAGCTTCTCTATTCTTTTCATTTTCCATGTGTACTGCATGTACATTTTTTGTCTTTGATTGATTCATACAAAAAGGAAAAGAACTATGGAACAGGTCAAACGCCGGAACTATTTTACTACCAAATTCTCGAAAATCAAAATTTCAGGGCTACATTCCCAAACCTCGAAATTGCATTGAGAATATATTTGGTTTTGATGGTGACAAATTGCACTGGAGAGCGCTCATTTTCAAAAATGAAAATTATACAAAATAGGCTTTGAACCACGATGGGACAAAACCGTCTATCGAAGCTTTCTCTTCTAAGCATTAAAAGCGATTTACTCAGAGAACTGGATTTCAACGAAATCATCAACGATTTTTCGGCGAAAAAAGCTCGAAAGGTTCCGTTTGTTAACCCTAAAATTTAATTTTAGGTAATTCTTTTTTCGGTTTATATTTATATGTGTTTGTTCAATACTTAATGAATTTATGTACTTAGTTTCACAATACCTAAATTATTTATTGAAAAAAAATGGTTTACTTTATTTTGAAAATAATTTGGGGCGAGGGGGCCTCCACTGCTTTATTGCCCGAGGCCTCTGGATTTCTAAATCCGGCCCTGAGTAGGTATCTTTTTGTAACATGTCGTGCATACTCTGTAAGGCAAGTTTTAGGTTTCGGGCGAGAAACATATTATATGTATGTTTCTACTATTTTGGGTACCTACCTTTTCGAAAAGGTTTTATGTAAAGAAAATAAGACATGCTTGGCTACAGAAAAAGTTATTTAGAAAAAAAATCAACTAAAATTGCTTTTAATTGAAATCCCAATACACTTTTTTAATTACTTTAAAATAATGTAATTACAAAATTTCAATTACTAATTACATGTCATTGAATAGCGTCAATTACTTATAATTTAATTATATAAATTTAATCATTACACAAAATTGTAATAAAATATTATTTCCGATAGTTATATTTTATGTGTCTTACTTTGAATTAAATAATAAAAAAAGATATCAACTGTAATTCAAAAGTGATTTCTCTCAAGTCAATAATAAAAAAAGATATCAATTAGCTTAACTGTAATGCAGAAGTGATTTCTCTCAAGACATTTTTCAATCACATGTAATTAATAAGCTGCATTTTTCAATTACAATTACAAGTACATAATTCGAACTTATATTTTTTCAATTGCAATTACGTGTAAAGGTCGTTTATATTAAACAAATTGCATTGTTAATATTTGAATATGGAGTGGTTAGGACTGAACTTATTTTAATAATTCTTACTAAAATGAATAATAAACACATTAATACTGATAGTAAAAGTTAGATTATAATATTTCTCTATACATTCATATTTTGTAAAAAAAAAAGGATATGTATATTTTTTGTATATGTGAATTGAAATTAATATCAATATAATAAAAATATATTTTTTGAAAAGTTTTAACTGAGCATTATATTCGAGAGCCTGTTTCTTAAAGTTATATTTAATTTAAGTCTATACAAACGATGACCATCAGTCGATATTTTAGTAGTTTACCACTTTTAAGAACAGTACAGATGAAATATAAAAAATAGAATTTCAAAAATAAGTTTATTTTGTAGGTATATAAAATTAAAATTAATTGATCTATAACTAATACTTTGTTGTTGCTTTAAGGTAGGTTTTATAATTTTAAATTATATAAACTGCAAAAGTAATTCAATGAATATCCTTATTGTTTAATTTAAATAGTTTTTACTGTCTGTGTCGACGTGTACCATCACTTGAAACAAACATGTACATATGTATGTATAAATACAAGATGTTCGTTAAACTCCAAGCTACCTGACTTAAGACCAAATACTTGCGACTTGGTTTTGGGTTTTATATTTATTTGTTTAGCTGTTAGCCAGCTTAAAATGAATAAACTAGATACTTTTATATTATTCTCAGCCAAAGAACGCGGAGATTATTATCAAACATAAAAAAAACCTACCTTACCTATCTACAAAAAAAGTGTTTAAACCTCATAAATGAAATGGAAGATATAATTTTTTGATTTGACTTGGATTTTTATGGAAAAAAGAAAATGTTAAGAAAACAATAGTCCTCAATCCGTACACACATTATTTTTCCATTAAAAGATATTCAAAAGTGGGTGACCCCTCTCATCTATAGACAACCAACGGTAACAGTTATGGGTACCATAAGAATCTACTTATTTGCTTATTCACTTCAATCAATTCATATTTTTTTTATTTTATATGAATTGAATGTATTTATTGGTGTACATATTTGTTGTAGTTGACTTTAGTCAGTAGGCATTTAGGTAGTACAAAGCACTTTATACTTCTTACCTACGGATGATAATTTAATTTAAGAGAAGACGGAAACAAGTATTTGTAAAATATTTCTTTGAGTGGTTCTCATTATCCGAATATCAATCGGATGACAATTTAAAGAAATGCTTGACTGGGTCGCACGAAATTCCTCCTGTATCCGAAGAGTCTGCTTAAAAATATTTCTTTTATTTTAAGATTTAACAATGTACCTGCAAAAAAGTTTGTTTTCAAAAATTTAAACCCCATTTGATTTCTCAAAAACCCTTAATTTTTCAAAATTTTCATTTGGAACTCGTTAGAGCGGATTTTTCTTAATTAATTGTGTATATGTATATAACATTTTTAAATTTTAGTTTAAAAATATTTTCGATACGCAGTTATTTCGAACCTATTAATACACGTTTTAAATTAAAATTTCGTTACAAAATGATTACACATTATCACGATATTGAATTTCGAAAAAAAAAAAATATTTTAATATCAAATCAAAAATGAGAACATTTTTTTTTACACTTCAGAATTTCAGAAAGTAGTAAGCTTATAGCAAGCGTCAAACTGCGATCAGAGGCTCATCATAAGTGCATGTGTTAGTTGTTAGTAAAAAAATAATACAATTATAGCCTAACACACGCACAAAATACAAAACATAATTAACATTTAACTATTACAGAACAAAAAATAAAATAAGAAATTTTACGATAGTGGAGCACTGGTTCTAAACAATGATTTTAATCCCACCTTATTCAAATTTAAATCTATCGATGAACAGTTTAAGTTATATAAAATGCTCATTCGACTTAAAGCTTTATTCTTCGCATAGTTTGTTCTATGGAAGTCAATATGTATAAAATCAAATGTACGCAGCTGATGAGTTCCGCCTCGGTAATTCAAATGTACACAAGATAGCAAATAAGGTGCATCAAATACTATTAATGAGTTGATGAAAAAATACTAAGTCATTATTAACACGCCTTTGATGAAGAGATTGCATTTGAAGAAGCAGAATACGATGTTCATAGGGAGGCAGATCATAAGGATCATCCAAAGGAAGACCCTTTAGGGCAAAGCGAATGAAGTTATGTTGAATTGATTCGATACGTTTTCTACGAATTTCGTAATACGGAGTCCATACCTGCGAATCATACTCAAGATGAGGACGAACATGGCAATTATACAAAGAAAGAGTAACATAGGGATCATTGAACTCCTTTGCCCAGCGTTTTATAAAACCAAGCATAGAACTTGCTTTATTAACAATCAAATTAATGCGATGTGTAAATTCTAAGCTGGAACAGAAATGAACACCTAAATCTTTAAATGTGGAGACACGCGACAGAGTTTTTGCTGTGATATACAATAATCAAATACACTACCGATTCGTTTTTTAGTAAAAGTTATCGTCTGGCATTTTAAAGGGTTGAGTGAAAGGCTATTTTTCCCACACCAAAATGTGAAACTATCAATGTCGGCTTGTAAAAGAATACGATCATGGGTGGACTTTATTATTATAAAAATCTTCATGTCGTCAGCAAAAATGAGTACTTCACTTGAGCGTAGACATGACGGCCAAGATGGCTTCGCTGGGGAACACCTGATTGAGCAACAAAAGGTTCAGAAAGACAATTTTTAAATTTTACCTCATAGGATCTGTTTTCAAGGTATGATTTGATCCAAGCTAAGAAAAATGGTGGAAAACCAAGAGCTTTAAGTTTAAATAAAATAATTCCGTGGCTAAGTTGGTCAAAAGCTTTGGAAAAGTCAGTGTTTATACAGTCAACTTCATAACCTTGTTCTAAAGCGTTTGAACATATGTTTGAGAATGTGAGGAGATTAGTAACGGTTGATCTTTTTTTCACAAAACCATGTTGCTGTTCGCAAATGAGATTCTTACTAAAAAATGCTACACTTTCACATACAACTTGTTCAAACACTTTAGGAATGCAAGAAAGTTTTGCAATGGGCCTGTAGTTGCTTATATCCGCCTTGTTACCTTTCTTGAAAATTGGTGTTAGAAATGACTCCTTCCATATATTGGGAAATTTGCCTGTTTTTAGAGAAAGTTTAAATAAGAACGTAAGGGGTTCAACTAAAGCATAACTACACTTTTTTAATACTATCGGGGGAATACCATCGGGGCCGGCTGAGCAGTTATCATTCAACGCGGATAAAACATCAAGGACCGTACTCCGTAGCACAGGGATGTGACTACAGCTAGTTTGTGAAAAGGAGTGAAGATTATGAAAATAAACTTCATCAACTTTTTGAGGGCTATTAACAAATGACTCACGGAAATTTGTCGCGAAATCGTTACAGATATCAACAGTTTTATTTAACGATTAATAATATTTTGATCATCAAATATTATTAACACATTATAAGAGCTTGTGCAGAAAAAAAACTATTGAAATCAGTTGATTGGTTCTGGAGCAATATAAAAATACAAAGAAAACAAATTTAATCGAAAATTAAAAAAAATATCGGTTTGTTTTTTGAGAAAATTCGAATTTTCGATCTTTGACCAAAAAAATTGTATAGGAACTACTGTTATTTTTAGTCTTACAAAAATGAAAAAAACGCCTAACGCTAATCGTCTCAAAACCATTATTTCCAAATTTAAAGTCAATCGACCCAATGCCTTGGGCGGGCTGTAAGGGCAAGGACAGACAGAAGAACGGAAGGGGACCCTGATTCCGTCCGACTTTTTGGTTTTTTTTTTTTTTTTTTTTTATTAATTTGCTATATGTAGGTATTTTTCAATGTTTTGGTATGCAGTTACTTACTGCTAATAAATATACGCTTTACATTCGCATAAAAATGTTGACCTGTTTAAAAAATTAAACATTAACATTTTTGATCATCAAATATTATAAAGACTATAAACAATTTAAATCGGTTCATTAGTTCCTGAGAAAAGCTAAAACAGAAAATAACGGTCCACTTTTTTACGAATGCAATACTTTCCATATACATAATACATATGTAATTGTTATATGTCGCAAGCAAGGGATAACGCGCCTTTATTTGAAGATATATTTATAGAAGATAATAAATCGGAAAAAATCTTTATTTTTGGTGTGAATCGGAATTTGAGGATTTGAAATTTTTGATGATAATACATGAAGGCCTCACATGCCAGACAATGTGAATAGGTACTTCTTAATTTCTCAATATTCTTCCACAACAAAATGAAAATTACTGGTTTACAGATATTGCTCTTATTAATGGAGGCTGTGAAAGGTACTCTATTAATGAGCAGTGATAAGAAATCTTTTCTTAAGCACTACATCCTTTTAAGATGAACAAACACGCAATTTAAACTCAATAATATTTTTAAATTTCAAATTCATTAAACAAAACTATTTAAAAACCTATGTACATAAAATCATACAAATGTTTGTCAGCATGCTACTTTGAATATTGAAGTGCAAAAATGAGTTTTATTTGAATTGCTTAGTTGGTAATTATTCATTTTTAGTGAAATGACAATGCCTTCAAACTTAATCGCGAAATTTTCTTATTTTAAAATTGCAATAACATTAAAAACAAACATTATTTTTGGACAGGGTGAGTGATAAATCGACGTGACCTTGCCAACCACCATATTCAGTTTGGATCATCCTTCACTGGACATCCTCTTTAGTAATGTATTTTTTAAAACTCCTAAGCTAGAAATTTTATTAATAGGCTCCTTATAGGCTCTTCTTAGATAGAGAGGTTTTATTTTTAACCTTCCATAGGAAGTTATTGTAATCGGTCCGATTTGTCGAATTGAAAATTTTGATATTTTTCGAAGTTTCAAGGTACCTAGAATCTAAATCAATGATTTTTAGAGAGATATGTCATGTATGTGTGTGTACGTCCGCACGTTCGGGATACTATTTGTTGTAAATTAGTCAAGAACCAGTAGAAATATAGAATTCAAATAAATTTTGTTATACAGATAATAACATTACTAAAAGTTAGTAAAAATTGATTTTCGAAATCGATTCAAATATCTTGGCAAAAGTTAAAGATATTGCCTTTAAGCTAATTCCATCTTATAAAAAATATGGTTTTCAACATTCAGTATTTTTTTTTATAAAAATCCAACACACAGTTTTTTATGAAAATTAAAACGTACAAAAAATACCACACTTAATTTGTTAAAAATTGATGTTCGATTCCCCATATTAAAGGAGAGTATGTTAGCACTCGTGTAAATAAGTTTAGCAAGTCTTGTCCTGAAGGATCAGACCAGAGCCGAGTGCAAATTTTAATACAAAGTTTTTCGGGGTTATTATGAAAAAAAGAGGCTGGGATGTGACCCACACTGCCTCTCCCGTCCCGTCTGTCAATTTGTTTTGCTCAAAACTTTAACAAAAAATTCATAACAAAATTTTGTATCAGATAAATAATTTAAAGTCCATCTTTTGTTCTTTGTTCTCTTAATACTTTAGTCGAAAACCATTTCTTATCAATTTTTTGTTGTTTTTGTGTTTTGTAAAAAAGTTGTCAATTAAAAAAAATAACTTAAAGGTAGCAACAATATTTTGCATATAATGAAATAGTTTAATTTCAAAATCTATTTTTGTTAACGAGATTTTTAGTCGAAAACCAATTTTTATCAATTTTAGTAGCGTTTCTTAAAAGTTTTTTTTTTTTTTTATACATTATACGCGCACTCAAGGGGATATGAATACCCTTATGATGATTAATCACAGTGCGAGCAATTAGGAAGGGTAAAGCATTCCACATTCGTGTAGTGCGGCTAAAGAAAGAATCTCTGTACTTTACAGTACGTTCGAAATTGGGCTCAATGGTAAAATGATAAGCATTCCTAGAAGAACGGGTATTACGGTTCAATTGTTTGAGGGGAGGAATGCAACTGGCTATTTCATTAGAGCATTGTTTAAGAAAGTAGCGATAAAATAATGACAGGCATGAAACCTTACGACGGTGCTAGAGAGATACAAAAGTTTCAGTTAGACAACGGTCACCTATCATTTTTAGAGCTCTCTTTTGAATTTTGTCTAGGAGACTCAAGTAGGTTATAGGAACACCTGCCCAGATATGGGAATTGTACTCGAGTTTCGGACGAATATAGGCTTTATAGATTTTAGCCAGATCAGAAGGCGTAAAAAACTTCTTTTATCTTCGGAGAAAACCTAAACACTTAGCAGCATTTTTGGCGATGTCAAATATGTGATCACTCCACAACAAGTGGTTTGTAATGCACATACCTAGGACTGATAGCTGTTCAGTCTCCTCGATGCAAGTACCATTCATGGATAGTGGCATTGGGGGAAGGTTACGCTTTTGTGACAGTAGACAGTATAAACACATGCAAATTGGATGTTTCTAAGAATGAAATCATTTTAAAGTCAATACCTTAATTTTTCACGAGATATCGAGAATCGTATATCGCATTTTACCAATTTTAAGTACTATTTTTTTGCGATTTTAATTTTTATGAAAAAACTGGCTGTCGAATCTTATACAAATTTTAATGAATGTCGAAAGCAATATTTTTATAAAAAACAATTATTTTCAGGCCAATATCTTTAACTGTTAAATAGATATTAAAGTCGAAAATCAAATTTTTCCAACTTTAAGTAACATGTTTTTAGGTTTTTATTTTTTGTAAAAACAACTGTAAAATCGATGTTTTCAACAGTCGATAAAATTTTGAGAAAAATCGAATTGACAGTTCTTTTTACAAAAAATAAAAACCTAAAAAAAGAAACAATACTAAAAGCTTTTCAAAAATTAAAAATATTGGCATCAAGCTTATTTTATTTCTCAGAAAATATTGTTTTCGATATTCAATAAAATAAAATCTACAAAAAATAGTACGCAAATTTGGTAAAAATTGATACATATAGACAAACTTTTAAGCAAGACAAATAGACAGACGGGGTGGGAAGTTATCAGTGTGGGTCACATCCCAGCCTCTTTTTATTTTTCAAAATAATATAGGTTTAGTAACACGTGCCGTCGCTAGCGTCAAAGGTTTGTGAGATGTTTTGAGTTAGCCAAAATGTTCACTTTTTCTTCAAATTGCTATGGAAATAAAATGTATTTGAAGTTGACATCTCTACTGATTCTTGAGATATGGGCGACGAAAAAACCTTCCCGAACGTACGTACACACCCACACACAGACATCTCTCTAAAAATCTTTTATTTAGATTTGAGGAACCTTGAAATGTAGAGAAATATTAACATTTTTAATTCGACAAGTCGAATAACTTCTTATGGGAAGTTAATAAATTAATATTGAAAGTTTCAAATAAAATAGGAATTTTTTTATTATAGACAGACTTGTAAGGAATATGGTTGTAAATCTGGGAGACGACCTTCCTAAAAAGATTTATATGCATTGCAAATAAATATACTGTCTTCAAAACATGAACACAAATCTAATGTAAATCTTCTCCACATTTCCCTTTTTGCGTAGTACGACACGACACGTTCTACTATAACAAAATAAAAGGTTCATAGACATCAGCCCGTAAATTTATTGAATTTATTCCTAGTCCTAGTTTAATTTTTTTTTTAATTGATGTCTTGTTCAGAACTTCAAAACATAACGCGAGATGTGTTAAACATATTGTGTGGTTTTCATTGATGTCACACAAAGAAAATAATAGAGCACAAGAGTTTGAGACGAGCTTGGATTGCGAGATTAGAACAGCTGGACGGACGGATAAACGAACGGACGGACCACAACGCAAAACCATTTTAGAATTATTATCGATTAAGAAATAAATGTATGCAAGAAAGTTGTTCATTCATAAATTGTATACTTATGTCGATATACATATATATGAATTAGAATGTTATAAAAATGAAGTGTGATAGTTGAGATTCTAGTATCCAAAATACCTTCCACACCAACGTTTTGCTTTCTATATATCAATATGCCTGATGCAGTTAGGTGTTGTAAAAGCTTGCAAGCGTTATGCATTTTAAAGTTAATTTTTGTTTTATTTTTTTTTTTTCCTGGATATGCACGTCTTGCTAATTATATTCTTTGTTATTTGATAAAGTCAATGCAGATGTTGGTTGCAGCTGTGTTGAATTTTATTTTACAATTAATTATTCACTGTTTTTCATAATGCAGGGTGTTGTACGATGCGATGCGACCGGCGGCGGCCGGCGCGGCGGCGATATGGTGGGAACTTTTGTTGAATAAATTGCAAGTATTGCTTTTGTTATTGTGAAGATAAAAATTATTTGACGGGCACAATTCTTCCAGAAATTAATCCGACAACAATAATGAATTCGAAGAAATTTGGTTGGTTATATAAAACTCAAATTACGAGTTAATACTGAGAACTGACCAGGCACTATTTTCGTTAAAAAAAATTATTTATGGGGGTAGCTTTCTTCGCTTCTTGTAAATGTGAAACTTATAAAGTTCAACACAAAACTTTAGAAATTATTCTTTTTCGAACAATTGTTAAATTAAAATTTGGACCACTTATTGCTACGCTATATAGAAAATATGTACGTATGTGTTTCGGTCGGCACACATTTTCTTTGAAATACACTTGGAGAACGTTTTATTGATCTGAAGCTGAAGGTTTTTTGACAAAATACACGTACTTTCGTAAATCTGGGGAATATTTTGTGTTCGCTTTAGTATTATTAACCTCCTATAGAAAGTAATTGTAATCGGTCCGATTTGTCGAATTGTAAATTTTGATATCTTTCGCCGTTTTAAGGTCCCCAGAATCTAAATGAAAGATTTGTAGAGAGATGTCTGTGTGTGCTTGTGTACGTACGTTCAGGAAGCCAGTAAAGATATCGACTTTAAATTGATTTCGTTATACAGATAATAACACAGAAAAATGCAGAAAAGACTCTCACAAAAATTAAGTGTTTTTTTTTTTACCATAGAAATTATAAAAACAGTGAACATTTTGGTTGACTCAAAATATTTCAAGAACCAATATCATTAACGACTTGAATAAAATTTTATATTACATAATGCGATGTGATACCAAACTTATATAATTTTGAAAAAAAAAATCAATTAACGGTTTTTTTAATAAATCAAAAAATCTGAAAAAAAAAATTGTCATCTGGAATATTTTTCGAACCAAAAATGATTTAATCTTCAAAATAATTGTATGCAACGAAGAATAACGTTTTTGACAGATAGTAAAATTGAGAAAAATCGAATTGACAGCTTTTGTACACAAAATAAAACCTAAAAAAAAATATAACTAAAAGTTGGTAAAAATTGATTTTCCACTTAAATATCTTTTTAAAAATATCTTATAGAAAATAACGTACATTGGTACATTTTTTTTAAATCCAACAGTCAGTTTTTTCATTAAAATTAAAATCACAAGATTGGTAAAAATTGATTCAATTCTCGATATCTCAGGAATTATGTGCTAAATTTTCTTAGGAAAATCCAAATTGTATTTGTTTACATAAGAAATAAAAATTCAAGAAATGCTACTAGAATAGGTAAAAATTGGGTTTCGACTAACAATCTCGTTAAAAAAAGTTGATTTTAAAATCAAACTATTTCATCATATGCAATATATGGTTGATAATGTTTAGTTACATTTTTTAGAAAACTTTAACTGACAACTTTTTTAACAAACCAAGAAACCTACAAAAAACTGGTAAGAAATGGTTTTCGACTCAAGTATTAGTAGTATTTTAATGGTTTTTCTTTAAATAAAACACATTAAATATTTCGAACTTATTCGATTTATTAATTCCAAGCGAATGATATTTTCATTTTATATTTTAATATACATGTTTCAAACTGGCAACTCAATTTATATATTACAGTAAAGTATATTTGTATAAAGTAGATAATATGTTTAACAGTGGTCATAACTACTACAGCTCGGCTATCCTGACCCGTAATCGTCCTGATTACGCTTTTAATAAATTACTTAATAATTTTATGATATTTGTATATACATATATATATATTTCTTATTTTTTTATTTATGTTTGTTCTTGTAGCCACGGTTTTATATTCGCTGCTTCCCATACCCCTTCATATGGGATCTGACTCAATTGGAAACCATCTACATCTGCTGTAGTAGTTTTGGCTTCCATATCTGCACTATTGTACTTCCTATAGTATGAATTTATGAAGATGTTTACATTTGTATTTCCAACGAATCTACACTTTGTTTTAGTTACAAACTCCAGTTAAAATCGACAAAAAGCAAAAGATGAAGAAAGTCACCCAGAGCGAAAATAATAGTCACAACGAAAAACGTGATTCGAAATAAATAAAAACTGTAAATTATGACACATGCATTCTAAACAATTTTTGTTTTGTTTTATAATTTTAAAATGATTGTCGCAACATTGTTGTCATCCAACAATACGTAGATCCAATACACTTCCCATTCAAACATACCTACATAAGACACAAGTATCAATAAGGGGTTCTAGCTTAAGACCTTAAACAAATATTTGTGTTATGATTGTGCTGATTGTTTGCGTTTTATTCGTCGTATTAATAGCTTTGGTGTTTATTTACAAAAGGAAAACGATTGTTTTAATTTTATTTTGGCCTTTAATATTTTATTACCTTCAATAAATTTATGGTTAGCTATGAAAACGATGATAAAGATTCGCATCCGGCGTTGAGGTTTAAATATTTATACAAACGCTTTTTGTGGTTCCATAAATTGGAGCAACGAGTATCGTGATTGAACAGTGAAGACAAAAGGCATGATCCTATAAATATTTTCTATATGTAGGTATGTAGATACATATGTATATAAGGGTGCTTTTTTTTCTTGAAACAAATTTCTTGAACACCAAACCGCAAATATTTTTTTTGAGATTTATGATATTTTCTAAAATTCGATTAGACAATTGGAATGGACAATGCTTCTTGTTTAAAATGGGAAATCTTAAAATGCCTTATGATAGTCAATATTAATTGCCCAATTTTCCAGGAAATTGTATTTATTTATTTACTTTAGAAAAATACTGACGGCACATATTTCTTAAAATATTAATAAAACAAAAAAGAAAACTACTTTTTTACATTTTCAATTATTTTCCAACATTAAACCTAAAAAAATAGCCTCAAGAAAAAAAATTATGTAAGTAAAACATGTTTTTTTTTTACTGATGCAGAAGCAATTCTTTTCGTGATAGTAAGGTGCCAGTTGTCTCGAAAAAAAAAATGAAATGCACGATTAGATCGCACGATTTTGCTCCTGTATGCAAAGAGTCTATTTAATCATAAACCCTTCTTATGATTTAAGATTTAAAAATATAGCTAGAAATAAGTTTGTCATAAAAAATTTTAAGGCCATTTGTTTTAAAAAAAAACTTAATTTTTCTATTGTTTTTTTTTTTTGAAAATCGTTACAGCGTTTTTTTGCATGCTGTTAGTACATATTACATTTCACATTTGATTTTAGTAACAAATCTTGACTCGTTTTCTAGACATAGAATTTTGAAAAAAAAAATATATTTTTAATAATTCAAGAAAATGTCATTTTTGATCAGAATAGAAATAATTGAAATTGATTCATGAGTTCCTGAGACGATGGCACTATGGTGCATCGAGGGGGGGGGGAGGTCGTAGGGGTCATGACCTGGGAGATATTTTGTTTGTATTTTTGTAGGAATTCCCTTTAATTCAAAACTAATCCTGGTTGAGTTAATGATATGACCCCCATTATATTTTGAATTATTTTTTTTTATATGAAAACTAAAATTTGTATTTTACTTCCTAAAACTTTGTTGCCAAAAGTACCACTTTTAACTGAGGACTGGACCAATAGTATAATATAAATCGTAAATTCAGCCCTATTCCAAAAACTAAGCACAAATTTATCAATTTTTGATTTTGACCAATGGACGATCCAGGGGGGCGTTATATGAGGCATAAAGCTTATACAGTTAAGTTGTATAAGTAAAGATTTCATCTAATGATTTGTTAGTAATTTAACGACATTCACCAAAGAGAGGTTTGCTGTCAAAAACAACTAACATTTTTGTAACTTTTGTAATTCTTTAAATTATTTTCATAAAATTTGTTTCTAAGAAGAAACCTTGAATAAGAGATCGTCAATTTTATATTAAGTTGCCTTTAAACTCCTGAAACTAGCCTTCAATTCCATCTTATTTTTTTGTTCACATAAAAAGTGAACATTGAAGTGACATAAAGGAACTATATGGCAAGTATTTCATTCGTAAAAACTTTCGAATCAAACATGATGGTTAGAAACGGCGAAAAAAGTGGGTCCCCCGTTCCGTCCGTCTGTCTGTCTGTCCTGGCCCCTACAACCAAAACCATTGTGCCGATTGAAATTAAGGTTTTCAGCCGATTAGATTAAGGTGTTTTTTTTTCATTTTGTTTAAAACGAAAAATAACAGCAGTATCCATACAAATTTTTTGGTTAAAAATCGAAAATTCGATTTTTTTTTAAAAATGATTTTTTTAAAGCTTTCTCTAATTTTTTTCTTAATTCGGCTTCTTTCTACAAGAATTATTGCTCCAGAAGGGTACCCCTCAAAAAATTGATGATGATTTTTGATGATCAAAAATGTAATTTTTTTTATTTTTAAAAAAATAATAATTTTTTTTACAAAACTTGATATTTCAGAAATAAATTTTTAACGAAATTTAAATATAAAATAAATATTTATAAGCACTAAATAACTGCACCCCAAAAATATTTTAAAGACAAAATAAAAAAATTGGATGCATAAAAATTAATTTAAAAAAAACCCCTCTAATGATTTCCGAAAAAAAAAATTAAATTAATCTAGTTTTTTGAAAAATAAAATAGTATTTAAATTTGTATTTTTGAGAAAAACTTATTTTGCAGGGACATTTTTAAATCTTAAAATATAGGAAGTATTTGTATCCTTTTTTGAAGGAATTAGCAAGTTCTAGCGACCCAGTCTTGTATTATATTTCTTTCAAAATTGATTTTCTGTTGATCTTAAAAAATTAAAGAAATCTATTTTTTGAAGTGAATTTCCTTTAGATGTTCTAGAACTGAGATTTAAACACGAATTTCAAGAATATAAATGTCCCAAAAGCAGCAAAAGTGACACTTTTGTTAAACTAACGGCTAATTGAAAAACACAATGCACGTTTCATATCTATTATAAAAGCTTTGAAGTGAAAAGAGATTCTGAAACGTGTAATTTCTGACTGCCACACAAAAGTTTCTTCCCAACTTGTTTGTTTCCCTTAATTTGTTTTATTCAGAGAAATTATGTACTTAAATGCATCTATTTCCTTAAATTCAAGACCCAAACATTTTTCTCTCTACAATTTTTGAGTTTTTTTGACTCCTTCAAGATTAAAATATTTAGCATCAGCTTCAATCTACGAGTAAGCAGACTGATAGAGTCCGAAAAAAACTACGTCAAAAGAAGCAAGAAAATTCTTGATATCAGATTCTTTCTCATTTTCTGGGTTTTTGAATTTTTGTAGCGTTTTTCAAAACGATTTCTTACATTTCTGCGTGAAGCAACAAAAACCCTGTAAACTATTGTGTTTTGCTCTTAAATATGGCATGTTTAGAAAACTGTTGGAATCTTGGAATGCTTTCATATGTAGAGAGTCGACCAAATTAAATAGTTAGACTATACCTTGCTGGTAGTACCCGTGGCATGGTGGTTAGTGCGTTGGACTGGCAGTCGGCTTGACCCCAGACTGAAGGTAATTTGCTACATGGCCCTCATACGGCCGATGATCGTGTATGGTTGTCCTGTGTGGTTCAACGTTGCCCCTTCCCAGATGGAGAAGTTTCGGGTGTTCGCACGGCAGTGTTTACGACGCTGTACCGGCTTATATCGAACAGCCGAATCTTCTTATGTGCATTACTATTCCAACGAGGTCCTATAAACGGGGCTCGAATCAACAGAATTGACAATTTCGTGATAAAACTCGTTCGAGGTCACATTGCAAGAGCTATGTCTTCGACCAACAATTTAATTTTCGGGGCGTTCTATCCGAACGACGAGTATTTTGAAAGTGCACGCTTGAGCGGCTTCATTCCACCAGAAGCATTCCTCTTCTTAGATAAATGCGGTCTGATACAGGATAGATTGGCAGTTCCGCTAATCTACCATGTCAGACGACGAACCGTGGATAGGCGATTCCTGTACAATCGGGACGTCATGGCACAAGACGGAGCAGAGCTCCTTCGGTTCAGTAGGGCTGTGTCCGAACGGGACCGAACTGATAGGGTGAAGCAGGAGAACCAGTTTTGGTGGCTTCAATCGGCACTTGATAGTGGGTAGTCGGGATGGGGTTTAAAGCCTTGGCCGGCCTACATACTTGTTTTATAGTTTTAGGGTTTAGTTTTAAGTAGAATAGGCAAATAAAAAAACAATACAAAAAATACAACAAAAAAAAAATAAAAAAAAACATGGAATAAAAAAAAATCAACAAAATATGAAAAACAAAAAATGTTAGATAGTTAGATTTGTTGCTGTGGTTGTTCTAGTTTTAAGTAGTTTATAGGTAGAATAGGTAGTTTTAGTTAGCTTTAATTTTTATATTAAGGACCTTATTTTAAGTAGTTTTTAAGTAAAAATAAAAAGAGGCTGGGATGCGACCCACATTGATAACTTCCCATCAAGTCTGTCGATTTGTCTTGCTTAAAAGTTTGTCTATATGTATCAATTGTTACCAAATTTGCGTACTATTTTTTGTAGATTTTATTTTTTTATGAAAAAACAGACTGTTGGATTTTTTAAAAAAAACTACTGAATATCGAAAACAATATTTTCCGTGAAATAAAATAAGTTTGAAGCTAATATTTGTAATTTTTGAAAAGCTATTTGAGTCGAAAGTAAATTTTTACAAAGTTTTAGTATTGTTTTTTTTTAGGTTTTTATTTTTTGTAAAAAAACTGTCAATGCGATTTTTCTCAAAATTTTATCGAATGTTGGAAATAACATTTTTTAAGTTAAAATTAGTTAGAAGCCATTATCTCAAAGTTTTGGAAAGATATTTGAGTCGAAAATCAATTTTTACCAACTTTTGTTAAATTTTGTTTCGGTTTTTATTTTTTATAAAAAAAAAACTGCCAATTCGATTTTTTTCAAAATTTCACTGAATGTTGACAACAATATTTTTTGAAAGATTTAAGTAGTTTAAAGCCAATATCTGAAAGTTTTGAAAAGATATTTGAGTCGAAAATCAATTTTTACCACCTTCTATAATTTTTTTTTTAGGTTTTTATATTTTGTAAAAAAACTGTTAATTCGATTTTTTTCAAAATTTTACTGAATATTGAAAACAATATTTCTTATAAGATAAAATAAGTTTGAAGCCAGTCTCAAGTTTTTGAAAAGATATTTGAGTCGAAATTCAATTTTTCCCAACTTTAAGTAATGTTTTTTTTAGGTTTTTATTTTTTATAAAAAAAGTTGTCAATTAGATTTTTCTCAAAAATTTATCAGATGTCAAAAACATTATTCTTCGTTGCACAAAATTGTTTTGGAGATGAAATCATATTTTGGTCGTAAAATTTTCGAGGTGACAATTTTTTTTTTCAGTGTTTTTGAATTATTAAAAAAAACCGTTAATTGTATTTTTTCCCAAAAATATACTTGTTTTGTATTATGTTACAATATATAATATAAAAATTAATTCAAGTCTCTAGCGTTATTGGTTCATGAGATATTAAGGATTAACCAAAATTTTCACCTTTTTTTTAAACTGCTATGGTAAAAAAACCACCCACGCAATTTTCTTGAGAGCCCTTTCTGCATCTTTCTGCTGTATTATCTGTATAACAAAATTTATTTTAAGTCGATATCTCTTCTGGTTCTTGAGCTATGGACGACGAAAAAAACGTCGCGAACGTACGTACCGTACATGGGTGCACCCGCATACACATATAATGGGTGATTTTTTTGAGGTTAGGATTTTCATGCATTAGTATTTGACAGATCACGCGGGATTTCAGACATGGTGTCAAAGAGAAAGATGCTCAGTATGCTTTGACATTTCATCATGAATAGACTTACTAACGAGCAACGCTTGCAAAGCATTGAATTTTATTACCAAAATCAGTGTTCGGTTCGAAATGTGAAAATCCGCTTTTTTATCGACAAATTTTGTTCAGCGATGAGGCTAATTTCTGGTTGAATGGCTACGTAAATAAGCAAAATTGCCGCATTTGGAGTGAAGAGCAACCAGAAGCCGTTCAAGAACTGCCCATGCATCCCGAAAAATGCACTGTTTGGTGTGGTTTGTACGCTGGTGGAATCATTGGACCGTATTTTTTCAAAGATGCTGTTGGACGCAACGTTTCGGTGAATGGCGATCGCTATCGTTCAATGCTAACAAACTTTTTGTTTGGCAAAAATGGAAGAACTGAACTTGGTTGACATGTGGTTTCAACAAGATGGCGCTACATGCCACACAGCTCGCGATTCTATGGCCATTTTGAGGGAAAACTTCGGAGAACAATTCATCTCAAGGAATGGACCGGTAAGTTGGCCACCAAGATCATGCGATTTGACGCCTTTAGACTATTTTTTGTGGGGCTACGTCAAGTCTAAAGTCTACACAAATAAGCTAGCAACTATTCCAGCTTTGGAAGACAACATTTCCGAAGAAATTCGGGCTATTCCGGCCGAAATGCTCGAAAAAGTTACCCAAAATTGGACTTTCCGAATGGACCACCTAAGACGCAGCCGCGGTCAACATTTAAATGAAATTATCTTCAAAAAGTAAATGTCATGGACTAATCTAACGTTTCAAATAAAGAATCGATGAGATTTTGCAAATTGTATGCATTTTTTTTTTAAAAAAAGTTCTCAAGCTCTTAAAAAATCACCCGATACATACATCTCTCTAAAAAAACTTTTATTTAGATTTTATGGACCTTGAAACGCCGAGAAATGTCAACATTTGAATGTCGTTTGAATTTTTTTTTTCCAAATTTTACCTTGAGTTATCAACAATATTTCTAATAAGACGAAATAAGTTTGGAGTCTCTACTTCTTCTCATAAATTTGTGATACTATTTTTGTAGGTTTTTATTATTGTAAATATATCTGTTAATTTGATTTTTTTAATCTTACCAATTAAGAAATGTTTTTATAAGATGAAATACATTTTAGTACAATGTCTTTATTCGTTCTCAGGATAGATATTCTAGTCGAAAATGAGTTTTAAAAATCTGAAGTAATATATTTTGTAGATTTTTTTTAAATACATTACACATACTAATTGGCCTATAGTCATCGTCACAGAAAAACCATGGGTGCTTTGGTTTGTTTTAAATCATAATTCTCATGAGATATTTTAGCACATAGAATTAGAATAGGAACATTACAAAGTAAAAAAATATTTTATCAAGCTGGGTTTTGAACATTTACTGTTTTAAATTTTATTTCTGTAATATAAAGATAAGATACATACATAAATCGCAATTATTAGAAAGAGACAAAATTCAGATCTTCATGAATGGAATAATAAATACGAAGATGTTCATCATGTATAAGGTACTCTTTCTCTCATTCGGTTTTTCGGATTACATTTACTTTTCTCCCTTCAAAATTGCAGATACAGATACTTCTTAAATGTACCTTATCCGACACTTATTAATTCCACCATATCGTTTAAATGCTGTATTTATTACTTGCGACATGTAGGAACTATATGGCAAGTTTTGCATTCGTACAAAATTTCGGACTGGAGATTTTAATCAAACATGATATGATGATAAGTCGAAAAAAGTGGATCCCCCGATTCCGTTCGTCTATCTGTTGTGTCCCCTTCAAACCAAAGCATTGGGTCGGTTCCGGTTGACTTAAAATTTGAAAATTGGTATTGAGCCGATTCGCGTTAGGCATTATTTTAATTTGTTTTAATATCAAAAATAAGAGCAGTCCTCAAAGAAATTTTTTGCTCAAAAATTGAAAATTCGAACTTTTTCAAAAAAAAAACGATACATTTTTTTTTAATTTTGGTTAAATTTCAATATGGCTTATTTCAATATAAAACAATATTTTTGTATTGCTCCAGAAGGGTACCCCCATAGAACCGTTATTTTGTTTTTAAGTTTTCTCAAGAACTAATCAACCGATTTCAATAATTTTTCTGCACAACTCCTATACTGTCTCCATAATTATTGATGATCAAAAATCCCATTGTTTTTATTTTTGATTTAAAAAAAAATATTAGATTTTTTTTTTTGAAATTGGATATCTTGAAAATGGTACATCATTTTTTTATGAAATTAAAATGTAAAACGTATATTGATAGGCTTTAAGTAATTGCATACCAAAAACTGCAATTCTCTCCTAAATAAATACATAAATTGGGTGGCGCAACAGTCCATTGAGAACCAGGGCCTAGTGACTTACAACTCTCCACCATACCTGTGTGCGAGTACTGTTGTCAGGAATGGAGGGGACCAACAGTTTTAAGCCGAATCCGAACGGCTAATTTGAGAAAGCACTTTTTCATGACAAAAATTACTCTTGGAGAATTTGTCAATTCCTCGCAACAGGCAGGATCCAACCCAAGACCTCTGGCACGACAGTCCAACGCACTAACCATCATGCCACGGGTACCACCGAAAAACTCTCTTACGATTTTTAAATGCAAATTTTGAAAAATCAATGTTTTTTGATGCCATACAATAGCCTTCAATTAAACGGAGCGCAAATTGAGTGGAAGTCAAGTGCTAAGTATCTTGGGGTACACCTGGATAAAACATTGACGTTTAAGTTGCACATTCAGCAAACATTAAATAAGCTAAATATTGTGATAAAAACACTTTATCCTTTTATAAATCGCAAGTCTAAAATGAGTGCAGAAAACAAATTAATGATATTTAAGTCTATTTTCCAAAGTATAATTTTCTATGGTTCCCCTGTCTGGGGAAAATGCGCCAAAACTCATATACAAAAATTACAAATAATGCAAAATAAAATATTAAAAATTATGCTTAATCTGCCCTGGTACTTTTCTACAGAAGAACTTCATAGAATAGCAAATATTGATAAGGTTACTGTAAGAATTTCGAAGTTACAAGACCGTTATATTTTATCGTGTAATTGTTCGGATAACAATTTAATCTCAAACTTAGCTGCTTAAGGTGTTAGTAATTTTTATTTTTTTTTCTCTTGATTTATTTATTAATAAATGAAAGTTTCATTTATCTAATTAATTATTATTTATTCATATACTGATTTTTTTCTCTATTTGTTTCTTGTTATTTATTTATTTGTTTAGATATTTTTTTTGCTAATTTATTGATTGTTTTTAATTTATTTATTTATTAATTTATTACAATATTTATTTATTAATCTCTGTATTTATTTGTTCACATGTTCATTTATTTATTAAAATTGTTCATTCGTGTTTAATTATTTGTTATTTATTTATTTATTTATTTATTTATTTATTTATTAATTAATTTATTATTTATTTGTCCATTTTGTCATTCATTTATTTACTTCTCGTTTATATTTAATTAATTGTTATTCACTTGTTGATTTATTTATTTATTTTTATTTATTTATTTATTTTTTTATTTATTTATTTGTTTATTTATTTATTTATTTATTTATTTACTTATTTATTTATCTATTTATTTTTTTATTTATTTATTAATTTATTTATTATTATTTATTAATATACTTTTTTTTCTGTGATACATAAATGTAAACAACATCTTAAGACAGTTTTCTGCTCCCCACTTCTCTCTTCCTATGAAAAAATGTCTAATATCTAATGAAGGTTTTTTTAGTAACTTTTCCTTCAAAATGTAATAAATCTGTGATATAAATTGAATGCTTGTTATAATATTTTCAGTAGTAAGGTAGAATGTAAGACACCATATCTCTGTAAATTGTGCAATCTAGGTTTAAATTAAAAAAATGATTATACGAATTTCAGTTACAATAAAGATCTATCTATCTATCAATGTTTTTTGATAAAAATCAAATGACGTTTAAATTTTGGAAAACAATCTTTTTTGCACCTATAAGGAAGTTTGTACGACCCAGTCGTGCATTTTATCTTAAACGTGTTAGCTTGTACAAAAATGCTTTTTAGTTTGTGAAAAGTTTCACAATTAAAAGAATATAAAATAAAGAGCCAAGAATGAACCTACTCATTATTGTTGTCATTAAAATGCCCAGTGCAAGTGCATCATTGTGGTTCTTCAATTTCGTATCCTATGACAAATAATAAATAAAAAGAAATTTGATACACCTATAAAATTGGTAGTTTTCTTTGAACAATTATCTACTCGAATATTCAGACAAATAAAATTATGAAAAGCTTATGTGTGTCAACTTTCAGATGAAACAAAAGAACATGCATTTTTGTATTAATAAAAAAGGGAAACATTCAAGCAAATATTGTTTGAGATATTCAATCGCCTGCGCATGTACTAAGTACCTTTCTTAGTCAATGACGTTTTTAAAAACTTAAATTAAATATCAATTAACTTTTGAAAACTACTATAATCTCGGTTTTGTATAAAAGATTTATTTAACAATAAAAAACAAACAAATAAAAAACTACAGGTACATTTGCACCTGATGGGACTGGGCGTATGCAACTGTCAACTTTCAATCCACTGATCAGGCAAGATTCTCATTTCTATTTCATCATTTCCATATGTTTGAATAATAAGGCAGCAGCTGGGCAAAACTTTTATAGACAGTCAGACTCAGGGCCGGCCCAGCCAAACTTGCACCCTGTGCAAGATTTGTAGAAAGCGCCCCTTTTTTATATTTCTTTTACACATAAACTGATACACAAGCCTAAGCCTTTCCCGCATTACCCAGGAAGTAGAGTTTCAATGCGTTTTTTTTTATTGAGGTATCCCCAGGAGGCCTAAACCATTAAACTAAAACGCAGCGAAGAAATGAGCAGAGGAGAAACTTTTAAACTTAGAAACTTTCTTTTCTGGTCTTACATTATGCAAATTCAGAAATGAGATCATCAAAGTCTAAAGAATTTGATAATTCCTTTTCAATGGACGTTATAGATAAACCTACCAATCTCTCTTGAGTCATGGTTGTCCTAAGATAATTTTTATAAATTTTAAGTTTAGAAAAACTGCGTTCTCCTGAAGCTACAGTGGCCGGGATTGTATTAAGGATTTGGAGAGTAATTACTAAATTCGGAGCAAAATCTTCAAGGTTTGAACTAAAAATAAAATTTAACACATCTAAACTTGAGCTTTGTATTGTAAAAAGCTGGGATATTACGGTTAACTCTTGAAACATATTCTTCTCCATCTAAATCTTTAAAACTACTTTATATTAAAACATTCTGCAAATTAAGGCATGAAGCACGTACATTTTTATTTTTTTAACATTCGCTTATGTTACTTAAAAATGAAAAATTGATACTATACGTATCAAACCTTTCAAGTATTTAAAAAAAAAATCAACTTTAAATCTTTGTTTCGGATCTAATATACATAGTTTCAGGACATTCATCAGCATAAAGTATTTTTCTCTGAGATCGCAATGATGAAGGTACATGAAACATATTTGGTATTTCTAGGGAACTAGCAATACGCTCGGTTAATTGAACATACCTACTCATTAAATTTTTCATCGGAACGCATTAAAATCAAACTGTTTTTTGTATTTTCTAAAACCGTTATTCCAGTTGGCGACAAAGTTTAATGACGGATTTGTATAGAACAGTTAAAAATAAGCATTTTTTACTATGGGAGGGGGGGGGGTCCATCTCCCCCCGTTTAGGCGGTAGGGGCAATTTAAAAAAACATGTACATTAAATGGAAAAAAAATAATTACAAAATAACGGTAATACTTACAATTAAGTATTATACCTTTTTTTAAAGCCAACACTTTTTTCTATTAGCCTGTTTTTAAATCAATTCAAAACTATGCATAGTTTTTGAAAAAAATAGTTTTAAACAAAATTTGGACAAAAAAAAGTTAAAAATAAGGTTTAAAGCGTAATTTTTCTAAACTTTAAGATTATCTACTATTTTTTTTTTAGAATTCATTGCTCTTATTTGTTTTTGATCAAAAACTGAAAACTATATGACTTTATGTCTTCTAGTTCTTGCGAAAATTGAAAATTACAAAAAAAAAATATTTTAATTAAATTACTTTTTCATTGCTTAAGTATTAACGTAGTCTTATTTTGATAGTAATAATCGAATATGGATTAAGTTATACCTAGGGTAAATTAATTTTTCTTAAATCCAGCTTATTTAAATGCAAAAGAAACTTTGCATGCACCCCATCTTGCACCCTCCCCACCTTGCACACACTCCAACTTGCACCCACCCCAAATCCTATAGTGTGCCCAAGCAGGGGGGTTGCATGCTGCCCCCCCTTACAGATGCCACTGTTGCATACAAACTCACGCACACCTTACTGTTGCATACACCCAAACACGCATTACGCATACGCAAATACCATTATTACTATCAAAATAAGACCACTCAAGCAAAAAAAAAGAATTAAATTAAAATAGTAGTTGTGGTTATTTTCAATTTTCTCAAAAACTAAAAGACATAAAATCATCTAGTTTTCAGTTTTTGATCAAAAACAAATAAGAGCAATAAATTTTGAAATAAAAACAATGGTAGATAAGCTTGAAGTATTGAAAAAGTTACACTTTAAACCTTTTTTTAACTTTTCTTACTCAAATTTTGAGTTTAAAATTAAATTTTTATTTTCAATTTTCTCAAAAACTAAAAGACATAAAATCATCTAGTTTTCAGTTTTTGATCAAAAACAAATAAGAGCAATAAATTTTGAAATAAAAACAATGGTACATAATCTTGAAGTATTGAAAAAGTTACACTTTAAACCTTTTTTTAACTTTTTTTACTCAAATTTTGAGTTTAAAATTAAATTTTTATTTTCAATTTTCTCAAAAATTAAAAGATATAAAATCATCTAGTTTTCAGTTTTTGATCAAAAACAAATAAGAGCAATAAATTCTGAAATAAAAACAATGGTAGATAATCTTGAAGTATTGAAAAAGTTACACTTTAAACCTTTTTTTTAACTTTTTTTACTCAAATTTTGAGTTTAAAATTAAATTTTTCAAAAACTACGCATAGTTTTGGCTAATAAAACAGAATGTTGGCTTTAAAAAAAGGTATGATACTTAATTGTAAGTATTACCGTTATTTTTTAATTAATTTTTTTCATTTTAAATAACATTTTTTTTAAATTGCGCCTACCGCCTAAACGGCGGTGGGAGATAGACCCCCCCCTCCCATAGTAAAAAATGATTGTATTAAGCCCCTCTACCAAAAACCGTTATTATATCTTGTCGCCAAAGTTATCGTACTCGTGCCCAGTTGACAGATTAACGGACGGACTTTGCAAATATTTACTAGTTATTAGTTATTATATTTTTTAAAATATCAAACCAAATTAGCAGGCAGCAAATAAATGTAAAATCAAAAATTTTATTTCCTAACGATTCTGCAATGTTTTTTGCCTATAGATTTCTTAATTCTATAAGGGCTTCATATATTTCTTCTTAATTTGTTTTTAAAGGCCTCAATGCATCTAACCTGCTCTCTCATCCAGTTTCAGAAGGGGGTTTCAAAGTATGACTTGGAATTTTTTTCTTATAAATATCCCACCTCGTTGTGGAACTTGAAAAAAAGTTATACAAACATTGAATTTTATCGAAAAATTTAACTGCATAAAATGAGCACCGAGCAGCATCATTAACCACTAAATTTAAGGAATGTGGGCAACATGGAACGTAAAATATTTTGGGTTCCAGGGTTCGAATTCGATTCTGAACACCAACTTCTTTTCCTTTCATATTCGAACCATTATCATAACTTTGGCTTTGACAGTTACTTATTAAAATTTCATGTAATTCAAGCTTGTCTAAAATCAACTGAGTCAGTCACATTACGGTCTTGTCACAAAATACGTCACTTTTATTAAAAACTGATAGCTATTTATTTAATATTAATTAACCAACAAAGCGAAAAAAACAATTGAAACAATCTGCATTCTGCACCAGACTAGATATATGTACATACATTAAAAGTAGCCGTTGCAACAGTCATTAACTTTCAAAAAAAAAAAAAAACTGCCTGGGCAAGAAAAATTCGACTCCACATAGAATCATCCTTCTTTAATTTTTAAGCTCTATGCTCCTTTTCCATTCTATTAAAAATTTCATCTCCTGTAATCAGGCACTTAACTCTAAAAAAGTGTGGGCTTGTATCACGCACCGTACCTCTGTATGTGAGTTCTCATCTACAAACAAAACAACAAAAAAAATGTCTCCGAAAAAAGAGCGCAGGTAGGTTGCTGTGCTACTACAAATCAAAGACACTCCAACTCCATATATTTTTGTTGTTGTTTTTTTTTTGTAGATGAGAAAATGTCAAAAATTGATTTTTTGAATAATTTTTTCTGTACATTTTCAAATATTTTAGTAATTATTCTGCTTTTCAGATAGAGATAAGTTGACAAATATCATATTGTTTAAAGTTTCAAATACATAGTGTGCCTTCAATTAGGTTTATCAAAGTATAAGCACCGCAAGGGCGGATCCAGACTTTTAATCAATGTGGAGTGGGAGGAGGTCACACACTTAACATAAAGATAAGTTTTTGATCACCGCTTAACAAAATTTACATACATACTCGTATTTCCAGGGCTAAAGTCGCAACTTTAATTATTAGATTATTTTAGAACACTGTTGTCCAGCAAGATATGGTCTAACTATTTAATTTGGACGACTCCCTACATATGAAAGCAATTCAAGATTCCAACAGGATTCTAAATATGCCATATTTAAGAGTTAAAATACAAAAGTTTAGAGGGTTTTTGGTGCATTTTACGCAGAAATGTTCGAAATTTTGTTGAAACGTAGCTTTTTTCCAAAAATAATAAATTCTGTTCTTGTTGGCATTTCTGTAAATGCGAAGAATGCTTCAAATACATTGATGCAATGCAAGACCCCAGAAAATAAAAAAGTTTGATCTTTAATCGTAGGAAAATAAAACAGAAACTGTTATGAAAGATTTTCTGGCTTTTTTTTGACGCATTTTTTTGGCCTCAATTTTCAGTAGTTTATTATAACTATCGTTAATAGTCTGTTAACTCGTTGATTGCAGCTGATGCTAGAAGACAAATTTGAAAAAAAATACTGTTTTGCGTGAACATTTTTAAAATATTTTGATTTTAAAGGAGTAAACAAAACTTACAAATTGTAGAGAAAAAAATGTTTGGTTCTTGAATTTAAGGAAAAAGGTGAATTTAAGTAGGTACATAATTTCTCAAAATTAAATGAAATCAAATTAAAGTAAGCTCTCGAGAGATTCAAAGCTTTTATGTCAAATTAATAGATATGAAACGTTCATTGTTGTTCAATTAGCCGTTAGTTTAAGGAAAGTCACTTTTGCTGTTTTTAGGAAAGGTATGTTCTTGAAATTTGTGTTCAGATTTTAATTCTAGAGCATCCAAAGCAAATTCACTTCAAAAAGTAGATTTCTTTAATTTTTTAAGATCTTTTAAACTTTTTGTATTTATTAGAAAATCAATTTTGAAAGAAAAAACACTTTTAAAAGCTTTTATACTATTTATCTGCTTCAAAGAAAATAAGATGGAATTAAAGACTAGTTTCAGGAGTTTGAAGGCAACTTACTATCAAATTGGTAATCTATTATTCAAGGTTACTTCCTAAGAATCCGAATATTTGCTCTTTCTCTCAGAAAAGGTCTTATAAAAATAATTTAAAGCACTACTAAAGTTTTTCAAAATTCTAAATTGTGTGAAAACAAAGATTTTAGTTGTTTTTAACAGCCAACCGTTTTTTGGTGAATATTGTTAAATTACTAACAAGTCTTTAGGTAAAATCTTTACTTATATGTACAACTTAACTGTATAAGCTTTATGGCTCATATGACCTCCCCCCCCCCTCTGGATCGTTAATTGGTCAAAAGTCGATGAATTTGTTCTGAGCGTTCTTGTCCTTGTACCAGTCCTCAGTAAAAAGTAGTATTTTTAGAAAAAAAGTTTAAAGCATACATACATATGTATACAGCATAGTGACATACTTTTTTTTAATATGTAAAAAATAAATAATTACAAATATAATGGGGGTCTTATTCGAGGGAATTCCTACGAACATTACAAAAAATAATCTCCCAGTTTGGGGGTTATAACCCCTACGACCCCCTGGATCCGCCATTGAAGTACCGTCTATATTATAATGCATATCCACTGGCCAGTTTATGTTTGATATATGCTTTTAAATGTAGACATTTAATTGATCACATTTCCTAAAATTTGTGATTTTCCATTAATTTTCATTCCAAACTGTGTGGGATGAAATTCTATTTGGCTCATGGTTAATTTTTGAATTTGAATTAAAAAATGTAAAATAAAACCACTGTGAGCTGTTGGTCCTAGAATATGAGACTTCCCTTTTTTTAGTAATGAAATGGCAAACAAACAAATTTGGCCCTGGATATATGTAGATGCATTTGCATTCCATTAAGTTGAATAACAAATACTATGAAATGCATCTCCCACTAAATGCGCAACGATTGACGACTTTGTTGCTATTTGTTTTTCGTCGCCAAAACAGATCGGATCGGTTACTACATTCTTTCACTATATTCCCTATTGGGGTGGTCCTTACACGGATGGACTTGATGTACATTTGTATGTTTGTGTTAAAAGGCAAACAAAATTTAAATTACGTACCTCCCTTCGTGTGAAAAATGTTACCTTTTATAAAAGCACGCTCCCCAACATTATCATCTACCCAATTGCAGTTTTTATTTTTGTAAGAACAAATTTATAAGCCAATAGGAGGGGACAATATTGTGTTATCAAATAAATTGAACGTATTTTTAATGTTTGCTGTATTGTTTGTAAATTTTTAATGAAGTCAAAAAATCAACACTTTATTTGCTTTTGATTGAAATAATAAATAATTGGAAAGTTATTGTAATCTCACGAACAAATCATGGACTTAAAAATTATTTTTCACAGAAAATGAAAACCTATAAACAAAATTTTAATTTAATTTTTTTCACGATTTGTTAACATTTTTAGAAAAATTCAATTAACATTGACTAAAAAAAATATGATTTTTCTTTTATTTTGTCAGATTAAAAATTTTCATTTGATACACATTATTTATGTTTTTAGTTCTATGAAAATCAAATTGACAGTTAAAAAAGACAGAAATATACTAAAAGAATACCCTTAAATATAATCTGGTCTAACGTCTCGATCACCTAGACAAAAAACAGAATAAACTCCAATCATTGATTGCATACTTTTCGAAGTTCGAAAGAGGCTGGGATGCGACCCACACTGATAACTTCACATCCCGTCTGCCGATTTGTCTTGCTTAAAAGGTTTACAAAATATTCAAAGTTCAAAGAAACTTTACTCGATATTTAATCTTTAAACTACATTGGCGAATTGAGATGCCAACTTACAAAACAAGGTGCTTATTATTTGATATTAAAACTCTGGAAAGTCGACGTACTTGCTTCTCTGTTATGTTCATCAGAGATATTTTAACGTATCACATAAAATGTCCTAATTTATTAAATCTTATAAATCTTCGTGTTTTTCAGAGGAATGTTCGTGAATCTAACCTTTTATATGAATATTTTCATCGTACAAATTATGGCCTTAATGAGCCAATTTCTCGTTGCATCAGGGAAACTAATGCTGTATGTAATAAATTAGATATTTTTAAAAGTTGTTCAAGAGATACATTCAAAATATATGTTTTAAATGAATTAACTATTCAATCAGCAGAACTTTAATATTTTTGTTAATTGTTATTATTAGTGTTGAGTTTTTGTTTTTTTCATTAACATAAATATTATATTTATTATTAATAAATTAATGTAATTCTGTATATCCTAGTCTGTAAGAGTAAGAACTCTGCTTGATGATAAATAAATAAATAAATAAATAAATAAATAAATAATTTAAAGTCAAAACTTTTTTTTGTTCTCGTAGTACTTGAGTCGAAAACTATTTTTTATCAGTTTGTATTGTTTTTGTAGGTTTTCGTGTTTTGTTAAAAAAGTTGTCTGTTGAATTTTTCTAAAAAAAAAACTAAAAATTAACAACAATATTTTGCGAAAAATTTAGTGTTTTACCAATTTTGCGTAATATCTTTTGTAGATTTTAATTTTTATGAAAAAAACTGACTGTTGGATTTTTATATAAATTGTCGAAGACAATATTTTCTATAGAATTAAATCAGCTAAACCAAATATTTTTTTTTAATTTTTGAAAGTTATCAAATTTTTAGTAATGTTTTTATTTTTTGTAAGAATTCGATTTTTCTCCAAAACTTTATTGAATGTTGAAAACGATATTTTTAAAAGATGAAATTACTTTAAAGGAAATATCTTTAATTTTTAAAAGATATTTTAGTCAAAAAAATCGAAAATCAATTCTTACCAACTTTTAGTAATGTTTTCTTTTTAGGTTTTTATTTTGTGTAAAAAAATGTCAATTCGATTTTTATCAAAATTTGTCCATATGTCAAAAACACTTCCTTCATTGCATTCAATTATTTTGGAGATAAAATCAATTTTTGTTCGTAAAATATTCGAGGTGACAATTATTTATTTTCATTTTTTTTATTTATAAAAAAAAACTGTATTTTTTTCAAAATTATATTATTTTGGTATCACGTCTTAACATTTATTATAAAATTTAATTCACCGCTAGCGTTGTTGGTTCATGAGATATTTTGGGTAAACCAAAATGTTCGCTTTTTTTAATTGCTACGGTAAAAAGACTCACTGAATTTGTTTGAGAGTCTTTTCTGCATCTTTCTGTATCATACTCTGCATAACATAATGTATTATAGTTTGAAACCTTCAAGTCATTGATAAGGTCAATGTTAACACTGAATGGGTGTTGGGAAAAGTATTCCATCATCATCTTCATCTTTATATGTTCCAATTTACTAAGCTTGAAGGATCATCTTTAGCTCATTTTAAACGATTTTAACATTTTTCCTTCCCTTAACATTTTGCTAAAGTTAAAATATGCCCGTTTCAGTTTGTTTGCTTCGTTGATTTTCACAAACTGTCACCTTTTAGACATGTTCGGATGGCCGTTTTTTAATAAAAGCTAATTAGTAATTTACTAGTTAGCAAGACAAAAAGAAGAAAAGAAAAGAAATTTTGGATTCACTAGTAAATTGCGTGATATTTAGCAAATTGCTAGTTAGTTAAAAGTTAAGCAAAAGAGCAAAATTTTCCTTTTTTAAGAAGGTTTTGATGTAGCTGGTGATGGATTAATTACTCATTTTTTAAATTAAAACTATATTTATATCATATTTGATCTCAAATTTGCAAGTTGTTGGTATTCCAGGATTTTCTGAAGTATGTATGCACATGTAAAATAGCTTAATAAGCACCTAATACACGATCATAGTCTTTCGTTACTTTTGCTCGCTCCTGTGTACCGCAACATTATTGCTAAGAATTAAAATTTATGAAGTTAAAACAAAAGCTATTGACAGTAGGAAGAAGGTTCTTAGGAGCTATAGCTACAACACTATTATTATTGTATGTATATACATATTTATTTAATGCTCTGTCAACGGTGAATATGGTGCGTGAGTTTTGCATTTGTGCGTGAGTAAGTTTTTTTTTGTATGTACGAGTATATCCACCGTAAATGATTTGAATATTATGGCCTTATAATTATTCAAATCATACTAAAAGGTATGCACGAATCAGACATAAGGAGAATTACAAAACAAAAAAAAACATGAATTATTTACACCCACATTTTTTATTTTCTTCCGACCTGTCCCCTCCCAAGAATATTTTAATCTTGCCTCCTCTAACTTTCAATTACAAAAAAAAAAACAAAGTAGTGAAAATCGTACTTATCCAGTTTAAAAAAAAAATATTTATTGATTCAGAAGTGTGCGCGTTAACAATTCTTTATTTTTTTATTGGATATGACAGTTTGTCATGTTAGACTTTCTGGGTATAGACGGCTACTTGAGTTAGACTTTAAATATACATTTGTAATTTGAAATTAACACAGCAAATAGTGACACTGGCAGTCATATAGAGGTAAAATATATTTTAATTTTCTGATATTTTCTCTTTTAAAATAATTTTGTCCCTTTTACGGATGATATTATTCAATAAAAAAGAAAAAAAGATTGTATTTATAGATGTACAATAGATAAAGGCAGAAGTATTGCATTACTATGTTTGTTTGGAGTTTTGATGGATTGAGTTAACACTTTTATAGTATTGTAAGAAAACATTGGACTTGTCCTGAGCATGCTAGGCCCAATACCGTTATACCTTCTTATGCTATTACTTACTTAGAAACTTAACATTTTGGAAAAGAAAATTCTTTTACTGAGTACACATTTTGATAGAGGGTCATAATCCCTTACCCACTGTATGACAGCGGAATCATAAATGCAATAGTAGTACCCATGGCATGAAGATTAGTGCGTTGGACTTTCATGCCAGAGGTCTTGGGTTTAATCCCTGCCTGTGTCATCTAAAGTTTTTTCCCCTTGTGAGAAATTGATAAATCCTCCAAGAGTAATTCTTGTCGTTAAAAGTGCTTTCTCAAATTAGACGCTCGGATTCGGTTTTAAACTGTAGGTCCCCTCCATCCCTGAGAACAGTACTCCCATACAGGAATGTTTAAGAGATCTAAGTCACTAGGCCCTAGTTCTCAACGGACTGGTGCGCCACCTAATTTATTTATTTATTTTTATATTTCAATGGCTTGGGCCTATACAGTTCAGGCCTCGCTACGCTTGATATTGAGATGCAATTGTTTTTTTTAACTTCTTAACTTTTTAATTTAAAGTTTTTACACACTTGATAAAATTAGAACGAAAATTATAGCTTGGCTCCCTTTAGGAATTTCTTCAGCGAATGTGGACACCTTAAAAGTTAACGTTTGATACTTGGGCTTCTTTTTGTTATTCGAAAAGCCCACGTGCCTAACATTATTAATTCTTCGGTAACTGGCAATGCTTTTTTTAACTTCCCATATAGGAAGTTATTGTAATCGATTCGATTTGTCGAATTGCAAATTTGGACATTTCTCGACGTTTCAAGGACGGCCGTACGTCCCTAATTTCTCAAGAACCACTTCAAATAAATGTTGTTATACAGATAATAATGCAGAAAAATGCAGAAAAGACTCTCAAAAAAATTGATTCGATTGATATCTCACGAACCAATAACGCTACCGAATTGAGTTAAATTTTGTATTACATATTTACATATTATGCCGTGATACTAAACTAATATAATTTTGAAAAAAAAATCAATTAATGTTTTTTTTTTAATAATCACAAAAACTGAAAGAAAAATAATCGTCATCCAAATTTATACGAACAAAAAATTATTTTATTTCCAAATTTTGAGAAAAATCTATTTGACAGTTTTGTTTAAATAAAAGCCTAAAAAAAACATTACTAAGAGTTGGTAAAAATTGATCTTCGACTCAAATATGTTTTTAAAAATTTAAGATATTAGCTTCAAACTGATTTCATCTTATAGAAAATATTATATTCGACATTCAGTAAAAATTTTATAAAAATACAAGAGCCAGTTTTTTCATAAAAATTAGTACGCAAAATTGGTAAAAATTGACATTCGATTCTCGATAACTCGTGAAAAATGATTTCATTCTGAGCTAAATTTTGTTTTTAACGTTCTAAGAAAAATCCAATCTGTATTTGTTTATATAAGAAATAAAATTTTTCAAGAAATGCTTCTAAAATTGGTAAAAATTGGTTTTCGACTAAAAATCACGTTAACAAAAATAGATTTTGAAATCAAACTATTTCAACATATGCAAAATATTGTTAGTAATTTTAGTTAATCTTTTAAGAAAATTCAACTGAAAAATTAAAAAAAAATGTAATAACTAAAAAACAACAAAAAAACTGATAAGAAATGGTTTTCGACTAAAGTATTTTGAGAACAAAGAAAGATATTGACTTCAAATTATTTATCTCACACAAAATATTGTTATGAATATTTTGTTAAAGTTTTAAGCAAGACAAATCGACGGATTGGTTGCATCCCAGCTTCTTTCTTATTTTGTTATATTCATACAGTTTAAATATTTAGTATGTAGTTAGCATGCCGTGTTATTAACCCATCTGTGAATCTAAAATACTTGTAACTATTTGAAAAATGCTTGAAAATGTACTTGGTAATATCACCGTACCCAGAAAAAACAATTTACAGCATTGCACTTCCTAGTAAAGTACTTGAAAAGTACTGGTACTGGTGATTTTCAAGCATCAAGTACAGGGTGCATGATTTTTTGAAGTACTTGTACCTGGTACTTGGAATCTGCAATTGATTTTCTTTGTCCATAAATGAGAATGTTTTATGAAAAGGTCTTAAAATCCATTGAGTCAAATACAAGAAAACTGAATAATATTCTTTGGTGAAATGTTAATTTGCTATCTCGGGTATAATATGATTAAAATTCACCAAATAAAAATGTGAAGACGAGTTGAAGAACAGTATTTTGTTAAGACCTCAAGATATTATTAGAAAATTATTTGTATTTCCTTTAAAAAAATTTTAAATTTGATTTGATCTATTAAGTTAAAAAAAATAGTTGGCGTAACAGTCCTTCGAGAACTAGGGCCTAGTGACTTACAACTCTCAACCATTCCTGTGCTCAAGTATTGTTGTCAGGGATGAGGGAACCTACAGTTTAAAGCCGAATCCGAACTTCTAATTTGGAAAAGCATTTCTTATGACAAGAATTACTCTTGGATGATTTGTCAATTCCTCGCAAGAGGCAATAACCGTGCAAAAAACCTTAGGCAGGGATTGAACTCAAGACCTATGCATGATAGTCCAACGCACTTACCATCATGCCACAGATACTACAATCTATTTAGTTCCTTTTCTATAAATTCCAAACCGATAAGCAATTTTAGCTGGTTTCTGAAAAAAGTTTAAATAAAAGATATAATTTACAGTTGTCGATTTGAAAACAAGTAAAATAACATAGTTCAAAGATTATTAATAATTATAATTATTGCCCCACGCAGGGACATTATTTCAGGAAACTACGAACTGTTTCACCTCACATCAACATTTTAGGAAAATTCCTAATTCTGTCTTTGAAAACAGCATTTACCATTTTATTCGCTGTTAAGAGAGGCCATGCCTCTGCTCTCTGTAAAGTAAAGCAGAATCGGAATGATTAGGGTCGTCGTTGCCAGCAAATTATACAACATAAAACCGTTATGTTATGAACAACGCACTGCGGAGATCAATGTACAAGTTGAGTGTGACAAACCCAACTCGTACAACAAAAATGAAGCTTTATACTAGATCAATTTTACCATAAATGAATACATAACAATGTTTGTGCTGGCAAGAGTACGATAACTTAGGCGACAAGATATAATAACGGTTTTTGGTAGAGGGACTTAATACAAGCATTTTTTACTATGGGAGGGGGGGGTCTATCTCCCCCCGTTTAGGCAGTAGGGGCAATTTAAAAAAAATTGTATTTAAAATGAAAAAAATTAATTAAAAAATAACGGTAATACTTACAATTAAGTGTCATACATTTTAAAGCCAACATTCTGTTTTATTAGCCAGTTTTTAATTCAAGTCAAAACTATGCGTTGTTTTTGAAAAATTTAATTTTAAACTCAAAATTTGAGTAAAAAAAGTTAAAAAAAGGTTTAAAGTGTAACTTTTTCAATACTTCAAGATTATCTACCATTGTTTTTATTTCAGAATTTATTGCTCTTATTTGTTTTTGATCAAAAACTGAAAACTAGATGATTTTATGTCTTTTAGTTTTTGAGAAAATTGAAAATACATATTTAATTTTAAACTCAAAATTTGAGTAAAAAAAGTTAAAAAAAGGTTTAAAGTGTAACATTTTCAATACTTCAAGATTATATACCATTGTTTTTATTTCAGAATTTATTGCTCTTATTTGTTTTTGATCAAAAACTGAAAACTAGATGATTTTATGTCTTTTAGTTTTTGAGAAAATTGAAAATAAAAATTTAATTTTGAACTCAAAATTTGAGTAAAAAAAGTTAAAAAAAGGTTTAAAGTGTAACTTTTTCAATACTTCAAGATTATCTACCATTGTTTTTATTTCAGAATTTATTGCTCTTATTTGTTTTTGATCAAAAACTGAAAACTAGATGATTGTATGTCTTTTAGTTTTTGAGAAAATTGAAAATAACCACAACTACTATTTTAATTTAATTCTTTTTTTTTGCTTGAGTGGTCTTATTTTGATAGTAACAATGGTAGGTGCGAGTTTGGGTGTATGCAACAGTAAGGTGTGTGCGAGTTTGGGTGTATGCAACAGTGGGATCTGTAAGGGGGGGCATGCTGCCCCCCTGCAACCCCCCTGCTTGGGCACACTATAGGATTTGGGGTGGGTGCGAGGTGGAGTGGGTGCAAGGTTGGGTGGGTGAAAGGTGCGGTGGGTGCAAGATGGGGTGCATGCAAAGTTTCTTTTGCATTTAAATAAGCTGGATTTAAGAAAAATTAATTTATCCTTGGTATATCTTAATCCATATTCGATTATTACTATCAAAATAAGACTACGTAAATACTCAAGCAAGGAAAAAATAATTTAATTAAAAGATTTTTTTTTTGCTAATTTTCAATTTTCTCAAGAACTAGAAGACATAAAATCATCTAGTTTTCAGTTTTTAATCAAAAACAAATAAGAGCAATGAATTCTAAAAAAAACAGTAATAGATAATCTTAAGGTTTTGAAAAATTACACTTTAAACCTTATTTTTAACTTTTTTTTGTCCAAATTTTGAGTTTAAAACTATTTTTTTCAAAAACTATGCATAGTTTTGACTTGATTTAAAAACAGGCTAATAGACAAAAGTGTTGGCTTTAAAAAAAGGTATAATACTTAATTGTAAGTATTATCGTTATTTTTTAATTATTTTTTTTCCATTTAATGTACATATTTTTTAAATTGCCCCTACCGCCTAAACGGGGGGAGATAGACCCCCCCCTCCCATAGTAAAAAATGCTTGTTTTTAACTGTTCTATACAAATCCGTCATTAAACTTTGTCGCCTAAGTTATCGTACTCTCCCCTTTGTGCTTCTATGAGGCTCGTCGTGATGACCGGTTTGTAGGTCTCAGCAAAATCCTGCTTTTGTTGTTTAGCTATTAAATTCCTTCGGAGACTCTTTAAGGCGTTCAAAAAAAAAAAGTAGCGACAAAGCAACTCAATATCTTACACTCTCATTAAGATAATTCTGCGTTTTGACGCATAGGTACGATAAGGTTCAAGCCTTTGACCTAGGAAAAACCACAAAATAAGAATTATGATTAATCAGAAAAAAATAAATAAAAACTATAACCAATGACAGACAAACAAAAAACAAAAAGTAGTGAGAACCCAAACAAGTTGCGTTACCAAAGACCATTCGTAAAATGGGATAAGAAATACAAGAATATGAATCAAATTATAAAAATAATAAAGAGATATATCTGCAACAGGTATACAAGTTAAAAAAAAATAGGTGTTAGGCTTGAGATAAAAATGGTAGTCACCTGGGGTGATGAGAAGATTTTTGAAAATTAAAAAAAAAAATTATGACTCTGTGGTAAATTTGAATTTAAATTATTATTATAGTTACATTTACGAAATAATTACCCATAATTTATAACAAAAATAATTAGTTTCAATTTCGGGATTTTGGATTTTGGCCACGCGCGCCGCAGCCGCCGTAATGCATTTTTTGTATTTACAATTTTTTATGTTACAATGTTGCACCTCATTTTCTTATAACAATATTTTTTTAAATAATTTGTATAATGCGAAGAATTAAATGTCTGCATTCTTCCATACCAATTTTTTTGCCTTTCTGCTGTTTTCGCAAATGGAAAAAAACGGCAGAAAATTAAAAGGAAAGAAAATTGTTCGAAAAATGTAAACAGAGTTTTAAGTGAAGAACTTTCTGGCATTTTCCAAAAATAAAAATAATAGCACAACTTCCAGGAGCCGAATGGTGCATTGCATTGAAAATGTTGAAAATTAAAAGCAAAATAATTAACGTCTTCAAAAAGATCAGAGTAACAAGTGAATGTTTTCCTTGCTTTGCACAACCTTTGTTTATAGAAAATGAAGAAGTGCTCTTATTTTTGAAAGTGGTGTAAATATACCTAATAAAATAAAATAACTCTAATGAAAGCGCCCAACAGATATATAATTCAAGATGCACTGTCCTAGGCATTTACTCAAATTAATAGTATTTAAATATAAAGTGGTACCTATAAAAAAATATATCGTTTCTAACAAAAACTAAATATTTCATAAGTCACACCGTCATGATGCGTCATACATAAATAGTTTAAATACATTAAATTAAACAACATTACATTACATTATATTTTCACATCAGTTTAGACACTAATTATACGCGTGGGATAAAATTACTTTTATTGGTTCATCTAAATCTAAGAATCTTCAAAATAAATACAATTGATTATTTTATTTATTCAAGATAAACCACCCAGGGTGCCACCCAAACATATACAAAACAAATCATTAAAATCGGCCCAGCCGTTAAGGAGGAGTCCAATGACATATACATGTAGGGAAGAATTTAATATATAAAGATTTTAAAAATAAGCATTTGCCATTTTGTTATGAAAATGATTTCGAGCAAGTGGCCACCTTGGTTGGCTCAAATATACTCTAGCCGAGAAGCCTAATTTTTGAGAAATTTGTGCAGCATGTCAGAAATTCGAGGGCTTCAATTGCCTCGGGCTTATCGTCGGCAAGCAACTTCAAATAACCCCAAAAAAATAGTCCAGCGGTGATAAGTCGCACGATCTTGAAACCGATCTATAGTTTCTCGAATAACCTACTTTACTATGCGATGATGGCGGATGAAAATTGGACGCAGAGGCAGAGCGCGATGCATCACGCGAACCGAAACAATATAAAGGTAACATACAAAAGTTGTTTGGAATAAACTGTACCCATTATTATTTGGGAAACCAGATTAAGCAAAAATCAACTTCGAAAAAAAAATTCGAATTCGAATTTATGAGGCGACGATTTTTTTAAAATGTTGTTAACCAACTTTTTACAACATTTGCCCTACTGTTCATATTTTTTTCATTCACAACAAAAATGTTATGTTCAACAATAACAAACAGACTGTGGGGACTTGTGCAATAAAAATTCCTCGGCGGATATAAGACTCTTTGCATTTTAATTACTTTAGAGTTGGAGTTTGTGCTTCGCACAAATTTATCATTTTTATGACATACATAAGGGAGTGTTATTTTGTATGATTTTTTCCTTACGGAAAAAAGTAACTCATCAATAAAAAAAAAAAAACAAAATATCGATCGGAAAAAAATCTAGCATACTACAAACAAAATAAAAGAAAGATACAAAATAATTTTGTGATCGAATGTGGTAAATATTTCCGTAAGAAATAAAACTGAAAATATGAGAAACGAACAAATTCCTTTCATTTTGTCATTTCTAATGATGATGAGAAATCGGAGATAATCAATGCACGAATTTAAGTTTTATGTTCTCTTTTACGTTTCTTATACTTCCTCAAAATAACAGTTAAGCAAGCAAGAGTTTGGTAAATTTTTAGGATTTAAAAAAATTAAAATTTTTTTCTTTTCAAAAATACAAAAAGCACGGTTGAGAATCTAAACTAAAGTGCTCTTTAAAAAGAATTTCACAGTACAGACAAAAGCGTGAGTCTATATCTGAAGAACCAGTTGAGATATCGACTTCAAATAAATTACGCAGGTAATAACACAGCAAGATGCAGAAAGGACTCTTAAAAAAATTGAGTGGTTTTGTTTTTACTATAGCAATTTAATTTGGTTGACTCTTAATATCTCACGAACCAATAACGCGACCGGCTTCAATTAAATTTTATATTATGTAATGCAACAAGATACCTAACTAATAAAATTCAATTAACGTTTTGTTTTTCCATTATACTAGCTGACCCGGCCACGCACTGCTGTGGCTAACGTTTTTTGTCATATTACATTGCTGTAAACTATTTTAGGGACGGCAGCGGTAGGAAAACATCAGACATATTTACATATTTACATATTTACATATGTAGGTGCCATTTGTAAGAAACATGGCGACCTTCATGACTGATTTTCTACTACTTTCATTTCAATAATAATAATTCCTACTTTCATTTGACCTAATATTCATATGTAGATGCATATAAACCTAAGAAAAACAAAAACATTGTACCTATTTTCTTTTTGTTTTGAAAATAGGCATTTCAACGTATTTTTGTTGTATTCATTGGCAATCGGCTAACCGGCAACAGTTACAAAATTTAAATTTGAATTGGTATTTGGCTTATTGGTATTTGTCTTTATTATTGCTTTATACATACAATACATAAATAAATAAATAAAAAAATGTATCTTTATTGTCCCCCTCCAACCATAGCTACTTTTGTTTACATTCTTCTCTGTTTTGTATTGTCAAATTGTCTCTTAATTTCCCCAATTAAAATTCTGCACAAACTTTGCAGATTTAGTTCATTGATGTTTGCCCAGACGTCGCTTCGTTCGTTCCTCTTCATAATAGTACTATTCCATTTCATATATAAAGTTACAATGAAAATATTATTTACGAACGAAAACGGACACGTCAAAGCTGGTATACAAATTAAATGGTTTGAGATTTGAGAGGGAAGGACTTTGAACACAATTGATCATACAGTTGATATAATGCAAAAATCAATAGAAAAGAATTACATTTTAAATGTTTTTTTAATTTTTGTATTCAAGTTTGTAACAAATGAGTACATTACAATGTTTTTAGTAAATAACATGTGACAGTTAAACTTATAATGAGAATTGATTTAGCACTAATTGATGCAAAATACTTTTGGTTAACCTGTCTTTAGCTAATACAAATAGATTCGACTTCTTTCCTACACGTGAGCATGCAGTATATTTATATAGCCCATGAGAAAAACATGGATTTTCCAGACCTAAACCACAATCGGACATTGTTTGGTCTTGAGACTTACATATTTATTGAGATGACAAAAACTAAACGAATTTTAAACTGTAACATTATTTATTTTGTCGCGGTTTATAGCTTTTTCTAAAGCAGTCCACCATACTGCCACACTGTATATTAAAATCGGTCTGATTACCAATGTGTATAGCTAATGCGTGATTCGGTGTTGTAAGCCCCATTTATTACTAATAGCTTTTTTGCAAGAAAAGAGAGCTACAATAGCTTTTTTGACTCTTTCTTGTACATTGTCTTTCCAATTTAGTATTTTGTCTAAAATAAGATCCAGGTACTAAGCCTAGACTGACAACTTGGGGAGAGTACGATAACTTTGGCGACAAAGTTTAATGACGGATTTGTATAGAACAGTTTAAAACAAGCATTTTTTACTATAGGAGGGGGGTCTATCTCCTCCCGTTTAGGCGGTAGGGGCAATTTAAAAAAATATGTACATTAAATGGAAAAAAAATAATTAAAAAATAACGGTAATACTTACAATTAAGTATTATACCTTTTTTTAAAGCCTCTATTAGCTTGTTTTTAAATCAAGTCAAAACTATGCATAGTTTTTGAAAAAAATGGTTTTAAACTAAAAATTTATGCAAACAAAATTTAAAAAAAAGGTTTAAAGTGTAGTTTTTCAAAACTTTCAAATTATCTACTGTTTTTTTTTAGAATTCATTGCTCTTATTTGTTTTTGATCAAAAACTGAAAACTAGATGACTTTATGTCTTCTAGTTCTTGAGAAAATTGAAAATTACCAAAAAAAATATTTTAATTAAATTACTTTTTCCTTGCTTGAGTATTAACTTAGTCTTATTTTGATAGTAATAATCGAATATGGATGAAGATATAATAAGGATAAATTAATTTTTCTTAAATCCAGCTTATTTAAATGCAAACTTTGCATTCAACCCCATCTTGCACCCACCGCACCTTTCACCCTCAACACCTTGCACCACTCCACCTCGCACCCACCCCAAATCCTATAGTGTGCCCAAGCAGTGGGGTTGCAGGGGGGCAGCATGCCCCCCCCCCCTTACAGATGCTAAAGTTGCATACACCCAAACTCGCACACACCTTACTGTTGCATACACCCAAACTCGCAACTACCATTGTTACTATCAAAATAATACCCCTCAAGCAAAAAAAAAAGAATTAAATTAAAATAGTAGTTGTGGTTATTTTCAATTTTCTCAAAAACTAAAAGACATAAAATCATCTAGTTTTCAGTTTTTGATCAAAAACAAATAAGAGCAATGAATTCTAAAAAAAAAACAGTAGATAATTTGAAAGTTTTGAAAAACTACACTTTAAACTTTTTTTTTAAATTTTGTTTGCATACATTTTTAGTTTAAAACCATTTTTTTCAAAAACTATGCATAGTTTTGACTTGATTTAAAAACAAGCAATAAATTCTGAAATAAAAACAATGGTAGATACTCTTGAAGTATTGAAAAATTACACTTAAACCTTTTTTTTTAACTTTTTTTATTCAAATTTTGAGTTTAAAATTAAATTTTTCAAAAACTACGCATAGTTTTGACTTGAATTAAAAACTAACTAATAAAACAGTTGGCTTTAAAAAAATTTATAAAACTTAATTGTAAGTATCACCGTTATTTTTTAATTATTTTTTTTATTTTAAATAATAATTTTTTTAAATTGCCCCTACCGCCTAAACGGGGGGAGATAGACCCCCCTCCCATAGTAAAAAATGCTTGTATTAAGCCCCTCTACCAAAAACCGTTATTATATCTTGGCGCCAAAGTTATCGTACTCGTGTCGACAACTTTAATAATTGGGAGGGTTAACAAATGGAATTTTGTATTTCGTCGAAAATAGGACTAATTCGGTTTTGTGTGGGTTAACACCCAGTCCACACCGATCAGCTCAAAGTATTAGTCTGTCTAAGGAATTTTTTAGGAGATAGCAACGTCATCCGCATAGGCAATCACTCTGAAACCCTCCGCATCCAAACCAGCTAGGACTTCATTTAACACTAGGTTCCAGAGGAGAGGGGATATAACACAACCTTAAATTAACTCCCCAAGCGAACTCTCTACGTTTATAGATGTTAGTGCAGATGTGATTGCAGATGTGTCCACGTTGTTGTTAAAAGCACTTTGGATATCAAGAAAAGCAACCATAGTGAACTCTCTATGATGGAGGGAGTATTCGATGGTGCGTACTAGCGTGTGTAACGTCGTTTCCACCGATTTACCTTTACAGTAGGCATGTTGAGAGGTAGACAGAATCCTTGCCCTTAAATGGATATCAATCAATCTTTCTATAAGGTCTTAAGAAGGAATGGTGATAGACTTAGATCTTAAGGATTGACTTGCGAGCATTTACCTGACTTAGGTATAAAAACAACTTTAACTTCTCTCCATGCCGAGGGAATATGGACCAGATATAGACAGCTGGTAAAAATTGCCTCAAGGATTGGTGCAATAATGTCTGAAGCTTTTAGTAGTTCGGCTGGTATTATCCCATCTGGTCCTGCAGATTTAAATGGTTCGAAGCTGTTGAGATCTAATTGTAGCTTGTCCCTTGTGATCAGACCTTGTGGATATGTTATAAATATTAAATTAAATTAAATGTTATAAATATTAAAACTTATTGTTGCAAGTTGGGGTTAGAGAACTACCAGGAAAGTGAGCATCCAGTAGTAAGTTCACAGATTCTTCACTTGAATTTTCCGTAGCCTAGAGGCTTCAGAAGTTTCTTCTATCGTGCCACAGAAGGATCACCAGGAAGATCACTTAGATTTCCTTAGTGCCTTCTTATAAATTCTTAGGGATTCTTTGTAAGAATCCCAGTGAAAGGCTAGTCTTGTGGCTTTGGTTCGGCTTAAGAGTTTCCTACATTCTCTTCTGAGCCAGTCGAGCTCTGAGGGCCACCATTGTGATTTCCTCTTTCCTCTTATGAGTATAAGTTGACAAGCAATTTCTTGCGATCTATTCATAGCTAAGGTGAGGCCATTGACTTTGTTGTCAAGTTCACTAGCGTTAGAGGAAGGACTAAATAGTCCAGGTTTTAGTAAACTTTGTAATATGTTTCTGTATGTAGCCCAGTCAGTTTTCCGATAATTTCGAAAAGTCAATGGAGTAGGGTTTTCATCCACAATGATATTGAATTGGATGTATGTATCTATGATCAGAAAACGAGTGTTTTTTTTGGATACTTTCCAGTCCAAGATCATATGGTGAATAGTATCGGAGACAAGAGTTATGCCTAGGACTTCTTGTCGAGTTTTAGTTATGAAGGTTGGTTCATTTCCACAATTACATACTAAAAGGTTAGTACCAAGGATATCATTAAAAAGAGGCTCACCTCTGTCCTTAATATCTGTACTCTCCTATACAATGTGATGAGCGTAAACATCGCTCACAATAATTAAGCCGATCTTTTGCCGTTTCGCTTCAGTGATGATTCTCTCAAGGTCTTACCAGGGAGAGGTATAAGGTGGTCATGGCCAAGATACGACGGCACTAGCCAGTATTTTTCTTTGGTTGTTTCCAGCCTTGCTACGGTGGTATCTCTATCACTGAATAATAGGTGCACCAAACTTTAATCTAAGATAATTTGGTGGCATTCCAGGTACATACATATATCTAGTACATTTAAAATTTCAATTCGAAAATTTACACCCATTTTCATTGATTTAAAAGACATCACATTGCCTGGTAACAATTGTTGTATCTGTAAGTTAATTCTTCAACACCAACATTTTTGGCTGCCAAAATATCCCGATGACTGAGCCAGTTATTATTCAAGTAATTACTCTGTACATCCGGAAAAATACTCTGAATCAATTCATTTTTTTTCTGAAGAACAGTGCAGAAATTGCATTGCGTATTTGGTAGTATTATATTCACTATGATATAAATTTAATTTATACTTCAATCTAAATAACACGTGACAGGCTTAAAAAAGTAAAATTCACTGCATTACTACAGAATAAATGTAATCTATACTTTAGCCTCAGCAACAAGTGGTGATTATATTATTAAATTGAAGCTTATATGAAACGTTTGGAAGTTTGACATAGCGCCATCTATTGAATACTTATAATAGTTATAATACGCCATCTCTTAGAATCGTTTGGAGCTAACAGATAATTGTAAGTGTCAATTAACAGACAAATAATTTGCAATAAAATAATATTGCGCTCATAGATCCTATCCTATCTTTCAAGTTGGATCAAACTGCAAACGATGTTCAAATTTGATTAAAATCTGTTTAGTAGTCCATCGCGGACAAACATCATGACACGTAGTTTATGTACATATATTAAGATGACAAAAAAAAAATTACTGAAAGTATCCAGACTTTTAATCAGGGGGTCACATAAAGACGAATTTTTGAAAACCGCTTAAAAATGTTCTTTAATGTTCTCTAAAGGAGGCTGACAAAAATTAAACAACATAATGTGTACCTTACCTTACAATTACAAATTTAAAGTGACAACTTTAATTATTAGATTATTTAAGAACACTGTTGTCCAGCAAGATATGGTCTAACTATTTACTTGGGACGACTCCCTACATATGAAAACATTTCAAGATTCCAACAGAATTTCAAATGTGCCATATTTAAGGGTTAAAATTCAATAGTTTAGAGTGAATTTGGTGCATTTTACGCAGAAATGTTAGAAATTGTGTTGAAAACTTGAAACGTAGCTTTTCTTCAATTCTGTTCTTGTTGGAATTTCTGTAAATGCGAAGAACGTTTCAAAAATATAGGTGCAAAAACCAGAAAATAAGAATGCTTGACAGAAAAATGTGATTTTTATTCGTATGAAAAGAAAACAGAATCTGTTATTAAGAGTTTTCTGGCTATTCTTTTTGACATATTTTTTCGGACTAAATTTTCGGGAGTCTATTATTACTACCGTTATTAATAGATTGGAGCTGATGCTGGAAGACAAATTCTAAAAAATTACTGTTTTGCGACAACCTTTAAAAAATATTTTGATAAAGGAGGCAAAAAAAATTAAAAATTGTAGAGAAAAATGTTTGGTTCTTGAATTTAAGGAAATAGGTGAATTTAAATACATAATTTCTCTAAAAATTAAATAAAAATACAAAATAGTGTTACATTTTTTGTGAAAGTTCTAGAAAAATCGACTGACCGCCACGGATGGAAAGTTATCAGTGTGATAGGCCTCATTCCAGTCTCTATTTTTTTTTTATTATTTTTATCATACAACTTAATTGAAAATAAAAATTCATGAATTCATGAAAAATGAGAACAAATGCAAACTTTGACCAATTTCCAATTTCAAGCACTTAGAGCCCCCGCAGACTGCAGACTTTTTATCCGCTGATAGTTAGGTCGGCTTCTTAATCAGTATGGAGAGGAATGCATATGCGCACACTACAGCGATTCAGTATCGGCCGATAAAAAAGTTTGATGGGCTACCCGATTACATTCAAACTAATCTGTCGGCCAACTATCGGCCGACTGTTTAATCAGTATTGGCGCATACATGACGATTGTTTAGTCGGCCGATAGTTCAGTTCGCTCTGTGATTTGGCGTCGTGTGAGTGTATTTTGAATATGGCGTCGCCCAAATCACATTTGTTGATTCGAGAATAGTCGGCCGACAGTTGGATAGTCTGCGCCCTGTTCACCAACCAAACTGTTTAGTTGGCTCGGTGTGCGCACTTTCAGCCCAACCCGACCAAACTATCGGCCGATAAAAAGTCTGCAGTCTGCGGGGGCTCTAAGGGTCCGCCAAACTATGAATTTTAATAAATCTGCCCAGTATAATATATATCTGCGTTATGATAATCTCACATCGACGATGACGACCAGACCATGGCTGTGAATGAACAGTAAGCCAATTGTATGCTACTGCACACAGATTCCACATGAATCTATTTAACATAAACAAAAACAAAAATGACATCAACAACAGAAAAAAGCAGCTGAGTCGGCTACGTTTTTTCCAGCTTCTCGGAGCCACTGGTGTACTTTTTAACACAGACTCAAAGAGGACACGGGAGGATCTTGGCTAGCAAAATTAACAATTTGTTGGTTATTGCGGGTACCCAAACGAAGTGGATGGAGGATAAATGATGGAAATCCTATCCTCTTTGCCGACTATGTAACATTCACGACTGTATGTAAAATTTAAATTCAAAGTTGGAATCGGGTGGCAATTTTAATATAGGCATCAGCGCAGCGTCCACTGACCGCTTTGCCGAGTATTTTCTTGCTAAGTGTTTCGTTTATTTATCACTTTTGTCAAATGAGATTTGAGACCAATTCGTTATGGAGTGATCTTGGGTGTCTTGAGTGTCGAGGTCTTGAAGGTTTAATTTCTTCAGGAAGCTCGTACAGCTTCACATATCATGGTGTGTGGGATATTGACGATACCTGGGTCGTTGGATTGTGGATTTTCTGAAAAATCTCCATATTCTTGGAATCAGGGCTGATGTGTGGTGGGCGATAAATGGTTTGCCCTTTTTTTTTAATAATGAGCTGTAAAAAGACCGCGAGAGTTTCGGAGTATATTTCAACGTCGAAAGTATTTGAGAGTGATTTTTGTATTGCATGGTATTTATGTAAACATTGAATTAAGGCCTATATACGCTTTAGCCAATTTGATTATTATTTTTACCTAAGCACGCTCACTTATGTATTCTTTCTTTACGACAATTCATTGACAAATGACTATAAAACTAAACTTGTGTTTTGAAAAAATAATTTGCTATGTACTTTACACTTTGTTGCTTTGTGTCAAATACAAATTAAATGCACGGCTGGGTCGCATAAACTTGCTCCTGCATCCAAAGATAGTCTGTTTAAAAATAGTAGGTACTAATAAAATAAATACAAACACATGTAAAGAAAAAAAAGAAGTATGAAGAAAATTTAGCGGTTTCCCTAAGCCGAAGTAAAGATTCAGCTGAGTTTTGGGAGGAGGAAATTAAATGGAAATTCAAAAGTAAAAGTAGTAGCAGCAGTGTCATTACAGGCGTTAAGTTATCATTTCGCTTCACTTTTAAATTCTTCAACACAAATATCTTGGAGTTATGCACGAACATCAACTTGGTTTAAGAAACTCGATAAGAGTATAACTGAAAATTAAGTGAGTTTTGTTCTATAAAGTCTTAAAGATGACAAGGCTGCCGGATCAAATGGTATACCAGCTGAGTTCTTTAAAAATAGAACAATTTTGTTTAAGATCAACTGTACAAAAACATCAAAGCATTTATAATAGAAAAGAAAAATCAGAGAGGATGGAAGTGAACCAAGGAGTAAGACAAGGCTGTAATCTAAGTCGCTTGTTATTTGCACTTTTTCTATATGATTTGGTTGAGTATCTCAATTGTGGAGTGGAGTTTACTAACAAACTAATCAAAGTAATCATGTATGCCGATGACATTGTCATTCTTGTGGAGTCACCGACTGCTCTACAGTTCATGATCAATAATATGGAAGAATATTGCCAAGTGTGGAAGTTCTGGAAGTTGATCCGAAAAAATCAAAAGTACTGGTTTTTAAGAATGGGTCTGGCAGAACGGCGAGAAACGAGCACGTCTCTTTAGACGTAGTTAAGTCTTATATTTATTTAGGAACGGAGTTCACTTTCAATTTAAAATAAGAGAAACATCTCAAAAGCAAACTAAATAAGGCTAAGTCGGCAGTATCTGTAAATTGGAAAAGAATCTATAATACCAAGCTAATAGCGACTGACTTAAAATATAGAGTGCTTAATGCTATTGCCCAAGCTATCCTGTTTTATGGTGCACAGGTATGGGGAATAGAGAAGTATGAGCTAGTTGAAAGCCTATTCTTTTTGCCGATAAACACACCAATTGACTTCATTGTGAGAGTGTTAAATATTTAAGAGCATAGGCTACCGAGAAAGATAATAGAGTATGCGATTCAAACAAATTAGCTGGCTGTAAGAGATTGGAACTTGTTACTTGTTAGCCAAGAACTGTGGCTTGACCCTGAACTGGAGTATGAATGCGGGGTTAATTAAGGAAGATTCTTTACCAAGTAATATCCGTCACTGATGAGAATGAAAGGTATGCGCATTTGAAAAAGCTCGCTCATCAACGGAAAAGCAATATTATTAGGAAGTTATTGTAATCGGTCCAATTTGTCGAATTGAGACATTTCTCGACTTTTGAAGGTCCCTACAATCTAAATAAAAGATTTTAAGAGTGGTACGTACGTTCGTGGTCCATATCTCAAGAAGCAGTAGAGATTCGACTTCAAATACATTTTGTTATACAAAAAAACACAATAAGTTAAGTGGGTGTTTTTTTTACCACAGCAATTTAAAAAAAAAGTGAATATTTTGGTTAATCCAAAATATCTCACGGACTAATAACGTTAGAGACTTGAATTAAATATTATATTGCATATTGTGACGTGATACTAAACTGATATAATTTTGAAAAAAATGCAATTAACTGTTTTTTTATAAATCAAAAAAAAAATAATAGTATGCAACATAGAATAACGTTTTTCACATCTGATACAACTTTGAGAAAAATCGAATTGACAATTTTCTTGCCAAAAATAAAAACCCAAGAAAAAAAACATTAGGTACTAAAAATTGATTTTCGACTCAAATATATTTTTAAAAATTAAAGATATTAATTTCATCTTATACAAAATATAGCTTTCAACTTCCAGTAAAAAGACAGTTGGAATAGACAGTTTTAACAAAAACTAAAAATATATATAAAAAAAATTTATAAAAATTGGTTTTCGACTCAATATCTTTTCAATAATTTAGAATATTGACTTCAAACTAATCTTATGAAAAAAATTGTTTTCAACATTCAGTACAAAATAAATAAAAAAAAATAAATTGGGTGGCGCAACAGTCCGCTGAGAACTAGGACCTAGTGACTTACAACTCTCAACCATTCCCGTGTGCGAGTACTGTTGTCAGGGATGGAGGGGACCTACAGTTTTTAAGCCAAATCCGAACGGCTGATTTGAGAAAGCACTTTTCATGACAAGAATTACTCTAGGAGAATTTGTCAATTCCTCGCAAAAGGCAGTACCCATGAAAAAAACTTTAGATGGCATAGGCAGGGATAGAACCCAAGACCTCTGGCATGACAGTCCAACGCACTAACCATCATGCCACGGGTACTACAAAAGCTATGACGATAACAACATTCAGTACAACCAACTCTTACACTTCAGAATTTTCAGAAAGTAGTTAGCTTATAGCGTCAAACTACGAGCAGATCCTTTTTTTTTTTTAATTTTAATTAATGCCTTTCGGCCTACGAACTAAGATTTTTTTATTTAATTCAATTTATGTTTTTTTTTTTTTTTTAGAAAAGTTTAAAAACTAAAATCTTTATCATTTTTTGAGTTTTTTACTTACATACTAAAGTCCTTAAAATAAAACTTATAATTACCTAATCTACCTACAAACTACTTAAAACTAGAACAACCACAGCGGCAAAACAACTATGTCCTTCTATTTGTAATTCCATCGAGGATTTTTATAATATTGTCTGTGATATGTGTTTGTATTTTTTTTGTATTTTTGATTTCTTTTTTTTGTTTTGTATTTTATGAGATTTTGTTTTTTTATTCTTTTTTTATTTTTTTTTATTTTATTGTGCCACCATTCCTGCTCTACTTAAACCTAAAACTTAAGGCTAAAACAAGTATGTAAGCCAGCCAAGGCAAAAATACCCCACCCCGGATTACTCATTATCAGTTGCAGTTTGAAGCCACCAAAACTGGTTCTCCTGCTTCACCCTATCAATGCGGTCCTTTTCGGACACAGCCCTACTGAACCGAAGCAGCTCCGCTCCATCACGAGCGAGGATGCCCCGTTCATACAGGAGCCGCCGGTCTACGGTTTTTCGCCTGACGTGGTAGATAAGCGGTACTGCCAATCTATCCTGTATCATGCCGCACTGGTCTAGATAGAGGAATGCCTCTGGTGGGATAAAGCCGCTCAAGCGTGCATTGTCGAAGTAGTTGTCGTTCGGATAGAACGGCCCGAAAATCAAATTGTTGGTCGAAGTCATAGCCCTCGCAATGTGACCCCAAACAAGTTTTATCACGAAATTGTCAATTCTATTGATTCGAGTCTCGTTGTATAGAACTTCGTTTGAATAATAATGCAGATAAGAAGATTCCGGTGTCCGATACAAACCGAGACAGCGCCGAAGACACTGTCTCTCGAACACCCGAAACTTCTCCATTTGGGAAGGGGCAATGTTGAACCACACTGGACAACCATAAACAATCATTGGCCGTATGAGGGCCATGTAGCAAATTACCTTCACTCTGGGGTCAAGCCGACTGCTGTAAAACAGCCGTTTCGTCAGAGCGAAGGCTCCTCTGGCCTTAGTCAGAGCAGCATCCATATGTCTGTCGAAATATAGATACTAGTCCAACCAGATACCGAGGTACTTCACTACACTTTTGCTCGTCAATGCCTGTCCGTGCGGGTCAACAATGACCATCTTGCGCCAATTCTTACACGTATTTCGCGAGGCTTTAGCCAACGGAGTCCGGAACAAGATTGTCTCCGACTTTTGGACATTTATTTTCAGTTTCCAATCGTCGCAGTATCGCTAAATCGTCTCGAAGTCACGCTGCAAGAGAATTCTAATAACCTCAACCTTTCGAGCCGTTCTGTACGCAATCAGGTCGTCGGCATACGCAATTTCGTTAGTTAAGCTACCTACCAGATCGCTGGTGTAAATGCTGAAGAGGATCGGCGAGTTCACCGCTCCCTGTTGAAGACCGTTTTTAATTTCAAAGGTGGTGGTAGAAGTTACATTGCCACTCTTGACAACAAACTTTCTACCGTTGAGCATATCATAAAGCATATACAATAATGGTTTACTGATGCCTAGTCTGGTGAGTTTGAGGTACAACCCTTCTAACCATACGGTGTCGAAGGCCTTCTCTAAATCAACCAGAACAGCACCCGTGCATTGTTTCTTGGACTTGTTCCATTGGATATCAGAAACGAGCTTAGACACGGCATGAATAGTGTCATGTCCTGCCTTGAACCCGAACTGATTATCCGGAATTATACTGTTGTCCGCAGCCCACTCAGCCAGAGCCCTATTGATTACCTTTTCAAATACCTTGCTGATGCTTGGAAGAAGACTTATTGACCGGAGATTTGAAGGATTGGAGTTGTCCTTTCCCTTTTTCGGGAGAGGATGAACCACAGCTGTCTTCCAACGCACTGGATAATATGCATTATTTAGCGCGTTGTTGAACAGAGTGGTGTAGATGTCTATTGCTTCAATCGGTAGGTGTCTTAGTGCAATATTGGATATACCGTCGACACCTGCTGACTTCTTATTCCTTATTGAATCGAAGATGAGCTGGAGTTCTACCTTCGTGATGAGCAAGGGACTTGGGCCCGTTCGATCGGCGATTATAGCGTTTGCTAAAAAGTCGTCATCAAACCGGGTAAAACCACGGTTCTCGGATCGCCAATGCGAAATATCATTCCTCAGGTAGAAGTGATGAAGTAATACTCTGTTCTCCAGGTCATGGTTCGGGCGAGTGCAAGCATTCACCTTATACACTTGCTGGAAAGCAGCACCAACTGTCTCCACTTTCTCCTGCGGATCTTCAATCACAAAGAAGTCATCATCCAAGACGGCTTCCTCAGGATCAATTTGCGCTGTCAGAAGTACGTCTGTGTTCTCTACTGTTCTCAGGAGTTTAAGACACGGAAGGTCGTTCTGGTTCTTGGACCTAAATATCTTATTAATCTTAGGGAACATACGAGCAGAGGCTCATCATAAGTGCATGTGTTAGTTGTTAGAAAGAAAATAATACAATTATTATAGCCTACCACACGCACACATACAAAACATAATTAACATTTAATAGGAACTATTACAGAACAAAAAATTAAATATAGACGTTTACTATAGTGGAGCACTGGTTCTAAACAATGATTTTAATCTCACCTTATTCAGATTTAAATTTATCGATGAACAGTTTAAGTTATATAAAATTCTCATTCGAATTAAACTCTAAAAGCAAACGAACACAAAATAATCCAATTCAAAAGCAATCACACTCGCCTATTAAAACTAATAATATAAATTTGAGAACAAAAAGTGTCAAAACCATTCAATCGAATTTTATTTGGATAGTGAGTGAGTAGGTATAATTTACTCAAAAACTGTGAAACATTGCGTTATTCATAGAACATACAAATCAACAAAATAAATTAGGTACTTAGCTTCCAGCGCGGTAATAACCAGCGGCGCAGAGCCTATTTGACTTTAGGAATTAAGTATCGAGTGATTTATTTTTAAAAACAAAATGATAAAATCAAACGAAAAGTACGATACTAAGGGCCAGTTTCTTCACACTTGATCATCTTTAATAAAATTTTGATCAAGAAATCCATAATCTGAAAAATAAATTCAGCGAATTTTCTTACATTCGGGGTTCGGTGACATGAAATAAGACCTACTTTCAAAACATGTCCTTAATGCCAATGCCATGTGAAATAAGGCCAATTTTCAGCACTTGGTCATATTGCACCCTGACAAAGTGAAATAAGGCCAAACTATTTTGAGAAATAGGACTTATTTTTAGGTGATGTATGTAAGGAAGGGTATATAACCAATTTGGCTTTATTTCATTTTGTTTAACGTAATAAGACCAACTGTTGGAAGTTGGCTTTATTACACTTTACAAAAGTGAAATAAGGCTAATTCTTGAAATGTGGTCTTATTTTACTTGGCTTAATTTCATGGCACTATGGGATTCACTGGAATTCAGATTGCTCAAGTTTGATTGGGATTTACCCATAGGTAAATTCGTGACGTCTTGTTTTGTTTTGTTTTTAAGACGTCTTACAAATTCATTTTCATTTTTAAGTGAAGACTTATGTATATATGTATCTATATTTTTAAATAATGCATTCAAAGAAATTATTTTAAAATCATAAGTATTGTAAATATATACACGTAATTAAGATCATTCAGAAAACAATTATGAAATTTAAAAAGCAAAACTCATCGCCTGGCCTGCAATGAGATCTTTAATTTTTGAGTACCAAGCTGACGATAGAGCAGAAAATGGAATTATTAAATTGCAGATTTAACCCACGCACTGTGAAAAAACTAGCCTTAAGTAGCATAAAACAACAAAGGAGGCACATATCTATGATCCGAATAAGAAAAGTACATTGTGGCCAGTAGCAGACCTAGGACCACAGTTTAATGTGAGGCTTGGGACCTGTTCAACAATATAAAAGTAAAGTCACAGTTAACCTACTTGAAACATAATCAGCAGATAAAATTTTTTAAACTAACTGTTATGTAACTTTTTGAGTGGATTAAGTACCCAATAGCAGAGATAACTGTCAGCTAACAGTGTTAAAAATGCTAACCTGAATGCAACGATGTTAATCATTTTCTTCTTTCTTTAAAATTGATGTTCTTTGTGATTCGATAAATTTATTTTATAGCAGTATGAAGCCACGAAGAAATTAAGTAAAAGTATGAAGATATTATCCAAAAGTGAATGCAAGGGGGTTAAGGGGGATGTCGTCGATAGTTTGGAATAGAATACTTTCAGAGCACATTCATAGTTTATTACGAGGTACACGGATCCAGTTGGGGGGGGGGGGGAGATTTTAAAAGAATTGTTTGACATTTCTTATGAAATATAGCATTTAAAGTATTATTTAATTCACTTTAAAGCAAAGTTTTAAACAATACACATAAACATTTTGTTCTTCGTGTGAACAAAGATATACAAGCGGGAATATGAAGTTAATGATTTGTTACTCTTACACAAGAAACCCTCATTTATTGTATTCAAATCCTTTAAGCCTTGTACCTACACAAAAAACGTTTGTTTCGGGACTACTGTTATTTTTTGTCTTAAAACAGTGAATTTGCGTTAAACCTTAAATTCGATGGCTTAAGATGTTGCGGGCGAGGGCAGATAGTCTAGACCTAAGACATTAGTAAAAAAAAGTAGACCAGCAGACACTCTCGAGCTCGTCAGATACGGGGTTAGTTAATTTGAATCCTAAAAAGAGTACATTTCAATGATCTGACTATTTCAAGGTTACGCAAAGAAACTAAGACAACGTTATCTCGACATTCAACTCACACTTAATTAATCTGACGCGATCAAATTAATCTATTTTAGATTTTCAACCCATTCATACTGTCAATAGTAAACTATTATTATTAAAAATATATAGGGAATACAGAATATTAAAATCTGGCGCTTTCGAGCATGTCCAGGTAACAGCTTTTTCTGTACATCTTTGACGTCTACCAGACTCTCCCGCCGCCGCCGATGAACGGAAAAGCATTACATTATATGTTTTTCTTTTTATCTATACGCTTTCAAATCTAATATACCTTCGCGCCGCTTGTGTATCGTGGTCTCCCCTGTTTTTCATGTTAAGTTATTTTTCTGTGAATTGCCCCTACCTCCTGTTTGGAGAGAGATAGAAAAATAGTTTGTTTTTGTCCCCTCTACAAAAACCCAACAAATTTTGGCGCTAAGTTATCGTACTCTCCCTCTTAAGCCATATCTTAATTATGTTCAATAAATTATTATATTATTAATCATCTGACACCCAGTTTTGCATTTTTTGAAGACCAAACAAAGAAAAACATCTTACGGAAGAGTTATCAGTAAAACTCATACAAATATGGTCGTAATGTCTTAAACTTGCCTGCGTGTTCCTTTTTTAAAATTCTTATGCTCATTGACTATAATAGAAGACCTATAAAATAGAATTATAGAAAAATAGCCAGCCCCAAGAAAAACGGGACTGCGGGTACGTTTATTGTTTTTTAATTTTTTTGCTTTTTCTTTTAATTTATTCTTTTTGTATATGGTTGTTAACGCAATAATGTTTTATCATAAGATTTTGCTGTCAACAAAAATTTTCTTATTCATTTTGATTATGTTTGTTGGCACATAAGTTATGTGACATTATGTAAATAAAGGAAATGAAAATGTAAGAACCATGGTCATAAAAAGAATAACAACAAAAATATAAATGGTGGAAAAAGTTTAGTATTTTAATAACCTGTATTGCTTATTATGTCAAAATCAAGTGACAACATAAGCATAGAAGAAGATATTGGTTTTGGTGTTGAAGTAGAAATGTATTCGTGTGTCGTCACCTTTCCTTCAAGTCTTATAGCTTAAACAGAATATGTGTCGCACGTCTGCACGCATCTCTGCATTCTACTTTTTTTTAGTTAAAATACACGTGCATATTTTCCGACATGTATGACAAAAAGTTCTGTCGAAAAGAAATAAGATCAAATGATATTTTTGTCCCAAAGGCTTTTTTTCAAAGACAGATTCGTTTTATTAACTTCCCATAGAATATTAATGTAATCGGTCCGCTTTGTCGAATTGAACATTTTGACATTTCTCGACGTTTCAAGGTCCCAAGAATCGAGATAAAATATCTCATTAACCAATAACGCTAGCGAATTGAATTACATTTTATATTATATACTGTGACGTGATACCAAACTATTATAATTTTCAACAAAATTAAACTAACGGTTCTTCTTATAAATCAAAAAAAAAAATTAAAAAAATTGTCACCTCGAATATTTTACGAACAAAATATTATTTTTTCTCCAAAACAAAATATATAATTTAAATTTTGGGAAAAATTGAATTACAAAAAATAAATACCTACATGAACAAAAAAACATAATTAACTTGGTAAAAATTTATTTTGGACTCAAATAAATATCCTTTCAAAAATTAAAAATATGCGGGCTTCAAACTAAATTCATCTTATGAAAAATATTGTTTTCGACATTCAGTAAAATTTGTATATAAATCCAACAGTCAGTTTTTCTTATAAAAATTAAAGTCTACAAAAAATAGTACGCAAAGTTGGTAAAAATTGATATTCTTTTCTCAATATCAAGTTAATAAATGAAGGTATTGATTTCAAAATGATTTCATTCTTTGCTAAATTTTCTTTGAAAAATCCAATCTGTATTTGTTTATACATACATGAACTTTCAAAAAAAGGTACTAAAATTGGTAAGAATTGTTTTTAGACTAAAAATCTCGTCAACAAAAATAGATTTTGAAATCCAATTTTTTCATCATAATGAAAATATTGTTAGTTTATAGTTAATTTTTGTCGAAAAATTTAACTTACAATTTTTTCAACAAAACACGAAAACCTACAAAAACAACAAAAACTGATAAGAAATGGTTTTCGACTCAAGTATTAGGAAAACAAAGAGAGATATTGACTTCAAATTTTTCATCTTACAAAAATATTGTTATGAATGTTTTGTTAAAGTTTTAGAAAAATCGACAGATGGGCACGGATAGAAAATTATCAGTGTGGGTCGCATCCCAGCTTCTTTTATGTCTCTTTATTTTCTTCTGAGCGTATACTTAGAAATAGACAGCGATCCAGTCATTACAATTTTTCCTTATTTCAAGTACACGGTAAGTTCTAGTTCTAGAAAACAAATTTCACAATCAATTGAAAGAATAGTAACCGACTGTGATTTAATATACTACACAACCAAGAATAAAACCAAAACGTCTTGACACTACCAAAAACCAACTCTTACACTTCAGAATTTTCAGAAAGTAGTTAGCTTCTTATAGCGTCAAACTACGAGCAGAGGCTCATCATAAGTGCATGTGTTAGTTGTTAGTAAAGAAAATAATACAATTATAGCCTAACACACGCACACATACAAAACATAATTAACATTTAATAGGAACTATTACAGAACAAAAAATTAAATATAGACGTTTACTATAGTGGAGCACTGGTTCTAAACAATGATTTTAATCTCACCTTATTCAGATTTAAATTTATCGATGAACAGTTTAAGTTATATAATATTCTCATTCGAATTAAACTCTAAAAGCAAACGAACACAAAATAATCCAATTCAAAAGCAATCACACTCGCCTATTAAAACTAATAATATAAATTTGAGAACAAAAAGTGTCAAAACCATTCAATCGAATTTTATTTGGATAGTGAGTGAGTAGGTATAATTTACTCAAAAACTGTGAAACATTGCGTTATTCATAGTACATACAAATCAACAAAATAAATTAGGTACTTATGTAGCTTCCAGCGCGGTAATAACCAGCGGCGCAGAGCCTATTTGACTTTAGGAATTAAGTATCGAGTGATTTATTTTTAAAAACAAAATGATAAAATCAAACGAAAAGTACGATACTAAGGGCCAGTTTCTTCACACTTGATCATCTTTAATAAAATTTTGATCAAGAAATCCATAATCTGAAAAATAAATTCAGCGAATTTTCTTACATTCGGGGTTCGGTGACATGAAATAAGACCTACTTTCAAAACATGTCCTTAATGCCAATGCCATGTGAAATAAGGCCAATTTTCAGCACTTGGTCATATTGCACCCTGACAAAGTGAAATAAGGCCAAACTATTTTGAGAAATAGGACTTATTTTTAGGTGATGTATGTAAGGAAGGGTATATAACCAATTTGGCTTTATTTCATTTTGTTTAACGTAATAAGACCAACTGTTGGAAGTTGGGTTTATTACACTTTACAAAAGTGAAATAAGGCTAATTCTTGAAATGTGGTCTTATTTTACTTGGCTTAATTTCATGGCACTATGGGATTCACTGGAATTCAGATTGCTCAAGTTTGATTGGGATTTACCCATAGGTAAATTCGTGACGTCTTGTTTTGTTTTGTTTTTAAGACGTTTTTTTTAATTTATTTTCATTTTTAAGTGAAGGCTTATGTATATATGTATATTTTTAAATAATGCATTCAAAGAAATTATTTTAAAATCATAAATATTGTAAACATATACACGTTATTAAGATCATTCAGAAAACAATTATGAAATTTAAAAAGCAAAACTCATCGCCTGGCCTGGAATGAGATCTTTAATTTTTGAGTACCAAGCTGACGATAGAGCAGAAAATGGAATTATTAAATTGCAGATTTAACCCACTGTGAAAAAACTAGCCTTAAGTAGCATAAAACAACAAAGGAGGCACATATCTATGATCCGAATAAGAAAAGTACATTGTGGCCAGTAGCAGACCTAGCACCACAGTTTAATGTGAGGCTTGGGACCTGTTCAACAATATAAAAGTAAAGTCACAGTTAACGGGAGTGTATCGGAGTCCCGCTTTTTAAAATCCCGTTTTTTAAAAATCCCGAAAAAAAAGTTTTATAATCCCGTCTACTATAATACCGATTTTTTGAAATCCCGTCTTTTAAAATCCCGCTTATTCAAAATCCCGATCAATTACAATCCCGTTTTTAAAAATCCCGTCGAATCCCGACAATCCCGTTTTCTTTTTACAAAATACGTGCATTAAACTGAACAATAGGAGTCAAAGGTTTCAATGTTAAATTACTTGACTAATATATAATAATTACAAAAAAACTAATATAATATGTATAATAATATCGTAATTTGTTTTTACAATATTAATTCTTTCACAAACAAAATGCATCCTACAGCAAATCTACCTCTCGATAACGGTCTTACTACTATCTTTGACTTTGCTAATTTTTAATTTGAGTATGTTCTTTTGTTTTAAAAGAATACTACTTTACTTCATATTTTTATTTTTTGGTATGTTTTATTTGTTAAAGGTTACAATAAAATGAATCAAGAAAAGTACCTCATTTTTTAATTTGTTTTAATTTTTTACTATCCCGATTTTGCAATCAAAACAAGTTGTTTAATTTTTTAAAAAATCGCGCGATTTTTTAAAAATTTCAAAATTTAAAATTTAAAAAACGGAATTATAAAAAACGGGATTATAAGAAACGGGATTACAAAAAGCGGGATTATAAAAAATCAGGATTATAAAAAGCAGGATTAAAAAAGACGGGATTTTAAAATCGGGATTTTAAGAAGCGGGAATATAAAAACCGGGATATCGAACCCAACCCACAGTTAACCCACTTGAAACATAATCAGCAGATAAAATTAACATTAGTGTTTTACAATAACTGTTACGTAACTTTTTGAGTGGATTAAGTACCCAATAGCAGAGATAACTGTCAGCTAACAGTGTTAAAAATGCTAACCTGAATGCAACGATGTTAATCATTTTCTTCTTTCTTTAAAATTGATGTTCTTTTTGATTTGATAAATTTATTTTATAGTAATATGAAACCACGAAGAAATTGAGTAAAAGTATAAAGATATTATCCAAAAGTGAATGCAAGGGGGATAAGGGGGATGTCGTCGATAGTTTGGAATAGAATACTTTCAGAGAACATTCAAAGTTTATTACGAGGTACACGGATCCAGTTGGGGGGGAGATTTTAAAAGAATTGTTTGACATTTCTTATGAGATATAGCATTTAAAGTATTATTTAATTCACTTTAAAGCAAAGTTTTAAACAATAGGTACACATAAACATTTTGTTCTTCGTGTGAACAAAGATATACAAGCGGGAATATGAAGTTAATGATTTGTTACTCTTACACAAGAAACCCTCATTTATTGTATTCAAATCCTTTAAGCCTTGTACCTACACAGAATAAAAAATATCATCCTATTTCAATTTTCAATTTTGGAATCCGACTTTTTTTTATAACTTGGTAGCCAATAGACAACCGAAAACCGAAACCTAATTTAAATACCGGATAGTCAGAATAATAATTTTCGATAGTCAATTTTGGTAGTAAATATGATCATATGGTTTTTCTATCGATTACTTTTGTTGTCATATTGACTACCCGAAATTGAGAATCGAAAATTGTTCTGTTGACTATCCAGTAGTAAATATTTCAAAATAAGGTTACCATATTGACAATTTTGGTAGTCAATACGACAATTTGGCCAAATTTCAAGTTGACTTTCGACGATTATTAATAGGACAACTTTTTTTCTGTGTTTTGCAGACTTCTTGTATTTCTTAATACTCAAGGGCCTTAGAATAACAAAACAAAGTTCTAGAACATATAAGGCAGAATTCATATTTCTTAATGTACTGCATTAAAAAGTATCTAAGGAATCGTATTCTAGGGACTTAAGTTCCTGGATCCGCCACTGGTATCGGCCGTTGCATGTTCTCATTAACAACAGTATTTCTTCTGGGTTTTGTATTTTTGTTTCTTTTAATCCTACAAACAACGTGAATAATTCTGTTTGCCTATGCTCCATCCTCACATACTAAACGGTCCCTTTTAATTGCTCTTCCTAGCGCACAACTCATAGCTTCCTTCTCCTTTTACACCCTTCCCCAAATGCAAGTCAAATAATTCTTTGACTGACATCAAAAAGTTACAAAATATTAATATATGTGACAAGAGAGCGAGAGTGGGTCTTGTGCGTTTTGCGGATTGCCACGCCGCGCCGGCCGCCGCCGCGCCGCTACCACCGGGTCCGGGTAATTTCATATTTTATACAAAATTCTAAGAGTTATTTGGAAGATATTTTATATTTTTTCATTTGTAGGAGAATTAATTTTCGAGAGTAAAACCTCATTTAAATTTTTAAAGAAAAAGTATATTTGCAATGCCTTAGCTCAGCTCTTGGTTGATCTGCCTGGGTTTTTCGACTGATTTGTTGTTGCTTGTTGTTTAAGGAATATACTTTTTGTATAATTTATATGAGAAAAACAACAATAGGTATTTGGAGTGTTATAAAGCTAATTTTAACCAACCGATTTGTGTGGATTAACTAAGATTCAAACTTACTCTTAAATTGTCAGTTAATGAGTTGATTGATATTGAGTTTCTGATCAAATATTCATTCACTTTTTACGTTTGGGTGGCTTTGGGCCAAAAATATTAATTAAAGTAAAAAAATGAAAAATCTAGTTTTTTTAACAAGAGAATCATAAATTATTTATCTCATTTTTATAAATATGTCCCTACTCCCTACTTTAATGATTTTTTTCCATAGTGGATTTAATGGAGTTCACGAACTTTACTTTTATATATACATATGTGTAAATAAGACGCAGTAATGATATGAATTAGCTTGCTCTTAAATATTACCAAATGTATCTTGATGCTGTATAGCTCACTTTTATTTTATATACAATGGTGCTTAGGGATCTTTTGATTCAATTTGAATGATTTTTTGGATTCAAAAATAAAAAAATCGATTTGAAATTAGAGCAAACTATTAGACAACTTCTCACTTTACTTACTTGACAGACGTAAAGAGATTACCACGAACCACAATGGTGCTTAGGGATCTTTTGATTCAATTTGAATGATTTTTTGGATTCAAAAATGAAAAAAATCGATTTGAAAATAGAGCAAACTATTAGACAACTTCTCACTTTACTTACTTGACAGACGTAAAGAGATTACCACGAACCACGAAATTGGTGATTTAACGTGTTGTACCTACCAGTTCGTTTCACACTCAATGATATAATTTTTACCAACTTATCAAAATATGTAATGTCTTCTTGTTAACCGCATTTCATAGTTCAAGAATAAAAATTAACGAAAAATTAAGCCTTCATTGAGTCGCACATACATTAAAACCTGAATGAGTAACTTTCGCTTAAATCGATTACCAGAATAATTATTATTTATTTTTTGTCCTGTAGAACTCATCTTAAATGTTCAAAAAGTCTAAATATTGTTTCATATAAAACTCATCTTTCAAGTACATTTATTTTATTTTGTAAACTTTAAATGTACTTTAGTTGAAAAAAAAACTTTTAAGTACATATTTGAAATCAGCTAAAGGAAGAATCACTTCTTTTCCTCTAGAATTGTATTGTATGTACATCATGCCTTAAAATTCAATAATAAAAAAGTAGTAATATTAATATGTTATAGCATGTAATGTTTTTTTTTATATTATATATTTTTTGTTAATATAAAGGTAAATGCTTATGAGTACTTAAGCTGGTTTCCTTAATTTGCCTACGAAATTCGGCTAAGAAGAAGCTATCACCTGGGTGAGTTTTGTGATAATTAAAGGGTGGTTCAATTTTAAGGGCCGATGTTGATTTTGAATGAAACACGAATTATTTAGGAAATTAATGTCATTTCTTTTTATTATGATAATATGTACTTGCATGGTTCAATTATGTATGGAACAAAATATCGGCCAAATGGCAGCAGCGACCTCGGCTGCACACCTACGATGACGCTGAGGCATAATTATTTAGGTTCTATGCCGTTAATGTGCTGCCGAATTATCTCATCTTTTAGCTCTTAAATTGTTGCTGGCTTATCGACGTACAACTTTTCTTTCAAACAACCCCAAAGAAAGAATCCCAACGGTATCAAATCACATGATCTTGTCGGCCAATTGTCATCGCCACCACGTGAGTTATTGTTTCGTTAACTGTGTGGCAAATGACACCGTCCTGTTAAAACCACATATCGTCTACACCCATGTATTCCAATTCAGGCCATACAAAATTCACGATAGCGACAGTCCCCATTTTGGAAAAAATACGGCCAGATAATGCCGCCAGCCCATGAACCGCAACAAACATTCACTCTTTGTCGTTGCATTGGTTTTTTGACAAATGTGAGAAAATGTGCCTCGTCACTGAAGATGATTTTTTTCGCAAATTGGTCATTCACTGTTGCCATTTATTGACAATATTCTGACCATTTACGACGCTTGAAATGGTCAAGAGTCTTTAGTTCTTGAGTCAATTGCAGCTTGTACGCGTGTAAATGCAAGTCTTTATGCATTGTGCAGCGCCGAGCGTGAGAGGTGCAATTGTGGGCAAACAGTAGCAATATTTCCTGCAATTCGAGCAGGTGTTTTCACATCTTCTACAGACCCGGTTAGCTCAAATTTGTGCACCATTTTTCCGATTGTACGCACATTTGGACGATTAAACTGACCGAAAAAATCACGAAATGTATTTTAATTTAAACGCTCATTTTCATAAAAACTTGAGTAATTTTAACGCATTGCTCGATTTTAAGTTAGTCTAAAATTGACAAATGTCAAATGAACTGCAGAAAAAAATTGACGTAAAGGTGTGGTTAACATTCGACATCGGCCCTAAAAATTTAACCACCTTAAAGTAATTTTTTTTGAAAAATAACTCGAATTATAAGCGTGAATTATACCCTAAACAAAACAGTGATGGTTTTTTCATCATACTGTTAAAAAAAAGTAGAAATTCCGTGCCAAAGGGAGTGCAACCTAAAAAATGTTATTCCTTTCATCTTTATAGATGTCGTAACCAATAGGTTAAATTCTATGGTGAGATTTCAGTAGTTAATTTTATTTATTTATTTCTTGATTGATGTCTTAAATCTTTTTTTGTTAAATATGTAGATACATACATATATACATACAGCTGTTTACAACTAATTAGAAACATTATTTGCTTCTCATTTCCACATTCACTTTGTCATGTGTGACTAGAACAGCGGTATCCTTAACGGTGTAATGCAAGCGTTATTAGATAGTTGTTTGAAAAAGCATCATTTGTGCATAAGTCTTTGCATAGTACACAACAAAATCAAGGTAGAGTGTAAAAAGTGTTCGTTTTAACTGGTCAACTAATTAGAAACAGTTTAATTAGATTTGATTTGGGTGAAATAAAAATAATCTTTTTATTTTGTATTGGTAAGTAAAAAATTCTGAATTGTCTGCAAACGTTTTTAAAGAATAATTTTTAAATTTTGGAGGTAATTGCAATGGGAAAATTAAAGAGTTGTGATCCTCCTACAAGGAAAGCGATTCTTGAGCTTTGGAAGCTTAAAATGTCCTATAGAGCAATTGCATTTCAAATGAACTGTTCTATAAAGAAAGTTTTCAATGCAATTAAGCATTTTCAAAACTTTAAGACTGCTGAAAATGTACCTCGTAAAAAAGTGGTCCGTAAGACAAGGTGCCAAATGGATCGAGCAATCAGTAGGCTGGCCAAAAAAGACCCAAAAATAAGCTCCACAGAGATACAACGCCAACTCTCGGTTGCATTCGATGTCCCGATAGGCCCACGCACAATCAGAAGAAGATTGGTGGAAGTTGGGTTACATGGTTGTGTTTCTCGAAAGAAACCATTAGTAACCGCAAGGCAACGTAGACTAAGAATAGAGTTCACGAGATCACACGCCAACTGGACAGCAAACGAATGGAAGTACATAGTGTGGAGTGACGAAACTAAAATAAATAGGATGGGCCAAGATGGTGCACCATATGTCATAAGGTCAAAAGGAACAGCGTTCCACCCTGAATGTTTTGCCAGTAATTAAGCATGGAGGCGGCTCGCTTAACGTTTGGGGTTGTTTCTCGTGGTGTGGAGTTGGCCCAATCCATCGAATCGATGGAACGCTGACAGCTGTTAAATACATTGACATTCTTAAGGAACGATTAGTGGATTGCGGGCCAATGAAAACATGCCAGTGATATGGAAGTTTCAGCAAGACAACGACCCCAAGCACACTGCTGGAATTACGAAACAGTTCTTCAGGGACCAATCGATAACAGTTCTGGAATGGGCATCATCAAGTGCAGACCTAAATCCGATAGAGCATCTTTGGGCCGATGTTAAAAAAGCTGTTGCTTTCAAAAATAACGCCAACAATGATGTTCTTTTTACGAATATCGAAGCTGCTTGGAAGGTTACACCCGTAGAGCGGTGCAGGCGGCTTATTTCATCAATGGAACGAAGATGTCGGGAAGTTTTGAAGCAAAAAGGCTTCGCAACAAGGTATTAAAGATAAATGTAATGTAAATGATATTATAAAGTTATACATTTTATAATAATATATGATTTTTCTCTTTGTTTCTAATTAGTTGTCCACCAATAAAAGCTGTTTTTAGCAGAAACTGCGATATGAAATAATTGTTATGTTTGGGAAATATTGTTTTAAGTTTAAAAAATATTATTTGAACAAAAAAATTATTTTTTCAAAAAAAAAAAAAAAAAACAAAAAAAAATACAGATACTGCTTTAAAAGTGAATTAAATTTGTGTTTCTAATTAGCTGTCCAGAGCTGTATGTTGTTAGTGTTGCAATACAATCCAATCATTCCGCCCTTTTACCTACTTGCTTTTGAATATTCTTAAAATGAGCTGTAAGTAATGTAATACCTACCTATTCTGCGCAGTAAAAATATCTAAGCATTAGTATTGAAAATCAAAAAATTATGCATTTCAATCAAGGTATAAATAGTGAGATATGTACGGAGCACACTATTCGATTTGGAGTAGATGCGAGGTTAGGTGAATGGAAAATCCGACTGAATGGAAAATCTAACTGAAAATTTAACCGCAACAAACCTAGTGAAGACATTTTTAAATTCTTGATTAATTTAATAATAAAATATTATATTAATTATTTTAATTTTTTTTTTTGTTTTATACGTAGGTATATAATCGAATTATTTTCATTTTGTTTTTGTTTTATTCTTTTACACATTACAAAGTGAACTAAATAATTAAATTGACAAACGCATTAAACACACATTACTATTATTATTTTGTTTAATTGAAACTGCCCATAATAAGTTGGTACGTATGTATATTGTAAATACCCACAAAGCAGAATGATTTTCCCACATTTTATAGTTTCTTTTAACTTGTCATTCAAGAAATGAAATTCATTAAACAACAATTTACAAAGAAAAAAAAACATCTTCTGGGATTTATGTATCAACATTCAAACCTGCTTATTCAAATGAAGCGAATGAATTACACAGCTAGTCATAGGTACTTTATAGAAAATATTCCTATATATCGCAAACAAAATACGAATCAACTTGACTCGTACTATTGAAAAAAAAGTATAATCGCATTTTTTCCCAACCATAAAATATCTACATACATATTATGTACATACAAAATAGAATAAATTTTGCAAACAAAAGTTAATTTAAAAAATCATCCCTTACCAACCAGCCGCCAGCACAAAACATACCTGTTCAGTCCATGTGCTCATAGTTTTCCCCGTTTTGCAAAAAAAACAGTCATCAGAAATCATCCCTTTAAATTTAATATGGGTTTCCGAAATATTTTAATTCTCTGGAATTCGCACATAGAAACATTGTATAATACCAAACCAGGAAAAAACTGATAGTACTTTCTAAGCCCCCATAAAATACAATCTTCACCCTGATCTCATTCCTTGCCTTATAAGAGAACGCAGCCGCAGCCGCAACCATTCCCAGTTAAAATTTACAAATATGCAAATTTCCGCAAAAAAAAAACAAACGTTTTATTTCTTTTACAAAATCTCTGTGCAGAGATTTTTTAATGAACAAAATAATGCATTAGGCTTAGAGTTTCACTCACGCATGCGAAAAACGGAAGAAAATTTACATAATAATGGTGATTATCAATATTCGGCTTAGTGGGGGAAAGATAAAATTACCTTCCTACATTCATACATTTGTATATACGGAATTAAAATTTTTAAGGAACGCGTGATAAAAGTATCGCGACAACAAAAAATTAATACGTATAGGTACAAACAAACATATATTCAAAATTGAATTTTTAGGATTATTCTAGATTTTGCGAATCTTTGATTGTATATATGTATGTACATATATACAGCGTTGGACAGAGAATTAGCACATAATATTTTGTTTCAGTAAAAACTCCTTTTACCAGTTGACAAAATAATTAATTAAAAGCTTTCCAGACTATCACAAACTATGCTGTATCACCCTGTGATCTTTGGAAATTTACAGTTATTAACACATGTTCATGTATTATTCCAGAAGATTAGATCGCCTTTACTTAAGTTTATGTGGCCAAAGAATAAGCACAAATTTGTAAAATTATGTGCAGATTGTAAACTGGCACTAATATTGTTCAGATTTTAATAAAAAAGTAATTTAATATTTAAAGTAAGTTTTTCTAAAGGTTTGTATAGTAGATAACAGTCTTGTACATACAAGCTCAAAAAGAATACGATGATTAGTATACAATTTCATTAAATTTTTTGAAACTCATGACACGACCAATGCCATCCGAAGAAACCCGCTACCAAAAAAGACAAGTTCTGCTGATGATCGGAAAATCACTGGTTATTACCCTGGTTACAAAAGGAGATCGAGGAATCGAATCGAAATTAAATTGAGATTTTGATCCAAGTATACGTCGTCAGTGGATCGAGGAATCGAATTAAAATTGAATCGAAATGACATTTGGGGTTTATTTGTATGGGTACTGTGTTGTGAGTAACTTCTATATTTATAGATACAAAATAAGAAATTGTGCAGTTTTAAAATTTAAATAAAATAATGCTTACAACACAAAAACGCGCACCAAAATAAACTCATCTGAAAACAAACAAGAAAGATAAAACATTTTTCATTAAATTATGTTTCAAAAACAATTAAAAATACTAATCTGGCTTATTTGAACTTTACATATGGTTTTGAGCTAATTCTCTGTCCAACACTGTATGTATATTCATGTGCTATAGACGTAGTATTTGAAACTGGTTTTCTGCCCCTAACATTTAGTTGGTAATGGGTACGTTTTTGATGTTTTTGAAAATAAAGACTTAAATAGGACCTTGCGATAAATCGCTGGTATCTCATAGTTTCCATATATGAATTGTACAATGTACCTACTCAGGTCACTTTTACCTACCGCCTATCAAATGTTGCGTCAGCATCTCATTAGTACCAACACAATATACTAAAAAACAACTTTAACCAATAAGAAGTTTCGTAAAATCAAAGTCAAAGCTTAAAGCTATTAATAAATTTTAACATAGAGAGAAACACGTCATAAGATACACCTGGAAAAAACACCCATTTTGTATTTTTTTATTTTATTTTGTTTAAATACACACCAAAACCAACCAACAAAAAAAATGTCTACACCCATTTACGCCGCAGATCAAAGCTCACGGTCCAAAAACGTCAACAAGTCTATAAAATAAAATAATACAACCAATCTCTAACAACAATTTACGCAAATGCGGAAAAAAGAAGGAGAACTATATAGACAAGATACGGATTTAATTGCAATGTGATGATCGCCTATTGGTGAACGAAGCTTATTTTTATTTATTTATATAAATTAGTACTTTTGTCATTGTTGTAAAAAAATCAAGAAATTAATTTCATTTATTTCAAATGGTTTGAGGAAAAATTGATGACATCTACGTAAATTGTAGGTAGGACATAGATTGTCAAGATCGGGAATGTATAAGACTTCAAGACTTGATATTGATAAACAAATTACTTCACATCAATGTTTCCGGTGTCTCTGGAACAATAAATATTTTTGTAATGTATCAAGGGGCAACATCCGTTCCTTTCGTTTATATGCAATACTTCTTATTTTTTGAAGGTTTAGGACATTAAGCAGACGTCGTGCTTAACATGTGTTTAAAGAATAAAATTAAAAAGATGCTGGGATGCGATCTACAGCCATGACTTCCCAGTCCTACCTTGAAGTTGAATCTGAAATTAGATATTAATTGTTTTTTTTTTTTAATTAATTGGATTTTTTTCTAGAAATTATCAAAAATATTTTGATATGATGAAATAAGTTTAGATTCAATATCTGTTCTTGTTCCCGAGATATTTAAGTCAATTGGATTTTCCTAAGAAAATTATCTTATGTTAAAAATAATATTTTTACAGATTAAAATAATAATTAGGTGAACGCCTTTATTTATTTTCGATACATTCGAGTCGAAAATCATTTTTAACCTATGACTTGGATTTGTCTAAGAACAAAATTGAGAATGCTCGAAATATTCGGTACAAAAATCGTTTTTTAAAAGTTTTCAGTAGTATTTTTTGTAGGTTTTTAGTCTTCTAAAAATAACAAAAATAATGTCAATCAGGTTTTTTCTAAAAATTTTACCAAATGTTAAGAAAAATTGTTTTAAGTGAGGTGAATTTAGTTTGAGATAAAAATTTAAAAAACTCAATATTTACATTTCAAAAGTCGTAGTTTCCTTTGAAAAAGGCAGTGAAAACACATTTTTTTTTATTATAAATAAATGACAATAAACAGTATGTATTTAAATGTGCATTTCCACCAAAAAGAAGTGATTAAAATCACTTTTTAAATTTTTTAATTTTATTTGAACAAAAACATAAACATCAGTTTAATAAATAAATAAACAAATGAATTAAGTGGCTCAACAGTCCGTTCATAACTACATAGGAGCTGATAGTGATAGTGACTGTTAGGTATGGAGGTGACCTCAATTTAATAGCCTATTTTATAGCCTATTCTATAGTTGGTATACAGTTTTAAAATATAACGATACGGGGATAGTGGACAAAAAGTTTAAAAATATTCAAAAAATCTACTTCTAACAACACCTGTGGTTCAAATTGGGAGTTAGGGTTTTTAATAAGCCCTAATCCATTTCTTAAAAAATTAAAATAGTACATGCCTCGGCCCGCAAAATCAGCCCCTTTTCTACAATAATTTGTATGGAAAGCAAAAATGTCAAAACGCCCATAACGCCTTCGAAATGAAAAAAAAAAAATTGTAATATAACGTATATACATATGTACGTTTTGGAATGTGAATATTTCATTTAAAAATATATCAAATGTATGTGCGAAGTCAGTGCCGGCTGCCGCCAGTTACGGCAAGCGGCGCTAATAAAATATTGCTGATTTATTGAATGCTATCGGATACCAGCGACCACCGAAAGACAGTCGACAAGAACATTTTTTTTTTTATTTTAATTTGCTAAAACATTTAAATGTCAGTGACTCATAGAAAACTCAAATGACAACAATATTATTGAATTATGTTGGCTTTTGGTGGAGAAAAATAAACAAAAAAAATTAAAATGTTATTGCAATTCAAAAATGACTGTCAAAAAACGTGAGAAACTGTTTTTTTGTTTTCTTTGAAATAGAACCAATGCATTTTTTGAATATTTAAAAAAAAATAATTTGTTGAAATAATTATTATCAACTCAATGACCTTATTGATTATTTAGAAATTAATGTGTATGCGACTTTTTAAAAAATATCAATTTACTCTTTCTTTTTACTTTGGTATCACATAGCAATAGGTATACCTATTTGCGAACAAAATGTTTCAGGAACTGAGAAGCATAATTTAACAACTTTAACTGAATAAAATGAACTTGGAATCCTTCTTGATTATTGAAAAATTTGAAACAGATACGTTACTACTGGTTTTGATGAAGAATTAAGAAAAGTTTTGAAATTTAAAAAATGAAAGACGACAGGAAAAAATAAATTTTTGTTAATTCTTGACGATTTCTCCATGTAAATTTCTTCAGAGACGTCGGGCAGGCGGCGGCGGGCGGCGCACATTTGGGCAAAACAATCAAAAAGCTGGCAATAATTCAAAAATGAAAAATAAAAATATCCTCATTTTTTATTTGTCGATTAAATAATATTCAATTTAAAAAAAAAATAATAATTTCTTTTTAGATATGTATCTCTTATCACCACAGCGCAGCTTAATTGAAGATTGTTTTTTAATCGTCTGAATAAAGATACAAAATAGTATTTTTGCGTTTTTGAATTGCGGATGATTTTGTTTGTATCTTCAAATAATATTGAAATATTAGTATGGGACCTTCAACTTAGGTATGTAACAATGTGCACACGAAAACACAAACAAATTAAAAAATTGTAAATTAGAGGTGAAGTTCTGTGCTTGGTTTTTATTTTGGAAGTTCTAAAGTCCCGTAGATTTAAAGTTGTGTTGCAGGTGAGCCCACGTTATAATGTATATTGTGTTATTTGAATGTGTACTCTGTGTTTCTGAAAAAAAATCCTGCTACTTTTCTGAACTTTTTGTTATGTACATATGTGTAGTGACACTTTTTTTCATTATTTTAGATCTTTCTTCAAACACATTGGCGCAAAATTTTAAACAATTTAGTAAAATATTAAATCCATTTTTAGCAATTTACTCAGCTTTAAAAATGATGATTTAAAACGATTTCAACATCTTACTATTTCTTAACAATTTGATAAAATTAAAATCACAGAATGGCTACTTAAACTTTTAGTAATTTGCTAAATCCATATGACATCTGTACAATTATTCTTATAAGAGCAGCAGATGGAATGGTCCAGTCAAATGTTGGGAATTCCAATTAATGTGTCCGTTTAAGCGTATTTGCTATGTTCATTTTCAAGAACTATCACTTCTTAGACATGTTTGGATGCTTGTTTCTTAAAGGCAATTAGCAATTTAATAGTAAGCAAAACGAAAAGAAAGGTTTAAAGTTTTGAATCCCTTAGTAAGCTCTACTACATATTTAGCTAACTAGTAAGTTAGCTTAACTATAAATAAATAAATTAGGTGGCTCAACAGTCCATGAAGAACCAGGGCCTAGTGACTTACAACTCTCAACCATTCCTGTGTGCAAGTAATGTTGTCAGAGATGGAAGGGACCTTCAATTTATATGCCGAATCCGAACGGCTAATTTGAGAAAGCACTTTTCATGACAAGAATTACTCTTGGAGGATTTGTCAATTCCTCGCAAGAGGCAGTACCCGTGAAAAAAGTTAGGTGGCACAGGCAGGGATTGAACCCAAGACCCCTGGCATGACAGTCCTAAGCACTAACCATCACGCTACGGGTACTACGTTAGCTTAACAATAGGTTGTTTAAAATTTTGCGCCGTTGGTTTTGACTAGAATAGTAATAGAATAGTAGAATTGTTATAGAGGAACAATTCAGTTTTTAAAAGAAGAATTGATTTTGCACCATTGTTTTTAACTAGAATTGTTACAGATGAACAATTCAGTTTTTTAAAAGAAGAATTGATCAAAATGACGAAAAGTTAAAGCTTTCAGGTTCGAGGAAAACCTTTTTTTTTAAATAAATGAAAGTTGGCTTAACACATCTCAAGTTTTCTGTAGAGCACCTGACTCAGCTAAGAAACGAGGTCGTCCAGAAGTAGGCCGGTCGGCGACGGCGCATGCAACCTGATATCGTAGAAGCGGTTGCTATTATTTTCTTGAGTAGGTAGGTAGGTTCATAATCCAATTTCGGAGGTAGCATTTCATGTACCAACTCAAGCTCCCAATCTATATTGCTTTCTTAAGATAGATTTATTTGAAGCTAAGCGGTTTAAATTTACTTAGGTGCCTAAGTATTTTAAATTCATAGGAAATAGGCAACAACGTCTTGTTTCTCGGACAGTGCATTTTCTCTCTCATTGTGTTATTATTGTTATTATTATTATTATTATTATTATTATTATTATTATTATTATTATTATTATTATTATTATTATTATTATTATTATTATTATTATTATTATTATTATTATTATTATTATTATTATTATTATTATTATTATTATTATTATTATTATTATTATTACTATTATTATTATTATTATTATTATTATTATTATTATTATTATTATTATTATTATTATTATTATTATTATTATTATTATTATTATTATTATTATTATTATTATTATCGACTCTGTTGGAGCGTAGACCATGTTCTAGCCCTTGCGCGTTGTTCTGATGTGAAGATGAGGGGGGGGAATGTTTATTATTATTATTATTATTATTATTATTATTATTATTATTATTATTATTATTATTATTATTATTATTATTATTATTATTATTATTATTATTATTATTATTATTATTATTATTATTATTATTTTTATTATTATTATTATTATTATTATTATTATTATTATTATTATTATTATTTTTATTATTATTATTATTATTATTATTATTATTATTATTATTATTATTATTATTATTATTATTATTATTATTATTATTATTATTATTATAATTATTATTATTATTATTATTATTATTATTATTATTATTATTATTATTATTATTATTATTATTATTATTATTATTATAATTATTATTATTATTATTATTATTATTATTATTATTATTATTATTACATTATTATTATTATTATTATTATTATTATTATTATTATTATTATTATTATTATTATTATTATTATTATTATTATTATTATTATTATTATTATTATTATTATTATTATTATTATTATTAGTATTATTATTATTATTATTATTATTATTATTATTATTATTATTATTATTACTATTATTATTATTATTATTATTGTTATTATTATTATTATATTACTTTAATTTTGACCTTTTTTTTATTAATGTTAGTTCATGTCACCTAATATTTAACGAACAATGTACCTACGTCAGTTAAAATAATTTATAGGAGTATTTGCCTGTGCAATAACTTAATCTTTTAACTTGTTTAAAAAAAATAGACAGAAATAATGCATATTGAATTTAATCAAAAAAACAAAATGTTTTGTTTTGATTGGTGATCAGGATCAGATCATCCATTAATACGAGGACTACCCAATAAACTTTACTTCTTTTTGGAATTCATTATTAAAAACAAAATACGTCACATGTTTGCCAGCACTCGAGACACAAATAAGATTATTAAGTAGCTAAGGTAGGTACCTGCTGTTCAGGTTCTGTTCTGCTGATACATTAACATAAAAATATGAGTGATTCTCTTCTATTTTCATATACCTAAAAAGAAAAAGAAATCTCTTGTTATTAATTTTGATCGTTGCTGTGTCGTCATCTCGTCATCCACTTAGGTTCCACAAAATGAATTCTTCTTCTTCACATAATAATATTGTATATTAAAAACTATGCAAGGTGGTGGGCAAACGATGACGTTTATAATGATGACTAAATAAACGTGCAGCATGTGGTATAGAGGGCAGCCTGACTCGACATTAAGAAATAAGAACCAAGAATGCAAAGTAAACGAATATCGCAGCAATGCGGCAGCAGGGAGAGCAGCACTGGAATAATATCATATCAATGTTGCAACAGTGGAACAATAATGGTTCGCGCTGCTTGTTGCTGCTTAGACAGCGTTGCCGCTTTATTGCATTTTAAGTAGAAATTCTTAAAAATCAAGGCCCACCTTTGACATATTACTTTAGTATATAATTTTTGACAATATATTTTTAAGTAACTTATCAAACTTTTTGCCACATACAATTTTGTTTTCCGCGTTCCGCGTATTGCTAGATTTTGAATTCCTAATTTTATGGCTTATACATACTATATTGCAATTTAATTTGTTTGAAATCTGATAATAAGAAGAACTTTCTTTAAATATCTTTATATCCCGTCTTACATCTTTTTTCGCATTGTTTAAAGACTACTTAAATCATCTCAAGGCCACCTACGAGTAAAACCTTTCAGACAAAATACAAATCAAGAGTTGCCACCTTTAATAACCTTTAAATTGATCAAATTGGGAACATGTCCTGATTTTTGATTCCTTAAGGCATGCCAGTGGTCTTGGGTTCAATCCCTGCCTGTGCAATTTAAGGTTTTTCAAATTAGTCCTTCGACTGTTCCACTGCAGGTCCCCTCCATTCCTGACAACATTACTCGCACACAGGAATGACTGAGAGTTGTAAGTCACTAGACCCTAGCTCTCACCGGACTGTTTCGCCACCTAATTTATTTTTGTAAGTAGAAAAATTAGTTTTCTTAAACTTGATTAAGTTGAAACAATTTATAACGATAAGAATAAAATAATTATGAGTTCATTGAATTAAAAAAAATGTGCATTCATCAACAATAAAAAGAACAAATGTATATCTGAATTATCACCAAGTGGCAACGCACTGCACCACCATTCTCCGGAGTTGTTGTTGTAGAGTAGAGTAAAATAGAGACACAACATACCACAACAAGCGTACGATGTTTACACATTTTTTACAATTTTTTTCATTCATTTATAATTCATTCGGCTCGATGATCGGGTCGGTCGGGGCCTGCTGATGGTGGTTGGGCTTGGTAATGAAATGAATGAAATACATTAAAATGAATCTTTAAGCTACATTTGATTATTATAAATTCATTCGTTTATCGTGATCAGGGTTGTTTAGAATATTTCTTTGCCTTGCCAGTCCGCCGGCTCAATTAGACCGTCAAACATTGTCAACACGGTCGTGTGGGTTCTGATCAGAGCAAATCTATCTATACGTGCTGTGTTACCAAAAAAAAAACAATTAATTTTAATTAATTAAGCAAATAAAAAAAATATATCATTTTAAATAAAAAAAAAGTGAAAGAGGAAAATATATTGGATCGAAAGACGAACACTATCATTTATTTTGACATACCAACAGTAATTACAATTTTTGAAAAATACGTTACTTTACCCTTTTGTGCACGGATGACTTTTTTTGTCCTTAATTAGAGAAATGTTGAAATTTTTTTTGTCACAAAAAAGTGTTATAATTATAGGTATACAAAATATAGTGTCTGAAGTTCAACAGGACTTCAAAGTCATGTGCGGAGGACTTTGACTTCAACAAGTGTCTATTTTTTGTTTATTAATTTAAACACTTCAAAACTAATGGAACACACTTTGTAAAGCGAATTAAACTTTAAGGAGTCTATTCGAAAAAGGTTCGTTGTTTTTACAAGTACCTACTTATGTTTGTTATGTAGTACCTATTAGTAAATGTTAAAATGAATAATAATTTAAAAATTAAGTAATTGAAAACGTTGTTTTTGAAATGTGGTACTAACCTACATTTATCGACACGATACCGACGGTAGTCTTATTTCTGTTTAATAGGTACTGATGGTAGATGGTAAAAATTGATATTTATTGCTTACAAACTAGCATATTAACTCAGTTAAAGTTTTTAAGAAAATAGGTAAATTAAGTGCATTCAAGTTCAGGAGTATATACCTAATATAAAAGCTTTAGAAAAAGGAAAGAGTCGTTTATTTTTAAATATCGGTCTCTATTTTATCAATTTAATCCATCAACTGGATTAAAAGGAGATTCAAATTTAAGTAAGTGATGATAACCTATTACAATATGGTTAAGTCAAGAAACATTGCACGAGCTAATGTCGACTTAGCCACTAGATGCGAGACTCACGATGTCCTTTTTGAATCTTAGATAAGTAATTTGTCGAATTAAAGTTGTTAAACTAAGGGGCAATTTTAAAAACTGTTATTAAACTTAAATCAATGGCGTTCTTTTTTTACATATTATTTTTTTTTAAATGTTTGTGGTAAATAAAGGACTTTGTTTATAACTTAAAATATAAAACTTTATCGGTTGCAATGGTTAAGTAAAAAAATGAAACGTTTCGAAATGAAAAGGTTATAAAGGAAGCTTCTGTTACGTTTTTTAACCACTAGTGTTTACATTGGCCTTAGATTGCTAGAATGAATAAGGTATGTAGTTATTTCGATATTTAAAATAAACGTTCAAATCTGTGTGCTTTATCTGCCCCTGGTTTTGCGCAAAAATATCTGTTTTAAAAGTGTTATGATAACGTTATACAACTTTATTAACTTATATAAATTTTAATGATTAAATAAGAATTCCTGTATAATTTTAACCCTGGTTTAGATTTTTTATAGGTATAGTATCTTTATGCAGTTTCAACTCATTTTGATTCTTAACTAATCATTGGTCTACAAAAGTTATGTACTTATCATTTTTATTCCGATATCAAACCTTGCATTTGGTGGCAAAAACATAAAGCAATAAGCTTTTTGATTGAAACATTAATATGGGAGAGGTATCTAGATTTAAGAAACCATATTGGAATATTTCAATTCACGGTCTTAATCCACAAGCGTGAATAATTTCTCCTGCTAACATTTTAAATATATTGAAGATATCTGTACACGCTATAAGAAACAAAGTTTAGAGTTTTATTTTATTACAATCAAATATTTCATTCAGATATAATTAATTCAAAAATACACGAAGTCAATGTGGCACAACATACCACATTTAATCAATCATAAACTGTAGAGATTCAAAAATTGCATTCAATTTAAAGTAAAAGTTTTGATTCAGTAAAAAACACTTTTCATTTTGCATTTACCTACTAAATTTATCTTTTTAATTGTACCTATAGTTTAATTTTATTGTTTGCTGCAGGCACTTTATTTATTGTGTGCAAGTTAACTACATTCATTATTCAATTAGATACAATTTAAAAATAGACAAAAGAAAAATCGTAATGTACAAAAAATGTAAAAATACATTTTAAAAAAATCTGCGTTGAGGTAAACAACTGCAATAATTAGGAAAACCAACCCAAAAATAAAAGCCAAACTGCAAAAAAATATAAATGAAAACGAAGCAACAAACAAATCACCATGCAAAAGTTGAAAAATGTTCAAGGCTTACATACAAATAAAACGGTTTGAATTTTGTTCTTGTTTATGATATTTTTTTAGGCTCGATCATATATAAAAACATCCAGAAAAATGAAGAAGTCATACCAATTTATTATACCTTACCTTAAATTATTTAACATTTATTTGAATATACCTTTAGTTTTGCAGCAGTCAAAAAGCTTAATAAGTTGAAAATAGCATAATTCGGTTTAGATTATTAAATGACTAAAAAATACTACCTTGCAAAGATTGTCACTTTTCCCTTTTAAATGTCTTTTTAGTTAAAGTTTATTAGATACCTAAGATGATTTCTTTTAGTCTATTAGTTTTCAATGAAAACGAAATACCAATCATTTATTCCTAAACAGTTATATTGGTCTACATACAGTTCGTGCATGTTTAAAGAAAAACACTTTCTACAAAGGTACCATCTCTTGGGGGATTTGTGAACATTTTAGAGAATCATGTGTGCATACATCATAAGTTGTAAAAGAACTCTTATCCAGCTTAATCATGCAATTTGTGAAGAACCCAAGAAGATTTTACCTCCGAAATATCATAGATTTATTTGAACTGTTTTTGCTCTTTCACTTGCGAAGACCCATAAACTCAATACGCATCGGTATCGGCTTTTGAATCCTAAAGCTTAGTATGCACGATTATAAGATCTTCAACATTGACCCAACTGTCAAAAGTCTTCCAATTGCATCCAGTTAGGTGACAATTACAAATTTTTTATCAATTGTCCGTTTATACCTACAGTTGGTTGATTTTATCCAAATATTCCACAATTTTTTGGGAGAAAATCGGCTGACAATTGCCGACAATTTTTATCTTCCAATTAATAATTGTCTGTTTAAACGGTTGGAAGGCTTTAGAAAACAAAACAAATTGGTAGACTCATTGAAAGACAATTTTTTTGACAGATCACAGCCAATATGAACATTCATTTTAGAAGAGAAAACAACAGGTCGGTCGTGCAGAAACATTTAAAAAAAAAAATATTAAAAAAAATTAAACAATAATGTTCATGCGTTTCATCCTTTTAAACCTTTTTTTTGTACAACTATTTGTTAGTTATTTTGCCAAACGATCTTTTTAAATCATGTAAACTTTTGTTGTTTTTTCCTGCTCAAAAACTTTCTGCCCATTAAAAATTGCATGATGTTGTTTGGGAAGAACATCATCCAATATCCAATTAGTGAACCTTCTGCCCATTATTTGAAAATATCAAACATTGGTTTTTTAGACGATTGCAAGAAGTCGGCCAATTTTTGTATAGCAAATTTGCGGACGATTGACTTCCAATTTTTGTTCTGTCACTTTTGACAGATAAAATTGGGTGTTTACGAGTACATGGTTGATAGAAAATTGGTTAAAACGTTTTGTGAAAAAGCTACCAAGCAAACACACTGTTTGAAAACCAGAAAAAAAGGGTGATTTGATCCGAATAGTTTCTTAAATTTATTGCGAATATTTAAGGAATGGAAAAATCCCAAAATAATTTTAGTTGTTAATTATATTTGATGTGACAGTATCAGTATTAAAAAACTAAAATAAACAAATCTAAGCCGAATTATTTAAAAAAATTAATACAAAAATGTTTTTTTTTTACATTCAGCTGCAAAGATTCATTTCTATGAAAAAATAGATACGAAAGTTAAATATCAAACAAATTGTTCTATCTTTATTTTTCAATGAATACCTATTTATTTTTTTGTGTTTCAATTAAATTCCAAATAAAAAAAATGATTGAATTTATATTATAACCTAATGTTGAAATAACCCCATGGTAGCACCTTGTTTATGACAAAAAGTTATTTTATGTTATAAGTGTGAAAAATCATACTTACCAGCAAGTTCCAAGTATTTCCTTCGTTAAAGTTTCTTTATCTTATATAGGTAATTATACTTGCTTTATACCCTCTCTCATTGTAATTTGTTTTCCTTACATTCAAAAAGCCTAATTAGTGGACCTCTAACTTATTTTAGTTTTCTGTGAATTTGCTAACCATTTTGACCCAAAAATGGAAAAACAAAGTATTTTTATTTTTTTCGCACACAGTTATAATGTTGCACCTTATTGCTACTTTTTTAACACACTTGCTTGGATTGAAATAGCAATTTTGAAGTAAAAAATTCAGTGGGGATTTTAATAAATGGTTATTATAAATATTTAACATCGCACACAAAAAATTGCATATCCCCTTTTTTCGAAGCTAAGATTTGTACAAATGTATATTTCCTGTTTAATACTAGAATTTAAGTTCTCTAAGAGAATTTTAAGTCTTATTAAAAACAAAATGCCCACCAAATAAGACTTTAAGTATTTTAATGATCATTTATGATACCAATATACAAAAAAATTTCATGTAAAATTTCGTCTGAAGACTCTCAAACGCTTTAAGTTTTAACACTCTTTGATGTTAGTATCCACTGGTACTTGGGCTATAATTTAAAAAAAAAACATGGTGTTGTCTTATTTTTCATTCAAAACTATTGCATTATTTGTATTCACAAAAATATGATTATGTGTTCAGGCATAAACTCTTACCCGCATAGTAGGTCGTTAGGGGAAAAATAACAATTTCAGTTTTGAGTATGCTGATAGATAAACACAAAGCTACTCTTAAGAAAATTGGGATATCAATTAATTAAATGTTTCAATTGATTTTTGAGAAAAGAAAACCATTTTTTGTTCTTTAATGGTTGTAGCAATGTCGAATTTAATATGATATTTTTGTGTACTTGGACATAGTAAATCGTCATTGTATAACTTTTTTGAAAAATATCCCGCTTGGTAGTTTCTGTTTCTTTCTTTTGTTGTTGTTAAAAAGGTGATGGAATTTTTTAATAATAATAATAAGATAAGTGCACGATTCTGTGTTGTATAATGAGTTGTTTTTTAAGTTACTAATTAATTGGAGTTGGTAATTTAGAAATTTTGATTTAACCTGAGATGGATTGGAAAATGATTTTTATCTTTTTATTTTTTTTTTAAACTCCAACGATGTTTTGAGAGTGATTAAAATCTTCTACTTTAACAAAAAAAAAAACCAATTATGATAATAATCACTTGTTTTCTTTCATATAATAAATAAATAAGAAAAATAATAATAAGTAATAAACAACTTAATTCAAAATAAAAATAAATTTGTATAAACTATTAATTTTCATTAAAGGAAATAAAATGAACGATTATTATGAAAGAGCGTGCTGATGGGTTCCGTAGCTGTTACCACTTATTTCATTTTATTCATAAAGATTCACTACTGGGCTGAGGTCAGGTCAGGCCTTTTATAGAGATATTATTAACCAAAAACCTTCAGTTCTCTTATATTCTTTAGGTCATTATTTTCTCCGAAAGACCAATTTGGTTATCATTTTTCACGTAACATAAACGTTCTATTTAAGAATGTAATTAATTTCTTAAGTGTGGTTTACAGATTTCTTTATAATACTACTCCATTACAAACTATGCTTCAACAATGAATATGAAATTGTCAAAATCCACTACAAAATGGTTTATTTTTGTTTAAAATAAGTTTCCTGACCGTGTTATTTATCAAAGAGTTTTACCGTATTACTTTTTTTGGGGATATTTAAAACAAAAATTGTAAGTCAATAAGAGAAAAAACAATTCAAGAGCTAAATGAAGCCATGATTCGGCACTTTATCGATAATGTACCCCAAATTTATATGTCTCAGCTTCAAATTCGTAAAATACGATTGATTTGAAATAATTGTCAATCACTTTGAGCGGTATCTCGGCTCAGTCTAAAGCTCTGAGAAAAAATCTTACGGTGTCAAATCGCCAATTGACGGATCCAAAACGTGAAATACTTCGGCCAGGAAACATCTCATACAATAAGCCATAATTGGTTGTGTTTAACAGCTTGTTGCTCTATCTTATTAAAACCACAAATCGTCCAACTCATGATCATCAATCGCCCGCCGTACTTATTTTTCGATTGCTAAGTGATCAGCTATGTTAAATATAAACATTGAACTAATATAATCAGAATCACACTCAAAATGATAGCTCAATTTGGCATGTTTCAAATGCCAGCGCTACCAACTTGGAACCACGAAATTAATGACCCTTTTATTTATTTGGGCTTTTTTTCGTGAAAAAATAGTAGACTAGACAAAAAATTGGAATTTTTTTCTTTGAAAACCCCGGGGTTGAACCATTTGATATTGTGATGTCAATATGATACTAAATGTGTTTACTTTATGCCTCTACGCGGGTGCTCAAAAACTGACTTTATAAATTATTACTAATTAAGAACTAAGTCAAAACTACGGCTCCCGGAAATAACGGTGGATATTTCGGAATTTTTTTCTGAATCAAATTGGAAGAAGAACAAGATATTTTTTTGAAAATGTTGGAAACAGTGCTAGGCAGGGTTGGAGAGAAAGCAAAATGGAAAGTAGACATGGCATGGTTTCCAAACCTCTAAGTAAAACTATTTATATTGTTAATACAATATTATGCATTACGGCACCTGAAACTGTGGGGTATTTAACTCCCCTACTTGGGAAAAGTGTATGATTTGATAAGCTATACACAGTTTCTTTTGCATAAAGAATTTTATTTCACAACTTTAACTACAAACTTTGAAGCTTTGTATGCATCCAATCTTTCTCCTACCCATATTATTATTTGTATCACACGTCGTATTGCTAATTTACAAATTTTTCAAGTAAAAGTTTGTACAAAATTGTTAGGTATACAAATTTTTTTTTCATGTAACTATTTTCGTTCAATATACAACTTATGAATTGATCCTCAACCTCAAAGCCGCCGGCCGCGCCCGCCGTCGCCGCCGCGCCGCCCGGTGACCAGGGATATCACTCTTGAACTGTTAGATGTTTTTATATAACATGATTTTTTTTATAAATTATAGTTCAATTTTATCCGTAATTCTGTGAGCGAATCTGCTAGAGAATCAGTGATAGCTATAACCGTGAATTATCGATTTGGAGCAGTTTGCACCAATTGGGCGGTCTCTGTTACTCTACTACGTGGAAAATTTTGCGGGAGCAATTCCAAGTTTCAAGAGTTGTAAGTCACTAGGCCCTAGTTCTCAATGGATTGTTGCGCCACCCAATTTATTTATTTACTTATTTATAATTCCAAATACAGCTGATGCAAGAATTGAAACCGAACGACCTACCACAACGCCGAATTGGTGGTGTTATTGTTGTGTCTAACGACGAAGCTCATTTCTGGTTGAATGGATACGTTAACAAACAAAACTTCCATTTTTGTAGTGAAGAGCAGCAAAATCGTTGCAAGAACTACCAATGCATCCAAAAATAATTGGCGGAATAATTGGGCCGTATTTGAGTGCTACCGTGTGATGATAACAAACATTTAAGCATGAAATCTGAATTTAACAAGACGGTGCCACGTACATACAAAACGCGTAACATAATAATGGACCATTTGGAAGGCAAGTTCGGTTAATAGTTTATTTCACGTTCGGGGCCAGTCCTTGACACCTCTAGACTATTTTCTGTGGAGTTTTGTTAATGAGACTTAACACCGGAAACTAACGTTGAAGCATTTATTCGTTAGATACCTGTCGAAATGTTAGAAAGAGAATTCCAAAATTGGACTAGGCGGATGGATAATTTTCTTTCCTTTTTTTTTTAACTAAATTCAAGAATGCCTTACAGTTTCATCAAAATTGATTTTCATTTTTATTGTTTGTATATAAAACTAACAACAACGTAGTTTAAATTCAGCTACTTAAAAATTCGTCAGATTTAGGTGTGAAGCAATTCATCCGATATTTGTTGTTACATTGTTAACTATTTATTTTTTTAACAATATGTGCAAAGACAATATAATAAGACAAAAATTGGCATATTTTATTCACACCATTAAAGTAAGAATAACAAATTAAAAACAAAATCGCCAATAAAAAGAAATTCTCATCTGAAGTTCTTGTTCATACATATTATGCTTGACAAACTCTTCAAATAATTTACCTATGTCTAAAGCTTTCTAAAGTAAGCCGCCTACTTCCTCAATATAAAGTATACAAAAAAAATACAACAATGATTCAAAAAAAATACATCTTCTTTTCCATATTTTTTTTTCATTAAAATTGATTAATGAGGGCAGAAAATCATTACAAAGTAATGAAAACAAAAATCACTTGAATCTACCATGTTTCAAGAGATATTTTATCTTTGTTTTCATTCTTGTTTCTTGTTGTCAGATACTTCAAAGCAATTATAATAAAAGCGTGGGATACACTTGATAATGTGATGTATTGAATTAAAATATTTTTTTTTTCAAATTTTCTTTCCGTTTTCAAAAAAATCATACAAGTTTGAAGTACCATGACATATCAAGCCATAATGCTTGACTTTTAACGCAACATTTTTGGTAATTTTTTAAGAGTACTGTTGACTGTGTGGTAGGTACTGAAAAGGTGGTTATTTTGACGAAATAGCCCAAGGTTATTCTTTTGTAATCTATTACTTACTTCACTGATATTACCTCTAATAATAATAATACTGACAAAATTACAAAGTTTATAGCCAATCTATTCAGAAAATATGTGTACAGTACATACATCGCTTATCGTTGCCCTTTTGGCAATTGTTTTAAATTGTAAAACATGTCCCCTGGTGTGTTTTTAATCATTGTGAAAAGTAATTTTATAATGTGTAAACACATTCTGAAATACATACATTCCAAGACGACCAGCCTCTCAGGAATGATTGGGAATATTGGGGCTGGTGAAGTATTCCACATTCTTGTAGTCCGGGAAACAAGGAATCTGTGTACTTAACAGCACGTCCAAAATTGAGCTCTAGGGTAAACTAAAAGAACGGGTATTACAATTACTTTTTTTAAGGGAGTATACGACTAGATATTTCACTAGAAGATTGTTGATGAAAATAGCCTTAAAATAATGACTGGCATGGAACATTGAAGGGATGTTTGAGAGTTGCAAAAGTTTAAGTCAGACAAAGGTCACGTACCATTTTCAAAGCTCAAATGTTCAGTCATAAATATGGGAAACTTTCACGTTAAACCTCCCAAACCTTATTTTGTTTAAATATATTTTTAATTTGTACAGAGTTTCCACAAATAGATGTGAGTGCTAGAGTCATCAGTTTTATTTAATTTTGTTTATTTTTACAATTTTGATGAACAAACAGCCATCAAATTATTTTCTATCATAAGTTCGTCAATTTACAATGAAATTCCTCAATTTCTAGAATAAATTTATTGAAGTGAAAAAAGTCGAAAAATTAATCCAATCGTCAATTATGATTAACCTAATTAAAGTTCCATGAGATCAAAATATAAGATAAATGAGTTTTAGAAATTCCAAAAACACCATGTCACTGAAATTCTTGTAAACTGCAAAATAAAGAATTTTTTTTTCTTTTATTTCATTATTTTCGCAGTTCCAAGTTTTTCAATCAATACCTAAGTTTTGGAGCCCACCATTGACGGTGATGTTCTTGCTTGTGTTTCTCTCAAAAGAAAGTTTTTTAAAAAGACTAAAGAAGTGGGTTTTCCTCACAAAGGGAATTTTAAATATTATCTTATTATAGAACTTTACAAGCTTCTAATTAAAAAATCTCTCAAAACTTTAAAGATGTATGGATCTGATATTGGAAGTGCCCGTAGGCTGCGAAAAAGAGGTTAGCTGCTCATGAGCTGAAGAATCTTAACAGATAAAATATCTGTATATGTTTTGCAATTTAAATTTGTATCAATTAGAGCTCCCTAATATTTAAAGTTTTGATAGTTTTAAAAACAATACTTTCCAGAACATTATAGTCAATGCGGTGACCACTATAGAGCCATGATTACTTTTCAGTTCATTAATTAAACAACCTCCATCCCTGACAACATTACTCACACACAGGAATGGTTGAGAGTTGTAAGTCACCAGGCTCTAGTTCTCAACGGACTTTTGCTTAGTTTGTAATGAACCTTGTATCTCACCTTGCAAAAATATGATCAGTGCATGCTTTTGAAGTATGTACTCTCAATACAATTTGGGTCCATTACAAGTTTAAAGACATATGATAACATTAAATGCATTAAGTCATTTGTATCCGAGTTCTATCGTATATTAATATCTCCGTTCGCTATCAAAATTCTTCATCTTTACATCTGTAATAAAGACGCCCAAAATAGTAAGTATTAAAAAAATATAAATTAAAAAATATGTTTTTGTTGAACTTCAGCAATTTATTAAAACATTTCAACGTATTATACGTTATATAGTGAGACATTTATATGTTAGATAAAGTTAATTTTATTTTAGATAAAATTAAAAGCAAGATGACAAACAAAAAACTAAGTAAGCACTCGAGATTCATTTAGTTACGATTTCATAGATTTTAAACACGTCCTTGAATTTTCAAAAAAAAAAAAAAACTTAAAAAGTTGGGTGAGGACTAAGTAAGACTGTGTTTCATTTTTGAGAGGTTTTTCACACACTCTCTCACATTTAGTACTCAAAAGGTGATTGGTATAACTTTTACGCGAGCCGATTTGAAGCTGAGGGTTCCTATCTTTTGTAATAGATACCTTCAATAAAAAAAAGTTTTCACTGTATCGTAAAGCCCGGATACAGTGATACATTTTTCAAATGTATGACACATAACGGGTGTTTTTTAGACGTGTGGTTTTCAAGAAGAAGAAAAACGCATAAAGTTGAATGTTATGTCCAAAGAATTTAGCTTTATTGTAATAAAGATAAGCGTATGTCATTATGTTTTAAAAATGAAAAAATGATCTTGGAATTAATCTATGATTTTTCGGATAACCGATTCTGCTGTACGATTATTTCGATAAAATATTAGACGCAGCCATTATTTAGGTAATATATTTTCACAATTTGAAAACTTTGTTCAGGAGTAAGTCAATTTATTATGAATTGACAAAACAAACTGATCATAAATCAAGTGACAGCTGGTAAAAAAAAACTCCGAAAAAAGTATTGACAAATTGACGTCTACAAAAAACACTCTTTAATACACACGTCAGGCAATCAACCACGAGTCTTCAATGGTTTATTTTAACAATTATATTAAATTTTTGTTTTGTGTGAGTTTTTGTGGCAAAAGTATGTTTTTACGATTTGCGATTCACTTTTATGAATTCAAAAATGGATTTCTTATTTATACATGATCAATTAATGATTGAAAGTAAATTTTTATGACTATATGTACGTGTGACTTTTTCACTAACACAACTAACTACGTGCATGTTATGCATGTAGGTATGTATATCCGGCTTAACTTCAATGAAATTGAAAGCACTCAAATTGACTACATGCGACCCAGATCCGCTTTGATATCCATTTCCTCCATTCTTTTGTTTCTTTAAATTCTTATCGATTATAGAAATCAAATTTACTTAGAACAGAAAATAAGCAAAACTCCCAAACGAAGAATGAATGAAAATGCGCCAACCCAGCATCAGCTTCAGTATCAGCGTCAGCACCAAGCATACCAACTGTTCAATTGTGTTAAACATATCATCATCAGGATGAGGATCATAGTGCATCAGGAACAGAATACAGCTCATGACCATCAGCATCAGGACCATAAGAGAAGAAGAATCGATTTCTTGAGATTCATTCGTCGACTGTAATTGAAAAAAATTAAGACCACCGCACAGAAAATATCTCTAAACAAAGTCTTAAGAGCGGGCGGTCTGCACTGCGCCCAAGTACAGACGGGCAGCAGCAGCAGCGACGGGCGACGCGACGGCATTAGTGCTGCTTTTGCAAAGAAAGCTTCCATGTAATATTTGTATCTTTTTTTTTCAAGATATATTTTCGCTGGATGGTGATTCTGTTTGTTTTTGCTTGGCTTGTTCTTTCGGGATGATATTTCGATTCCATACCAGAAAAGAATACCTGTGCGCATTTACATACCACATTAATGCAGGCAAGGACCAAGGACAGGCTAGGGCCCGGCCCGACTGCAGGGACGCGCGCAAGCACAGATAGATACTTAGATAGATACGAGTAGATATACTTGCACACTGAAATATAGAGTACCTGTGATGTATGTGCATTTAAGAATCGATTTTTAATTGCAAGTATTGAGAATATTGTAGAGACATTAAAAGATTTATGTTATAATTCATTCGCCATGGTTTTTTGCGCTCGCGCGTTCGATTAGTATCTGGTTTTTTGTGTGTTTCTTTGAGTTTTATTTTTTAGTTCTTGTTTCTCTCAGTAGAAAGAGATTATCCATCTTTATTCATTCTGCATCTTTGTGATGCAATTTTTGTTGTGTTTTATTTGTTGTTTTTTTTTTAATGTCTGTAACCTCTGCGCGCGCTCTCAAAATGGCAATTCAATATGTTTATGGATTAAGTGCCTCTTTGCTATTGTAAGAGGATGGCTATAGAGACAGCAGAGAGATGAAGCTTAAAGATAGGCTGGTATTCCTTTAAATATACAAGAATAAAAATATTAAATGAACAGAAAAAAAAAACAAAACACAAAATACACTTGGGATAAACATGAATTTAGATTTTATTACCGAACGGCACTGGCACTGATGAGAAAAGATTATTCTTTTTGAGTATGTCAGGTATCTCTTTGTGTACAACGTATTCTGAGTCTCCAAGAAAGGATGGGTTTGGCTTTTGATAGACTTATTTTGATAGGAAATAGATAGCAGGTATGTTAAAATGCGATACAAAGCACCTACCAGAGAAGTTATATATATGTTAGCTTTATTTGAGATGTTACACTAATATATCATCATCTAAATCATCATCGAGTTTCAGGGTTCAAAATATTTAATTTTAAAAAACTAGTTTTTCCAGTAGGTGCCTATCATCATCTTTTCACCACAGAATTATAAAAAAAAAACATTCAAAATTTAGAACACATAATTGTATTAAATATAAAGAATAAAATGTAAGAACATAACTTAAAAATACCAAATCCTTGTAATGGATTTTCCAATTTTCTAAAATAGGACTTCGTTCCTATTCTATTTTCTAGAATTTTTATTTGTTAAATTTGTATAAGCAATAAAATACTAAACTTTAAGAACTAAATTAAAACACTCAATACATTTTTTTTTATGAAACTGGAAGGGAAGCGTATAATATGAACAAATAACGAACGAATTTTAATGCAAATAACGACTCTCCGAGAAAAACATCATCCGTTATAAAAAACATGTTGTGAGCCAGATTTGAAAGATATCTTTTTTCAGATCAAGAAACAAATCAAGAACCTGTCCAAGTTTGGTACAGGCATTTAAAAATTACTTCTTACATAAAAATTAAAAACGTTAGCAAAACATAAAGACAACAGAAACAAAAAAAAATATCTTACTCCGACACAGTTTTTCAAGATTCGGAATAATTCGAACAGATATTATTAACAAGTCTCTTACTTGAGTACAAAAGTTATCAAGTGTTTTGTTCCATTGGTCGATAAAACTACGGCTTTTTTTCTGTCCCACAAACGAGTTATTACTTTTTTAAGGAATTAAGATGTCCTTAATTCGTCAGGTTTTCAAAATACACCTCTTTAAAAATGCTAAAAACAACCAAAAATGAGGTTTTTAAGGTTTAGTTAATACCTACTCAAAATATGTCTCAACAATAAATTGTGTGATGATTTTTGGAAAGAACAAATCGTTATTTTTTAAATACAATTTAAATCATTTTAGAATATTACCTTGTTTCTGGAACTTTTCATTTGTTATGAGTCTTTACTTGACTCTATATGAAGTTTTGAGCAAACCTTAAGTTTCATACTTTCGTTTTGTTTTGAAAAATACGTTTTGGAGTTAATATTTAGTGATAGATAAGTTATATAAGATTTGTATTGCTCGTCTTGAATATTTTACATTGTTTACAAAAATCAAAAGAAGCATGGCATTCTGCCGTCTGTCTTAATATTAAGCGTTTTCAAAAACAAAACAAAAATCTTATTTTTTAAACTTAATAAAATACAATTGTTTAGACAAAAGATTCGCTACAAAAGCAAACCTACTTTAAAACCGTTTTGCATTTTTCTGATAAGACCCGTTCCAGCATAAATGGTTTAGTGTTGCTTTAACATTTTTGGAAGAGAGGTGAGAACTTATGAAGATTTTTGGAATATTATATGATGTAACATAAATACTTCAACTGAATATCGAAGAAAAAGATTATAGATTTGAAAAAAACTACTTCATACATTTAGATAGCCTAAAAAAGCCTTATGTTCGAATTTTAAAAAGTAATATCTCAAAAACCTGACGTGATACATTAATTTTGAAGTCGGATTTAAAAAAAGGTCACCAAAACCCAATGGAAAATTGCAATTTTATTCCCAGTAAGAAAAACCTTGTAGGCCAGTGAAATAAATACTTCTAGGAACTAGGAAAGAACTTTCAAATGGAAAGTGTTTAAACATTTTTTATTTAGCTAAACTTAAATCATGAGATATAACGACCAAACGTTTATAAGTTAAAGCGATTTTTAAAGTATTTATTTTTCGTATATTGAGCCTTGTACCAACAATTGTTGATTTAAGTATTTTTCTATTATAGTTTTTTTAAGGCAAATCAGGTACTTAACTTAACTTTGAAAAGATTCCGACAGTGAATTTTAGTGGAGAGCTTTATTTATACGTCCTTAACAGTAAGACCCCCTTTAAAGTTCTTTTACATGGGACCAGAGCAAAACATTTTAACAGGGTCGAAGGGGGATCAAGTACACTTTCTTGAAAAATACTCGAAGACCATAGGTTTTTGGCAAAAAAAACTATAGATACACAATGTAAATTATGTAATTCTACAAAAAAAAATGTTCTTGCATTTTGTTTAACAACTCCAAAGAATTTTATTTGTTTGCAAAATAAGACACAACAATCTTGACATATATACGTAGATGACGAATGACTGTTCCTTCTTTTTATTGCGATTCAGACTTCATTTTTTCGTCAAGCTGAAGGTAAGAAGACTTATACTTTTTCTGTGATATCTTAAATAATTAGTGCACTAAACAACTTTTTAAAATGAACCCTACATCATGAATATCGTACAAAATGAAATAAAAGTGATGAATAGTTTGAAATAAAAAAGTATAAATTACCGCCTACGAAAATGTCCTCGTATCTATACAATTTATATCTCTTAATTTATGAAATACGTACAAAAATCAAACTCTAATGTGAATCAGAATCACTAAATGAAAAGATGCGAGAACTAAAATGATGTTTTTGTTTGTCTAATAATAATAATAATAAAAAAAAAAAACAAAAGGAAGAACAAACATTGATATAAATTAATATTTTTGCTTGAGAGTGGCACACCCAAAAAGAATTGAAATGGAAACGCAACGTCTCGAGAAATTAAATTAATCCCGGAGGCGGGATTATGTTTTGTTTTTTTTTTCTCTTCACACTTTTAATCTTATAATCCGTGTACCTTTGGGTATGTACGAGTACATACAAATAATTGTTCGCTTTATTTTTCGATGGTAATCGAACGACATTTTTGTTGAATTATGACATAAAGTATAGGTAGTGGTAAGAAAATAGAAAAGTAATAAATCATGATTAATATATTTTTGGTAAGTTTGGATCGTTTGTACCAGTTTTGAAAAAAAAATGAAGTACACAACATTTCAACTTCTTTATCTTTGTCTTTCGTATTATCAAAACTTCACTATATATATGTAAAGGGAGGTCCAAATACAAGCTTCAATAAAATAAACAAAAGTATATATTCTCCCATTTGGGATGCCCTTACATTTTAGAAATATTGACTTCAATTCAAAAAAAATACTTACAAGAAAGTATTATACCGGTTTTAAAAGCCAAACGTTCGTTCTATACTCCAAACAAAATAGAGACTGAGATAAAGGGTGGTGTGCAAAATGTTCCATTTCAGTCTCAAATCTCATTACTTTGTGCTTCTGTTAGCATTTGTATGCAAAATAGTTTTGGACAAATCTCACAAGAATTTGATCGGTCTCATTTTAGAGATCTATTTAATTTAAGGGAATACCACATTAAGAAAAAATCTTAACTCATTTGAATGAGGTACAGATTGTAAAATGTTGAGACTGTACATTTGTTGTCTCAGAAATCAGCTGCGTCAACAGCTGCGTCAACAACACGATTTATTTGTGATCCTTGTTCTTAACACGGAATTACTTCAGGTCAAAGTTCGGTTTCAAGGATCATAATCGAAGTTCTTTAAAAATGTATGAGTAAAAAAGAGCACTGGATTATAATACGGTAGAGAAAATGATGCCGAATAACTAATTCGTTTAAAAAAGTATGTATTTCTATCCTGCTTAAGTGCATTTCATATTGACTTAAACAGTTATCTTACGATCATAGAAGGTTTTTTAATAAAATATTGTTTTATTTCGGTCGAAAATAGCTTTAAATGTATGGGCTTATTACTCGAAGACTTCTAATAATACTTATTTTTGGTTCATATACATTAAGACAGACGTTTCAGCACTATCATAAAGTTCAATTTGACTTTTCCCCCATCCCAAAAGCTGTAGAACCATATTTTTGAGTGAAACTAACTCAAAAAATATTTCAATTCTCGTCTTTTTCGAAGGCCTTTCACAGTCTCATGAGAATGAGCAAATGTATTCTGCATACCACCTACAGTATTCTAATTCCGCGTTGTTCAGTTAAAGAACAAATATCTGTACTTAACAGTTGGACTGGAGGGTTTAGTATTAGGTGCGTTTATTATGGTTGAATTGTTTAAGAGGAAACGAATGCAACTGGCTATTTCGTTATGGCATAATCCGTTGAAATAACAGTAAAAGGGATGAGACACGAGATATTACTAGGACTTTTAAAGACGTACATAAATCAACGATGTTATTATCACCAATTAACTTGACTGTTCTTTGTTTAATACTGCCAAAGAGACGTTAGTAAGCTTAGAACCTATGCATATATATTTTATAGATATTATCCAGATCAGAGATCGATAGGAACAAAAACGCACAATTTTATTTAAGCATCAATTTGACGTTATCTGCTACCAACTAATTTTAACAATCCTTAAAAAGCAAGAACAAAAATTAATCAAAACTTATTTATAATGATACAAGATTAGGTTGCTTAAAATAATTATCAAATTGAAAATTTTCTTTTACTTATTAGTGTATTCGAAAACTGAAGAACACAAAAGTAAAGGAAAATTAACAGCATTTTTGAGTATTCGTACGCATTTTAAGAAAACATGAACAGTTATTGAAAGAAACAGCACCCACTCTTTTTTAAAGGGGCCAGGTGACACTAGACACTTCGTGTGTTGTCTTACATAAGGGTCATTCTATATGCAAACGTCTACTCGAAAAGGCCAAACAATTTAATTTTTTTGTTTTCACACATTGTGGAATTTAATAAATATCACTGCTTTAAATTCGAGTTTTTGAAAAAAAAACGCAATGTTAAGGTTCTTATATTACTGTGTTTGGGACCTGATATCAACATAAATTCTCAGCATTTATATTTACTTCAAACCTAAAACTTTAAATACTATACATTTTGTTTTATTCAAAAAGTATGCAATTAAAAATTTAATAAGGCAAATGGATTACAAAAAAATAAAAACCGAGTCAAATATATTTTTAAAAATTAAGATATGAGCTTTAAATTAATTTAATTGTATAGAAAATATTGTGTTCGACATTCAATAAAATGGTTATAAAAACACAAAAGTCATTTTTTTTTTCTTAAAATACAAAATCTACAAAAAATAGTACGCAAAATTGATAAAAATTGATATTCCATTCTCGATATCTCGTGAATAAATGAAGATATTGACTTCAAAATGATTTCATTCTGTGCAAAATTTTTTGTTAACACAGGATATTGTTCAATTCAATCTTTATTTGTTTATATAAGAAATAAAAACTTTCAAGAAATGCTTCTTAAATTGGTAAAATTTGTTTTTCGACTAAAAATTTCGTTAACAAAAATAGATTTTGAAATCAAATTATTTCATAGTATGCGAAATATTTTTGTTGATTTTTAGTTTATCTTTTTGGAAAATTTAAATGTCAACTTTTTTAACAAAACACGAAAACCTACAAAAACAAAAAAAAATTATAAGAGGAATAGGAAAAGCAGGCTGGTCAATGGAGATGAGTGTCAAAAATCAGAACAGGTAAAGTGTTAAAAAGAATGCAATCCTTATAAATATTCAATTGAATGAACAATTTTTGGAAACAACAATTCAAATATTCTTAATGTCAAAAACGAATATTTTTCAAAAAAAAGAAACAAAAATTCTACATACTAGGATATTCAAAAAGATTTACATGTTTTTAAACATTCTACATATATAGTAATCAAAGAAACTTGAACAACAATAGCAATTTCCTGCGATATATTTATCTTAAAGGTGTTTTTTTCCATCTGACTGAAAATAATGTAGATCAATTTTATAATATAGATACAAAGAGCTAAAATATATATTTTACGGATATAATGCGCGCATGCGCGCATATTAAACCCACAAAGGCACTACTTACTATAGGTTAGGTACATTCAAAAGGAGGGGGATGCAGAAAATTGCAAACAAAAATAAATTAGTGCGTATATTATGATCCTTCTTTTCCTGTCGTATAGCTTGTATTAAAATAGCTCGCGCTCTATGCACGTCGTCGTACGTCGCTGTCGTTGTTCATAGTTTAGCCGAACTGAACGTGTAGTTCGAAAATTACAAAAAATTGAAGAAAAATAAAAAAGAATTAATGGCATATTTACATATAGTTGAACGTTTTGCCGTCGTCGTCATAATCATTGTCGTATCTCATATAGCCGTTTTATCTACAGTGGGCCATTTTATGCGTGACAGAAGAAAAATAAATTTAACTTTTTTGTATGCATACTCAGCTCATAGACCTCAAGGAATACAATCTTTGGAAAACAATAAACATTTAGACAATAATAATTTAAATTTTGGGAAGGATGTAGTAGGCACCTAGTGTATGATAGTGTAAGTGCGTTGGACTATCATGCCAGAGGTATTTTGTTTAAACCCAGCCTGTGCCATCTAAAATTTTTTTCACGGTTACTGCCTCTTACGAGGCATTGACAAATCCTCCAAGAGTAATTCTTGCACTTCTTTGAGTGCTTTCTCAAATTAGCCGTTCGGATTCGGCTTAAAACTTTAGTTTTCCTCCATCGCTGGCAACATTACTCGCACACAGGAATGGTTTAGAGTTGTGAGTCACTAGGCCCAAGTTCTCAAAAGACCTAATTTATTTTGTTTAAACATTTTTAATGCTTAACAATTGCCAACAATCATTCCATCCTTATTTTCGTAATGACCTCACTTAATATAACTGATATTTTTGAAATTGGTTGTGTAAAAATCTGTCAATATCAGAATGTTAGGGATATTTCGTTCTCATTTTTTGAATTGTAGATAGTTTGTTCATATGGGTTTGGTTTGATATTCCAGTTTTTATATTTCCGTTTCTTAAAATTCCGATTTAAATTTCCCGTTTTTTATAGCCAAGCTTTTCATAATCCCGATTTTTGTAATCCCGTTTTTTTATCCCAACTCTGCAATGAAAACTAGTTATTAAACAACTAAAATTAAAAGAAAAAAACAAGTTACGATATTATTATATTTTAGTCAAATAATTAAACATTCAAACCTTTGACTCCTATTGTTACTTAGTTTAATGCACTTATTTTGTAAAAAAAAACGGGACTGTCGGGATTGGGCAAAAAATCAGTAGTTTAAAAGACGGTATTTTCAAACTTTATTTCGGGATTTTTTAAAAACGGGATTTTAAAAAGCGGGTTTCGGAACGTTCCTGTTTATCTACATACATATATAGGAAAACGAGATTCAATATTATAAATATTTGTTCTTTCCCAGATGCCATGTGGATCTCGGTAAACTAATCAGTTTATTTTATGATCTTTATTTAACGTTTAAAAAAATTAGCTCCCAGAAATAAGTGACTCAATTTAAGATCAAAATCAGCCCACAGTTAGGTAATGACTGTCTAGAGGATAATTCGGCTCGTCTATGGGGCAATCCAATGCGGCAAAAGCCAAAACAACAACATCTCCTACTACGAATAAATACTAGTCGCATCTGCACTACATGAGTGAGTTAAACCGAGATTGAGATTATTGCTATATTACTCGCTTTTAATCAATGAAAGGGTAATAAATTAATTTTGTGAACACAAACAAAATAAATAGAACGTTGAAGAACATTGTAAGGCTACGAAAAAGAACAACTACGTTGTGCTCTCTGGCATTATTTGTGGGGTAGGCCATATAAATATTTCAACAACAACTAGGTACATGCAGACGAAAACTCCAAAAGCCTACCTTGTATTTGAAAGATATGCAGATCATAAGGTTCCTTTTTACCTTTTTGTTGTATTTTTTTTCATATTCCACTTCCATGTTATTTTCTTTTTATTCTTATTTCTATTTTTGTTTTATTTCATTTTCTTTTTTTTGAAGATCGTTTTTACAATTTTTATTTAAATATTTCGTTGTATTGCTTTTGATGACTATAATATGCCCAGACCACACTGCACTACAATAGTAACGAGAGTCTTCTGAAAGGAAATGCATAAATCTGAATTCATTGACAGCTTTTTAAATGGAATAGGTTTGTAATTTGCCTATCTTTTACCGCCCGCCCCTCAGCTTGCTTACCGCTCCTGCCCCACGACCACGAGTGCCTTGTATATAACTACCACTACATTGGGGAGGTAGATATTTGCTTCTATCTTTTACGGATAAGCTGTCAATGATTTAAAATTAATGCAATTAAGTTTGATCGTTCAGGGACAATCATTCGTATAATTTAAAAAGCAAAATTGTAACATAAGTGATGTTGATGATTATGCTGAATCGTATAATATGTGTGATTTTTGATTTTGATTCTGGGATGCGACCCACACTGATAAATTCCCACCCGTCTGTCGATTTGTCTTACTTAAAATTTTAACAATATAGTCATATTTTGTGTGATAAATAATGTTTTTTGTTGTTTTTGTAGGTTTTCGTGTTTTTTTTATAGTTGTCAGTTGAATTTTTTTAGAGATTAACTAAAAGTTACCAACAATGTTTTGCATACGATGAAATAGTTTGATTTCTAATTTTGTTAACGAAATTTTAAGTCGAAAACCACTTAAAATATTTATCTCATAATTTTACTGAATGTTTAAAACTATATTTTTATGAGATTAAATGAGTTGATAAACAAAATATCTTAGGTTTTTAAAAAAATATTTAAGTCAAAAATCAATTTATAAGAACTTTTAGTAATGTTTTTTTTTAGGTTTGTATTTTTTGTAAAAAACTGTCAATTTGATTTTTCGCAAAATTTTAATTTTTTTATAAAATAAAATTAGATATTTGATTCGAAAAATAAGTCTTATAAAGTTTTAGTAATGTTTTTTTAGGTTTGTAAAAAAAATCAATCGTTTTTTTTTTCATTTAACTGAATTTTGAAATCAATATGTTTTTATAGATAAAATTAGTTTAAAGAGAATATCTTAAATATTTAAAAAAATGTTTTTTAGTAATGTTTTTATTTTTTGTAAAAAAAAACTTTTAATTCGATTTTTCTCAAAATTTAACTAGATATCAAAATCTTTATTTTTCGTTGCATTAAATTATTTTGGAGATAAAATAATCTCTTCTTCGTAAAATATTCGAGGTGAAAATTTTTTTCCAGTTTTTTTTTTTTAATTAATAAATGTTTTTTTTTTTTTTTTAATTATACAAGTTGTATCACGTCAACTTATATAATATAAAATTCACTAAAATTTGTTTTAAGAGTCCTTTCTGCATCTTTCTGTGTTATTATGTATATGTATAACAAAATTTATTTGAAGTCGATATCATTACTGGTTTTTGAGATATGGACGACGAAAAAAGTTTTCCGAACGCACGGAGGTACGAACGTAGGTACACACAGACACCTCTCTAGAAATGTTTGATTTAGATTCTAAGGGCCTTGAAACGTTGAGAAATATCAATATTTGCAATTCGACAAATGGAACCAATTACAATTCGACAAATTGGACCGAATTACTTGAGATCTGAGAGAAAATCTCTTTTAATTGCTGTCACATCTTTACTTATAGTACTTTGCCGACCAGTTTTTACCAAAATACACTTTTCCCAAAAACGCTTTTCACTCTATTAAATTTAAAAAAGATGAAAATTCCAAATTTTCTTAAGGTTTTGTTACGTAGGTGAGAGTAAATAATTACATTGACATACAAACATTTGGAAAAATACTTAGGTGGAATAGAAAATGGACGTGTCCAAGAAAAAAAGTGATTGTCACTTATGGTAATCATTTTACATTATTTGTAAAAAAAAACTAGTTCTACTCATAATTAGCGCATAACCACCATTTATTTCAAATGAGTCATAAGTGTTAAAATGCTTTCATATCACGATCGAGGTCTTAGTAGTAGAGCAAAATTTTACTAAGTGTTTTTTTTTATATTTTTCTTTCAGTTTCGCTTAAGAAAACATGAACAACGCTGAATCCAAAAGCTGCGGACAAGAAGATCATGCAATTGCTCAACATAAATCAATTTTCGTTCGTCAAAACACCGAAAGTACAAAAATTGATGAGTTACATGGTCAACACAAAACTCGGGAACAAGAGCACTTCACTGACGAACAAAGCAGTCAAAAAAACGAATCACATTCACCTGTTATTGGTTCTTACACAAGAAATTCAAGTACAAATTCTACAACAAATTCGTCAACGGGTCGAAACAAAAGAAAAAATTTCAATCCTCGCCCTACAGCATTCGATACGAATTCTTCAATGAATCTTAATTCTTCTAGAATATTAAATAACAACATAGCTGAATCACCGAAGTTACCTAAACCTATATCACCATCATCAACATTATCCACCATTCCACCAACTACAGGGTCTTTCGCTGATAGAGGTTTTTTTTCAGAATCTTTAGATTTTAATACCGTTTCGCAGCAATTAACACAATATCATCCATGGTTGCAAATGTTTAATCATTATGAACAATTAGGGAACGCAGCAGGATTGAAGGGTCATCAACATCAACATATAACGGCGTCATTAGTTACTAATGGTCATCAATTCGGACCAAATTCTGCTTCTTTCTCCAATTTTAGGACTGCTACTAAAATACTTGAATGGGCTGATAAATTAGGAAAAAATGAATCAACAGAAACAGCGATTCGCGATATATTGAAAGCTTATAAAGAAAATCAACACCAGGATGGTAATAGCAGTGGTGAGTGCACAATTTCTGTTTTACTTTGAATTAATTAGAATGGATTTAGTTATATAAGGAGATCAAAAATCAACCATCTTTTTATTTAAGGCATTCAAATCGAAAAACTGGTTTTACAAATTGTTAGCAGAATTTTGTATGATTTTACCACTGTAAGAAAATGTACAATTCTTAAGGTATTCGATCAGTTTTTATTTTTAATTCTTAAAAAAAACTTTAATGCAGTATTTTTATATTTATATATTTTTAATGTGTACAAAAAAACACTCACTGAATTGATTTGAAAGACCACAAACACATACACACTAAAAATGAGAGATTTAGATTTTAGGGATTTTTCCAAAATTGCTTAATTTTAATTTAACAAATCAGATTCTACAATACTCGAGTTTTTCTTGGAAAATCATCATTCATCAGAAATGTATATGAATAATAAATAGAACATCCTCAGCCGATGAAAAGTAAAGTGAAATCCTGCTGTGGATAGAGATTTGACTGTTATTTGAGTATATCGAAGTCAATTATCGAGGTTTTCATTCTTAGAAATAAGACGTTGGTAGGTTTGATCTCGAAGAGCTCTAATAACGCCATCCGTTGCACGTGAACTAATCTACGAACGAAACCCTCTTTTCAGGTCTTATTTCACATGGGGCCTATTTCACCAAACACTTTTCGCTTTTTAACTTTGCAAAAAAATAATATCCCGCAAAGTAAAGTACAAAGTATTTCACTTTTTTAGAAAAGTGAAGAGTAAAAGTTGTTCACCAATTTAAAATACAACTTTCCAATTAATTCGTATTTTGAAAAGTTGCAAAGTTAATTTTAGATTCTGTTAATTAAGATCAAATATGCATTGAAAAAAATTGATGAATCAATATTTATCATGGTACCGTTAACACATCCAGCCACATAAGGAAATCCTCCTTGGGGTACAATTTTCCAGGCTTTACTTGAACACAAATTCCTTTGGCTATTAAATTGTAGTTTATTCATAATTTTAGACAATACTGTAAAATTCCATTGAAGGGTGACTATGATGCCGATGGATTAAAAAACCTCTACCAAATCAGTCATTTTTGAACTTACGATGAATCAACGCTTTAACCCTAAAATTCAAAATTCATGTTTTTTGGTGAATTCGTCAAAATTAAAAAAATAATTGTTTTGTAAACTTCTGCTTTCTTCTACATTTTAAAAACAGTTCATATAGTTTTTTATTAGTTTTCGACAATTTTTCAAAACAAACTTTTATTTGCAAATACAAAATTTTGTTTGCATATTACTGAAAAGCTTTTCAAAATTCTAAACATAATCTGCAAAGTTGATTGTTTAGTGAAACAAAAAGGACGAATATTTTGCAAAATAAGAAAACTTTTCACTTTTCAGAAAAAACTTTGCACTTTGCAAATTTGAGTTTGGTGAAACGTATTTTGCAAAGAGAAAAACTTTTCAATTCAATAATTTTATCTTTGCGAATTTTGGTTTTTTACTGATTACTGATTTTGTCTTCTTCTTTAAAACTTTCAAATATAACCGGACTACTGCATATGGGTTTTTTTTTGGCAATTTCTCATTGTGCTTAATATTGAATCCCAAAAAAATGAGTAATAATTTTTAATAGGAAGTTAACATTTCTTTTTGATATATGTATGTACGCTTCGCATGTCTGAAATTCTGTAATAATTTTCGGAGCTATTACTTTAAGTCACCGTCTTTGCAAAGTAATTTGGTATTTCCTCTAGTGTATGTGCCGTATCTACTGTCCATTACAGATAACAAACATTCTATACAAATCAAATCCCCTTATACAGGAAAAAAGAAGAATTCTGCCCCCCTTCAATTAAAACATATAAAAGGGGAATTATTGTTTTTTTTTTCAATTCTTTCAACAAACCATGCTGGAGATGTATGTTTCTGTATACGCATGTGAGTGCCAAAATATAACTATTTTTTAAGGCTTAATTATTTTATATTTTTTTTTTAAATTACAATTCATGACACGCTTGGTTTTTATCCACATTCCATATTCATAGAATTTTGTATTGTATTGTTAAGTTTTGAATTTTTGGATTTCTATTGTTGCGTCATGTCATACCTACTCTAGGCCGGGGACGGACGGACAAATTTCGTTTTTTAATTGAAATTTAAAATGAATACACAAAAGTCGAGAAAGCATGAGTAGGTATATTAGTTCCTTTATTGGCGTAAATAAAATATTCTGTAGGTTTTAAGATTGTACGTATCAAGATATATTAGTCAAATGAACGGTAAATGGCTGTTTCTTTGTTAAGTTAAGAAGGTACACTCTGTGCGTTTCTTTTCTTTTTATGAATTACGTGACTATTCGATGGACATTTTCGCGGAAGAAAAGAAAATTTAAAAACACACATATGAAGATATTCAAACAATTAATAAAAAAAAAAAACAACAGTAATACTTACAATAAAGTACTTGTTCCCTTGCAACCCTCTGCTTGGGTACACTTGTTGAATGTTTACAAAGTTTCTTTTGCAGTTGAAGAATTTTAATTTAATTAATAGGTATGTTTACTTATAACATAACAATTGCATTAAACAATAGTTTCAAAGAATTATACAAATTTGTTGCATACCTACAAAGATAATGTGAATTTTGGTATAATGAATGCATTACATTTTTGTATACCTGAAAATTTTAAATGAACAACTTTAAACACGTGTATAAAAACAGATGTAAATATTCGATACAGTACCCGTAGCATGATGGTTAGTGCGTTGGACTGTGATGCCAGAGGCCTTGGGTTCGATCCTTGTCTGTGCCATCTAAAGTTTTTTTCACGGGTACTGCCTCTTGCAAGGAATTGACAAATTCTCCAAGAGTAATTCTTATCATGAAAAGTGCTTTCTCAAATTTGCCGTTCGGATTCGGCTTTAAACTGTAGGTCCCTTCTATCCCTGACAACATTACTCGCACACAGAATTGGTTGAGAGTTGTTAGTCACTAGGCCCTATTTCTCAACGGACTGTTGCGTCACCTGATTTATTTATTTAAATATTCAATACACATATGTACATGTATACATAAGATAAATTCCAAGTTTCTTTCAATCTCTGAAAAAAAAGTCTTGGATGCCACCTAATAACACACTGACAACTTCCCATCCCGTCTGTCGATTTGTCTTGCTTAAGACTTTAACAAAATATATTTCATAGGTTTTCATGTTTTGTTAAGAAATTTCTCAGTTGATTTTTTCTAAAAAATTAACTAAAAATTACCAACAAAATTTTACATAAATGATGAAATAGTTTGATTCCAAAATTTATTTTTGTTAAGGAGATTTTTAGTCGAAACGAAATTTTTACCAATTTTAGTAGCATTTCTTGAAAGTTTTTATTTTTTATGTAAACAAATACACATTTGATTTTTCTAAGAAAATTTAGCATAGAATAAAATCATTTTGAAATCAATACCTTTATTTATTCACAAGATATCGAGAATCAAATATCGATTTTTAACAATTTTGTGTGCTATTTTAATTTTTATTAAAAGATTGACTGTTGGATTTTTATAAAAATTTAACTGAACGTCGAAAACAATATTTTCTATAAGTTGAAATTAGATTTGAAGCCAATACCTCACATTTTTGAAAATATATTTGAGTCAAAAATCAAATTGTTACCAAGTTTTAGTATTGTTTTTTTTATGTTTTTATTTTTTGTAAGAAAAACTGTTACCTAATTAAATTTTTCTCAAAATTTTACAAGACATCAAAAACGTTTTTCTTCGTTGCATAAAATTGTTTTGGAGATAAGAACATTTTTTGTTCGTTAAAAATTCGGTGACAATTATTTTTTTTCAGTTTTTTTTTTTTTTTGATTTATAAAAAAACGTTAGTTGCATTTTTTTTCAAAATTACATATATCAGTTTTGTAAGAGTCCCTTCTGAATCTTTTTGTGTTATTATCTGTATAAAAAAGTTTATTTCAAGTCGATATCTTTACTGGTTCTTGATATATGGACGACGAAAAAAACTTCCCGAACGCACGGACGTACGTACACACGCAAATACAGACATTTTTCTAAAAATCTTTAATTTAAATTCTAGGGACCTTGAAATGTCGAGAGATTACAATTACTTCCTATGGGAAGTTAATAAATAATAAAATTCAAACAGCCCTACAAGTTAAAAAAAAAGTTGCTGCTAAAGTAAATACATTTTAAAAGGATTGAAATTCTTATTTTCACCACTGTACAATTCTAAAATTGGTAAAAAAGTAAAAGCTCATAACATTTTTTTACCTTAAACAAAACTAAATCATGACAATTAAATAATTTACTTTTTTTATTTGTGATATACGAAAGACATTATAAACAATAAAAGTGCCCTTTGTCGATTCGACGAAGTATCCAGGGTAAAAAATAAATTTGTTGGTGCTAACAAATTTAATCAACTTTTTTTATGATATCTTCAATTGTCAAAAAATTAAAGTTGACTCCTGGTCTACATATATATTTATATATATACATATTGTAAGAGTCAAACCTTAAGGCAATTGCAGATCTTTCAATGTCTGTGCTCAAAAGGTAAGGGTTCTCAAGTAGAATTAAGTGGTTTTAGGTGTTTATCTTTTTTTTTTAATATATTCTCTCTGCAAATTATTTTTCTTTTTTACCCTCGTCGATAAATGTTTTAAAAGAAGAAAGTTATGAGTTTTTGTAAAATAGCTTAAGTTTAATTCTTAGGGTTATACAAAATGGAAAACAACTTAAGTAGAGAATGATTCGTCTTATGTATCAATTTATTTTATTTATCAGATAATATGCATAAATGGTCTTTGGTAAAATATCTTACCCTGTTTTTATATTCGATATTAATCAAAAAAAAGTTAAATCCTCTATGTCAACTTATATATTTTACCACAATACTTTTCTTTCATTTACAGTTCTTATGTTGACTTAAGATGTCTTACCATATTTAATAAATACAAAAAAGAAACAAAAAGGAAAACACAACCTACCTTAGAACATCTTAGGATACTTAGTAAATGAAAAACTTTAAAAATTGTTTTGGTAAAAGCACTTAAGTCAAAAAACATTAATAAATGTATAAATACTCCACTTGTCAAAATTTAATTTTACTATTTATATATAGGCAAAATTGCTGAAAACTGTATCTTCAAATACTTCTTAATTTTTTTTTAAACAAAGTTTTCAAAATGAAAATTCACTTTCTGAAAAACTATTAAAAGAGACTTAAGCGCTTTTAGCCTTTTAAAACAGATATATTGTATTGTTAAATTGAGTTTAAGTCGATGAAAAATATGGTATGATTTCTTGGTCTCACAGGTATTTGATTGAAGTCAACAAGGCTTCCGAATAAGCGTGTTATAAGCTTGGAATGCGTGGCATACATTTTAAAATCAATATTCTTTCATTTCTAGTAAATAAACCAACAGAAACAGAGCCACCTACGCCACCGACAACTCCCCAAACGACATGTCATTTTCGCTCACGATCTGTATCAGCAAACGGTAATAACGATCAAGCCCCTCACCAATCGCCTATTTGCGAAAGTTTACATATTTACCAAGAAACTCAAAATTCATCATCAATATCACCACCGCCACAGTCAAATGCTGAATACACTAATTGTTCTCGAAATTATAATCATTGGAGTACTATTTCTGAACAACCACCGAAAAAGACCGATTATGAAGTTCACGAAGATGACGATCCTTCAAGATCCGCATCTGGCCAAAGCTGTCACAATGAAGGTTCCGATTATGATCGGTGCGAAGGTGGTGAAGATATAAACGAAACAAGTCATACAAATATCCGAAAATGGAATGAGGATTTTAAAAAAATCGATAAATCAATAAAAAACGAAGCTGATGATACCATAGCGATTGTTGATGATAATGGCGATGGTGATGGCGATGGATATGTTGAAAATAATATTTACGATGACGACTATCCACCTCGTTCGCCAAATTATTTTCTTGACTCTCCAAACGCTGCCGATGATATACGTGATGATGAGGATGATGATGAAGATGAAGATGAAGATGAAGATGATGACGACAATGATAGTTGTAGCTTCAATATGCTTTGTGATGAAGATCAATCGGAAGCAGATGACCAACAACTTCAACATCATCGTAATGAAGAAGCTGGAATAAATTTTTATAGTACGGAAGCTGACAGTAATGTAATTTCTAATCCGGATCTAGTTAAGGATCTTCATGAGAGTACTACTCAAGCCGAAAAAGATAGCACTTGCAGTAACAGTTCATCAAGGATATCAGTTAGAAACTTGGGAGGATTCTATGAACAAGGTCAAGTGGTGAGTTACTTTCTTTACATTCAATATTAATTCTAATTCTTATTCATACATTTTCATTCGCTCATCTTGAAATTATAACTTCTTTTAATCCAACGTTTTCTTAATTTCAATTTTAACTTACAGAATTTAATGCCATCAAAACTGCCTTCTGGAATCGATGAAAAAAACCTGCATCGTAAGTATATGTTCAAAAAATCACTTAATTTAAAAAAAAAACACCGAGGTCACTCAATTAAAATCATGATCATTTAAAATAATACAACAACAGCAAAAAAAAAACATCATAAAGAACTTTTCTTCTATCAGAAAATTTAAAAAATAATCATAAATTGAAATGGATAGTACATAACATGACTTTGTCCCCCAACTATCGTCACCGACCGTCATCGTCGCATTTGCCTTGTCGGTCGGTCGGTCGAATATAAAAATAATACAAACAAAATACTAGAAAAAGAAAATAGCACTTACGCTCAATTTGTTTCAATTGAGAAAATCAAAGTTGGGATAATATTCCCACGATTTATATAGTAAGCCTTTTATTGGCTTAAATTGGTGGATAAATTCTGACTTCTGAGGTTTTGTTCGTATTTTTCTGCATTTTTATGGAAGATGGGGAGATGACTACTTTAATCCATATCCGAACGTGCGTCGTCGTCGTTTCACACTGCACTGCTTTTCTGCATCTTTCAATACGTGCGTCGCGTCGTCGCTTCGTTGCGGTCGTCTGCCCTCTGACGTACCTCGCCTCTTGAAAAAATAAATATGAAAAAAATTCTTAGTTTTAGACATAGCCACCAGAAATCATCAGCAGCAGCAGCAACAGCAACAAGTGAATCTAATTAGTGCGCTTTTTTCAAATATCCATTCATAGCGTTTTGAATTCCCTCCACTTTGAAATATTATTTAAATAGGGATTTGCCTATACAAAAATAAAATACAAAACATAGGGGAGGGTAAGTATAGTAGTAGTTCTACAGTGCTGACCGAGAATAAATTTGTTTATTAAGATTTAAACGGTAAGAAAAGCTAATAATGATAACACAAATATTAATACAAATAAACGTAGCGGATATTACTTTTAATTTAAAGTTACCGCCAAGTGAGATAACTTTGAAATTGAATAATACTCGTAAAAATAAAAATGATTGTTTGATTATTATTTGCGTATTATATAGTGATTTAGATGAAGAATACAACAAAACAATGGGGTTGCAATAAATTGCGGTGAGAAAAAAGTATAATCTCTGCACTGAGTTGTTTTTTTTTTAAAGAACACTAAGTATACATTGGGTAATAAATAAGTAAAGCTTTACACTAAACACATTTCGGATGTTAAAATTATCAAATTAGTGGAGTCTTATTTTATTTTTCACATGCGACTTTCTACAGAATCCACTTTTTGAAGACTATGATTAATTTCCAGATGATTATATTGGTAATTGTCCTTGAAGGAAAAATAATTTTTAAAAATGAAAGGAATATCTGAGTTTTTCAATTCAGGTAATGAAATTAAAACACTAGGACAGTTCACATAAAAAAAAATTCATGAGCAGCAAACGAATTTAAAACAAAATATGTCGGTTTTAAAATTCATGGTGCAAAATTTTAGACAACCTATTATTAAGGGCTAACAATTTACTAGTTAGCAATTTGCAAAAAATTGAGCAATTTACTAAAAATTTAGCAATTTACTAAGGGACTCCAAAATTTTAAAAATTTCCTAACTAGTAAATTGATAATTGCCTTTTATTAAAAAAAAACCAGCATCCAAACATGTCTAATAAGTGATATTTCGTGAAAATAAACAAAGCAACTACGCTCAAACGGACCTATTAATTTTAATTCCCAACTGTTGACTGGACTATTTAATCACTGCTCCTATAAGAATGATTGTAAAGATTTCATATGGATTTAGCAAATTGGTAAAAGTTAAAGTAGCCATTCTATGATTTTAACTTTAGCAAATTATTGAGAGATATATGGGCAATGGGCATATCCACAGTATTTTTAACTTTCATGTTACCACAGTATATTAAGCCTTAGAAATGAAATTGGCACTTTCTAAGTGGATAGATTTTCGTATCATGACTTATTTCAATTATGTAACCTACTTGTGACTTGATTGGATTAAATTTTTTAATTAAAATTAATACAAAATAGGCTTAAATATTGCAAATTTCAAGCGTACTAGATACAAATGTATTAAGTTTTATAAACAAAAAACATTTCAACGACCTTTGAAACAACTTAACATCATTAATATAATATAATTATTTATAATATATCTACACTGATAGAAAAACCTCGAAAAAAAGGTGTGCTACCATTTAAAAAATAGTACAAAGCAATTAAATTAGGGTACCTCCGTTTTTACAAATATTAAAATCTGATCTTTTTCTCTATATAACTTTCTCAACGATCGATTCTGGTAGTATTTTATAGGCTTAAATTATTCTCTATCAATCAATAAATCGATTAAAATTTAATTGGATCATGTGCCTCTATTTAAAAATAAATAATGCCATTTTAAAGTTTAAAAATGAAAACGTGATTGGTATATAAAATATGTGATTTTTTTAGCAGCACACCTATCGATAAGATCTTACAGCTAAATAAATGATTGTGAATGATAATTTTACGAATAATCGATAGTAAAAAAAAGGTGTTGATCTAAATTTTGAAATTTCAAAGTTTGTACGACAGTACAAAATCAAAATTTACTATGGAATTAGGGTTTTTCATTGCATGCTTTTCATTGATCTAACGTACCGGATATTACGTGACGGATATTAACGATGTTTCAAAATGAATCACGCAAGTATTTTCTTGTTATTTAGATGATAAACAATCAAGAAAATGTTTGTTTATAGATGTGCCTCAACATAAAAAAAAAAAAATTCAATTGTTGAAAATGAAAGATTCTGTGGATATGCCTATATACATATGTATATATGTAAACATCGTTCAAAATTAGGTAAATCATCGCTTAAGATGATTTTAACATTTTACTAAATCGTTTTTTAAATTTTGCGCCTATGAATTTAAATTGAGTGTAAGCAAGCAGTCATTGATATTGAATTTCTTTTTTTATTTTTAAATTCCAATTTCAATTCTACCGCAAAATTTAATTGTAAACCGTTTTATATTTTTATAGATGAAGCACTACTATCAGTATTTATGTAATATTAGGGAAGGAAGATTTGCTTACATAACATACCTGATCGATAATAGAACATACTTGCATTTTATCAGTAACCATATAACTGTTTTAGTTGGTTTGAAAATGTCCAAATTAAGTCTTTGAATGTTAACAACCGACATATCAATGTCGGATCCATGGAGGAGGGTCGTAGGGGGCATGAGCTCCCTTGGGAGAGTATTTTTTTTTTAATTTTTCTAAGAATTCCTTTAAAATCAAAACTACTCATATTTCATATTGCGTTAATAAATAATATGAACCCCCTTATATTTTGTATATACAGAAATAAAATTTGTATTTTATTGCTTTCCACTTTGTGGCTAAAAGTGCTACTCTTAACTGAGGACTTGACCAAGAACACAATATTAATACAAATTTACGATGCGGGGGGGGGGTCATATGAGCCATAAAGCTCATACTGTTTAGCTGTATAAGCAAAGATTTAATCTTCGGATTTTTTAGTAATTTGACGATATTCAACAAAAACAAAGCGGTTTAGTTATAAAAAAACAACACAAATCTTTTTAATAATCTTAAAGGTATTCACAAAATTTAAAATCTGGAAGAACTTTAGTAATGCTTTGAATTATTTTAATTATTTCATTTCTGAGAGAAAGAGCAAATATTCAGATTTTTAAGAAAAAGATCCTTTAATAAGAGATTGCCAATTTGATAGATTCTGATTCTTATTTTCTTAACACAAACTAAAGTTGCCTTTAAATTCCCAAAACTCGTGATCAATTCCATCTTTCTATCTATTAAATTCAAAATAGATATTTGTATGATCTTAATAAAGTGAAACAATTTAAGTTTTGATGTGAATTTGCATAAAATACTCAAAAACTAAAATTTTCACATGAATTTAAAGCAAAAGTGACACTTTCGTTGAACTAATGGCTAATTGAAAAACATAATGAAAGTTTCACATCTATTAATTTAATATAAAACCTTTGAATCTCTCTTGAGAGTGAGAAGAAATTCTGCTACAGTATATTTTCTTCACGAATTATTTTTTGACTTAGTTTTTATAGAAAGTATGTACTTTAATGCACCTATTTTTAAGTTTTGTTAACTCCTTTTTGATCAAAAAGTTTTCAGAAGTTCACGCAAACAGTAATTTTTTATAATTTTTCTTCCTACATCAGCTCCAATCTCTCTTCTGGAGTAATTCTAAAATATTTTTTTATTGAAAGAAGCCAAGTTAAAAGAAATTTTAGAGAAAGTTTACTAAAAATCGAATTTTTCCATTTTTTGACCAAAAAATTTGTATGGGGACTATTGTTTTGTTTAGTCTTAAAAAAAAAACCCTAAATATTCTATAGTCAGGTTTTGTTTCCAAAACGCCTTGAACTTTTTTGAAAAACTTAAAACTCAAAAGCCGCTTAAATCTAGTTTCTTCATTAAACTAGTATACACAAATCTTAATAATATAGAAGTTACAGAATAGTAGGTTTTGCAATTATTCAATTTAGGTGACCTTATATGTATGTATTAATTTCTCTCGGATATGTTCAGTGGACTTAAGTATCTTTTCCAGACAGAATTCAAAATAGAGCTTTAAAAATTATAGACAACCATCGCAAGATGCATTCCTCGATTCAAACAATTTAACCGTAATACCTGCACTTTTAGGAATACCATTCAGTTTACCCTTGAGATCAATTTTGTGCGTACTCTGATGTACAGAGATTCTTTTATTAGTTGCACTATCCGAATTTGCAATGCTGTACCACACTCAATATTTCTCACCAACTGCAGTGTGCACACATTCAAAAACAATGTGCATCGATATATGTAGCTCTTTTCTAAACCTATCGTCCTTTCCTAATTGCCCTCTCATATTTCTTTGAGTGCCCAAAATTTAAAAAAAGAGCATCATTAATCATTTTATTTCTTTTTACTTACAGCTGATTTTTTCCAAAACATGAACAAATTTACATCCTACCTTGAGTGTCTGAACGAAATGTGTAGGTTAGAAAATCTGCGTGAACACTATCATTGCCATGATTACCCATGTTTTGGTAAAATTCTATCGAAAAAAGAAGAAGTCATCCGACATGTTAAATGGCATCGTAAACGAATGGAGAGCCTTAACAATGGTTTTATGCGTTTTTCATCATCAGATGATTGCAGTGCCACTTTTGGGGTCCATTGTCAACATAATCGCAAACAAACTCATTACCATTGTTTCCAGCCAAACTGCGATCGAGTTTATATTAGTACGAGTGATGTTCAAATGCATTCGAATTTCCATCGGAAGGACTCTGCAATTCATAAGGAAGGGTAAGTAGCTCATGAGTTTTGAAAAAAACATAAAAAAATCCAAAACATGAGTTTTATTAGTTTTCAACGTTTTCGAGCAAATGAGAAATGCAGTGCAGACTATTGCATGTTTGCTGGCCAAAAAACAACACATTTTCATTGCCGGCGAGACAACTGTCGTTATACATTTAAAAATAAAGCTGACATGGGTAAGTTTTGGTTGTTTGTTTTACTATCAAACATTTCTTAACATTTTGTATTATTCCAAAGAAAAACACAAAGCTTATCACATTAAAGATCTTAAACTGGCGCGAGATGGTTTTAAAAAATTCCTCAAAAACGAAGCGTGTCCCTATAAGCAATGCAAATTTTCAAAAGTCTGTAATCACATACATTGCGCCCGCGAAAATTGCTTTTATGTTTTACACTCGAGCGGTCAACTGCTGAGTCATAAACGAAAACACGAGAGAATCGATAACGAACAAACATATTGCCGTTACAAGATGCTAGCTGTAAAGGCAGCTTTGATGAGAAATCCAAATTCTGCAGCACCAACAGAGTCAATAAGTGCAGAGATGCCTGCACTTAGTTTAAGAAAATCAATGGAACAATTAAAAGATCTTGAATCGAATTCCTTAAAACCGGTATCAATCTCAGAAACTTTTTATTTATCATCCCCAACCCCAAAGCAAGAGCCGACATTTCGGAACAAGGAAGATGATACTCTTGGTCCATCGATATCAGTTATTTCGGTAGAGTTTCTTCAACAAATGAAAAAGAGACACCAAGAAATCCTAAATCAAAAAACGCTCCCTGAGGAGGAACTTATGCATAAAAACGTCAGCGGTCCTGAAGTTTCTATGTTTCCAGTTATTAGAAAAACAGACAGTCCCACTCAGTATGATATGGCACTGCAACCTAGTCATTTGACTCCATCTGTCATTGAGCAATTTTTCACACCAGTTTGTCCAGCACATAAGGAAAAAAAATCACAAACATTGGATAAAAATTGCAGTACCGAAAAAGGGAATGACTGTCCGTGGAATGAACACTCTGAACCACATTTGCATTGCATACTTAAAGGTTGTAAGACTGTGACGCCAAATAATTTTGTAGACATATCTGCGCACATTCGAATGCACGGCTATAATCGGGATCTGTATGCCACAAGGATCGGTGGGGTTGCAACAAGCCCAACACCAAATTCCAATAAATCCATGCAAATCACAACAATTGACGGTTTTTTTAATCGAAAACGTGGTCGTCCACCAAAAAACCGTTTTGTTGAGGTTTATAAGAATGTAAGTATATCGCATTCTGAAAATTCTTTCCAGATAATTCATAGAAAATACTTCTCCATAGGCACAACAATCGCCTCAGGCCATATTCACAAGTTTTAAGCTCGAAAAACAAGTAGCGGGAAAGGAAAGTCTCGATCCAGCATCAACACCTGTACAACAACTCAGCTTTGATACTTCTGCCTGCTTTACAGGGCAGCAGAAGAAACAGCAAAGAGAAGAAGCTTCTTTACATCTTTTCTTATCACCCCCACCAACCAGTTCACAAATTATTGTTTGCAATCAAAATGAAAATTGTAATGTTACAGATACTGGCTGCCCTCTAACCATGCAGCAACATTATCATTGTGCTTCTGAGCCAGATTGTAGCTTTGTAGCCTTGGAACGGGATCTTCTAAGGACGCATCTTGAACGACAACACACTTCAATTTCAAATGCTGATACCATAAGCAAAAAATTTAAACGCTTTGATCGCAATATTGGACTGGATTGTGGGATTTTTGATTGCAGACTAAGAAAAGTAAGTTTTTTTTTTCAAATTCTAAACCAAAAGTCTGTTTTTTTAACCACATTATTAAATTTGAAATTTAAAAAAGTGGAACCACCATCTTTGTATATAAAAACTATAGTACCATCTTTGTATATGATTTAGAGGAACTGAATCGTAATTTCTCTACTCCTCCAACCCAACTCAACAATACGGTCTCTGGACTTCCTGAGAACGATAGAGCTGATGCATTTTCTGTGTGTGCTGTTGATGAATATCAAGTAGGAAAAGCAATTTTCTCAATAAAATCCAAATCTACTGGTCTCGACAACAATCATCCCGATTTTATACAAATCCTTCTTCCTTTCATACTTCCTCATATAACTCACATTTTCAATACTATAATAATGACCTCAACCTATCCCACTTCCTGGAAACAATCAAAAATTATCCCTATCCCTAAACAAGGAAAAAAAAAAGAATACAGACCCATAGCTATCCTTCCTTTTCTATCTAACATTATAAGCAACCAGATAAAAAGTTATATCAAACAAAAACATCTCCTTCACGCTCTGCAATCTGGTTTCCGACCTGGACATAGTTGCATTTCAGCCCTTCTTAAAGTGTCTGATGATATTAGGCAGGCATTAGACAAAAATTATATAACTGTGATAACTTTACTTGACTTCTCAAAAGCATTTGATTGCGTTAACTCTAATATTCTCTTTGATAAACTGACGACCTATTTTAATTTCTCTGACACAACAAACTTGACCACTCGTATGCAAGCTGTATCGTGCAATGGTAAGCTGTCTTCGTTTCTTCCTGTTAGTTCTGGTGTTCCCCAAGGATCTATCCTTGGGCCTTTACTGTTCTCTATGTTCATTAATGATTTGCTATCTGTTCTATCTTACTGTCAGTTTCATATCTACGCGGATGATGTGCAGTTATACATTAGTTTTCCCATTGGGATGGTTGAAGATGCTATATCTAGCATGAACATTAAGCTCAATATATGACTGGTCTAACCGCAATGGACTTAAACTTAATCCAGAGAAAACGAAAGCTATCCCTATATCCAACAATAATCCTCACCTTCAAAACCTTTCTCGCCTCCTTTTAAATACATGCGAAATTGAATATGTCACCAATGTAAAAAACCTAGTATAATCTTCAACAATAAACTAACATGGGACACTCATATTGATTCTATAATTGCCAAGATATATGGTTAACTTAGAGGACTATCTGTAACTAAAACAATACTCTCTACTCAAGTCAAATTGAAGCTTGTAAGATCGTTTGTACTACCCATATTATCATATTATGGGTGTGAGTTGTTCGTAGATCCTGATTTTCATTCACTTCAAAAGTTAAAGGTTGCTTTCAATGCCATTGCCCGTTACGTTTTCAACCTTCGAAGGTTTGATCACATTTCGCTTCAGGCTAGTCAACTTTTGGGTTGCAAATTGGAAGCTTTCTTCATGTATCGGTGTTGTTTGTTTCTCTTCAAATTAATTGTTAATAAGACTCCGAACTATCTATTTTCCAAACTTAATTTCTATTCTTCAAATCGTTCCATTCTATAGCGCTCCTAAAGATATACCTGTTTGACATCATGCAGACAATTTTTCGTTTATGCCGTCAGACTGTGGAATAATGTTCCCAGTCACATGAGGTCTGGAATCGAAAACAAAAAGTTTAATGAACTTATCTTTGAATATTTCTCTAACATGAACTGAGATGACTTTTTTATAATTTATTATTTATCTTCTTCTTTTGCGACTTTGCTTTAAATTTTATTAAATTCATTAAAAATCTTTATTAAGCTTAAATTTACTTTTGTAAAATTAACTAGTAATAGATTAGATTAGATTAGATGTTGATTTTTATTCGGACAAATATTAATTAGTGTACAAATATATATTTACAAAAATCAATAAAACATGGCATGTGCCGTCTGCCTGATTGACAACAGTTATAATAAATATTTAAGGATCTACAATTATTATAACATGTTTTGTTTTCTAAATATAATATACTAAATTTGTTTTTGTTTTAATTAAACTTTTATATTAACTTTTGGGTTTAGAAATTTTCAGTTATTATACTTTTTCTGTAAGCGAGCGCAATTTTACAATATAGAAATATTTTTTTGACATCCATTTCATTTAGAAGCTCAATAGTCTGTTCACTTGATAAATAATCACGTCCTAAGATACTTTTCCTTGTCTCCCTCAAAACTGGGCATCTGCCTAGAAAATGAAGTATTACCTCTCTTTCTCGTAAGTTACAGATGCTGCATAAGATGGGTAGATCCTGCCTATGTATTATGAAATTGAGACTTAAGAGCTCTCCTCTTACACGAAATATAGTGGAAATTTCATCAACACTGCACGAATCTCGAAAGTAATTTTTATCCTGTAGGTTGTGTTCCAGTCGACTGTAAATAGTTCTGTACAAGGAGTCCGAAGCTTCTTGCAGGTAATTCGTTCTTATTTGTTCGTCTAGTCTTTTGATTACTTCATACATTGTGTTTTGCCAAGATCCAATATCCTCTATGTCCAAGGTAGCAATTATTCCACTCTCTCGTGCAATATCCATCCAGTTCTTAAACCATCCCGTTTCAGTCTGTATTGAGTGTAAAGCTATTTTCTTTGGAAGTCTATAGTTAGGCATTTTCATCACTTTAATTATGTATTCGAAGTGTAGTTTTAGTGTTTTGATAAAAAGTGGAGATAGTCCCGTTTCAAGCATTACCATGTAGTTTGGTGAGTTTGGTGGCAACCGAAATATTCTTTTTATGTAGAATCTAAGGAGTTTCTCTACAGTTTCAAACCTCCTTCCTCCCCAAACCTGAGCTGCATAAAATAGGACTGATTCTGATACCGACTCGAAGACCTTATACTTTTTACTATGCGCGATATATTTATTGTTAAAGCAGTTTTTCCATGTCGCGTTGATGGCTGTTTTGGATTTTTGCAGTTTTTCCTGCAGGTGCGTTTCCATATTCATATTCATAGTGATGTTAATACCCAAATACTTATATTCTTTTACAAGTTCCACCATTTCTCAGTTAAAGTACCACCGTTCATTTGAGCATGGTCTTCCCGAACCATTTTTGATCACCATTACTTTAGATTTACTTGTGTTGACAGTAAGTTTCCATTTTAAGCAGTATTCCGCAAGCCTATTCATCATCAATTGCAAGGTCTCTGGTGAGTACGCCATTATGACTATATCATCCGCGAATAATAGAGCCTTGATGAGAGTTCCTGCATACTCTATTCCTCCTGGCAAACAATCAGTTAGGTCCTCAATGAATAACGCAAACAAACTTGGGCTGAGTACACATCCTTGTCTTTCTCCGGCATATGTTTGAAACCACTCAGATATTCCATATCCGTTCCAAACTGCAGCTCTGGTATCCTTATATAGACTTTGAATTAGTTTTCCAAACTTCTGAGACATACCATACCCATATAATTTATACCATAGAAGTTCACGGTCTACCGTATCAAATGTCGCTTTTAGGTCCACAAAAAATACATAGAGTTTCTTCTTACGGGTGATGAACGAATCAGCAATAGATTTTAGAACGAATATGTGGTCTATTGTGGAGTATCCAGCTCTGAAACCTGCCTGTGTTTCCTTTAGAAGATTGTTCCTGGCTATCCATGTATTTAAACGTTTGATCAAGACTGCTGTAAATATCTTATAGGAGCTGTTTAAAAATGAGATTCCTCGATAGTTGGCTGGGTCTGTCAATGAACCTTTCTTATAGATTGGAAAAATAAGCGCTTCCTTGAACCGCAGCGGTATAGTTCCACTCTCAAAAATTTGATTGAACACACGACAAAGTGTTTCACATAGGTTTGAAGTACCGTATTTGTAAAATTCCGCTGGTATTCTATCAGAACCTGCTGCCTTACCATCCTTTAGCCTGGCTATTGCTTCATGAACTTCTCTAAAGATGATCGGTGAATCCAGAGTATCATCTTGGAAATTTGGCACCGCATATTGTACCGCCATGTTCCTTACAGATGTTTGTGCAAGAAGATTTTGAAAATGAGACTGCAGTACATTTGGTTTTAGCTCACTGCTTGTAACGTAGCGACCTCCGTTCAATTTCCGGGCTAGTTTCCAAAAATCTTTAGAATTTTTAGAGTGTGTTAACTTCATAGCTTCCAATTCATAAAACGATTTCTTTTTTATTTTACATAGCTCTTTAAACTTTTTATTTGCTTCTAAATAAAAGCACTTATTTCGACCATCACTCGTTTCACGAAATATTCTCAACCACGCATAAGATATGTTTCTCGCTTTCATACACTCCTTGTCGAACCATGGTTCTTTAAAAGACACAGTTTTTCCTTGTTGACCATACGAAGAGATCGACTCCTGAATTACGCACTCAATCTTCTCTAAGTCAGAAACATACTCAACACTCAGCTTGCTATCTATTTTGTTTCTATAATCATCGGCCTTGGAATGTTTCCACGCAAGTTTAGGAAGGAGCACCATATCGACAATTTCTGGATTGGCTGTTTCCATATGATCGAAGGTTACAACTATTGGCATGTGGTCTGAGTAAGGTACCTGCAGCACCTCCAAGTTGGAGATGTAATCCTTCCATTCACCTGAGAAGAAACTGTAATCTATAACGGATGATCCCTGCGCTCCTACAAAGGTAAATTCACCATTTGGATCACCTTTGCTCGTTCAATTTTGGAGTCTTAATCCTAAGTCGTCACACAGTTCTAATATTTGAATACCTCTCGAGTTACATATTTCATCCTTTGACTTTCGGTTAATACCGGATATTATGTTTTCTATACCTTCTTTTTTTCCCACTCTTGCATTTAAATCACCAATAAGTAAAGTATTCGGTTTATATTGACATACCATCAATTCCTTTAGTTTATCAAAGCCACGATTCCAATTGTTACAGTTGAGATAATGCTGGTATGATATAAAACTTTTTGTTGTTTATTTCTACGTTAACGAAAGTATTATCTGCGAAACAGTCGAAATTACACCGGATGTTAAACAAGTCTTTTTTGTACCCAAAGTAGCATCCACCACTGGCTCTTCCCCTTGTATGTGATCTAACAGCTGGTATTAGTTTTAGTTCATAATTTGCAAATTTATGTTGGAAATTGTTAAAATTATTTTCAGTTTCAGTGATATATGTTTCATACAAAAAGAAAATTTCATATTGATTGACAAAATTAAAAAAATCATTAAAAAGGGACTTATTACTTAAACCTGCAATATTATATGATAAGATTTTATATTGTTTTATATTTAAACTACTATTTTTTGTATTTTTATTAGAATAAAGGCAGACGGCATAACAATTAAATATTCTGAGTAGGCTGCAAGCCACCTGTAGTCGATGCATTGTTTATTGCAATCGTCCTTGCGTGTCCACCTTCAGGATTGGATTTATGAACGCGCCCTTCCGAGCTGTCACCTATCATCTGTGACAGCAATGACATTCCGCATTCGCCATCACATTTCAGATTGTTGTTTCGATCATAATAAAAAGCTTTTTCACCGATTATTAATGATTGAACTCTATCTCAGTTTTTATCGTCTTATTTCTTGTAAAAATATCATTCTTCAGTTTGTACAAAAGTCTTCTTCTATTTCGTGATGCAGCTGGATAATCCTTATGTAATGATACCGCAGTATTTCGGAGTTTAGCTTTTGCTTTTGAAATGCGTGCAACATCTTCTTTTTTTTGCAATTTAACAATAACGTTGGAAGTTGTGTTGTTTCTTGTTCGAAGTAGTTGTGTTTCTGCAATAATGTTACTGTTATTTGATTCAAGAAGCCCCAAACATAATTGTTTTGCTTTTTCCACGGGGTCATCTCCATCTGCAGTCTGTATATGAAAGACGATGTTCCTTTCGTTGGCTTTCATTCTAAGGAATTACAACGATCTTTAACCTCTTTCAGCTCTACCTGCAGTGATTCATTGGTGTTTTGTAGTGTTGTTATTTTGGAAGAAAGTCCCTCAAAATCTGTTTTCGTCGGCATGTTCATGAGACGTGAATCAAGAAGTTTTGCCATTGTGTTTTCAATCATTTGATTCAGGTCAATTGCATTCATTTGCCCGACGGAGATTTGTGCACTTGTTGTACCATAAGCTTGATGCTCTGGAGAAATTTGCATAAATCCTCGTTTTGGCGGTCTTTGTTCGAATTGACCATTCAAGCTGTTAATATCAGTTTTTTTTTGGGGTCCGTTGCATTTTGATTTTTGTTCCGTTGCAAAATAATAAGGACTCACCTCCTTTTTTTTATTGACACTACAAAAACTACTCAGATAGAGCAACTGTTTGACAAAACTTTTTATTTTTATTTTTATTTAGATTAATATAAATTTGTAATTTCAACTAGCGTAGATCAAACTTAAACTTTTGTCCAACAAACCAGTGTTGCCAATCTAACTAGTAATATTTTGTTACAATTGTTATTTAATTTTGCTATAATTGTTATTTGATATAATACATTCTTGCATATCCCTGTTAATCTTTTGTAATACATCCTGTACAATTTATAAGTTATTCTTAATGTACAGCTGTTTTCTTATCAATAAATCAATCAATCAATCAAAAAACGTACGTATAATATAAAGGGGATATGCTCTGTGTTTGTATTTTGGTTTGGTTATATTTTTTGGTTACATACGCAAAACGGTAGTCTTCCTATACAAAGATGATAAGAAAAAAGCAAGTTAATTGCGATTTCGTTTAGGAATTTTGTATTGTTGGATGAGATTTAATATTTTTGATGATTTGAGGATTGTATTAGGGAATTATAATTTGAACTATTATAGGCAAGTAAATATGGAGGTATGTATTTCATTCTTGTACAATAATAGGTAGATAGAGCTAGCTATGTAAATAAATTCGAAAAAATTGATCACCAATTAGTTTTCAAAGTGAGCATAAAGAAGTTTAAGTTTTCAAAGTCATAGTTTTTAATAAATAAATTTATTGATTAATACCTAATGCAATTTAAAGGCTGGTTACAACATTACTGAAAACTTTAATGAAATAAAATATTTTGAGAGATCTCTAATTTCTTTAACCATTACAAAAATAATAAACCTACCTATTACCGTACGATGCAAGGAAATTTTAACCTGGACGTTTTTTTAATGAAAGTGAATTTTTTTAAATGGGATGAGGAACTTTTAAGACACAAGTCTTTGAGATTAGAAAGTAGGTAGTTTAACTCCCAGTCAAGTGTTTCAAGGACAAATTTTGAAACATACTTTAACTTGTAAGTTCTTATGACACATGTAGGTATTTATTACAAGCAGGTCCTACCTATCTAAAATTTTGAGTTACCAAGGATATAAGCAAATGCTTACTTTTACCATTTTACTTTTGACTCTCGAAATGGGGGTTTATTTGTTTTCGTGTGGGAGGTAGAGGCAATTTTAGAAGAAATGAGTTAAATTGAAAAAATTCCAATACTGAGTCTATTTAAAAATATTTGGTTTAGACCCATGTTTTTTGAAATTGTGAAATTAAGTCTTAAATTGGCTTTAAATATCTGAAGAATTCTTCGTCTTAACAAGGTTATAACATCAAGATTTTAAATTAACATGAACAATCATCATTGGTACAACAGTAGACGCTCGATACAGTGAATCTCGGATAGTATAGTGAACACCCAAAATTTTACATGTACTACTCTAAATAGTGAACAATACAAATTTCGATATAGTGAATGTATATTTTTTCTCATGTTTAAACAAGAATATTACAGTGGCAATACGTCTACAGCATGTCGACTGTCTTTAAACAAATTTTAACGTTAATTCATGCTTATCTCACACTGAATCACAAAAGAAAGTAGTCACTTGTCTCAGTAGAACACAAGTTCTTGCTGTGTTATTACTTTTGTACAGCATTATAATTGTAATAATAAGTATGCATTTTTTTTTTGTTTTTAGCTGTTTCAACTTGATTAAAAGTTAGTTTATCGATTAAATAAATATAATTATCTTTACACTGAACAAAATGTGTATTTTTGATCAAATTTAACCAATTAAAGCGTTTCTAGGCTCCCACTCGAAATAGTGAACAACATGAACACAGCTTGTTTTTATTACTTCACTATATCGAGCGTCTACTGAATTTTGTTTTAAAAGCCGTAGGTTAAAAAAATAATTGTTTGGTGAGTGGCACAAAATAACTTCCAAATCGTATCGAAGATCATTTCAAATCGATACAAAAAATACCTACTTCGACACTACATTTACGAAACTATATGTACTTACCAATAGTAAATGACTAAACAAAAATCTTTCAATTGGATTTTCCTTAAAGTCACACATCTCGAAATAGACGAGCTGAAAAAATTGTATTAAATGTCAATAACTTCTTTTGTTTCCAAAATATTAAAGTGAACCAATATTTACCAATTTTTGATAAAGATACCCATAACAGCAAGCAACATATACCTACCTAGCTAAATATAAACTATATTTTTATGTTTCTTATGTCCTCTAAGGCCCCAGCTTTATTATTTACATTCATTTATTAGAAATGATACAAAAAAGGAGGATTGGAACATGAAAAAAACACACAAATTTAAATTATAGAATTATTCAAACTAGGTGAACCAATATATAGAATGCATTTTTGTTTTTATTTTAAACTACGCATTTATAAATAGTGTACCTACCTACCTATCTACTAATCTTAAACAAAGTGCTAAGTGTCCGGATATTATCACTGTCCAGATACTAGTAGGAATTCCCTATGAAATTTCATGAAATACCTGCCTACCTGCCAATAGCTTTTATATCTAAAATTTGAATTTAAAATCAAACCCACATTATGAAAAAAAAATCGTCTACCAATTGATATCTAGCTACAAAAAAAAACTTTAAAGCTCAAACAAATCTAGTCTTCAAATATTGCAGGATATAGAAAACTATAACCAAACGTATAACTACCCCCATATTCTTCTTCTTTACAAAGATCTGCACGACAAAAATTGCATCGTAGATTTGTATATATAATACAAACCATGGTTCATATACAAGGATCGTACAGAAGGAAAAACAGACTTATGGATGTAAATAGAAACAAAAATCGGTAAAAGATCCTTAACAGCTGATGTAAGCATCTGAAAGACTTAAATAGATTGAAGGAAATTGTTTTGACTTTTTGGGTGGAAAATTAATTATCCCCTTATTCTGCTGGCTGCTTATGGGAATGAAAATTATATTATATTGTAATGTGTATTGTATACCCTCTTTATCTCTTTTAATATCGTGTTATAGTAGAATAAAACATTTAGAATAAGGGGCAACATCTAGTGATTAAGAGGAGAACTCGCTTCGCTAAGCATCGAGAACAACCTAGTAGTTTCTCGAACCGATTTGAGGTATATAAATAGGCGCTCGGAAGCGAAGCGGATTATTATTGGTTGTGAACAGCGATAAAGTAAAGACTGTGTAATAATTTAAAGTAAATACTGTGTTTGAAAAGTAATAATTGAAAGTGTTCAATAAATAAGTTTGGAACAATTTAAATAAAGTAAAATTGTGTTTTATTTACAAGTGTGAATAAGTTTTAATTGTCGGACCAAGCCGAATATTACATTGGTGTCAGAAGTGGGATTAAAACTTATTGAGAATAAAAATAGTGAGCAGTGATTGAACTATTTTGTGTAAAGTAGTGAAGTTAAAAATTAAAAAAAAAAAAAATGAGTAAAGTTTTGAAAGACTTAACTGTCCCTGAGCTAAAGGCCGAACTAAGCAAACGTGGCTTAAATGGGACAGGCGTAAAAATTGAACTCGTTAAACGGCTGCAGGAATATCTGGAGCAGCAAAATGAAGACCCAGACACGTTTGCTTTCGAATTAGAAGCAAAAGTGGAAGAGGTAAATCCAAATGTTGCCTTATCTAACATGATGTCAGTTCTTTTAGCCAAATTTGAAGAAAATAAAAATTATGTCCTAAAACAACTAGAAGCCCAAAGAAGTGACCAAAAACAAGAACAGCAGAATGTTCTCAAACAACTAGAAGCCCAATGAAGCGACCAAAAGCAAGAACAGCAGAATGTTCTCAAACAACTAGAAGCCCAAAGTATCGACCAAAAGAATTTCTAGAGCGGTTCGACGAACAGAGAAACCTTTTAGAAGGCAGATTTGCGGTCTTCGAAGGAAAAATCAATACTCTCGACGAGGGCGTCGAGCGCGTCGAGCGCGTCGAAAAACAAAATGCACGTTACGAGAAAATGGACGAACGAATCGAAACCATTACAAATGAACTGGAAAAAGTGCGAAAGATGAAAGCTCGAGAACCTTCTGGTGAGTTCTCAAGGAAGAGAGAAGTGAATCCTCCAAGCTTTGATGGGTAGATTCCGTGGTCAATCTACAAGAAACAGTTTGAAGCAGCAGCGTTAACAAACGGCTGGGACGATCACGAAAAATACATTGCTCTTACGCTTGCTTTAAGAGAATCTGCTGCTGAACTGCTACAAACCATCCCAACAGAGAAGAGTGGCGACTTCATAGTTCTGGTAAACGCAATCGAACAGCATTTGGGGGATAGCCACATGACAGAAGTCTTCCGAGTTCAGCTTAACAATAGGACACAGAAAAGAGGTGAAACTCTGCAGCAGCTTCAGGCAGATATCGAGCGATTGGTTTATGTGTCATATCCAACAGCTGGTAACGAGATAATAAATCAACTTGCTGTTGAAGCCTTTGTGAGAGCTGTGGGCGATATAAATCTTCAAAGGGCTATCCGCACTGCCGGAAAGCGAACACTACCAGAAGCATTGGCTTTCGCTCTGACGATGGAAGCTGCAGAACAAGCTTGCCAAAACGTGCATCGCGTAAGAGAATTAGAAGTCCAAGAATGCTCTTGTCAGAAGGCTACTGTGGAAAGGAGTCAGCGAGACGGACCAGCACGATGCTGGAACTGCAATAAGACTGGGCATCTATAGCGACAGTGCAGATTACAGCAAAGAGGAACCACATGCCAACACTGTGGAAACAGAAGTTATTCAAATGGCCAAAGTAACACCAACAATGTTGCTTCCGAAGTTGTTTCCTACCCGGGAAACGAATAAGAACCAACTTCAAGCGGCAGAAGCTGGTTTCTGATATTGATTGCCCCAGAAACGACATCCAGGTTTCTCAAAACGAAACGTAACAACGAGAGCCTGACCGTGGAAGTAAGTATAAAAGGCAACAAATGTGTGGCTACTATGACACCGGTGCTACGGTGTCCATCGTACGGCAAGACCTCATCAAGAAGGCATGGCTCCACAACACCAACAGCTATCGTCTAAGGACTGCAACTGGAGAGGCCGCAAAAGTTTATGGTGAGGTACGTCTTAAGATTCGGATAGCAGAGTTAGAATTCTCTCACCCGTTCCTAGTAGCAGATATATGTGACGAGTGCATTGTCGGCGTCGATTTAATGAAAGATCACAGAGTGATATTGGACATCGGGAACCAAGTCCTGAAATATCGAAACATCGAGATTCCGATGATCTAAGGGACTAACTCGTATGAGACCTAGTCATCTGTGAGAACCGTCATCAAAGATCTTACTTTGCCTGCTTCTTCAGAAATATTCGTGTGGACGAAATTAAAGGGTAAGCCTGGCAACCATCGATACCTCATGGTCGAACCAGCATCTGTAAAGTCCTCCCAAAACCTCACCATTGGGAAGACTCTTGTGAGACCTGTAAAGAACATGGTTCCCGTACGAATACTGAATTTCAAGCCGTATGAAGTTAAGCTCAGAAAAGGTGAGATTGTTGGAAAATGCGAATCTGTATCAGCGATGACAAGGATCGACGAAGAAGAGTCAAGGCAAACCTTGAAGTCCGAAGAGCTGATCTCCATAAAGACGAACTCAAGTCATCTAATCTTGGCCACCAACAACGAAGAACTGCAGAAGGTCTCCTCGAAGAATTTGCAGACATCTTTTCGTCATTGCAAGGGAAATATGGAAGAACGCAACTGGTGCAACATCGAATCAACCGGAGATGCAAGGCCGATTCGTCAACCTGCAAGACGCTTTCCACTAGCTAAACAAGGTGAGGTTGAAGAACTGATAACCACCATGAAGGAAGATGGTCTCATCGAAAACTCTAAAAGCCCTTAGGCATCTCCAGTGGTCCTGGTAAAGAAGAAAGACGGATTAACCCGCTTTTGCGTGGACTATCGAAGGTTGAATGATGTGACCAAGAAGGATAGCTACCCTCTGATTAGGATCAGTGATACTCTGGACGCAATGGAAGGAGCACAATGGTTCTCAACTTTGGACTTGAAAAGTGGTTACTTACAAGTCGAGATCCATCCTGAAGACAAAGAAAATACAGCATTCTCAACAGGAAACGGATTGTGGCAGTTCAAAGTGATGCCTTTTGGACTTTGAAATGCTCCAGCAACTTTTGAGCGCCTAATGGAATGCGTCCTGCAAGGACTCACATGGAAATCTTGCCTGGTCTATTTGGATGACGTCGGATGACATACGGGAAAACATTTGACGAACACTGTACAAATCTGAGAGCCGTGTTTCAAAGACTTCGGGAAGCCCACCTCAAGCTTAACCCAGAAAAGTGTTCACTCTTCAAAACCGAAGTAAATATCTGGGACATATCATCTCATCCCAAGGAGTAAAAACGGATCTTGATAAGGTTGACACCGTGAAGAATTGGCCAACACCACAGGACAAACACCAACTCCGAAGCTTTCTGGGTCTAGCCACCTACTAAAGGCGCTTTTTGAAGGACTTTTCTGGAATCGCCAAGAGTCTACATCAGCTAACGGAAAAGGGAAAGTAGTTTAAATGGTCAGGTGAGTGCGAGCGCAGCTTTTAAGAGCTCAAGTAACGCTTGTGTAATGCACCAGTGCTGACCTACCCAACTCCAGGAAAACCGTTCATAATTGATGCTGATGCCAGCAATGTCGGGATAGGTGCTGTACTATCGCAGGTGCGTAATGGCGAAGAAAAGGTGATTGCCTATTACAGCAAGGTACTCTCGAAGTCGGAAAGAAACTATTGTGTGACCAGAAGAGAACTTCTTGCACTGATTTTGGCAACAAAGCACTTCCATAAGTATCTCTATGGACAGAAGTTTCTTCTCCGAACTGACCATGGAGCACTTAACTGGCTTTTGAATTTCAAGTATCAAGAGGGTCAAGTGGCAAGGTGGATTGAGAGGCTGCAGACGTACGATTACGAAATTCAACATCGGAAGGGGAAGCTTCACTCAAATGCAGATGCACTGTCTCGGAGACCATGTAAGCAAGACTGTAAGCATTGCAGACGACAAGAAGAAAAAGAAGTGGTTACTGTCCAACGAACCAGAGCCAATCCCATTTATGGCTGGAGCAACGACGAGTTGAGGAAGGCTCAACAAGAAGACTCAGATATCGAACCCATCCTCGCTTGGAAGGAACACCAGGAAAAACCAGAATGGGCTGACATCTCCGATAGAAGTCCGACTCTGAAGGCCTATTGGGCACAGTGGGACTCGTTTCATGTCCAAGAGGGTGTCCTTCGACGTAAATGGAAATCAGCAGATGTGAAGTCTTATTTAATGCAGCTAGTCTTACCGAGATCGAAGGTTATGGATGTTCTGCGAGAGATGCATGGTGGAGTTTCGAGAGGCCATCTAGGAGTGAACAAGTTGCTAGAAAAGGTTCAGCAACGATTTTACTGGCTACATGCAAGAGAAGATGTCGAGAAGTGGTGCCGAAAATGCGATACCTGTGCTGCCACCAAAGGCCCGAACAAAAAGAACCACAGCCAAATGCAGCAGTATAAAGTCGGAGCACCCTTCGAAAGGATTGCAGTAGACGTGGCATGTCAATTTCCGGAAACAAATAATGGAAATCGTTATATTCTGGTCGTCATGGATTACTTCAGCAAGTGGCTTGAAGCATACGCCATTCCAAACCAAGAAGCCAAAACAGTCGCAGACCAAATCGTCTTCAACTGGGTGAGCAGATTCGGCGTTTCATTAGAACTGCATTCTGACCAGGGAAGGAACTTTGAATCAAACATATTTCAGGAAGTTTGTGGACTTCTTGACATCAAGAAGACAAGAACAACACCACTTCACCCACAATCTGATGGCATGGTCGAACGATTCAACCGAACCCTGAAGGAACATCTTTTCAAAGTTGTGGACGACAACCAGCGGGATTGGGATCGACACATTCCACTGTTTTTGATGGCGTATCGAAGTGCAAGACATAGCTCAACTGGCCATACACCGTCTGAGATTTTGATGGAAAGGAACATCAGACTGCCGAGCGAAATAAAATTTGGATGTCCCACGTAGGAGCCGCAAGCCGAGGATGACTATATTGATGACCTCAGAGAAAGACTCCTTCAGATCCACGACAATACCAGGTTGAAAATAAAGATGTTCAGTGACCGAATGAAGACACGCTACGATATACGAGCGACAACAACAGAGTTCCAAGCAGGAGATCGGGTGTGGCTTTACAATCCCCATCGACAAAAAGGGTTGTCACAGAAACTTCAACGGGACTGGGAAGGTCCATATACAGTCATTACAAAAATCAACGATGTCGTGTACCGGATACAAAAGGAAGTCAGAGGAAAACCTAAAGTTGTACATCGCGACGGGCTACATTGCTACAGTGGTGATGAGAACGATGGATTTGTTCGGGACGATCAATCCTAAGGAGGGGGCAATGTAATGTGTATACACTCTTTATCTCTTTTAATATCGTGTTATAGTAGAATAAAACATTTAGAATAAGGGGCAACATCTAGTGATTAAGAGGAGAACTCGCTTCGCTAAGCATCGAGAAACATCTAGTGGCTAAGAGGAGAACTCAATTCGAGAACATTCAGCGCATACAAGAACCTCGAAAGGGGCAACATCTAGTGATTAAAAGGAGAACTCGCTTCGTTAAGCATCGAGAACAACCTAGTAGTTTCTCGAACCGATTTGAGGTATATAAATAGGCGCTCGGAAGCGAAGCGGATTATTATTGGTTGTGAACAGCGATAAAGTAAAGATTGTGTAATAATTTTAAGTAAATACTGTGTTTGAAAAGTAATAATTGAAAGTGTTCAATAAATAAGTTTGGAACAATTTAAATAAAGTAAAATTGTGTTTTATTTACAAGTTTGAATAAGTTTTAATTGTCGGACCAAGCCGAATATTACAATATTATATTTTTATATACAAAGTTTATATACAAAGACTATGGTTTTTATATACAAAGCCAAAGCTTTTTTACCTTTAGATAGTTTCAGAACCAATTTATCAGTTTGAAGAAGCCATCTAGCGGAAAAAAACATTAAAAGTGAAAAGGTTCAGAATCAAGCTAGAAACTGTTTTTGATATAAATAAAGTGTATGTCTTAGTCGTACACATTTGCTCTGCGAATTAAATATTTTAATAAATAAGAAAAATTATAGCTGACAATCTAAGTGTATTTTCTTTTCAAGACCCGACCTCATCTTCATTGCCGCAAATGCTATCGGCAAATATCACCATTTGATATAGAAACACATAATTGTGGTGAAATGGAATCTGAAAAGCAGGAATCTCGGCTCAGCTCTCCAGCAAAGAAAACATCTCCTGTATCAACGTTAGGTCAAACCAATGTTCCCAAAAATGACCAAAAACCCTCGCCATCTACAGCAGGAGTCAAGAACACTTCACGTTTACCACCGGTTACTTTTTCTACACTCAATGAGTTGAGACGAAAAGTTTCGGAAATGGAACCTGAATTTGGTAGTTCATATGTAAAGCGAAGTCATGAAGATGAAAAAGTTGTGGGTAAGAACTTTGAAGACCGTTTGTAGTATAAGGTTTTTTATTAACATTTCAATTAAGTTGTTCGCGCAGCCGGTACGTATTTCCCTGAAAATACAACCCTTCTTAGTAAAACTCCGTCACCAGCTCAGCAACGTCAACCTGGAACAACGGAAAGCTTACAAAGCCCGGCTCAAATTCCATCGCATGCGATTTATTGTTCGACGCCATTTTGTAAAAATTCACTGCACCCACATGATCATTGTGATACCTGCGATCAAGCATTTGTAGATCCTGTAAAATGGAGAGCCCATCGACTTAAACATTTGCAGGAGTCAAATCAACCAATACCATTTCATCTATCACATTTTTTAGAACCAGAGGAATCGAAACCAGAGATTCCAATTAGAACTTCGGTCAGCTATAATGATGAACAACCCCAAGACCTTAGCGTATCTCCAAATACAACCATAACACCTGCTACACTACTCGACGAGCGAATTAAGCTTTACAGAGACTCTTTTCCCACTTCACCTCCAGCAGCACTACACCCACAAGGCAATCCAACGCCCGGGCATTTACTTAACTATTTTTCTCAAGATCTCATGTCGAGCGTATCGTTACAAAATATTCACCTAGCCCAGCTGGCCACTTTGTATCAACAAAATCCCTACTATTATCAGCATCTGTACCCATTTCTTAGCAACTCGATAGCTCTGAATCGACAGCACCCGCAAAATCGGCCGACAGATCAAACGTACCAAACTACAGACAATGAAGGCAAACGAATCTACCTACCGCCTTCAACAGAAAACCTCAAGTCGCAACCAACACCATCTGTTATTCCTGGTGTCTACCCAGGATCCTCAGAACATATTTCATTTCTAAATCCATTCATAATGGTTCGTTCTCCAACAGATAGACCTCAATCCGAAGCACCACAATTGATATCTTCCAAGCCGTCGGGAGTGCTGATGTCTTCAGCATCTGCTCCTAAATTCGAAACTTCGAAGGCGCACAAAAGAAAGCTTACAAATGACAACGAAGAATTCAGTACATTAATTGATGCACTCTTACCTTCGACAAAAAAACAAGTACAATTTGCAGCAGCATTAGCTGCACCTGCTGCTTCCAATCCTCATCCTAGTCAAATTGGATGCCTGACGTCGTCATCTGCTCGAAGCGTTCACGACCAACAGCATTTCAAGCTCAGAGATGAACAAATTCCCAATGGATATTTGAAATTCCGATTCAACGAGGATTGTTTCTTTCAAAAGTGCGGCTACCGCAACCATCAGTCACATTTCCATTGTGATCGAAACGATTGCCATTATAGCTTCTGTGATAAGACTCGCTTTGTTCAGCATACAGCCAGACATGATCGTTTAGATAAGTTAATGGGAAACGATTTTCGCCAATATCGCGCCAACATGAGTTGTGGTTATGAAAATTGTGCATATTTCAAAAACTTAGGTGAGTAAAGTTCTTTTTCTGATTCTCCACGTAATATAAAATCTTTTTCCTTGAAAAATATATTTTAGGTTCAACTAACAAATCTTCACATTTCCATTGCCTTAAATGCGAATTTATATGCTCCGATACGAATAAAGTCGTCGCCCACAGACGCCAACACAATAAAATGGAGTACATCCGAATGGCCGGTTTTAGAAAAGTAACCAATAGCGAAAAATGTGATTCGACCTTTGAAACAACCGTTCCGACCAGTGGTAATGAGTTACCCGGAACCACCGAGTGTAGTTATAGTCAAAAGCAGACACACTATCATTGTTTAGTGTGCGACGTAAGTGTATTGTCAAAAGCACAACTAAGCTCGCATAAACACAAAACATGAAGTTTCGGAGGATCAAAATTTAATTTTTATTTTTGTGAATACATTTGTATCTATAAATAATTATAAGTATACTTGTATAGTTCTTAAGACATTATTTATTTTGTTCTTTCTTTAAGGTTATGACAATTGATAAAACAAACAAATAAAACAAAAAACAAGAAGACAAAAACCACTAACTGAATCTGTATATAAACAAATACATTTTAAAATCTTGTGGCATGCACATCTAAAATAATAAATTTTGTATTGTTTTTATTTTCTTATCAACAAATATATAAAACATTTCAGAACGGGAGAGTGTAATATGCCAATATGGAGAATTATACCGCTTGGATCGCCTTGTATATTGAATGCAAGAGTTTAACGCAAATAGCATTTTCTTGTAAAAATGTTTAACTAAATCCAACCCAACTCTTTTTGTGTAAATAATTGTACATACATACAGACATTGTAGATTATCACTTAGCCTTTATCGCACCAAAACATAAATGTTAAAAAAGGAGCTAAGTTCTGCTGTATACAAAAGACCTGAAGTATGTCGCGAAAAATAACGAGATCTAAAAATACGCCAAGTTCTAAATACACCAAGGTTTAATATTAATTTATTTTTAAAAGGAGAGTATCAAAGCAACTTATAAATAATTATAACCTCTGATAGTTTTTCTTACCCAGTTTTATAATACTAAAATGATGCTTAAAATAAACTAACTGCAAACTTTTCCAAGTACTCGTAACCATCCAATTTTAGCCAGGGGAGTTATTCCGTAATTTTCAAAACGATTGTCATTAACAATATCTTCAATAATTTGATTCACGTAACTTTGTCACTATCGTCCCGTCTATCGTTTTCAGTATAAGATAACTGAAATGTCAAAATGAACTCAACGAAAGATAATGCTTGTTCGATAACTTGAAAATGTTATTAAACTTGGTTTTTGTCTATAGAAAATTGTGAAAATTTGCAACAAATTGCTTTTTACCAAACTTACCAACTATTTTGTGGTGTTTATTGCTAATGTTTTTATTTTTTGCCACCGACCTACGATGTATACAACAGCACTTGGCTCCTTATGTTTTTAGTGTGATTCCACTGCTCTTTGCAGTTTTATTTACCTGATGAACGATGACAATTCTAATAAGTGTGGGTTGATATGCAACGCCCCATGAATGTATAACCTCCAATTTAATGCTAAGTTTTATTATTCTACAAAACTTACAAGGGGTAATTTTAAATCAAATAGTTTAAGAAAGTGTATAAGAACAAAAATACTTGAAAAGTCGGTGGATACCACGCCCATTGAGTGCAAAATTTGTGTACCTAGATTTGTGAGCACACCTACCACTTTACTGACTTTCATTACTAGTCCAGTCAAATTGTCATAAATGATTACATACATTAGGGTAGTTTCGATTTTTTGATATGTTGTTTGGGTTGGTAAGCTGTTGAAAAATCCAAGTTTTCTAATTCCCCCCACCACCGCGGGCGGCGCCATCTTGAAAAAAACTGCTCAATTTTTTTACTTTTTCCTGTGTTTTCAAAATATCTTCTAAAGTACTGGTTTGAGAAAAACAAAGTTCATAGCTTTCTTAAACTAGATTAAATTACCTACAATTCGAGACCAAAACGATTTTCAAGCTCTAATAGTTCCCGGGATAGAGCTCTTTGAATTTTGAGAATTTTTCTCAAAAATGTGAAAAGTACAGATTTTTAGTCGGTTTTTGCTTGATAGCAAGTAAATGGTAAATCTTACGCCAATGTTTGACATAATAACATTTGTAGTAGAGGTAAATAGCTAAAGTTTAAGACCAAACTGGTTCTGCTAGGATGTATAGACTGTGAGATATAATCTTTTAAATATTTTTGTAGCTTTTAGGATTTTTTTTTTTTACCAATGTTTTTATTGAGAAACAAGAAGGTTCAAATTCTATTAATATAAGTATATTATGCAACGTTCATGTAAAAAGTGTTTGCTGAACCAAAACTTTACACTTTTATATGTTTGGAAGGGTTCCTCGTTGTTTCGGCTCCCATTGCGGACAGAGTATCGCATACTCTCATCAGAGCTAATTTTTCTAGAATATTAAACGGAATTTATTTCTGTCCCGAATTGTTGGAAAAGTTGTCGATTTCCGTTCCTTTTGGATCCTTAAGAACCAATGAGTTTTTTGCTGTGAGTTCCACAGGACTGATTATGGTAAGTAACTTATCTTGGTCAAAATTCAAATCAAATTATAATTCAGCAAGGTAGTCACGCTTGCTTCTATTAACAATACCGCCAAAATTGGGAACATCAACATTGTTGTAGATCCCCTTATACTTTTTCACAGGTTATGCATAGCAAAGCAGTCAGATGATGATTTAAAAGAATTTTTAAAATTCGAATTGTCACCGTTTCCTATGTCTTTATTCACAGAAAAGGGTATGAGTAAGGGGATAAAATCTTCGGTATACACATCATTCACACCTATTACACAGGATGAAATAACTGTGGGATCCCATTATGTCTTGGTTGATGGTGGCCATTTACTACACAAAGTTGTGTGGCGACGACAAGCCTCTTTTGGAGCTATAGCTGATAGCTATGTTCAATACTTGCATAATTCATTAAGGTCAAGATATAGCTGTCATTTTTGATGGTTACCCTGATGATGACAGAAAAAGCACCAAAAATTGTAAACGACTTCGACGGGCGGGCCCATTCTTCTCCTGATGTAATGTTTCACGCGGAAACAGTGTTACAAAGTACACAAGAAAAGCTCCTTGGAAATGAAAGAAATAAGAAACGTTTTATTAAACTGCTGAAAAAGACTTTACAGAAAGCTAATATCGGTGTTGGCAATACTGCCACAACATCAAAAACGCCACCAAGCTGCGAAACCTTGAACCTCCAGTTGATATGATGAAAAGAGACATAAGATTTGATGAGAAAGAGGGAAAATACGAAAATTTGCCCAACGATCTTTTCTGTTTGATTCTACATTTCGACGAGACCACATCAGCGGAAGAATTTGTATTGTATTCTTTGTTTGTATTGAATTTGTATTTGTATTTTTTAAAATAAATAAATAAGTTGAAAGTATAATTGCGAATTCTATTATTTTTGTTAATTTCCAGATTAGATTTTTGACAATCGGCGCACAGTGGTGCGAGAGCGGAAAAAAGTCGTTTCAAGAAGTCATATTTATCCTTTTAAATTTTATGTTTAAGTACTCTTATATAACCCGAGCGTATGATTTAAAAGTATTTTTTAACATATTATATTGTGTGTTCTGATTTACAAGCCCTCAAAGTTGAAAAATAATTTTACTCAAATCGCGAACCGTATTTTCAACAAATTTTGAGATGTTTTTTCCCAAGTTCCTTTAAATAAATTCTCTAGCTTCTTAAATAATTTAATTGGTCTATTTTCGATTATCTAAAAAAAAATAAAAATTTGATTATTTATAAAAGATATCTTCTATAAGTAGTCTGAAGCTTTAGTACTAGGAAAAAATGCGTTTTTTTTTAAACTTTTTGATTTTTAAAAGAAGCACCAAAAGATACCAAGAAAGTAAGTATGCCAGCATATGCTTCATACATTCATGTTAAAGCACAGAAAAAATCAGCTGCAGATACGTTTAGATGTGAAAGTTATGATTAAAAATGTTTCACTGAATAGGATTTCAAAAAACTGCGTTTTGACGGTGGTGTTTACCAAAAAGTTTGATTTCTTCGTTATTAATTGTCAGAATGAACTGGTTAAGCCCATTATTTTAAGAAAAAATGTCAAACTTTATTTTAAAAATAAAAAAAAATTAATACATTGACCCAGGTCTGAGAATTTCGATTTTTGCGAAACCATTTATTTCTGCCCGGAAAATGGTTTCAACTTTGAACTCAATTTTCTTGGAAACAACACACGATATTACGATATTTTAAATTACATGATAGAGCTTAATACAAAATAGAGAAAAGGATTAGTGGTAGTTCTTTATTTTTTTTATTTTTCGCTAAAAGTAGGACAGGTAGAAATAAAACAAGTATTATTTTTAAAGTTTTATTGCTTTGTTTTTGTTGTGTATTGCGTAATTTTGTATTACCTGGCTTATTAGAATAAAATCTCTTACTTAAATCAATATATATAAAGGATTAAATTAAAAAAAAAGTCAGTATTGAGTTATTGACCATTTGTGCAAGGTGTTTAAGAAAAATGTTTACTCTTTGATCAACCAATAAGTGAAAGTGAAGTGAAATATAATAACAACATACATACATAGTTTTTTATTTATTTTTTGTATGTATTAATCTATTTATTTATTTAATTTTATAATAAACATAGTTAGTAATACTATTTTGTTCAAAATAAAAAGTTAAGATTTTACTAAAAAAAAACTTTTATTTAAATATAACATCAAAAGCCTCAAATTTTAGAAAAATGTCAATTACTTTTTTTCTAATAATTTTTTCTTGACCAAATTTTGAACAAGCATGTATAAGACTAATCTTAACATGTGTGTGCAATTTCATTAAAATTAGTTTAATAGTTCAGATTTTACAGACTTTTTTCCGCTCTCCCACACAAAAATCAAAAACTCTCAAATTTTAGAAAAATGTCAATAACTTTTTTTCTAATAATTTTTTCTTGACCAAATTTTGACCAAGCATTTATAAGACTAATCTTAACATGTGTTTTAAATTTCATTAAAATTCGTTAAAAAGTTCAGATTTTACAAATTTTTTTCCGCTCTCCCATACAAAAATTAAAAACCCTCAAATTTTAGAAAAATGTCAATAACTTTGTTTATAATTTTTTTTTTCAACCAAATTTTGAATAAATATGTATAAGACTAATCTTAACATGTATGCCAAATTTCATTTAAATCCGTTGAACCGTTCAGTTTTTACATACTTTTTTCCGCTCTCCCATACAAACCGAACCACTGTGCGGCGCGGGCGTGCACCAGACAGTCGAAGATGCTGACCTCATGATTGTGAACACTGCCATTTCTGTTGCTCCCAAGTATGACTCTGTGCGTGTGGTTGGTCAAGACATTGACCTTCTCGTTGGCATCAAAACACAGTAATCTTTTTTTCCAAGATTGTGGAAGAGGAAAAACGCCAGACAGTTATTACTCAACCACATCGTTTAATCATAAATTTTCTAATGCACTTTTGTTTATTCATGCTATTAGTGGGTGTGATACCACATCAGCGCTGTTTGGCCAGGGAAAAAACAATTTTATTAGTTTATTTTTTAGCATCCAGAACTTTTGAATAAAGCAGCATCATTCCTCAATTATCAAGCAACAACAGAGCAAGTAGCAGAAGCAGGGGAAAATGTTATTTTTGCTTTGTATGGGGAGGATCCAGCAACTCAAAACCTCGATGAACTGCGGCACCAAACATTTCTTAAAGCTGCAGCTAAAAATAAATTTAGCCTAGCTAGATTGCCACCAACTACAGATGCTGCTCAACTGCATGCCATGAGAACTTACCACCAGGTGCAAACATGGCTCGGAAACGAAAAAGACCCCTTGAAATGGGGCTGGATGCACACACCATTAGGCCTGTTCCCTAAAAAAGCAGAGAAGGATCCTGCACCAGAGTACCTCCTTCAATATATTTCATGCACTTGCAAAAAAAGTTCCATAAATGCATATGGTTGCAGGAAAGCAGGGCTGCATTGTTCTGTGCTATGCAAATTTTGCAGTGGACAGTCTTGCGAGAATGCGATGCCAGTCGTTTTAGACAACGAGTCTGAAGAGGGAGACGCTCCAGCACCAATTGAGATGGTTGATGGACAACTAGAGTGTGAAGACATGGAATTGGAAGTAGTTGAATGTTGCTCTGTCCGCAATGGGAGCCGAAACAACGAGGAACCCTTCCAAACGAATAAAAGTGTAAAGTTTTGGTTCAGCAAACATTTTTACATGAACGTTGCATAATATACTTATATTAATAGAATTTGAACCTTCTTGTTTCTCAATAAAAACATTGGTAAAAAAAAAAAAAAAGAAATCCTAAAAGCTACAAAAATATTTAAAAGATTATATCTCACAGTCTATACATCCTAGCAGAACCAGTTTGGTCTTAAACTTCAGCTATTTACCTCTACTACAAATGTAATTATGTCAAACATTGGCGTAGGATTTACCATTTACTTGCTATCAAGCAAAAACCGACTAAAAATCTGTACTTTTCACATTTTTGAGAAAAATTCTCAAAATTCAAAGAGCTCTATCCCGGGAACTATTAGAGCTTAAAAATCGTTTTGGTCTCGAATTGTAGGTAATTTAATCTAGTTTAAGAAAGCTATGAACTTTGTTTTTCTCAAACCAGTACTTTAGAAGATATTTTGAAAACACAGGAAAAAGTCAAAAAATTGAGCATTTTTTTTCAAGATGGCGCCGCCCGCGGTGGTGGGGGAATTAGAAAACTTGCATTTTTCAACAGCTTATCAACCCAAACAACATATCAAAAAATCGAAACTACCTTAATTTATGTAACCATTCGGGTTTTATGGTGACAATTTGGCTGGACTTAATACTGCACAACAGTAAAAATTCGTATTCCTAAGCACTCCATACACGATTTAATTTTATTTTCAATTTAGTTGTCAACTAAATTGATGCTTCGCCACACACTACATAGGGGCCGTTCAAATATTACGTAAGCAGATTTATTACAATTATTTACCCCCCCATCCTACTTGTCAGCAAAAGTAAGCAAAGCTCTTACCCCCTCCCTTCATGCTTACGTAAACATTTTTCAATTAAAAATGTATTTTCTTTATATTATAATTATAATGTTATATTAATTATAATTTTAAAAATAAGAAAATAGATTTAGGATAGAGATTAGATTTTACTGATACAGTATTTAACATAGAGTAAGTGACAAAAATATTATAATCTTACGAACATAACAAACTTATTTATACATTTTTGGTACACATATTAAATCCAAATTAACAGTCCATGAAACCCGGATCCATGATTCTAAGTTTTCGATGACATTGGATTGCTTGGAATGTCTACGTCGTTCTCATCAAGCCATTCAACATCATGGTGCTCTAAATTTTGAATAATGCACATCAGTTCATTAGCACGACGAGCAGCGACTCTTACAGGTCTAACTTTCCTATCAGTGTGCGTGTTTACTTTTCACTGGATCTTCTCGATGTGACGATTTAGTGACTTTATGGAAGCATGGTAAAGACCAAACGTTTTGCATGTTCGACTTGATAGCCTCAATTTTACCGTCGGACAAAAATAATCGTAGGGCATTTGCAGGAAATCTTTGAGTGAAGCACAATATCAACTAACTAAGAATCATTTTTGTTCAGAGAATCCAACACTACCGATGACGTAATCATCATCTAGACTCCCCTACCCCCCATGTCATCCAAAATAAGCAAAACAAAGATACCCCACCCCCTCATAGTGCTTACGTAATACTTGAACGGCCCCATAAACGTTGTTGAAAGACTTCTGCTTCAACTGTCAAAACATCATTTTTTCTCGTTAAAAAATTTCATTTAATCGAATCAAGATGTCTGAAAAATATTGGCATTAATAATTATTGCAGAGTGCCTATATGACCACAAAGGAAATATATTATCTAGAGTCCCGACTGGTACCCGTCCTACTTGAAACACCCTCAAATTTTATTCGAGGTGAACTCTTTCAAATTCGAGGTGAACTCTCTCAAATTCGCTATCGGCGAATACATGTGAGTGGGGAAAAAAAACCAAAATGGGGGATTGGGCTAAAATAGAAACTTATTGAATTTTTGTGACCTGTCAAAAATGACAATCAATTTTGCAAAACAAAACAATGGATTTCGGATTTGAAGAGTAAGTTTTTGTTAACTGTTTTGATATTTAATATAATTTGATATTTTTCAGACCAAAATTCCTTATAATGAAGAAAGTATATACAAGTTCAGTTCATTGAATAAAAAGTAAGTCAAATTGCAGTGAAGGAGGTGCAATTATATTTCTCTTAAGAAAATGTAATCAATGTTTTTAACGACAGATACTGCCCATTGTGTTTGTATGTACATCTCAACGGCATAGCTCCCGCAGGAGTTGACGGTGGAGGTGTCACCATCTCTACCAATAGTCAAACGCATTCAACGCAACAAAACCAGCAGCAACAACACCACCAAGTCAATCATGCAAGTGGAAGTTTTGCCATGCAATATTCGACCGCTAACGCCCTTCTCCCAGCAGCTGAGTGTTGGTGTTGGAACGAATACATAATAGCAACAACTGCCAACTCGGCCTATTCATCAGCTGCCAAGAAATAAAATGCAAGCGGCTCAAAAAAAACTACGCAAAAGCGCGCGGAGATCAATTGTGTAAGTACGAGTACGAATCGAAACATTCATATCGTAGTCAACTCGCTTAATCTTCATCTTCTAGGTGTAAAGAGTACTACCAGTCGGTAGTTCTGCAAGAGAAGCAAGAAAAACAAGACAACAATCGCAGGAAGACTCCAACAAATTTCCAACCTTGACTGTAAATTAAGTGAATTCAAATATTAAATCTAAAAATAATCCATTCATTTTGCTCCTAAGGATCGCACTGGCTTAGCGGTGGCGGCACGAGTACGATAACTTTGGCGACAAGATATAATAACGGTTTTTGGTAGAGGGGCTTAATACAAGCATTTTTTACTATTGGAGGGGGGGGTCTATCTCCCCCCGTTTAGGCGGTAGGGGCAATTTAAAAAAATTGTTATTTAAAATGAAAAAAATTAATTAAAAAATAACGGTAATACTTACAATTAAGTATCACATTTTTTTAAAGCCAACATTCTGTTTTATTAGCCAGTTTTTAATTCAAGTCAAAACTATGCGTAGTTTTTGAAAAATTTAATTTTAAACTCAAAATTTGAGTAAAAAAAGTTAAAAAAAGGTTTAAAGTGTAACTTTTTCAATACTTCAAGATTATCTACCATTGTTTTTATTTCAGAATTTATTGCTGTTATTTGTTTTTGATAAAAAACTGAAAACTAGATGATTTTATGTCTTTTAGTTTTTGAGAAAATTGAAAATAAAAATTTAATTTTAAACTCAAAATTTGAGTAGAAAAAGTTAAAAAAAGGTTTAAAGTGTAACTTTTTCAATAATTCAAGATTATCTACCATTGTTTTTATTTCAGAATTTATTGCTCTTATTTGTTTTTGATCAAAAACTGAGAACTAGATGATTTTATGTCTTTTAGTTTTTGAGAAAATTGAAAATAAAAATTTAATTTTAATCTCAAAATTTGAGTAAAAAAAGTTAAAAAAAGGTTTAAAGTGTAACTTTTTAAATACTTCAAGATTATCTACCATTATTTTTATTTCAGAATTTATTGCTGTTATTTGCTTTTGATCAAAAACTGAAAACTAGATGATTTTATGTCTTTTAGTTTTTGAGAAAATTGAAAATAACTACAACTACTATTTTAATTTAATTCTTTTTTTTTGCTTGAGTGGTCTTATTTTGATAGTAATAATGGTATTTGCGTATGCGTAATGCGTGTTTGGGTGTATGCAACAGTAAGGTGTGCGCGAGTTTGGGTGTATGCAACAGTGGCATCTGTAAGGGGGGCATGCTGCCCCCCTGCAACCCCCCTGCTTGGGCACACTATAGGATTTGGGGTGGGTGCAAGTTGGAGTGTGTGCAAGGTGGGGAGGGTGCAAGATGGGGTGCATGCACAGTTTCTTTTGCATTTAAATAAGCTGGATTTAAGAAAAATTAATTTACCCTAGGTGTATCTTAATCCATATTCGATTATTACTATCAAAATAAGACTACGTTAATACGCAAGGAAAAAGTAATTTAATTAAAATATTTGTTTTGGTAATTTTCAATTTTCTCAAGAACTAGAAGACATAAAGTCGTCTAGTTTTCAGTTTTTGATCAAAAACAAATAAGAGCAATGAATTCTAAAAAAAAAATAGTAGATAATCTGAAAGTTTTGAAAAATTATGTACATCTCAACGGCATAGCTCCCGCAGGAGTTGACGGTGGAGGTGTCACCATCTCTACCAATAGTCAAACGCATTCAACGCAACAAAACCAGCAGCAACAACACCACCAAGTCAATCATGCAAGTGGAAGTTTTGCCATGCAATATTCGACCGCTAACGCCCTTCTCCCAGCAGCTGAGTGTTGGTGTTGGAACGAATACATAATAGCAACAACTGCCAACTCGGCCTATTCATCAGCTGCCAAGAAATAAAATGCAAGCGGCTCAAAAAAAACTACGCAAAAGCGCGCGGAGATCAATTGTGTAAGTACGAGTACGAATCGAAACATTCATATCGTAGTCAACTCGCTTAATCTTCATCTTCTAGGTGTAAAGAGTACTACCAGTCGGTAGTTCTGCAAGAGAAGCAAGAAAAACAAGACAACAATCGCAGGAAGACTCCAACAAATTTCCAACCTTGACTGTAAATTAAGTGAATTCAAATATTAAATCTAAAAATAATCCATTCATTTTGCTCCTAAGGATCGCACTGGCTTAGCGGTGGCGGCACGAGTACGATAACTTTGGCGACAAGATATAATAACGGTTTTTGGTAGAGGGGCTTAATACAAGCATTTTTTACTATTGGAGGGGGGGGGTCTATCTCCCCCCGTTTAGGCGGTAGGGGCAATTTAAAAAAATTGTTATTTAAAATGAAAAAAATTAATTAAAAAATAACGGTAATACTTACAATTAAGTATCACATTTTTTTAAAGCCAACATTCTGTTTTATTAGCCAGTTTTTAATTCAAGTCAAAACTATGCGTAGTTTTTGAAAAATTTAATTTTAAACTCAAAATTTGAGTAAAAAAAGTTAAAAAAAGGTTTAAAGTGTAACTTTTTCAATACTTCAAGATTATCTACCATTGTTTTTATTTCAGAATTTATTGCTGTTATTTGTTTTTGATAAAAAACTGAAAACTAGATGATTTTATGTCTTTTAGTTTTTGAGAAAATTGAAAATAAAAATTTAATTTTAAACTCAAAATTTGAGTAGAAAAAGTTAAAAAAAGGTTTAAAGTGTAACTTTTTCAATAATTCAAGATTATCTACCATTGTTTTTATTTCAGAATTTATTGCTCTTATTTGTTTTTGATCAAAAACTGAGAACTAGATGATTTTATGTCTTTTAGTTTTTGAGAAAATTGAAAATAAAAATTTAATTTTAATCTCAAAATTTGAGTAAAAAAAGTTAAAAAAAGGTTTAAAGTGTAACTTTTTAAATACTTCAAGATTATCTACCATTATTTTTATTTCAGAATTTATTGCTGTTATTTGCTTTTGATCAAAAACTGAAAACTAGATGATTTTATGTCTTTTAGTTTTTGAGAAAATTGAAAATAACTACAACTACTATTTTAATTTAATTCTTTTTTTTTGCTTGAGTGGTCTTATTTTGATAGTAATAATGGTATTTGCGTATGCGTAATGCGTGTTTGGGTGTATGCAACAGTAAGGTGTGCGCGAGTTTGGGTGTATGCAACAGTGGCATCTGTAAGGGGGGCATGCTGCCCCCCTGCAACCCCCCTGCTTGGGCACACTATAGGATTTGGGGTGGGTGCAAGTTGGAGTGTGTGCAAGGTGGGGAGGGTGCAAGATGGGGTGCATGCACAGTTTCTTTTGCATTTAAATAAGCTGGATTTAAGAAAAATTAATTTACCCTAGGTGTATCTTAATCCATATTCGATTATTACTATCAAAATAAGACTACGTTAATACGCAAGGAAAAAGTAATTTAATTAAAATATTTGTTTTGGTAATTTTCAATTTTCTCAAGAACTAGAAGACATAAAGTCGTCTAGTTTTCAGTTTTTGATCAAAAACAAATAAGAGCAATGAATTCTAAAAAAAAAATAGTAGATAATCTGAAAGTTTTGAAAAATTATGTACATCTCAACGGCATAGCTCCCGCAGGAGTTGACGGTGGAGGTGTCACCATCTCTACCAATAGTCAAACGCATTCAACGCAACAAAACCAGCAGCAACAACACCACCAAGTCAATCATGCAAGTGGAAGTTTTGCCATGCAATATTCGACCGCTAACGCCCTTCTCCCAGCAGCTGAGTGTTGGTGTTGGAACGAATACATAATAGCAACAACTGCCAACTCGGCCTATTCATCAGCTGCCAAGAAATAAAATGCAAGCGGCTCAAAAAAAACTACGCAAAAGCGCGCGGAGATCAATTGTGTAAGTACGAGTACGAATCGAAACATTCATATCGTAGTCAACTCGCTTAATCTTCATCTTCTAGGTGTAAAGAGTACTACCAGTCGGTAGTTCTGCAAGAGAAGCAAGAAAAACAAGACAACAATCGCAGGAAGACTCCAACAAATTTCCAACCTTGACTGTAAATTAAGTGAATTCAAATATTAAATCTAAAAATAATCCATTCATTTTGCTCCTAAGGATCGCACTGGCTTAGCGGTGGCGGCACGAGTACGATAACTTTGGCGACAAGATATAATAACGGTTTTTGGTAGAGGGGCTTAATACAAGCATTTTTTACTATTGGAGGGGGGGGTCTATCTCCCCCCGTTTAGGCGGTAGGGGCAATTTAAAAAAATTGTTATTTAAAATGAAAAAAATTAATTAAAAAATAACGGTAATACTTACAATTAAGTATCACATTTTTTTAAAGCCAACATTCTGTTTTATTAGCCAGTTTTTAATTCAAGTCAAAACTATGCGTAGTTTTTGAAAAATTTAATTTTAAACTCAAAATTTGAGTAAAAAAAGTTAAAAAAAGGTTTAAAGTGTAACTTTTTCAATACTTCAAGATTATCTACCATTGTTTTTATTTCAGAATTTATTGCTGTTATTTGTTTTTGATAAAAAACTGAAAACTAGATGATTTTATGTCTTTTAGTTTTTGAGAAAATTGAAAATAAAAATTTAATTTTAAACTCAAAATTTGAGTAGAAAAAGTTAAAAAAAGGTTTAAAGTGTAACTTTTTCAATAATTCAAGATTATCTACCATTGTTTTTATTTCAGAATTTATTGCTCTTATTTGTTTTTGATCAAAAACTGAGAACTAGATGATTTTATGTCTTTTAGTTTTTGAGAAAATTGAAAATAAAAATTTAATTTTAATCTCAAAATTTGAGTAAAAAAAGTTAAAAAAAGGTTTAAAGTGTAACTTTTTAAATACTTCAAGATTATCTACCATTATTTTTATTTCAGAATTTATTGCTGTTATTTGCTTTTGATCAAAAACTGAAAACTAGATGATTTTATGTCTTTTAGTTTTTGAGAAAATTGAAAATAACTACAACTACTATTTTAATTTAATTCTTTTTTTTTGCTTGAGTGGTCTTATTTTGATAGTAATAATGGTATTTGCGTATGCGTAATGCGTGTTTGGGTGTATGCAACAGTAAGGTGTGCGCGAGTTTGGGTGTATGCAACAGTGGCATCTGTAAGGGGGGCATGCTGCCCCCCTGCAACCCCCCTGCTTGGGCACACTATAGGATTTGGGGTGGGTGCAAGTTGGAGTGTGTGCAAGGTGGGGAGGGTGCAAGATGGGGTGCATGCACAGTTTCTTTTGCATTTAAATAAGCTGGATTTAAGAAAAATTAATTTACCCTAGGTGTATCTTAATCCATATTCGATTATTACTATCAAAATAAGACTACGTTAATACGCAAGGAAAAAGTAATTTAATTAAAATATTTGTTTTGGTAATTTTCAATTTTCTCAAGAACTAGAAGACATAAAGTCGTCTAGTTTTCAGTTTTTGATCAAAAACAAATAAGAGCAATGAATTCTAAAAAAAAAATAGTAGATAATCTGAAAGTTTTGAAAAATTACACTTTAAACCTTTTTTTTAACTTTTTTTTGCACAAATTTTGACTTTAAAACAATTTTTTTCAAAAACTATGCATAGTTTTGACTTGATTTAAAAACAAGCTAATAGACAAAAGTGTTGGCTTTAAAAAAAGGTATAATACTTAATTGAGGGTATTACCGTTATTTTTTAATTATTTTTTAAATTGCCCCTACCGCCTAAACGGGGGGAGATAGACCCCCCCTCCCATAGTAAAAAATGCTTGTTTTTAACTGTTCTATACAAATCCGTCATTAAACTTTGTCGCCAAAGTTATCGTACTCTCCCCGCGGTGGCAGTCATTCGGAAGCAAATGGGCTGGCCCGACAAGAATCCCCAAAAGGCCAAACAGATTCAGATCAGTCCCTCGGCAGCTACTGACGATGTCGGCGAGTTGAATCCATCAATTTTCACACAAATCAAATCAACATCAAAAACAGTAAGTCAACTTCCATTTGAGATTTCCTTATATAATGAAAATTAATTTCTTTATAGTCACGACAATTCAGCAGCGTCATGGCCAACCTGCCGATCAACCATTCACAGTGAAAAACCTGCGTTGTCGACAATGCGAACACAATGTCATCAAGCTAACTACCTGCCAACAGGCGACCGTGCCTGCAGCAACATCGACTCCATCAAACACGAGTCTATCGAGGCAGACATCACTGACCGAGGAACCGCGTTGTGTTAAGAGTTCCACCAACGCCATTCTAGACGTGTTGAATTCTTCGTTTGTACTAAATCAACGTGACGATTCAACGGAATTCGACGAAGAAGTTCAACGAGAGAAACCAAAGTAAATAACAGACAAATCTAATTGGAAATTCCTATTCTATGTTGTTTCTCAATTTTTTTTTTTTATAGATTCATCACTTAGAGAAAGTCCAATAAAGTAACAATCAAATTGAACTTTACACCTGAAGAAGGACTCAAACCAGGCGATGATGGTACTAGTCATATCTGATAACATTCCATTATCATCGGATATAAACAAAGTTGAAGACAATGTTGCCTTCTGCAACATTGCACAAAACGCCTTTGCACATTAACTCTTTGTTAATGTTGCCTTCTGCAAAATTGCAGAAATATAATCGCATTTCGTTCTTCTTATCTTTATTTTATAATTGACCACCCACGATGTGATTGGGTGTAGTATTAAGTGATTGAATTAAATAAAGTCAGTCTTCGACTGGAATTGAAACTAAAAACATCAAACTACTCTTAATATATTGAAAATACATAACTGGCGACGAGGATGTATCAAAAGAACCAATTAATTGAACTAAAAAGTTATCTATCTCAAAAAAATTAAAATATTCCACTAAAGAAGTGTCGGTCGATAAACGAGTGTTTTATTTTTTATTTTTTTAAATTAATAAGAAATTTATCTATCTCGAAAAATTAAAATACCGCACTAAAGAAGTTTCGGTCGATATACGAGTTTTTTAATATATAGAAAGACGAAGTGACAAAAACATAACTATAAACAAATTATTTTCGTAAATAAAATGGCCCTTTCATTTTCGGACATCTTAAGGGAAGCTCGAAGCTTGCCCGTATTTGACGGTGAAAATAAATATTCACTATCGAACTATTTACGTGATGTTGAATCTGTGTTATCGTTATGTGATGAAAACAACCGAGGATCAATCCAGAGAATATATGCGAACAAACTTCAGGGAAAAGCCCTAAGAGCCGTGGAAAGTTTAGATGACCCATCGTGGGAGAATATACTTTTAAAACTCCGTGAGGAATTTGTCATCAAGAGATCTTTCTTCAACTTATGAGAGGACGCAATGAACATTAAAGTATGTAACATTGAAGAGCTTCATTTTAAACTTGATAAAATTTTAAGTTCTATGAATTGCAAATATAATATTGAAATAGTTAAGGATGTAGATTTTTCACCGACGAAAAATTCTAAATTAATTTTTAATATTTACACAAATTATTTACCGATACATATTAAAACTTAATTATTACAAAACAATATTGAAAGCATATCTAGTGCAAAAAATTATTATATAGAAAACAATCTTATGAAAGATATTTATGTGAAAAATAATGTGGATAGTAAAAACAAAAGAAATTTTTATAATCCTAACAATAATGGCCATAGTTCACAAAATTATAGAAACAATAATCAGGAGAAATATTTCAATAAAAGTCGAAATATAAATTTTAGTAAAAATAATCGAGGTAACTATTTGCATAGCAGACAAAAACAAAATAACAATGTTAACTGGAATAATAATCAGAATAGATATATTCAAAATAGTCATAATCACAATTCTAATAGGAATAATAACCATAGCAATTTTGTTCATAACAGACAAAATAACAATTTTAATAGATATCAACAAAATCCGATTCCAATGGAAATAGATACAGTACAAGTTGAAAATTTTCAACAACTGTCTCAGGTGGTCGACTTCCCATAGTAATATTAACAATAAATGAAACTCCTATCAAATGTTTAATTGACACGGGAGCCGTGATCACTTTAGGAGATTATAAAGTTTTTGGAAGTTTAAAGAGCCGACAAAATTTAGATAAACCTTTTATATTAAGAATTTTAACAGGTTCAACTATGATTAGTGAAGACGTAATTGTTAATCTACCCAAAGAATTCAAGTACCCTGATAAAACCATGTCTGTGAAATTGACAGATTTTAAAAATAAACCTTTTGATTGCATTATTGGTAGCAATATTCTAATTCCTTTAGGTGCCAAAAGTGATTTCTTAAATAATCGTATACTTGAAATAAATGAAAAACAAATAATTATGGATAAGGAAGAAATATTCCTTACAAATACGATGATGAATCATGTTTTAGGTGATTTTGTCAATAAAATTTGCGTTACATATATGGATGATGTTTAAGTCTTTTCGACATCCTTAAAAGAACATTTCGAAAGTTTACATAAGATATTTCGTAGACTCAATGAACATAAAAATACAATTGGACAAATGTAAATTCCTAGCTAAAGAAACCGAATTTTTAGGGCATATTGTTACGGTTGTAGTACCCGTGGCATGATGGTTAGTGCGTTGGTTTGCGTAGTCTTGAGAGTCTGAGGAAAATCGAATCCCTCGACTATCAAACTGTACACTGGGACACATTAAAAAGGCACGATGACATTTTACAATGTACGAAGTGCCAGAGGTTCGGCCATGCCGGAGCCAACTGCAATATGCAGTTGCGCTGCGTCAGGTGCTCCGAAACCCACAACGAGGGAGAATGCAAGCTGGGGAAGGAGCGGGTTGAGGATTTGACCTAGCTCAAGTGTGTCCTTTGTGGAAACCAAGGGCACCCGGCTAGCTATAGGGGATGCCCTAAGGTCCAAATAATGAAACAGAAACAGGCCAGTCATAAAGCCGAAAGAAGTCGAACAGTTCGACAGGCTCCAATACAAAAATTCGTGGATCCCAAATTTTCCTACGCCAAAATGGTGTCAGGGAATGGGAATACGAGACAGGCTCCACCAACGGTTGCCCCAAAGGCCCCTGTGCCTAAGGCACCAGAGGTGCAGCCTGACATTGTAGCCTTGTTGTTGAGCATTCAAAGATAAAGGAGCAAGGCAAAAGGTTAGATCATCTCTACTCTTTGTTGCCTGGCCTGGCGCAATTTAGACCATAATGGGCGCGCTGCCGGAGACGCGCCTTAAAGTCCTAGCTGTGAATGTAAATTCACTGATTAGGATTGAACGAAGAGCCAATATGTTCCAATTGTTGAAAGACTACAGTCCCGATGTGTTTATGGCTAGCGAAACTAAGCTAAACCACAAACACAAATTGACTCATAAAAATTACAATATCGTCAGAAGAGACCGGCCCGACTCCACTCAAGGGGGCGGTGTCGCTCTCTTTATACGAAAAGGCATTAATTATAAAGTTATATACAACAATGAATTGCGAAAGCTCAAGACGCTAGAAGTTTGCGTTGTATGCATCTCTCTTACTCAAGGGAAGTGAATGTATATGATTGCGGCTTATGCGGCTGGAGCTCCGCAGGTTACTTACTTTTCTTCAGAACTCGAGATTCTTTTTAGGGAACTGAAACTGAGCTTGGAAGAAAACTATTTCATCTTGGCCGGTGATTTGAACGCAAAACATGAAGATTGGGGAAATCAACATAGTAATCCCAGAGGTAATCATTTTTTTAATTTGATGGATCTTTACAGCGTTGAATATGGCGTCGACATGCTGGCTACTGAAAAGCCATCGTATCCAAGAAGCGGGTCCTTTCTGGATCTTTTGCTGTACGACACAAGACTGACAGTTACAGACAAAGTGGGTAATCACCCTCGTAACTGCTTACAGACAGTTGAGTACGACAGTGATCACTGCGGACTGGCTGCTGTAATGCAGATACCGAACGAACATGTGGAGTTGAAGGAATACGTTGCAACGCACTCTTACAATTACAGTAAGATGCGCTAGCCTCGTTTCACCAACGCCTTAGCGAGAGAACTTCGTTCGAGTGACATAGCCCCACCAAACAACAGAAACCTTACAAATACAGAAATTGACCAACATTTACAACAAATGGACGAAACAATAAAACGAACGATGGAACGGACAATACCAAAGTACAAAGAACGGGACCAAATGGACGCTTACAGAAACGCGACTATTGACGCACTACGTAGGCACAAGAGTGGCTTACTGACAAGACTCAAAAACTTGTACAGACGACTTACAGACCCACACGACTTGGAGGTTAGGACACTGAAGTCGTCAATAAAAAATGTCAATCTGTTGATTAAGGAGAACTACAGGTTATCGATTAACAAGTACTGGGACCGCTAGATCCGGTCAGTTAATTCCAGTGACCCTAGTATGTTCCCTAAAATCAACAAGATATTCAGGAAAAAGAACGACAATGACCTTCCGTGTCTGAAACTTCAAAGAACTGACGAGAACACAGACATACTCAGGACAGCGCAAATAGATCCAGAAGAAGCCATCTTTGACGATGACTTTTTTATAATTGAAGATCCGAAGGAAAAAGTGGAGGCGGTGGGAGCTGCTTTCCAGCAAGTGTACAAGGTGAATGCTAGCATTCGCCCCAACCATGGCCTGGAAAACAGAGCCCTACTTAATCATTTTTACCTTCGAAATGATATAACACAATGGCGATCTGAGAACCGCGGTTTCGTGCGGTTCAATGACGATTCCTTGGCAAATGCCATAATCGCCGAGCAAACGGGACCAAGTCCCTTGTTAGTGACGAAGGTTGAGCTTCAGCTCATCTTCAACTCAATAAAAAATAAAAAGTCAGCAGCTGTCGATGGTATATCCAACGTTGTACTAAGACATTTACCGATGGAGGCAATTGACATTTACACCACACTCTTCAATAATGCACTGAATAATGCATATTATCCAGTGCATTGGAAGACCGCTGTGGTTCATCCTCTCCCGAAAAAGGGAAAGGACAACTCCAACCCGTCAAATCTTCGGTCAATAAGTCTTCTTCCGAGCATCAGCAAAGTTTTCGAAAAGATAATCAATAGGGCTCTGACTAAGTGGGCTGCGGACAACAAAATAATTCCGGATAAACAGTTCGGGTTCAAGGCGGGTCATGACACAATTCATGCTGCGTCTAAACTCGTTTCTGATATCCAATGGAATGAATCAAAACAACAATGCACAGGTGCTGTTCTGGTTGATTTGGAAAAGGCCTTTGACACCGTATGGTTAGAAGGTCTTTACCTAAAACTGAGCAGGCTTGGCATAAGCAAGCCATTGTTGTATATGCATTATGATATGCTTAACGGTAGAAAGTTTGCTGTCAAAAGTGGCAATGTAACTTCTACCACAACATTCTTAATTAAAAATGGTCTTCAACAGGGATCGGTGAATTCGCCGATTCTCTTCAGCATTTACACCAGCGATCTGATAGGTAATCTTACAAAGGCAATTGCGTATGCCGACGATCTAATTGCGTACAGAACGGCAATTATTGTCGGAGACAATTCTGTTCCTGACTCCGTTGGCTAGGGCCACGAGGGATACGTGCAAGAATTGGCGCAAGATGGTCATCGTTGATCTTCACGGGCAGCCATTAGCTAGCAAAAGTGTAGTGAAGTACCTCGGTATCTGGTTAGATCAGTATTTATATTTCGACAGACATATAAATGCTGCTCTGACCAGGGCAAGAGGAGCCTTCGCTCTGAAGAAACGGCTGTTTTTTAGCAGTCGGCTTGATCCAAGAGTGAAGGTAATTTGCTACATGGCCCTCATACGGCCGATGATCGTTTATGGTTGTCCTGTGTGGTTCAACGTTGCCCCTTCCCAGATGGAGAAGATCCGGGTGTTCGAGCTGCAGTGTTTACGACGCTGTACCGGCTTATATCGAACAGTCGAATCTTCTTACGTGCATTACTGTTCCAACGAGGTCCTATACAACGGGGCGCGAATCAACAGAATTGACAATTTCGTGATAAAACTCGTTCGAGGTCACATTGCAAGAGCTATGTCTTCGACCAACAATTTAATTTTCGGGGCGTTCTATCCGAACGATGAGTATTTTGAGAGTGCACGCTTGAGCGGCTTCATTCCACCAGAAGCATTCCTCTTCTTAGATAGATGCGGTCTGATACAGGATAGATTGGCAGTTCCGTTAATCTACCACGTCAGACGACGAACCGTGGATAGGCGACTCCTGTACAATCGGGACGTCATGGCACAAGGCGGAGCAGAGCTCCTTCGGTTCAGTAGGGCTGTGTCCGAACGGGACCGAACTGATAGGGTGAAGCAGGAGAACCAGTTTTGGTGGCTTCAATCGGTACTTGATAGTGGGTAGTCGGGATGGGGTTTAAAGCCTTGGCCGGCTTACATACTTGTTTTATAGTTTTAGGGTTTAGTTTTCAGTAGAATAGGCATGGTGGCACAAAAAAAAAAAATACAAAAAAAAAACACAAACAAAATAATAAAAAAAAATACAAAAAAAACATGGAATAAGAAAAAAAAAAAAAGACCAAAATATGAAAAACAAAACATGTTAGTTAGATTTGCTGCTGTGGTTGTTCTAGTTTTAAGTAGTTTATAGGTAGAATAGGTAGTTTTAGTTAGCTTTAAGTTTTATATTAAGGACCTTATTTTAAGTAGTTTTAAGTAAAAATAAAAAAGGATATTGATATTGGTTTTTCAAATTTTCTAATAAATACAAAATAAATAAAATTTAATTGAAGTAAAATAGATCTTAGGGCCGAAGGGCATTAGTATTAAGTATTATAGTTTAACTTAGAGTGTCCGTATGGGACCAGTAAGTTAGTAATAAGTTATGGATAATTAGGCTAGTTTTATGAATTTTTGTCTAGCTTTAAGATAGTCTTAAGAATGAATTAATAAAAATGAATTGGTCATCATGCGAGAGGTCTTGGGTTCGATCCCTGCCTGTACCACCTAAAAGTTTTTTTTCACGGGTACTGCCTCTTGCGAGGAATTGACAAATTCTCCAAGAGTAATTCTTGTCATGAAAAAGTGCTTTCTCAAATTAGCCGTTCGGATTTGGCATATAAACTGTAGGTCCCCTCCATCCCTCCAACTACTCGCACACAGGAATGGTTGAGAGTTGTAAGTCACTAGGCCCTGGTTCTCTACGGACTGTTGCGCCACCTAATTTATTTTATTTATTTTTATTGTTACGGTTGATGGCATTAAGCCAAATCCGACAAAAATCAGCGCTATAAATAATGTCAGTTTGCCTACAACAGTGAAGGGAATTAAGTCCTTTCTCGGACTTACCGGATTCTATAGAAAATTTATAAAAAATTATTCCTTTATTGCAAATCCAATGGTAAAATACTTAAAGAAAGGTAGTAAAATAAATCTTCAAGATGAAAACTATATAAATTCATTTAATAAATTGAAAAAATTAATTACAACCTATCCGGTTTTAGCATATCCCGATTTTCAAAGAAAATTTTTGGTTACTTCTGATGCAAGTAATGTTGCAATAGGAACGGTTTTGAGTCAAGGTGGAAAACCGGTTTGTTATGCCAGTCGTACATTAAATAATCATGAACAAAATTACCATACATTAGAAAAAGAGTTATTGGCCATCGTATGGGCCATTAAATATTTTAGACCATATTTATATGGCAGAAAATTTTTAGTACAAACCGACCACCAGCCTCTTAAATGGCTTTACTCACTTAAGGAACCAAATACAAGAATAATTCGATGGAAAATAATGCTAGGAGAATTTGAATTTGATGTAGAATACCTTAAAGGGAAATATAATAAAATAGCAGATATTTTGAGTCGAATAAAAAATATTGAAAAGCAAGAGGAAAGCAAATACAATACCGAAGAAAACTTAGATTTAAAAAGTTTATTTGAAATAGGAAGTGATGACATTGAAACTATTCATAGTGAACAAGAACAATTAAATGATCACTTTTATATCAATGATGGAATTGTTAATAAATATAGGAAACAAATAAGATTAGTCTCCACTTAAACTAAAGAACAAGAAATCATATTCAAAAAATATAAAATAATTTATATTGCAGAAACAGATTTAACTGATAATAATAATCTAAATGATTTATTTAGAATAATAATAATAAAGGAACTGTTGGAATTTACTCTGAATTGGATGATAATAGATATAATATATTGCAACAGAAACTTATTCAGTTATTTAGTAATAATAATAATTTTAAGTTCGTTAAATGTTCCAAACTAGCAGAGGATTTAAAAAATGAAGAAGAGATAAATGAAATAATTGAAGGGATCATAGAGGAGTTTTAGAAAATTTTGAGGAAATCAGGAACAAATATTTTTACCCAAATCTTATAAAATACGTTAATAAATATATTAATTGCTGTCAAATCTGTAATGAGAACAAATATGACAGGAAACCATTTAAAAAATACCTCAATCATACTCAAACACCAGACAGACCCAATATGATAGTTCATTTAGACATTTTTCAAGTACATACAACATATTTTCTAACCACTATTGATAAATAATTTACTAAACTAGGAAGTGTACACAAGATAGATGATAAAAATATGTGTACGGTAAAAGTTAAATTATAAGAAAGAATTTCATTGCTAGGTAAACCAGATTTGATTGTAATGGATAATGAATTTAATAACCATTTGATAAAGTTATTTTGCAGCGAAAGAAACATTCAAGTTCATTTCACAACACCAAATTCTCACACTGGAAATTCAGATATTGAAAGATTTCATCTTTCACTTTTAGAGCATATAAGGATTCTTAAAAATCAGGACAAAGACATGGATATACAAGAATTAGTAATTAGAGCTGTAGGTTTTTATAATAATACGATTTATTCAACGATTAAAACTAAACCAATTGATTTTATCAATCGACTCGACTTAGATCTCAAAAAGATCCAAAATTGTATGCAAGACATCAAAATCAAAACCATTAATAGATTTAACTCAAAACGTGAGGCTATACCAGACTATAGTAATCAAGGGAGATTATACACAGGGTGTTCCGTAAGTAATGGATAACCCTGAAATGCCGCATAGTAGACTTTATGACCGTCCTGAAAACTGATAAAAAAAGTTCTATCCCAACCACAAGAAAAGTTATATGCATTTTTTTGTTCAGTTTATTATTTTTTTTCTTACTTTACATTTTTGAATACCACGACTACAAGTGAATGAGTTCCATCATTTTTTTTTTCAGGAATATTTTACATTACTTGTGCCAACACATAAGTAGAAGAAAATTATTATAACTGTTGGACTTCTTAGAGAAAAAAATTATTCAACATTGAATTTCAATGCAAAATGTGAAAAAAAATAATTTTTGAAAAAGTTAAATCATAGCTGTGGCCTATTGCACCACCTTACAAATTTGTGAATTACAAACGTCTTTACCACAAATTTGTAAAAAAAAATCAAGTTTTGTGTTTTGTAAAATTACAAAATTGTTAAAAAAATTGATTTTCGGTTGCACGACAAAAAGTTTGTAATTGTAAACCACAATCAAAAAAATTGTGAAAAATCTACTTTATTGTGAATTTCTGTTGCACGATATGAATGAGGTTCACAAATCACTTGTAATCTACAACCACAAATATTGTATTTGAATTTGCTTTGCACCAACTACAAATAAGTGGGATCACATATTTGTGATGAGAGTTACAAATTGTACTGTAAACCTACAATTAACCGTTGCACCATTTATGCTTGGAAGTTGTAAGTTACAAACTTAAATCACAATTTTTTTCAACGTTCAAATTTTTTAAACATGGGAATTTTTCTTTCAATATGCCAATCAAATTTTCAATTATTCTTCGAGTAGATTTGTGTGCCCGATTATAACGTTCAATTACGGGTTAAGTTTCTCGAAAAAACGGTGTAAGTAACCAGTCTTCGCAAGGGTACCCGTTATCTCCTAGTAAAACGCCATTGGGAAAAGGCAGAAAACTTTTTCCAAATCGACTATACAGTGGACTTCTTCGCAAGACCCTAGAATCGTGCACACTTCCGGGCCAGTTCACATAGCTATAATAGAACGTATAATCAGGCCCACATACTAACATACATACAATTTTTTGAATGACTTCAATGTCTATCCATATAAGCAGCTTCAAAATTGTTTGATGCATCAATAGCCGCGTTTTATTATCACCATAATCTGATCCGGATCTTGAATTTATGTACATGCATTACAACAACAACACAAGATCCTGCTCCATGAAATCCATGGTGAAATTAAAATAATTAAATTCAAAAAAATTTATATTTGACATAATTCATGAGTATTATTTTTCCCAAAAAAAAGAACAAAAACAATCATTGAGCGAAATGTTCTTCGGGCAACACTGCTTTAAATGTCAAAAAATATAAATAAAATCGAGAAAGCTGCAGCACAAATGGGAGAAAATACAAATAAATTGTTATAAATTGTTTGAATTATTTCAAATTATTTCTTTGGGGATTTGCAGGAACATTTTCAAAAGTTGTGGAGCTAGAACTGGAACTTGAATCATCATCATCGATAAATTTGGATAAAAATGAATTGTTTGATTCTTAGCTTTCATCGCTTTCAAATAAAAACTGCAAATATAAAAGTTTTTAATAGAAAAAAGAAAAAAGAAATAAAAATTAAAATGAATACTTTACTTACATCAACCACAGCAGCTTCCATTTTTGGTATTTGTTTGTTTTTTTTTTGCTTCAAAATGTCACTTTTGAAAGAACGAATTTGACACTGCTACCAAACTTTAAATAATAAAAAATATGATGATCCAATGCTGTTTTATTATCATGATCTGATCCGAATCAGATCATGGTGATAAAAAAACGCGGCTAATGTTAACTAACGTTCCATCAATGCATCCACAAATAAGTGGTATACCTAAATAATTTTGATTAGAGAAAATTTGAACAAGAAGATGCTTACTAACCTGCAATAGCGTACAATTTTTGAGATATTTCTTGAATCTGATTCAGCAATTTGACAACGTCCTCATATAAAAGGTCAACGATAGCTTTGGAAACACGTTGGACACATCTACATTCTACATACTGTTGACTTATACCAATACCATGCATATCCCCAACTCCATGGTATTGCCCTCCGTTACCCATCCAATGCAAAGTTGTTAAAAGTTGCTGTCTTGGGGTTAATGCACAATTTTGTTTCCGTTTTGTTTTTTTATTCCGGGTCCAATAATATTAATTATTTCTTCTGCTTTAGAACAACTTAGTCGGAATCGTTTATTGAAATTAAAATAATGTTCAAAATTATAATTTTGACGCGGACGGTAAACTTTTTTTATTGCAATGACATCCGCTTCCGAATTACTGGCTGTGCCTTCTACGCAAAGACATCTTAATTATGAATAACAAATTTGTAGACAAATTTACACACGGTCTTTCGCCTGTAGAATTTTTTCACAAACTGACACAAATTTGTGAACCTCATTCATATTGTGCAACAGAAATTCACAATAAAGTAGATTTTTCACAATTTATTTGGTTGTGATTTACAATTACAAACTTTTGGTCGTGCAACCGAAAATCAATTTTTTTAACAATTTTGTAATTTGTGAATCACAACTACAATTTTGTAGCCTACATAATTTTACAAAACACTAAACTTGATTTTTTTACAAATTTGTGGTAAAAACGTTTGTAATTCACAAATTTGTAAGGTGGTGCAATGGGCCACTGGTATAAAACAAAAATGCATGAATACCTGAGTGGCCAACTATTTTAAAAAAATGCGCGTTAAATGCAGATTTCAAAATGGTATTACTTATTATTATATCTAGAGTCAATAGCAAGTTATTGGTAAAAATCTGCAATACTAGAGTAAATTTAGCAAAAACAAAAGTTTTCAAAATTAGCACAGTAAACGTGAAAATAATACCAAGCGTTGAACATAGCAGATTTTTGATTTATTGGCTGTTTCTACGATGTTGTCCTAATGATAAATCCAAGCTTTCAAGCTTTCAATTTCTAGGCCGAAAAATGTCAAAAAAGTGCAAAAAACGGTTACATTTTCGAGCTTGTTTTGAATTTTACCTGTTCTACCAAACCCATCAAATATTTTGTTGGTTGCTATTAGTTTATTTGTTATTTTCTCCAAGACGACTGCGCATAATGTGCTAAGTAAATATAAATATCATCCCTTTCACCAAACACGGGTGCAAACTCTCCAGCCGCAAGATTTTGAAACGAGAATGAGTTTTTATCGACAAATGAAAATGAAAATTGAAGAAGATCCGCAATTTTTTGACAAAATTCTTTGGCGCGATGAGTCGACATTTAAAAGAGATGGCTACACTAATCTCCATAATCTCCACTTCTGGGCACTACAAAACCCAAACATCATGAGGGAAGACAGGTCCCAGTACCAATTCAAAATAAACTATTGGACTGGGATTCTCAATGGGAAAATAATTGGACCCTTTGAGTTGCCGGGGATTTTAACTGGCCAAGGTTATTTTGACCTTGCACGTTCACTAAGACGTTCATTTATTCGGAGGTGCAGAACCTGTATAAGAGTGGGTGGAAAACGGTTTAAGCATTTGCTTTAAATAAAAAAAAATTAAAAAAATTATCTATTTTTGTTTTTGTTTTCTAACTAAGTGATCATGTGATTAAAAGCTGCCTCAAAAACTTTTTGTTTAGATAAAATAACAAGTAAACTAATAGCAACCAACAAAATATTTGATGGGTTTGTTAGAACAGGTAAAATTCAAAACAAGCTCGAAAATGTAACCGTTTTTTGCACTTTTTTGACATTTTTCGGCCTAGAAATTGAAAGCTTGAAAGCTTGGATTTATCATTAGGACAACATCGTAGAAACAGCCAATAAATCAAAAATCTGCTATGTTCAACGCTTGGTATTATTTTCACGTTTACTGTGCTAATTTTGAAAACTTTTGTTTTTGCTAAATTTACTCTAGTATTGCAGATTTTTACCAATAACTTGCTATTGACTCTAGATATAATAATAAGTAATACCATTTTGAAATCTGCATTTAACGCGCATATTTTTAAAATAGTTGGCTACTCAGGTATTCATGCATTTTTTTTATACCAGCTATGATTTAACTTTTTCAAAAATTATTTGTTTTCACATTTTGCATTGAAATTCAATGTTAAATAATTTTTTTCTCTAAGAAGTCCAACAGTTATAATAATTTTCTTCTACTTATGTGTTGGCACAAGTAATGTAAAATATTCCTGAAAAAAAAATGATGGAACTCATTCACTTGTAGTCGTGGTATTCAAAAATGTAAAGTAAGAAAAAAAATAATAAACTGAACAAAAAAATGCATATAACTTTTCTTGTGGTTGGGATAGAACTTTTTTTTATCAGTTTTCAGGACGGTCATAAAGTCTACTAAGCGGCATTTCAGGGTTATCCATTACTTACGGGACACCCTGTATAAAAAAATCCAAAAGCAGTTAGGCAGAAAACAGCTAAGCGATATTTAAAATATAAAACAAATAATACAAATAAGATTGATATTATACAAATAAAAAGACCATTAAAACCTTTTGCAGATCTCAATGATAATAATATTAATGATCGGAATCTCAATTTCAATGACTGATCATTAGAGATAAACAAACTGGAAACTGAAGCAGGATATACAGTTTTGGAAACTGAACTAATTGACTTAATACAAAATTATTCAAAGATCATCCATATAATCAATCTAAGCGAAATCAGCGATACAATACAAAAAATTAAAATAAGTATTTCTAATAGTTTTGAAGACAAAAATAGTTGGTTGATCTTAAATCTCAATTATAAGATAAATGAACCAGAACATGCATTATCAACTATTACAATTCATATAAGACAGAAGAGAGGATTAGTTAACGTAGGAGGACGTGTAATTAATTGGTTATTTGGCAACATGGACTATGAAGACAAAGAATTTATAGAAAAACATTTGAAATTTTTAGATAACAATCAACGTGTTAGAATAACTAATATGAACAAGCAAATAGGAATAAATAACGACTTACAAAACTATCTTACGAACATAAGATTATTCATTCAATCTCATCAAGAATGGTTTAATAAAACTTATAAAGACACTATAGAACAAAATTTTAAAATAACTAAGTATAACAATTTTCAGTTGTTAATTAATCAATTAAAAGATAAAATAGAGAAAATACAAGAAAATATCATAATGTCTAAGCATGGTATAATGAATAGATTTTTCCTTACGAATGAAGAAATAGATTTTTATAATATCGATAGTTCGAAATTAAAATACATAAAATGTAGCCTAGGTTCACAAAGAAATGACATAATGTTATTCGTGGTATTAATTCCAAATTTCGTAAAACAAGAATTTAAAACTTTGATTATTATACCAACCCCAAATAAAAACTATATGCAACTTGACATTGAAATAACTAAAATAATACGGATAAGTGATACAACATATTACATTGTTCAAGAAGAAAATAATGTGTCGAAAATGAAAATAGCAAATAAATGCTTATCAAATATATTACAAAACAATTACACATATTGTAAAAAGAAAAGTTTTAAAGAGAAACTTATTCAAGAAATTGATATTGAAAACTTGTTGTTACTAAATGTAAACACAACTTTAATTAACAAATGTAATAACTTTACACACGCATTAAATGGTAATTATTTAATAAGATTTGAGAAATGTGAAATAGTTATTAACAATTATAACATAAAACGCTTTAGTAGCGAAACAAATATTATAATACCAAATCTAAATATACTGTCAAATAATTTGTCAGAAACTTTGCCTACTTATAATTTTAGTAACCATGAAGAAATACATAAAAGAACAAATTACTAAAGAAAATTCAAATTCAAATTTAAATTTTATAATTTTTATATTTATTATTACTATGTTTATTATATACATATTTATTAACGAAATGCGATTATTTATTAAAAATCGAAGAGGCTCGATTCGTAAGGGGGAGAGAGTCATATCTGATGACATTCCATTATCATCGGATATAAACAAAGTTGAAGACAATGTTGCCTTCTGTAACATTGCACAAAACGCCTTTGCACATTAACTCTTTGTTAATGTTGCCTTCTGCAAAATTGCAGAAATATAATCGCATTTCGTTCTTCTTATCTTTATTTTATAATTGACCACCCACGATGTGATTGGGTGTAGTATTAAGTGATTGAATTAAATAAAGTCAGTCTTCGACTGGAATTGAAACTAAAAACATCAAACTACTCTTAATATATTGAAAATACATAACTTATTCTTGGTTTCTTGATGCAATATACTTATGTGAATACAGTCACAAAGACGCCCGAAAAGAAAGAACCTCAGAAACACGTATTTATCATCGAAAGTTGTAAAGTTGTAATTTTTTTTTCAAAATTGTATGTAATTTCGTATAATTTTTATTTTTAAAATTCAATGCTATTATTTATTTTGAATAATAAAACAGAAAACTAGATGTTAAAATGTATCTTAGCTTATGTGTAATTAAAAAAAATATTAAATATTTCCCAAAAAAAACACTTCTTTTTGGTTTTCAAATATTAAATTAGTCAATTATAAATTTGTATTTGTGCTGAATTTTTGGCAAATAATAAATTAAAACGTAAAACTGTATTAAGTTCATATTTTTTTTATTGAGGCATATGTTCAATTCAACAAAATTGAAAACATAATATTTGTATTTCTTATTCTTCTTGTGTTTTGGTTCATCGTGTGTTCGCGATTTCATGTGGTCAACAGACTCATGAGTCTTCATTTAAATATACCTTGAAAACCTTGATTGTAATCCTTCTATGGTTTTAAATAGTTAGTTTAAGAGTTTATTTTTTTTTCAATGCTGATTACGAATCCGAACTTCGATTTCAGCTACATATGCTGAAACTGATAATGACGATTATTCAAAATTATTTTTGTATTTTTTCAATATGATGTTTTAACCTAAGACTACAAATTCGTAATAAACAGTACGAAATAGTACAAAGAAGGATGTTTTGGAAAATTATCACATTTTTTTTTGAAAAAAGCTTGCCTCGAAAAGCCTTATATATATATTGTGTCAGTACGTTTAAGGTTGGGTGCCGAATAGAATAAAAACATGTTTTTATTAATTTCATTTTATTTTAAAAACAAATAATCATGATTAACAAACCAAGAAGTCTACGTATCTAATGATTAAAATAATTCTTCATTAAAAAAAAAAGAATACAATTATTATTGTTAAGGACTTTTAACTAATGTAGTTTAACTAATGTAAGCTAAACAAATTGTTTTTATTTATATACTCATCCTTGCGAACAAAAAGGAGATATTTCACATTTTTAACGGATCGATTCCAACGTTTATTAGCTATTTTATCAGCTGTACACTCAGAGAAAAATGGCAACGTAAATTGTAATGCGATTCCTTTTGAATTTACGTTGTAGGCCACTTCGAAAAAACAACTATAAATCAAAGTAAAACTACTTGGATTTAAATTCGAAACCTATTAAACAAGTAGTTTTACTACGAAACTCATTTGAATGAAAAATAAACGCGTTCAAATCAATGCATATTTTTGGTTGAAAGTATTTCAAACGAAAAACAACGTTGATTAAAAGACGAAACCACTTTAATTTAAAGTAGAAAATCTTCGTTTCTTATTCAAAGTAGAAGTCATTTGAATCAAAGTTAAAACTTTGTTGAATCAATGTCGGAAAAAAATTTGGTCTATTTGAATCAATTGATGAGCACATTGATTCAAATTCGTTTTCTTTACATCATAAAAATTAAACAAAAAAGAAGGGGAAAAAATGTAGTTTCAAATGCGTTTCCACTTTAATTTAAAGTAGAACATTTTTATTTTTGATCCAAAGGTGAAATGATTTGAATTAAAGTTGAAACATCATTAAATCAATCTGGCAAAAATTCTTCGATAACTTTAAATCAAGTGGTGGGAACTTTTAATTCAAACTCGTTTTCCTCTTATCACATGCAAAAAAAAAATAGACAAGAAACAACGTAATTTCAAAGTTGAAACAACTTTAATTCAAAGTAGAAAATATTTATTTTTCATTCAATGACGGAACTACTTCAAATCAAAGTTGCAACGACATTAAATCAATCTCAGAATTTATTTTAATTCAAGTTATGATCACTTTTGAATTAAATGCGTTTTACCTTTACCATAGTACAAAAAACAACAGACAAAAACAATGTAATTTCAAAGGTGAAACAACTTTGATTCAAAGTAGAAAATATTTATTTTTCATTCAATGACGGAACTACTTCAAATCAAAGTTGTAACGACATTAAATCAATCTCAGAATTTATTTTAATTCAAGTGATGATCACTTTTGAATTAAATGCGTTTTCCCTTTACCATAGTACAAAAAACAACAGACAAAAACAACGTAATTTCAAAGGTGAAACAACTTTGATTCAAAGTAGAAAATATTTATTTTTCATTCAAAGACGGAACTACTTCAAATCAAAGTTGTAACGACATTAAATCAATCTCAGAATTTATTTCAATTCAAGTGGTGATCACTTTTGAATTAAATGCGTTTTCCCTTTAACATAGTACAAAAAACAACAGACAAAAACAACGTAACTTCAAAGGTGAAACAACTTTGATTCAAAGTAGAAAATATTTATTTTTCATTCAATGACGGAACTACTTCAAATCAAAGTTGTAACGACATTAAATCAATCTCAGAATTTATTTTAATTCAAGTTATGATCACTTTTGAATTAAATGCGTTTTCCCTTTACCATAGTACAAAAAAACAACAGACAAAAACAATGTAATTTCAAAGGTGAAACAACTTTGATTCAAAGTAGAAAATATTTATTTTTCATTCAATGACGGAACTACTTCAAATCAAAGTTGTAACGTCATTAAATCAATCTCAGAATTTATTTTAATTCAAGTGATGATCACTTTTGAATTAAATGCGTTTTCCCTTTACCATAGTACAAAAAACAACAGACAAAAACAACGTAAATTCAAAGGTGAAACAACTTTGATTCAAAGTAGAAATTATTTATTTTTCATTCAAAGATGGAACTACTTCAAATCAAAGTCGTAACAACGTTAAATCAATTTTAGAATTTTTTTTTAATTCCCTTCGAATCAAGTGATGCCATTTTCGGTTCAAAGTAATTTTTCATAAATTTTAAAATTGAAAAGATAAATAACACATTTTAATTCAATTTAAGATGTCTAATTAGTTAAAAAAAATAAGTGTAGTTACCTTAATATTAAAATTAATTTACTTTTAATATTTTGTTTAATTTAATCACCTACATTTAAACAGAGATATATTTTGACTGCTTAGCTTTTAAGAAAATAAGATATACCCAAATACATAAAATAATCAAAAGAAGACAATTATTTTGTTGTTATGATCTCCACTTCAAAATAATGTAGAAAGAATTCTACTTGAAACCACATACAAATATTTTAAATGCAAGTGGCAACACCTAATCCACCATACAAATTAAATCTAGCAAACGAAATCAACTTAACTGTGAAGCGAATATTTCCAGTAATATCCTTATAAATACAACCATGCACGAAACGCTTCCCAATCAGTTACAGTTTGATTGTTGGCGGCTTTGTTCTTTTCCCATATTGTACCTATGTAGATTAACCTTACCTAGGTTTATGTATATGCATAATCATTCACTCATCACGTTTGCTACTTTTGTAGCATTTTTCTTTTTTCAATCATGTTATAATACAATTTTTGCAATGTTGAATTCTTTTCCTTCGTTTATTCAACGTGAATCCCTTTTTTAAATTTAAATTTCTAAATATCCTAGTAAATGTTCACTCAAATTTATGTAATAAATGCAATGCGGTACCTATTTAAATTTTGTATTGCCAGAGATAAAACCTAAATCGTTTATTTAATAAAAAGATTAAAGAAAAACAAGTCGTAAAACTTCAATTTTATTTTATCATACTATTTTAAAATATTTTCAAAGCTTCTTGGTAGTTTTATATTAAAAGTCCATTTCGCAAAAAAATAATATTAATAAACCGCATAAGGTATTTTTATCAAACACATCGAAAATAATTTTTTTTTTTTTAATTTGTTTATTTTCCACTCAAAACAATTACAATTATGTACTTAGCTTAAATAAACTTAAAAACTAAACTTGAACATTTCAATTTTGGTAAATGACCACTAAGGTACGCATTACTTATTTTTATTATTTAGGTATTATTTTTAATCATATCTACAATAACATTTTTTGTTTTTATATAATGATTTATTATAAAGAAAAGATAATAATTTTTTTTTATCAGTAAGGAAAACACCTTTGAAAATATGTATTATTTTGTTTTCTCACAAAATAAAGCTTAATCCGCAACAGTCACCCCATTGATTTATTATAATAAATCAGTGACATCGAAAATAATCTTTGAAAGTAGGAACAAACCTCATCGATAAACTTTGAATATACCCTTTCGGTCCATGAATCTTTGATTCTAAGCGTCAAAATGTTTGCTCAAAATAAAAGTAGTAAGAAACGGTAAAAATACCTAAGGCTGATGGCTTTGTTGTTAATGCTTTTATAATATATATTATTTGTAATTTTACATTACACTTAATACTGTAAATAAATAAATTAATAAATAAAAATACCTAACAAGAAAACTGTCCCAAACCATTTGTGTTATCTAAAATGCTTCACAAATCATATACTTCTTTTTAACCTTTTGATCATTCTTTGTGCTAATATTTAAAGTAGCTATTATGAAAACCTTAACTTTAAATTCACAAAACGACATCATTGTAGCTACCTATTTTGCAATGTGGTTTCGTGTCTTTTTATTTTTGGCGCCAAATGGAAGATTAGATTTAAACTCTTTTCAACTTTGATTTGAAGTTGCTTTCCCTTTATTTTAAACTCTTTTCTACTTTGATTTAAAGTTGTTTTCCCTTTACAAGATTATCAAATACGTTTGTACTTTGAATCAAAGCATTTACACTTTAAATCAATGTGGCTACATAAATTTCAACTTTGAATCAAAGACGAAACACTATAAATGAAACACGGAACGTATTAATTTCTCATTGAATAACTGTACTGTTTTTTTTTGTCTAGACTTTCAAAGTGGCTACTTTATAGTACCATTTTACTCCTATTTTGAGAAAAACATAAATGTTCTACATATTTCTAAATGTTTCAATTTAAACAAATAATAATGACGGAACCATCATCAAATATCTTTTAGAATAGAAATTGCAAATCTTGTTTCCAAAGCTATATAAAGCAGAAGTTTTGTTTTTTGTGTAGCTATTTAAGCATAATTTTTACACACAATTAATATTAAAAAGTGTCTTTTAAGATTTTGTCAAGAAAAAGAAAATTCATTCACAAAAAAAAAACATTTTCGCAGAAAATATTGATCTATAAATCAATCAATCTAGGAATTTTCATAAAACGTAAAATCCCTACTTTTATAATTTTTTTGTAAAGCTAGTACTAAACTAAGTAAAGTAAAAACAAATTAAGTACATAATATTATATTTTTTAAGACCTTTTTTAAACAATTTAATAAATATGATGACAATATGAATTGAAATATAAAATGAGTGGTTCTTATTTTAGGGAAATACATAAGTGGTTTGGCTTTTTCTGCTGGCATCTACTTTAGGACAATTTTTCTTCTTTCAGACATATAATATTACAATTTTTGCAGTGTTTGAATTCTTTTACTTTGTTTATTCAAGGCAAATCTCTTTTGCAAATTTATATTTCCAAATATCCTAGTTAATGTTCACTGAGATTATGTAATAATGACATGCAGTACCTACGTTAATTTTTTATTGCCAGAGAAAAACCTACATCGTATTCAAATCGAAAAACTTCGATTTTATTTTATTTAATCATATACTTTTAACATATGTATTTTCAAAGTTTCTAAGTAGTTTTACATATATTAAAAGTTCATTATATGCTTTATTTAAATTGATCATTCGTTGTGGTAATATTTAAATTATTATGAAAGTCTTCCCTCTAAATTTACAAAGAGACATCATTGTTGCTACCTTCTTTGCAATGTGGTTTGGTATTTACTTATTTTTGGCGCCAAATGGAAGATTAGATTTAAACTCTTTTCAACTTTGATTTGAAGTTGCTTTCCCTTTGTTTTAAACTCTTTTCTACTTTGATTTAAAGTTGTTTTCCCTTTACAAGATTATCAAATACGTTTGTACTTTGAATCAAAGCATTTACACTTTAAATCAATGTGGCTACATAAATTTCAACTTTGAATCAAAGACGAAACACTATAAATGAAACACGGAACGTATTAATTTCTCATTGAATAACTGTACTGTTTTTTTTTGTCTAGACTTTCAAAGTGGCTACTTTATAGTACCATTTTACTCCTATTTTGAGAAAAACATAAATGTTCTACATATTTCTAAATGTTTCAATTTAAACAAATAATAATGACGGAACCATCATCAAATATCTTTTAGAATAGAAATTGCAAATCTTGTTTCCAAAGCTATATAAAGCAGAAGTTTTGTTTTTTGTGTAGCTATTTAAGCATAATTTTTACACACAATTAATATTAAAAAGTGTCTTTTAAGATTTTGTCAAGAAAAAGAAAATTCATTCACAAAAAAAAAACATTTTCGCAGAAAATATTGATCTATAAATCAATCAATCTAGGAATTTTCATAAAACGTAAAATCCCTACTTTTATAATTTTTTTGTAAAGCTAGTACTAAACTAAGTAAAGTAAAAACAAATTAAGTACATAATATTATATTTTTTAAGACCTTTTTTAAACAATTTAATAAATATGATGACAATATGAATTGAAATATAAAATGAGTGGTTCTTATTTTAGGGAAATACATAAGTGGTTTGGCTTTTTCTGCTGGCATCTACTTTAGGACAATTTTTCTTCTTTCAGACATATAATATTACAATTTTTGCAGTGTTTGAATTCTTTTACTTTGTTTATTCAAGGCAAATCTCTTTTGCAAATTTATATTTCCAAATATCCTAGTTAATGTTCACTGAGATTATGTAATAATGACATGCAGTACCTACGTTAATTTTTTATTGCCAGAGAAAAACCTACATCGTATTCAAATCGAAAAACTTCGATTTTATTTTATTTAATCATATACTTTTAACATATGTATTTTCAAAGTTTCTAAGTAGTTTTACATATATTAAAAGTTCATTATATGCTTTATTTAAATTGATCATTCGTTGTGGTAATATTTAAATTATTATGAAAGTCTTCCCTCTAAATTTACAAAGAGACATCATTGTTGCTACCTTCTTTGCAATGTGGTTTGGTATTTACTTATTTTTGGCGCCAAATGGAAGATTAGATTTAAACTCTTTTCAACTTTGATTTGAAGTTGCTTTCCCTTTGTTTTAAACTCTTTTCTACTTTGATTTAAAGTTGTTTTCCCTTTACAAGATTATCAAATACGTTTGTACTTTGAATCAAAGCATTTACACTTTAAATCAATGTGGCTATATAAATTTCAACTTTGAATCAAATACGAAACACTTTAAATGAAACACGGAACGTATTAATTTCTCATTGAATAACTGTACTGTTTTTTTTTGTCTAGACTTTCAAAGTGGCTACTGTATAGTACCATTTTACTCCTATTTTGAGAAAAACATAAATGTTCTACATATTTCTAAATGTTTCAATTTAAACAAATAATAATGACGGAACTATTATCAAATATCTTTTAGAACAGAATATTGCAAATCTTGTTTTCAAAGCTATCAAACGCAGAAGTTTTGTTATTTATGTGGGTATAATTTGTGTATACAATTGATATGTATTAAAAAGTATATCTTAAGATCTCGTGGGTAGAAATTCAAATAAGTTCTTGATAGCCAGTTGTAAAATCTGATATCTAATTTAATCAATCTAAGAATTTTCATAAACCGTAAAATCCCTACCTTTATAATTTTTTTGTAATGCATGTATTGAAATATAAAATGAGTTGTTCTAATTTTAGAGAAATAAATAGCTTGGCTTTAGTCATTTCTTTTGCCAAGCCCCAAAACAAATTAAGAAAACATGAAATCTTACGTTTATGAATTTTCATTCAACATTCAATATTTTTCGAATCATTATGAAATGCTTTACAAAATGACAGCACTGCTGCAAATTCCTCGTTTTATGTTTCGGAATTTTATTTCATTCCATTTTGATTTTTAGCGCCAAATATATTATGATGTGAAATATTATCCACTTTGATTTAAAGGTGGTTTTTCCCTAAAAAAAAGTATCAAATACGTTTCCACGTTGAATTAAAGTATTTCAACTATATATCAATATGGAAATATAAAATTAAACTTTGAATCAAATACGAAACAATTTAAACCAATGTAGCAACGCATTTAATTCAAACGCTGAACGCATTCATTTCATTCAAATTCACTGAAAATGCATATAATTGTGTTTATGTAACTATCCAATGCATAGTGTCGAGAAACGATGAAAATTGAAATAATACATGAGTTTTGTTCCATTTCCCACTTTTTCTCAACCAACACTATCGATGTGTTGCTTTTTCTACAATGTGTTTCAATATCACTATTTCAGTTTGATTTTTGGCGTCGTGCTTCGCGGTTGTTGTATCGTTTTCGTGTGCTTCAATTAATGTAAAACTATTAAGAAGTGATATTTTCCTAAAATTCTTTTTTTAAAGCAAACAAAAATGTATTCAAAATAATTTTATGAAAAGCGAGAGAGAGAAACAAATTAACATAAGTGAATTGATTTTAATAGGTAAGTATAGATTTGTATATATATGTAAATATATGTATATACGTTTCCGCAAAAAACCGAAATAGTAAAATTCTAGAATTACCCGGTAAATCCTTGAATTTCTCGGGATCATTAGTGAAAATTGTTCTGGGATTTACGGATAAATTCTAGGATTTAATTATTTAAGTTTTATTAGGCAACAAATTATATATCAACGCAGTAGCGTCTGTATTTTTCTCCCTCATCTAAACATCTTTCTTTTTCTACCCAAGTGTTAAATTACATACAAATTCACACGTATTAATTTGCACAACTACTTGAACAATGTTGCCAATTTTCGAGTTTTACTGTTCCGAAATTCAATACGAAATAGCTTATCTTATCTTATTTGCATTCCCGACATTTTTTATAAGATATCTTACCAATTTTAATATAGAACCATATTAAACACGACAGCAAATATTTTTGCTAGTAAAATCAAAGAAACATATTCACTTCAAAAAGTTTTAAAAAAAAATTAATTCTACTTTGATCATAAACGATACATTTTACATAAAAGTGGGAACCCTGTCCATTCAAACACGATATGCATTCATGTATTTGTAAATTCAACTTTTATATTTTTCAGCGTTCCATTTCCATTTGAACTGTCTGTCTGTACCTTGTTTTATTCATGGCATCCATATTGTCTTTATCTTTTCAAGTCGTGTCGCAATTTATCAAAAATAAAATAAATTAAATAATGGCAAGCATTTTAACAGAAAAAACATCAAACAATACCACTGAAATTGAGACTACTTCAGAAGTATCTGAAAATTTTCCTCCAGCACAAAGTGTTCAAGTTTTGGACGAGAACAAACAAATCATCCACGTTTTATTCTCGAGCACAGAAGAAGCAGACACCTACAGATTGGAGAACCTTCTCAAAAATTTTGACTTGGAAGGTCTTTTCCCCGTTTTCAGAGGTATATTTTTAATTCTTTACTATAGTTTATGAATCTTCACCATTTAAATGCAAAGTAATAGAAAAAAGCACTTTATTTTTTGACAAAATTTGATAGAGTTTTGTACGTAGTTCCTTTAATTACATTTATCATGAGCATAAAATAAATAATTTACTCAAGGCTTTTAATCTGTCTTTTCAAAAGTATGGTTTTCATTGTTATTATTTCACTATTCGTATAAGAGCGGGTTGGTGTTGTTGCAGTTCTTGGTTTTTGTTTTTTCTGATAGTGAATATTTTGTTGACTTAGCTGCTGATTATGAGGAAGGTTTTGTTATAGCAGTTAAAAAAATTTTAATTTTTTTAGACACAAGTTATTAAATTAAAGTCTTAGTTCTCTATTCTTGAACTCTAGCATTTACCATTGCACCAATGAAGCAAAACAAAATCCAAAAAGTTTCATTTTTAATTTTGCAATGCCTGCATTGCATATGCCTGCATATGCAGATTAATACTTTATGAGTATCTTCTCTTATTTTATCGATTTGTATCCGTTGGAGTTACATTTCTAAAATTCTAATATTTATTTTCCCATTAACTCTAGTTTGTTTATTCTTTTTATGAAATAGACTCAATTTTATGCATTACAAGAAGCATTACCATAAATAATTGTTGTTATATTCCAGTATATTGATGTGAAAAACAAAAACTCTTCCAAGTATTTGCATTGCATAAGTAGTACTGATAGTGAAAAGAAAAATTAAATAATTTTATTATTTGGCACATAATCAGAATAACAAAAGCAATACATTTAAAATAGAAAATAATCATTTACGAAATGAGTTATTATCATAATGCGTTTAAACTGTACTGTATAACTCCAAGGTTTTAATATGAAATGACTCTCAAATTTTTACAAACATAAGCTATAAGCCGAGTAATAATTAAATCTAGGAAATTACATGACGTATTCTGGATGGCGGTATCAGCAAAGATTTCCTTTAAAGATTCGTCTTTCCTCAATTGCAAAAAACCTTTTGTGTGTGATATTTCAAATATTATTTGGATGTTTTTGTTTAATTTAGAAAAAAATATAACATTTCGGTCGTTGAGGTATTTGGCGAGAGAAGACATTAACGACATTGTGGAAGATATTGGATTACGCGCTGAATTTCGTGAAAAGCTTTTCATTTGGAGAACACAACAGGTTTGACATAACAGCATTGACTTTATTATATTTTATATTTTAAATGAATCTTCTCGCGGGAAATAAAAAAAACTTATGTTAAAAGAATTACATACTTGAATGACGAAAAGCATGTTTTTGACAATAAACCTACCACGATGGGTCAAATGACCCATTTTAAACTCTTTGTTAGAATTTCTTTGAAATATTCATGTTTTTAAATTTAATATACATATACAGCATTTTGAATACATAAATATTTGAAAAAAAATAAACAGTTTTAGTCATATACCAAATTGATATCATTCATATATTTTTCGCTAGATAACTAGTTATAGTTATATATATGTAACATTTTAAAGACTGGTCATTTGATTCGCTTTGGTAGGAATACATGAAGTATCGATGGGTTTAGTGCTAACTGTGTTGGGCAAAATTTAATTGCAAAGTACAATTAAAAATAACAATTAATTAATTGTTAATTGTGATATAACAATTAACAATTAATTAATTGTTAATTGTGACTTTTCAATTAACAATTAATTAATTGTTAATTGTAAGTTTTTCAATTAACAATTAATCAATTGTTAATTGTTCTTGCAAATAAATTTGATTATAATATAAGAAGGAGGAGTAGCTACAGTCTGCGAGGTGATACCAGAAAGACAATTACAGAAGAAACGTACGTGGCCTTAAGTTTGAACGAGAGCGTGGCAAGTGGCAACAAAAGGGTCATTATTTGAGAGTGTACAGTGAAATATGATAATTAATTGTTAGTTTTAATTGCTTCTTACAACAATTAAAAATATTAATTGCAATATTTTAATTGTGTCTCGCAATTAACATGCGTTAATTTAAATAAATTAATTGTAATATGCAATTAACAGATTAATTGCAGTTAAAATTAATTTAATTGCAATTAATTTTTCAATCAATTACTAAGATAATTAAAATTTTAATTAATTAATGCCCAACACTGAGTGCTAATATTTTGAAGTTGCATTAACAAAAATATCTAACCAAGTAGGTATTTAATATTCAAAATTATTTTAGCAGGGAACCGATGAGGACACGCTTTCCATTAACTCAAAAATAACATTTTGGCAAAACCTGAATGAGTCTGGGTTGGACACTCCCACTTCCAGCTTTAAATCAAGGAATAGTAAGATTGTGAGTATAATGAAATTTAACGTTTGCTTTGTTGAATGTGCTTGTTTGTAATGTATGTTGTGTTGTTTAGAATTTTTTGCAACTTTTGAATTCTTCGTCTAAAGGAAAGTCTTTGTTGCAATTTTACTCAAATAACAATCATTTGGAAAATGTGCATAGGGATGCAATAATACAAATACTAATTGAAGAAGCTAATTGCGAAAACGTTTTTTTAAAGCCAAGTGATTTTTCTGGAATTGTTGATGAAATACTATCTGTTTTTCCAAACGAAAAGGACGTAAAGGTAAGATTAAGCCTTTGTTTTGAAAAAATTACTTTGCAAAAATAAAATAAAAAGAGACAATGTTCCGCACAGAAAAGTGCTGTATTGTGTGTTGCATGAGTAACAACTTTTCCCTGAATTGTCTTAAGTTTTCTACATTCTGACAATTGATTCAAATAGAGTTATCCGGTACAGGTAGTACAATAGCTAGCAACTATTTTTGATTTTAGCAAGTGGTGTGTTCTTTTTCTTTACTATAGTTAGTATTAATAGTATTAATAGTTTGAGTATAACATATACCTACTCTAAAATGCACATAACACACCAAAGTGTAAAAAATGTCACAATGTTATTTGATGATAATCATACATATGTACATATGTATATTCTTACTTCGGCATGCAGCTATAACGATTTTCATAAAACTTCGTTATTAAAAAGATATGATACAATGCTCCGATATATTTGTGTTCTCAATTCCTTTTAAATTTCTTGTTGCTGATTTAATAAAATATTAAAATTGTGCTGACAGGAATTTACGAGAATAAAATATCTTAACTAGCGTAGTATTTAACGATATCACTATACATAACATTTTAATAAATCAGAGCTTAATGTTCTTATTTTAGGATTACTATTTCATTCCCCGAAAAGGAAAACAAAACCCTGGTGGTAAATTATATAATAGATTTGGAAATTCGCGGTCAAAACGTTCAAGGCGCTCCGTTGAAGAAAACGGGAAACTCATAGATTATTTATCACCGCAAGCAGACGAAGTTGATGATTTCATATCGTTAGCTTTAAAAACAGCCTTAAGTCGTGATAGCTCTGACTGGACTTCCGTTTGTGATAAATGGAAAAAAACGTATTCACTTCGTCAACAAGAGCTTTCCACTACATCTAATCACTCTTCTTTTTTAAAATCTTGGCCAAAATATGCAGATGCTAGAGCCCCACAACTGGTAATATTTTAATTTATAATAACATACATATATCATTAGCATTTTCATGACCCATTTTAATCAACCAAATATGTACATAAAACATAAAAGTTTCCTCTAGTTTTGATTATTTTTATTTTCTTTTAAGATTGAAATTGATTTTGAAATAATGTACCCTGGAAAACAACACCTGTTACTGAGCAAGTGGGAACATTTCAAAATAATTATTAAAAGATATTACGAAGCTAACATCCACAACCCAAATTGCAAGAAGCAGTTGCGTTTACTTAATTCGAATATAAGCTCTGCCAACACACTAAAAGGTTTGTTTTGTGAAAGTTTTCGCACTTGTTTTTTTAAGAACTAAAACAAAAATGTTACCAATAAGTTTATGCGTGTATAGAAGTTTAAAATTTGTATTAGTAAAAATTTTGAATAAAAAAAACTAAAATTAATCCTTAACAAACTCTAAGACATTCTTTCCTACAAAAAAACATTATAGTTGTCTATCATTTCATTTTAGATTTGGTTATACTTTAGGAAAATGTAAATAAAAATATTAAGACTAGATTAAAATAAGATTTTTTACAGATTCTGAAGACTTTATTCTGGCCATCCTGCTCAACTCGGTCTTACCAGCATCTTCAAGATTCAAAGATAGGAACGGAAGCAACAAAAGGAAAGTCTCAATTGCGGATGCGCAGGAGAGTTTTGCACTGAGGATTCCTTCAATTCAATCATATGAGGAAAATATAAGCGAAATGGTAAACAAATATTATAACATAGGTTTAACTATTCAGCCATTTATTTTATGCGTTGGCCAAGATGAATACAATATTCATGAGTATTATGTTTATATAGACAAAACATTGTTTAAGTTTGATAGTTTTATAGAAGCTCTCGACCTGTGCTTCAAAACTTTCCAAGTCCTATCTTTAAAATATCCTTTAGCTTGTCAGTCGTGTTGGTTGTTTATCCAAAAATATTTTTTCAATATTGAAAGCAAATTTGATTTTAAATCAAGCAATGTAACATCTTTGTTAAACTTTTTTAAAAATCAAACATAATTGATTCAAAAAATGTGTTGCAAAAATGTGCAAGTTATTTCTTTTATATCCTGTAGATTATAGTTTTAAGATTTAATTGTTAATATCTGTAGCTTATTATTGACCTTCCAAAACGTCTAGATACCCCCATACGTCATACGTCAAATGTCAATAAAATAGTTTTATGATCGAAAGATGTTATACAGGGATTAGTTATTATTTATCCTTTATATAAACACTCTTCACTCTATTTTACTATTCTTTCCTTAAACTTTTCGAATTATTTGCTCTCTCTTTCTTAGCTATTTCAAAACTTTCATGGTCATATTCCTTACAGTTTGATACAGTTTGATTTTTTTATATCACACAACTAATGTAATGCGATTTGGAGCTAAACATAAGGAGGGTAAAGCTTACCTTAATAATATTACATCTAGATTAAATGCACAACATTCACTTGCCATTAAGGCATCACTGCAATTTTCCTATTTTTTAACTTAAAATAAGTTAGGGATTAAACCTCCCTTTGATGAAAGTATTTTTAAAAGCGATGATTTGTTAAGTAAGGAATATAAGTATGAATTAGTTTTTTCCGGTATCATTTTAGACAAAGTCAGATTTGCAGGTTGTGTGACGTATGAGGGTATACTGTACAAAATTAATAATTACCTAGCTGTTGCTGATTCCTTTTATAAGATATAAAAAAATAATTAATTTGTTGTTTGAAAACAATATAATTTGTTAACACTTTGTTCCGAAATAAAGATTAAAATGTTTAACGGACACTTTCAAGCCTACGAAGTTGGAAACAAATTGGGAACTTTTTTAAAAAATATTAAGTCCTCCACTCCACTTAATCAAATAAATAATGGACAAAATTTTCTCAGAAATAAATATTTGTAACAAATGTAAGCAACAAATAAGCCTTCTGCAAACTTTTAATTGAATAAAAAAATAATTTTATCAAAACAATACGTGTAAGAATTATTCTTGTAAGAATTATGAAATAAATAAATACGAATCTAACAATAAGATCACAATCTTTGTATCTTTTCTTAAAAGCTTTAAGTAAAGTTTGCATTAACTTACTTAAATTTTTGCAAAGGTTGCTTGTCCTTTTTCCAATTTTCAGCAATGGTTGTTTGTTCTTTTTTTAATTTTCAGAAAAGGTTAAATACGGCTAATCTCAGGTAATCTTATCATGTTAAATAAAAACACAATACATTTTTCAATTATATTTTAATTAAAACTAAGTATATTTAATTTAAATAACAATTATTTCATAGAAAAATGCTAAAATTAATCCGGAAAACATAAGAAAATGTATTATGTTTTTAATTTACATAATTTCAATTTAATATGTGATATTTTCATTTACAGGAATACCTAATGCTTTTAAAACACCAAATTTAATATTTTTCGTATTACTTTACAATTGAATCCTAAATTAAAAGGAAATTATATTGAAAAGTAATACGAAATACATTAAATTCGACGTTTTTAAGTATTTAATTGAAATTGGCTCCATATTTGATTCAAAGTGGTGACATATTTGATTCAATGTGGCGTCATATTTGATTCAATGTGACGTCACATTTGATTCAATGTGGCGTCATATTTGATTCAATGTGGCGGCATATTTGATTCAAACTGGCGATACATTTGATTCAAAGTGGCGACGTATTTGATTCAAAGTGGCGACACATTTGATTCAAAGTTGAGACGTATTTGATTCAAACTGGCGACACATTTGATTCAAAGTGGCGATGTATTTGATTCAAAGTTGAGACGTATTTGATTCAAACTGGCGACACAATTGATTCAATGTGGCGACGTATTTAACTCAAAGTGGCGACATATTTGATTCAATGTGGCCACATATTTGATTCAAAGTGGCGACACATTTAATTCAAAGTGGCGACACATTTGATTCAATGTGGCGATATATTTGATTTAAAGTGGCGACACATTTGATTCAATGTGGCGACATATTTGATTCAAAGTGGCGACATATTTGATTCAAAGTTGAGACGTATTTAATTCAAACTGGCGACACATTTGGATTAAAGTGGCGACACATTTAATTCAAAGTGGCGACACATTTGATTCAATATGGCGACATATTTGATTCAAAGTGGCGACATATTTGATTCAAAGTGGCGACATATTTGATTCAAAGTGGCGACATATTTGATTCAAAGTTGAGACGTATTTGATTCAAAGTGGCGACGTATTTGATTTAAAATTGTGTAATATTTGATTCAATGTGGCGACATATTTGATTCAATGTGGCGACATATTTGATTCAATATGGCAACATATTTGATTTAAAGTGTCAATGTATTTAATTCAAATACGTTCATACTTGATTCTGAGTTGAAACGTAAGGAATAACGTAAACGTTAATCGGTTACGTAGCCACTCAAATTAAAGTTGAAATAACATTGATTCAATGTATTTCGGCATTAGGCTAAAAACATTGTGATTTTAACTTTGATTCAAAGAAGAACTCATTAGATTTTACTACGATTTCACAACAATCGGAAATCAAAGTCGAACTGCTTTGATTCAATCATTTTCGGCTTTAGGCTATAAATGTTGTGATTTTACATTGATTCAAAGTGGTTTCCATTGATTTTACGTTGTTTTTTGGCTCAGTGTACATATACATTTTATTGGAGTAATTCCTTTTGACTGTGACGAGATGGGGTTACGATGTATCTGAACCACAACCACTTGATTTTGAAGATCCTGAAGATGCGAAAAGTTATACTTGAGATACATTTTAAAATAGAATCTCTCACCTCAACCGGAACTAATTTTAACACAATGCTTTCTCTTCGTGTTATCGGTTCTAGATTTTTTCGATGTTGGGGAAGCTCTTCCCTTTCTGTTGGGCTGTGGGCTCTTCTTTTTTATGGAATAGGAGAAGGTGAGGATTGTCCACGCCGCGCCGCCGCTTTGCAACTGATGAACGTAAAAAACTTATGATTAGGTTGGAGACAAAAAGTTGAAGACAAACGGTTTTTGTTATGATTATCAATTAAATGGTATTAAAATATGGAACATGCATGTGGAAAGAAATACCAATAAAAGATGGTAGTTTTGTTATTATTAATTGTTAATTTATGAGCTTTTATTATATATATACAAATATATATGTGATACAATAGCAACATAAATAAAAGTACATTTTAAATAAAAATAATAACCACAATAAAATTAAAATTCAACTTACTTGGAGGACTCCTGGGACTTTGTGATTTAATACGAGCGCTAGTTCGAAAATGTAGTTTAGGTGATGGACTTTAGTGTAAACTGCTATTGTAGCGACGTCTGTGCTCTGGACTTGGAGATCGACTTAATTCAGAACTTAAATCTGATTTTGAACTTGTTGAACTGGAATAAAGTGAATTACTGCTACAGCTTTGTACGTCTATCGCGGCGACTTTTGCCGCTTCTCTCACGATCCGAAAGCGCATGACCACCAGGGAACTTGGAATGCATCAAAGGATCATTCCATTCACCACCCTGGCCTGGGAGTTTTACTTTTTGTACAATCACTTCACATGTTGGACGCAAACCTGTCTCGTCCTCATAATGTGCTGGCAGTTCTCTGTATCTAGCACTGCGGTCATAAGGATCTAAATCTTCGTAGATTGGAAGTGGTGGTCCTAGGGCAAACGAGGCGGAATCAGACCGGTTGGTTCTTGATAATTCTAATGTCTTGGATATTGGATATTATGGAACAACCTTTAAATAAGTAATTCAATCAATTCAAATTCGTTTTGGATCTTAAATTTACTTACTTCTGGTGGTGTAGCTGTTCTTGATATAGTAGTTGTTGGCTCAACCAACTTTTGGTGGAATTTATTCCAAAATTAAAGTAGTCAACTTTGTATTTATAAAAAGAACAACTTTAATTTCCTGAAAATATAGTTAAATTATACATTAACAATTCCTATACAATATTATTTTATTCTATTTTATTACGTTTAGTTTATAACTTATGTATTAATTTGCTTTAAGCGTTTGTTCTCTGATTTTAATTTGATTAAAAAGCTTACTTAACTTGCTTTGCTAGTGACTTTTCTCAAAATGGTAGATTTAATGCATATTTCTAAATTTCCGGTGTTCAACAGTTAAACGTTTAAGAGTGAGATAGATACTAAGCTAGTATAATATATATTTGGCCTTTTCTTGGAATTAAAAGAAATAGTAGTGCCATGAAAGGTGGTTCCAAGTTCGCTTAACACTCCCCCCCGGTAACTGGGTTAGGATCCAGCTTACCACTTCCATCGAACTGGTGAACCTCAAGGACTGCAAGCTTAACAACTGGGCGAGTATAAATCCCTGTTTGAGTCTGGTAAACTGCGCTCCGTATGGTCCCATCATTTTCTAGAAATCACCTGGAGAACTTTACCTTTAGGCCAAGACTTCCTCGGATTGTTTTGGTCAACGATTACTACGATATCGCCTACTTGCAAAGGTTTCTGTGGTGAGTACCATTTAGTTCGCCGGGTCAAGTCAGGCAAATATTCGCGAATCCATCTTTGCCAAAAAGTTTGCGCATACTTTTCAGCTGCTCACCAATTCTTTTTAATGGCTGCTCCTTCATCTACAAGAGGTTGACACAAATTTTCTTGATTTGCATAACCAACCAATAAATGATTTGGAGTCAGCCTCATGATTCTCACTATCTATGGGTACGTAGCTTAAGGGTCGTGAATTCACGATGTTTTCAATTTCTGTCATCATGCTCATCAATAGCTCGTCAGTGGGGTTCCGGGCTTTAGATATTTCTACTAGGGTTTGTTTTACAGATCTTACCATACGCTCCCAGCACCCACCCAATTGGGGGGCTGCTGGGGGAATGAAGTTCCACTTCAGCTCAAGTTCAAACTCTTTGGCTAATACGTGTCCGTTCAACTCATTTAAGGCTTGCTGTAGTTCTTTACTTGCACCTCGAAAATTTGTACCGTTATCTGAATACACTTCTTTAGGCATACCTCGTCTGGAAATAAATCTTTTGAAGCCCAAAATGCAAGAATCACTAGACAGACTGTAAACTATCTCTATGTGGATTGCGCGTAGTGTCAAACATGTTAACAGCATAGGCCATCTTTTTTCAACACGCCTGCCGACTTTAACGTAGAGCGGCCCGAAGTAATCCACTCCGGTGTAGGAAAAGGGTCTCTGGAATGGTTGAAGACGAGCATAGGGTAGGTTAAGTTAGGTTGCAAGGGGTGTGCACAGCATGAAGCTGTTGCGTACACGGGGGCCTATTGGTCCATTGTGATCCCCTGTAAAAGTAAAAATTTTTTAGCATCGATGGTCCTCAATTCTGTCGATTAGCGTAGACTGGCTCGTTAACGAACCAGCCTGTGCTATCTATAAATTTCCTCATGTTTGCCATTGAAACCTGTGCTAGATCATCCAGTTCTCCAACAAACCTGTTTCCGAAATGACGGAGTCGGCTGGTTTGGAGGTTCGGACAGTCGCAGAGCAGGTGTTTAATGGTTTCCATTTCCTCCTCATCCTGACAGCTCCTACAAAAATCGGGTGCAAATGCACCTATTCTGTTAGCCATTGTGCCAATGGCGCAATGACCTGTTAGTACACCTGTCAAGATTTTAATGTTCTTTTTACTCAGCGATAGAATATACCGAGTTTCCTTTTCATTTGTGTTAGGCCATAAACTCCTAGAGATTACACAATCATCCCTGGATTTCCAGGAGATATTGATTTTCTCTTTTAGTTGAAGGTCTATCTTCCTCTTGAGTACCCCAATCGGGACGAGTGGTCCCCCAACTGAATGGTCGCTTATGTCTGCTTCTGACCCTTTCCTGGCTAGTTCATCTACTATATCATTCCCTTCTATATTGCTCTGTCCGGGAACCCAGCAGAGCTTTACCTGGTTAGTGTGGCAGATTTTGTTTAATTTCTTCCTACAGTTTAAAACTGCTTTTGATCTAATGGTCTCACTGGCTAAGGCTTTGATAGCTGTCCACGAAAAAAGTAATCTCCGAAGAGCTTAGATTTTCTTGGTGTGCCAAATCAGCTGCTTTTTCAATGGCAAAGATCTCGGCCTGAAAGACACTACAGTCAGCCGGGAGTGTATATGACGCTCTGATGTTAAGAGATTGGCAAAACACTCCAGCACCTGTTCCTGATTCCATTTTTGAACCATCAGTGTAGAAAGGGATACCCTGTTTACTTATAAGTGAATTAGGATCCCAACCCTGTCTTTCTGGTATGAAAATAGAAAATTTCCTGTCGAAATCTAATAAAGGGGGGATGTAATCGGTGGTCTCTCTCAGTCCTGGAATCGTGTCATATCTTTGTAAGATTGACCCGTGGCCATAAGTGCTGTGCCTCCAAAAGCTCAGTTCTCTTAAACGAATTGCAGTTTTGGCTGCCGTGCACTTTATGAACTCATCCAGAGCCGGGAGGTCCAAGATCATTTCCAATCCAGCTTGTGGTGTGGATCTTTGAGCCCCTGTTATTCCTACACAGGCTAGTCTCTGTACCTTATTCAATTTCTTGAGATAGCTTGATTTTTCCACCGCCTTCCACCATACAATAGAGCCATAGGTAAGAATGGGTCTGACAATCGCTGTGTACATCCATTGGATGACTTGCGGTCGCATACCCCAACGTACACCGAAGGTCTTTTTGCATGTGTAGAATGCACATAATGCTTTTTTCATTCTTTCCTCCGTATTACGCTTCCATGTAAGCTTGGAGTCGAGGATTACTCCTAGAAATTTAGCTTCCTTAGAAAGTTTTAGAGGAATACCATTTAGTTTGGGAGGGTTGAAGCCCTCCAGTTTCAGTTTCTTCGTGAACCAGACTAGCTCTATCTTGGTGGGGTTGACCCCGAGACCGTTCTTAGTTGTCCAAGAAGATAAATCCTTTAATGCATTTTCCATAATGTTTTCGATGATGGTAAGAAACTTGCCTGATACCAAAACCACTATGTCATCTGCATATGCTACTATTTTAATGCCCTGATCTTTGAACTTTGTGAGAATTTTGATGACTACGAGGATCCAGAGTAGGGGTGAGATGACTCCTCCCTGTGGTGTGCCTCTAGTAACTGTTTTCTCAATAGTGCTAACTCCTATTTGAGAGTTGATAATTCTGCCATTTAACATGGTGAAGATCCAATCGACAATGACAGATTCAACCCCAACTTCAACTAAGGCAGTCCTGATCGATTCCGTTTTAACATTATTAAACGCACCCTCGATATCAAGAAATGCTGCCAGTGTATATTCTTTATGTTCAAGACTTTTCTCAATATGTGAAACTACTTCATGCAGAGCAGTATCCACTGATTTACCTTTAAGGTAAGCGTGTTGGTAGTTGCACAAATTGTTTTCGTTGAGAAGTTCTCTAACATGTAGATCAATAATCCTCTCCAGTGTCTTGAGGAGAAACGAAGAGAGACTTATTGGTCTATAATCCTGAGCGGTCGAGTGAGTCGGTTTCCCTGCTTTTGGGATAAAGACTACCTTGACCTTTTTCCAGCTATTAGGGACGTATCTAAGTTTGATACAACTTATGAAGATTACCCTTAGCCACGGAGTTATTACTTTGAGAGCATTTTGAAGAAGAGCTGGAAAAATCTCGTCTGGTCCCGCTGATTAATAGGGTTTGAACGAGTTTATTGCCCAGATAATCTTCTGCTCAGTAATAACCTGATTTAGTTCTAAATTTGATTCCGTGTGAGTAAAATCCAGCGTGTTCGATTGCAAGCAATCAGAACTTTCTGGGTTTTTACAACCGGGGAAATGAGTTTCCATGAAGAGTCCAAGCGTTTCCAGGCTCGAGTTCGACCATGATCCATCAGGGTGTTTTATGTACCCCGGGATTGTGGGATTAAGGGCCAGGGTTCTACGGAGCCTTGCCGCCTCGCATGTTTTTCCAATGGATTCACAATGTTCAGCCCACGAATCCTTTTTGGCCTTCCTTAACTCTTTGGTGGAAGTGTTAAGTGCGGCTCTATAAGACTTTAAGTCCTCTTCTAATTTACTCAGTTTAGCTTTATTGAAAAGTTTTCTAACCTCTGTTCTACGTTTCTTTAGTACACCATTCCACCAGGGTGGGTTAGTGGAGTTATTGGAACGAGATAAAGGGCAGTGTTTTTCAAAAGACATTCTCATTTTGCTAGACAAGTTTTGGACAACAGTATCAATGGTTGAAGTACTTAGACTTGTATTGTCCTCTGGTGGATCAATACAGTCTTTCAGCCATTTTTCGTACTCTGTCCATTTCGTTCTAGTTGGGTTCCTGTAAGGTTTCTTTTCAGTAAAGTTCCTGTCTATAGAGAAGAGTATCCTAAAGTGATCCGAAAAAGATTCTTTAGGTGAGACTCTCCAGTCTTCAACTGAAATTTTACTATTATTGCTAATAAGGGTCAAATCTATGATTTCCTCCCTGTTTTTGTTTCGAAAAGTAGGGTGATTGCCCCTATTACATGTCGATAAATTAGAACAGAGAATTTATTCAAAAATTGACTCACCCCTTTTGTTGATATCCTTTGAGCCCCATTGAGTGTGGTGAGCGTTGGCATCACATCCTACCACCAAAGGTGTGACGCTTGCTGTGGCATGGACCACAAGATCACGGACAGTTTTTGATGGTGGGCTCTCCTCCTCGTACGGCATGTACGTCGACGCTAAAATGAAGTTTCCTTTATTTGATTCGACGCTGATTGCCGTGTTGTCCTTGTTGCTGTACCTAGATATGAAGAAAGCGTTAATTGATTTTTTCACTAGGATGCAACTTCTAATATTACTTACATCTGACGTGGAATGGAAAAGGTTGTAGTGCTTTGACCTCAACCCACGGATTCGGTTTTTGCCTAACCATGGTTCCTGGATCAAGGCCACATCCACGTTCTCGTGAGACATGAAGAGCGTAAGGTCGTACGTTGCTGCTTTAGCGTGGTGCAGGTTTACTTGCACCACTTGCAGCTTTTGTCTCCTTTTACCTTCATGCCTCTTAACCTTTACGGTTCCGAGACCATACCTCAGCATGTCTTTTCTATCCTTGAGCAGAAGGTCAGATTTCTTGTCTGCCACAAACAAGAGGTCCTTCCCTTCGCCACCATAACTCTTCCTAGAATGTTGGAGCTTCCATTCTAAAAAAGGAAGCTCTTTATTCTGCTTCGCCAGCAGCTTAATAATGGCTGCGTCCTCATGTTCTGCAGGAGGGGGAATCCAGATGCTAAACTGCTGGCGGAGTGGTAGAGCTGCGGCGGGTAGAACTTCAAGGGAGGAACCTTCCCATAGTTCGCCAATGTTGGCGATTGTTTGGTTCAGGAACTCCCGTGATTTCTGGTCACCGCAGCAGACCACTTTAACTCCCTGCCGCCATCCGGCACCATCAAAGACATAGTCCTCTGAACTATCGTTCTCTGATGCCGCCATCATGGCTTTGAGGATCTCGTTTTCCACAAGGAGCCAGTTTTTTGCCGAGATTTTCCCATCTGGGTCGTCACGGCTTATAATGGCGATTTGTAGGTCAATCGGGTGGTGTCGAAGCTGCTGGTTTTCTGTTTTTTAGCACCGTCTTGCTTGACTGTCTCCTCCGATCTTTGTCTCTTGGACGTTCCTGGCTTCGTTCCAGAAGAGGTGCTTGGTCTTTCCTAGCGTTGGCTTGCTGTTTCTTACTGGAAGTCGCCTGAACTTTACCTTTGTCGTTCCGAGCGGTCGAGTTATTGCCAGCCTGTTCACGATTTGCCTTTTTAGGGACAGACCTAGATTTGGCAGCATCTACTCCTTTGCTCTCCGACTCTTTGGTATTCACTTCCTTCGCTATTTCCCTGGGTGCAGTGACAGTCTCTGCCAGCTGCCGTTCAAAGTTCTTAACTAGCTTCTTATGCTTTTTTAAGAGAGCCTTGTCTCTCGAACTGAGCGTCGCAGGGTCTTTCAACTCGGTCATTTTCACGAATCTTTTGGAGGATCTGTAGTTGCTGCGTTGCCTCGAAGCTCTGAGGGGTTCAGCATAGTCTCTTCTTGGCTCGGTTCCATCAGTAGCTCGTCCTCGGTTTGACTGCCTATGGAAGGAGGTCTGTCCGAGGTCTCCGTACCTTTGATAGTTAGACCATCTAAGTCGGGAAGGAGATCCACTGAGAGAATGACCGGTTGTCTTTTTAGCTCTCGTTTTCCTTTCTCTAAGTTTACATTTGTCACTGGCGACTTAGCTTCTTGCGAAGCCAAGCCCTCGCCGGCAGCCGTGACTTCTGCCGACACTTGAACGTATATCCCCGTTCGATTTTCTTCATTTTGTAAACTTTTGTCCATATTTGTTAGATTAGCATCTCTGCTTTTTGTGGTTTTCTTAGTTGTCTTACTCCGCAGCTGGATTGCTGAAGAGTTAGACGTAAGCCCCCTCGCCACAACAAGGCGAAAACCGTGAGGGGGGAGCATAGGGTAGGTTGGCCATGCGAGGAGGCAACGGTTTGGTTCTGTTGTTCTTGCAGTGTTGACATTGTTGCTGGACTTCTTTCAAAATACGTCTCAAGTTTGAGATGTAATAATCTCGCCGAAGTTCGTTAATCACTGTCTCCTTGAAGAGGTTGTGAAATCTGAGGTGACATTCATAAATTACTAGGTGAGTGATTTTGTGGTCTTTCGGTAAAATAATTGGTCGTTTAGTTTCAAATGGAAAATTGCGTATTGCATCGATTCGTCCGGAGATTCGAATTATTTGGTGTTCGTCTAGGTAGGGTGAAAGCTTATATAGTGAACTGGCTTTATTGATGCTAACCTCATTTTTGGAAACTATTCCAGTGACTAGAGCTTCAAATTCGTTGGCAAAACCTTCTTTTTGAAAAAGTTGAAAAAGATATTTTCTTGCCGCTTCCTTTTCATCAAGGATTGATTCGTCTTCTTCACGTAAAGCGTTTGGTTTACGCCATTTTTTTACGAAGATTCTTACGAAGCGATATATACATATCATTGTTTTGAGAAGACTTGTCCATCTTGAGAACCGGTAGATTAATTTGTTGTAGCGCAATGTACGAAACATTCTTAATTTCTTCTGAACCCTTACTATCCGAGGAGAAATCTGTACCTTTTATTGCAAGAGGAAGAGGGTTGTGGTACAAAAATGTTGGTCCTTTTACCATCTGCTTGAAGAACTGAATTCGCAATTATTCTTAATTTTTGATGCATCGTCAGCAACGTTATCCTTTGTGGAAACCCAGTTCCACTCGTTAGCGCTCGAGCTTTCAAGTATTTCTCCAATTCGAATGGCCATAAAACTTTTAAAATTTTTGTTATTTGATTTTATCCAGCTGATTACGACTTGAGAATCTGTCCAAAATGTGACCTTATCGAAATTTATTGTGTGACTGTTTTGCATAAACTTTGAAAGTCTGACTCCCAATACAGCCGCTTCTAACTCAAGCCGAGGAATTGAAAGCGTTTTTATTGGCGCTACTTTCGTTTTCGCGCTGATAAGGGAACATTCAACCTCATCTTTAGTAGAGACTCTCATGTATGCTACTGCAGCCATGGCTTCTTCTCCCGCATCAACGAAGATATGCAACTCGACCCGACTGCCCTTTCCAAATTGTAGGTTAGTGAGATATTTTCTATCTATAGAGATATTTCTTATGTTGGGAATCAGGTTTAACCATGATTTCCATTTTTGAAATTGTTAAATTGGTTTTCATCATCTTCGCTTTCATCTTGGGCAGTTGCAGTTATTGATTTTCGTTTTGGAGATTTAGTAAGTCTTTTCTTTTGTGGTGATTGTTGTTGCTCATTTTTTTGTAAGTCATCATTACTACTATCACCACTCTCCGCTGTACTTAGTTTCCTTGACTTTTTCGGCGATTTCGATTCATCTTTCGAGTTACTCTTCATTCAAGGACTTCCTCACACTTTTGTTGAGATTTTCCAAACTATCCGATGGATTTATGGATTTTCTTGATTTATTCAATGATGTTTCAGTAATAAGCTCAAAATCTGCTTCGCAAGCTAAATCTTCGGTTGTTAAGGATTTCTTCCTTGGAGACTGAGTGAGACGCTTTGGCGACTTAAAATTATTGTTTTAGATGATTCCATTGATAATGTGGCTTTAAATAGTTCCATTAAAAAAATCAAGAGTTTCGATTAAAAAAGAGAATCTAAGTAGTACCGATATGAAAAAGGAAAACGAATCAACTCCGAAAAAGAAATCTCCAAAATTATCAACTTCGGGAAATAATTCAAGGAGAAGAAGTATCAATATTGAAACACCTAGTCCAAGTAAAAATGCAGAAGATAACACGCCAGTTAAATCCGCATCAAAGAGAGATTCTTTACGAAAAGAAAACACCCCAGAGGAGCAACAAGGTAGTGTAAAGAAAACCAAAAGTGCTCAAAAAGGAAAACAATCGAGTGATGCTAAAGAATCGCCATTGGTCTTTGATAAAATGGAAACATCAGGTAAAAGTCCTTCTAGGAAAAATCTCTCTTACATTCCTGCAGAGACAGGCGTTGCACGACTTAGCCTTTCGGATACTAAAAACCAATCCAGTCCAGCAAAGTCTGTTCAATCGGCAAAAAAAAGTCCAGCTAAGAAAAACCATCCAGAACTATTGAAAAACGTTGCATTCAATGAAGAAGAAGACGAAAATAAAGTTAAAAGTGTATACCCAAAGACACCGGGTTTGGTTAAAAGCAAGAGTTATATTCTAGATGGATCATCGAATGATGTCGATAAAGATGAAACTTACAAATCTAGAAAAGATCAGTCCTTTGAGGCAAACAACGGTACAAAATCTGACAAAGAAAACTCAGATAACGAAGAAGAAATGACAGGTCTTGACTCAAAAACACCCTACAAATTGAAACTAAAGGCAGTTGAGAGCAGCACACCCATTCAAAACTCCCCGCAAAAGCAGAACAAAACATCAGATCTCCAGGAACAACAAAAAGAGAAATCAGCTAAGGGAGAACAACAACAAGAAGAAGAAGGAGTTACTGCTTTTCCCAAGTCCTGGACTTGGTCTGTGTCCGGTTCTGTTGAAATACATCGGAAATCGATTGTATTCTGCTTGAGAAATCGTTGCAAGAAAAACAAATACTGCAAAAAACCAATAAATCACAAAGTAATTCATCAAAGAACAGCAGCACAAGTAACAAGCGTTCTCATGATCCAGACGTTTCCGAAGCCGAAGACGATATGCTCGAAGAAGACTGTGAAGAATATGATTATGATGACGATGAAGAAAACAACCAAAATGCAGAAAAAACTATATTCCTAGATGATGAAGCAATGGAAGTTGTTGATGGTGAAGAATCTATGGACTCCGAAGAAAGGGCATACTTGGAAGAGAACGAAGTTCCAGAATATGGTGAATCAATTGGCAGTCAGGACAGTGAAAAAGAAGGTAATGATTGTGATGATGAGCCTGACGAAGAAGATGCTGCATTTGTAGTTTCCGATAATGAAGCTGTCGAAGAATAATTTATTTATTTATTTATTTATTCCATCTATCGAGTACAATCTCTTTTAGACTAATATACTTAATTATAATGTTTATATAAAAAAAAAAATATAAATATAAACACCTACATATATAATCTTAAATAAATAGTAAAATAATTTAGTAAATAAAATGCCTCACAAAAGAATTTCATTTAAAGAATTTTTTAATTTTACTCTACTCCATTGTAAGTTAATTATACATCGCATACAGAATTAAAAAAAGCACAAGAACGAGATATGGGATCACTTTTTCCATAGTTGGTGTAATGACGCGGTATAGAAAAAAAGATATTTCTTTCCTGAGAGGTCTTGAATGAACATGAATTGGGTAAAGTGCAAGCAGCATAGAACAATCTATATGGTTACATATAACATCTCTGGCTAAAAGAACAAAACACCTTCTCTCCTTCTGATTTGAAGGGTTTTCTTTTCAAGTCTAAAAGTAAGCACCTCTAACTTCTAAGCTCTGAAGATGAAGTCGAAGTGAAATTAAAAACATCCCAACAAAAACCATACAAACGAATTTATCAAGAGACTCAATCATCAGATGAAGAAGAAGTTGTACCTGGCAAAGATGACACTGACTTTTGTTTGTTGGTTGATTCTTCCGCAGAAGTGGGTGATAAATCTTTAAATAAGTCATTGAAAAATAATGCTGCTGATATCAAAAACAAATCGACCATAGACAAATCTTTGAAAGAAGTCAATAGCAACGATATCGATAAGAAGACTGTTGAGCAAGAAGAAGATGTATCCAAAAACAAAAATGAAGATAAAGACGGTGCAGCTGAACCACCTACTAAAGATATTAGTGAAAATAATACTTCGAAGAAGGTTTCAAGGAAATCTGAAAGTAAAAGCAAGGCTGATGTTGAAGACATTCCATCAGAAGAAGAGAGTAAGCTCAAACTATCTGTTGACGATAATGATTCAGATACAGATATGCAAGAAGAAGAAAATGAAAAATGTCAAAAGAAGCCAGAAGCATCAACAAATGTTGAAGAGGGAAAAGAAACCAGTCTACAGAAGTCACCTAAAAAGAATAATAATAAGTCGCCAAAGCGTCTCACTCAGTCTCCAAGGAAGAAATCCTTAACAACCGAAGATTCAGCTTGCGAAGCAGATTTTGAGCTTATTACTGAAACATCATTAAATAAATCAAGAAAATCCATAAATCCATCGGATAGTTTGGAAAATCTCAACAAAAGTGTGAGGAAGTCCTTGAATGAAGAGTAACTCGAAAGATGAATCGAAATCGCCGAAAAAGTCAAGGAAACTAAGTACAGCTGAGAGTGGTGATAGTAGTAATGATGATTTACAAAAAAATGAGCAACAATAATCACCACAAAAGAAAAGACTTACTAAATCTCCAAAACGAAAATCAATAACTGCAACTGCCCAAGATGAAAGCGAAGATGATGAAAACCAATTTAACACCACTAAAAATTCAAGAAAGTCTGTGAATAGAAAGTCGATTAGTATTTCAGAGAACGAAGAAGCTCACAATGTTAGTCGAAGGAAATCTGTAGCAAAATCTGATTCATTAAACGAGGCAAACGAAAAGTCTAAATCTCGAAAATCTTTGAATGAATCCAGAAAACCACTGATTCGAACATCAACCGAAGAAACAAATGACACTGAAGACCAAAGCACAGTGGAAAAAACAAAACTTTCATTAGATGATGGATCTGAACCAGAGGAAACATTGTCAGCTTCTAAAAATCCATTGGATTCTTCTGCTGGAAAGTCGCTTATGTAGGCACTAATTCATTTATTAACATAACTTCTCAAACACACTGTACTTTACTTTAAACAAAGTATCGAGCAGTGCCTTGCCAAACATACTGTTTTCCATTTATTCAAGTATATAATAACCGACACATTTGTCGATAATAGTGTTGTCTCATATGATCGTATGATTGTCTCGAAGTAAATAATATTCCTTATTATGCTTTGCTTTACTTATACTTATATAAGTTTCAATTACTGTTTTATCGTTTTTCTTGGGCACTTCCCAATAAACCGTGTCGCTTTGAAAAGAACAACATTTTCTCTGGTATTTTTTTTTAAAAAGAGTTTGAATCCAAATATCTGGATTTTGGATTATCCCTACAATTTCAGAAGTGGGATCTGAACAATCAGTTCGAGTGTTAGATATATTAAATATTTAAAGATTAAATATGTCTGAATTTAACCAGTTCTTAGAAGTGGCAACAGTCGTCACCCTAAAAAATGTTTTGCGTTCGTTGAAGATGCAAACGACTGGCAGTAAAGGGGTCCTAAAAAGCACGTGTTGAAAGCGCAGTCGAAAGTTTTGAAGAAGAAGAACTTCTTAGACTAATCGAGGATTTTTCACCTGATGAAACAATCAAACCTACGGGACACGTGTCTGAGTCTGAGCCTGAGCAGGATGATGAATTTCATCTCAACACAGATGACGTCGATTTGGAGCTCATCCGTCTTCGAGAAGCCTGTAAGAAGAAGGAAGAGGTTATTCTTCTGAAGCGTAAGCTTAGAGAGTTGCAGATCGAAGATGCAGACCACAGTCAAAAGCCACAGGTATCCCAAAATTTCAAGGATATGGAAGACTTGTTGTGTCCATTTAGCGGAGATGATAATTTTCCGATTGACCGTTGGGTCGAATATTTCGATGAATATGCCGAAATTCTCCGTTTAGATAATCGCACTAAATTTATATTTGGGAAAAGACTTCTCAGTGGTACAGCCAGATTGTTCGTAAGAACTTTAAAGCTACGAAGTTGGGTTGAAGTCAAGGATGCTCTGGTTGGTGAGTTTAAGTGTTTGGTTACAAAAGCAGATATATTCCGTGAACTTAGTTCGAGGAAGAGACGACGTGATGAGACCGTGCAGCAATATGTTCTGTCTATGCAGGAAATTGCGTCACATAACCCAGTTGAAGAAGAGGATCTGATCCAGTTTATCATCAAAGGCATTTCCAACACCGAGGTTAATAAGAGTATACTGTACAACGCTGACAACATCGCACAGCTTAAACTCGCGCTAAGAAAGTACGAAAAGTATAAAAATAACCAACACCCGTGAACATTTTGCAGCAAAGCCTAGCACATCTCAACAGGCTCATAATCGCAGCAAACCTCATCACAATCCAAACAATCCCTTCCGAACAAATCCTCGCCCTTCCGAACGAGATGCAATTCGTGCACCTGCAAATGGTTCTTATGACAGGAAAGAGTTCACGTGTTTCAAGTGTAGTTGCCGGGGACACATCGCAAAAAATTGTCCTAGCAATAAACCTATACTGACACTAATAATTGAAAATGAAAGCAGCACGAACATAAATCAAGTGAACTCAGCGGCCACCACCAATGTTCCTGATTATGAAAACAAACAGCGATCCCCAGCAGCTAACGACTTTGAGAAGGACGTATTTTACCAGTTCTGTGATGGCCATGCAGATAGTTCGATTACACTTAGATCTCTTTTGGACTCTGGAAGTCCAATCAGCTTTATACAAGAGAAGTACTTACCACCGTTTATGATATCACCGCTGGAAGCGAATATTCAAACATATCGTGGCGTCAACAGCAGTCCTCTTTGTGTTTTGGGAAGTGTTAATTCTTTTATATTTTTTGATAATAATTTACCAACTAATTTAAATTTACTTGTAGTTCAAAATAATTCAATGAATTATCCTGTCGTGCTTGGTAGAGACTTCATTGAGAGGATTGGTATGGCGTTGCAAAGAACTACAAAGCTAGCTGAAAATCAAGAAAAAATAGTGCCATCAGAGTCAACCAGCGTTCTTGTCAATCATCATGCTTCATGTCCGTCGTTACTGCCAACAAGTCTGTGTCCGAGAATACATGATAATGTAAACAAGTGTGTACCGTCTACAAGCCAGAGTGAGTGTCGTAAATTATGCAACGAACCCGTAAGTACGTCAAATGAAAATGTTTATTTTGTTAAAGAAATGTTTAATATTGACGTTAGTGATGACAAATTTGAGTTAGACATAAAAGTTAATGAAGATATTCCATTTCATATTCAGAAAAGAGTAAGACAGTTAGTAAAGCCAGTTTTTCGTTCTCATCTCAATAAAGTTTGTTTAAAAGAAAATCAATTTAAAATGAAAATAGTTTTATCAAAAGATGTCCCATTTTATTGCCCTCCAAGAAGATTACCATATTCACATAAAATTGAATTGGAAAAAATTCTTAACGATCTTTTGAATAAGGGCATAATACGAGAGTCAAGTTCCCAATACGCGTCACCTATCGTACTAGTTGAAAAGAAAAACAAGGAGTTAAGGCTTTGTGTAGATTTCAGGGAACTGAACAAAATAACTTTGCGTTATAATATTATCCGCTGCCTCTGATTGAGGATAACATTGACCGGCTTAAAAATAAAAGGTTTTATACAACGCTAGATTTGAGAAACGGATTTTATCACGTTCCTCTTGAAGACGATTCTATATGAAGTATACTTCTTTTACTACTCCGATAGGTCAGTTTGAGTTTACCAGGATGCCGTTTGGGGTCAGAAATGCCCCTTCTGTTTTCGAGCGGTACATGAAACATGTGTTTGGAGAAATGATTTCACAATCCAAAATAATAACTTATTTGGATGATATGCTCATCGGGACCGAAACAATTGAAGAGCATCTTGAAATTCTTCAAGAAATCATTGATATCGTCGTTAATAAAGGGTTGCAGCTCAGGCTTGACAAATGTCTTTTCTTACAAAAGGAAATCACCTATTTGGGTTATAAAATAAATAAAGATGGAGTCAACCCAAACGATGCAAACCTCAAAGTCATCCAAAATTTTCCGCCACATGTTAGTACTAAAGATGGTTATAGTTTTTTGGGACTTTGTTCCCATTTTAGAAAATGTATCTTTCAATTTGCAAACATCGCAAAACCCCTTTATGACCTTCTAAAAAAAGATACTCCGTTTGTTTTTGGGTCTAAAGAAATTGAAGTCTTCAATTTGTTGAAAGACAAATTAATTTCCGCACCTGTTTTATCGATTTATAGTCCGCATAATAGTACAGAGCTCCATTGCGATGCAAGTACGCTTGGGTTCGGAGCAGTCTTGCTCCAGAAACAAAGTGATTCAAAGTTTCACCCGGTGTTCTACTTCTCTAAGCGTGCGACTGGTGCTGAAAGTAAGTACCATAGCTACGAGCTTGAGACATTGTCTATAATATATGCGTTAAAACGATTCAGAATATACTTACTCGGAATTCCATTCAAGGTTGTGACAGATTGTCAAGCTCTCGTTCAGACATTGAACAAAAAGTCTTTGAATCCCCGTATTTCAAGGTGGGCGTTAGAGCTCCAATCATACGATTATACTGTCGAACACAGGAAAGGTGATCGGATGACACATGTGGATTCCCTGAGTAGAAATTTTAATATTCTGCATATTGATGATGAGTCTTTTGAGTTTGTCTTAGCAGCTGCACAGAAACTAGATCCCAAAATAATTTCAATCGCTTCAGAGTTAAGTAAGTCTGAGAGTCCTCTCTTTGAAATGGTCGACGGGTTGATATACCGTAAGACGAAAGAAAAAATAGTTTTTTACGTCCCGTCACACATGGAAGAACAGGTTATCAGAACCAATCACGAAGGATGTCATTTGGGAGTTGACAAATGTTTTGAACACCTTTCAGGAATTTATTGGTTTCCCAAGATTAAGGAGAAGATACGAACTTTTATCAAAGGGTGTCTTAAATGTATTTATTTCACCCCTGGATCAGGAAAAACCGAAGGAATCCTATATCCAATTCCAAAAGGCAATTCACCATTTGATACTCTTCACATAGATCATCTTGTTCCTTTCCCTAATTACTCCTCTAGTAAAAAACATATTCTAGTGGTGGTTGATGGTTTTACCAAGTTTACCAAGTTATACCCGTCTAAAAGCACTCAAAGTAAAGAAGCAATATCTTGTTTAAAAACTTATTTTGCAAATTTTTCAAGACCTAACCGAATAATATCTGACCGTGGAACTTGTTTCACCTCAAAAGAGTTTGCCGAGTTTTTGACAGATAATAATATTCAGCATGTCAAGGTTGCAACCCACTCCCCACAATTCAATGGTCAGGTGGAACGCCTTAATCGCATAATTACACCTATGCTGGCGAAGGAGTGTGAAGCTTTATCCACTGGTGGATGGGATAAGCATTTAGAAAAAGTTGAGTTTGCAATTAATAACAGCGTGAACCGAAGTACTGGTTTTACTCCGAGCACCCTTTTATTTGGTAGAGATCAAAAGGGACAGTTGTGTGATAAAGTCAAAGAATATCTTATTGACAACGTAGGACCTGTAGAAATAAATGTAGAAGATGTGAGGGCTAAAGCTCAAGAAAGTATTGAAAAGGAACAAACGCGAAATAAAATGTATTTGTATTTGTATTTGTAAATGTCATCACCACGCCAGGTATAAATAAAAAGTTATTAGCCAAGTATCGATGACCATATGAGGTAAAAAGTGTTTTGTCAAACGACAGGTATGTCATTGGTGACATAGACGGTTTGCAGGTCACCAGGTTACCATATAAAGGTATATGTTCTCCGGACAATATGAGACTCTACGCGGTACCAGATACTGACATGAAGCATGGTGAAGACATGGACGGATCCAAAGAGAAAAAGAAAGATCTATTTCAATGAATTCTACTATCAATGCACAGTATTTTATTTTAAATTTTGTTTAAAAACTAAACTTCTAGCTTTCATAAATGCTCATGCAAAATGTAAATTCACTTAAATTTTCTTTCGAAACAATGAAATATGTTTTATGTTTTTCATTCGAAAAATATTTAGAATTAGAATTAGAAAAATTTTTTATTCATTCATTTTTTCATTTCCAACTTAAAACTAGTACAATAGTGTAAAAAAGGAATAAATAATAGCTATCATTCTTTAACTTGAAAGTTAGTATTGAATGATACATTGTGATTTAATTTTACAATAATTAGAAACTGTTGTGGGGTGACAATCAGCAATACAAATAATAAAACAATGGTTCATTGAGTTAAGTAAATCAATAAATATTTTAAAGATAGTATAACTGATATATAAAAAGAGGAGGTATATACATACATACATTCATAGGTACTAAATAATTCATCATAAAAATTCAGAAAAAAATAATAACAAAATGGTAAATTTTTTATGATTATAAAACTATGATACAAAATTCAATAATAGTTATCAATAGAATTTAAATCAATTGTAAAAAGCCAGTCTTTTACTTTTTTTAAGAAAGAGTTTAAGTTTTGAATTGTTCTGATAGAAAAAGGTAAATTATTAAATGACTTTGGTGCTGCGGCAGTATAAAAGTTAGAGAAATGAGTCATGTGGGCAGTGGGTTCATTGACAAGGTGCATGTTGTTTATTCTTAGACTATATAACTGCGAGTTTCTACTAGGAATATTACCGCTTTGCTTGAAAAATTCTTCAAGTACTTTAAAAATATACAGATGTCTCATAGGTAGAATTCGCAATTCCTTGTATAAAGGCCAACTTTCAGTATAACGATTTTTGTTGCAAATAATTCTAATAAGATGTTTTTGGGCAATCAATAACGGTCTAAAAGTATTTGCATAGGAACCACCCCAGCTAGATAACCCATATTGTAGTTTAGAGTGCGCAAGACCATAATATATTGAAGTTAGAACCTTTTTAGAGCAGAATGGTTTTAAAAGATACATTTTTCGCGTTATGAGCATCAAATGATTCTTGATGTTGTAACTATGATCTTTCCAATTAAGGTTAGAATCAATTGTTACACCTAAATATTTAAAATTATTCACAGAATCAATTTTGAAACAAGAATCGGAACAAGAATATTTATGTTGGAAATTAGGTTTACCACAATTGTGAATTGGAAAGCTAAATTGCCTACAACTCGAAGCATGAAAAAATAAATTGTAATTACAGACTCGATGGCCAGATGTTTTAAAAGTCATGAACTTAGTTTTTTTCACTAATTATTAACTTATAATTAGAAAACCAAGTTCTTAGAACTTCGAGATCTTCTTCAATTAGTAAAACACAATTAAAATCCGAATAAGATTGGTAGGTAAATGATATATCATCAGCAAATGCCGTCGAAAGGCCATTTAATCGAAGCTTAAAAATTGAGTTAAAATATATATTAGGAAAAATAAAGGGCCGAGTACAGATCCCTGTGGTACTCCATTTTTTAAAAAACGAGCTTCACTTTGTGTACCGTTGATAATAACTTTTTGAACTCTTCCCTTCAAGAATGATTTTAACCACTGAAAAATTACTCCCCTAAATCCTGCATTATACAACTTACCTAAAAGTAAATCGTGGTCAACCATATTAAATGCTTTTGTCATATCAATGAAGAGAGCCATTGTAGATTTATTATTATTCAAACTGCCATAAAGCTGACTGCATAGCCTAAGAATTGCATCTTCGGTTGATTTTCCTGAACGAAAACCAAATTGATTTTCACTAAAAAACCTATTTTTATTTAGGAAAGAAGTAATTCTATTAATCATAAGTTTTTCAAAAATTTTTGAAAAAGTGGGAAGAATAGAAATAGGTCGGTAGTTAACCATATTTTTCTTATCACCCTTTTTAAAGAGGGGAATAACTTCAGCGCATTTAAATTGTTCAGGAAAACAGCCCTGTTCAACACTTAAGTTAAATATGTAACTCAAAACCTCTGAAACATAGGATGCAATTTTTGTAAGTACGTTACTAGATATTCCATCTGAAGTGCAAGAATTTTTATTTTTTATAGATAAAATTGTTTTGTAGGTTTCAAAAGAGGTTATCGAATTAAAAGCAAAGCTATTTGATTGTATAAATTCAGCATCTAGACAATGTTGATTATAACAATCACAATCATCACCGGTATTACTAGATGGCTTCAATATTTCAGATATTTCAGTAAAATATTCATTAAATTTATTTGATATACAGTTAACATCAGTTAGAGGAACATTATTAACTACAATAATTTCTATTACGTTTGGCTTTTTTGTTTTACCTAAAACGCTGTCAACAGCCTTCCATTCTTCTTTTATATTGCCTTTTGATTTTTCAAATAAGTTACAATAATACTTTTCGCGAGTCAATTCAACATTTGTACTAACAGCTTTACAAAGTGTGAGGTAATACTTTTTTAGCTTTACATTATTTGGATGTTTTTTTAGCTTAATACTAATTGTGTTCTTTTTTTTAATCTGCTTAAGGAGACTCTTATTCATCCAAGGCTTTAGAAATTTTTTTTTATTGGAATTTTTTATCGACACAGAAGTACATGACTCTATATGTTTTTGCAAGATTGAGATAAAAATAGCAAACGAAGTTGATGGGTCCGTTTCCGAATAAACCTGATCCCAAAATTCATATGCTTCAAAACATTCTGTAATAATATGTAATCGGTGGTATAATGCTCATTTCTTTGTGTTACTGAAGTAGAATTCAGATTATTTTGTAACTCATTAAATAAAATGATCGATTTATGATCAGTAATATTTAGGTCAAGAACACTTCCAAAAAATTTTGATTTATTGCTGACTTTCAAACGAGTAAAAATGTGGTCAATGGAAGTACTTGAAGATTCAGTAATGCGAGTTGGGTCATTAATAATTCCCTTTAGACCATTAGAAGCCATAAGAAACAAATAATTATCAATGTCTTTGTCGGATACGTTTAAGATATCAATATTAATATCTCCAATTAAAATTAAATTACAAGTTTTATTTATACAAAGAATTTGACTGAGTTCCTCTATAAACAAACTTTTACTAAACGCGTGCAATCTATATAAACATAACATTGTATAGTTTTCGTTTTGATAACAAAACGACAACTTTACAACATCCACGCTGCAAATGTCGATTTTTGAGAATTGGTGAACGAAATTTTCATCAATGTAAACTGCAACACCACCTGACGAATAAGATTCATTGCAACAACTAAAAAGCGCATAACCCGGTATACTATAAAGGCTCATTTCACTCTCATAAACCCAAATCTCTGTTAAAACTATTATAGCTGGCAATTTTTTAAATGAATCAATGTGAGCTAGGAAATTAAGAAAAATTTTTCTGATAAATAATTCAATTAAATGATATGTTATAATAAATTCATAAGAATTTATAATCGATATTTTATAATTTAATTATTTTTTGTATTCGGGACGATTATACGATCAGGATGGCCGATCTGTAGGCCATAATTCATTTATTAACATAAACAAAGTATCGAGCAGTGCCTTGCCAAACATACTGTTTTCCATTTATTCAAGTATATAATAAGAATAACCGACACATTTGTCGATAATAGTGTGTCTCATATGATCGTATGATTGTCTCGAAGTAAATAATATCCCGTATTATGCTTTGCTTTACTTATGTATATAAGTTTCAATTACTCTTTTATCGTTTTTCTTTGGCACTTCCCAATAAACCGTCGCTTTGAAAAGAACAACATTTTCTCTGGTATTTTTTTTAAAAAAAGTTTGAATCCAAATATCTGGATTTTGGATTATCCCTACACTTAATTCTTCAAAAGAGCTAAGAAAATCCTTAGATAAAAATAGTTTACAATTAAATGAATCGTTAATCGAGCTCAACAAATCTAAGCGACGAAAGTCAATTGCTCAGCAAAGCATTATTGAGAAAGCAAATGAAAATTCATCTGATTCTGAGGAAGACGATAATGAAGAACAATTGCCGCCTGTCGAGTTAAATAAATCAAACCGCAGAAAGTCAATTGCTCAGCAAAGCATTATTGAGAAAGCACAGGAAAATTCATCTGATCCAGAAGATGAGAATGAAGAACAATTGCCGCCTGTCGGGTTAAATAAATCAAACCGCAGAAAGTCAATTGCTTAGCAAAGCATTATTGAGAAAGCACATGAAAATTCTTCTGATCCAGAAGATAAATAAATAAAATAAATTAGGTGGCGCAACAGTCCGTAGAGAACCAGGGCCTAGTGACTTACAACTCTCAACCATTCCTGTGTGCGAGTACTGTTGTCAGGGATGGAGGGGACCTACAGTTTAATGCCGAATCCGAACGGCTAATTTGAGAAAGCACTTTTTCATGACAAGCATTACTCTTGGAGAATTTGTCAATTCCTCGCAAGAGGCAGTACCCGTTTTTTTTTTTTAAATTAAGGTGGCACAGGCAGGGATCGAACCCAAGACCTCTCGCATGACAGTCCAACGCACTAACCATCATGCCACGGGTACTACGATCCAGAAGATGGGAATGAAGAAAAATTGCCGCCTGTAGAGTTGAATAAATCAAACCGCCGGAAGTCTGTCTCTCGAAACACCTCAAAAGCTATAATCGAAAGTTCTATTGATTTAGAAGATGAGAACCACGAAAAATCATCTCCCGAAATAACTGACAATGAAATGGAAAGTTTTGACGAGGGTGGAGCCCAATTTTCTAATGATGATGATGATGATGAAGATGAAGAAGAAGAAAATGTCGCCGCAAACAACAAACAATCAACTTCAAAATTCTTTGGTGAAAATCAAGGAAACAAATCATCACTTAATCAGAGTTCCTCTTCGCGTAGAAAGTCAATCGCAGGCAATTAAAGTAAATTAGATAAACTTTCCAATTGGATCCAAAAACTAGCCTATCGTCTTCATTGCACGAAACGTTACATCGCAATGTTCTGAGAAAGTCGCTTAACCAAAGTCACAAGCAAAAGAAAGCAGACAGTGATTCTGAAGATGAAAATAACTCCTAACAAGAAGAAGAAGAAACAGAAGTAAATATGAAACAGAAGATTGTTTCCGAAAAGGGTTTGAGTGTATCGTTGAATAGCATTCAAATAAAAAAGAAAAAAGCTCAAAGAAGCTAAAGCAATTCGTAATTCCTCCACAATTGGTGTTTCTGTGCGAAAAGAACCATCCGACGATGAGGATTCATCAGAAGCTGAGCCTAGTGCTGCTAAAAACATTCTGTGGAAAATGCCGCTTCTTCGTTAGAAAATGATGATCAATCAGACCAAGATCAAAATTTATCTGCATCAGGAGTTAAACTTCTTAATATAAGCGAAGAAGATGTTTTGGAAAAAGTTAAAGATGTCCATCAAGTTGGTGCCTACAAGCCAAGAAAATCAATGTGCACTTCAATCATACGACCTGCTTCTCCATCAGATGCTGATAACAAGCAAAAAAAGCGAATCAAACGTACAAGTCTGTATCTTCAAGAAGAAACTGCATCCAATTCGTTTGTTGAAAATCTAGCTGAAGAAAGAAAGAAAATCAGTAAGAAGAAGAGAAAATCAAATAGCTTCTGTGGTGTTATTGCACCATCATCGGCTGATGGAGATGATAAAGATGAAGAGATTAAAGTGAAAAAACCAAGGTCAGAGAAAAAATTTAAGAAATCTTTCGACCCAGAAGAAAAAGTCGCAACTGTTCAAAATGTTCTCAGTCGATGTGAGCAAATGATTGAGGCTGCAAATGAAGCGAAACGTAAAGCTAAACTTCAAGCTAAGAAGGTTAAAGTTAAGAAACCAAAATGGATGGACAAAGAAGAAAAAGCCACAAAAGATGCAGAAAAGGAGGTGGAAATTCCATTGGTCAGTAAAAAGGAAATCAAACGGAAGGAAAAAATGAAGAAGGAGCTAGCAAAAGCTCTTAAGCACTCAGCGTCTGTTCTTACTAAAGCTATGGATCCAATACCGAAAGCTAAACAGCCAAAACTTGAAACCTCCAATATCAATCCATCAAAGCGATTAGAAATGGAATTCCTAGATTCACTTATGGAACTATCAAATGCCAATAAGAAAAAGGCAAAAGAAATTGAAACAACTCCGCCATCTGATAAAGAAAATTCAAAGAAAAAATCCAATAAACAAAAATACAAAATCGAAAGCATACACAAAAGAATTGAATTAGATATAGAAACATTAGAGACTGCATGTGGAACAGTTCGTGTTGAGCCATCAACTCCGAAAAAGCTACGTTATCAATATGGTTTCCGTGAAAGTCCAAAAACGCCAGAAATTAAAGGAAATGTTGGCTCAACCAACTTTTGGTGGAATTTATTCCAAAATTAAAGTAGTCAACTTTGAATTTATAAAAAGAACAACTTTAATTTCCTGAAAATATAGTTAAATTATACATTAACAATTCCTATATAATATTATTTTCTTTTCTTTTATTACGTTTAGTCAGTGGCGGACTAAGGGGGGGGCGGTGGGGGCGGTACGCCCCGGGTGGCTGACTAATAGGGGGTGCCATCAGTAACAGAAAAATAACTTTGCACACTACAAAAAATAAAAACACAAATAAAACAATAAATTTGTTTCCCAAATAACTACCTATATATATGTGTGCATGAATTTCGTTACTGGCCTATTCTCTTAATATAAGTAATATGGAATTAAAATATTTATCGCCCAAGAGCAAATACCAAGCGTCGCAGTTCTGTGTTCAGTTCTTTTTTCTTTACTGATATGAGTATTTGTATGAAAATTATGCCAGGCGAAAAGGCTCAAGATGCTGGTTTGACGTTGGAAGAGGAAACACGAAGAGCCATGTTAGAATGTCAGGATACATTTTATACTGAATTTGTGCATCGATCTAAGGCCATGGAAGATATTGCGTCAGTTTTCTCAGCTCTTCAACCGAAAATATTGCTGTATGGAACGGAAGAAGAACTGCGGGCTGTGGTTCCAATGCTTACCTCAACATTTACAGAACTTACAGACAACAGTATCATATTGGAAATCCAGCGAATTCGGCGTCACATGGTAGCTTCAAAGATAAATTTAAAAGATGCAGAAATTTGGACAGCCTTTGAATTTTAAAGCTTCATTGTTAAGTGGGATTTTTCAGACTCTTTACCGAGTCTGTCATTGGCGATGAGAATTTATTTAACAATTTGCGTCTCAGTGGCATCGTGTAAACGAAGCTTTTCCAAATTAAAATTAATAAAGACTTATCTAAGATCAACGATGAGCCAAAATAGGTTGACTAATTTGGCTATACTTTCAATCGAAACGGAGCACACAAAAAATATAGATTTTAATGATATAATCGAAACATTCAGTACAATAAAAGCTCGTAAGCACCTTTAAATAAAATCTTTGTTCGTGTTTTTTTCTTAAATTTTTCAAGGGGTGTAAGCTTGCTTTACCGCCCCGGGTGTCACTGCCTCTTAGTCCGCCACTGTGTTTAGTTTCCAACTTATATATTAATTTGCTTTAAGAGTTTGTTCTCTGATTTTAATTTGATTATAAAGCATACTTAATTTGCTTTGCTAGTGACTTTTCTCAAAATGGTAGATTTAATGCATATTTCTAAATTTCCGGTGTTCAACAGTTAAACGTTTAAGAGTGAGATAGATACTAAGCTAGTATAATATATATTGCGCCTTTTCTTGGAATTAAAAGAAATAGTAGTGCCATGAAAGGTGGTTCCAAGTTCGCTTAACACTCCCCCCCGGTAACTGGGTTAGGATCCAGCTTACCACTTCCATCGAACTGGTGAACCTCAAGGACTGCAAGCTTAACAACTGGGCGATTATAAATCCCTGTTTGAGTCTGTACAACTGCGCTCCATATGGTCCCATCTTTTCCAGAAATCACCTGGAGAACTTTACCTTTAGGCCAAGACTTCCTCGGATTGTTTTGGTCAACGATTACTACGATATCGCCTACTTGCAAAGGTTTCTGTGGTGAGTACCATTTAGTTCGCAGGGTCAAGTCAGGCAAATATTGGCGAATCCATCTGTGCCAAAAAGTTTGCGCATACTTTTCAGCTGCTAACCAATTCTTTTTAATGGCTGCTCCGTCATCTACAAGAGGTTGACACAAATTTTCTTGATTTGCATAACCAACCAATAAATGATTTGGAGTCAGTGCCTCATGATTCTCACTATCTATGGGTACGTAGCTTAAGGGTAGTGAATTCACGATGCTTTCAATTTCTGTCATCATGCTCGTCAATAGCTCGTCATTGGGGTTCCGGGTTAGAGATATTTCTACTAGGGTTTGTTTTACAGATCTTACCATACGCTCCCAGCACCCACCCAATTGGGGGGCTGCTGGGGGAATGAAGTTCCACTTCAGCTCAAGTTCAAACTCTTTGGCTAATACGTGTCCGTTCAACTCATTTAAGGCTTGCTGTAGTTCTTTACTTGCACCTCGAACATTTTTACCGTTATCTGAATACACTTCTTTAGGCATACCTCGTCTGGAAATAAATCTTTTGAAGCCCAAAATGCTAGAATCACTAGACAGACTGTAAACTATCTCTATGTGGATTACGCGTAGTGTCAAACATGTTAACAGCATAGGCCATCTTTTTTCAACACGCTGCCGACTTTAACGTAGAGCGGCCCGAAGTAATCCACTCCGGTGTAGGAAAAGGGTCTCTGGAATGGTTGAAGACGAGCATAGGGTAGGTTGGCCATGCGAGGAGGCAACGCTTTGGTTCTGTTGTTCTTGCAGTGTTGACATTGTTGCTGGACTTCTTTCAAAATACGTCTCAAGTTTGGGATGTAATAATCTCGCCGAAGTTCGTTAACCACTGTCTCCTTGAAGAGGTGGTGAAATCTGAGGTGACATTCATAAATTACTAGGTGAGTGATTTTGTGGTCTTTCGGTAAGATAATTGGTCGTTTAGTTTCAAATGGAACATTGCGTATTGCATCGATTCGTCCGGAGATTCGAATTATTTGGTGTTGGTGGTCTAGGTAGGGTGAAAGTTTATATAGTGAACTGGCTTTATTGATGCTAACCTCATTTTTGGAAACTATTCCAGTGACTAGAGCTTCAAATTCGTTGGCAAAACCTTCTTTTTGACAAAGTTGAAAGAGATATTTTCTTGCCGCTTTCTTTTCATCAAGGATTGATTCGTCTTCTTCACGTAAAGCGTTTGGTTTACGCCATTTTTTTACGAAGATTCTTACGAAGCGATATATATATATCATTGTTTTGAGAAGACTTGTCCATCTTGAGAACCGGTAGACATCTATTACACGTGAATTTGTTGTAGCGCAATGTACGAAACATTCTTTAATTTCTTCTGAACCCTCACTATCCGAGGAGAAATCTGGACCTTCTATTGCAAGAGGAAGAGGGTTGTGGTACAAAAATGTTGGTCCTTTATACCATCTGCTTGAGGAACTGAATTCGCAATTATTCTTAATTTTTGATGCATCGTCAGCAATGTTATCCTTTGTGGAAACCCAGTTCCACTCGTTAGCGTTCGAGCTTTCAAGTATTTCTCCAATTCGAATGGCCACACAACTTTTAAATTTTTTGTTATTTGACTTTGTCCAGAACATTACGACTTGAGAATCTGTCCTAAATGTGACCTTATCGAAATTTATTGTGTGCCTGTTTTGTATAAACTTTGAAAGTCTGACTCCCAATACAGCCGCTTCTAACTCAAGCCGAGGAATTGAAAGCGTTTTTATTGGCGCTACTTTCGTTTTCGCGCTGATAAGGGAACATTCAACCTCATCTTTAGTAGAGACTCTCATGTATGCTACTGCAGCCATAGCTTCTTCTCCCGCATCAACGAAGATATGCAACTCGACCCGACTGCCCTTTCCAAATTGTAGGTTAGTGAGATATTTTCTATCTAGAGATATTTCTTATGTTGGGAATCAGGTTCAACCATGATTTCCATTTTTGAAATTGTTAAATTGGATTTCATCATCTTCGCTTTCATCTTGGGCAGTTGCAGTTATTGATTTTCGTTTTGGAGATTTAGTAAGTCTTTTCTTTTGTGGTGATTGTTGTTGCTCATTTTTTTGTAAGTCATCATTACTACTATCACCACTCTCAGCTGTACTTAGTTTCCTTGACTTTTTCGGCGATTTCGATTCATCTTTCGAGTTACTCTTTTCATTCAAGGACTTCCTCACACTTTTGTTGAGATTTTCCAAATTATCCGATGGATTTATGGATTTTCTTGATTTATTCAATGATGTTTCAGTAATAAGCTCAAAATCTGCTTCGCAAGCTGTTAGAGATTAGAGCAACAAGGCACAACACCGACGGCACCATAGTAGAGCAACAAGGCACAACACCGACGGCACCATAGCAAAAAATAAACAACATTCCAACCACCAGCTGCATTTGCGCGCGAGCACAACAACAATGCGCGAGCATTTACTAGACCTATTTCTCGGTCCACAAATTTCCAACAACAATAACCATGAGCAGAGCAACGGCGCACAGTGGTGCGAGAGCGGAAAAAAGTCTTTTTAAGAGGTTATATTTATCCTTTTAAATTGTATGTTTAAGTACTCTTATATAACCCGAGCGTATGATTTAAAAGTATTTTTTAATATATATATTGTATGTTCTGATTTACAAGCCCTCAAAGTTGAAAAATAATTTTACTCAAATCGCGAACCGTATTTTCAACAAATTTTGAGATGTTTTTTTCCGAAGTTCCTTTAAATAAATTCTCTAGCTTCTTAAATAATTTAATTGGTTTATTTTCGATTATATAAAATAAAAAAAAAATGATTATTTATAAAAGATACCTTCTATAAGTAGTCTGAAACTTAAGTACTAGGAAAAAATGCGTTTTTTTTAAACTTTTTGATTTCAAAAAAAAGCTCCAAAAGACTCCAAGAAAGTAAGTATGCCAGCATATGCTCCATACATTCATGTTAAAGATGTGGAAGTTATGATCAAAAATGTTTCACTGAATCGGATTTCAAAAAACTGCGTTTTGACGGTGGTGTTTACCAAAAAGTTTGATTTCTTCGTTATTAATTGTCAGAATGAACTGGTTAAGCCCATTATTTTAAGACAAAATGTCAAACTTTATTTTAAAAATAAAACAAAATTAATACATTGACACAGGTCTGAGAATTTCGATTTTTGCGAAACCATTTATTTCTGCCCGGAAAATTTTTTCAACTTTGAACTCAATTTTCTCGGAAACAACACATGAAAAGCAATACAGTTTTATGATATTTTAAATTATATGATAGAGCTTAATAAAAAATAAAGAAAATGATTAGGGATAATCCTTCATTTTTTTATTTTTTGCTAAAAGTAGGGCAGGTAGAAATAAAAAAGGTGTTATTTTTAAAGTTTTATTGCTTTGTTTTTGTTGTGTATTGCGTAATTTTTTATTACCTGACTTATTAGAATAAAATCTCTTACTTAAATCTATATATATAAAGGATTAATTAAAAAACGTATTGAGTTATTGAGCATTAGTGCAAGGTTTTTAAGAAGAAAATACTTCCAATCAGCGCAGACGCTAAAAACCTCATTTTAGCGTTATAAAATTACTAATTCATTGTTTTTTTATTTATTTTTTGTATGTATTTATCTATTTATTTATTTAATTTTATAATATACATAGTTAGTAATACTATTTTGTTCAAAATAAAAAGTTAAGATTTTATTAAAAAAAAACTTTTATTTAAATATAACATCAAAAGCCTCAAATTTTAGAAAAATGCCAATAACTTTTTTTCTAATATTTTTTTCTTGACGTGTGTTTTAAATATCATTAAAATTTGTTTTATAGTTCAGATTTTACAGACTTTTTTCTGCTCTCCCATACAAAATCAAAAACCCTCAAATTTTAGAAAAATGTCAATAACTTTTTTTCTAATAATTTTTTCTTGACCAAATTTTGACCAAGCATGTATAAGACTAATCTCAACTTGTGTTTCCAATTTCATTAAAATTCGTTCAATAGTTCAAATTTTACAAATTTTTTTCCGTTCTCCCATACAAAAATCAAAAACCCTCAAATTTTAGAAAAACGTCAATAACTTTGTTTATAATTTTTTTTTCAACCAAATTTTGACCAAATATGTAAAAGACTAATCTAAACATGTTTGCCAAATTTCATTTTAATCCGTTGAACCGTTCAGATTTTACAGACTTTTTTCCGCTCTCCCATACAAACTGAACCATTGTGCGGCGCCGACAAGAAAGTATTCTTCGTCCGGTAGATTGTTGGGAACGAGCACAACAACAACCACATTAACGCAGCGCATCCTCTTCATCGACGACGTTGACGATCGAATCGAGATCAGACCATCAACATGCAGGTGTGCAGGCCGCACCCCTTTTCATAGTGTGTCGATAAGAGGTACTTGCGGACCGAGAACGGTCGCATCGAGCATCCGACATGGGGTGATTTAGGACACACCCTCTTTCATACAACGTCGATGAGCGGTGTTTGCGATCGAGAGCAGGCAGCAGGGTAGAGATGAGCATTACAGTCCATTTTCTTTCTTCTTGGAAATAAATTCCTGCAAAGAAAAATTATATTTTGTTTTTTATTCATCATCGAACACAAGCTGGATCTTGGGTTGTTAAGGATTTCTTCCTTGGAGACTGAGTGAGAGGTGAGACGCTTTGGTGACTTAATATTATTGTTTTAGATGATTCCATTGATAATGTGGCTTTAAATAGTTCCATTAAAAAATCAAGAGTTTCGATTAAAAAAGAGAATCTAAGTAGTACCGATATGAAAAAGGAAAACGAATCAACTCCGAAAAAGAAATCTCCAAAATTATCAACTTCGGGAAATAATTCAAGGAGAAGAAGTATCAATATTGAAACACCTAGTCCAAGTAAAAATGCAAATGATAACACGCCAGTTAAATCCGCATCAAAGAGAGATTCTTTACGAAAAGAAAACACCCCAGAGGAGCAAAAAGGTAGTGTAAAAAAAACCAAAAGTGCTCAAAAAGGAAAACAATCGAGTGATGCTAAAGAATCGCCATTGGTCTTTGATAAAATGGAAACATCAGGTTAAAGTCCTTCTAGGAAAATCTCTCTTACATCCCTGCAGAGACAGGCGTTGCACGACTTAGCCTTTCGGATACTAAAAACCAATCCAGTCCAGCAAAGTCTGTTCAATCGGCAAAAAAAAAGTCCTGCTAAGAAAAACCATCCAGAACCATTGAAAAACGTTGCATTCAATGAAGAAGAAGACGAAAATAAAGTTAAAAGTGTATACCCAAAGACACCGGGTTTGGTTAAAAGCAAGAGTTATATTCTAGATGGATCATCAAATGATGTCGATAAAGATGAAACTTACAAATCTAGAAAAGATCAGTCCTTTGAGGCAAACAACGGTACAAAATCTGACAAAGAAAGCTCAGATAACGAAGAAGAAATGACAGGTCTTGACTCAAAAACACCCTACAAATTGAAACTAAAGGCAGTTGAGAGCAGCACACCCATTCAAAACTCCCCGCAAAAGCAGAACAAAACATCAGATCTCCAGGAACAACAAAAAGAGAAATCAGCTAAGGGAGAACTACAACAACAACAAGAAGGAGTTACTGCTTTTCCCAAGTCCTGGACTAGGTCCGTGTCCGGATCTGTTGCAAATACATCGAAAATCGATTGTATTCTGCTTGAGAAATCGTTGCAAGAAAAACAAATACTGCAAAAAACCAATAAATCACAAAGTAATTCATCAAAGAACAGCATCACAAGTAACAAGCGTTCTCATCTCATGATCCAGACGTTTCCGAAGCCGAAGACGATATACTCGAAGAAGACTGTGAAGAATATGATGATGATGACGATGAAGAAAACAACCAAAATGCAGAAAAAACTATATTCCTAGATGATGAAGCAATGGAAGTTGTTGATGGTGAAGAATCTATGGACTCCGAAGAAAGGGCATACTTGGAAGAGAACGAAGTTCCAGAATATGGTGAATCAATTGGCAGTCAGGACAGTGATGAAGAAGGTGATGATTGTGATGATGAGCCTGACGAAGAAGATGCTGCATTTGTAGTTTCCGATAATGAAGCTGTCGAAGAATAATTTATTTATTCCATCTATCGAGTACAATCTCTTTTAGACTAATATACTTAATTATAATGTTTATATAAAAAAAAATATATAAATATAAATACCTACATATAAATAATCTTAAACAAATAGTAAAATAATTTATAAAATAAAACGCCTCACAAAAGAATTTCATTTAAAGAATTTTTTAATTTTACTCTACTCCATTGTAAGTTAATTATACATCGCATACAGAATTAAAAAAAGCACAAGAACGAGATATGGGATCACTTTTTCCATAGTTGGTGTAATGACGCGGTGTAGAAAAAAATATATTTCTTTCCCTGAGAGGTCTTGAAGGAACATGAATTGGGTAAAGTGCAAGCAGCATAGAACAATCTATATGGTTACATATAACATCTCTGGCTAAAAGAACAAAACACTGTTTCCTTCTGATTTGAAGGGTTTTCAAGCCTAAAAGTAAGCACCTCTAACTTCTAAGCTCTGAAGATGAAGTCGATCCCGACAAAAACCATACAAACGAATTTATCAAGAGACTCAATCATCAGATGAAGAAGAAGTTGTACCTGGCAAAGATGAAACTGACTTTTGTTTGTTGGTTGATTCTTCCGCAGAAGTGGGTGATAAATCTTTAAATAAGTCATTGAAAAATAATGCTGCTGATATCAAAAACAAATCGACCATAGACAAATCTTTGAAAGAATTCAATAGCAACGATATCGATAAGAAGACTGTTGAGCAAGAAGAAGATGTATCCAAAAACAAAAATGAAGATAAAGACGGTGCAGCTGAACCACCTACTAAAGATATTAGTGAAAATAATACTTCGAAGAAGGTTTCAAGGAAATCTGAAAGTAAAAGCAAGGCTGATGTTGAAGACATTCCATCAGAACAAGAAAGTAAGCCCATACTATCTGTTGACGATAATGATTCAGATACAGATATGCAAGAAGAAGAAGATGAAAAATGTCAAAAGAAGCCAGAAGCATCAACAAATGTTGAAGAGGGAAAAGAAACCAGTCTACAGAAGTCACCTAAAAAGAATAATAATAAGTCGCCAAAGCGTCTCACTCAGTCTCCAAGGAAGAAATCCTTAACAACCGAAGATTCAGCTTGCGAAGCAGATTTTGAGCTTATTACTGAAACATCATTGAATAAATCAAGAAAATCCATAAATCCATCGGATAGTTTGGAAAATCTCAACAAAAGTGTGAGAAAGTCCTTGAATGAAAAGAGTATTTCGAGAGATGAATCGAAATCGCCGAAAAAGTCAAGGAAACTAAGTACAGCTGAGAGTGGTGATAGTAGTAATGATGACTTACAAAAAAACGAGCAACAACAATCACCACAAAAGAAAAGACTTACTAAATCTGAACGTTTTTGAACAACAACAACAACTTAAAGGTGCTACCACTCATTGTTTTTGGCTGGAGATATAGCTATTTCGTGCTTTGCCACTTTTGCACTCATCAGTCTCCTTTGTTTGTGGTGCTGAGCTTTAATCCAATTTTATTTGAAAAACTTTATACACAACATAGGATTCGAACCCACGCATATCAGATTTGCTCAGTCTTAGAAGTCGTGTGCACTACGCACTCCACTACTTTTGACCACTGACGTCACAGGTCGAGATGTGCTAATTGTTTATCAAATGCAAATGATACGTACTACAAATTGTAAGTCTATCAAATAAGGTATGGAGAAAAATGGAGGCGGAACAAAACAGCATACTTAAAGGAGCTTATAAAAATGTTGATGCTTCAAATGCATTTGATAAACAATTAGCACATCTCGACCTGTGACGTCAGTGGTCAAAAGTAGTGGAGTGCGTAGTGCACACGACTTCTAAGACTGAGCAAATCTGATATGCGTGGGTTCGAATCCTATGTTGTGTATAAAGTTTTTCAAATAAAATTGGATTAAAGCTCAGCACCACAAACAAAGGAGACTGATGAGTGCAAAAGTGGCAAAGCACGAAATAGCTATATCTCCAGCCAAAAACAATGAGTGGTAGCACCTTTAAGTTGTTGTTGTTGTTCAAAAACGTTCAATAAAATTAAAAGGAATGGTCAAGTCTAACAAACTGACATTCTAGTACGAATAGTACAATAAAAAATAATAAAAATAATGACTTACTAAATCTCCAAAACGAAAATCAATAACTGAACTGCCCAAGATGAAAGCGAAGATGATGAAAACCAATTTAACACCACTAAAAATTCAAGAAAGTCTGTGAATAGAAAGTCGATTAGTATTTCAGAGAACGAAGAAGCTCACAATGTTAGTCGAAGGAAATCTGTAGCAAAATCTGATTCATTAAACGAGGCAAACGAAAAGTCTAAATCTCGAAAATCTTTGAATGAATCCAGAAAATCCCTGATTCGAACATCAACTGAAGAAACAAATGACCCTGAAGACCAAAGTACAGTGGAAAAAACAAAACTTTCATTAGATGATGGATCTGAACCAGAGGAAACATTGTCAGCTTCTGAAAATCCATTGGATTCTTCTGCTGGAGTGTCGCTTAATTCTTCGAAAAAGCTAAGAAAATCCTTAGATAAAAATAGTTTACAATTAAATGAATCGTCAAGCGAGCTTAACAAATCTAAGCGACGAAAGTCAATTGCTCAGCAAAGCATTATTGAGAAAGCAAATGAAAATTCATCTGATTCTGAAGAAGATGATAATGAAGAACAATTGCCGCCTGTCGAGTTAAATAAATCAAACCGCAGAAATTCAATTGATCAGCAAAGCATTATTGAGAAAGCACAGGAAAATTCATCTGATCCAGAAGAGAGAATGAAGAACAATTGCCGCCTGTCGAGTTAAAAAAATTTCTGTCATCATGCTCATCAATAGCTCGTCATTGGGGTTCCGGGTTGGAGATATTTCTACTAGGGTTTGTTTTACAGATCTTACCATACGTTCCCAGCACCCATCCAATTGGGGGGCTGCTGGGGGAATGAAGTTCCACTTCAGCTGAAGTTCAAACTCTTTGGCTAATACGTGTCCGTTCAACTCATTTAAGGCTTGCTGTAGTTCTTTACTTGCACCTCGAACATTTTTACCGTTATCTGAATACACTTCTTTAGGCATACCTCGTCTGGAAATAAATCTTTTGAAGCCCAAAATGTAAGAATCACTAGACAGACTGTAAACTATCTCTATGTGGATTGCGCTTAGTGTCAAACATGTTAACAGCATAGCCCATCTTTTTTCAACACGCCTGCCGACTTTAACGTAGAGCGGCCCGAAGTAATCCACTCCGGTGTAGGAAAAGGGTCTCTGGAATGGTTGAAGATGAGCATAGGGTAGGTTGGCCATGCGAGGAGGCAACGGTTTGGTTCTGTTGTTCTTGCAGTGTTGACATTGTTGCTGGACTTTTTTCAAAATACGTCTCAAGTTTGGGATGCAATAATCTCGCCGAAGTTCGTTAACCACTGTCTCGCTGAAGAGGTGGTGAAATCTGAGGTGACATTCATAAATTACTAGGTGAGTGATTTTGTGGTCTTTCGGTAAAATAATTGGTCGTTTAGTTTCAAATGGAACATTGCGTATTGCATCGATTCGTCCGGAGATTCGAATTATTTGGTGTTCGTCTAGGTAGGGTGAAAGCTTATATAGTGAACTGGCTTTATTGATGCTAACCTCATTTTTGGAAACTATTCCAGTGACTAGAGCTTCAAATTCGTTGGCAAAACCTTCTTTTTAACAAAGTTGAAAGAGATATTTTCTTGCCGCTTCCTTTTCATCAAGGATTGATTCGCCATTTTTTACGAATATTCTTACGAAGCGATATATGTATATATATCATTGTTTTGAGAAGACTTGTCCATCTTGAGAACCGGTAGACATCTATTACACGTTAATTTGTTGTAGCGCAATGTACGAAACATTCTTTAATTTCTTCTGAACCCTCACTATCCGAGGAGAAATCTGGACCTTCTATTGCAAGAGGAAGAGGGTTGTGGTACAAAAATGTTGGTCCTTTATACCATCTGCTTGAAGAACTGAATCCGCAATCAGCAACGTTATCCTTTGTGGAAACCCAGTTCCACTCTTTAGCGTTCGAGCTTTCAAGTGTTTCTCCAATTCGAATGGCCACAAAACTTTTAATTTTTTTGTTATTTGACTTTATCCAGCTGATTACAACTTGAGAATCTGTCCAAAATGTGACCTTATCGAAATTTATTGTGTGACTGTTTTGTATAAACTTTGAAAGTGTGACTCCCAATACAGCCGCTTCTAACTCAAGCCGAGGAATTGAAAGCGTTTTTATTGGCGCTACTTTCGTTTTCGCGCTGATAAGGAAACATTCAACCTCATCTTTAGTAGAGACTCTCATGTATGCTACTGCAGCCATGGCTTCTTCTCCCGCATCAACGAAGATATGCAACTCGACCCGACTGCCTTTTCCAAATTGTAGGTTAGTGAGATATTTTCTATCTATAGAGATATTTCTTATGTTGGGAATCAGGTTCAACCATGATTTCCATTTTTGAAATTGTTAAATTGGTTTTCATCATCTTCGCTTTCATCTTGGGCAGTTGCAGTTATTGATTTTCGTTTTGGAGATTTAGTAAGTCTTTTCTTTTGTGGTGATTGTTGTTGCTCATTTTTTTGTAAGTCATCATTACTACTATCACCACTCTCAGCTGTACTTAGTTTCCTTGACTTTTTCGGCGATTTCGATTCATCTTTCGAGTTACTCTTTTCATTCAAGGACTTCCTCACACTTTTGTTGAGATTTTCCAAACTATCCGATGGATTTATGGATTTTCTTGATTTATTCAATGATGTTTCAGTAATAAGCTCAAAATCTGCTTCGCAAGCTGAATCTTCGGTTGTTAAGGATTTCTTCCTTGGAGACTGAGTGAGACGCTTTGGCGACTTATTATTATTCTTTTTAGGTGACTTCTGTAGACTGGTTTCTTTTCCCTCTTCAACATTTGTTGATGCTTCTGGCTTCTTTTGACATTTTTCATCTTCTTCTTCTTGCATATCTGTATCTGAATCATTATCGTCAACAGATAGTTTGAGCTTACTTTCTTCTTCTGATGGAATGTCTTCAACATCAGCCTTGCTTTTACTTTCAGATTTCCTTGCAACCTTCTTCGAAGTATTATTTTCACTAATATCTTCAGTAGGTGGTTCAGCTGCACCGTCTTTATCTTTATTTTTGTTTTTGGATACATCTTCTTTTTGTTCAACAGTCTTCTTATCGATATCGTTGCTATTGAATTCTTTCAAAGATTTGTCTATGGTCGATTTGTTTTTGATATCAGCAGCATTATTTTTCAATTACTTATTTAAAGATTTATCACCCACTTCTGCGGAAGAATCAACCAAAAAACAAAAGTCAGTGTCATCTTTGCCAGGTACAACTTCTTCTTCATCTGATGATTGAGTCTCTTGATAAATTCGTTTGTATGGTTTTTGTTGGGATGTTTTTAATTTCACTTCGACTTCATCTTCAGAGCTTAGAAGTTCTTCGACAGCTTCATTATCGGAAACTACAAATGCAGCATCTTCTTCGTCAGGCTCATCATCACAATCATCACCTTCTTTTTCACTGTCCTGACTGCCAATTGATTCACCATATTCTGGAACTTCGTTCTCTTCCAAGTATGCCCTTTCTTCGGAGTCCATAGATTCTTCACCATCAACAACTTCCATTGCTTCATCATCTAGGAATATAGTTTTTTCTGCATTTCGGTTGTTTTCCTCATCGTCATCATCATCATATTCTTCACAGTCTTCTTCGAGTATATCGTCTTCGGCTTCGGAAACGTCTGGATCATGAGATGAGAACGCTTGTTACTTGTGCTGCTGTTCTTTGATGAATTACTTTGTGATTTATTGGTTTTTTGCAGTATTTGTTTTTCTTGCAACGATTTCTCAAGCAGAATACAATCGATTTTCGATGTATTTGCAACAGATCCGGACACAGACCTAGTCCAGGACTTGGGAAAAGCAGTAACTCCTTCTTGTTGTTGTTGTTGTTCTCCCTTAGCTGATTTCTCTTTTTGTTGTTCCTGGAGATCTGATGTTTTGTTCTGCTTTTGCGGGGAGTTTTGAATGGGTGTGCTGCTCTCAACTGCCTTTAGTTTCAATTTGTAGGGTGTTTTGAGTCAAGACCTGTCATTTCTTCTTCGTTATCTGAGTTTTCTTTGTCAGATTTTGTACCGTTGTTTGCCTCAAAGGACTGATCTTTTCTAGATTTGTAAGTTTCATCTTTATCGACATCATTTGATGATCCATCTAGAATATAACTCTTGCTTTTAACCAAACCCGGTGTCTTTGGGTATACACTTTTAACTTTATTTTCGTCTTCTTCTTCATTGAATGCAACGTTTTTCAATGGTTCTGGATGGTTTTTCTTAGCAGGACTTTTTTTTTGCCGATTGAACAGACTTTGCTGGACTGGATTGGTTTTTAGTATCCGAAAGGCTAAGTCGTGCAACGCCTGTCTCTGCAGGGATGTAAGAGAGATTTTCCTAGAAGGACTTTAACCTGATGTTTCCATTTTATCAAAGACCAATGGCGATTCTTTAGCATCACTCGATTGTTTTCCTTTTTGAGCACTTTTGGTTTTTTTTACACTACCTTTTTGCTCCTCTGGGGTGTTTTCTTTTCGTAAAGAATCTCTCTTTGATGCGGATTTAACTGGCGTGTTATCTTCTGCATTTTTACTTGGACTAGGTGTTTTAATATTGATACTTCTTCTCCTTGAATTATTTCCCGAAGTTGATAATTTTGGAGATTTCTTTTTCGGAGTTGATTCGTTTTCCTTTTTCATATCGGTACTACTTAGATTCTCTTTTTTAATCGAAACTCTTGATTTTTTAATAGAACTATTATCAATGGAATCATCTAAAACAATAATATTAAGTCGCCAAAGCGTCTCACTCAGTCTCCAAGGAAGAAATCCTTAACAACCGAAGATTCAGCTTGCGAAGCAGATTTTGAGCTTATTACTGAAACATCATTGAATAAATCAAGAAAATCCATAAATCCATCGGATAATTTGGAAAATCTCAACAAAAGTGTGAGGAAGTCCTTGAATGAAAAGAGTAACTCGAAAGATGAATCGAAATCGCCGAAAAAGTCAAGGAAACTAAGTACAGCTGAGAGTGGTGATATTAGTAATGATGACTTACAAAAAAATGAGCAACAAAAATCACCACAAAAGAAAAGACTTACTAAATCTCCAAAACGAAAATCAATAACTGAACTGCCCAAGATGAAAGCGAAGATGATGAAAACCAATTTAACACCACTAAAAATTCAAGAAAGTCTGTGAATAGAAAGTCGATTAGTATTTCAGAGAACGAAGAAGCTCACAATGTTAGTCGAAGGAAATCTGTAGCAAAATCTGATTCATTAAACGAGGCAAACGAAAAGTCTAAATCTCGAAAATCTTTGAATGAATCCAGAAAATCACTGATTCGAACATCAACTGAAGAAACAAATGACCCTGAAGACCAAAGTACAGTGGAAAAAACAAAACTTTCATTAGATGATGGATCTGAACCAGAGGAAACATTGTCAGCTTCTGAAAATCCATTGGATTCTTCTGCTGGAGTGTCGCTTAATTCTTCGAAAAAGCTAAGAAAATCCTTAGATAAAAATAGTTTACAATTAAATGAATCGTCAAGCGAGCGCAACAAATCTGAGCGACGAAAGTCAATTGCCCAGCAAAGCATTATTGAGAAAGCACAGGAAAATTCATCCGATCCAGAAGATGAGAATGAAGAACAATTGCCGCCTGTCGAGTTAAATAAATCAAACCGCAGAAAGTCAATTGCTCAGCAAAGCATTATTGAGAAAGCACATGAAAATTCATCTGATCCAGAAGATGAGAATGAAGAACAATTGCCGCCTGTAGAGTTAAATAAATCAAACCGCAGAAAGTCAATTGCTCAGCAAAACACACAGAAAAATTCATCTGATTCTGAAGAAGATACAAAACGAGTTAAATAAATCAAACCGCCGGAAGTCTGTCTCTCGAAACACCTCAAAAGCTATAATCGAAAGTTTTATTGATTCAGAAGAAGAGAACCACGAAAAATCATCTCCCGAAATAACTGACAATGCAATGGAAAGTTTTGACGAGGGTGGAGCCCAATTTTCTAATGATGATGATGATGATGAAGATGAAGAAGAAGAAAATGTCGCCGCAAACAACAAACAATCAACTTCAAAATTCTTTGGTGAAAATCAAGGAAACAAATCATCACTTAATCAGAGTTCCTCTTCGCGTAGAAAGTCAATCGCAGGCAATGAAAGTAAATTATTTCCAATTGGATCCAAAAACTAGCCTATCGTCTTCATTGCACGAAACGTTACATCGCAATGTTCTGAGAAAGTCGCTTAACCAAAGTCACAAGCAAAAGGAAGCAGACAGTGATTCTGAAGATGAAAATAACTCCTCACAAGAAGAAGAAGAAGAAGAAACAGAAGTAAATATGAAACAGAAGATTGTTTCCGAAAAGGGTTTGAGTGTATCGTTGAATAGCATTCAAATAAAAAAGAAAAAGCTCAAAGAAGCTAAAGCAATTCGTAATTCCTTCACAATTGGTGTTTCTGTGCGAAAGGAACCATCCGACGATGAGGATTCATCAGAAGCTGAGCCTAGTGCTGCTAAAAAACATTCTGTGGAAAATGCCGCTTCTTCGTTAGAAAATGATGATCAATCAGACCAAGATCAAAATTTATCTGCATCAGGAGTTAAACTTCTTAATATAAGCGAAGAAGATGTTTTGGAAAAAGTTAAAGATGTCCATTAAGTTGGTGCCTACAAGCCAAGAAAATCAATGTGCACTTCAATCATACGACCTGCTTCTCCATCAGATGCTGATAACAAGCAAAAAAAGCGAATCAAACGTACAAGTCTGTATCTTCAAGAAGAAACTGTATCCAATTCGTTTGTTGAAAATCTAGCTGAAGAAAGAAAGAAAATCAGTAAGAAGAAGAGAAAATCAAATAGCTTCTGTGGTGTTATTGCACCATCATCGGTTGATGGAGATGATAAAGATGAAGAGATTAAAGTGAAAGAACCAAGGTCAGAGAAAAAATTAAAGAAATCTTTCGACCCAGAAGAAAAAGTCGAAATTGTTCAAAATGTTCTCAGTCGATGTGAGCAAATGATTGAGGCTGCAAATGAAGCGAAACGTAAAGCTAAACTTCAAGCTAAGAAGGTTAAAGTTAAGAAACCAAAATGGATGGACAAAGAAGAAAAAGCCACAAAAGATGCAGAAAAGGAGGTGGAAATTCCATTGGTCAGTAAAAAGGAAATCAAACGGAAGGAAAAAATGAAGAAGGAGCTAGCAAAAGCTCTTAAGCAGTCATCGTCTGTTCTTACTAAAGCTATGGATCCAATACCGAAAGCTAAACAGCCAAAACTTGAAACCACCAATATCAATCCATCAAAGCGATTAGAAATGGAGTTCCTAGATTCACTTATGGAACTATCAAATGCCAATAGGAAAAAGGCAAAAGAAATTGAAACAACTCCGCCATCTGATAAAGAAAATTCAAAGAAAAAATCCAATAAACAAAAATACAAAATCGAAAGCATACACAAAAGAATTGAATCAGATATAGAAACATTAGAGACTGCATGTGGAACAGTTCGTGTTGAGCCATCAACTCCGAAAAAGCTACGTTATCAATATGGTTTCCGTGAAAGTCCAAAAACACCAGAAATTAAAGGAAATGTTGGCTCAACCAACTTTTGGTGGAATTTATTCCAAAATTAAAGTAGTCAACTTTGAATTTATAAAAAGAACAACTTTAATTTCCTGAAAATATAGTTAAATTATACATTAACAATTCCTATACAATATTATTTTATTTTATTTTATTACGTTTAGTTTCCAACTTATATATTAATTTGCTTTAAGCGTTTGTTCTCTGATTTTAATTTGATTATAAAGCTTACTTAACTTGCTTTGCTAGTGACTTTTCTCAAAATGGTAGATTTAATGCATATTTCTAAATTTCCGGTGTTCAACAGCTAAACGTTTAAGAGTGAGATAGATACTAAGCTAGTATAATATACATTGGGCCTTTTCTTGGAATTAAAAGAAATAGTAGTGCCATGAAAGGTGGTTCCAAGTTCGGCTTAACACTCACCCCCGGTAACTGGGTTAGGATCCAGCTTACCACTTCTATCGAACTGGTGAACCTCAAGGACTGCAAGCTTAACAACTGGGCGAGTATAAATCCCTGTTTGAGTCTGTACAACTGCGCTCCGTATGGTCCCATCTTTTCCAGAAATCACCTGGAGAACTTTACCTTTAGGCCAAGATTTCCTCGGATTGTTTTGGTCAACGATTACTACGATATCGCCTTCTTGCAAAGGTTTCTGTGGTGAGTACCATTTAGTTCGCCGGGTCAAGTTAGGCAAATATTCGCGAATCCATCTGTGCCAAAAAGTTTGCGCATACTTTTCAGCTGCTAACCAATTCTTTTTAATGGCTGCTCCGTCATCTACAAGAGGTTGACACAAATATTCTTGATTTGCATAACCAACCAATAAATGATTTGGAGTCAGTGCCTCATGATTCTCACTATCTATGGGTACGTAGCTTAAGGGTCGTGAATTCACGATGCTTTCAATTTCTGTCATCATGCTCGTCAATAGCTCGTCATTGGGGTTCCGGGTTAGAGATATTTCTACTAGGGTTTGTTTTACAGATCTTACCATACGCTCCCAGCACCCACCCAATTGGGGGGCTGCTGGGGGAATGAAGTTCCACTTCAGCTCAAGTTCAAACTCTTTGGCTAATACGTGTCCGTTCAACTCATTTAAGGCTTGCTGTAGTTCTTTACTTGCACCTCGAAACAGACTGTAAACTATCTCTATGTGGATTGCGCGTAGTGTCAAACAAGTTAACAGCATAGCCCATCTTTTTTCAACACGCCTGCCGACTTTAACGTAGAGCGGCCCGAAGTAATCCACTCCGGTGTAGAAAAAGGGTGTCTGGAATGGTTGAAGACGAGCATAGGGTAGGTTGGCCATGCGAGGAGGCAAATAATTGGTCGTTTAGTTTCAAATGGAAAATTGCGTATTGCATCGATTCGTCCGGAGATTCGAATTATTTGGTGTTCGTCTAGGTAGGGTGAAAGATTTTATAGTGAACTAGCTTTATTGATGCTAACCTCATTTTTGGAAACTATTCCAGTGACTAGAGCTTCAAATTCGTTGGCAAAACCTTCTTTTTGACAAAGTTGAAAGAGATATTTTCTTGCCGCTTCCTTTTCATCAAGGATTGATTCGTCTTCTTCACGTAAAGCGTTTGGTTTACGCCATTTTTTTACGAAGATTCTTACGAAGCGATATATATACAGGGTGTCCCGTAAGTAATGGATAACCCTGAAATGCCGCATAGTAGACTTTATGACCGTCCTGAAAACTGATAAAAAAAAGTTCTATCCCAACCACAAGAAAAGTTATATGCATTTTTTTGTTCAGTGCATTATTTTTTTTCTTACTTTACATTTTTGAATACCACGACTACAAGTGAATGAGTTCCATCATTTTTTTTTCAGGAATATTTTACATTACTTGTGCCAACACATAAGTAGAAGAAAATTATTATAACTGTTGGACTTCTTAGAGAAACAAATTATTCAACATTGAATTTCAATGCAAAATGTGAAAAAAAATAATTTTTGAAAAAGTTAAATCATAGCTGGTATAAAAAAAAAATGCATGAATACCTGAGTGGCCAAATATGCGCGTTAAATGCAGATTTCAAAATGGTATTACTTACTATTATATCTAGTGTCAATAGCAAGTTATTGGTAAACATCTGCAATACTAGAGTAAATTTAGCAAAAACAAAAGTTTTCAAAATTAGCACAGTAAACGTGAAAATAATACCTAGCGTTGAACATAGCAGATTTTTGATTTATTGGCTGTTTCTACGATGTTGTCCTAATGATAAATCCAAGCTTTCAAGCTTTCAATTTCTAGGCCGAAAAATGTCAAAAAAGTGCAAAAACCGGTTACATTTTCGAGCTTGTTTTGAATTTTACCTGTTCTAACAAACCCATCAAATATTTTGTTGGTTGCTATTAGTTTATTTGTTATTTTCTCCAAGACGACTGCGCATAATGTGCTAAGTAAATATAAATATCATCCCTTTCACCAAACACGGGTGCAAACTCTCCAGCCGCAAGATTTTGAAACGAGAATGAGTTTTTATCGACAAATGAAAATGAAAATTGAAGAAGATCCGCAATTTTTTGACAAAATTCTTTGGCGCGATGAGTCGACATTTAAAAGAGATGGCTACACTAATCTCCATAATCTCCACTTCTGGGCACTACAAAACCCAAACATCATGAGGGAAGACAGGTCCCAGTACCAATTCAAAATAAACTATTGGACTGGGATTCTCAATGGGAAAATAATTGGACCCTTTGAGTTGCCGGGGATTTTAACTGGCCAAGGTTATTTTGAGTTCCTCCAAAATGATCTACCAACCTTGCTGGAAAAAGTGCCTCAAGAACTAAAGGAATGGCTTCAAAATGATGGTTGTCCAGCACACTATGTTGTGCCTGTGCGGGCATATTTAAATGCCAGATATCCAGGCAGATGGATAGGACGTCTGGGACCAATTTTATGGCCACCCCGTTCACCAGACCGAAATCCACTTGATTTTTTTTATTGGGGATGCATTAAGGAAATCGTATACAGCAAGCCGATCAGGTCTTTAGAGGAGCTAAGAAATCGTGTGGAGGCAGCTGCATTACAAATTTCTGAGCAAAACCTTGCACGTTCACTAAGACGTTCATTTATTCGGAGGTGCAGAACCTGTATAAGAGTGGGTGGAAAACGGTTTAAGCATTTGCTTTAAATAAAAAAAAATTAAAAAAATTATCTATTTTTTGTGATTAAAAGCTGGCTCAAAAACTTTTTGTTTAGATAAAATAACAAGTAAACTAATAGCAACCAACAAAATATTTGATGGGTTTGTTAGAACAGGTAAAATTCAAAACAAGCTCGAAAATGTAACCGTTTTTGCACTTTTTTGACATTTTTCGGCCTAGAAATTGAAAGCTTGAAAGCTTGGATTTATCATTAGGACAACATCGTAGAAACAGCCAATAAATCAAAAATCTGCTATGTTCAACGCTTGGTATTATTTTCACGTTTACTGTGCTAATTTTGAAAACTTTTGTTTTTGCTAAATTTACTCTAGTATTGCAGATTTTTACCAATAACTTGCTATTGACTCTAGATATAATAATAAGTAATACCATTTTGAAATCTGCATTTAACGCGCATATTTTTAAAATAGTTGGCTACTCAGGAATTCATGCATTTTTTTTATACCAGCTATGATTTAACTTTTTCAAAAATTATTTGTTTTCACATTTTGCATTGAAATTCAATGTTAAATAATTTTTTTCTCTAAGAAGTCCAACAGTTATAATAATTTTCTTCTACTTATGTGTTGGCACAAGTAATGTAAAATATTCCTGAAAAAAAAATGATGGAACTCATTCACTTGTAGTCGTGGTATTCAAAAATGTAAAGTAAGAAAAAAAATAATAAACTGAACAAAAAAATGCATATAACTTTTCTTGTGGTTGGGATAGAACTTTTTTTTATCAGTTTTCAGGACGGTCATAAAGTCTACTATGAGGCATTTCAAGGTTATCCATTACTTACGGGACACCCTGTATATATATCGCTTCGTAAGAATCTTCGTAAAAAAATGGCGTAAACCAAACGCTTTACGTGAAGAAGACGAATCAATCTTTGATGAAAAGGAAGCGGCAAGAAAATATCTCTTTCAACTTTGTCAAAAAGAAGGTTTTGCCAACGAATTTGAAGCTCTAGTCACTGGAATAGTTTCCAAAAATGAGGTTAGCATCAATAAAGCCAGTTCACTATATAAACTTTCACCCTACCTAGACGAACACCAAATAATTCGAATCTCCGGACGAATCGATGCAATACGCAATGTTCCATTTGAAACTAAACGACCAATTATTTTACCGAAAGACCACAAAATCACTCACCTAGTAATTTATGAATGTCACCTCAGATTTCACAACCTCTTCAACGAGACAGTGGTTAACGAACTTCGGCGAGATTATTACATCCCAAACTTGAGACGTATTTTGAAAAAAGTCCAGCAACAATGTCAACACTGCAAGAACAACAGAACCAAACCGTTGCCTCCTCGCATGGCCAACCTACCCTATGCTCGTCTTCAACCATTCCAGAGACCCTTTTCCTACACCGGAGTGGATTACTTCGGGCCGCTCTACGTTAAAGTCGGCAGGCGTGTTGAAAAAAGATGGGCTATGCTGTTAACATGTTTGACACTACGCGCAATCCACATAGAGATAGTTTACAGTCTGTTTCGAGGTGCAAGTAAAGAACTACAGCAAGCCTTAAATGAGTTGAACGGACACGTATTAGCCAAAGAGTTTGAACTTGAGCTGAAGTGGAACTTCATTCCCCCAGCAGCCCCCCAATTGGGTGGGTGCTGGGAGCGTATGGTAAGATCTGTAAAACAAACCCTAGTAGAAATATCTCTAATCCGGAACCCCAATGACGAGCTATTGACGAGCATGATGACAGAAATTGAAAGCATCGTGAATTCACTACCCTTAAGCTACGTACCCATAGATAGTGAGAATCATGAGGCACTGACTCCAAATCATTTATTGGTTGGTTATGCAAATCAAGAAAATTTGTGTCAACCTCTTGTAGATGACGGAGCAGCCATTAAAAAGAATTGGTTAGCAGCTGAAAAGTATGCGCAAACTTTTTGGCACAGATGGATTCGCCAATATTTGCCTGACTTGACCCTGCGAACTAAATGGTACTCACCACAGAAACCTTTGCAAGTAGGCGATATCGTAGTAATCGTTGACCAAAACAATCCGAGGAAGTCTTGGCCTAAAGGTAAAGTTCTCCAGGTGATTTCTGGAAAAGATGGGACCATATGGAGCGCAGTTGTACAGACTCAAACAGGGATTTATAATCGCCCAGTTGTTAAGCTTGCAGTCCTTGAGGTTCACCAGTTCGATGGAAGTGGTAAGCTGGATCCTAACCCAGTTACCGGGGGGGAGTGTTAAGCGAACTTGGAACCACCTTTCATGGCACTACTATTTCTTTTAATTCCAAGAAAAGGCGCAATATATATTATACTAGCTTAGTATCTATCTCACTCTTAAACGTTTAACTGTTGAACACCGGAAATTTAGAAATATGCATTAAATCTACCATTTTGAGAAAAGTCACTAGCAAAGCAAATTAAGTATGCTTTATAATCAAATTAAAATCAGAGAACAAACTCTTAAAGCAAATTAATATATAAGTTGGAAACTAAACACAGTGGCGGACTAAGAGGCAGTGACACCCGGGGCGGTAAAGCAAGCTTACACCCCTTGAAAAATTTAAGAAAAAAACACGAACAAAGATTTTATTTAAAGGTGCTTACGAGCTTTTATTGTACTGAATGTTTCGATTATATCATTAAAATCTATATTTTTTGTGTGCTCCGTTTCGATTGAAAGTATAGCCAAATTAGTCAACCTATTTTGGCTCATCGTTGATCTTAGATAAGTCTTTATTAATTTTAATTTGGAAAAGCTTCGTTTACACGATGCCACTGAGACGCAAATTGTTAAATAAATTCTCATCGCCAATGACAGACTCGGTAAAGAGTCTGAAAAATCCCACTTAACAATGAAGCTTTAAAATTCAAAGGCTGTCCAAATTTCTGCATCTTTTAAATTTATCTTTGAAGCTACCATGTGACGCCGAATTCGCTGGATTTCCAATATGATACTGTTGTCTGTAAGTTCTGTAAATGTTGAGGTAAGCATTGGAACCACAGCCCGCAGTTCTTCTTCCGTTCCATACAGCAATATTTTCGGTTGAAGAGCTGAGAAAACTGACGCAATATCTTCCATGGCCTTAGATCGATGCACAAATTCAGTATAAAATGTATCCTGACATTCTAACATGGCTCTTCGTGTTTCCTCTTCCAACGTCAAACCAGCATCTTGAGCCTTTTCGCCTGGCATAATTTTCATACAAATACTCATATCAGTAAAGAAAAAAGAACTGAACACAGAACTGCGACGCTTGGTATTTGCTCTTGGGCGATAAATATTTTAATTCCATATTACTTATATTAAGAGAATAGGCCAGTAACGAAATTCATGCACACATATATATAGGTAGTTATTTGGGAAACAAATTTATTGTTTTATTTGTGTTTTTATTTTTTGTAGTGTGCAAAGTTATTTTTCTGTTACTGATGGCACCCCCTATTAGTCAGCCACCCGGGGCGTACCGCCCCCACCGCCCCCCCCTTAGTCCGCCACTGACTAAACGTAATAAAAGAAAAGAAAATAATATTATATAGGAATTGTTAATGTATAATTTAACTATATTTTCAGGAAATTAAAGTTGTTCTTTTTATAAATTCAAAGTTGACTACTTTAATTTTGGAATAAATTCCACCAAAAGTTGGTTGAGCCAACATTTCCTTTAATTTCTGGCGTTTTTGGACTTTCACGGAAACCATATTGATAACGTAGCTTTTTCGGAGTTGATGGCTCAACACGAACTGTTCCACATGCAGTCTCTAATGTTTCTATATCTAATTCAATTCTTTTGTGTATGCTTTCGATTTTGTATTTTTGTTTATTGGATTTTTTCTTTGAATTTTCTTTATCAGATGGCGGAGTTGTTTCAATTTCTTTTGCCTTTTTCTTATTGGCATTTGATAGTTCCATAAGTGAATCTAGGAATTCCATTTCTAATCGCTTTGATGGATTGATATTGGAGGTTTCAAGTTTTGGCTGTTTAGCTTTCGGTATTGGATCCATAGCTTTAGTAAGAACAGACGCTGAGTGCTTAAGAGCTTTTGCTAGCTCCTTCTTCATTTTTTCCTTCCGTTTGATTTCCTTTTTACTGACCAATGGAATTTCCACCTCCTTTTCTGCATCTTTTGTGGCTTTTTCTTCTTTGTCCATCCATTTTGGTTTCTTAACTTTAACCTTCTTAGCTTGAAGTTTAGCTTTACGTTTCGCTTCATTTGCAGCCTCAATCATTTGCTCACATCGACTGAGAACATTTTGAACAGTTGCGACTTTTTCTTCTGGGTCGAAAGATTTCTTAAATTTTTTCTCTGACCTTGGTTTTTTCACTTTAATCTCTTCATCTTTATCATCTCCATCAGCCGATGATGGTGCAATAACACCACAGAAGCTATTTGATTTTCTCTTCTTCTTACTGATTTTCTTTCTTTCTTCAGCTAGATTTTCAACAAACGAATTGGATGCAGTTTCTTCTTGAAGATACAGACTTGTACGTTTGATTCGCTTTTTTTGCTTGTTATCAGCATCTGATGGAGAAGCAGGTCGTATGATTGAAGTGCACATTGATTTTCTTGGCTTGTAGGCACCAACTTGATGGACATCTTTAACTTTTTCCAAAACATCTTCTTCGCTTATATTAAGAAGTTTAACTCCTGATGCAGATGAATTTTGATCTTGGTCTGATTGATCATCATTTACTGACGAAGAAGCGAAATTTTCCACAGAATATTTTTTAGCACCACTAGGCTCAGCTTCTGATGAATCCTCATCGTCGGATGGTTCCTTTCGCACAGAAACACCAATTGTGAAGGAATTACGAATTGCTTTAGCTTCTTTGAGCTTTTTCTTTTTTATTTGAATGCTATTCAACGATACACTCAAACCCTTTTCGGAAACAATCTTCTGTTTCATATTTACTTCTGTTTCTTCTTCTTCTTGTGAGGAGTTATTTTCATCTTCAGAATCATTGTCTGCTTCCTTTTGCTTGTGACTTTGGTTAAGCGACTTTCTCAGAACATTGCGATGTAACGTTTCGTGCAATGAAGACGATAGGCTAGTTTTTGGATCCAATTGGAAATAATTTACTTTCATTGCCTGCGATTGACTTTCTACGCGAAGAGGAACTCTGATTAAGTCATGATTTGTTTCCTTGATTTTCACCAAAGAATTTTGAAGTTGATTGTTTGTTGTTTGCGGCGACATTTTCTTCATCTTCATCATCATCATCATTAGAAAATTGGGCTCCACCCTCGTCAAAACTTTCCATTTCATTGTCAGTTATTTCGGGAGATGATTTTTCGTGGTTCTCTTCTTCTGAATCAATAAAACTTTCGAATATAGCTTTTGAGGTGTTTCGAGAGACAGACTTCCGGCGGTTTGATTTATTTAACTCGTTTTGTAACGAGAGAGGCGGCAATTGTTTTTCTTTCTTATCTTCTTCAGAATCAAATGAATTTTTCTGTGTGTTTTGCTGAGCAATGGACTTTCTGCGGTTTGATTTATTTAACTCTACAGGCGGCAATTGTTCTTCATTCTCATCTTCTGGATCAGATGAATTTTCCTGTACTTTCTCAATAATGCTTTGCTGGGCAATTGACTTTCTGCGGTTTGATTTATTTAACTCGACAGGCGGCAATTGTTCTTCATTATCGTCTTCTTCAGAATCAGATGAATTTTCATTTGCTTTCTCAATAATGCTTTGCTGAGCAATTGACTTTCGTCGCTTAGATTTGTTGAGCTCGCTTGACGATTCATTTAATTGTAAACTATTTTTATCTAAGGATTTTCTTAGCTTTTTCGAAGAATTAAGCGACACTCCAGCAGAAGAATCCAATGGATTTTTAGAAGCTGACAATGTTTCCTCTGGTTCAGATCCATCATCTAATGAACGTTTTGTTTTTTCCACTGTACTTTGGTCTTCAGGGTCATTTGCTACTTCAGTTGATGTTCGAATCAGTGATTTTCTGGATTCATTCAAAGATTTTCGAGATTTAGACTTTTCGTTTGCCTCGTTTAATGAATCAGATTTTGCTACAGATTTCCTTCGACTAACATTGTGAGCTTCTTCGTTCTCTGAAATATTAATTGACTTTCTATTCACAGACTTTCTTGAATTTTTAGTGGTGTTTAATTGGTTTTCATCATCTTCGCTTTAATCTTGGGCAGTTGCAGTTATTGATTTTCGTTTTGGAGATTTAGTAAGTCTTTTCTTTTGTTCCACCAAAAGTTGGTTGAGCCAACATTTCCTTTAATTTCTGGCGTTTTTGGACTTTCACGGAAACCATATTGATAACGTAGCTTTTTCGGAGTTAATGGCTCAACACGAACTGTTCCACATGCAGTCTCTAATGTTTCTATATCTGATTCAATTCTTTTGTGTATGCTTTCGATTTTGTATTTTTGTTTACTGGATTTTTTCTTTGAATTTTCTTTATCAGATGACGGAGTTGTTTCAATTTCTTTTGCCTTTTTCTTATTGGCATTTGATAGTTCCATAAGTGAATCTAGGAACTCCATTTCTAATCGCTTTGATGGATTGATATTGGTGGTTTCAAGTTTTGGCTGTTTAGCTTTCGGTATTGGATCCATAGCTTTAGTAAGAACAGACGCTGAGTGCTTAAGAGATTTTTGCTAGCTCCTTCTTCATTTTTTCCTTCCGTTTGATTTCCTTTTTACTGACCAATGGAATTTCCACCTCCTTTTCTGCATCTTTTGTAGCTTTTTCTTCTTTGTCCATCCATTTTGGTTTCTTAACTTTAACCTTCTTAGCTTGAAGTTTAGCTTTACGTTTCGCTTCATTTGCAGCCTCAATCATTTGCTCACATCGACTGAGAACATTTTGAACAGTTTCGACTTTTTCTTCTGGGTCGAAAGATTTCTTTAATTTTTTCTCTGACCTTGGTTCTTTCACTTTAATCTCTTCATCTTTATCATCTCCATCAGCCGATGATGGTGCAATAACACTGTTTGTCGTTCTAATATTTTTTAGAGCGAATATGGACTTCTTATAATTCCTTAGATTTGACTATAATTCTTTAAAATACCAAAATCTCGATTAAACCACGTTATAAGTTTAAGTTTATTTTGAAAAGAATTTGATTAGTAGCAAATAAGAATACAAATTAACCGAACAAGTTGAGATGTTGACGATAAAATGAATAATGAAGAAAAAATCTGCTATGCATACAATTCCAATTATGTTAAAAAGAGATTAGCGGCTTAAGCTAAGCTCAATCGCCTGATTATGAGGGGAATCTATGTATAGCAGGTATACATACATTTCGTTTAAGGGCATGTGTCCCGCAGAAGCGAACTCAGAACTCATGTAAATGTATTTGAATGTATTAGTGAAAGAACAATTACTCTCTTCATTATCAAATTCAAAATTCGAATTTCCAATTTCTCTATAGTTGCCTCTTGATCTTTTTTGTCTCTCAGAGCGAGGGATATATTTTCGCACAAGCACTGAAGCAGCCAATCAAAGAAATAAGAAATAGATATCCACTCCACATTCACACAACAAGATTATATGGATGAACAACGTTGCATGATAAACCGGTTTTTATTTTGTATGTCTAGTTAGTTAGATTTGTTGTTGTCTTTTGCATATGGTTCGAATTTTATAAAGCAAATGGGTAGGTATTTCTGCTGTCCATGGAAATGTTTTTTCTTGAATTTGTTTGTAAATAGGTTCTTATTGCTTTCTACCTAGATATTTTATCGTTGTGTTTTTCATATGGTTCGAATCTTATAAAGCAAGTGGGTATTTTGGTATCGATGGAGATGTTTTTTTCTTGAATTTCTTTTGTTGGCGACATTTTCTAATTATTGAAAATACTTATTTTGTTTTAATATTTTTAACTTCCCATAGGAAGTTATTGTAATGGGTCCGATTTGTCAAATTGAAAATTTTGACATTTATCGACGTTTCAAGGTCCCTAGAGTCGAAATGAAAGATTTTTAGAAAGACGTCTGTGCGTGCGTTCGTACGTCCGTACGTTCGCGACGTTTTTTTCGTCGTCCATAGCTCAAGAACCAGAAGAGATATCGACTTCAAATAAATTTTTTTATACAGATAATAAGGCAGAAAGATGCAGAAAGGGCTCTCAAGAAAATTGCGTGGGTGGTTTTTTTACCATAGCAGTTTAAAAAAAAGGTGAAAATTTTGGTTAAACCTAAATATCTCATGAACCAATGACGCTAGATACTTGAATTAAATTTTATATTATATACTGTAACGTAATACAAAATGAGTATATTTTTGGAAAAAAATCCAATTAACGTTTTTTTTTATAAATCAAAAAAACTGAAAAAAAAATTTGTCACCTCGAAAATTTTACGACCAAAATATGATTTGATCTCCAAAACAATTTTGTGCAACGAAGAATAATGTTTTTAACATCTGATAAAATTTTGAAAAAAATCTAATTGACAGTTTTTTTTATAAAAAATAAAAACCTAAAAAAAATATTAGTCAAAGTTGCGAAAAATTGAATTTCGACTCAAATATCTTTTCAAAAACTTGAGACAAAGACTTCAAACTTATTTTATTTTATAAGAAAATATTGTTTTCAACATTCAGTAAAATTTTGAAAAAAATCGAATTGACAGTTTTTGTACAAAAAATAAAAAACAAAGAAAAATTTAACAAAAGTTTGTAAAAATTGATTTTCGACTCAAATATCTTTTCAAAAATTTGAGATAATATCTTCTAGATAATTTTTGCTTATAAGAAATATTGTTTTCAACATTAGGAACAATTTTGAGAAAAATCGAATTGACAGTTTTTGTACAAAAAATAAAAACCTAAAAAAAACAATATGTACTAAAACTTGGTAAAAATTTACTTTCGACTCAAATAGCTTTTCAAAAATTACAAATTTTGGCTTCAAACTTATTTAATTTCACAGAAAATATTGTTTTCGATATTCAGTAATTTTTTTATAAAAATCCAACAGTCAGTTTTTTCACAAAAAAAACACAATCTACAAAAAATAGTACGCAAATTTGCTAAAATTTGATACATATAGACAAACTTTTAAGCAAGACAAATCGACAGACGGGATGGGAAGTTATCACTGTGGGTTGCATCCCAGCCTCTTTCATACGTACATAGCTACCTTCCTTTTTTATATGACTTCTGCCTTTTTCCTTTATCTAAGGAAAGCAGCTGACCATGAACAAAATCACAAAAAAATGCAATATCCAGGAGTGATAGTACGCAAAAAAATCAAGAAAACAAAATATATGACAGCGAATTCACGATACCTACGATACCTATTTACCCTTTTTTATACCTACACTACAATGTGCAACAACAAAACTTGCCGAAAGTTGAACCAAAAATCAAATTCTGCTTATACGATTGACTACGTAACACCCAAATCACGATTCCATGACCTTACATCATAGCACATACTAGAAATAAAAAAATATGTCTAAGAAAAGTTTTTTTTGATATTTTCTGTTATTGTGTACCGCAAGCCTACAAAACAAAGAATACAAAACTAAATGAGCCATGAGACCAACAACAACAACAAACAAAATCTGAGAGAGAATGGGCGGGCGAAATTCTTTTGCAAAGAATTCTCTTCCTAAGCGCTGTGTATTGCAGCGGCATTCTTGGGAACTGGAAACTTCATTGTGTGCGTTTACAAAGAAATTTGTTGTTAAAAAATGCAAAATAGACCTCTTTTATAAAAATTAAATTAAATAAATAGTGGGCGCAAGAACTTTTTACTTTTTTAAATAGAATAAACAAAATGCCAAAAAAAAATAAAAAAAATATTTTGGAATTATATAAGCTCCCAATCCCTCACAATTGCACCACAAATGTTGTTATTTTGAAATGCATTTTTAATTATGTTGCGACAAATATTTTTTTTTTCAAAATCCACACTATGTGTAATATATATGGACCTTTTTTTTTAAAAAAAAGTTAAAACTAAAAACAAAAAAATCAGTTCGCCCCATGAATTACCAAAAAAAATTGGGAAAAAAAGAAAGCATTTTGGATTTTTTGTCTAAAAAAGTTACTATAACTATTTAAAAAAAAAAAAAATTAAAAAGCAAATATCTGCACATATCTTTAGAATTTGAAAAAAAGTTGAATTGACTTAGCTGGCTGTTATACTTTGGAAGTTCTATCAATTATTGCACCTATGCCACAATGCAAATTTGCCCTATTTTTCATAGTTTTCTAGAATTTTTCTTGGAATAAATAAATAAATTAAAAAAAAAAAAGATCGATGCTATGTATAAAAATGTATTGTTTTTTGGAAAAAAATATAAAAAAAATAAAAAATTATATTTAACACACTGCCCCATTGATTTTCCCAAGTAACTACCTGAATTTAATGATTTTTTAGTGATTCTAGTGCTGTTAAGGAACAAACAAATTTTTTTAATTTTGGATTCCTTTATAAATATTTAGCCCAATATATTTTCAATCAAAACCCGTTTATTTCGTTTAAATATTTAAAAAAATGTGAACGCTACAAAGCTAAGCGCAAAGCACCAATCAATTTTTTTACATTCCACATGCCCTTAATGTGAAAAACAAATTAAGTTAATGATCATTAATTAATAACATTTCATATTTTTCATATTTAAAATTTATAGGGTGTTCAAGATGGTTTCGACTATGCAATAATATTATTTAATACATTATTTCTTTTTATCTATTAAATTTTTTTGTTTGAATTTATTTTAATAACGTTGATGTCTTATGGTGATAGAAAACTTAACATGCTCCCCGCCTTGAAAGCATTAGGTTTCAACAATTTTGTTTTCTTTAGTGAACTCTTCATCCCTTTCGAGAATAGGCAATATACATATTTTGGAAATGGCTCGTTTGACAATTCCATCTTGAGTTTTCAAGTTGACAACTCGAACATGCCCATCGGGACCTTTGAAGACTTCTATAACTCTAGCCATTGACCACTTTAAGGGTGGAAGATTATCGTCTTTGATGACGACCAATGTTCCTATTGAGATGTTCTTGATAGGAGTGCTCCACTTGTGTCTTTCTTGAAGTGTATGCAGATACTCTCTGCTCCATCTGTTCCAGAAATGTTGTTGCATTGACTGACGTAGCTGCCAGGATGCAAGTCGGCCAGGATTTTCGGTTGTGAAATCTGGTTTTGGAGTTGAGGTCAGCGATGTTCCAACAAGGAAATGACCTGGGGTAAGGGCATTCAAATCAGCAGGATCATCTGAAATGGGACTCAAAGGGCGAGAATTAATAATTGCCTCAACTTGGCATAAAAGAGTATGAAGGTCATCAAAATTTAAGCTTGCAAAGCCTACTATGCGACGTAAATGAAACTTGGCCATCTTTACAGCGGCCTCTCATAGGCCACTAAAATGAGGAGACCGAGGAGGAATGAATTTCCATTCGATACCTTTGTCCAAGCATTCTTTGCGAACAGGATCGAAATCTCGCTGCTGTTTATCAAATAATGCTTTTAACTCTTGCAATCTTGAATTCGCTCCAGCGAAATTTGTTGCATTATCGGAAAAAATCATACGAGGTTTTCCCCTTCTGGATATAAATCTTTTTAAAGTTGATAGAAATGAATTAGTGGAAAGATCAGCAGCCAACTCTAAATGCACGGCCTTTGTAACCATGCATACAAAGACACAGACATAGGTTTTTGTAGGTCCTCTTCCTCGAATTCCTGACTTGGTATAGAATGGGCCACAAAAATCGATACCACTGTGAAGAAATGGTCTTGTAGGTTGAATTCTTTGATATGGTAGCTCTCCCATGAGCTGTTGACAAACCACCGGTCGGGCTTTGAAACAGCGAACACACCTGTTGATTACCTTTCGAATAGTGTGTCTTCCTCCTAAAGGCCAGAAACGCTCTCGCAGGAAACAGGTTAAGGCTTGACAACCTGCATGATGATTGTCGATGTGATAATAATCAATTAATGTTTCTGTAAATCTATGATCTTTTGGTAGAATCATTTGGTGCTTAGCATCATAAGTAAGAAAAGATTTTGAAAGTCTTCCACCAACTCGAATTAGGCCTCCTTCATCTAAAAATGGATACAAAGTTTTAAGAATGCTTTCCTTGGCCAATTCCATTTTGTTTTCAAGTCGTTTGTAGTCATCTGGAAACGCCTTTATTTGAATACATTTTATTAATAGTTTTAATCCTGAATCTAGATCAAATGTTGAAAGTGGCAAATTCTTGCGGTATGGTTTCTCTAAAGTTGAATTTTCAATAAAACGATCAATATAAGCGAAGGTTCGACGAATCCGTTTAAAGTCATTAAGATACATGCATTCTTCAACTACATCTATGAGTTTTTTAGTTGTTGACAAACAAGTTTTTACAGAACGACGTTCAGGTAAATTTTCGTTTGAGCAGGTTTCTAACACAGGCCAGCGTTCAGGACTTTCTTTGAGGAAGCAAGGACCAAAAAACCAAAGATCATGATGTATAAGATTTGAAGGCGAAATTCCACGGGAAAGAACATCTGCAGGGTTTTGATTCGTTCGTACATGCCTCCAGTTGAAATTGCTGGACAAGTTCTTAATTTTGGCAACACGATTGGCTACAAAAGTATTCCAAGTGCAGGCCGGTGCTGAGATCCATGCTAGCACAATAGTGGAATCGGTCCAACAAAAAATGTCTTCGAAACTAACTGGCATCGTTGTTAAAACACGGTCTATGAGTTCGGCTAATAATAATGCTGCTGACAGTTCGAGCCTTGGAATTGAAATGGTGTTTATGGGAGCTACACGAGATTTTGAACATAGCAATCTTACTTTAACATTACCTTTGTCGTCGAAAGTTCTGACATAAATGCAAGCTCCAAATGCATGAGTGCTAGCATCAGCAAAGCCATGAATCTGTAATTTTGCCTTAGGTGATAAAACATGTCTATGTAGTTTTAAGTTGTTGATGAAAGGAATCTCATCACAGAATTGTTTCCACTGCGTGTGGAGGTGAAATGGAAGGGTTTCATCCCAATCAAGATTTTCCTTCCAAATAGATTGGATGAATAATTTTGCCTGCAGGATTACTGGCCCTATAAATCCAAGGGGATCGTAAAGTTGAGCAATCCATGATAATATGGTTCGTTTAGTTATTCCTTTTGACATATCTGGACGATTACTTGAGAACCAAAACTCATCAGTCTTAGGGTTCCAAATAAGCCCTAATGTCTTTGTAACATTACCATTATTTATTTGAAGAAATTCTTCCCTTTCTGCTAATGGAATTTTCGATAAAAGCTGCTCTGAATTTGAGCACCATTTTCTAAGGTAAAAACCACCTTTCAAAAGCAGTGCAGAAACTTCTGTCTTGATTTTAAGTAGATCTTCCAAGGAATCTGCCCCTGTTAATAAGTCATCAACATAAAATTTAGTTTTGACTTCCTGAGACCCAAGTGGAAAGGTTTCCTGCTCATCCTGTGCAAGCTGATGAAGACTACGAATTGAAAGGAAGGATGCGGGCTTTGTGCCATAAGTTACGGTGGTGAGATTATAAATAACGAGTTCTCCAGAATCCTTATCTCGCCAGAGAATACATTGGAAGCAATTATCTGGTGGCTGAATCTGCACACAACGATACATTTTTGCAATGTCAGCAGTGACTGCAAATTGATGAATGCGAAAATTTAAGAGTATACTAAACAAGTCATTTTGAATAGTAGGTCCATTCATTAAAATGTCATTTAATGAAGTACCGCTGGATGTTTTAAAGGCTCCATTGAAAACTACACGAAGTTTTGTGGAAGTGCTTTCTGGCTTTAAAACACAATGGTGTGGAAGAAAATAATGATTTTTTTGAAGTATATCAAAAGGCGCTAAACAAAGATGATTAAGTTGCTTATATTCGGATATAAACTCAGTGTAAAGCCTTTTTGTTTCAGGATTGCGATTTAATTTAGCTTCTAAATTGAAGAACATCTTTTTTGCGGCTTCATATGAAGATCCTAAGCGATTTGGTGAGTCCTTAAAAGGAAGTCTTACCGCATATTGTCCCGACGGCAAGCGAGTGTATGTTTGTAAGAAGTGATTTTCACAATCAATTTCTTCTGGAGTCTTAGTTTGACTGGGAAGCTCATGGGATTCCATTTCCCAGAAACCTTTGACTAATTTATTGAGTGACAAATCATGAACGTTATTTTCGCACGCATTTTTAGTGACTTTGAGACAAGTTCTATTTGAAGAGTGATTACTTAAATTTCCGGAGACAATCCAACCCAGGCGGGTTTTTTGAAGAAGAGGCTTATTTTCACCTAAACGGATTTGTCCGACCGAAAGGAGTTCAAAAAACAGTGAAGCTCCGATGAGAATGTCGATTTTTTGAGCTTTGTAGAAATATGGGTCTGCTAGCTCTATATTGTTAGGTATAATGAACGCATTTGAATTAAAATCTCGATTAGGTTGATTTTCCGTTATGGTTGGAAGTATGAAAGTATGAAACAGTCAAAGGATTTCGAATACACATTTATACGAGATTTCAAGGTGATGTTAATTTTGCGATTGATGACAGATTGAGATGAATTGATTCCGCTTATGGACATGTCAATCGAGCTCTGTTTTAAAGCCAACATATGGGCAAAGCGCGAAGTTACGAAATGCAACTGCGATGCCGAATCTAGCAAAGCTCTGGCCGGAACAAATTTGTTGTATTTATCTCGAACTAAAACTACTGCAGTAGCGAGAAAAACAATCTGATTTGTATCTGCATTTGAAAATTGATTTGAATTAGAAGAAGAAGCAAGTGCGGTATTGTTGCCATCTGGCTGAAAACGAGATGAATTACCGAATCGATGGGACGATGATGAAGGCAACGATGCTTGATTTGTAGAATTTGTGACCACAGAAGTATTTGTGTTGGACCCTTGCTCCAAATGCAACAAGGAATTATGACGACGATTGCATTCTTTACAGCGACTTGACCCACAGAACCTAGTAAGATGCCCAGTTCTTAAGCAATTAAGACATAAATTTAATTGTCTTGCTTCAAAAATACGCTTTCCAACAGGATTTGCTGAGAATTTTGGACAATTATAAATGTTATGTCCAACCGTTTTGCAAAATATACAGTTTAAATTTGTTAAGCTGGATGAATTTGATGCAATAAGTACCTTGTTTGATTTGTGATGCTGCTTTGAATTTTGGTTATAGTTTACCCTTTTGTTGTTAGAGATCTGCTGCAATCCATACTCCATATTTTCTAACGTCTGGCACCTCTTGTTGAGAAAGGTTGACATATCATCCCAAGTTGGAATAGCATCCAGCTCAGCGCCTTCTTCCCACTTCGCTTGTGTTTGAGAGTCGAGCTTGTTTCCGATTAAGAACGTCAAAAGTCCATCGGCGAGTTGCTCCTTCGTACCCAATGATTGTAAGGCACGCAGGTGGGAGTTTACTGAATCACTAACTTCTCTTAGGATCTGAGAAGACGCCGAGTTCAACGATTTAATTTCGAATAACTCCCTGACGTGTGCCTGAAAAACTAACCTTTTATTATTAAATCTTGACTCTAGTAACTCAAGAGCTTTAGTATAATTATCCTCTGAAAGTTCCATGGTTTCAATCGAAAGTAGAGCTGATTTCGATAAACAAGAACGTAGGTGTTGGAACTTTTCAATCCGCGTAAGCTCTTCATCCGAATCTACTAACGTCTTGAACATTGAATGGAATGAAGGCCATTCAATATAATTCCCGGAGAACTTTGTAAGGGGTATTTTTGGCAACTTCGCGGTTTTTCTTTGAACGGAAGACGTATTAAGAGTTTCATTGTGAACACTGGTTGTTACACGAGTTGTTGTTTTTTCTTTAATTAGCGAAACAATTTTTGATTTAATGGAACAATAGCTTTCTTCAAAAACCGGACGCTTATCTCCTTCCAATTCGGCTACATCGAGAATTTCTAAAGCTGTTTGATACTCGTCGAACTTTTTATAATAACTCTCCAACATTCCGAGCCTAGTTTCTAATTCTGAGGCAGTCATATCGGCGCTAGAAGTTGAAATTATTGATTTTAATTTTGTCACACAACCAAGAACCGAAGTACGTTTGGTTTTGACGGCTTCTTTGTCGGCAGACATAATAAAAAATGAATGCAGTTAATTAATTATGAATTAATCTAGAAATGTTTTTTTTTTTTTTCTTAGGACTTAAGAACGTCCTGTCACGGTCGCCAATGTTTGTCGTTCTAATATTTTTTAGAGCGAATATGGAATTCTTATAATTCCTTAGATTTGACTATAATTCTTTAAAATACAAAAATCTCGATTAAACCACGTTATAAGTTTAAGTTTATTTTGAAAAGAATTTGATTAGTAGCAAATAAGAATACAAATTAACCGAACAAGTTGAGATGTTGACGATAAAATGAATAATGAAGAAAAAATCTGCTATGCATACAATTCCAATTATGTTAAAAAGAGATTAGCGGCTTAAGCTAAGCTCAATCGCCTGATTATGAGGGGAATCTATGTATAGCAGGTATACATACATTTCGTTTAATGTGAAAAACAAATTAAGTTAATGATCATTAATTAATAACATTTCATATTTTTCATATTTAAAATTTATAGGGTGTTCAAGATGGTTTCGACTATGCAATAATATTATTTAATACATTATTTCTTTTTATCTATTAAATTTTTTTGTTTGAATTTATTTTAATAACGTTGATGTCTTATGGTGATAGAAAACTTAACATGCTCCCCGCCTTGAAAGCATTAGGTTTCAACAATTTTGTTTTCTTTAGTGAACTCTTCATCCCTTTCGAGAATAGGCAATATACATATTTTGGAAATGGCTAGTTTGACAATTCCATCTTGAGTTTTCAAGTTGACAACTCGAACAAACACCACAGAAGCTATTTGATTTTCTCTTCTTCTTACTGATTTTCTTTCTTTCTTCAGCTAGATTTTCAACAAACGAATTGGATGCAGTTTCTTCTTGAAGATACAGACTTGTACGTTTGATCCACTTTTTTTGCTTGTTATCAGCATCTGATGGAGAAGCAGGTCGTATGATTGAAGTGCACATTGATTTTCTTGGCTTGTAGGCACCAACTTGATGGACATCTTTAACTTTTTCCAAAACATCTTCTTCGCTTATATTAAGAAGTTTAACTTCTGATGCAGATGAATTTTGATCTTGGTCTGATTGATCATCATTTACTGACGAAGAAGCGGCATTTTCCACAGAATATTTTTTAGCAGCACTAGGCTCAGCTTCTGATGAATCCTCATCGTCGGATGGTTCCTTTCGCACAGAAACACCAATTGTGAAGGAATTACGAATTGCTTTAGCTTCTTTGAGCTTTTTCTTTTTTATTTGAATGCTATTCAACGATACACTCAAACCCTTTTCGGAAACAATCTTCTGTTTCATATTTACTTCTGTTTCTTCTTCTTCTTTCGAGGAGTTATTTTCATCTTTAGAATCACTGTCTGCTTCCTATTGCTTGTGACTTTGGTTAAGCGACTTTCTCAGAACATTGCGATGTAACGTTTCGTGCAATGAAGACGATAGGCTAGTTTTTGGATCCAATTGGAAATAATTTACTTTCATTGCCTGCGATTGACTTTCTACGCGAAGAGGAACTCTGATTAAGTGATGATTTGTTTCCTTGATTTTCACCAAAGAATTTTGAAGTTGATTGTTTGTTGTTTGCGGCGACATTTTCTTCTTCTTCATCTTCATCATCATCATCATCATTAGAAAATTGGGCTCCACCCTCGTCAAAACTTTCCATTGCATTGTCAGTTATTTCGGGAGATGATTTTTCGTGGTTCTCTTCTTCTGAATCAATAGAACTTTCGATTATAGCTTTTGAGTTGTTTCGAGAGACAGACTTCCGGCGGTTTGATTTATTTAACTCGTTTTGTAACGAGAGAGGCGGCAATTGTTTTTCTTTCTTATCTTCTTCAGAATCAGATGAATTTTTCTGTGTGTTTTGCTGAGCAATTGACTTTCTGCGGTTTGATTTATTTAACTCGACAGGCGGCAATTGTTCTTCATTCTCATCTTCTGGATCGGATGAATTTTCCTGTGCTTTCTCAATAATGCTTTGCTGGGCAATTGACTTTCGTCGCTTAGATTTGTTGCGCTCACTTGACGATTCATTTAATTGTAAACTATTTTTATCTAAGGATTTTCTTAGCTTTTTCGAAGAATTAAGCGACACTCCAGCAGAAGAATCCAATGGATTTTCAGAAGCTGACAATGTTTCCTCTGGTTCAGATCCATCATCTAATGAAAGTTTTGTTTTTTCCACTGTACTTTGGTCTTCAGGGTCATTTGTTTCTTCAGTTGATGTTCGAATCAGTGATTTTCTGGATTCATTCAAAGATTTTCGAGATTTAGACTTTTCGTTTGCCTCGTTTAATGAATCAGATTTTGCTACAGATTTCCTTCGACTAACATTGTGAGCTTCTTCGTTCTCTGAAATACTAATCGACTTTCTATTCACAGACTTTCTTGAATTTTTAGTGGTGTTAAATTGGTTTTCATCATCTTCGCTTTCATCTTGGGCAGTTGCAGTTATTGATTTTGGTTTTAGAGATTTAGTAAGTCTTTTCTTTTGTGGTGATTGTTGTTGCTCATTTGTTTGTAAGTCATCATTACTACTATCACCACTCTCAGCTGTACTTAGTTTCCTTGACTTTTTCGGCGATTTCGATTCATCTTTCGAGTTACTCTTTTCATTCAAGGACTTCCTCATTTATGGATTTTTTCAATGATGTTTCAGTAATAAGCTCAAAATCTGCTTCGCAAGCTGAATCTTCGGTTGTTAAGGATTTCTTCCTTGGAGACTGAGTGAGACGCTTTGGCGACTTAATATTATTGTTTTAGATGACTCCATTGATAATGTGGCTTTAAATAGTTCTATTAAAAAATCAAGAGTTTCGATTAAAAAAGAGAATCTAAGTAGTACCGATATGAAAAAGGAAAACGAATCAACTCCGAAAAAGAAATCTCCAAAATTATCAACTTCGGGAAATAATTCAAGGAGAAGAAGTATCAATATTGAAACACCTAGTCCAAGTAAAAATGCAGAAGATAACACGCCAGTTAAATCCGCATCAAAGAGAGATTCTTTACGAAAAGAAAACACCCCAGAGGAGCAAAAAGGTAGTGTAAAGAAAACCAAAAGTGCTCAAAAAGGAAAACAATCGAGTGATGCTAAAGAATCGCCATTGGTCTTTGATAAAATGGAAACATCAGGTTAAAGTCCTTCTAGGAAAATCTCTCTTACATCCCTGCAGAGACAGGCGTTGCACGACTTAGCCTTTCGGATACTAAAAACCAATCCAGTCCAGCAAAGTCTGTTCAATCGGCAAAAAAAAGTCCAGCTAAGAAAAACCATCCAGAACCATTGAAAAACGTTGCATTCAATGAAGAAGAAGATGAAAATAAAGTTAAAAGTGTATACCCAAAGACACCGGGTTTGGTTAAAAGCAAGAGTTATATTCTAGATGGATCATCAAATGATGTCGATAAAGATGAAACTTACAAATCTAGAAAAGATCAGTCCTTTGAGGCAAACAACGGTACAAAATCTGACAAAGAAAACTCAGATAACGAAGAAGAAATGACAGGTCTTGACTCAAAAACACCCTACAAATTGAAACTAAAGGCAGTTGAGAGCAGCACACCCATTCAAAACTCCCCGCAAAAGCAGAACAAAACATCATATCTCCAGGAACAACAAAAAGAGAAATCAGCTAAGGGAGAACAACAACAAGAAGGAGTTACTGCTTTTCCCAAGTCCTGGACTAGGTCTGTGTCCGGATCTGTTGCAAATACATCGAAAATCGATTGTATTCTGCTTGAGAAATCGTTGGAAGAAAAACAAATACTGCAAAAAACCAATAAATCACAAAGTAATTCATCAAAGAACAGCAGCACAAGTAACAAGCGTTCTCATCTCATGATCCAGACCTTTGTATATAAAATTGAATAGTACTATCATGAAGCAGAAAATTATGTTACGGAAGGCGGAGATGAGGGCGCTGTGTGCACGGAAATTTGGTGTGGAATCTAAGAGCGACTGGAAAATAAAATTTTGAAAGCAAGAGTGGGAATGAAAGGAGTATATTATTTTGTCCTCATAAGTATTAAGATGTGTGAGGGAGTCAGTTGAATCAGCTGTTTATTTAAAAAAAAAATGAGAAAATGTGAAAACAAAAACACAAAAACAGTTCGTTGCCATAGTTACCTTGGATTTTTTTGTGCCTCTGATCAATGTAAAGGAGTTATGCATATACATATCTATTTTGCTTGAAGAAAATTATATTCATTTGATTTTAGATTTTCAGTTTTTGAGAAATTTGAAAATTTAAATGCAACGTTTTCAAATTTCATTCTCTGTAGGATTCATTGTTGCCATATTTTGAATATGGGGTATAGAAGTATGTATAGGTATACATTTTTTAATATTCATATTTCTACAATGTAGGTACCTATATGTAGGTAGAGGGTGGGTATGTAAGTAGTATCTAAGGAGATTGGCCAGTAGTGTTAGGCGGTGGAATAACTTTTTTTTAAATACTGGTTCTAAACAATGAAGCCAAAAATAATAAAATAAATAAATAAAACTTTATTTATTTATTAACTTCCCATATAATAAGTTATTGTAATGGGTCCGATTTGTCGAATTGAAAATTTTGACATTTCTCGACGTTTCAAGGTCACTAGAGTCGAAATAAAAGATTTTTAGAAAGATGTCTGTGGGTGCGTGTGTACGTAGGTTCGTACGTCCGAACGTCCGTATGTCCGTACGTTCGCGACGTTTTTTCGTCGTCCATCGCTCAAGAACCAGAAGAGATAATCGACTTCAAATAAATTTTGTTAGGTATGCAGATAATAAGGCAGAAAGATGCAGAAAGGACTCTAACGAAAATTGCGTAGGTGGTTTTTTTACCATAGCAATTTAAAAAAAAAGGTGAAAATGTTGGTTAAGCCTCAATATCTCACGAACCATTGACGCTAGAGACTTGAATTAAATTTTATATTATAGGTATGTTGACATGTGATACAAAACAAGTATATTTTTGAAAAAAAATCCAATTAACGGTTTTTGATGTGAAACATCTATAGGATCACTTGTAAACCGAATTGTTGGCTTGGTGACGCTTGCCGAGGTGACGCGACGGGTCGGTATACTAAGGTATGCATATATATATTTTATGTGTAGTAGAGTTCCATGGTTTGTATTATGTATACAAAGCTATGATCATTGAATAATTACAAATAGAAGGGACACCGGACAAATCCTGCTCTAGATGGCGACACTTATTTCTCAAATGCTCATAAGTCGCTAGTATCGCACGGCGAGTTATTGTATCTCAGTCTATCAAATACAACACCCAATTTTTCAGATTTGGTCCTTATGGGAAATTTAGAATTTGTTGTCGAGAAAGATAACGGAATATTGTTATTTAGAATAAAAAACAACAATAACAACTGTGTAGGTACATAACGTCTGTAAAAGTGTGGCATTCAAGGCCAAATCACGTTCGCTGCAGAAAATGTAGGTATTTTGAAGGCTTGTTTTTCTTTTTTTAAATTTCGTTCTCATTCATAAAACGAAAATGATTTTGGTGCTTTTCGGTGCATTCGACATTATGATGTTTTGTGAGTTTCTGTGAGTTTTTCTTCAATTTCGTTATTAGTTTGATATGGGTTGGGATAGGTTTATTTTTAAATTTCTTTTTTTTCTGAAAATAGGGACAGTGGACAAATCATACTTTACTACAAAGTATAGGTACATTGCCAATGTACATTGTACATACATAAGCATAGGTAGATATATTGTTTAGGCTAATGTTAGGTAGGTAATTAGTAATTACTTATAGGTATGTATGTAGGTAGGTATTCATATGCACAAATGGAGGTTAGTAGGTTAATATGAATATAGGTACATATATGTATATATATACACATATCTATAACATAATTTGGGGGCGTACCTACCTGTTAGATTTTTGAACTATTTTAGTACCGAGTAGGTATATTTTTGGCAGATTTCTTTGCTTTAAACAAAACTGTCGGCTGAAGAAAAAAAGATACCTATAATCAAATTGGAGTAAAAAAGGATTCTTAAAGCCTACTGTTAAGATTTACCAGTGCACTGCGCGTACACAAATAACAAACAATTTCTGTTCGAGTTGTTGAATTTTTGTATAGGTATACATTTTGTGGTAGGTATACATATGTATGTACATATGTAGCTTTAAGAATTTTTTTTTGAGATATTGTTTTGCTTTAGGTTGCCGGTGGCATGGAAGTAGTTTCGACGTTAAGCAGTTTTTGTAGTCGCTTTAATTTTAACTTATTGGTCCGATCTGTCGAATTGAAAAATTTGACATTTCTCGACGTTTCAAGATCCCTAGAGTCGAATACCTCAAGAAGCAGTAGGGGGATAGTACGATAACTTTGGCGACAAAGTTTAATGACGGATTTGTATAGAACAGTTAAAAACAAGCATTTTTTACTATTGGAGGGGGGTCTATCTCCCCCCGTTTAGGCGGTAGGGGGAATTTCAAAAAATATGTACATTAAATGGAAAAAAATAATTAAAAAATAACGGTAATACTTACAATTAAGTATTATACTTTTTTTTAAAGCCAACAATTTTGTTAATTAGCTCGTTTTTAAATCAAGTCAAAACTATGCACAGTTTTTGAAAAAAATTGTTTTAAACTAAAAATGTATGCAAACAAAAAGTTTAAAAAAAGGTTTAAAGTGTAGTTTTTCAAAACATTCAAATTATCTACTGTTTTTTTTTTAGAATTCATTGCTCTTATTTGTTTTTGATCAAAAACTAAAAACTAGATGACTTTATGTCTTCTAGTTCTTAAGAAAATTGAAAATTACCAAAAAAAATATTGTAATTAAATTACTTTTTCCTTGCTTAAGTATTAACGTAGTCTTATTTTGATAGTAATAATCGAATATGGATTAAGATACACCTAGGGTGAATTAATTTTTGTTAAATCTAGCTTATTTAAATGCAAAAGAAACTTTGCATGCACCCCCGAACCTTGCCCCCTCCCCACCGTGCATGCACTCCAACTTGCACCCACCCCAAATCCTATAGTGTTCCCAAGCAGGGGGTTGCAGGGGGACAGCATGCCCCCTTACAGATCCCACTGTTGCATACACCCAAACTCCCACCTACCATTGCTACTATCAAAATAAGACCACTCAAGCAAAAAAAAAAAAGAATTAAATTAAAATAGTTAGTTGTGGTTATTTTCAATTTTCTCAAAAACTAAAAGACATAAAATTATCTAGTTTTCAGTTTTTGATCAGAAACAAATAAGAGCAATAAATTCTGAAATAAAAACAATGGTAGATAATCTTGAAGTATTGAAAAATTACACTTTAAACCTTTTTTTTAACTTTTTTTACTCAAATTTTGAGTTTAAAATTAAATTTTTCAAAAACTACGCATAGTTTTGACTTGAATTAAAAACTGGATAATAAAACAGAATGTTGGCTTTAAAAAAATGTATAAAACTTAGTTGTAAATATCACCGTTATTTTTTAATTATTTTTTGCATTTTAAATAATAATTTTTTAAATTGCCCCTACCGCCTAAACGGGGGGAGATAGACCCCCCTCTCATAGTAAAAATGCTTGTATTAAGCCCCTCTACCGTTATTATATCTTGGCGCCAAAGTTATCGTACTCGTGCCAGCAGTAGAGATATCGACTTCAAATAAATTTTGTTATACAGACAAAAATGCAGAAAGATGTAGAAAGGACTCTAAACAAAATCGGGTGGGTGTTTTTTTTACCATAGCAATTTAAAAAAAAATTAAAATGTTAACCCAAAATATTTCACGAAACAATAACGCTAGATACTTAAATTGAATTTTATATACAAGTACAATATACAAGTATATTTTTGAAAAAAAATCTAGTTAACGGTTTTTATAAATCAAAAAAACTGTAAACAAATATTTGTCACCTCGAATATTTTACGAAAAAAAAAGATTTTATCTCCAAAATAATTGTGTGCAAAGAAGAATAACGTTTTTGACATCTGGTAAAATTTTGAAAAAAAATGACCATAAGTTCGGGAAAATTAATTTTCGACTGTGAAATCAAATTTTTTCATTATATGCAAAATATTGTTGTAATTTTTTTAATTTCTAGAAATAATTCAACTAACAACTTTTTTAACAAAACACGAAAACCTACAAATATTTTAAGCAAGACAAATCGGCAGACGGGATGGGATGTTATCAGTGTGGGTCGCATCCCAGCCATATATATTATGGTGGTACAGGTACATATATATTATGGTGTTATATTATGTTATAGCTATATAAAACATACAGTTTTGAGTTTTTTCTTGAGTTAGGTAAGTAATGTACTAACATATAACTAAGGTATCTTGTTGAACCTTCGCCGATTTACGTTGTTTATCAATGTTTTGATTAACTTCAAATACTTTGTACGTAAAGCAGACGATTTTAAGTAATTTTTATTTTGCTTGAAAAAAAAAACTGTACATTGAACAAACCACATCAAATTATAGTTGCAACACTTTACCAAAACTCTTAAATAAAATAAAAACAGCGTTAAAAAGATAATGTACATGAATATATTATTAATAAGATCAGATAGGTATACTGGAACATATGTACGTACATTGCAATGAAAAAACACTTCCTTTAAAATTTAACCTCGATCGAGTTAAATTGAGTATGAAATTAAGATTGAAACTAAATGATCAAGACCAAGCTACGTTATGAAAAACTGCTGCTAAAGAATTTTGATTGATATAAGATTTTTGTTGTTCATCATTTAATTTTAACATAAGTTTCATAATTAAGTGCTGTTGTGGTTAAATTCTGAGAAAAGTGTACTTTTGAAGCACTCTTCTACAAAACATTGCACAGTAGTTTTTACATGACTTACGAATTCCCTTGTGGGAATTGACAAGCCCCCATTAACCTTATTTTCGAATTGACGAAATTTTATTAAATGTTCCCTTGTTTCATACTTATTTTGACACAAGGACACTCTATATATGGAGTGTCTTTGTTTTGACATTTGCTTTTGTCCATAAACAATTTGCATAAATCAGTCATTTTTCCTTATCACAGATTTTGCAATATATCCTACAAAATACCCATGTTAAGGACATTTTATTGTCATTTTCATTTATTTCATTCCAATTATTTTCAACGTCTCCTTAACAAAATTAAGACAAAATAATTTATTTGATTTAAATTAGACATTGCAAATTGTAAAAAAAGTTTCAAGAAATACTAATGCATTATTTATGTGCATATATTAGTACTATTAAATAAATTACCTATATGTGTTTCAGTTTATTTAAAAACCTTCAAATGGCTTTACTGAAGAAATTTATTTTTTGAATTAATATACAACATGCACTTGGCCATATCGTACTAACATTCAGTACCGATAAAAAAATTCATGAAAAAGTAGTTGCAATTTTTTTTATTTTGAACAACAAACCTCCAAGTAAATGATTTGGTAAATCAATTTAACCAAATATCCAAAACAAAATAAAAATAGTAAGAAAATGCCAATTTTTTACACACGAAAAATGAATAGTATCTTTTCAAATACCTATACCTAACATATTAAGATGTATACCTAACGCGAACATAATATTATTGTCTTCATCTATAAATATTCACATAGTTCGTTTTCAAAAAAGATCCCAAAAGGACTTTTTTAATCCCTTTTGACTTTGTATACACAAACCTTTTGAGCATTTAAATTAGCATATACAAAAACCAATATCATCAAAATGATATTCAAGCTACTCATAGTACTCACTGGGTGCTCATAAGTCGCATGGTCGTTTGAGCAATGTTCGGTGTCCACTTCTATTTGTAATTATTCAATGCTATGATGCAATTTTTGTCGTGCAGATCTTTGTGAAGAAGAAGAATATAGGGGTAGTTATACGTTTGGTTATAGTTATGTACATATGTATATTTTGCTTTTATTTGGCATTAAGTTTTTCTTCAATATTTGAACATTAGATTTGTTTGCGCTTTAAAGATTTTTTTTGTAAATAGATATCAATTGGTAGCTGATTTTTTTTCAGGATGTTGGTTTGATTTTGAATTAAAATTTTATATATAAAAGGTATTGACAGGTGGGCAGGTATTTCATAAAATTTCATAGGGAATTCCTACTAGTATCCGAACAGTGATAATATCCATTATCCATACACTTAGCACTTTGTTTGAGATTAGTAGATAGATTAGTTTATATTTAGGTTGGTAGGTATAGGTATATGTTGTTTGCTATTGTAGGTAGGTACCTTTAATACAATTTTGTCAGCTCTTCTATTTTAAGATGTGTGATTTTTAGGAAAATCCAATTAAAAGTTTTTGATGTCAAACATCTATAGGCTCACTTGTAAACCGAATTATACTAAGTATACTAAGGTATACATATATGTATGTACACAGAACGAAAAAAGTCATCCTATTGACTATTTTGGTACCAAGTCAATGCGACAATTTGGCCAAATTTCAGGTTGACTATCGACGATTGTTAATATGACAACTTTTTTTTACTCAAATTTTGAGTTTAAAATAAAATTTTTATTTTCAATTTTCTCAAAAACTAAAAGACATAAAATCATCTAGTTTTCAGTTTTTGATCAAAAACAAATAAGAGCAATAAATTCTGAAATAAAAACAATGGTAGATAATCTTGAAGTATTGAAAAAGTTACACTTTAAACCTTTTTTAACTTTTTTTACTCAAATTTTGAGTTTAAAATTAAATTTTTCAAAAACTACGGATAGTTTTGACTTCATTTAAAAACTGGCTAATTGGCTTTAAAAAAATGTATACAACTTAATTGTAAGTATCACCGTTATTTTTTAATTATTTTTTTCAATTTTACATACTAACTTTTTTAAATTGCCCCTCCCGCCTAAACGGGGGGAGATAGACCCCCCTTCCATTGTAAAAAATGCTTGTATTAAGCCCCTCTACCAAAAACCGTTATTATATCTTGGCGCCAAAGTTATCGTACTCGTGCCAAAATATAATTGACAGTTTTTTTTATAAAAAATAAAAACCTAAAAAAAAAAACATTACTCAAAGTTGGTAAACATTGAATTTCGACTCAAATATCTTTTCAAAAACTTGAGATTAAGGCTTTAAACTTATTTTATCCTATGAGAAATATTGTTTTTAACATTCTAAAAAAATGTTGAGAAAAATCTAATTGACAGTTATTTTACAAAAAATAAAAACCTAACAAAAAAGCAATACTAAAACTTGGTACAAATTTACTTACGACTCAAATAGCTTTTCAAAAATTAAAAATATTGCCTTCAAACTCTTTTTATTTCACAGAAAATATTGTTTTCGATATTCATTAATTTTTTTATAAAAATCCATCAGTTCGTTTTTTCAGAAAAAATTAAATCAACAAAAAGTAGTACGCAAGTTTATTTATGAATTGATGTTCGGTTCTCGATATCCCTCAAAGTAATTTCATTCATCAAAAAACGCTACAATTTGCATTCGAAAGAAATAGGACAGGGCTGCCACTTTTGAACGTAAATATAATAGAATAATTTACTAGTAATTTAAGATTTGTTTTTCATTTCACCTTATAAATGCGTACCTACCAATAGGTATACGATAATGCATTTACGTGAACTAAAATTTTATTTTAATGTTTCCGTGAACTACAGTAGATTTTAAATTTTAACGTATGAAGTTTAAAACCATTTTCAAGGGAATTCAGATTGTTCAAAAATGTTTTATATTACATAAAACATGTTTCACAATTAAAATTTCTAGTTTTTTTAAGTGAACAAACACTGAAATGTAATTTTAATCTTCACCTGAATTTAATTCTAAATTAACCTAACCTATGTTAACAACTTCATATGGACATAAATGCATTTTAAAAATAAAATAAATTAATACTGTAATTTGTACCTACATGATTGCATATTTACTATGCTTAAGAAATAGAAAACATTAATCTACATTTGTTCGTTATATTTCTAAAAATATCCAACATTGCAAAGGTGATATAATATCTACCTACCTATATTTATCCTTATAAAAAACAAACAATAAATATCTGACCATTATGAGCATTATATTAATTTTCTTATTCATTTCATTCATTGAATTTCTAATTCAATTTCTCATTCATTCTAATTCATACTTGAATTTAAAAAAAAGAAGTACCTATTTAAAGTTTCAAATTGGGAACCGGAAACAATTTGTACTCATTCAATCCTTTTTTTGCCTTGTTGATATTTTTCAATATTCCTCAATACCTACCAAGCAAAAAAAACACATTATACATATTTGTATAGAATATGCATTGAAAAATAATAACAAAAATGTCTTTTCAGTGAGTCCCTCCAACTATCGCTAAATTTGTATACATTCTTCTCTATCTTCTATTTTTCGATTATCTGGAAAATTATTCTTCTATTCTTCGATTATCTGGAAAATTATTTCTTAATATTGCAATTCTCGCTCATTCTCCGCTCACCGGAATGCATTCCACACGTCAAACATGTGGAACGAACCTGAACTGACGTTTGGGAAGTCGGCAAGTAGTTTTCTTGCCGACGTTTCACCTTCATGATAGTACTATTCAATTTTATATACAAAGATCCAGACGTTTCCGAAGCCGAAGACGATATACTCGAAGAAGACTGTGAAGAATATGATGATGATGACGATGAGGAAAACAACCAAAATGCAGAAAAAACTATATTCCTAGATGATGAAGCAATGGAAGTTGCTGATGGTGAAGAATCTATGGACTCCGAAGAAAGGGCATACTTGGAAGAGAACGAAGTTCCAGAATATGGTGAATCAATTGGCAGTCAGGACAGTGAAAAAGAAGGTGATGACTGTGATGATGAGCCTGACGAAGAAGATGCTGCATTTGTAGTTTCCGATAATGAAGCTGTTGTAACGAGCCACTTTGCCTGTGTGGGGTCGAGACTGGCATCATTGAACCCGTAGCTCAGCGGTTGCGAAGGTTCTTCGACCCTGGACTCATCACAAAAAAAGCCAGTCTAGCATCCCGGTGTTGATGATGCGCGAGATATCTTCCTTAATCCCTCCCTACCTGGTTGACTCCCTCGCTAGAGCAACCCCTTTCTTCGGCTTCTTCTCCTAACCCCTTCTTTCCCATTTCCCCCTCACTCTCTCATCCCTTTATGCAAAAAAAAACTTAAGCCATCATCTTAATGCTTTTAGGCTTCATAAAAATTCCATTTTATTTCCTTCTTTTTATAACAAAATGGTTTATTAAAATCTTTAAATTTTAAAAGCTTTAATTTAATGAACAAGTGAAAATTCAATTTAAAATTAACCAAAAATTTAATTTTTCACGACAAAAATTTAATTTATTTTACAAACAAAATTAATTGTAAGTGGCAATCATACGCCAATCAAGCAAAATCTAATTGACTCGATATGAATCGTCTTCGATTTATTAAAAAGTTGGATCTTCAAGATCTCTTTTACTATCTTCTTCTTTTCAAAATCTCAACTCCCTTTTTGCGAAACCCCCCTTCTTTATTTGAAGCTATATTATGTATATTATATATGTATATCTTTTTATTTTCTTTTTTTTTTGTAGGAACACTTTCGTATAACCGCGCTATTATTCGTTTATATGTATATGCATTCAAATGAAATATAATTGATTTACCCTTTCTTCTGCTGTAGTGGCCACTGCTGCTGGAAGGCTGGGTTGATGAATAATTTAATATACATTGATGTAAGTTACAGCTGTGCGAAATTGTTCACTTAACTTCAAACAAAGCAAATTAAGCTTATTTTATATTACGTTTCGCGGAACGTATCTCACCAAAAAGATTTGACTTTAATTAATCGTTGTATCACCACAATTTCAATTTTAAGTGAAAATTAATGTTTAAAACAAAATTAATCAAAATTTTAAATAAAAAAAAATATATGTAAAAATATGTATGATGGAGGTCGAACTGCTGCAGGCTTTTACTCCGGTGCTTGTTTTGTCGGCGCCTAGACACTCTAGGCTACCGGGCTTCTACAACTTGCGAGTGCCAAATGTTCAGGATGAGTCCGGCCACGTAATCCTGCTGGGTTCTTTATGATTTTCAATATTATTCCTTATTCAGGAAGCCTTATAGCTTCTCAAACTATCCTTAAGGATACCTTTGGGGATTGATTTAAAAAAAAAAGATTATGTCTTTTGAATTGAAGCACAAAGTACAGATATGCAACGTATACATATATACCTCTACGTGCATATATACGTTACATATATTTATTCATGTTCATAAATGTAAATGGTGTTAAAATTTTACCTTATGTGTTGGATCGTTCTTCTTTTATTTATTTTTCTATTATTTATTTTGTCACATCAAATGAAATTAAACTAATTTCCGTAAAAAAAAACCTTGACACTTTATTTAACAAGTGGGTATTTAAACTTGCAATCCGAAATTTAAATTTGGTCATATGACCGACAGTGACTTTGTCTGGATGTTTCTCTCAGGCTTCGATTTTGAAAAGAATCTAAGCTTCCTAGCCAACCTGCGAACTACCCATTTTCATATTTTAGAGAATCCAGCAAAGCTCCTATCCCGTTGATGGTTCTCCAACTCACCAACACACGGATCCCAGTCCCTATCTAACGCTTCTGAATCAAGCGGATCTCTTCTTGTAAAGTGGAAATGTTGCTTCTTAGAAATTCTACTCAACCTAAGATTCCTAACCAACATTTCCACCTTACCGCCTCCGTATCTGCAACGATTACTATCTGATAGTAAGTTTTGCCTTTTTTGTGTTGCATATTTTAGGGATACCCGGTTTCGGTTAGTTTGAAATTGAGCTAGGTAACAGGGCTTTGCGTTTTGCAAGTGTATCGCACACAAGGAACATGCAAAGGAACCCACGACATATCTAATAAAAACAGAGATAAAAAAATGATTCAAAACAAAAATCGTGACTTTTAACGAATTTACGTTACATAACAGAAACAGGAAGTAAACATCAAAGAAACTCTAGTGTTGATTAGCAATAAAGCAATCGGATTAAGTCTCAGTCAAATAAAAAGTAAACACAAAAATATATATACGCACATATGTATATACATACGTATGAGAATTGGAGTTTGGTTATGCAATGACCATACGGTTACATTTTGTTAGTTTTGTTTTTGTTTTCTTTCTCTTTTTGTTTTGCCGTCGGGAAATAGAAGTTTGAGAAATATGTTTTGCCGACGGGAAATAGAAGTTTAAAAAAAAAATGTTTTTACGACGGGAGAACGAATCTAAAATGTTTTTAAAAAGGTTTCTTAGTGAAACGAATTATGAAAATGTTTTTTTTTTTCACCAGGAATCATTTGATTCAAGGAAAACGTGGGACGCGAACCCACTTAAGTTGTATCTAGCCGGGCAAATAAAGATTTAAAAAAAATTATATTCATTGTCTCATATCCTTGGCATGGAATATGCCTAAGGATTTGCCATTTAAATTTTCAAGTTCATACATGGCACTGCCTATAACTTTTTTCACGCGACACTTGACAAATTTAGGCAAAAGTTTAACGTTAATGCCCTGAGTAAAGTTACTCTGCGCGAAGTTTCGATGAAAAACTTCTTGTCCTTCACTATAATTGACGGCTTTCGCACGAGTATTGTACGTGTTTTTTGACTTAACGTATGCCCTGAATATATTCTTCGATACATTTTGTCTCGCGAGGGCGGTTTTTACAGCATTTGGCAAGGCTAACATTTCCGAGTCGTTCAAGGCATCCAGTTTTCGTAAGAGTCGGTATGAGGATCCGTGAGATATCATGTTTTGCCCAAATAGAGCAAAGTATGGTTGGCAATTCAACGATTCATGTACGTCGGATCGTAGAGCGCAAGCTATGCTTGACAAATGAACGTCCCAATCATTTTGCTCCTTAGATATCATCACCCGCAACTTACTCAAAACGCTCCTGTTAACGCGCTCGGCAATGTTAGTTAGTAGTGCCGTGCGGATATGCTGCACACCATAATTGGACAAAAACTGTTTAAACTCGCTGGAGATGAATTGTCGCCCATTATCGGAATGAATATATTCAGGGGTCCCGAAAGTATGAAAAATATCGCTTTCGAGGAAAGCTATAACTTTCGACGAGGTAGCTTTCGTCATTGGTTTGAGGAACACGAATTTAGTGAAAGCGTCAACTACTACGAAAACATATACATTTCCTCGCTTCGTACGCGGATAAGGTCCCAAAAAATCTATGTACAACCTTTGAATTGGTCTTTCCGTCACGATCTGCTTGGTGATGGGTGGACGAAGAACCTTATTCGGTGCCTTTACCATTTTACAAGTATCGCAGTCACTCACGAACGTCTTGATATCTTTAGCCATTTTTGGCCAGTAGTACTTATTTTTTAACCGACAATAAGTTTTCGCAAAACCACTATGACAACTGAGTTTAGATTCATGGACTGATTTAATACATTCGTGAGTGAGAGCATCTGGCAACCAAAGACGCCACAATGAATCCTCCTCCACCACATCACCAGTCCTGAACCTTACTCTTTTGTATATATATTTTCCCGATACAACAAGGTCAGGAAGAGTAGATTGATTGGAAAGGATGCTCTTTCTCAACTGAGAATATTGTTCCGAATCGAATTCAACAGAATCAAGATCAATCTCTTTACCTATTGCCAAAGAATCAAGCTCTTCATAGTCGGTTTTTGAAACGGTTAACTCTGCAGAAATCTCTTCCATCTCCATTCGCGACAGGATATCCGGCACCTAGTTGAGGGATCCCTTTCGATGTTCAATTTTGAAATCATAGCCTTGCAATTCCAGGCTCCATCTAGCCAGTCGTCCGGATAACTCCTTCATTGACATCAGCCATTTAAGGCTAGAATGGTCTGTTATTATTTTGAAAGGTAATCCATCAACATAGGGCCTAATCTTCCTGACGCTTAATACAGCTGCAAGACATTCCTGTTCAGTAACCGTGTAATTTTTTTGCGCTTTATTCAACTTTTTGGACATATAGGCAATAGGTGATTCGTTGTCGTTCTCATCCAATTGGAAAAGAACACCACCCACTCCATCGGAAGACGCGTCGCACTGAATGACAAATTCTTTCGAAAAATCCGGTTGTTTTAACACTGGTGACGAGGAAAGTGCATCCTTAAGTTTGTTAAAAGCCAACACCGCTTCGGGTGTTAATTCAAATTTTGTCTTTTTCTTAAGACAATCCGTAAGTGGAGCGGTGACGTCAGCGTAATTTCGAATGAATCGGCGATACCATCCGGTAAGACCGAGAAATCTTCGCACTTGTCGAATTGTTGTTGGAAGCGAAAAGTTGACCATTGCCTCCACCTTGTCAGGATTAGTCTTCAAAGTTCCTTGACCGACAATATACCCAAGGAATTTTATCTCCCGCATGCAGAACTTGCTTTTGTCTAAGTTGATGGTAAGGTTGGCTCGACGTAAGCAAGCAGCCACTTCGGTAAGTATGCGCATATGAGACTCGAAGTCTGCAGTACAAATAAGCAAATCGTCTAAGTAAACAAACACATTATCACGGAGATGACTGGGCACCACTTGGTCGATAACTCGACACATTGTCTGACCCGCGTTACTAAGACCAAAAGGCATTACTCTGAACTGGTAAAGTGGCCTACCAGGCACTGCAAACGCGGTTTTCTCTCGAGACTTTTCGTCAAGAGGTATTTGCCAGTACGCGTCCTTTAAGTCGATCCCCGTGATAAAGTGAGTGTCTCTTATGCGACTCAACAAGCCTTCAACGTGAGGCAATGGATACGCATCCTTTACCGTGACTGCGTTAACTTTTCGAAAGTCGAGACATAACCGAACTTTACCAGGCTTTCGCACCAAAACGACCGGACAACTCCATGGCGAATTACTGACTTCGATAACTCCAAGCTCTAACATGCGGTCCAATTCCTTGTACGCCTCTTCCTGACGCACTGGAGACAGTGGGTTGTTTCGTTTCTGCCGTGCTTCCTTGTAGTAAGGGAAGAGCAGATCACGGAGAGTTGAAAATAAAAGACTTTAGATTTAATTTAAGTTTTATTTATTTGGTTTCTTTTCAGTAAAGGCCCGCTGTCTCAATGCGTGGCTGCGACCTTAGCTGTTAGTATTCTAATCTCAACTCTGCCATTCTTCCCATTTGGTTCTCTATTTATCAGTTTTCGTATTCTCTACTTTCATATACTTTACTTACCATCACCAAAACCAGGTCACTTTCATCGAGTTTACCACCAGGCCACACACCGTGGTCACAATTCTTCATTCATTGTTACGTAGAACATACCTAGACCTTTATGCCGATCGTATGGTGACCCACTCAAGTACTTCTGGGTGTGTCATCATCGATCGCAGATGGTAGGTTTCCTATTGCACATTGCACTTGACATACTCTATTGCATTGCAGTTGTTTGTTTACATTTCTGCATTCGCTACAACAGAGGCGCGCATATGGCGTCATTATGTAAGTATTGCAAAGTATTGTTCTATAATAAGAATGAAATGGAAATTATGCTTGGTCGGTGTTTTATTTCATGGTTCATTGGTTGGGTGCCCTTTCGATGGGAATTGGCTTTCAATGAATGGTGTTGAATGATTTATTTGGGGTTTGAGAATAGTTGTGGCTCGCGGGTCACAACAGGGTAATGTCGAGATTTAATCGGAACAGCGTTACCCGTATCGACTGTATGACATCCTAGACTTGTTTTCCCTAAACCTAACACCATAAAGTTGGGAAACAGATTTTTCACCTTCTCTAACTGAAGTTTTTGCTCTGGAAGAAGATCTATTAGTTCCGCGTCAGCTTTAAAATTTACCTCCTCTTCACCATTGTCAATATTTCCTTCAATTTCGCTTATTTCAGGCATTAAATGAAAATTTCGCCAAAAGTTCATCCCAAGGTAAAGCTTTTGAGTGAGATTGGGAATTAAGTAATAGGTAATTGGTTTGGTAACTCCGTTGTACGTCGTTGGAACTTCACAATATCCCACGATATTATCCGATTTCCCATCTGCATTCCGCACTTCGTTTTTATAAGGAGTTACTTCCGCCCCAATTTCCTTTACCAATGCCCAACCATCCTTTCCAATAACGGAGATTGAAGCTCCGCTATCTAACAATCCGAAGACAGATTCATCGTAAAGCTTTACGTTGGCATACATCCGAACATCTGAATTAGATGAAATTATAGTTTCGACAATTTGCTTACGAAATTTTTTTCGTTGACGAAACCTTCGACGACACTTTTGAATATGAACGCTTGATGAATTATAGCCATGCCCAAAAATACGAGCACGAACTCTGGCATAATTCATCTTGCGATCATGTAATGTCTGAAGGTTAAACGATTTTAATGGATGGGATGCATCTTCAGAATCTTCGAAGTGTCTTCGTTCCAAGATCTTGACTGGAACATTTTTCTCAAGAGCTTTACTTAAATTGTTGTTGGATGGAAATGATTTAATTATTAAGAGGGGTTGGGAGCATTCCTGGTGGAACGAAGATCCCCACTCCTACTCTCGTTCCCGTACAGGTTTCCCGAGTGTTTACCGCATTCCACAGTACTCACCCCTTTTGCTCCACAAAGAAAGCAAAACAAATTTCTGGTTCTCGATGGACAGAAATGATAGGCATGGCTTTTCTGGTCGCAATTCCAGCAAACATAGTTTGCCGTTGAAGTTGCCTTTCGAGCACCTGAAAAAGCTGCAACTTCCTCCCCCTCGAAAGGTTCCACTTCTTGGTTTTCCGCAATGGCAATTTCATGAACTGCTTTTGGTGCTAAGGATCTTTTAGCTAAAAATCGCTCAGCCTCTCGCGCTTTATTTCGGAGCTCTTCAAGGCTCTTTACATTCGAAGCCAACAGGATTTCACCAAGTTTATCCTTAGTGTTGTTTCGAATAACGTTGACCATCTTCTTTTCGTCGAACGGTTCCATTAATCGATCGTTAAGACCCGCTACAGCATGGTAAAATTCGTCAAATAACTCCTTAGGACCTTGCCTTCGTGTAAGCAAACGCATATATATTTCAACATCATCTTCGAGTCTGCCGAACTCTTTGTTCATTGCCGTTTTGACGTCACTAAATTTTGCATTGGGGTTTCTTTTAAGATATGCCCAAAACCATTTGTTTGGCCTACTTCCGGATGAGAGCAAAATTTTAAAATTTGCAATCATCTGTTCGTCCGTATAACCAGAGGATTTTTGCATACGTTTGACTTTGAACAAAAATTCGGAAACGTTTTCAGACCCATCGTAGCTGATATGCCACCGGTCAAGCCTACACCTCTCTGACGTGCTAGGCGAAGATGATGGTGCAATTGATTCCCTCGGCGTTGGTGTAAGAACTTCCGGCCCTCCATCAGCGTTATTCGAAAATGGATTAATATTCCTTGAATTGTTTCTTTCCTGATTGATACCAATCGACTCCAAATTGGCTATGACGTTATTCATGAAAACATTTAACGTCTGCATGAGCCTCACCTGATTGCCAGTTATCGATGACTCTATGCGATCGAACAATTCGTTTGTTTCATCGACTCTAATTACATTATGGTTAGTGCCACCGCTTGCAGGGACTTCACCTTCGGCTGTATTTTGGACCCTACCGTCTATGTCAACATTTTCGTTTTCACTAGCCATGGTAGATGTGAAATCAGAAACAATTGAATTAATATCCTCAGAAAAACTAAACGTATTATTAAGATCAAAACGATCGATCGTATTTCTAAATCTTTGATGGAACTCCTCAAATTTAGCTTCGTTATGTAAACTGACTTCCTGTAGTTTCTCTTGGAATGACTTTCTTCTCTGCTTGCTCATACCTCAATCAGAATCTACCGAGTATACCCCTTCACTACGAAAAAGGACTTCCGCTACCGATTCTTGAATCTGAGAAAAAAAAATCAAGATCAATGAATTGATCAGTTCGAAAACCCTCAACAGAACAGGACACTCGAACTCTATTATGGTCCTAATGCAGGTTGAACTAGGAAAACTCAAAAAATAAAAACTATCTATTTCAAAGTCTAACCCAAAAAAATGCAATAGTAAAATTATTTAACTGAAGAAGAAAAAAAAATTTAATTCGAAACTTGATTATCAAAAACGTTCAAATTTCAAAACTGTTTTCAAAGATAAAATAAATGTATGTATGTAAGTAATTGTAATTCTTAAATTGTTTATATTTTTGATTATAATATGTAGTTCGAACATCAACTCTTTTTCCAACAGGATGTTTAAAATTGAACTAAATCTTTAGACCTCAATTTTAAAAATGATATCCAACAAAAAAAAATCTAATTAAAAATCAACTATAAATTTTTAAGACGATAAGGAAAATTTCATCAGGATACGTGACCAAATTCAACGCAAACATCAAGCTCCAAACCTGAAATCTTGTTCGAACTTACCATCAAATATAATATTTTAAAGAAAATTACTTCAAAAATGTTTTCAAAATATATAACTGAAATTCGTATAATCATTTTTTTAATTTAAGCCTAGATTGCACAATTTACAGAGATATGGTGTCTTACATTCTACCTTACTACTGAAAATATTATAACAAGCATTCAATTTATATCACAGATTTATTACATTTTGAAGGAAAAAATATATAAAAATTTTATTATGTTATTATAATAAAAAAAATTTTAAAATTTCAAAATGATTAATAAATTATTAAAAATTGTGTTTATTTTCAAAATGTATCTTCATAAAAAAAATAAATTGATGAGAATCTGATAAGAGAAATGAACAGGAAAAGAAATGATAAACACGGAGAAGAAGCCGTGTTCTGCGAGCCAGATAATAAAACAAAATTAAAATTATACTACTTTAACTATTGTTAAAAAAAAGGACTTGAGAAAAAAAATGTAATCTTTGAGTTTCAGAACTCCAAGGACGAATCACTAACTTCATCCTTGAAGGACTCTGAAACTCTCCGAAAATAAATGACTTGCTGGAAGGACCTCCGAATACGCCTTTACATAAACGGGTCTCTTCCGAGCATTAGATTTGTTTAAAGTGTGTGCCACTTGTCTTGCTATTTGAGTTCCTTATCAAGAATGCTCAAGGACTTAAACATTTGATTCACATCACTTGTTAATAAAAAGAAAATTTTGATTATGTCTCCTTTGTGGCAACGCGGTACCAAATACCCAATCCAGTAACCGGGACTCACAAAATCGACATAATCAAATTCAAATTTAAACTGAAAAAAATTTAAAAAAAGAATGTTAATAAAATTTATTTAAAGTTATAAAAAAACTAAATGAATTGGCTCAAAAAAAACTCTTTAGCCACTCTATCTTCAGAATTCAGATAGAGGGCTCCACGTTGCGGGCGACATTTGTAACGAGCCACTTTGCCTGTGTGTGGTCGAGACTGGCATCATTGAACCCGTAGCTCAGCGGTTGCGAAGGTTCTTCGACCCTGGACTCATCACAAAAAAAGCCAGTCTAGCACCCCGGTGTTGATGATGCGCGAGATATCTTCCTTAATCCCTCCCTACCTGGTTGACTCCCTCGCTAGAGCAACCCCTTTCTTCGGCTTCTTCTCCTTACCCCTTCTTTCCCATTTCCCCCTCACTCTCTCATCCCTTTATGCAAAAAAAAACTTAAGCCATCATCTTAATGCTTTTAGGCTTCATAAAAATTCCATTTTATTTCCTTCTTTTTATAACAAAATGGTTTATTAAAATCTTTAAATTTTAAAAGCTTTAATTTAATGAACAAGTGAAAATTCAATTTAAAATTAACCAAAAATTTAATTTTTCACGACAAAAATTTAATTTATTTTACAAACAAAATTAATTGTAAGTGGCAATCATACGCCAATCAAGCAAAATCTAATTGACTCGATATGAATCGTCTTCGATTTATTAAAAAGTTGGATCTTCAAGATCTCTTTTACTATCTTCTTCTTTTCAAAATCTCAACTCCCTTTTTGCGAAACCCCCCTTCTTTATTTGAAGCTATATTATGTATATTATATATGTATATCTTTTTATTTTCTTTTTTTTTTGTAGGAACACTTTCGTATAACCGCGCTATTATTCGTTTATATGTATATGCATTCAAATGAAATATAATTGACTTACCCTTTCTTCTGCTGTAGTGGCCACTGCTGCTGGAAGGCTGGGTTGATGAATAATTTAATATACATTTATGTAAGTTACAGCTGTACGAAATTGTTCACTTAACTTCAAACAAAGCAAATTAAGCTTATTTTATATTACGTTTCGCGGAACGTATCTCACCAAAAAGATTTGACTTTAATTAATCGTTGTATCACCACAATTTCAATTTTAAGTGAAAATTAATGTTTAAAACAAAATTAATCAAAATTTTAAATAAAGAAAAATATATGTAAAAATATATATGATGGAGGTCGAACTGCTGCAGGCTTTTACACCGGTGCTTTTTGTGTCGGCGCCTAGACACTCTAGGCTACCGGGCTTCTACAACTTGCGAGTGCCAAATGTTCAGGATGAGTCCGGCCACGTAATCCTGCTGGGTTCTTTATGATTTTCAATATTATTCCTTTTTCAGGAAGCCTTATAGCATTGAATAATTACAAATAGAAGTGGACACCGAACATTGCTCAAACGACCATGCGACTTATGAGCACCCAGTGAGTACTATGAGTAGCTTGAATATCATTTTGATGATATTGGTTTTTGTATATGCTAATTTAAATGCTCAAAAGGTTTGTGTATACAAAGTCAAAAGGGATTAAAAAAGTCCTTTTGGGATCTTTTTTGAAAACGAACTATGTGAATATTTATAGATGAAGACAATAATATTATGTTCGCGTTAGGTATACATCTTAATATGTTAGGTATAGGTATTTGAAAAGATACTATTCATTTTTCGTGTGTAAAAAATTGGCATTTTCTTACTATTTTTATTTTGTTTTGGATATTTGGTTAAATTGATTTACCAAATCATTTACTTGGAGGTTTGTTGTTCAAAATAAAAAAAATTGCAACTACTTTTTCATGAATTTTTTTATCGGTACTGAATGTTAGTACGATATGGCCAAGTGCATGTTGTATATTAATTCAAAAAATAAATTTCTTCAGTAAAGCCATTTGAAGGTTTTTAAATAAACTGAAACACATATAGGTAATTTATTTAATAGTACTAATATATGCACATAAATAATGCATTAGTATTTCTTGAAACTTTTTTTACAATTTGCAATGTCTAATTTAAATCAAATAAATTATTTTGTCTTAATTTTGTTAAGGAGACGTTGAAAATAATTGGAATGAAATAAATGAAAATGACAATAAAATGTCCTTAACATGGGTATTTTGTAGGATATATTGCAAAATCTGTGATAAGGAAAAATGACTGATTTATGCAAATTGTTTATGGACAAAAGCAAATGTCAAAACAAAGACACTCCATATATAGAGTGTCCTTGTGTCAAAATAAGTATGAAACAAGGGAACATTTAATAAAATTTCGTCAATTCGAAAATAAGGTTAATGGGGGCTTGTCAATTCCCACAAGGGAATTCGTAAGTCATGTAAAAACTACTGTGCAATGTTTTGTAGAAGAGTGCTTCAAAAGTACACTTTTCTCAGAATTTAACCACAACAGCACTTAATTATGAAACTTATGTTAAAATTAAATGATGAACAACAAAAATCTTATATCAATCAAAATTCTTTAGCAGCAGTTTTTCATAACGTAGCTTGGTCTTGATCATTTAGTTTCAATCTTAATTTCATACTCAATTTAACTCGATCGAGGTTAAATTTTAAAGGAAGTGTTTTTTCATTGCAATGTACGTACATATGTTCCAGTATACCTATCTGATCTTATTAATAATATATTCATGTACATTATCTTTTTAACGCTGTTTTTATTTTATTTAAGAGTTTTGGTAAAGTGTTGCAACTATAATTTGATGTGGTTTGTTCAATGTACAGTTTTTTTTTTCAAGCAAAATAAAAATTACTTAAAATCGTCTGCTTTACGTACAAAGTATTTGAAGTTAATCAAAACATTGATAAACAACGTAAATCGGCGAAGGTTCAACAAGATACCTTAGTTATATGTTAGTACATTACTTACCTAACTCAAGAAAAAACTCAAAACTGTATGTTTTATATAGCTATAACATAATATAACACCATAATATATATGTACCTGTACCACCATAATATATATGGCTGGGATGCGACCCACACTGATAACATCCCATCCCGTCTGCCGATTTGTCTTGCTTAAAATATTTGTAGGTTTTCGTGTTTTGTTAAAAAAGTTGTTAGTTGAATTATTTCTAGAAATTAAAAAAATTACAACAATATTTTGCATATAATGAAAAAATTTGATTTCACAGTCGAAAATTAATTTTCCCGAACTTATGGTCATTTTTTTTCAAAATTTTACCAGATGTCAAAAACGTTATTCTTCTTTGCACACAATTATTTTGGAGATAAAATCTTTTTTTTTCGTAAAATATTCGAGGTGACAAATATTTGTTTACAGTTTTTTTGATTTATAAAAACCGTTAACTAGATTTTTTTTCAAAAATATACTTGTATATTGTACTTGTATATAAAATTCAATTTAAGTATCTAGCGTTATTGTTTCGTGAAATATTTTGGGTTAACATTTTAATTTTTTTTTAAATTGCTATGGTAAAAAAAACACCCACCCGATTTTGTTTAGAGTCCTTTCTACATCTTTCTGCATTTTTGTCTGTATAACAAAATTTATTTGAAGTCGATATCTCTACTGCTGGCACGAGTACGATAACTTTGGCGCCAAGATATAATAACGGTAGAGGGGCTTAATACAAGCATTTTTACTATGAGAGGGGGGTCTATCTCCCCCCGTTTAGGCGGTAGGGGCAATTTAAAAAATTATTATTTAAAATGCAAAAAATAATTAAAAAATAACGGTGATATTTACAACTAAGTTTTATACATTTTTTTAAAGCCAACATTCTGTTTTATTATCCAGTTTTTAATTCAAGTCAAAACTATGCGTAGTTTTTGAAAAATTTAATTTTAAACTCAAAATTTGAGTAAAAAAAGTTAAAAAAAAGGTTTAAAGTGTAATTTTTCAATACTTCAAGATTATCTACCATTGTTTTTATTTCAGAATTTATTGCTCTTATTTGTTTCTGATCAAAAACTGAAAACTAGATAATTTTATGTCTTTTAGTTTTTGAGAAAATTGAAAATAACCACAACTAACTATTTTAATTTAATTCTTTTTTTTTTTTGCTTGAGTGGTCTTATTTTGATAGTAGCAATGGTAGGTGGGAGTTTGGGTGTATGCAACAGTGGGATCTGTAAGGGGGCATGCTGTCCCCCTGCAACCCCCTGCTTGGGAACACTATAGGATTTGGGGTGGGTGCAAGTTGGAGTGCATGCACGGTGGGGAGGGGGCAAGGTTCGGGGGTGCATGCAAAGTTTCTTTTGCATTTAAATAAGCTAGATTTAACAAAAATTAATTCACCCTAGGTGTATCTTAATCCATATTCGATTATTACTATCAAAATAAGACTACGTTAATACTTAAGCAAGGAAAAAGTAATTTAATTACAATATTTTTTTTGGTAATTTTCAATTTTCTTAAGAACTAGAAGACATAAAGTCATCTAGTTTTTAGTTTTTGATCAAAAACAAATAAGAGCAATGAATTCTAAAAAAAAAACAGTAGATAATTTGAATGTTTTGAAAAACTACACTTTAAACCTTTTTTTAAACTTTTTGTTTGCATACATTTTTAGTTTAAAACAATTTTTTTCAAAAACTGTGCATAGTTTTGACTTGATTTAAAAACGAGCTAATTAACAAAATTGTTGGCTTTAAAAAAAAGTATAATACTTAATTGTAAGTATTACCGTTATTTTTTAATTATTTTTTTCCATTTAATGTACATATTTTTTGAAATTCCCCCTACCGCCTAAACGGGGGGAGATAGACCCCCCTCCAATAGTAAAAAATGCTTGTTTTTAACTGTTCTATACAAATCCGTCATTAAACTTTGTCGCCAAAGTTATCGTACTATCCCCCTACTGCTTCTTGAGGTATTCGACTCTAGGGATCTTGAAACGTCGAGAAATGTCAAATTTTTCAATTCGACAGATCGGACCAATAAGTTAAAATTAAAGCGACTACAAAAACTGCTTAACGTCGAAACTACTTCCATGCCACCGGCAACCTAAAGCAAAACAATATCTCAAAAAAAAATTCTTAAAGCTACATATGTACATACATATGTATACCTACCACAAAATGTATACCTATACAAAAATTCAACAACTCGAACAGAAATTGTTTGTTATTTGTGTACGCGCAGTGCACTGGTAAATCTTAACAGTAGGCTTTAAGAATCCTTTTTTACTCCAATTTGATTATAGGTATCTTTTTTTCTTCAGCCGACAGTTTTGTTTAAAGCAAAGAAATCTGCCAAAAATATACCTACTCGGTACTAAAATAGTTCAAAAATCTAACAGGTAGGTACGCCCCCAAATTATGTTATAGATATGTGTATATATATACATATATGTACCTATATTCATATTAACCTACTAACCTCCATTTGTGCATATGAATACCTACCTACATACATACCTATAAGTAATTACTAATTACCTACCTAACATTAGCCTAAACAATATATCTACCTATGCTTATGTATGTACAATGTACATTGGCAATGTACCTATACTTTGTAGTAAAGTATGATTTGTCCACTGTCCCTATTTTCAGAAAAAAAAGAAATTTAAAAATAAACCTATCCCAACCCATATCAAACTAATAACGAAATTGAAGAAAAACTCACAGAAACTCACAAAACATCATAATGTCGAATGCACCGAAAAGCACCAAAATCATTTTCGTTTTATGAATGAGAACGAAATTTAAAAAAAGAAAAACAAGCCTTCAAAATACCTACATTTTCTGCAGCGAACGTGATTTGGCCTTGAATGCCACACTTTTACAGACGTTATGTACCTACACAGTTGTTATTGTTGTTTTTTATTCTAAATAACAATATTCCGTTATCTTTCTCGACAACAAATTCTAAATTTCCCATAAGGACCAAATCTGAAAAATTGGGTGTTGTATTTGATAGACTGAGATACAATAACTCGCCGTGCGATACTAGCGACTTATGAGCATTTGAGAAATAAGTGTCGCCATCTAGAGCAGGATTTGTCCGGTGTCCCTTCTATTTGTAATTATTCAATGATCATAGCTTTGTATACATAATACAAACCATGGAACTCTACTACACATAAAATATATATATGCATACCTTAGTATACCGACCCGTCGCGTCACCTCGGCAAGCGTCACCAAGCCAACAATTCGGTTTACAAGTGATCCTATAGATGTTTCACATCAAAAACCGTTAATTGGATTTTTTTTCAAAAATATACTTGTTTTGTATCACATGTCAACATACCTATAATATAAAATTTAATTCAAGTCTCTAGCGTCAATGGTTCGTGAGATATTGAGGCTTAACCAACATTTTCGCCTTTTTTTTTAAATTGCTATGGTAAAAAAACCACCTACGCAATTTTCGTTAGAGTCCTTTCTGCATCTTTCTGCCTTATTATCTGCATACCTAACAAAATTTATTTGAAGTCGATTATCTCTTCTGGTTCTTGAGCGATGGACGACGAAAAAACGTCGCGAACGTACGGACATACGGACGTTCGGACGTACGAACCTACGTACACACGCACCCACAGACATCTTTCTAAAAATCTTTTATTTCGACTCTAGTGACCTTGAAACGTCGAGAAATGTCAAAATTTTCAATTCGACAAATCGGACCCATTACAATAACTTATTATATGGGAAGTTAATAAATAAATAAAGTTTTATTTATTTATTTTATTATTTTTGGCTTCATTGTTTAGAACCAGTATTTAAAAAAAAGTTATTCCACCGCCTAACACTACTGGCCAATCTCCTTAGATACTACTTACATACCCACCCTCTACCTACATATAGGTACCTACATTGTAGAAATATGAATATTAAAAAATGTATACCTATACATACTTCTATACCCCATATTCAAAATATGGCAACAATGAATCCTACAGAGAATGAAATTTGAAAACGTTGCATTTAAATTTTCAAATTTCTCAAAAACTGAAAATCTAAAATCAAATGAATATAATTTTCTTCAAGCAAAATAGATATGTATATGCATAACTCCTTTACATTGATCAGAGGCACAAAAAAATCCAAGGTAACTATGGCAACGAACTGTTTTTGTGTTTTTGTTTTCACATTTTCTCATTTTTTTTTTAAATAAACAGCTGATTCAACTGACTCCCTCACACATCTTAATACTTATGAGGACAAAATAATATACTCCTTTCATTCCCACTCTTGCTTTCAAAATTTTATTTTCCAGTCGCTCTTAGATTCCACACCAAATTTCCGTACACACAGCGCCCTCATCTCCGCCTTCCGTAACATAATTTTCTGCTTCATGATAGTACTATTCAATTTTATATACAAAGCTCTCTATGTTAATTTTGGGACTCGGTAGTCGGTGTGCATGAAATGAATCTTGCACATATGAGATGGCATGGAACTTTTTTGTGTTGAGATTTTTTCTCTTGTATAAACAGGGTGAAATATTTGGAAATATATGTAGGTAGGTAGGTATGGTCAATGGATGTGCAAGTTTTCTTTTTTGCACACTGAGTATCGAAACTAACATGGGAGATATTTAAAAAAAACTTCTTCATACGGAATCATATGGGTCAGAGCGTGCAGGTTTTCTTATTGCACACACTATATCTGTGTAAGAGTTTACAGGAGATGAAAATTTTATTAGAATGGAGAAGGAGCATAGATGAAAATATTAAAGAGGGATGAATCTATGTGGATGTGGAGTCGAATCGTTCTTGTGCAGGCAGTTTGTTTTTTGTTTTTTTTTTGAAAGTTATTGACTGTTGTAACGGCTACTTTTAATGTACGAGTATATCTAGTCTAGTGCAGAATGCAGAATTTTGCAATTGTGTTTTCGATTTGTTGGTTAATTTGTAATAAATAGGTAATAGTTAAAGAGTTAATAGAAGTGACGTATTTTGTGAAAGTATTTAGGTACCTATTATTCGTGTTTCCAATAGGTATGGATAGGAAAAAGCTTTCGGGGGCAGAATTTAGAAAAAGGAGAAGGCTTGTTGAGGCCGAAAATAAAAAACAGAGTAGAAATATCTCAAAATTTTTAAAACGCAGCGAGGAACAAGCAGATGGAGAAAATGTAAGTACCTTTTCTTAATAATACTATTGATGAGGTGCAGGCAGGAAATAATATCGATGAGGTGCAAGCAGGCCCGTCGAGAGGAATTCCGGGCCCGGGACGGAAAAATCTCGTCCCCCCTCATATTTATCATTTTTTTAAAAGTTTATGCCTACTGATATGGTACGTTCTAATTTCAATTACGAATAGCATGAAATTGGTTGGAATTAACGGAAATAATCATTTTTTGTTTGAAAAATTAACCGAAAAAAGTGTTAATCATCAAATCAATCTCACGGGTATCGTCCAGTTTAGTTGAAATAGAAGATAGATAGAAAATAATTCTACATGCGATTAGATCAGAATCCGAACAGAATCATACATTCAATTCGATATTGCCAACGACATGTTAGAACCTGATAATACGGTCGATTTAAAAAAAAAGCATGAAGATCTATTACCTACTATGAAAATAAAATAGAGCGAAGTAAAAGTATTTGAAATTTGTCTTTAAAAAAAAACTAAGTATTTTAAAAGTTTTACATTAAATACTCTTTATTGTTTTTCTTTATATTAAAATATTATTACAATGTTTTATTAGAGTGAGTTTCCATTCAATGAAATATTTTCTTTTGGTAGACGAGCTTTCCTAGCTTTCTGAGCAGTAAAACAACTTATAATTGCGTTGAAATTCAGTTCCCTTGCCAAAGGTGCTTCGATGCATAGTGTAGCAAGTCCAGAAACACGATCTTGTGATGAGCACGAATGATGAAAATTCTTTGTTCTGGCAAGGACGCTAAATTAACGTTCGGCACTAGCTACGGTTACATGTATGGTGGAAAACACACGGAGAGCAACACAAATGTTGGGGTGGGGAAAATCGTCTCCAAGTTCTGGGAATAAATAGCATTGAGCAAACTCATTGGCGGAAGTTCTGCTTCAAAATTGGCTTCATAAATGTGTTTTAGATGAATTACTTCTTCTTTAAGCCCTTGAGACACATGCGAGTTATACTTTTGGATGAACCTTGTAGCAGAGTTTTTAATCTCAAGTTCGTCCATTGTTGAAAACTGTCATAAAAATGAAAATGTAGCATTCAAATTTTTCATTGTATGGAACCGATGAGAAATTCCAGATATAATTGAATCAACTATGACGTAAAAGGTGTTTCTCTTGAAATTTATTTCTTCGTCTGTTTCTATTTGCTTTCCAGCTCCTCGGTTTTCTTCAAAATGTCTCTTTAATTGCCTTTTTCGGTTCGATGGAAACGATTTTGGAACATCCCCCAATCCAGTAGCAACTGCTTTGCATTGAGATAAAAATTGATCGCATCCGTTTTGAATAATGTTTAAATGAAGATCAAGTTGTCGAGATCTCGAATTTCAACGTCAATAGTACTGTTTCTGGCTCGAAGAAGGAAACTTCCTTTATTTATAGCGCTAAGAACCTTGCACCAAATCAAAGACATCACGACGCATTCAAATTTGTGCATATATTTTAAAACGCCATTTACATCTCTTCGAGCTTCAGCAGTTAAATTCATATCACTTAAGGCTTCTAATGATGTTCTAAGGTTTTTCAGATGATTTCACTGCCTCAATTCTAGCTGACCATCTTGTGTTGGAAAGTTTGTGAAGGGATCCGGGCACATTTTTCTTAAGAATTTGCCAACGTTGAGCACTGCTGCTAAACAAAAAATGTGCATTATTTGGCTCTCCAATAAGATTGCTATCGCCTCGTAGTCCTAGTCCCCTTTCGCTAAGGAAGAAAATGGTGTCCAATATTATTATATTTAGAATTCCTTGCTATTTTTGTATGCCTGGTTTAATATACACACTTTGAAGTGATTTGATATCCTTCAAATCTTCAGTAAACAATTTATTCAAAATATTAATTAATTAATATTACGGAAACCACAATTGAAAAACGTTTGCGTGGGATTTTCCGGTCCCCCGAAACCGAATCAAAAATTTCGTTCCCAGCAGAAACAAAAATAGAAGAAAAGAAACTTTATAAAACAGAAACCGAAATAAATATTTGTGTTTTGTTTTAAGTTGCCAGGCCCCTTATTTTGATTTTAAAAATTTTAAAAATAAAACAAATTTGAAATTTACGTTAAATTAAGTAAGAAAAGCGAAACAATTTATTATAACTTTCTTTCAATAGTTCAGAGTTGCCCAATTTTTCATTAAATATAAACAAAAATGTATACGCCAATAATAATCAGGGGCCCAGATCGGCAAGCTTGTGACTGAAAGATTGGTAGATAACATGCAAACAGGGGCCCGATTGCGAAAGCATTAATGATTTTAAATTTTCCGGCCCCTAAAAATAAGTGGGAATAGGTATGTTGATGATGAATTTAGACTACCTATATTGAAAAAAAACACTCTCCTCATTGCTTTTAATTTTACGGGCCCCTAGAAAATCCCGGGCCCGGGGGGTTTCCAGGAGAGCACATGAGGAGAATTACGAATCAAGAAACCCAAAATAAGTATTTAAGCAAAAACATACAAAATTAAATTATAAGTATTTTTGCCACAGCCATTAGCAATAAAATTGTTTCAATGCTTAAAGAAGCAAAATATTTTTCAATTATTGTAGACTCTACAACCGATAAAAGTCGTGTAGAACAAGTTACTATTGTCGTTAGGTTTGTACATAAGAATCAGAAAACTTTTACAGTGAATGAGCATTTCTAAGGGTTTTTGAAGGGGGAAGACAAGAGCGTAATGGGACTGACTCAGTTGATTTTAGACAAACTTGAATTACATGGAATTTTAATAAGTAACTCTCGAGGCCAAAGTTATGATAATGGTTCGAATATGAAAGGAAAAGAAGCGGGTGTTCAGAATCGAATTCGAACCCTGGAACCAAGAGCATTTTTTGTTCCATGTTGCTCGCATTCCTTAAATATAGTGGTTAATGATGCTGCTCGGTGCTCATTATATGCAGTTAAATTTTTCGATAAATTTCAATGTTTGTATAACTTTTTTTCAAATTCCACAACAAGGTGGGATATTTATAAGAAAAAAATTCCAAGTCTTACTTTGAAACCCCTTTCTGAGACTAGATGGGAGAGCAGGTTAGATGCATTGAGGCCTTTAAAAACAAATTTAGAAGAAATATATGAAGCCCTTATAGAAATATCTGAAATAGGGAATCTAGAGGCAAAAAATATTGCAGAATCGTTAGGAAATAAAATTTTTGATTGTACGTTTATTTGCTCCCTGCTGATTTGGTTTGATATTTTAGAAAATATAAATAAAACAAGTAAATATTTGCAAAGTCCGTCCGTTAATCTGTCAACTGGCATACAAATTTTAGAAAATACAAAAAACAGTTTGATTTCAATGCGTTCCGATTAAAAATTTAATGAGTATGTTCTATTAACCGATCGTATTGCTAGTTCCCTAGAAATACCAAATATGTTTCCTGAAGCTTCATCATTGCGATCTTGACGGAGAAAAAGACTTTATGCTAATGAATGTCCTGAAACTATATTAGACCCGAAACAAAGATTTAAAGTAGATTTTTTTTCAAAATACTTGATCAAGCTATTCAATCAATTACAGAAAGGTTTGAATAGCTTGACACGTATAGTATCAATTTTTCATTTTTAGGTAACATAAGCGAATGTTAAAAAAAAAAAAGTTACGTGCTTCATGCCTTAATTTGCAGAATGTTTTAACATTAGGTATTTTTAAAGATTTAGATGGAGAAGAATTGTTTCAAGAGTTAACCGTTATATCCCCGCTTGTCACACCACAAAGCTCAAGTTTAGATGTGTTAAATTTTATTTTTATTTCAAGCATTGAAGATTTTGCTCCGAATTTAGTAATTGCTCTCCAAATTCTTAATACAATCCCGGTCACGGTAGCTTCAGGAGAACGTAGTTTTTCTAAACTTAAAATTATTAAAAATCATCTTAGGACAACCATGACTCAAGAGAGATTGGTAGGCTTATCAATAATGTCCATTGAAAAGAAATTATTAAATTCTTTAAACTTTGATGATCTCATTTCTGAATTTGCAAAATGTAAGGCCAGAAAAGTAAGCTTTCAAGATTAAACGTTTCCTCTCTGCTCATTTCTTCGCTGCGTTTTAAATTATGGTTTTACTTTTTTTTCCTAAAAAGTTCCTATCTATTTTGTATATTTGTATAAGTATATATTTTTATATTATTTTGTTTTTTAATTAATTAATCATTTTTTTTTAAATGAAGTTTTTTATTTATTTTTTATTTTGTATATGCATTTATATGTACATACATACATATGTATGTTTCTATACTTTTATTTTATGTTGTTTTTAATTTATTTAAACTTTTTTTTTTTTGTAAATATCTTAATTACATTTGATACATACAATCATATATGTAAACATATTTGTTTGTTACTGAGGATTAGGCCTACCGGGGATACCTCAATAAAAAAAACGCATTGAAAGTCTACCTCCTGGGTAATGTGGAAAAGGCTTATGCTTGTGTATCAGTTTATGTGTGAAAATATAAAAAATGGGAGCTTTCTACAAATCTTGCACAGGGCGCAAGTTTGGCTGGGGCCGGCCCTGCTCTCATGTATGCTACTGCAGCCATGGCTTCTTCTCCCGCATCAACGAAGATATGCAACTCGACCCGACTGCCCTTTCCAAATTGTAGGTTAGTGAGATATTTTCTATCTATAGAGATATTTCTTATGTTGGGAATCAGGTTCAACCATGATTTCCATTTTTGAAATTGTTAAATTGGTTTTCATCATCTTCGCTTTCATCTTGGGCAGTTGCAGTTATTGATTTTCGTTTTGGAGATTTAGTAAGTCTTTTCTTTTGTGGTGATTGTTGTTGCTCATTTTTTTGTAAGTCATCATTACTACTATCACCACTCTCAGCTGTACTTAGTTTCCTTGACTTTTTCGGCGATTTCGATTCATCTTTCGAGTTACTCTTTTCATTCAAGGACTTCCTCAAACTTTTGTTGAGATTTTCCAAACTATCCGATGGATTTATGGATTTTCTTGATTAATTGAATGATGTTTCAGTAATAAGCTCAAAATCTGCTTCGCAAGCTGAATCTTCGGTTGTTAAGGATTTCTTCCTTGGAGACTGAGTGAGACGCTTTGGCGACTTAAAATTATTGTTTTAGATGATTCCATTGATAATGTGGCTTTAAATAGTTCCATTAAAAAATCAAGAGTTTCGATTAAAAAAGAGAATCTAAGTAGTACCGATATGAAAAAGGAAAACGAATCAACTCCGAAAAAGAAATCTCCAAAATTATCAACTTCGGGAAATAATTCAAAGGAGAAGAACTATCAATATTGAAACACCTAGTCCAAGTAAAAATGCAGAAGATAACACGCCAGTTAAATTCGCATCAAAGAGAGATTCTTTACGAAAAGAAAACACCCCAGAGGAGCAAAAAGGTAGTGTAAAGAAAACCAAAAGTGCTCAAAAAGGAAAACAATCGAGTGATGCTAAGGAATCGCCATTGGTCTTTGATAAAATGGAAACATCAGGTAAAAGTCCTTCTAGGAAAAATCTCTCTTACATCCCTGCAGAGACAGGCGTTGCACGACTTAGCCTTTCGGATACTAAAAACCAATCCAGTCCAGCAAAGTCTGTTCAATCGGCAAAAAAAAGTCCAGCTAAGAAAAACCATCCAGAACCATTGAAAAACGTTGCATTCAATCAAGAAGAAGACGAAAATAAAGTTAAAAGTGTATACCCAAAGACACCGGGTTTGGTTAAAAGCAAGAGTTATATTCTAGGTGGATCATCAAATGATGTCGATAAAGATGAAACTTACAAATCTAGAAAAGATCAGTCCTTTGAGGCAAACAACGGTACAAAATCTGACAAAGAAAACTCAGATAACGAAGAAGAAATGACAGGTCTTGACTCAAAAACACCCTACAAATTGAAACTAAAAGCAGTTGAGAGCAGCACACCCATTCAAAACTCCCCGCAAAAGCAGAACAAAACATCAGATCTCCAGGAACAACAAAAAGAGAAATCAGCTAAGGGAGAACAACAACAACAAGAAGAAGGAGTTACTGCTTTTCCCAAGTCCTGGACTAGGTCTGTGTCCGGATCTGTTGCAAATACATCGAAAATCGATTGTATTCTGCCTGAGAAATCGTTGGAAAAAAAACAAATACTGCAAAAAACCAATAAATCACAAAGTAATTCATCCAAGAACAGCAGCACAAGTAACAAGCGTTCTCATGATCCAAACGTTTCCGAAGCCGAAGACGATATGCTCGAAGAAGACTATGAAGAATATGATGATGATGACGATGAAGAAAACAACCAAAATGCAGAAAAAACTATATTCCTAGATGATGAAGCAATGGAAGTTGCTGATGGTGAAGAATCTATGGACTCCGAAGAAAGGGCATACTTGGAAGAGAACGAAGTTCCAGAATATGGTGAATCAATTGGCAGTCAGGACAGTGAAGAAGAAGGTGATGATTGTGATGATGAGCCTGACGAAGAAGATGCTGCATTTGTAGTTTCCGATAATGAAGCTGTCGAAGAACTTCTAAGCTCTGAAGATGAAGTCGAAGTGAAATTAAAAACATCCCAACAAAAACCATACAAACGAATTTATCAAGAGACTCAATCATCAGATGAAGAAGAAGTTGTACCTGGCAAAGATGACACTGACTTTTGTTTGTTGGTTGATTCTTCCGCAGAAGTGGGTGATAAATCTTTAAATAAGTCATTGAAAAATAATGCTGCTGATATCAAAAACAAATCGACCATAGACAAATCTTTGAAAGAAGTCAATAGCAACGATATCGATAAGAAGACTGTTGAGCAAGAAGAAGATGTATCCAAAAACAAAAATGAAGATAAAGACGGTGCAGCTGAACCACCTACTAAAGATATTAGTGAAAATAATACTTCGAAGAAGGTTTCAAGGAAATCTGAAAGTAAAAGCAAGGCTGATGTTGAAGACATTCCATCAGAAGAAGAAAGTAAGCTCAAACTATCTGTTGACGATAATGATTCAGATACGGATATGCAAGAAGAAGAAGATGAAAAATGTCAAAAGAAGCCAGAAGCATCAACAAATGTTGAAGAGGGAAAAGAAACCAGTCTACAGAAGTCACCTAAAAAGAATAATAATAAGTCGCCAAAGCGCCTCACTCAGTCTCCAAGGAAGAAATCCTTAACAACCGAAGATTCAGTTTGCGAAGCAGATTTTGAGCTTATTACTGAAACATCATTGAATAAATCAAGAAAATCCATAAATCCATCGGATAGTTTGGAAAATCTCAACAAAAGTGTGAGGAAGTCCTTGAATGAAAAGAGTAACTCAAAAGATGAATCGAAATCGCCGAAAAAGTCAATAATGCTTTGCTGGGCAATTGACTTTCTGCGGTTTGATTTATTTAACTCGACAGGCGGCAATTGTTCTTCATTATCGTCTTCTTCAGAATCAGATGAATTTTCATTTGCTTTCTCAATAATGCTTTGCTGAGCAATTGACTTTCGTCGCTTAGATTTGTTGCGCTCGCTTGACGATTCATTTAATTGTAAACTATTTTTATCTAAGGATTTTCTTAGTTTTTTCGAAGAATTAAGCGACACTCCAGCAGAAGAATCCAATGGATTTTCAGAAGCTGACAATGTTTCCTCTGGTTCAGATCCATCATCTAATGAAAGTTTTGTTTTTTCCACTGTACTTTGGTCTTCAGGGTCATTTGTTTCTTCAGTTGATGTTCGAATCAGTGATTTTCTGGATTCATTCAAAAATTTTCGAGATTTAGACTTTTCGTTTGCCTCTTTTAATGAATCAGATTTGCTACAGATTTCCTTCGACTAACATTGTGAGCTTCTTCGTTCTCTGAAATACTAATCGACTTTCTATTCACAGACTTTCTTGAATTTTTAGTGGTGTTAAATTGGTTTTCATCATCTTCGCTTTCATCTTGGGCAGTTGCAGTTATTGATTTTCGTTTTGGAGATTTAGTAAGTCTTTTCTTTTGTGGTGATTGTTGTTGCTCATTTTTTTGTAAGTCATCATTACTAATATCATCACTCTCAGCTGTACTTAGTTTCCTTGACTTTTTCGGCGATTTCGATTCATCTTTCGAGTTACTCTTTTCATTCAAGGACTTCCTCACACTTTTGTTGAGATTTTCCAAATTATCCGATGGATTTATGGATTTTCTTGATTTATTCAATGATGTTTCAGTAATAAGCTCAAAATCTGCTTCGCAAGCTGAATCTTCGGTTGTTAAGGATTTCTTCCTTGGAGACTGAGTGAGACGCTTTGGCGACTTATTATTATTCTTTTTAGGTGACTTCTGTAGACTGGTTTCTTTTCCCTCTTCAACATTTGTTGATGCTTCTGGCTTCTTTTGACATTTTTCATCTTCTTCTTCTTGCATATCCGTATCTGAATCATTATCGTCAACAGATAGTTTGAGCTTACTTTCTTCTTCTGATGGAATGTCTTCAACATCAGCCTTGCTTTTACTTTCAGATTTCCTTGAAACCTTCTTCGAAGTATTATTTTCACTAATATCTTTAGTAGGTGGTTCAGCTGCACCGTTTTTATCTTCATTTTTGTTTTTGGATACATCTTCTTCTTGCTCAACAGTCTTCTTATCGATATCGTTGCTATTGAATTCTTTCAAAGATTTGTCTATGGTCGATTTGTTTTTGATATCAGCAGCATTATTTTTCAATGACTTATTTAAAGATTTATCACCCACTTCTGCGGAAGAATTAACCAACAAACAAAAGTCAGTGTCATCTTTGCCAGGTACAACTTCTTCTTCATCTGATGATTGAGTCTCTTGATAAATTCGTTTGTATGGTTTTTGTTGGGATGTTTTTAATAATTTCACTTCGACTTCATCTTCAGAGCTTAGAAGTTAGAGGTGCTTACTTTTAGGCTTGAAAACCCTTCAAATCAGAAGGAAACAGTGTTTTGTTCTTTTAGTCAGAGATGTTATATGTAACCATATAGATTGGTCTATGCTGCTTGCACTTTACCCAATTCATGTTCCTTCAAGACCTCTCAAGGAAAGAAATATCTTTTTTTCTATACCGCGTCATTACACCAACTATGGAAAAAGTGATCCCATATCTCGTTCTTGTGCTTTTTTTAATTCTGTATGCGATGTATAATTAACTTACAATGGAGTAGAGTAAAATTAAAAAATTCTTTAAATGAAATTCTTTTGTGAGGCGTTTTATTTTCTAAATTATTTTACTATTTGTTTAAGATTATTTATATGTAGGTATTTATATTTATATATTTTTTTTTTATATAAACATTATAATTAAGTATATTAGTCTAAAAGAGGTTGTACTCGATAGATGGAATAAATAAATAAATAAATAAATTATTCTTCGAAAGCTACCTTATCGGAAACTACAAATGCAGCATCTTCTTCGTCAGGCTCATCATCACAATCATCACCTTCTTCTTCACTGTCCTGACTGCCAATTGATTCACCATATTCTGGAACTTCGTTCTCTTCCAAGTATGCCCTTTCTTCGGAGTCCATAGATTCTTCACCATCAACAACTTCCATTGCTTCATCATCTAGGAATATAGTTTTTTCTGCATTTTGGTTGTTTTCTTCATCGTCATCATAATCATATTCTTCACAGTCTTCTTCGAGCATATCGTCTTCGGCTTCGGAAACGTCTGGATCATGAGATGAGAACGCTTGTTACTTGTGCTGCTGTTCTTTGATGAATTACTTTGTGATTTATTGGTTTTTTTGCAGTATTTGTTTTTCTTCCAACGATTTCTCAAGCAGAATACAATCGATTTTCGATGTATTTGCAACAGATCCGGACACGGACCTAGTCCAGGACTTGGGAAAAGCAGTAACTCCTTCTTGTTGTTGTTGTTGTTCTCCCTTAGCTGATTTCTCTTTTTGTTGTTCCTGGAGATCTGATGTTTTGTTCTGCTTTTGCGGGGAGTTTTGAATGGGTGTGCTGCTCTCAACTGCCTTTAGTTTCAATTTGTAGGGTGTTTTTGAGTCAAGACCTGTCATTTCTTCTTCGTTATCTGAGCTTTCTTTGTCAGATTTTGTACCGTTGTTTGCCTCAAAGGACTGATCTTTTCTAGATTTGTAAGTTTCATCTTTATCGACATCATTTGATGATCCATCTAGAATATAACTCTTGCTTTTAACCAAACCCGGTGTCTTTGGGTATACACTTTTAACTTTATTTTCGTCTTCTTCTTCATTGAATGCAACGTTTTTCAATGGTTCTAGATGGTTTTTCTTAGCTGGTCTTTTTTTTGCCGATTGAACAGACTTTGCTGGACTGGATTGGTTTTTAGTATCCGAAAGGCTAAGTCGTGCAACGCCTGTCTCTGCAGGGATGTAAGAGAGATTTTTCCTAGAAGGACTTTTACCTGATGTTTCCATTTTATCAAAGACCAATGGCGATTCCTTAGCATCACTCGATTGTTTTCCTTTTTGAGCACTTTTGGTTTTCTTTACACTACCTTTTTGCTCCTCTGGGGTGTTTTCTTTTCGTAAAGAATCTCTCTTTGATGCGGATTTAACTGGCGTGTTATCATTTGCATTTTTACTTGGACTAGGTGTTTCAATATTGATACTTCTTCTCCTTTGAATTATTTCCCGAAGTTGATAATTTTGGAGATTTCTTTTTCGGAGTTGATTCGTTTTCCTTTTTCATATCGGTACTACTTAGATTCTCTTTTTTAATCGAAACTCTTGATTTTTTAATGGAACTATTTAAAGCCACACTATCAATGGAATCATCTAAAACAATAATATTAAGTCGCCAGAGCGTCTCACCTCTCACTCAGTCACCAAGGAAGAAATCCTTAACAACCCAAGATTCAGCTTGTGTTCGATGATGAATAAAAAACAAATATAATTTTTCTTTCCAGGAATTTATTTCCAAGAAGAAAGAAAATGGACTGTAATGCTCTGCTCTACCCTGCTGCCTGCTCTCGGTCACAAACACCGCTCATCGACGTTGTATGAAAGAGGGTGTGTCCTAAATCACCCCATGTCGGATGCTCGATGCGACCGTTCTCGGTCCGCAAGTACCGCTTATCGACACACTATGAAAAGGGGTGCGGCCTGCACACCTGCATGTTGATGGTCTGATCTCGATTCGATCGTCAACGTCGTCGATGATGAGGAAGCGCAGCGTTAATGTGGTTGTTGTTGTGCTCGTTCCCAACAATCTACCGGACGAAGAATACTTTCTTGTCGGCGCCGCACAGTGGTTCAGTTTGTATGGGAGAGCGGAAAAAAGTCTGTAAAATCTGAACGGTTCAACGAATTAAAATGAAATTTGGCAAACATGTTTAGATTAGTCTTTTACATATTTGGTCAAAATTTGGTTGGAAAAAAAAAATTATAAACAAAGTTATTGACATTTTTCTAAAATTTGAGGGTTTTTGATTTTTGTATGGGAGAGCAGAAAAAAGTCTGTAAAATCTGAACTATAAAACAAATTTTAATGATATTTAAAACACGTGTTAATATTAGTCTTTAACACGCTTGGTCAAAATTTGGTCAAGAAAAAAATATTAGAAAAAAATTTATTGGCATTTTTCTAAAATTTGAGGCTTTTGATGCTATATTTAAATAAAAGTTTTTTTTTAGTAAAATCTTAACTTTTTATTTTGAACAAAATAGTATTACTAACTATGTATATTATAAAATTAAATAAATAAATAGATAAATACATACAAAAAATAAATAAAAAACAATGAAGTAGTAATTTTATAACGCTAAAATGAGGTTTTTAGCGTCTGCGCTGATTGGAAGTATTTTCTTTTTAAAAACCTTGCACTAACGCTCAATAACTCAATACTGACGTTTTTTTAATTAATCCTTTATATATATAGATTTAAGTAAGAGATTTTATTCTAATAAGTCAGGTAATAAAAAATTACGCAATACACAACAAAAACAAAGCAATAAAACTTTAAAAATAACACCTTTTTTATTTCTTTTAGCAAAAAATAAAAAAAATAAAGGATTATCCCTAATCCTTTTCTTTATTTTTTATTAAGCTCTATCATATAATTTAAAATATCATAAAACTGTATTGCTTCTCATGTGTTGTTTCCGAGAAAATTGAGTTCAAAGTTGAAAAAATTTTCCGGGCAGAAATAAATGGTTTCGCAAAAATCGAAATTCTCAGACCTTTGTCAATGTATTAATTTTGTTTTATTTTTAAAATAAAGTTTGACATTTTGTCTTAAAATAATGGGCTAAACCAGTTCATTCTGACAATTAATAACGAAGAAATCAAACTTTTTGGTAAACACCACCGTCAAAACGCAGTTTTTTGAAATCCGATTCAGTGAAACATTTTTGATCATAACTTCCACATCTGCAAGTATCTGCAGCTGATTTTTTCTGTGCTTTAACATGAATGTATGGAGCATATGCTGGCATACTTACTTTCTTGGAGTCTTTTGGAGCTTTTTTTTGAAATCAAAAAGTTTAAAAAAAACGCATTTTTTCCTAGTACTTAAGCTTCAGACTACTTATAGAAGGTATCTTTTATAAATAATCATTTTTTTTTTTTTTATTTTATATAATCGAAAATAGACCAATTAAATTATTTAAGAAGCTAGAGAATTTATTTAAAGGAACTTCGGAAAAAAACATCTCAAAATTTGTTGAAAATACGGTTCGCGATTTGAGTAAAATTATTTTTCAACTTTGAGGGCTTTTAAATCAGAACATACAATATATATATTAAAAAATACTTTTAAATCATACGCTCGGGTTATATAAGAGTACTTAAACATACAATTTAAAAGGATTAATATAACCTCTTAAAAAGACTTTTTTCCGCTCTCGCACCACTGTGCGCCGTTGCTCTGCTCATGGTTATTGTTGTTGGAAATTTGTGGACCGAGAAATAGGTCTAGTAAATGCTCGCGCATTGTTGTTGTGCTCGCGCGCAAATGCAGCTGGTGGTTGGAATGTTGTTTATTTTTTGCTATGGTGCCGTCGGTGTTGTGCCTTGTTGCTCTACTATGTTGCCGTCGGTGTTGTGCCTTGTTGCTCTAATCTCTAACAGCTTGCGAAGCAGATTTTGAGCTTATTACTGAAACATCATTGAATAAATCAAGAAAATCCATAAATCCATCGGATAATTTGGAAAATCTCAACAAAAGTGTGAGGAAGTCCTTGAATGAAAAGAGTAACTCGAAAGATGAATCGAAATCGCCGAAAAAGTCAAGGAAACTAAGTACAGCTGAGAGTGGTGATAGTAGTAATGATGACTTACAAAAAAATGAGCAACAACAATCACCACAAAAGAAAACAAAAAATAAAAACCTTAAAAAAACAATAGTAAAACTTGGTAAAAATTTCGACTTAAGTATCTCTTCAAAAATAAAAAAAATATTGGCTTTAACCTAATTTTATTTCACAGAAAATATTGTTTCCGACATTCCTTAAATTGCGCATAAAAATCCAACAGTCAGTTTTTTTCATAAAAAATAAAATCTACAAAAAGTAGTACGCAAATGCTACGAAAATTTGGTAAAAATTGGTTTTCGACTAAAAATCTCGTTAACAAGAACAGATATTGAAATCAAACTATTTTATCATACTCAAAATATTGTTGGTAATTTTTAATTTTTTTTAGAATAATTCAACTAACAACTAACAAATCACGAAAGCCTACAAACCTTTTAAGCAAGACAAATCGGCAGACAGGATGGGAAGTTATCAGTGTGGGACGCACCCCATCCTATTTTTTTTAAGATCACAATATGTTAACATTATGTCAGGAGATCGAATAAGTCGGGAGATCGAATACTATCGCTAAATAAAATTCATATAAAATGAATTAAAAAAAATGTTTTTGCAGACCAAACGCTATGGTTATTTTTGTCATCTTGACACTCTTTGGCCAGCATTATATTATTAATGGTACCCAAATTAAGTCTGCCTTTCGTTTTTATCAAAGTTAATTCAAAAAAATTCCTCTCGGCAGCAGCTGAGCTGTGAGGAAGTAACATCAAGTTATAAACGAACTAACTTAAATTTTGAAAACAATATTCATTTGAAGCGTTTTTATGATAATTGAACCTTTCCCAAAATTCTTTAGGTAAGTATTTTATTTTTGAGATTATAAAAGGAATAGTAAAAGTTATTTTTTTCAATTTCTTAAAAAAAGAACCAAATGGAATAAAAAATGACCATGCGACCAAGTGAGAAAATAATGACCAAATTTGGTCTTAAAGGACCAATCTGGCAACCGTGGTAGAAGGTAGCACAGCAACCTATCTGCTCTCATTTTTCTGAGGCATTTTTTTTTTAGATGAGAACTCACATTCAGGTACGGTGCGTGATACAAAACCTGCACGTACTAGCCCATACGATTCGATATGAATAAGTATTTTGCTTCGTTATACTCTCTATGTTAATTTTGGGACTCGGTAGTCGGTGTGCATGAAATGAATCTTGCACATATGAGATGGCATGGAACTTTTTTGTGTTGAGATTTTTTCTCTTGTATAAACAGGGTGAAATATTTGGAAATATATGTAGGTAGGTAGGTATGGTCAATGGATGTGCAAGTTTTCTTTTTTGCACATTGAGTATCGAAACTAACATGGGAGATATTTAAAAAAAACTTCTTCATACGGAATCATATGGGTCAGAGCGTGCAGGTTTTCTTATTGCACACACTATATCTGTGTAAGAGTTTACAGGAGATGAAAATTTTATTAGAATGGAGAAGGAGCATAGATGAAAATATTAAAGAGGGATGAATCTATGTGGATGTGGAGTCGAATCGTTCTTGTGCAGGCAGTTTGTTTTTTGTTTTTTTTTTGAAAGTTATTGACTGTTGTAACGGCTACTTTTAATGTACGAGTATATGAGTAGGTGAGAAGCAAAACTCGTTATATCCACTTTTCTAAAAATTGAGTTTTAAATGTAGATTTGAAGACTTGGCAGCATTGAACATATTAAAACTCAAATTTTGTAGCATAACTGCTTAAATCCCTTTGAAAATTCTAGTTGGAAATCATGTTTGGTTTCAAAACTATCCATATCCACTTTGACGTTTGCAGCAAAACGTTTCATATCCATCGCAGTAGGTATTTTTTTCAAAACATTTCTTCTCTATCATCTGTTTACCGTTTTGCTCAGACAAAATTACATTCATTTGATAGTGATTACTCTAATAAGATCGATTTAAGATGGATAATCATTCTTTCCCAGTTTTGTCTGAAGGTAGGGGCAAAAAAAAAGTGATTAATAAAAGCTCTTGGAAAAGGGAACAGCTAAGGAAGAAAAGGTGAGATTTTCAAGCATCAGTTTATCAAGTTTATAGCATTTTTGTTTAGGTATTTGCCGAAGAAACTTCCCATAGTGCCCGGTTGCACTCACAAGAAGAAAAATCTTAAATGCACTAACATTTCCATTCAAGATATTCGTCGTTTTTATGAATCCTTTTATGCTAATAAGGAAAAGATTGCACAGGATAATTTCATTTTAAAATATACATCTCAAACAAAGCCAATGAGGATAAGGCGCTCTGGTAATAATTTGAATTGCAACTATATGGTATTTTGAAAAGGCTAATCATAACTGTGATTTAGGAAATGAAACACAAGAAGTACCTTTCAAGGGTATTTCAATAAGTTACTTTGTAAGGTCCAAGAATGATGGCTTATTGCAAGTTTGTCAAACCGCTTTTTTGCAAATTCTGGGTATATCTAAATTCAGAGTTCAAAATGTATGCAAAAATCATCTCTCAGCTGGAGAAACACCACAAGAAAAACGAGGGGGTGACACTAGATCCAGAAAGTATCAACAAAAAAAAGGGGATGTAAAACATTTTATTAAAAAGTTGCACTGTGTGGAGTCCCATTACACCAGGGAACACAGTGTTCGGCAATATTTTCCAAGCGACTGGAGCGTTAAACTGCTTTGGAGGCAGTACAACAATGGAGCTGACACCAGTCTTAAGGTAAAATATCACTTTTTCTGGGAAATTTTTCGACGAGACTTCAACCTTAGCTTTGACACACCTGCGACGGATGCTTGTTCGGAGTGCATTAGATTAAAGTCTCTTATTAAGTGTTCACCAGGGAAAGAAAAAGTGTTGACAATGGCAAAATATGCGGTGCATAAAAAGAAAGCTAAGGCTTTTCATGAATTGCTCCAAAAATCCTCTGAAGAAATCTTTAAGTTTTCATTTGACTGTCAGAAAAATCTAGTTTTACCAAAAGTTCCTGATCAAGCTGCATATTATTCAAGGCAGCTCTATCAGTATAATTTTACAATCTGTGAAGGGACATCAAAAAACAAACAAACGTCCGACACTGTTAAAATTTATTCTTGGTCTGAAGATCAACGGTTTAAAGGTTCGAACGAAATTGCATCAATTTTATTCTCCTACCTAAAAGGCCTGAATCTCGAAAGCTGTTCCAAAATTCAGATGTTTTCGGATGGCTGCCCTGGCCAAAACAAAAATATAACTGTTATTGGGATGCTGGCAAAATGGCTTCTTGAGCTTTCGCCTCCGAATATAAAATCCATCGAATTCGTTTTTCCAATCGTTGGCCATTCGTACTTACCATCTGACAGGGTTTTCGGTCGCATTGAAAAGGAGCTAAAAAAAATGGACACAATTATTCAGCCAGAAGAATACAAAAAAATATTTGAAAAATATGGACAGGTTAAGACCGTTGGAGAAGAAATACCCATCTTCGACTTTAAATCTTCTGTTGCCAAAAATGTTAAACCACCTGGTCAACTGCATTTCCCTTTTGCATCCTCAAAACGCATCATGCTTTTAAAACAAAATAAAAATATCGTGGTCAAAGGAGAAGTTAATTATAAAGTGGATTCGGGAAGTTTTAAATCCATCACCAAAAAAGGAAAAAGCTTAAGATTAATAACACCAGAATTGCTGGATAATAAGGTCCCAGTAAAAAAAGAAAAGTGAAAAGACGTTGACAAATTACTGGTCAAACATTTTGGGAGTGAATGGAAGGAAATGGATGATCTTTTTTACTACAAAAATGTAATTTTTGCTCCGGAACAACTATTTCCAGAAATTCAAGATGATGACGAGGAAACTCCACCAGAGGAACAAGAAGTGTTCACAATTTAAAAAAACATTATTTTCCTTCTGTAACTTTAAACCTATGAATTACCATGTACATATTTCTTAAACAATAAAAAAAAAATTATTTATCCTAAGTAAAGTGTTTCTATTGAATTACTTATTCAAAATTTAACATTTTTAAGAGTGTTGGTATCAAAACTGTTCATATCCAAATAGTTTTATAATTGTTGGTTTCAAAACTAATCATCTCCAAGCATTTGCAGCAAAACTCATCATATCCAAATTAAATATCTAAATAACTTCTAAAAGCAGCATAAAATATATTTTTCCTTTTAATCACAGTGTACAGAGTCACAAATCTTTATATAGAAACAATAATAAATTCAGCAAGTACCCTCTATAAGCCGTAATAAGATTTTTCCATTTTACACAAAACGAAATTTTTGGATATGACGAGTTTTGGTTCTCAACTACTCATATCTAGTCTAGTGCAGAATGCAGAATTTTGCAATTGCGTTTTCGATTTGTTGGTTAATTTGTAATAAATAGGTAATAGTTAAAGAGTTAATAGAAGTGACGTATTTTGTGAAAGTATTTAGGTACCTATTATTCGTGTTTCCAATAGGTATGGATAGGAAAAAGCTTTCGGGGCAGAATTTAGAAAAAGGAGAAGGCTTGTTGAGGCCGAAAATAAAAAACAGAGTAGAAATATCTCAAAATTTTTAAAACGCAGCGAGGAACAAGCAGATGGAGAAAATGTAAGTACCTTTTCTTAATAATACTATTGATGAGGTGCAGGCAGGAAATAATATCGATGAGGTGCAAGCAGGCCCGTCGAGAGGAATTCCGGGCCCGGGACGGAAAAATCTCGTCCCCCCTCATATTTATCATTTTTTTAAAAGTTTATGCCTACTGATATGGTACGTTCTAATTTCAATTACGAATAGCATGAAATTGGTTGGAATTAACGGAAATAATCATTTTTTGTTTGAAAAATTAACCGAAAAAAGTGTTAATCATCCAGTCCAGTTAAGTTGAAATAGAAGATAGATAGAAAATTATTCTACATGCGATTAGATCAGAATCCGAACAGAATCATACATTCAATTCGATATTGCCAACGACATGTTAGTAACTGATAATACGGTCGATTTAAAAAAAAAGCATGAAGATCTATTACCTACTATGAAAATAAAATAGAGCGAAGTAAAAGTATTTGAAATTTATCTTTAAAAAAAAACTAAGTATTTTAAAAGTTTTACATTAAATACTCTTTATTGTTTTTCTTTATATTAAAATATTATTACAATGTTTTATTAGAGTGAGTTTCCATTCAATGAAATATTTTCATTTGGTAAACGAGCTTTCCTAGCTTTCTGAGCAGCAAAACAACTTATAATTGCGTTGAAATTCAGTTCCCTTGCCAAAGGTGCTTCGATGCATAGTGTAGCAAGTCCAGAAACACGATCTTGTGATGAGCACGAATGATGAAAATTCTTTGTTCTGGCAAGGACGCTAAATTAACGTTCGGCACTAGCTACGGTTACATGTATGGTGGAAAACACACGGAGAGCAACACAAATGTTGGGGTGGGGAAAATCGTCTCCAAGTTCTGGGAATAAATAGCATTGAGCAAACTCATTGGCGGAAGTTCTGCTTCAAAATTGGCTTCATAAATGTGTTTTAGATGAATTACTTCTTCTTTAAGCCCTTGAGACACATGCGAGTTATACTTTTGGATGAACCTTGTAGCAGAGTTTTTAATCTCAAGTTCGTCCATTGTTGAAAACTGTCATAAAAATGAAAATGTAGCATTCAAATTTTTCATTGTATGGAACCGATGAGAAATTCCAGATATAATTGAATCAACTATGACGTAAAAGGTGTTTCTCTTGAAATTTATTTCTTCGTCTGTTTCTATTTGCTTTCCAGCTCCTCGGTTTTCTTCAAAATGTCTCTTTAATTGCCTTTTTCGGTTCGATGGAAACGATTTTGGAACATCCCCCAATCCAGTAGCAACTGCTTTGCATTGAGATAAAAATTGATCGCATCCGTTTTGAATAATGTTTAAATGAAGATCAAGTTGTCGAGATCTCGAATTTCAACGTCAATAGTACTGTTTCTGGCTCGAAGAAGGAAACTTCCTTTATTTATAGCGCTAAGAACCTTGCACCAAATCAAAGACATCACGACGCATTCAAATTTGTGCATATATTTTAAAACGCCATTTACATCTCTTCGAGCTTCAGCAGTTAAATTCATATCACTTAAGGCTTCTAATGATGTTCTAAGGTTTTTCAGATGATTTCACTGCCTCAATTCTAGCTGACCATCTTGTGTTGGAAAGTTTGTGAAGGGATCCGGGCACATTTTTCTTAAGAATTTGCCAACGTTGAGCACTGCTGCTAAACAAAAAATGTGCATTATTTGGCTCTCCAATAAGATTGCTATCGCCTCGTAGTCCTAGTCCCCTTTCGCTAAGGAAGAAAATGGTGTCCAATATTATTATATTTAGAATTCCTTGCTATTTTTGTATGCCTGGTTTAATATACACACTTTGAAGTGATTTGATATCCTTCAAATCTTCAGTAAACAATTTATTCAAAATATTAATTAATTAATATTACGGAAACCACAATTGAAAAACGTTTGCGTGGGATTTTCCGGTCCCCCGAAACCGAATCAAAAATTTCGTTCCCAGCAGAAACAAAAATAGAAGAAAAGAAACTTTATAAAACAGAAACCGAAATAAATATTTGTGTTTTGTTTTAAGTTGCCGGGCCCCTTATTTTGATTTTAAAAATTTTAAAAATAAAACAAATTTGAAATTTACGTTAAATTAAGTAAGAAAAGCGAAACAATTTATTATAACTTTCTTTCAATAGTTCAGAGTTGCCCAATTTTTCATTAAATATAAACAAAAATGTATACGCCAATAATAATCAGGGGCCCAGATCGGCAAGCTTGTGACTGAAAGATTGGTAGATAACATGCAAACAGGGGCCCGATTGCGAAAGCATTAATGATTTTAAATTTTCTGGCCCCTAAAAATAAGTGGGAATAGGTATGTTGATGATGAATTTAGACTACCTATATTGAAAAAAAACACTCTCCTCATTGCTTTTAATTTTACGGGCCCCTAGAAAATCCCGGGCCCGGGGGGTTTCCAGGAGAGCACATGAGGAGAATTACGAATCAAGAAACCCAAAATAAGTATTTAAGCAAAAACATACAAAATTAAATTATAAGTATTTTTGCCACAGCCATTAGCAATAAAATTGTTTCAATGCTTAAAGAAGCAAAATATTTTTCAATTATTGTAGACTCTACAACCGATAAAAGTCGTGTAGAACAAGTTACTATTGTCGTTAGGTTTGTACATAAGAATCAGAAAACTTTTACAGTGAATGAGCATTTCTAAGGGTTTTTGAAGGGGGAAGACAAGAGCGGAATGGGACTGACTCAGTTGATTTTAGACAAACTTGAATTACATGGAATTTTAATAAGTAACTCTCGAGGCCAAAGTTATGATAATGGTTCGAATATGAAAGGAAAAGAAGCGGGTGTTCAGAATCGAATTCGAACCCTGGAACCAAGAGCATTTTTTGTTCCATGTTGCTCGCATTCCTTAAATATAGTGGTTAATGATGCTGCTCGGTGCTCATTATATGCAGTTAAATTTTTCGATAAATTTCAATGTTTGTATAACTTTTTTTCAAATTCCACAACAAGGTGGGATATTTATAAGAAAAAAATTCCAAGTCTTACTTTGAAACCCCTTTCTGAGACTAGATGGGAGAGCAGGTTAGATGCATTGAGGCCTTTAAAAACAAATTTAGAAGAAATATATGAAGCCCTTATAGAAATATCTGAAATAGGGAATCTAGAGGCAAAAAATATTGCAGAATCGTTAGGAAATAAAATTTTTGATTGTACGTTTATTTGCTCCCTGCTGATTTGGTTTGATATTTTAGAAAATATAAATAAAACAAGTAAATATTTGCAAAGTCCGTACGTTAATCTGTCAACTGGCATACAAATTTTAGAAAATACAAAAAACAGTTTGATTTCAATGCGTTCCGATTAAAAATTTAATGAGTATGTTCTATTAACCGATCGTATTGCTAGTTCCCTAGAAATACCAAATATGTTTCCTGAAGCTTCATCATTGCGATCTTGACGGAGAAAAAGACTTTATGCTAATGAATGTCCTGAAACTATATTAGACCCGAAACAAAGATTTAAAGTAGATTTTTTTTCAAAATACTTGATCAAGCCATTCAATCAATTACAGAAAGGTTTGAATAGCTTGACACGTATAGTATCAATTTTTCATTTTTAGGTAACATAAGCGAATGTTAAAAAAAAAAAAAGTTACGTGCTTCATGCCTTAATTTGCAGAATGTTTTAACATTAGGTATTTTTAAAGATTTAGATGGAGAAGAATTGTTTCAAGAGTTAACCGTTATATCCCCGCTTGTCACACCACAAAGTTCAAGTTTAGATGTGTTAAATTTTATTTTTATTTCAAGCATTGAAGATTTTGCTCCGAATTTAGTAATTGCTCTCCAAATTCTTAATACAATCCCGGTCACGGTAGCTTTAGGAGAACGTAGTTTTTCTAAACTTAAAATTATTAAAAATCATCTTAGGACAACCATGACTCAAGAGAGATTGGTAGGCTTATCAATAATGTCCATTGAAAAGAAATTATTAAATTCTTTAAACTTTGATGATCTCATTTCTGAATTTGCAAAATGTAAGGCCAGAAAAGTAAGCTTTCAAGATTAAACGTTTCCTCTCTGCTCATTTCTTCGCTGCGTTTTAAATTATGGTTTTACTTTTTTTTCCTAAAAAGTTCCTATCTATTTTGTATATTTGTATAAGTATATATTTTTATATTATTTTGTTTTTTAATTAATTAATATTTTTTTTTTAAATGAAGTTTTTTATTTATTTTTTATTTTGTATATGCATTTATATGTACATACATACATATGTATGTTTCTATACTTTTATTTTATGTTGTTTTTAATTTATTTAAACTTTTTTTTTTTTGTAAATATCTTAATTACATTTGATACATACAATCATATATGTAAACATATTTGTTTGTTACTGAGGATTAGGCCTACCGGGGATACCTCAATAAAAAAAACGCATTGAAAGTCTACCTCCTGGGTAATGTGGAAAAGGCTTATGCTTGTGTATCAGTTTATGTGTGAAAATATAAAAAATGGGAGCTTTCTACAAATCTTGCACAGGGCGCAAGTTTGGCTGGGGCCGGCCCTGCTCTCATGTATGCTACTGCAGCCATGGCTTCTTCTCCCGCATCAACGAAGATATGCAACTCGACCCGACTGCCCTTTCCAAATTGTAGGTTAGTGAGATATTTTCTATCTATGGGAATCAGGTTCAACCATGATTTCCATTTTTGAAATTGTTAAATTGGTTTTCATCATCTTCGCTTTCATCTTGGGCAGTTGCAGTTATTGATTTTCGTTTTGGAGATTTAGTAAGTCTTTTCTTTTGTGGTGATTGTTGTTGCTCATTTTTTTGTAAGTCATCATTACTATACTATCACCACTCTCAGCTGTACTTAGTTTCCTTGACTTTTTCGGGGATTTCGATTCATCTTTCGAGTTACTCTTTTCATTCAAGGACTTCCTCAAACTTTTGTTGAGATTTTCCAAACTATCCGATGGATTTATGGATTTTCTTGATTAATTGAATGATGTTTCAGTAATAAGCTCAAAATCTGCTTCGCAAGCTGAATCTTCGGTTGTTAAGGATTTCTTCCTTGGAGACTGAGTGAGACGCTTTGGCGACTTAAAATTATTGTTTTAGATGATTCCATTGATAATGTGGCTTTAAATAGTTCCATTAAAAAATCAAGAGTTTCGATTAAAAAAGAGAATCTAAGTAGTACCGATATGAAAAAGGAAAACGAATCAACTCCGAAAAAGAAATCTCCAAAATTATCAACTTCGGGAAATAATTCAAAGGAGAAGAACTATCAATATTGAAACACCTAGTCCAATTAAAAATGCAGAAGATAACACGCCAGTTAAATTCGCATCAAAGAGAGATTCTTTACGAAAAGAAAACACCCCAGAGGAGCAAAAAGGTAGTGTAAAGAAAACCAAAAGTGCTCAAAAAGGAAAACAATCGAGTGATGCTAAGGAATCGCCATTGGTCTTTGATAAAATGGAAACATCAGGTAAAAGTCCTTCTAGGAAAAATCTCTCTTACATCCCTGCAGAGACAGGCGTTGCACGACTTAGCCTTTCGGATACTAAAAACCAATCCAGTCCAGCAAAGTCTGTTCAATCGGCAAAAAAAAGTCCAGCTAAGAAAAACCATCCAGAACCATTGAAAAACGTTGCATTCAATGAAGAAGAAGACGAAAATAAAGTTAAAAGTGTATACCCAAAGACACCGGGTTTGGTTAAAAGCAAGAGTTATATTCTAGGTGGATCATCAAATGATGTCGATAAAGATGAAACTTACAAATCTAGAAAAGATCAGTCCTTTGAGGCAAACAACGGTACAAAATCTGACAAAGAAAACTCAGATAACGAAGAAGAAATGACAGGTCTTGACTCAAAAACACCCTACAAATTGAAACTAAAAGCAGTTGAGAGCAGCACACCCATTCAAAACTCCCCGCAAAAGCAGAACAAAACATCAGATCTCCAGGAACAACAAAAAGAGAAATCAGCTAAGGGAGAACAACAACAACAAGAAGAAGGAGTTACTGCTTTTCCCAAGTCCTGGACTAGGTCTGTGTCCGGATCTGTTGCAAATACATCGAAAATCGATTGTATTCTGCCTGAGAAATCGTTGAAAAAAAAACAAATACTGCAAAAAACCAATAAATCACAAAGTAATTCATCCAAGAACAGCAGCACAAGTAACAAGCGTTCTCATGGTCCAAACGTTTCCGAAGCCGAAGACGATATGCTCGAAGAAGACTATGAAGAATATGATGATGATGACGATGAAGAAAACAACCAAAATGCAGAAAAAAACTATATTCCTAGATGATGAAGCAATGGAAGTTGCTGATGGTGAAGAATCTATGGACTCCGAAGAAAGGGCATACTTGGAAGAGAACGAAGTTCCAGAATATGGTGAATCAATTGGCAGTCAGGACAGTGAAGAAGAAGGTGATGATTGTGATGATGAGCCTGACGAAGAAGATGCTGCATTTGTAGTTTCCGATAATGAAGCTGTCGAAGAATAATTTATTTATTTATTTATTTATTCCATCTATCGAGTACAATCTCTTAGACTAATATACTTAATTATAATGTTTATATAAAAAAAAAATATATAAATATAAATACCTACATATAAATAATCACAAATAGTAAAATAATTTAGAAAATAAAACGCCTCACAAAAGAATTTCATTTAAAGAATTTTTTTAATTTTACTCTACTCCATTGTAAGTTAATTATACATCGCATACAGAATTAAAAAAAGCACAAGAACGAGATATGGGATCACTTTTTCCATAGTTGGTGTAATGACGCGGTATAGAAAAAAAGATATTTCTTTCCCTGAGAGGTCTTGAAGGAACATGAATTGGGTAAAGTGCAAGCAGCATAGACCAATCTATATGGTTACATATAACATCTCTGACTAAAAGAACAAAACACTGTTTCCTTCTGATTTGAAGGGTTTTCAAGCCTTAAAGTAAGCACCTCTAACTTCTAAGCTCTGAAGATGAAGTCGAAGTGAAATTATTAAAAACATCCCAACAAAAACCATACAAACGAATTTATCAAGAGACTCAATCATCAGATGAAGAAGAAGTTGTACCTGGCAAAGATGACACTGACTTTTGTTTGTTGGTTAATTCTTCCGCAGAAGTGGGTGATAAATCTTTAAATAAGTCATTGAAAAATAATGCTGCTGATATCAAAAACAAATCGACCATAGACAAATCTTTGAAAGAATTCAATAGCAACGATATCGATAAGAAGACTGTTGAGCAAGAAGAAGATGTATCCAAAAACAAAAATGAAGATAAAGACGGTGCAGCTGAACCACCTACTAAAGATATTAGTGAAAATAATACTTCGAAGAAGGTTTCAAGGAAATCGGAAAGTAAAAGCAAGGCTGATGTTGAAGACATTCCATCAGAAGAAGAAAGTAAGCTCAAACTATCTGTTGACGATAATGATTCAGATACAGATATGCAAGAAGAAGAAGATGAAAAATGTCAAAAGAAGCCAGAAGCATCAACAAATGTTGAAGAGGGAAAAGAAACCAGTCTACAGAAGTCACCTAAAAAGAATAATAATAAGTCGCCAAAGCGTCTCACTCAGTCTCCAAGGAAGAAATCCTTAACAACCGAAGATTCAGCTTGCGAAGCAGATTTTGAGCTTATTACTGAAACATCATTGAATAAATCAAGAAAATCCATAAATCCATCAGATAATTTGGAAAATCTCAACAAAAGTGTGAGGAAGTCCTTGAATGAAAAGAGTAACTCGAAAGATGAATCGAAATCGCCGAAAAAGTCAAGGAAACTAAGTACAGCTGAGAGTGATGATATTAGTAATGATGACTTACAAAAAAATGAGCAACAACAATCACCACAAAAGAAAAGACTTACTAAATCTCCAAAACGAAAATCAATAACTGCAACTGCCCAAGATGAAAGCGAAGATGATGAAAACCAATTCAACACCACTAAAAATTCAAGAAAGTCTGTGAATAGAAAGTCGATTAGTACCTACCTATTTCAGAGAACGAAGAAGCTCACAATGTTAGTCGAAGGAAATCTGTAGCAAAATCTGATTCATTAAACGAGGCAAACGAAAAGTCTAAATCTCGAAAATTTTTGAATGAATCCAGAAAATCACTGATTCGAACATCAACTGAAGAAACAAATGACCCTGAAGACCAAAGTACAGTGGAAAAAACAAAACTTTCATTAGATGATGGATCTGAACCAGAGGAAACATTGTCAGCTTCTGAAAATCCATTGGATTCTTCTGCTGGAGTGTCGCTTAATTCTTCGAAAAAACTAAGAAAATCCTTAGATAAAAATAGTTTACAATTAAATGAATCGTCAAGCGAGCTCAACAAATCTAAGCGACGAAAGTCAATTGCTCAGCAAAGCATTATTGAGAAAGCAAATGCATCATACATCGACGTTGTATGAAAAAGGGTGTGTCCTAAATCACCCCATGTCGGATGCTCGATGCGACCGTTCTCGGTCCGCAAGTACCGCTTATCGACACACTATGAAAAGGGGTGCGGTCTGCACACCTGCATGTTGATGGTCTGATCTCGATTCGATCGTCAACGTCGTCGATGATGAGGAAGCGCAGCGTTAATGTGGTTGTTGTTGTGCTCGTTCCCAACAATCTACCGGACGAAGAATACTTTCTTGTCGGCGCCGCACAGTGGTTCAGTTTGTATGGGAGAGCGGAAAAAAGTCTGTAAAATCTGAACGGTTCAACGAATTAAAATGAAATTTGTCAAACATGTTTAGATTAGTCTTTTACATATTTGGTCAAAATTTGGTTGGAAAAAAAAATTATAAACAAAGTTATTGACATTTTTCTAAAATTTGAGGGTTTTTGATTTTTGTATGGGAGAGCAGAAAAAAGTCTGTAAAATCTGAACTATAAAACAAATTTTAATGATATTTAAAACACGTGTTAATATTAGTCTTTAACACGCTTGGTCAAAATTTGGTCAAGAAAAAAATATTAGAAAAAAATTTATTGGCATTTTTCTAAAATTTGAGGCTTTTGATGCTATATTTAAATAAAAGTTTTTTTTTAGTAAAATCTTAACTTTTTATTTTGAACAAAATAGTATTACTAACTATGTATATTATAAAATTAAATAAATAAATCGATAAATACATACAAAAAATAAATAAAAAACAATGAAGTAGTAATTTTATAACGCTAAAATGAGGTTTTTAGCGTCTGCGCTGATTGGAAGTATTTTCTTTTTAAAAACCTTGCACTAACGCTCAATAACTCAATACTGACGTTTTTTTAATTAATCCTTTATATATATAGATTTAAGTAAGAGATTTTATTCTAATAAGTCAGGTAATAAAAAATTACGCAATACACAACAAAAACAAAGCAATAAAACTTTAAAAATAACACCTTTTTTATTTCTTTTAGCAAAAAAATAAAAAAAATAAAGGATTATCCCTAATCCTTTTCTTTATTTTTTATTAAGCTCTATCATATAATTTAAAATATCATAAAACTGTATTGCTTTTCATGTGTTGTTTCCGAGAAAATTGAGTTCAAAGTTGAAAAAATTTTCCGGGCAGAAATAAATGGTTTCGCAAAAATCGAAATTCTCAGACCTTTGTCAATGTATTAATTTTGTTTTATTTTTAAAATAAAGTTTGACATTTTGTCTTAAAATAATGGGCTTAACCAGTTCATTCTGACAATTAATAACGAAGAAATCAAACTTTTTGGTAAACACCACCGTCAAAACGCAGTTTTTTGAAATCCGATTCAGTGAAACATTTTTGATCATAACTTCCACATCTGCAAGTATCTGCAGCTGATTTTTTCTGTGCTTTAACATGAATGTATGGAGCATATGCTGGCATACTTACTTTCTTGGAGTCTTTTGGAGCTTTTTTTTGAAATCAAAAAGTTTAAAAAAAACGCATTTTTTCCTAGTACTTAAGCTTCAGACTACTTATAGAAGGTATCTTTTATAAATAATCATTTTTTTTTTTTTTATTTTATATATATCGAAAATAGACCAATTAAATTATTTAAGAAGCTAGAGAATTTATTTAAAGGAACTTCGGAAAAAAACATCTCAAAATTTGTTGAAAATACGGTTCGCGATTTGAGTAAAATTATTTTTCAACTTTGAGGGCTTGTAAATCAGAACATACAATATATATGTTAAAAAATACTTTTAAATCATACGCTCGGGTTATATAAGAGTACTTAAACATACAATTTAAAAGGATAAATATAACCTCTTAAAAAGACTTTTTTCCGCTCTCGCACCACTGTGCGCCGTTGCTCTGCTCATGGTTATTGTTGTTGGAAATTTGTGGACCGAGAAATAGGTCTAGTAAATGCTCGCGCATTGTTGTTGTGCTCGCGCGCAAATGCAGCTGGTGGTTGGAATGTTGTTTATTTTTTGCTATGGTGCCGTCGGTGTTGTGCCTTGTTGCTCTACTATGTTGCCGTCGGTGTTGTGCCTTGTTGCTCTAATCTCTAACAGCTTGCGAAGCAGATTTTGAGCTTATTACTGAAACATCATTGAATAAATCAAGAAAATCCATAAATCCATCGGATAATTTGGAAAATCTCAACAAAAGTGTGAGGAAGTCCTTGAATGAAAAGAGTAACTCGAAAGATGAATCGAAATCCCCGAAAAAGTCAAGGAAACTAAGTACAGCTGAGAGTGGTGATAGTAGTAATGATGACTTACAAAAAAATGAGCAACAACAATCACCACAAAAGAAAAGACTTACTAAATCTCCAAAACGAAAATCAATAACTGCAACTGCCCAAGATGAAAGCGAAGATGATGAAAACCAATTTAACAATTTCAAAAATGGAAATCATGGTTGAACCTGATTCCCAACATAAGAAATATCTCTATAGATAGAAAATATCTCACTAACCTACAATTTGGAAAGGGCAGTCGGGTCGAGTTGCATAATATCTTCGTTGATGCGGGAGAAGAAGCCATGGCTGCAGTAGCATACATGAGAGCAGGGCCGGCCCCAGCCAAACTTGCGCCCTGTGCAAGATTTGTAGAAAGCTCCCATTTTTTATATTTTCACACATAAACTGATACACAAGCATAAGCCTTTTCCACATTACCCAGGAGGTAGACTTTCAATGCGTTTTTTTTATTGAGGTATCCCCGGTAGGCCTAATCCTCAGTAACAAACAAATATGTTTACATATATGATTGTATGTATCAAATGTAATTAAGATATTTACAAAAAAAAAAAAATTTAAATAAATTAAAAACAACATAAAATAAAAGTATAGAAACATACATATGTATGTATGTACATATAAATGCACATACAAAATAAAAAATAAATAAAAAACTTCATTTAAAAAAAAATGATTAATTAATTAAAAAACAAAATACTATAAAAATATATACTTATACAAATATACAAAATAGATAGGAACTTTTTAGGAAAAAAAAGTAAAACCATAATTTAAAACGCAGCGAAGAAATGAGCAGAGAGGAAACGTTTAATCTTGAAAGCTTACTTTTCTGGCCTTACATTTTGCAAATTCAGAAATGAGATCATCAAAGTTTAAAGAATTTAATAATTTCTTTTCAATGGACATTATTGATAAGCCTACCAATCTCTCTTGAGTCATGGTTGTCCTAAGATGATTTTTAATAATTTTAAGTTTAGAAAAACTACGTTCTCCTGAAGCTACCGTGACCGGGATTGTATTAAGAATTTGGAGAGCAATTACTAAATTCGGAGCAAAATCTTCAATGCTTGAAATAAAAATAAAATTTAACACATCTAAACTTGAGCTTTGTGGTGTGACAAGCGGGGATATAACGGTTAACTCTTGAAACAATTCTTCTCCATCTAAATCTTTAAAAATACCTAATGTTAAAACATTCTGCAAATTAAGGCATGAAGCACGTAACTTTTTTTTTTTTTAACATTCGCTTATGTTACCTAAAAATGAAAAATTGATACTATACGTGTCAAGCTGTTCAAACCTTTCTGTAATTGATTGAATGGCTTGATCAAGTATTTTGAAAAAAAATCTACTTTAAATCTTTGTTTCGGTTCTAATATAGTTTCAGGACATTCATCAGCATAAAGTCTTTTTCTCCGTCAAGATCGCAATGATGAAGCTTCAGGAAACATATTTGGTATTTCTAGGGAACTAGCAATACGATCGGTTAATAGAACATACTCATTAAATTTTTAATCGGAACGCATTAAAATCAAACTGTTTTTTGTATTTTCTAAAATTTGTATGCCAGTTGACAGATTAACGGACGGACTTTGCAAATATTTACTTGTTTTATTTATATTTTCTAAAATATCAAACCAAATTAGCAGGGAGCAAATAAACGTACAATCAAAAATTTTATTTCCTAACGATTCTGCAATGTTTTTTGCCTCTAGATTTCCTATTTCAGATATTTCTATAAGGGCTTCATATATTTCTTCTAAATTTGTTTTTAAAGGCCTCAATGCATCTAACCTGCTCTCCCATCTAGTCTCAGAAAGGGGTTTCAAAGTAAGACTTGGAATTTTTTTCTTATAAATATCCCACCTTGTTGTGGAATTTGAAAAAAAGTTATACAAACATTGAAATTTATCGAAAAATTTAACTGCATATAATGAGCACCGAGCAGCATCATTAACCACTATATTTAAGGAATGCGAGCAACATGGAACAAAAAATGCTCTTGGTTCCAGGGTTCGAATTCGATTCTGAACACCCGCTTCTTTTCCTTTCATATTCGAACCATTATCATAACTTTGGCCTCGAGAGTTACTTATTAAAATTCCATGTAATTCAAGTTTGTCTAAAATCAACTGAGTCAGTCCCATTCCGCTCTTGTCTTCCCCCTTCAAAAACCCTTAGAAATGCTCATTCACTGTAAAAGTTTTCTGATTCTTATGTACAAACCTAACGACAATAGTAACTTGTTCTACACGACTTTTATCGGTTGTAGAGTCTACAATAATTGAAAAATATTTTGCTTCTTTAAGCATTGAAACAATTTTATTGCTAATGGCTGTGGCAAAAATACTTATAATTTAATTTTGTATGTTTTTGCTTAAATACTTATTTTGGGTTTCTTGATTCGTAATTCTCCTCATGTGCTCTCCTTGGTCAGAGGGTGTGTCCTAAATCACCCCATGTCGGATGCTCGATCGACACACTATGAAAAGGGGTGCGGCCTGCACACCTGCATGTTGATGGTCTGATCTCGATTCGATCGTCAACGTCGTCGATGATGATGATGATGGTTGTTGTTGTGCTCGTTCCCAACAATCTACCGGACGAAGAATACTTTCTTGTCGGCGCCGCACAGTGGTTCAGTTTGTATGGGAGAGCGGAAAAAAGTCTGTAAAATCTGAACGGTTCAACGAATTAAAATGAAATTTGGCAAACATGTTTAGATTAGTCTTTTACATATTTGGTCAAAATTTGGTTGGAAAAAAAAAATTATAAACAAAGTTATTGACATTTTTCTAAAATTTGAGGGTTTTTGATTTTTGTATGGGAGAGCAGAAAAGTCTGTAAAATCTGAACTATAAAACAAATTTTAATGATATTTAAAACACGTGTTAATATTAGTCTTTAACACGCTTGGTCAAAATTTGGTCAAGAAAAAAATATTAGAAAAAAAGTTATTGGCATTTTTCTAAAATTTGAGGCTTTTGATGCTATATTTAAATAAAAGTTTTTTTTTAGTAAAATCTTAACTTTTTATTTTGAACAAAATAGTATTACGAACTATGTATATTATAAAATTAAATAAATAAATAGATAAATACATACAAAAAATTAATAAAAAAACAATGAAGTAGCAATTTTATAACGCTAAAATGAGGTTTTTAGCGTCTGCGCTGATTGGAAGTATTTTCTTTTTAAAAACCTTGCACTAATGCTCAATAACTCAATACTGACGTTTTTTTAATTAATCCTTTATATATATAGATTTAAGTAAGAGATTTTATTCTAATAAGTCAGGTAATAAAAAATTACGCAATACACAACAAAAACAAAGCAATAAAACTTTAAAAATAACACCTTTTTTATTTCTACCTGCCCTACTTTTAGCAAAAAATAAAAAAAATAAAGGATTATCCCTAATCCTTTTCTTTATTTTTTATTAAGCTCTATCATATAATTTAAAATATCATAAAACTGTATTGCTTTTCATGTGTTGTTTCCGAGAAAATTGAGTTCAAAGTTGAAAAAATTTTCCGGGCAGAAATAAATGGTTTCGCAAAAATCGAAATTCTCAGACCTTTGTCAATGTATTAATTTTGTTTTATTTTTAAAATAAAGTTTGACATTTTGTCTTAAAATAATGGGCTTAACCAGTTCATTCTGACAATTAATAACGAAGAAATCAAACTTTTTGGTAAACACCACCGTCAAAACGCAGTTTTTTGAAATCCGATTCAGTGAAACATTTTTGATCATAACTTCCACATCTGCAAGTATCTGCAGCTGATTTTTTCTGTGCTTTAACATGAATGTATGGAGCATATGCTGGCATACTTACTTTCTTGGAGTCTTTTGGAGCTTTTTTTTGAAATCAAAAAGTTTAAAAAAAACTCATTTTTTCCTAGTACTTAAGCTTCAGACTACTTATAGAAGGTATCTTTTATAAATAATCATTTTTTTTTTTTATTTTATATAATCGAAAATAGACCAATTTAATTATTTAAGAAGCTAGAGAATTTATTTAAAGGAACTTCGGAAAAAACATCTCAAAATTTGTTGAAAATACGGTTCGCGATTTGAGTAAAATTATTTTTCAACTTTGAGGGCTTGTAAATCAGAACATACAATATATATATTAAAAAATACTTTTAAATCATACGCTCGGGTTATATAAGAGTACTTAAACATACAATTTAAAAGGATTAATATAACCTCTTAAAAAGACTTTTTTCCGCTCTCGCACCACTGTGCGCCGTTGCTCTGCTCATGGTTATTGTTGTTGGAAATTTGTGGACCGAGAAATAGGTCTAGTAAATGCTCGCGCATTGTTGTTGTGCTCGCGCGCAAATGCAGCTGGTGGTTGGAATGTTGTTTATTTTTTGCTATGGTGCCGTCGGTGTTGTGCCTTGTTGCTCTACTATGGTGCCGTCGGTGTTGTGCCTTGTTGCTCTAATCTCTAACAGCTTGCGAAGCAGATTTTGAGCTTATTACTGAAACATCATTGAATAAATCAAGAAAATCCATAAATCCATCGGATAATTTGGAAAATCTCAACAAAAGTGTGAGGAAGTCCTTGAATGAAAAGAGTAACTCGAAAAATGAATCGAAATCGCCGAAAAAGTCAAGGAAACTAAGTACAGCTGAGAGTGGTGATAGTAGTAATGATGACTTACAAAAAAATGAGCAACAACAATCACCACAAAAGAAAAGACTTACTAAATCTCCAAAACGAAAATCAATAACTGCAACTGCCCAAGATGAAAGCGAAGATGATGAAAACCAATTCAACAATTTCAAAAATGGAAATCATGGTTGAACCTGATTCCCAACATAAGAAATATCTCTATAGATAGAAAATATCTCACTAACCTACAATTTGGAAAGGGCAGTCGGGTCGAGTTGCATATGAGGCGTTCAGAATATTAGTGGAATATGTCCACATATGTTAAATTCGAGATATTTAAAGTTTAATGAAAAGATGTTAAAGATATTCAGGGAAAATAAAAGAAATATAATGTTTATTTATTTCGAAAATTGTAACATTTTTGACGCTGATCTTTTTTTTATAAGGTACACATTATAATAATGTGTTTAAAGGTAAAATCTCCATTTTTCTTAAAAAGTGGATTTAGACCATTATTATTCTGAACGCCTCATATCTTCGTTGATGCGGGAGAAGAAGCCATGGCTGCAGTAGCATACATGAGAGCAGGGCCGGCCCCAGCCAAACTTGCGCCCTGTGCAAGATTTGTAGAAAGCTCCCATTTTTTATATTTTCACACATAAACTGATACACAAGCATAAGCCTTTTCCACATTACCCAGGAGGTAGACTTTCAATGCGTTTTTTTTATTGAGGTATCCCCGGTAGGCCTAATCCTCAGTAACAAACAAATATGTTTACATATATGATTGTATGTATCAAATGTAATTAAGATATTTACAAAAAAAAAAAAATTTAAATAAATTAAAAACAACATAAAATAAAAGTATAGAAACATACATATGTATGTATGTACATATAAATGCACATACAAAATAAAAAATAAATAAAAAACTTCATTTAAAAAAAAATGATTAATTAATTAAAAAACAAAATACTATAAAAATATATACTTATACAAATATACAAAATAGATAGGAACTTTTTAGGAAAAAAAAGTAAAACCATAATTTAAAACGCAGCGAAGAAATGAGCAGAGAGGAAACGTTTAATCTTGAAAGCTTACTTTTCTGGCCTTACATTTTGCAAATTCAGAAATGAGATCATCAAAGTTTAAAGAATTTAATAATTTCTTTTCAATGGACATTATTGATAAGCCTACCAATCTCTCTTGAGTCATGGTTGTCCTAAGATGATTTTTAATAATTTTAAGTTTAGAAAAACTACGTTCTCCTGAAGCTACCGTGACCGGGATTGTATTAAGAATTTGGAGAGCAATTACTAAATTCGGAGCAAAATCTTCAATGCTTGAAATAAAAATAAAATTTAACACATCTAAACTTGAGCTTTGTGGTGTGACAAGCGGGGATATAACGGTTAACTCTTGAAACAATTCTTCTCCATCTAAATCTTTAAAAATACCTAATGTTAAAACATTCTGCAAATTAAGGCATGAAGCACGTAACTTTTTTTTTTTAAACATTCGCTTATGTTACCTAAAAATGAAAAATTGATACTATACGTGTCAAGCTGTTCAAACCTTTCTGTAATTGATTGAATGGCTTGATCAAGTATTTTGAAAAAAAATCTACTTTAAATCTTTGTTTCGGGTCTAATATAGTTTCAGGACATTCATCAGCATAAAGTCTTTTTCTCCGTCAAGATCGCAATGATGAAGCTTCAGGAAACATATTTGGTATTTCTAGGGAACTAGCAATACGATCGGTTAATAGAACATACTCATTAAATTTTTAATCGGAACGCATTGAAATCAAACTGTTTTTTGTATTTTCTAAAATTTGTATGCCAGTTGACAGATTAACGGACGGACTTTGCAAATATTTACTTGTTTTATTTATATTTTCTAAAATATCAAACCAAATTAGCAGGGAGCAAATAAACGTACAATCAAAAATTTTATTTCCTAACGATTCTGCAATGTTTTTTGCCTCTAGATTTCCTATTTCAGATATTTCTATAAGGGCTTCATATATTTCTTCTAAATTTGTTTTTAAAGGCCTCAATGCATCTAACCTGCTCTCCCATCTAGTCTCAGAAAGGGGTTTCAAAGTAAGACTTGGAATTTTTTTCTTATAAATATCCCACCTTCTTGTGGAATTTGAAAAAAAGTTATACAAACATTGAAATTTATCGAAAAATTTAACTGCATATAATGAGCACCGAGCAGCATCATTTACCACTATATTTAAGGAATGCGAGCAACATGGAACAAAAAATGCTCTTGGTTCCAGGGTTCAAATTCGATTCTGAACACCCGCTTCTTTTCCTTTCATATTCGAACCATTATCATAACTTTGGCCTCGAGAGTTACTTATTAAAATTCCATGTAATTCAAGTTTGTCTAAAATCAACTGAGTCAGTCCCATTCCGCTCTTGTCTTCCCCCTTCAAAAACCCTTAGAAATGCTCATTCACTGTAAAAGTTTTCTGATTCTTATGTACAAACCTAACGACAATAGTAACTTGTTCTACACGACTTTTATCGGTTGTAGAGTCTACAATAATTGAAAAATATTTTGCTTCTTTAAGCATTGAAACAATTTTATTGCTAATGGCTGTGGCAAAAATACTTATAATTTAATTTTGTATGTTTTTGCTTAAATACTTATTTTGGGTTTCTTGATTCGTAATTCTCCTCATGTGCTCTCCTTGGTCAGAGGGTGTGTCCTAAATCACCCCATGTCGGATGCTCGATGCGACCGTTCTCGGTCCGCAAGTACCTCTTATCGACACACTATGAAAAGGGGTGCGGCCTGCACACCTGCATGTTGATGGTCTGATCTCGATTCGATCGTCAACGTCGTCGATGATGATGATGATGGTTGTTGTTGTGCTCGTTCCCAACAATCTACCGGACGAAGAATACTTTCTTGTCGGCGCCGCACAGTGGTTCAGTTTGTATGGGAGAGCGGAAAAAAGTCTGTAAAATCTGAACGGTTCAACGAATTAAAATGAAATTTGGCAAACATGTTTAGATTAGTCTTTTACATATTTGGTCAAAATTTGGTTGGAAAAAAAAAATTATAAACAAAGTTATTGACATTTTTCTAAAATTTGAGGGTTTTTGATTTTTGTATGGGAGAGCAGAAAAAAGTCTGTAAAATCTGAACTATAAAACAAATTTTAATGATATTTAAAACACGTGTTAATATTAGTCTTTAACACGCTTGGTCAAAATTTGGTCAAGAAAAAAATATTAGAAAAAAAGTTATTGGCATTTTTCTAAAATTTGAGGCTTTTGATGCTATATTTAAAAAAGTTTTTTTTTAGTAAAATCTTAACTTTTTATTTTGAACAAAATAGTATTACGAACTATGTATATTATAAAATTAAATAAATAAATAGATAAATACATACAAAAAATTAATAAAAAAACAATGAAGTAGCAATTTTATAACGCTAAAATGAGGTTTTTAGCGTCTGCGCTGATTGGAAGTATTTTCTTTTTAAAAACCTTGCACTAATGCTCAATAACTCAATACTGACGTTTTTTTAATTAATCCTTTATATATATAGATTTAAGTAAGAGATTTTATTCTAATAAGTCAGGTAATAAAAAATTACGCAATACACAACAAAAACAAAGCAATAAAACTTTAAAAATAACACCTTTTTTATTTCTACCTGCCCTACTTTTAGCAAAAAATAAAAAAAATAAAGGATTATCCCTAATCCTTTTCTTTATTTTTTATTAAGCTCTATCATATAATTTAAAATATCATAAAACTGTATTGCTTTTCATGTGTTGTTTCCGAGAAAATTGAGTTCAAAGTTGAAAAAATTTTCCGGGCAGAAATAAATGGTTTCGCAAAAATCGAAATTCTCAGACTTTTGTCAATGTATTAATTTTGTTTTATTTTTAAAATAAAGTTTGACATTTTGTCTTAAAATAATGGGCTTAACCAGTTCATTCTGACAATTAATAACGAAGAAATCAAACTTTTTGGTAAACACCACCGTCAAAACGCAGTTTTTTGAAATCCGATTCAGTGAAACATTTTTGATCATAACTTCCACATCTGCAAGTATCTGCAGCTGATTTTTTCTGTGCTTTAACATGAATGTATGGAGCATATGCTGGCATACTTACTTTCTTGGAGTCTTTTGGAGCTTTTTTTTTAAATCAAAAAGTTTAAAAAAAACTCATTTTTTCCTAGTACTTAAGCTTCAGACTACTTATAGAAGGTATCTTTTATAAATAATCATTTTTTTTTTTATTTTATATAATCGAAAATAGACCAATTAAATTATTTAAGAAGCTAGAGAATTTATTTAAAGGAACTTCGGAAAAAACATCTCAAAATTTGTTGAAAATACGGTTCGCGATTTGAGTAAAATTATTTTTCAACTTTGAGGGCTTGTAAATCAGAACATACAATATATATATTAAAAAATACTTTTAAATCATACGCTCGGGTTATATAAGAGTACTTAAACATACAATTTAAAAGGATTAATATAACCTCTTAAAAAGACTTTTTTCCGCTCTCGCACCACTGTGCGCCGTTGCTCTGCTCATGGTTATTGTTGTTGGAAATTTGTGGACCGAGAAATAGGTCTAGTAAATGCTCGCGCATTGTTGTTGTGCTCGCGCGCAAATGCAGCTGGTGGTTGGAATGTTGTTTATTTTTTGCTATGGTGCCGTCGGTGTTGTGCCTTGTTGCTCTACTATGGTGCCGTCGGTGTTGTGCCTTGTTGCTCTAATCTCTAACAGCTTGCGAAGCAGATTTTGAGCTTATTACTGAAACATCATTGAATAAATCAAGAAAATCCATAAATCCATCGGATAATTTGGAAAATCTCAACAAAAGTGTGAGGAAGTCCTTGAATGAAAAGAGTAACTCGAAAGATGAATCGAAATCGCCGAAAAAGTCAAGGAAACTAAGTACAGCTGAGAGTGGTGATAGTAGTAATGATGACTTACAAAAAAATGAGCAACAACAATCACCACAAAAGAAAAGACTTACTAAATCTCCAAAACGAAAATCAATAACTGCAACTGCCCAAGATGAAAGCGAAGATGATGAAAACCAATTCAACAATTTCAAAAATGGAAATCATGGTTGAACCTGATTCCCAACATAAGAAATATCTCTATAGATAGAAAATATCTCACTAACCTACAATTTGGAAAGGGCAGTCGGGTCGAGTTGCATATCTTCGTTGATGCGGGAGAAGAAGCCATGGCTGCAGTAGCATACATGAGAGCAGGGCCGGCCCCAGCCAAACTTGCGCCCTGTGCAAGATTTGTAGAAAGCTCCCATTTTTTATATTTTCACACATAAACTGATACACAAGCATAAGCCTTTTCCACATTACCCAGGAGGTAGACTTTCAATGCGTTTTTTTTATTGAGGTATCCCCGGTAGGCCTAATCCTCAGTAACAAACAAATATGTTTACATATATGATTGTATGTATCAAATGTAATTAAGATATTTACAAAAAAAAAAAAATTTAAATAAATTAAAAACAACATAAAATAAAAGTATAGAAACATACATATGTATGTATGTACATATAAATGCACATACAAAATAAAAAATAAATAAAAAACTTCATTTAAAAAAAAATGATTAATTAATTAAAAAACAAAATACTATAAAAATATATACTTATACAAATATACAAAATAGATAGGAACTTTTTAGGAAAAAAAGTAAAACCATAATTTAAAACGCAGCGAAGAAATGAGCAGAGAGGAAACGTTTAATCTTGAAAGCTTACTTTTCTGGCCTTACATTTTGCAAATTCAGAAATGAGATCATCAAAGTTTAAAGAATTTAATAATTTCTTTTCAATGGACATTATTGATAAGCCTACCAATCTCTCTTGAGTCATGGTTGTCCTAAGATGATTTTTAATAATTTTAAGTTTAGAAAAACTACGTTCTCCTGAAGCTACCGTGACCGGGATTGTATTAAGAATTTGGAGAGCAATTACTAAATTCGGAGCAAAATCTTCAATGCTTGAAATAAAAATAAAATTTAACACATCTAAACTTGAGCTTTGTGGTGTGACAAGCGGGGATATAACGGTTAACTCTTGAAACAATTCTTCTCCATCTAAATCTTTAAAAATACCTAATGTTAAAACATTCTGCAAATTAAGGCATGAAGCACGTAACTTTTTTTTTTTAAACATTCGCTTATGTTACCTAAAAATGAAAAATTGATACTATACGTGTCAAGCTGTTCAAACCTTTCTGTAATAGATTGAATGGCTTGATCAAGTATTTTGAAAAAAAATCTACTTTAAATCTTTGTTTCGGGTCTAATATAGTTTCAGGACATTCATCAGCATAAAGTCTTTTTCTCCGTCAAGATCGCAATGATGAAGCTTCAGGAAACATATTTGGTATTTCTAGGGAACTAGCAATACGATCGGTTAATAGAACATACTCATTAAATTTTTAATCGGAACGCATTAAAATCAAACTGTTTTTTGTATTTTCTAAAATTTGTATGCCAGTTGACAGATTAACGGACGGACTTTGCAAATATTTACTTGTTTTATTTATATTTTCTAAAATATCAAACCAAATTAGCAGGGAGCAATTTCCTAACGATTCTGCAATGTTTTTTGCCTCTAGATTTCCTATTTCAGATATTTCTATAAGGGCTTCATATATTTCTTCTAAATTTGTTTTTAAAGGCCTCAATGCATCTAACCTGCTCTCCCATCTAGTCTCAGAAAGGGGTTTCAAAGTAAGACTTGGAATTTTTTTCTTATAAATATCCCACCTTGTTGTGGAATTTGAAAAAAAGTTATACAAACATTGAAATTTATCGAAAAATTTAACTGCATATAATGAGCACCGAGCAGCATCATTAACCACTATATTTAAGGAATGCGAGCAACATGGAACAAAAAATGCTCTTGGTTCCAGGGTTCAAATTCGATTCTGAACACCCGCTTCTTTTCCTTTCATATTCGAACCATTATCATAACTTTGGCCTCGAGAGTTACTTATTAAAATTCCATGTAATTCAAGTTTGTCTAAAATCAACTGAGTCAGTCCCATTCCGCTCTTGTCTTCCCCCTTCAAAAACCCTTAGAAATGCTCATTCACTGTAAAAGTTTTCTGATTCTTATGTACAAACCTAACGACAATAGTAACTTGTTCTACACGACTTTTATCGGTTGTAGAGTCTACAATAATTGAAAAATATTTTGCTTCTTTAAGCATTGAAACAATTTTATTGCTAATGGCTGTGGCAAAAATACTTATAATTTAATTTTGTATGTTTTTGCTTAAATACTTATTTTGGGTTTCTTGATTCGTAATTCTCCTCATGTGCTCTCCTGGAAACCCCCCGGGCCCGGGATTTTCTAGGGGCCCGTAAAATTAAAAGCAATGAGGAGAGTGTTTTTTTTCAATATAGGTAGTCTAAATTCATCATCAACATACCTATTCCCACTTATTTTGAGGGGCCCGAAAATTTAAAATCATTCATGATCGCAATCGGGCCCCTGGTTGCATGTTATCTACCAATCTTTCAGTCACAAGCTTGCCGATTTGGGCCCCTGATTATTATTGGCGTACATTTTTGTTTATATTTAATGAAAAATTGGGAAACTCTGAACTATTGAAAGAAAGTTATAATAAATTGTTTCGCTTTTCTTACTTAATTTAACACAAATTTAAAACTTATTTTAGTTTTAAAATTTTTAAAATAAAAATAAGGCAACTTAAAACAAAACACAAATATTTATTTCGGTTTCTGTTTTTTATAAAGTTTCTTTTCTTCTATTTTTGTTTCTGCTGGGAACGAAATTTTTGATTCGGTTTCGGGGGACCGGAAAATCCCACGCAAACGTTTTTCCGTAATATTAATTAATTAATATTTTGAATAAATTGTTTACTGAAGATTTGAAGGATATCAAGTCACTTCAAAGTGTGTATATTAAACCAGCCATACAAAAATAGCAAGGAATTCTATGTATATAGAATATTGAACACTATTTTCTTCCTTGGCGAAAGGGGACTAGGACTACGAGGCGATAGCAATCTTATTGGAGAGCCAAATAATGAACATGTTTTGGGCATTTTGGAATTAATTAGTCATTATGACCCCTTACGTCAGGAGCACAGTGAAACCACTTGCAAATCATCTAAAAAACCTTAGAACATCATTAGAAGCCTTAAGTGATATTAATTTAACTGCTGAAGCTCGAAGAGATGTAAAATGGCGTTTTAAAATATATGCACAAATTTGAATGCGTCCTGATGTCTTCGATTTGGTGCAAGGTTCTTAAAATTGATCTCATCTTAACGGATGAGATCAATTTTTATCTGAATGCAAAGCAGTTGCTACTGGATTGGGGGATGTTCCAGAATCGTTCCCATCGAACCGAAAAAGGCAATTAAAGAGACATTTTGAAGAAAACCGAGGAGCTGGAAAGCAAATTGAAACAGACGAAGAAATAAATTTCAAGAGAAACACCTTTTACGTCATAGTTGATTTAATTATATGTGGAATTTCTCGTCGGTTCGATACAATGAAAAATTTGAATGCAACATTTTCATTTTTATGACAGTTCTCAACAATAGACGAACGTGAGATTAAAAACTCCGCTACAAGGTTCATCCAAAAGTATAACTCGCATGTGTCTCAAGAGTTGAAAGAAGAAATTATTCATCTGAAACACATTTATGAAGCATCGAAGCATATTTGGCAAGGAAATTGAATTTCGACGCAATTATAAGTTGTTTTGCTGCTCAGAAAGCTAGGAAAGCTCGTTTGCCAAAAGAAAATATTTCATTGAATGCAAACTAACTCTAATAAAACATTGTAATAAAATTTGGGTACAAAGAAAAACAATGAAGAGTATTTAATGTAAAACTTTTAAAATACTTAGTTTTTTTTTAAAGACAAATTTCAAATACTTTTACTTCGCTCTATTTTATTTTCATAGTAGGTAATAGATCTTCATGCTATTTTTTTTAATAGTTAATCGACAGTATTATCAGTTACTAACATGTCGTTGACATATCGAATTGAATGTATGATTCTGTTCCGATTCTGATCTAAGCGCATTTAGAATTATTTTCTATCCATCTTCCATTTCAACGAAACTGGACTATACCCGTGAGATTGATTTGATGATTAACACTTTTTTTTCGGTTCACTTTGCAAATAAAAAATTATTATTTCCGTTAATTCCAACCAATTTCATGCTATTCGTAATTGAAATTAGAACGTACCATTTATATGAAGGCATGAAATTTAAAAAAAATGGGAGATTTTTCCGTCCCGGGCTCGGAATTCCTCTCGACGGCCCTGGATGATACACTCAAACCCTTTTCGGAAACAATCTTCTGTTTCATATTTACTTCTGTTTCTTCTTCTTCTTGTGAGGAGTTATTTTCATCTTCAGAATCACTGTCTGCTTCCTTTTGCTTGTGACTTTGGTTAAGCGACTTTCTCAGAACATTGCGATGTAACGTTTCGTGCAATGAAGACGATAGGCTAGTTTTTGGATCCAATTGGAAATAATTTACTTTCACTGCCTGCGATTGACTTTCTACGCGAAGAGGAACTCTGATTAAGTGATGATTTGTTTCCTTGATTTTCACCAAAGAATTTTGAAGTTGATTGTTTGTTGTTTGCGGCGACATTTTCTTCTTCTTCATCATCATCATCATTAGAAAATTGGGCTCCACCCTCGTCAAAACTTTCCATTTCATTGTCAGTTATTTCGGGAGATGATTTTTCGTGGTTCTCTTCTTCTGGTGTTTCGAGAGACAGACTTCCGGCGCGGCGGTTTGATTTATTTAACTCGTTTTGTAACGAGAGAGGCGGCAATTGTTTTTCTTTCCTATCTTCTTCAGAATCAGATGAATTTTTCTGTGTGTTTTGTTGAGCAATTGACTTTCTGCGGTTTGATTTATTTAACTCTACAGGCGGCAATTGTTCTTCATTCTTATCTTCTGGATCAGATGAATTTTCATGTGCTTTCTCAATAATGCTTTGCTGAGCAATTGACTTTCTGCGGTTTGATTTATTTAACTCTACAGGCGGCAATTGTTCTTCATTCTCATCTTCTGGATCAGATGAATTTTCCTGTGCTTTCTCAATAATGCTTTGCTGAGCAATTAACTTTCTGCGGTTTGATTTATTTAACTCGACAGGCGGCAATTGTTCTTCATTCTCATCTTCTGGATCAGATGAATTTTCCTGTGCTTTCTCAATAGTGCTTTGCTGAGCAATTGACTTTCGTCGCTTAGATTTGTTGAGCTCGCTTGACGATTCATTTAATTGTAAACTATTTTTATCTAAGGATTTTCTTAGCTCTTTTGAAGAATTAAGTGTAGGGATAATCCAAAATCCAGATATTTGGATTCAAACTCTTTTTTAAAAAAAATACCAGAGAAAATGTTGTTCTTTTCAAAGCGACGGTTTATTGGGAAGTGCCAAAGAAAAACGATAAAACAGTAATTGAAACTTATATACATAAGTAAAGCAAAGCATAATACGGGATATTATTTACTTCGAGACAATCATACGATCATATGAGACACACTATTATCGACAAATGTGTTGGTTATAATATACTTGAATAAATGGAAAACAGTATGTTTGGCAAGGCACTGCTCGATACTTTGTTTAAAGTAAAGTACAGTGTGTTTAAGAGGTTATGTTAATAAATGAATTATGGCCTACAGATCGGCCATCCTGATCGTATAATCGTCCCGATTACAAAAAATAATCAAATTATAAAATATCGATTATAAATTCTTATGAATTTATTATAACATATCATTTAATTGAATCATTTATCAGAAAAATTTTTCTTAATTTCCTAGCTCACATTGAGTCATTTAAAAAATTGCCAGCTATAATAGTTTTAACAGAGATTTGGGTTTATGAGAGTGGAATGAGCCTTTATAGTATACCGGGTTATGCGCTTTTTAGTTGTTGCAATGAATCTTATTCGTCAGGTGGTGTTGCAGTTTACATTGATGAAAATTTCGTTCACCAATTCTCAAAAATCGACATTTGCAGCGCGGATGTTGTAAAGTTGTCGTTTTGTTATCAAAACGAAAACTATACAATGTTATGTTTATATAGATTGCACGCGTTTAGTAAAAGTTTGTTTATAGAGGAACTCAGTCAAATTCTTTGTATAAATAAAACTTGTAATTTAATTTTAATTGGAGATATTAATATTGATATCATAAACGTATCCGACAAAGACATTGATAATTATTTGCTTCTTATGGCTTCTAATGGTCTCAAGGGAATTATTAATGACCCAACTCGCGATACTGAATCTTCAAGTACTTGCATTGACCACATTTTTACTCGTTTAAAAGTCAGCAATAAATCTAAATTTTTTGGAAGTGTTCCTGGCCTAAATATTACTGATCATAAATCGATCATTTTATTTAATGAGTTACAAAATAATCTGAATTCTTCTTCAGTAACACAAAGAAATGAGCATTATACCACCGATTACATATTATTACAGAATGTTTTGAAGCATGAATTTTGGGATCAGGTTTATTCGGAAACGGACCCATCAACTTCGTTTGCTATTTTTATCTCAATCTTGCAAAAACATATAGAGTCATGTACTTCTGTGTCGATAAAAAATTCTAATAAAAAAAAATTTCTAAAGCCTTGGATGAATAAGAGTCTCCTTAAGCAGATTAAAAAAAAGAACACAATTAGTATTAAGCTAAAAAAACATCCAAATAATGTAAAGCTAAAAAAGTATTACCTCACACTTTGTAAAGCTGTTAGTACAAATGTTGAATTGACTCGCGAAAAGTATTATTGTAACTTATTTGAAAAATCAAAAGGCAATATAAAAGAAGAATGGAAGGCTGTTGACAGCGTTTTAGGTAAAACAAAAAAGCCAAACGTAATAGAAATTATTGTAGTTAATAATGTTCCTCTAACTGATGTTAACTGTATATCAAATAAATTTAATGAATATTTTACTGAAATATCTGAAATATTGAAGCCATCTAGTAATACCGGTGATGATTGTGATTGTTATAATCAACATTGTCTAGATGCTGAATTTATACAATCAAATACCTTTGCTTTTAATTCGATAACCTCTTTTGAAACCTACAAAACAATTTTATCTTTAAAAAATAAAAATTCGTGCACTTCAGATGGAATATCTAGTAACGTACTTACAAAAATTGCATTCTATGTTTCAGATGTTTTGAGTTACATATTTAACTTAAGTGTTGAACAGGGCTGTTTTCCTGAACAATTTAAATGCGCTGAAGTTATTCCCCTCTTTAAAAAGGGTGATAAAAAAAATATGGTTAACTACCGACCTATTTCTATTCATCCCACTTTTTCAAAAATTTTTGAAGAACTTATGATTAATAGAATTACTTCTTTCCTAAATAAAAATAGGTTTTTTAGTGAAAATCAATTTGGTTTTCGTTCAGGAAAATCAACCGAAGATGCAATTCTTAGGCTATGCAGTCAGCTTTATGGCAGTTTGAATAATAATAAATCTACAATGGCTCTCTTCATTGATATGACAAAAGCATTTGACATGGTTGACCACGATTTACTTTTAGGTAAGTTGTATAATGCAGGATTTAGGGGAGTAATTTTTCAGTGGTTAAAATCATACTTGAAGGGAAGAGTTCAAAAAGTTATTATCAACGGTACACAAAGTGAAGCTCGTTTTTTAAAAAATGGAGTACCACAGGGATCTGTACTCGGCCCTTTATTTTTCCTAATATATATTAACTCAATTTTTAAGCTTCGATTAAATGGCCTTTCGACGGCATTTGCTGATGATATATCATTTACCTACCATTCTAATTCGGATTTTAATTGTGTTTTACTAATTGAAGAAGATCTCGAAGTTCTAAGAACTTGGTTTTCTAACCATAAGTTAATAATTAGTGAAAAAACTAAGTTCATGACTTTTAAAACATCTGGCCATCGAGTCTGTAATTACAATATATTTTTTCATGCTTCGAGTTGTAGGCAATTTAGCTTTCCAATTCACAATTGTGGTAAACCTAATTTCCAACATAAATATTCTTGTTCCGATTCTTGTTTCAAAATTGATTCTGTGAATAATTTTAAATATTTAGGTGTAACAATTGATTCTAACCTTAATTGGAAAGATCATAGTTACAACATCAAGAATCATTTGATGCTCATAACGCGAAAAATGTATCTTTTAAAACCATTCTGCTCTAAAAAGGTTCTAACTTCAATATATTATGGTCTTGCGCACTCTAAACTACAATATGGGTTATCTAGCTGGGGTGATTCCTATGCAAATACTTTTAGACCGTTATTGATTGCCCAAAAACATCTTATTAGAATTATTTGCAACAAAAATCGTTATACTGAAAGTTGGCCTTTATACAAGGAATTGCGAATTCTACCTATGAGACATCTGTATATTTTTAAAGTACTTGAAGAATTTTTCAAGCAAAGCGGTAATATTCCTAGTAGAAACTCGCAGTTATATAGTCTAAGAATAAACAACATGCACCTTGTCAATGAACCCACTGCCCACATGACTCATTTCTCTAACTTTTATACTGCCGCAGCACCAAAGTCATTTAATAATTTACCTTTTTCTATCAGAACAATTCAAAACTTAAACTCTTTCTTAAAAAAAGTAAAAGACTGGCTTTTTACAATTGATTTAAATTCTATTGATAACTATTATTGAATTTTGTATCATAGTTTTATAATCATAAAAAATTTACCATTTTGTTATTATTTTTTTCTGAATTTTTATGATGAATTATTTAGTACCTATGAATGTATGTATGTATATAGGTACCTACTCTTTTTATATATCAGTTATACTATCTTTAAATTATTTATTGATTTACTTAACTCAATGAACCATTGGTTTATTATTTGTATTGCTGATTGTCACCCCACAACAGTTTCTAATTATTGTAAAATTAAATCACAATGTATCATTCAATACTAACTTTCAAGTTAAAGAATGATAGCTATTATTTATTCCTTTTTTACACTATTGTACTAGTTTTAAGTTGGAAATGAAAAAATGAATGAATAAAAAATGTTTCTAATTCTAAATATTTTTCGAATGAAAAACATAAAACATATTTCATTGTTTCGAAAGAAAATTTAAGTGAATTTACATTTTGCATGAGCATTTATGAAAGCTAGAAGTTTAGTTTTTAAACAAAATTTAAAATAAAATACTGTGCGTTGATAGTAGAATTCATTGAAATAGATCTTTCCTTTTCTCTTTGGATCCGTCCATGTCTTCACCATGCTTCATGTCAGTATCTGGTACCGCGTAGAGTCTCATATTGTCCGGAGAACATATACCTTTATATGGTAACCTGGTGACCTGCAAACCGTCTATGTCACCAATGACATACCTGTCGTTTGACAAAACACTTTTTACCTCATATGGTCCTCGATACTTGGCTAATAACTTTTTATTTATACCTGGCGTGGTGATGACATTTACAAATACAAATACAAATACAAATACAAATACAAATACAAATACAAATACAAATACAAATACAAATACATTTTATTTCGCGTTTGTTCCTTTTCAATACTTTCTTGAGCTTTAGCCCTCACATCTTCTACATTTATTTCTACAGGTCCTACGTTGTCAATAAGATATTCTTTGACTTTATCACACAACTGTCCCTTTTGATCTCTACCAAATAAAAGGGTGCTCGGAGTAAAACCAGTACTTCGGTTCACGCTGTTATTAATTGCAAACTCAACTTTTTCTAAATGCTTATCCCATCCACCAGTGGATAAAGCTTCACACTCCTTCGCCAGCATAGGTGTAATTATGCGATTAAGGCGTTCCACCTGACCATTGAATTGTGGGGAGTGGGTTGCAACCTTGACATGCTAAATATTATTATCTGTCAAAAACTCGGCAAACTCTTTTGAGGTGAAACAAGTTCCACGGTCAGATATTATTCGGTTAGGTCTTGACAAATTTGCAAAATAAGTTTTTAAACAAGATATTGCTTCTTTACTTTGAGTGCTTTTAGACGGGTATAACTTGGTAAACTTGGTAAAACCATCAACCACCACTAGAATATGTTTTTTACTAGAGGAGGAATTAGGGAAAGGAACAAGATGATCTATGTGAAGAGTATCAAATGGTGAATTGCCTTTTGGAATTGGATGTAGGATTCCTTCGGTTTTTCCTGATCCAGGGGTGAAATAAATACATTTAAGACACCCTTTGATAAAAGTTCGTATCTTCTCCTTAATCTTGGGAAACCAATAAATTCCTGAAAGGTGTTCAAAACATTTGTCAACTCCCAAATGACATCCTTCGTGATTGGTTCTGATAACCTGTTCTTCCATGTGTGACGGGACGTAAAAAACTATTTTTTCTTTCGTCTTACGGTATATCAACCCGTCGACCATTTCAAAGAGAGGACTCTCAGACTTACTTAACTCTGAAGCGATTGAAATTATTTTGGGATCTAGTTTCTGTGCAGCTGCTAAGACAAACTCAAAAGACTCATCATCAATATGCAGAATATTAAAATTTCTACTCAGGGAATCCACATGTGTCATCCGATCACCTTTCCTGTGTTCGACTGTGTTCGACAGTATAATCGTATGATTGGAGCTCTAACGCCCACCTTGAAATACGGGGATTCAAAGACTTTTTGTTCAATGTCTGAACGAGAGCTTGACAATCTGTCACAACCTTGAATGGAATTCCGAGTAAGTATATTCTGAATCGTTTTAACGCATATATTATAGACAATGTCTCAAGCTCGTAGCTATGGTACTTACTTTCAGCACCAGTCGCACGCTTAGAGAAGTAGAACACCGGGTGAAACTTTGAATCACTTTGTTTCTGGAGCAAGACTGCTCCGAACCCAAGCGTACTTGCATCGCAATGGAGCTCTGTACTATTATGCGGACTATAAATCGATAAAACAGGTGCGGAAATTAATTTGTCTTTCAACAAATTGAAGACTTCAATTTCTTTAGACCCAAAAACAAACGGAGTATCTTTTTTTAGAAGGTCATAAAGGGGTTTTGCGATGTTTGCAAATTGAAATATAAATTTTCTAAAATGGGAACAAAGTCCCAAAAAACTATAACCATCTTTAGTACTAACAAGTGGCGGAAAATTTTGGATGACTTTGAGGTTTGCATCGTTTGGGCTGACTCCATCTTTATTTATTTTATAACCCAAATAGGTGATTTCCTTTTGTAAGAAAAGACATTTGTCAAGCCTGAGCTGCAACCCTTTATTAACGACGATATCAATGATTTCTTGAAGAATTTCAAGATGCTCTTCAATTGTTTCGGTCCCGATGAGCATATCATCCAAATAAGTTATTATTTTGGATTGTGAAATCATTTTTCCAAACACATGTTTCATGTACCGCTCGAAAACAGAAGGGGCATTTCTGACCCCAAACGGCATCCTGGTAAACTCAAACTGACCTATCGGAGTAGTAAAAGAAGTATACTTCATAGAATCGTCTTCAAGAGGAACGTGATAAAATCCGTTTCTCAAATCTAGCGTTGTATAAAACCTTTTATTTTTAAGCCGGTCAATGTTATCCTCAATCAGAGGCAGCGGATAATATTATAACGCAAAGTTATTTTGTTCAGTTCCCTGAAATCTACACAAAGCCTTAACTCCTTGTTTTTCTTTTCAACTAGTACGATAGGTGACGCGTATTGGGAACTTGACTCTCGTATTATGCCCTTATTCAAAAGATCGTTAAGAATTTTTTCCAATTCAATTTTATGTGATATGGTAATCTTCTTGGAGGGCAATAAAATGGGACATCTTTTGATAAAACTATTTTCATTTTAAATTGATTTTCTTTTAAACAAACTTTATTGAGATGAGAACGAAAAACTGGCTTTACTAACTGTCTTACTCTTTTCTGAATATGAAATGGAATATCTTCATTAACTTTTATGTCTAACTCAAATTTGTCATCACTAACGTCAATATTAAACATTTCTTTAACAAAATAAACATTTTCATTTGACGTACTTACGGGTTCGTTGCATAATTTACGACACTCACTCTGGCTTGTAGACGGTACACACTTGTTTACATTATCATGTATTCTCGGACACAGACTTGTTGGCAGTAACGACGGACATGAAGCATGATGATTGACAAGAACGCTGGTTGACTCTGATGGCACTATTTTTTCTTCATTTTCAGCTAGCTTTGTAGTTCTTTGCAACGCCATACCAATCCTCTCAATGAAGTCTCTACCAAGCACGACAGGATAACTCATTGAATTATTTTGAACTACAAGTAAATTTAAATTAGTTGGTAAATTATTATCAAAAAATATAAAAGAATTAACACTTCCCAAAACGCAAAGAGGACTGCTGTTGACGCCACAGCTTCCAGCGGTGATATCATAAACGGTGGTAAGTACTTCTCTTGTATAAAGCTGATTGGACTTCCAGAGTCCAAAAGAGATCTAAGTGTAATCGAACTATCTGCATGGCCATCACAGAACTGGTAAAATACATCCTTCTCAAAATCGTTAGCTGCTGGGGATCGCTGTTTGTTTTCATAATCAGGAACATTGATGGTGGCCGCTGAGTTCACTTGATTTATGTTCGTGCTGCTTTCATTTTCAATTAGTGTCAGTATAGGTTTATTGCTAGGACAATTTTTTGCGATGTGTCCCCGGCAACTACACTTGAAACACGTGAACTCTTTCCTGTCATAAGAACCATTTGCAGGTGCACGAATTGCATCTCGTTCGGAAGGGCGAGGATTTGTTCGGAAGGGATTGTTTGGATTGTGATGAGGTTTGCTGCGATTATGAGCCTGTTGAGATGTGCTAGGCTTTGCTGCAAAATGTTCACGGGTGTTGGTTGTTTTTATACTTTTCGTACTTTCTTAGCGCGAGTTTAAGCTGTGCGATGTTGTCAGCGTTGTACAGTATACTCTTATTAACCTCGGTGTCGGAAATGCCTTTTGATGATAAACTGGATCAGATCCTCTTCTTCAACTGGGTTATGTGACGCAATTTCCTGCATAGACAGAACATATTGCTGCACGGTCTCATCACGTCGTCTCTTCCTCGAACTAAGTTCACGGAATATATCTGCTTTTGTAACCAAACACTTAAACTCACCAACCAGAGCATCCTTGACTTCAACCCAACTTCGTAGCTTTAAAAGTTCTTACGAACAATCTGGCTGTACCACTGAGAAGTCTTTTCCCAAATATAAATTTAGTGCGATCATCTAAACGGAGAATTTCGGCATATTCATCGAAATATTCGACCCAACGGTCAATCGGAAAATTATCATCTCCACTTAATGGACACAACAAGTCTTCCATATCCCTGAAATTTTGGGATACCTGTGGCTTTTGACTGTGGTCTGCATCTTCGATCTGCAACTCTCTAAGCTTACGCTTCAGAAGAATAACCTCCTCCTTCTTCTTACAGGCTTCTCGAAGACGGATGACCTCCAAATCGACGTCATCTGTGTTGAGATGAAATTCATCATCCTGCTCAGGCTCAGACTCAGACACGTGTCCCGTAGGTTTGATTGTTTCATCAGGTGAAAAATCCTCGATTAGTCTAAGAAGTTCTTCTTCTTCAAAACTTTCGACTGCGCTTTCAACACGTGCTTTAAGGACCCCTTTACTGCCAGTCGTTTGCATCTTCAACGAACGCAAAACATTTTTTAGGGTGGCGACTGTTGCCACTTCTAAGAACTGGTTAAATTCAGACATATTTAATCTTTAAATATTTAATATATCTAACACTCGAACTGATTGTTCAGATCCCACTTCTGAAATTGTAGGGATAATCCAAAATCCAGATATTTGGATTCAAACTCTTTTTAAAAAAAAATACCAGAGAAAATGTTGTTCTTTTCAAAGCGACACGGTTTATTGGGAAGTGCCAAAGAAAAACGATAAAACAGTAATTGAAACTTATATGTATAAGTATAAGTAAAGCAAAGCATTATAAGGAATATTATTTACTTCGAGACAATCATACGATCATATGAGACAACACTATTATCGACAAATGTGTCGGTTATTATATACTTGAATAAATGGAAAACAGTATGTTTGGCAAGGCACTGCTCGATACTTTGTTTAAAGTAAAGTACAGTGTGTTTGAGAAGTTATGTTAATAAATTAATTATTGCCTACATAAGCGACTTTCCAGCAGAAGAATCCAATGGATTTTCAGAAGCTGATAATGTTTCCTCTGGTTCAGATCCATCATCTAATGAAAGTTTTGTTTTTTCCACTGTACTTTGGTCTTCAGTGTCATTTGTTTCTTCGGTTGATGTTCGAATCAGTGGTTTTCTGGATTCATTCAAAGATTTTCGAGATTTAGACTTTTCGTTTGCCTCGTTTAATGAATCAGATTTTGCTACAGATTTCCTTCGACTAACATTGTGAGCTTCTTGGTTCTCTGAAATACTAATCGACTTTCTATTCACAGACTTTCTTGAATTTTTAGTGGTGTTAAATTGGTTTTCATCAGCTTCGCTTTCATCTTGGGCAGTTGCAGTTATTGATTTTCGTTTTGGAGATTTAGTAAGTCTTTTCTTTTGTGGTGATTGTTGTTGCTCATTTTTTTGTAAATCATCATTACTACTATCACCACTCTCAGCTGTACTTAGTTTCCTTGACTTTTTCGGCGATTTCGATTCATCTTTCGAGTTACTCTTTTCATTCAAGGACTTCCTCACACTTTTGTTGAGATTTTCCAAACTATCCGATGGATTTATGGATTTTCTTGATTTATTCAATGATGTTTCAGTAATAAGCTCAAAATCTGCTTCGCAAGCTGAATCTTCGGTTGTTAAGGATTTCTTCCTTGGAGACTGAGTGAGACGCTTTGGCGACTTATTATTATTCTTTTTAGGTGACTTCTGTAGACTGGTTTCTTTTCCCTCTTCAACATTTGTTGATGCTTCTGGCTTCTTTTGACATTTTTCATCTTCTTCTTCTTGCATATCTGTATCTGAATCATTATCGTCAACAGATAGTTTGAGCTTACTTTCTTCTTCTGATGGAATGTCTTCAACATCAGCCTTGCTTTTACTTTCAGATTTACTTGAAACCTTCTTGGAAGTATTATTTTCACTAATATCTTTAGTAGGTGGTTCAGCTGCACAGTTACAAAGTTTAGCTTTGTATTTTAAAAAAAATAAATTTTATTGGTTTCTCTGTCACAATCGGCTTAATACTAAAATACAATTTTCTTACTCACTAGTATTTATTGAAAACTTAACCTTAACTTAAGCTATGAGAACATTTACAAAATAATGTTCTCAGACATAATTTGATACTGTAATTCAGTATATTAATGCATAATCAGCACACGCGCCGAAATACTGTTAGAGTATCGCTTGTGCTGATTTGCTTACATTGGAATTTATCACATTCCTACTGCGTGATAACTCTTCCCTCCTTAAAGTCATTTACCTGGGGTAGAATGACAGGAAGTTTAATTTCAATTTGCTTTGATTTTCTATTTTTACATTTTTTATAAATTAATACAATACAAATTATAGATGCAAATATATACAATATAAAATTGGAAAATATAGATATTTCTTTAAAATTTTCAAAAATGTTAAGTTTCTTTATGTTTTCTAAATGTAAATCATGTAAATATTCCAAATCTAATTTTAACCTTTTTTCTGACAAATTTCCTTTTAATATTGGGGGTAGAATCTGAAAACTAGTAACTTCTGTATTAGAGTAATTTTTTCCATCTATATTAATTGAATCATTATTGAATTGAACCAGATATGTACCATTTAAAACTATTGTTTTTTCATTATGTTTGAGATTTCCTCTAAAATTTGAAATAAAAACGATATTATCTGTTATTAATTCTATAATGGGTTTCTTATAAAACTGAAAGTCACAAGAAGCATTTAATTGTTTTTTAAGCTGGTTAAGGCAATGGTCAGGTGTTAATTTTTGAAGTTGTTTTTCTTTACATATGGTAGTTTCTCTTATTTTGTCACATTTTTTCATAATGGAGAATGTCTCGTCGTGAGCTGTTATAATTTCATTACTTTCTAAATGTATCCTTTTATTCTCAATTACAGTAGCTCGTATTATAACATGATTATAAACTTTATTTGAAGTTTTTGGGAGTGATATTATATATAGCAAAATAGAATCCTTTTGAATTATGAACGGTTCTGCGTATTCCATAGCCTCTATTTCATTTTCATAGGGAAGTGTTTCTATTTCAGAAACTATTTTCTGTATTTCAGTTAAATCTAATAGGTTTGTGTTGATAATTCCTGTTTTTGCCAAATGGTTCGCTGATACAATTTCTTTAAGTTCCTGTTTGAAGATAATTAATTTGTTGAATAGCATTTGCTCGTATTTATCTATACTTGTTCTATCTTCTCGTCGAATGATTTTATTGTAATTTTCTATTAAATCTTGAGTAAATGATTTTAGTTCATTGTTAATTTTATATTGGTTGTTGTTATTTTCAATGATTTCATTTTGTGATTTCAATATGCTATCCCAGTCTGTGGCATCTGGGTTTCCGGCTATCCACTTTCATGCCGCGCCTATCCAATCTATGGATCCTTTGTCTCTATTCCTTATTTGTAGCCTTTGCAATAAGTCCTCTGATTCTGTAAGTTGGCTAATAAGTTGTGGGTAGAGGATACTATTTTTGTCTATTTCTTTCTCGATGGTGGGCTTTATATTCAGTATAAGGTCTTCGTATTTTGTTAGGTTAATAACATGTATCATTTTGAAGTGGCCATGTATTATTTTCCCATTTCCTTGTTTTACTTCAATTAAAGGAGTGTTGTATTCATATACATTGAACGCAGCTGATGTTAAATATAGAAGTAACCTAGAAAAAAAAGAATAACTTTATGGAGACGTATTTTTGAGCTGAGATTTGTGGATCTTTCTTCCACTTTCGGTTAGAATTGTAACCCTGTTATCCTTTGCTACGACTTCTTTTGAGAAAAGAGGCTTTTGTTTGCCATCCCTACGTTCAGGGCCGTCGAGAGGAATTCCGGGCCCGGGACGGAAAAATCTCGGGCCCCCCCATATTTACCATTTTTTTAAATTTCATGCCTACATATAAATGGTACGTTCTAATTTCAATTACGAATAGCATGAAATTGGTTGGAATTAACGGAAATAATAATTTTTTATTTGCAAAGTGAACCGAAAAAAAAGTGTTAATCATCAAATCAATCTCACGGGTATAGTCCAGTTTCGTTGAAATGGAAGATGGATAGAAAATAATTCTAAATGCGCTTAGATCAGAATCGGAACAGAATCATACATTCAATTCGATATGTCAACGACATGTTAGTAACTGATAATACTGTCGATTAACTATTAAAAAAAATAGCATGAAGATCTATTACCTACTATGAAAATAAAATAGAGCGAAGTAAAAGTATTTGAAATTTGTCTTTAAAAAAAAACTAAGTATTTTAAAAGTTTTACATTAAATACTCTTTATTGTTTTTCTTTGTACTCAAATTTTATTACAATGTTTTATTAGAGTTAGTTTGCATTCAATGAAATATTTTCTTTTGGCAAACGAGCTTTCCTAGCTTTCTGAGCAGCAAAACAACTTATAATTGCGTCGAAATTCAATTTCCTTGCCAAAGATGCTTCGATGCTTCATAAGATATGATAGTTTCCAACTATCAAGAAATTTACCCTCGGATAGAGATGCATTGAAAATGTCCGTAAGTGGTTTAGCCAGTGAATGAGCACATTTATGAAAAATAATAGGAGGAATCCCATCTGGACCTTCCTTTTTACTTGCATCAAGCTCAAGCAACGCTTCTTCTACTTCGGAGACATCCAAAATCATAGAATCTATATCAAAAACCTTAGAAACACTTGGTAATTCCTGGTTTGAAAATGATTCCGAGGAATAAACCGATTTAAAATATCTAGCAAAAAGGTTGCAAATTATTTGAACATCACTAGTTGTAGAATCATTGAATTTCATGCAGCTTGGATACCCAGTGGTCTTACGTTTAGAATTGATAAAGTTCCAGAAACATTTACTGTTATTCCTCATGTTACATTCAATTTGAAACATGTAGGAATTATAAAAAAATGTATTTAATATGTCAAATTCACGTTGAATAGCATTATATTTAGATCGAAGTTCAAGATTATTATAATTTTGTTTATGTAATTTGAAAGCTTTATTCTTTCTATTTTTAAGATTAATTAATCTCTTATTAAACCATATAGGGCTTGAGCTCAATTTCAAGTTTTTACATGGAATAAATCGATGCATTGCTTCTTTGATGGCTGTCAGTAGATTTTTATTAGCGATTTCTAATTGAATTTTGCTATCCCAGTCCCAATGAAAGTTAATAAAATACTCATTCATTGCATCAAAGTTTGCTTTGCTGAGATTTGGAACATATGTATTATAAACATTATTTTTTTTAATATAATCATAAAAATGAAAGGTTCCTTCTAACGCAACATGGTGTATAGAATTTTGTATAAGCGGCAAATCAGACTTTTCGATAACAATAACAAATTCTTTATCAACAAAAACCAAGTCAAGAAGTCTTAAATTATCATTTACAAAAGAATTGATTTGAATTAAGTCAAATTGACTGTAAAAATCTATGATACTTTCTTCAATTTCGGAATTGACATTGTAAGGAACTAAATATTTATCATCTAAGTCTAGAATCCAATTTATATTTCCTTGATTAAAATCTCCAATACATATAACATGTTGAAAATTATTAAGATTTTCTAAAATATTTTTACAATTATTAAAATGTATATTATACACCTCAAGAGAACTCTTAGGAGGAATGTAGCTTAACATAACAAAAACTTCAATATTATTATCAAATACAAGTGTTACAATTAACTGATCAATATCAAACTTTGCTTCATTGATGTTATTATTTGATAGTAGATTTACTTGTTTACATGATAATGAAGAGCGTATAGCAATCAAAATACCTCCTCCTTTTTCCATACCTGTTAATAAATTACATCTATCTTTCCTAAATACAGTATAGTTACTTAAATCAAATAATTCAGATGTAAATTGATTAGATGTCAACCAAGTTTCAGTTAACATTATTAAATCATATTCAGAAGATGCAAAGATGATGTATAAATAATCTAGTTTAGATCTAATGCCTCCTACATTTTGATAATAATAAGAAATTTTACTTGGAAATTGTAAGGTTTTTAAAGATGAATCAGCAACATCGTCTGGAGCTCTTGAATATGATGAAGAATTCTTATAATCTGGATTGTTGATTAAGCCAACTGAAGTTATGTCATAATGACTAATTAATTCCAAAATGCCCAAAACATGTTCATTATTTGGCTCTCCAATAAGATTGCTATCGCCTCGTAGTCCTAGTCCCCTTTCGCCAAGGAAGAAAATAGTGTTCAATATTCTATATACATAGAATTCCTTGCTATTTTTGTATGGCTGGTTTAATATACACACTTTGAAGTGACTTGATATCCTTCAAATCTTCAGTAAACAATTTATTCAAAATATTAATTAATTAATATTACGGAAAAACGTTTGCGTGGGATTTTCCGGTCCCCCGAAACCGAATCAAAAATTTCGTTCCCAGCAGAAACAAAAATAGAAGAAAAGAAACTTTATAAAAAACAGAAACCGAAATAAATATTTGTGTTTTGTTTTAAGTTGCCTTATTTTTATTTTAAAAATTTTAAAAATAAAATAAGTTTTAAATTTGTGTTAAATTAAGTAAGAAAAGCGAAACAATTTATTATAACTTTCTTTCAATAGTTCAGAGTTTCCCAATTTTTCATTAAATATAAACAAAAATGTACGCCAATAATAATCAGGGGCCCAAATCGGCAAGCTTGTGACTGAAAGATTGGTAGATAACATGCAACCAGGGGCCCGATTGCGAAAGCATGAATGATTTTAAATTTTCGGGCCCCTCAAAATAAGTGGGAATAGGTATGTTGATGATGAATTTAGAGTACATATATTGAAAAAAAAACATTCCTCATTGCTTTCAATTTTACGGGCCCCTAGAAAATCCCGGGCCCGAGGGGTTTTCCCCCCTTCCCCCCCCCCCTCGACGGGCCTACCTACGTTTAATTGCGGCGTAAACTGTATCTCCTACTTGATAAGTTTTAGGTCGGTGTCTATTTCGGTTTCCTCTTTTTAATTTATTTTTTTGATTCTTTTTTATACGTTCTAACAAATCCTCATTTACTTTTGACTGGAAATCAACTAGGTTTTGATAATTTAATCTTTGAGCCTTTCCTAAAAACACATCACTAGGTTTCTTTTTAGTGACAGAATGAATTGAATTATTGTATCTGTCTACCTACAGCTATATTTATAATTTCCTTTGTAGTAAAGTCTGGGTATTCTTTCTTTAAACAGCGACTCAATTCGATTATGGTGGAGTTCACTCTTTCTATAGTGCCATTGACTTCGCTTTTCTGTGGGGGTGTAAGATATAATTGAATTCCTAATGTTTTTATATAATTCGATATAATGGGACTTATGAAGCTGCTTTCGTTATCCGTAACTAAGATTTTAGGGACTGTAAAATAATGTAGGATTTTAATTATTTTTTGCCTTAAATACAATGCAGATTTTTCTTTTATGTGAAAAAATTTAGAAAATTTTGAAAATTTATCTACGCAAGAAATAAATTTCTCGTGATCTATTTCAAAAATATCCATGTGAATTATTTCCGAGGGATAGGTAGGAATAGGTGTTTCTTGGAGTTCTGGTTTGTGGGGATTTCTATCGTATTTGCTTAAATTGCAAATTTCACATTTTTTTGTATAGGTTCGTCATGCCTGGGAAGAAATAATTTTCTAAAATTTGTTCTTTATTTTCTTTATAATTTCGGTGAGCCCGATTATGTTCCTTTCGAATGATTTCAAACTTATTATTTTCATTTCCTATGTCTTGAACGAATTTTTGTGAGATACGGATTTTGAATTTGCTAAAAAACTCTTTGTAGACTTCCTGCAGGAGTTGAAGATAGCTTTCGGGAATTTTTATACCGTTAAGTATATTTGGGTTTAGTTTTTGTTTGAGAATTTCGGTTATATTTTCTTTATTGATCTGTTGAAGTTTAATGAAGTGTCGGCGATAGTTCGGGTGAGGCTCTTCATATATTTGCATGTTATTTCCTTCGCTAAATATTAGTTGGTTTTTAAAGACATTTATTGGTGCCTCACAGTGTGGGATAAGGTCTGAATTATCCTCTTCTGCGCTGTGCATTGTTGCTGAACTTGAGTGAGTTAAGTTGTTAACTTCTAATTTCAGTCTCGATAACGCATCGGCGACTTTATTAGTTATTCCTGGTTTGTAGACAAGTTCATAGTTGTATTCCTCTATTCTCGATTTCCATCTTTTTAGTTTAGCGTTGTTGTTTCTGTTGCTAAACGAGAATGTCAGAGGTTGATGGTCCGTTAGAATCTTTATTTTCTTTGCACCATATAAATAGCTCCTTAAACTTTCGAGAGCCCAAACTATGGCGAGCATTTCCTTTTCATTCGTCGCATAGTTTTCCTCTGTTCTATTTAGTGATCTGGAATTAAAAGTTATGGGTCGGTCTTTGCCCATTTCGCCCTGTGAAAGGACAACTCCTATAGCGGTGTTCGACGCATCCGTTGTTAAAATGAATGGTTTCTCGAAGTCGGGGAAAATTAAAATTTCAGATGAGGTTAATAGTTCTTTTAAGTTTCTAAACGCTTTTAGTTCTACACCAGTTAGTTGAATCTTGATTTTACTTGATTGGTTGGCTCTTATTTGAGCCTTCATCCCTCTAGTAAGATTCGTTAATGGTTTTGCAATTTTAGCAAAATCCTTAATGAATCTACGGTAATTGGAAGTTAAGCCAAGAAATCCTTTAAGTTCTTTTATGTTTTCTGGAGGTTTCATTTTTTGAATTGCCTCAAATTTTTTAGGGTCAGGTTTAATTCCTTTGTTTGTTATCAGATAACCCAAAAATTCGACTTCTTCTTTAAGAAATTCAGTTTTGTCTAAATTTACTTTAAAATTGGCTTGTTTTAGTTTCAGTAGTATGAGTTCCAGATTTTTAAAATGTTCCTCAATTGACGATCCAAAAATGATAATGTCGTCTATATAGACGAAACATATTTTCCCAATATACTCTCTTAAAACGTCATCAATTATTCTTTGAAAAATAGCTGGTGCGTTTCGTAACCCAAATGGGAGTCGAGTATATTCCCATTTTCCATTCATCGTGGAAAATGCTGTTTTTTGGATATCACTTTCTTTAATTTTAATTTGATGGAACCCGGACGTTAAGTCTATTGTTGTAAAATATTTCGCTCTTAATAGGCTTGCAATTGTTGTCTGAATGTCTGGTATAGGATAGGTGTCAGGAATTGTGACACTGTTTAATCTGCGATAATCCTGGACTAATCTGAATTTTCTTTTTCCACTCGCGTCCGATTTTTTCGGCACAACCCACAATGGAAAGTTGTACGGACTTCTCGAGGGCCTTATTTTTCCATCCTTCAGAAGCTTTCGTATTTGAGTGTCAACTTCTTCTCTCATATAATCGGATATGGATAGGATTTCGTATATATTGCATCGTCGGTTGATGTCTTAATTTCTGCTCTAATGTTTGTGTCAATTGTATCTTCATCATTTACAGGACCAAATACATTTTTGTATTTTTCTAAAATTGTTCTAAGCTGTATCTTTATATTCTCTGTAAATGTGTGTCTCTTATTTCAATGTTATTTACTTGTTTAGATTCTTTCTGTCTTAATGGAATTTTAATATCAGGTTTGATTTTCAAAAAGTTTTCTTTCCTGTCTATAACCGCCTCAAGCTCTTTCAATGTATCATCGCCGATGATACCATCAAAAGTTCTGAGTCCTGGTAATAAGTAAAATTCTAAAATTGTATCGTTTCCAATACTTTTAAAGAATCTTACAGAAATTTTTTTGTTTATTTTAATTGATCCTCCAGCTGATTGTACTGAAAAAGGCTCATTTGTTGGGAGTGCTTTTGTAGCCAGTTCAGGTTTGATGAAGTTTTTATTCGCACCTGTGTCGATTAAAAACGTCAGTGTTTTATTATTTTTTGTTAAATATTCTATGTAGGGGATGCTTGACTTCCCTCTATCATAAAATGTATTTGTCCTTCTTCGAAATTTTCTTCTATGTCTTCATCCACGGCAAGGGGCGGTTCCTCATCGAATTCTTCTGTATATTTTTGAAGATATTCTTCTTCGTCAAGGACGTCGGTGTGGTAAAGGCGTTGGCGTTTTTGAGGAAGATTTTCGGAATTTGGGGTATTGTTTCCAGAGTTATGATTAGAATTTTGATTATTATAAGGTCTGTTCATGTAATTAACCTGTCTAGAGTTTATTGATTTATCAACTTCCATGGGGACTGGAGGTTTTGGTTGAGTTGGCCTTGGCGGTGGAGGTCTATTAGGGAGTCTAGGAGTATTATTACGTTGATAATTATTATTGTGTTGGATATTATAGGCCATGTTTCTATTTGGAAGATTGAGTTGAGAAGGATTATTATAATGCGGTTTTACAGGTCTAGGTTGATTCTTGAAATGTGACATTATCTGGTTGACTGGGGCAGTCACAGTATTAGAGCCTGCTTTTGAGTGTAAGGACATATTCCTAAAATTGAGGTTTTGCATTTCAAGGCACGATGCATATGCCTCAGGCAAGTTTTGTGGTTTTTGAATCATTAATATTTTCGAAAGATCGCCATTAAGGCCGCGTATGAAAACGTCAAGAGCACGATTTCTATAGCTCTCGTTGAGTGCGTTTATAGTTTCTGAACTATAGTCTTCCGTTTTTATTTTATTAATGATTAGGGAAAATTGATGGTTTACAGTTGCGTAAAACTCATCAATACTTGAAGAACCTTGAGAGAGGCTATTTAATTGGTGTTCTAAGGTACGAATATCCCTCTTGTCTGCATAGTGCTGAGAGAGACATTTTTTGATTGACAACCAATCATTGTCGAAAATATTATACGACACCAAAGCTGCATCCGCCTCTTATTTTTTGTCTTATACTTTGAAGTATAGACCTAAAGATTGGTTTATTCTTTACAATTTCGTAATCCTTTAAAATTGATTCGACATTATGAATCCATGAGATGTACTGGACGGGATTACCGTCAAAGACATGTAATTCTTTCACGCAATCGGGTAACTTGCTTATTTCTTGCAGTTCCTTTTCCGTCTTAGGACCTGGTGGAGAAGTTGGAAATACAGGAATCGCACGTACTGTTTCTAATGAGTTTAATCTTCTCTGAAGATTTTGAGTAATTTCAATCTGAGAGTTGATTGCACCTGTCAATTGCGTAACTGCATTTTGTAGAGCTTCTATTTGGGCTTCCATTTCGAATTATTTTTGATTTAAAAAATTAAAGAGGAAATATAAAAATGTTTTCTTTACCCTTCCCCAATAGTTTGGCAATTAATAGAATGTTCAGAAGTTTGGAATATTTGATGATTTTTTCTTAAGTAAGAGAAGGGATTTGTAAGATAATATTTAGATTTTTTCTTTTAGGTGACTTAAAATCTTAGATTTTTTACAAGACTTCTTTTGATTAAACTTTTAGATAAATTTTGTTCAATTGTTTTTTTTTTAAATATTTAATTGTATGTTTCGTTTTTATTTCTAAACGATAACTTCCTATATTTTGGTTATATGTATGTAATCTAATATTTTTTCTTGTGCAATGGTTTTTTTTTCTTCTTGTCTGGTTTATTTTTTCAATATTCACTTTGTAGATATAAAATATTTTTTTCTTACAAATTAAATGAGTAATTAAGACTTACGATATCAGACTAATTTTTAAATAAATCTCCATCGAACAGCTTCGTGTTACTCCTTTTTAGTGTCCGCCGTTGAGTTTGGTAGGCCTTACTGGGGCACTCGTCTGTTACGTTCGGATTTCCCTTGATTTCACGCCGGAATTCTCTTCACTTGTGCCTTTGTTTCACAAAGAATATATCAGTTTGTAGCTTTGGGATATTATTTTCTGGACTACAAGCACCGAATTTAACTTGTACTTCACTTTTTTAATTTGTTTCACGAAGTTATGATCAGTCTGTTACTTTTGGATTTTATCCTTGACAATTATTGCGTTGATATTATTTTCTGGACTACACGCACTGAATTTAACTTGTACTTCACTTTTTTAATTTGTTTCACGAAGTTATGATCAGTCTGTTACTTTTGGATTTTATCCTTGACAATTATTGCGTGTTTTTTTTTTCTTGTACTTCACCGCACTTTTATCGTTTCACAAAGTTAAAAAGAATTTCCTTGCTTCAAAATCAGGTCAATGCTCGGGCGCCAGTTACAAAGTTTAGCTTTGTATTTTTAAAAAAATAAATTTTATTGGTTTCTCTGTAAAAATCGGCTTAATACTAAAATACAATTTTCTTACTAACTAGTATTTATTGAAAACTTAACCTAAACTTAAGCTATGAGAACATTTACAAAATTATGTTCTCAGACATAATTTGATACTGTAATTCAGTATATTAATGCATAATCAGCACACGCGCCGAAATACTGTTAGAGTATCGCTTGTGCTGATTTGCTTACATTGGAATTTATCACATTCCTACTGCGTGATAACTGCACCGTCTTTATCTTCATTTTTGTTTTTGGATACATCTTCTTCTTGCTCAACAGTCTTCTTATCGATATCGTTGCTATTGACTTCTTTCAAAGATTTGTCTATGGTCGATTTGTTTTTGATATCAGCAGCATTATTTTTCAATGACTTATTTAAAGATTTATCACCCACTTCTGCGGAAGAATCAACCAACAAACAAAAGTCAGTGTCATCTTTGCCAGGTACAACTTCTTCTTCATCTGATGATTGAGTCTCTTGATAAATTCGTTTGTATGGTTTTTGTTGGGATGTTTTTAATTTCACTTCGACTTCATCTTCAGAGCTTAGAAGTTAGAGCAGAGGTGCTTACTTTTAGGCTTGAAAACCCTTCAAATCAGAAGGAAACAGTGTTTTGTTCTTTAAGCCAGAGATGTTATATGTAACCATATAGATTGTTCTATGCTGCTTGCACTTTACCCAATTCATGTTCCTTCAAGACCTCTCAGGGAAAGAAATATCTTTTTTTCTATACCGCGTCATTACACCAACTATGGAAAAAGTGATCCCATATCTCGTTCTTGTGCTTTTTTTAATTCTGTATGCGATGTATAATTAACTTACAATGGAGTAGAGTAAAATTTAAAAATGCTTTAAATGAAATTCTTTTGTGAGGCGTTTTATTTTCTAAATTATTTTACTATTTATTTAAGATTATATATGTAGGTATTTATATTTATATTTTTTTTTATATAAACATTATAATTAATTATATAAGTCTAAAAGAGATTGTACTCAATAGATGGAAGAAATAAATAAATAAATAAGTTATTCTTCGACAGCTTCATTATCGGAAACTACAAATGCAGCATCTTCTTCGTCAGGCTCATCATCACAATCATCACCTTCTTCTTCACTGTCCTGACTGCCAATTGATTCACCATATTCTGGAACTTCGTTCTCTTCCAAGTATGCCCTTTCTTCGGAGTCCATAGATTCTTCACCATCAACAACTTCCATTGCTTCATCATCTAGGAATATAGTTTTTTCTGCATTTTGGTTGTTTTCTTCATCGTCATCATCATCATATTCTTCACAGTCTTCTTCGAGCATATCGTCTTCGGCTTCGGAAACGTCTGGATCATGAGAACGCTTGTTACTTGTGCTGCTGTTCTTTGATGAATTACTTTGTGATTTATTGGTTTTTTGCAGTATTTGTTTTTCTTCCAACGATTTCTCAGGCAGAATACAATCGATTTTCGATGTATTTGCAACAGATCCGGACACAGACCTAGTCCAGGACTTGGGAAAAGCAGTAACTCCTTCTTCTTGTTGTTGTTGTTCTCCCTTAGCTGATTTCTCTTTTTGTTGTTCCTGGAGATCTGATGTTTTGTTCTGCTTTTGCGGGGAGTTTTGAATGGGTGTGCTGCTCTCAACTGCCTTTAGTTTCAATTTGTAGGATGTTTTTGAGTCAAGACCTGTCATTTCTTCTTCGTTATCTGAGTTTTCTTTGTCAGATTTTGTACCGTTGTTTGCCTCAAAGGACTGATCTTTTCTAGATTTGTAAGTTTCATCTTTATCGACATCATTCGATGATCAATCTAGAATATAACTCTTGCTTTTAACCAAACCCGGTGTCTTTGGGTATACACTTTTAACTTTATTTTCGTCTTCTTCTTCACTGAATGCAACGTTTTTCAATGGTTCTAGATGGTTTTTCTTAGCTGGACTTTTTTGGATTGGTTTTTAGTATCCGAAAGGCTAAGTCGTGCAACGCCTGTCTCTGCAGGGATGTAAGAGAGATTTTTCCTATAAGGACTTTTACCTGATGTTTCCATTTTATCAAAGACCAATGGCGATTCTTTAGCATCACTCGATTGTTTTCCTTTTTGAGCACTTTTGGTTTTCTTTACACTACCTTGTTGCTCCTCTGGGGTGTTTTCTTTTCGTAAAGAATCTCTCTTTGATGCGGATTTAACTGGCGTGTTATCTTTTGCATTTTTACTTGGACTAGGTGTTTCAATATTGATACTTCTTCTCCTTGAATTATTTCCCGAAGTTGATAATTTTGGAGATTTCTTTTTCTGTTGATTCGTTTTCCTTTTTCATATCGGTACTACTTAGATTCTCTTTTTTAATCGAAACTCTTGATTTTTTAATGGAACTATTTAAAGCCACATTATCAATGGAATCATCTAAAACAATAATTTTAAGTCGCCAAAGCGTCTCACTCAGTCTCCAAGGAAGAAATCCTTAACAACCGAAGATTCAGCTTGCGAAGCAGATTTTGAGCTTATTACTGAAACATCATTGAATAAATCAAGAAAATCCATAAATCCATCGGATAGTTTGGAAAATCTCAACAAAAGTGTGAGGAAGTCCTTGAATGAAAAGAGTAACTCGAAAGATGAATCGAAATCGCCGAAAAAGTCAAGGAAACTAAGTACAGCTGAGAGTGGTGATAGTAGTAATGATGACTTACAAAAAAATGAGCAACAACAATCACCACAAAAGAAAAGACTTACTAAATCTCCAAAACGAAAACCAATAACTGCAACTGCCCAAGATGAAAGCGAAGATGATGAAAACCAACTTCACAATATCAAAAATGGAAATCATGGTTGAACATAAGAAATATCTCTATAGATAGAAAATATCTCACTAACCTACAATTTGGAAAGGGCAGTCGGGTCGAGTTGCATATCTTCGTTGATGCGGGAGAAGAAGCCATGGCTGCAGTAGCATACATGAGAGTCTCTAGTCTCTACTAAAGATGAGGTTGAATGTTCCCTTATCAGCGCGAAAACGAAAGTAGCGCCAATAAAAACGCTTTCAATTCCTCGGCTTGAGTTAGAACCGGCTGTATTGGGAGTCAGACTTTCAAAGTTTATACAAAACAGTCACACAATAAGTTTTGCTGAGCAATTGACTTTCTGCGGTTTGATTTATTTAACTCGACAGGCGGCAATTGTTCTTCATTCTCATCTTCTGGATCAGATGAATTTTCATGTGCTTTCTCAATAATTTTTTGCTGAGCAATTGACTTTCTGCGGTTTGATTTATTTAACTCGACAGGCGGCAATTGTTCTTCATTCTCATCTTCTGGATCAGATGAATTTTCCTGTGCTTTCTCAATAATGCTTTGCATTATTGAGAAAATTGAGTTCAAAGTTGAAAAAATTTTCCGGGCAGAAATAAACGGTTTCGCAAAAATCGAAATTCTCAGACCTTTGTCAATGTATTAATTTTGTTTTATTTTTAGAATAAAGTTTGACATTTTGTCTTAAAATAATGGGCTTAACCAGTTCATTCTGACAATTAATAACGAAGAAATCAAACTTTTTGGTAAACACCACCGTCAAAACGCAGTTTTTTGAAATCCGATTCAGTGAAACATTTTTGATCATAACTTCCACATCTGCAAGTATCTGCAGCTGATTTTTTCTGTGCTTTAACATGAATGTATGGAGCATATGCTGGCATACTTACTTTCCTGGAGTCTTTTGGACCTTTTTTTTGAAATCAAAAAGTTTAAAAAAAACGCATTTTTTCCTAGTACTTAAGCTTCAGACTACTTATAGAAGGTATCTTTTATAAATAATCATTTTTTTTTTTTTATTTTATATAATCGAAAATAGACCAATTAAATTATTTAAGAAGCTAGAGAATTTATTTAAAGGAACTTCGGAAAAAACCATCTCAAAATTTGTTGAAATTACGGTTCGCGATTTGAGTAAAATTATTTTTCAACTTTGAGGGCTTGTAAATCAGGACATACAATATATATATTAAAAAATACTTTTAAATCATACGCTCGGGTTATATAAGAGTACTTAAACATACAATTTAAAAGGATAAATATAACCTCTTAAAAAGACTTTTTTCCGCTCTCGCACCACTGTGCGCCGCACAGTGATTCAGTTTGTATGGGAGAGCGGAAAAAAGTCTGTAAAATCTGAACGGTTCAACGAATTAAAATGAAATTTGGCAAACATGTTTCGATTAGTCTTTTACATATTTGGTCAAAATTTGGTTGAAAAAAAAAATTATAAACAAAGTTATTGACATTTTTCTAAAATTTGAGGGTTTTTGATTTTTGTATGGGAGAGCAGAAAAAAGTCTGTAAAATCTGAACTATAAAACAAATTTTAATGATATTTAAAACACGTGTTAATATTAGTCTTTAACACGCTTGGTCAAAATTTGGTCAAGAAAAAAATATTAGAAAAAAAGTTATTGGCATTTTTCTAAAATTTGAGGCTTTTGATGTTATATTTAAATAAAAGTTTTTTTTTAGTAAAATCTTAACTTTTTATTTTGAACAAAATAGTATTACTAACTATGTATATTATAAAATTAAATAAATAAATAGATAAATACATACAAAAAATAAATAAAAAAAACAATGAAGTAGTAATTTTATAACGCTAAAATGAGGTTTTTACCGTCTGCGCTGATTGGAAGTATTTTCTTCTTAAAAACCTTGCACTAATGCTCAATAACTTAATACTGACTTTTTTTTAATTAATCCTTTATATATATAGATTTAAGTAAGAGATTTTATTCTAATAAGTCAGGTAATAAAAAATTACGCAATACACAACAAAAACAAAGCAATAAAACATTAAAAATAACACCTTTTTTATTTCTACCTGCCCTACTTTTAGCAAAAAATAAAAAAAATAAAGGATTATCCCTAATCCTTTTCTTTATTTTTTATTAAGCTCTATCATATAATTTAAAATATCATAAAACTGTATTGCTTTTCATGTGTTGTTTCCGAGAAAATTGAGTTCAAAGTTGAAAAAATTTTCCGGGCAGAAATAAATGGTTTCGCAAAAATCGAAATTCTCAGACCTTTGTCAATGTATTAATTTTGTTTTATTTTTAGAATAAAGTTTGACATTTTGTCTTAAAATAATGGGCTTAACCAGTTCATTCTGACAATTAATAACGAAGAAATCAAACTTTTTGGTAAACACCACCGTCAAAACGCAGTTTTTTGAAATCCGATTCAGTGAAACATTTTTGATCATAACTTCCACATCTGCAAGTATCTGCAGCTGATTTTTTCTGTGCTTTAACATGAATGTATGGAGCATATTCTGGCATACTTACTTTCTTGGAGTATTTTGGAGCTTTTTTTTGAAATCAAAAAGTTTAAAAAAAACGCATTTTTTCCTAGTACTTAAGCTTCAGACTACTTATAGAAGGTATCTTTTATAAATAATCATTTTTTTTTTTTTTTTATATAATCGAAAATAGACCAATTAAATTATTTAAGAAGCTAGAGAATTTATTTAAAGGAACTTCGGAAAAAAACATCTCAAAATTTGTTGAAAATACGGTTCGCGATTTGAGTAAAATTATTTTTCAACTTTGAGGGCTTGTAAATCAGAACATACAATATATATATTAAAAAATACTTTTAAATCATACGCTCGGGTTATATAAGAGTACTTAAACATACAATTTAAAAGAATAAATATAACCTCTTAAAAAGACTTTTTTCCGCTCTCGCACCACTGTGCGCCGCACAGTGATTCAGTTTGTATGGGAGAGCGGAAAAAAGTCTGTAAAATCTGAACGGTTCAACGAATTAAAATGAAATTTGGCAAACATGTTTAGATTAGTCTTTTACATATTTGGTCAAAATTTGGTTGAAAAAAAAAATTATAAACAAAGTTATTGACATTTTTCTAAAATTTGAGGGTTTTTGATTTTTGTATGGGAGAGCAGAAAAAAGTCTGTAAAATCTGAACTATAAAACAAATTTTAATGATATTTAAAACACGTGTTAATATTAGTCTTTAACACGCTTGGTCAAAATTTGGTCAAGAAAAAAATATTAGAAAAAAAGTTATTGGCATTTTTCTAAAATTTGAGGCTTTTGATGTTATATTTAAATAAAAGTTTTTTTTTAGTAAAATCTTAACTTTTTATTTTGAACAAAATAGTATTACTAACTATGTGTATTATAAAATTAAATAAATAAATAGATAAATACATACAAAAAATAAATAAAAAAAACAATGAAGTAGTAATTTTATAACGCTAAAATGAGGTTTTTACCGTCTGCGCTGATTGGAAGTATTTTCTTCTTAAAAACCTTGCACTAATGCTCAATAACTTAATACTGACTTTTTTTTAATTAATCCTTTATATATATAGATTTAAGTAAGAGATTTTATTCTAATAAGTCAGGTAATAAAAAATTACGCAATACACAACAAAAACAAAGCAATAAAACATTAAAAATAACACCTTTTTTATTTCTACCTGCCCTACTTTTAGCAAAAAATAAAAAAAATAAAGGATTATCCCTAATCCTTTTCTTTATTTTTTATTAAGCTCTATCATATAATTTAAAATATCATAAAACTGTATTGCTTTTCATGTGTTGTTTCCGAGAAAATTGAGTTCAAAGTTGAAAAAATTTTCCGGGCAGAAATAAATGGTTTCGCAAAAATCGAAATTCTCAGACCTTTGTCAATGTATTAATTTTGTTTTATTTTTAAAATAAAGTTTGACATTTTGTCTTAAAATAATGGGCTTAATCAGTTCATTCTGACAATTAATAACGAAGAAATCAAACTTTTTGGTAAACACCACCGTCAAAACGCAGCTTTTTGAAATCCGATTCAGTGAAACATTTTTGATCATAACTTCCACATCTGCAAGTATCTGCAGCTGATTTTTTCTGTGCTTTAACATGAATGTATGGAGCATATGCTGGCATACTTACTTTCTTGGAGTCTTTTGGACCTTTTTTTTTAAATCAAAAAGTTTAAAAAAAACGCATTTTTTCCTAGTACTTAAGCTTCAGACTACTTATAGAAGGTATCTTTTATAAATAATCATTTTTTTTTTTTATTTTATATAATCGAAAATAGACCAATTAAATTATTTAAGAAGCTAGAGAATTTATTTAAAGGAACTTCGAAAAAAAACATCTCAAAATTTGTTGAAAATACGGTTCGCGATTTGAGTAAAATTATTTTTCAACTTTGAGGGCTTGTAAATCAGAACATACAATATATATATTAAAAAATACTTTTAAATCATACGCTCGGGTTATATAAGAGTACTTAAACATACAATTTAAAAGGATAAATATAACCTCTTAAAAAGACTTTTTTCCGCTCTCGCACCACTGTGCGCCGCACAGTGATTCAGTTTGTATGGGAGAGCGGAAAAAAGTCTGTAAAATCTGAACGGTTCAACGAATTAAAATGAAATTTGGCAAACATGTTTCGATTAGTCTTTTACATATTTGGTCAAAATTTGGTTGAAAAAAAAAATTATAAACAAAGTTATTGACATTTTTCTAAAATTTGAGGGTTTTTGATTTTTGTATGGGAGAGCAGAAAAAAGTCTGTAAAATCTGAACTATAAAACAAATTTTAATGATATTTAAAACACGTGTTAATATTAGTCTTTAACACGCTTGGTCAAAATTTGGTCAAGAAAAAAATATTAGAAAAAAAGTTATTGGCATTTTTCTAAAATTTGAGGCTTTTGATGTTATATTTAAATAAAAGTTTTTTTTTAGTAAAATCTTAACTTTTTATTTTGAACAAAATAGTATTACTAACTATGTATATTATAAAATTAAATAAATAAATAGATAAATACATACAAAAAATAAATAAAAAAAACAATGAAGTAGTAATTTTATAACGCTAAAATGAGGTTTTTACCGTCTGCGCTGATTGGAAGTATTTTCTTCTTAAAAACCTTGCACTAATGCTCAATAACTTAATACTGACGTTTTTTTAATTAATCCTTTATATATATAGATTTAAGTAAGAGATTTTATTCTAATAAGTCAGGTAATAAAAAATTACGCAATACACAACAAAAACAAAGCAATAAAACATTAAAAATAACACCTTTTTTATTTCTACCTGCCCTACTTTTAGCAAAAAATAAAAAAAATAAAGGATTATCCCTAATCCTTTTCTTTATTCTTTATTAAGCTCTATCATATAATTTAAAATATCATAAAACTGTATTGCTTTTCATGTGTTGTTTCCGAGAAAATTGAGTTCAAAGTTGAAAAAATTTTCCGGGCAGAAATAAATGGTTTCGCAAAAATCGAAATTCTCAGACCTTTGTCAATGTATTAATTTTGTTTTATTTTTAAAATAAAGTTTGACATTTTGTCTTAAAATAATGGGCTTAATCAGTTCATTCTGACAATTAATAACGAAGAAATCAAACTTTTTGGTAAACACCACCGTCAAAACGCAGCTTTTTGAAATCCGATTCAGTGAAACATTTTTGATCATAACTTCCACATCTGCAAGTATCTGCAGCTGATTTTTTCTGTGCTTTAACATGAATGTATGGAGCATATGCTGGCATACTTACTTTCTTGGAGTCTTTTGGACCTTTTTTTTGAAATCAAAAAGTTTAAAAAAAACGCATTTTTTCCTAGTACTTAAGCTTCAGACTACTTATAGAAGGTATCTTTTATAAATAATCATTTTTTTTTTTTATTTTATATAATCGAAAATAGACCAATTAAATTATTTAAGAAGCTAGAGAATTTATTTAAAGGAACTTCGAAAAAAAACATCTCAAAATTTGTTGAAAATACGGTTCGCGATTTGAGTAAAATTATTTTTCAACTTTGAGGGCTTGTAAATCAGAACATACAATATATATATTAAAAAATACTTTTAAATCATACGCTCGGGTTATATAAGAGTACTTAAACATACAATTTAAAAGGATAAATATAACCTCTTAAAAAGACTTTTTTCCGCTCTCGCACCACTGTGCGCCGTTGCTCTGCTCATGGTTATTGTTGTTGGAAATTTGTGGACCGAGAAATAGGTCTAGTAAATGCTCGCGCATTGTTGTTGTGCTCGCGCGCAAATGCAGCTGGTGGTTGGAATGTTGTTTATTTTTTACTATGGTGCCGTCGGTGTTGTGCCTTGTTGCTCTACTATGGCGCCGTCGGTGTTGTGCCTTGTTGCTCTAATCTCTAACAGCTTGCGAAGCAGATTTTGAGCTTATTACTGAAACATCATTGAATAAATCAAGAAAATCCATAAATCCATCGGATAATTTGGAAAATCTCAACAAAAGTGTGAGGAAGTCCTTGAATGAAAAGAGTAACTCGAAAGATGAATCGAAATCGCCGAAAAAGTCAAGGAAACTAAGTACAGCTGAGAGTGGTGATAGTAGTAATGATGACTTACAAAAAAATGAGCAACAACAATCACCACAAAAGAAAAGACTTACTAAATCTCCAAAACGAAAATCAATAACTGCAACTGCCCAAGATGAAAGCGAAGATAATGAAAACCAATCTAACAATTTCAAAAATGGAAATCATGGTTGAACCTGATTCCCAACATAAGAAATATCTCTATAGATAGAAAATATCTCACTAACCTACAATTTGGAAAGGGCAGTCGGGTCGAGTTGCATATCTTCGTTGATGCGGGAGAAGAAGCCATGGCTGCAGTAGCATACATGAGAGCAGGGCCGGCCCCAGCCAAACTTGCGCCCTGTGCAAGATTTGTAGAAAGCTCCCATTTTTTATATTTTCACACATAAACTGATACACAAGCATAAGCCTTTTCCACATTACCCAGGAGGTAGACTTTCAATGCGTTTTTTTTATTGAGGTATCCCCGGTAGGCCTAATCCTCAGTAACAAACAAATATGTTTACATATATGATTGTATGTATCAAATGTAATTAAGATATTTACAAAAAAAAAAAAAATTTAAATAAATTAAAAACAACATAAAATAAAAGTATAGAAACATACATATGTATGTATGTACATATAAATGCATATACAAAATAAAAAATAAATAAAAAACTTCATTTAAAAAAAAATGATTAATTAATTAAAAAACAAAATAATATAAAAATATATACTTATACAAATATACAAAATAGATAGGAACTTTTTAGGAAAAAAAAGTAAAACCATAATTTAAAACGCAGCGAAGAAATGAGCAGAGAGGAAACGTTTAATCTTGAAAGCTTACTTTTCTGGCCTTACATTTTGCAAATTCAGAAATGAGATCATCAAAGTTTAAAGAATTTAATAATTTCTTTTCAATGGACATTATTGATAAGCCTACCAATCTCTCTTGAGTCATGGTTGTCCTAAGATGATTTTTAATAATTTTAAGTTTAGAAAAACTACGTTCTCCTGAAGCTACCGTGACCGGGATTGTATTAAGAATTTGGAGAGCAATTACTAAATTCGGAGCAAAATCTTCAATGCTTGAAATAAAAATAAAATTTAACACATCTTAACTTGAGCTTTGTGGTGTGACAAGCGGGGATATAACGGTTAACTCTTGAAACAATTCTTCTCCATCTAAATCTTTAAAAATACCTAATGTTAAAACATTCTGCAAATTAAGGCATGAAGCACGTAACTTTTTTTTTTTAAACATTCGCTTATGTTACCTAAAAATGAAAAATTGATACTATACGTGTCAAGCTGTTCAAACCTTTCTGTAATTGATTGAATGGCTTGATCAAGTATTTTGAAAAAAAATCTACTTTAAATCTTTGTTTCGGGTCTAATATAGTTTCAGGACATTCATCAGCATAAAGTCTTTTTCTCCGTCAAGATCGCAATGATGAAGCTTCAGGAAACATATTTGGTATTTCTAGGGAACTAGCAATACGATCGGTTAATAGAACATACTCATTAAATTTTTAATCGGAACGCATTAAAATCAAACTGTTTTTTGTATTTTCTAAAATTTGTATGCCAGTTGACAGATTAACGGACGGACTTTGCAAATATTTACTTGTTTTATTTATATTTTCTAAAATATCAAACCAAATTAGCAGGGAGCAAATAAACGTACAATCAAAAATTTTATTTCCTAACGATTCTGCAATGTTTTTTGCCTCTAGATTTCCTATTTCAGATATTTCTATAAGGGCTTCATATATTTCTTCTAAATTTGTTTTTAAAGGCCTCAATGCATCTAACCTGCTCTCCCATCTAGTCTCAGAAAGGGGTTTCAAAGTAAGACTTGGAATTTTTTTCTTATAAATATCCCACCTTGTTGTGGAATTTGAAAAAAAGTTATACAAACATTGAAATTTATCGAAAAATTTAACTGCATATAATGAGCACCGAGCAGCATCATTAACCACTATATTTGAGGAATGCGAGCAACATGGAACAAAAAATGCTCTTGGTTCCAGGGTTCGAATTCAATTCTGAACACCCGCTTCTTTTCCTTTCATATTCGAACCATTATCATAACTTTGGCCTCGAGAGTTACTTATTAAAATTCCATGTAATTCAAGTTTGTCTAAAATCAACTGAGTCAGTCCCATTCCGCTCTTGTCTTCCCCCTTCAAAAACCCTTAGAAATGCTCATTCACTGTAAAAGTTTTCTGATTCTTATGTACAAACCTAACGACAATAGTAACTTGTTCTACACGACTTTTATCGGTTGTAGAGTCTACAATAATTGAAAAATATTTTGCTTCTTTAAGCATTGAAACAATTTTATTGCTAATGGCTGTGGCAAAAATACTTATAATTTAATTTTGTATGTTTTTGCTTAAATACTTATTTTGGGTTTCTTGATTCGTAATTCTCCTCATGTGCTCTCCTGGAAACCCCCCGGGCCCGGGATTTTCTAGGGGCCCGTAAAATTAAAAGCAATGAGGAGAGTGTTTTTTTTCAATATAGGTAGTCTAAATTCATCATCAACATACCTATTCCCACTTATTTTGAGGGGCCCGAAAATTTAAAATCATTCATGATCGCAATCGGGCCCCTGGTTGCATGTTATCTACCAATCTTTCAGTCACAAGCTTGCCGATTTGGGCCCCTGATTATTATTGGCGTACATTTTTGTTTATATTTAATGAAAAATTGGGAAACTCTGAACTATTGAAAGAAAGTTATAATAAATTGTTTCGCTTTTCTTACTTAATTTAACACAAATTTAAAACTTATTTTAGTTTTAAAATTTTTAAAATAAAAATAAGGCAACTTAAAACAAAACACAAATATTTATTTCGGTTTCTGTTTTTTATAAAGTTTCTTTTCTTCTATTTTTGTTTCTGCTGGGAACGAAATTTTTGATTCGGTTTCGGGGGACCGGAAAATCCCACGCAAACGTTTTTCCGTAATATTAATTAATTAATATTTTGAATAAATTGTTTACTGAAGATTTGAAGGATATCAAGTCACTTCAAAGTGTGTATATTAAACCAGCCATACAAAAATAGCAAGGAATTCTATGTATATAGAATATTGAACACTATTTTCTTCCTTGGCGAAAGGGGACTAGGACTACGAGGCGATAGCAATCTTATTGGAGAGCCAAATAATGAACATGTTTTGGGCATTTTGGAATTAATTAGTCATTATGACCCCTTACGTCAGGAGCACAGTGAAACCACTTGCAAATCATCTAAAAAACCTTAGAACATCATTAGAAGCCTTAAGTGATATTAATTTAACTGCTGAAGCTCGAAGAGATGTAAAATGGCGTTTTAAAATATATGCACAAATTTGAATGCGTCCTGATCTCTTCGATTTGGTGCAAGGTTCTTAAAATTGATCTCATCTTAACGGATGAGATCAATTTTTATCTGAATGCAAAGCAGTTGCTACTGGATTGGGGGATGTTCCAGAATCGTTCCCATCGAACCGAAAAAGGCAATTAAAGAGACATTTTGAAGAAAACCGAGGAGCTGGAAAGCAAATTGAAACAGACGAAGAAATAAATTTCAAGAGAAACACCTTTTACGTCATAGTTGATTTAATTATATGTGGAATTTCTCGTCGGTTCGATACAATGAAAAATTTGAATGCAACATTTTCATTTTTATGACAGTTCTCAACAATAGACGAACGTGAGATTAAAAACTCCGCTACAAGGTTCATCCAAAAGTATAACTCGCATGTGTCTCAAGAGTTGAAAGAAGAAATTATTCATCTGAAACACATTTATGAAGCATCGAAGCATCTTTGGCAAGGAAATTGAATTTCGACGCAATTATAAGTTGTTTTGCTGCTCAGAAAGCTAGGAAAGCTCGTTTGCCAAAAGAAAATATTTCATTGAATGCAAACTAACTCTAATAAAACATTGTAATAAAATTTGAGTACAAAGAAAAACAATGAAGAGTATTTAATGTAAAACTTTTAAAATACTTAGTTTTTTTTTAAAGACAAATTTCAAATACTTTTACTTCGCTCTATTTTATTTTCATAGTAGGTAATAGATCTTCATGCTATTTTTTTTAATAGTTAATCGACAGTATTATCAGTTACTAACATGTCGTTGACATATCGAATTGAATGTATGATTCTGTTCCGATTCTGATCTAAGCGCATTTAGAATTATTTTCTATCCATCTTCCATTTCAACGAAACTGGACTATACCCGTGAGATTGATTTGATGATTAACACTTTTTTTTCGGTTCACTTTGCAAATAAAAAATTATTATTTCCGTTAATTCCAACCAATTTCATGCTATTCGTAATTGAAATTAGAACGTACCATTTATATGTAGGCATGAAATTTAAAAAAAATGGTAAATATGGGGGGGCCCGAGATTTTTCCGTCCCGGGCTCGGAATTCCTCTCGACGGCCCTGGATGATACACTCAAACCCTTTTCGGAAACAATCTTCTGTTTCATATTTACTTCTGTTTCTTCTTCTTCTTGTGAGGAGTTATTTTCATCTTCAGAATCACTGTCTGCTTCCTTTTGCTTGTGACTTTGGTTAAGCGACTTTCTCAGAACATTGCGATGTAACGTTTCGTGCAATGAAGACGATAGGCTAGTTTTTGGATCCAATTGGAAATAATTTACTTTCATTGCCTGCGATTGACTTTCTACGCGAAGAGGAACTCTGATTAAGTGATGATTTGTTTCCTTAATTTTCACCAAAGAATTTTGAAGTTGATTGTTTGTTGTTTGCGGCGACATTTTCTTCTTCTTCATCTTCATCATCATCATCATTAGAAAATTGGGCTCCACCCTCGTCAAAACTTTCCATTTCATTGTCAGTTATTTCGGGAGATGATTTTTCGTGGTTCTCTTCTTCTGAATCAATAGAACTTTCGATTATAGCTTCTGAGGTGTTTCGAGAGATAGACTTCCGGCGGTTTGATTTATTTAACTCGTTTTGTAACGAGAGAGGCGGCAATTGTTTTTCTTTCCTATCTTCTTCAGAATCAGATGAATTTTTCTGTGTGTTTTGCTGAGCAATTGACTTTCTGCGGTTTGATTTATTTAACTCTACAGACGGCAATTGTTCTTCATTCTCATCTTCTGGATCAGATGAATTTTCATGTGCTTTCTCAATAATGCTTTGCTGAGCAATTGACTTTCTGCGGTTTGATTTATTTAACTCTACAGGCGGCAATTGTTCTTCATTCTCATCTTCTGGATCAGATGAATTTTCCTGTGCTTTCTCAATAATGCTTTGCTGAGCAATTAACTTTCTGCGGTTTGATTTATTTAACTCGACAGGCGGCAATTGTTCTTCATTCTCATCTTCTGGATCAGATGAATTTTCCTGTGCTTTCTCAATAATGCTTTGCTGAGCAATTGACTTTCGTCGCTTAGATTTGTTGAGCTCGCTTGACGATTCATTTAATTGTAAACTATTTTTATCTAAGGATTTTCTTAGCTCTTTTGAAGAATTAAGTGTAGGGATAATCCAAAATCCAGATATTTGGATTCAAACTCTTTTTTAAAAAAAATACCAGAGAAAATGTTGTTCTTTTCAAAGCGACGGTTTATTGGGAAGTGCCAAAGAAAAACGATAAAACAGTAATTGAAACTTATATACATCCTGATCGTATAATCGCCCGATTACAAAAAATAATCAAATTATAAAATATCGATTATAAATTCTTATGAATTTATTATAACATATCATTTAAATGTATCATTTATCAGAAAAAATTTTCTTAATTTCCTAGCTCACATTGAGTCATTTAAAAAATTGCCAGCTATAATAGTTTTAACAGAGATTTGGGTTTATGAGAGTGAAATGAGCCTCTATAGTATACCGGGTTATGCGCTTTTTAGTTGTTGCAATGAATCTTATTCGTCAGGTGGTGTTGCAGTTTACATTGATGAAAATTTCGTTCACCAATTCTCAAAAATCGACATTTGCAGCGCGGATGTTGTAAAGTTGTCGTTTTGTTATCAAAACGAAAACTATACAATGTTATGTTTATATAGATTGCACGCGTTTAGTAAAAGTTTGTTTATAGAGGAACTCAGTCAAATTCTTTGTATAAATAAAACTTGTAATTTAATTTTAATTGGAGATATTAATATTGATATCATAAACGTATCCGACAAAGACATTGATAATTATTTGCTTCTTATGGCTTCTAATGGTCTCAAGGGAATTATTAATGACCCAACTCGCGATACTGAATCTTCAAGTACTTGCATTGACCACATTTTTACTCGTTTAAAAGTCAGCAATAAATCTAAATTTTTTGGAAGTGTTCCTGACCTAAATATTACTGATCATAAATCGATCATTTTATTTAATGAGTTACAAAATAATCTGAATTCTACTTCAGTAACACAAAGAAATGAGCATTATACCACCGATTACATATTATTACAGAATGTTTTGAAGCATGAATTTTGGGATCAGGTTTATTCGGAAACGGACCCATCAACTTCGTTTGCTATTTTTATCTCAATCTTGCAAAAACATATAGAGTCATGTACTTCTGTGTCGATAAAAAATTCTAATAAAAAAAAATTTCTAAAGCCTTGGATGAATAAGAGTCTCCTTAAGCAGATTAAAAAAAAGAACACAATTAGTATTAAGCTAAAAAAACATCCAAATAATGTAAAGCTAAAAAAGTATTACCTCACACTTTGTAAAGCTGTTAGTACAAATGTTGAATTGACTCGCGAAAAGTATTATTGTAACTTATTTGAAAAATCAAAAGGCAATATAAAAGAAGAATGGAAGGCTGTTGACAGCGTTTTAGGTAAAACAAAAAAGCCAAACGTAATAGAAATTATTGTAGTTAATAATGTTCCTCTAACTGATGTTAACTGTATATCAAATAAATTTAATGAATATTTTACTGAAATATCTGAAATATTGAAGCCATCTAGTAATACCGGTGATGATTGTGATTGTTATAATCAACATTGTCTAGATGCTGAATTTATACAATCAAATAGCTTTGCTTTTAATTCGATAACCTCTTTTGAAACCTACAAAACAATTTTATCTTTAAAAAATAAAAATTCGTGCACTTCAGATGGAATATCTAGTAACGTACTTACAAAAATTGCATTCTATGTTTCAGATGTTTTGAGTTACATATTTAACTTAAGTGTTGAACAGGGCTGTTTTCCTGAACAATTTAAATGCGCTGAAGTTATTCCCCTCTTTAAAAAGGGTGATAAAAAAAATATGGTTAACTACCGACCTATTTCTATTCTTCCCACTTTTTCAAAAATTTTTGAAAAACTTATGATTAATAGAATTACTTCTTTCCTAAATAAAAATAGGTTTTTTAGTGAAAATCAATTTGGTTTTCGTTCAGGAAAATCAACCGAAGATGCAATTCTTAGGCTATGCAGTCAGCTTTATGGCAGTTTGAATAATAATAAATCTACAATGGCTCTCTTCATTGATATGACAAAAGCATTTGATATGGTTGACCACGATTTACTTTTAGGTAAGTTGTATAATGCAGGATTTAGGGGAGTAATTTTTCAGTGGTTAAAATCATTCTTGAAGGGAAGAGTTCAAAAAGTTATTATCAACGGTACACAAAGTGAAGCTCGTTTTTTAAAAAATGGAGTACCACAGGGATCTGTACTCGGCCCTTTATTTTTCCTAATATATATTAACTCAATTTTTAAGCTTCGATTAAATGGCCTTTCGACGGCATTTGCTGATGATATATCATTTACCTACCAATCTAATTCGGATTTTAATTGTGTTTTACTAATTGAAGAAGATCTCGAAGTTCTAAGAACTTGGTTTTCTAACCATAACTTAATAATTAGTGAAAAAACTAAGTTCATGACTTTTAAAACATCTGGCCATCGAGTCTGTAATTACAATATATTTTTTCATGCTTCGAGTTGTAGGCAATTTAGCTTTCCAATTCACAATTGTGGTAAACCTAATTTCCAACATAAATATTCTTGTTCCGATTCTTGTTTCAAAATTGATTCTGTGAATAATTTTAAATATTTAGGTGTAACAATTGATTCTAACCTTAATTGGAAAGATCATAGTTACAACATCAAGAATCATTTGATGCTCATAACGCGAAAAATGTATCTTTTAAAACCATTCTGCTCTAAAAAGGTTCTAACTTCAATATATTATGGTCTTGCGCACTCTAAACTACAATATGGGTTATCTAGCTGGGGTGGTTCCTATGCAAATACTTTTAGACCGTTATTGATTGCCCAAAACCATCTTATTAGAATTATTTGCAACAAAAATCGTTATACTGAAAGTTGGCCTTTATACAAGGAATTGCGAATTCTACCTATGAGACATCTGTATATTTTTAAAGTACTTGAAGAATTTTTCAAGCAAAGCGGTAATATTCCTAGTAGAAACTCGCAGTTATATAGTCTAAGAATAAACAACATGCACCTTGTCAATGAACCCACTGCCCACATGACTCATTTCTCTAACTTTTATACTGCCGCAGCACCAAAGTCATTTAATAATTTACCTTTTTCTATCAGAACAATTCAAAACTTAAACTCTTTCTTAAAAAAAGTAAAAGACTGGCTTTTTACAATTGATTTAAATTCTATTGATAACTATTATTGAATTTTGTATCATAGTTTTATAATCATAAAAAATTTACCATTTTGTTATTATTTTTTTCTGAATTTTTATGATGAATTATTTAGTACCTATGAATGTATGTATGTATATAGGTACCTACTCTTTTTATATATCAGTTATACTATCTTTAAATTATTTATTGATTTACTTAACTCAATGAACCATTGGTTTATTATTTGTATTGCTGATTGTCACCCCACAACAGTTTCTAATTATTGTAAAATTAAATCACAATGTATCATTCAATACTAACTTTCAAGTTAAAGAATGATAGCTATTATTTATTCCTTTTTTACACTATTGTACTAGTTTTAAGTTGGAAATGAAAAAATGAATGAATAAAAAATGTTTCTAATTCTAATTCTAAATATTTTTCGAATGAAAAACATAAAACATATTTCATTGTTTCGAAAGAAAATTTAAGTGAATTTACATTTTGCATGAGCATTTATGAAAGCTAGAAGTTTAGTTTTTAAACAAAATTTAAAATAAAATACTGTGCGTTGATAGTAGAATTCATTGAAATAGATCTTTCCTTTTCTCTTTGGATCCGTCCATGTCTTCACCATGCTTCATGTCAGTATCTGGTACCGCGTAGAGTCTCATATTGTCCGGAGAACATATACCTTTATATGGTAACCTGGTGACCTGCAAACCGTCTATGTCACCAATGACATACCTGTCGTTTGACAAAACACTTTTTACCTCATATGGTCCTCGATACTTGGCTAATAACTTTTTATTTATACCTGGCGTGGTGATGACATTTACAAATACAAATACAAAAACAAATACATTTTATTTCGCGTTTGTTCCTTTTCAATACTTTCTTGAGCTTTAGCCCTCACATCTTCTACATTTATTTCTACAGGTCCTACGTTGTCAATAAGATATTCTTTGACTTTATCACACAACTGTCCCTTTTGATCTCTACCAAATAAAAGGGTGCTCGGAGTAAAACCAGTACTTCGGTTCACGCTGTTATTAATTGCAAACTCAACTTTTTCTAAATGCTTATCCCATCCACCAGTGGATAAAGCTTCACACTCCTTCGCCAGCATAGGTGTAATTATGCGATTAAGGCGTTCCACCTGACCATTGAATTGTGGGGAGTGGGTTGCAACCTTGACATGCTAAATATTATTATCTGTCAAAAACTCGGCAAACTCTTTTGAGGTGAAACAAGTTCCACGGTCAGATATTATTCGGTTAGGTCTTGACAAATTTGCAAAATAAGTTTTTAAACAAGATATTGCTTCTTTACTTTGAGTGCTTTTAGACGGGTATAACTTGGTAAACTTGGTAAAACCATCAACCACCACTAGAATATGTTTTTTACTAGAGGAGGAATTAGGGAAAGGAACAAGATGATCTATGTGAAGAGTATCAAATGGTGAATTGCCTTTTGGAATTGGATGTAGGATTCCTTCGGTTTTTCCTGATCCAGGGGTGAAATAAATACATTTAAGACACCCTTTGATAAAAGTTCGTATCTTCTCCTTAATCTTGGGAAACCAATAAATTCCTGAAAGGTGTTCAAAACATTTGTCAACTCCCAAATGACATCCTTCGTGATTGGTTCTGATAACCTGTTCTTCCATGTGTGACGGGACGTAAAAAACTATTTTTTCTTTCGTCTTACGGTATATCAACCCGTCGACCATTTCAAAGAGAGGACTCTCAGACTTACTTAACTCTGAAGCGATTGAAATTATTTTGGGATCTAGTTTCTGTGCAGCTGCTAAGACAAACTCAAAAGACTCATCATCAATATGCAGAATATTAAAATTTCTACTCAGGGAATCCACATGTGTCATCCGATCACCTTTCCTGTGTTGGACTGTGTTCGGCAGTATAATCGTATGATTGGAGCTCTAACGCCCACCTTGAAATACGGGGATTCAAAGACTTTTTGTTCAATGTCTGAACGAGAGCTTGACAATCTGTCACAACCTTGAATGGAATTCCGAGTAAGTATATTCTGAATCGTTTTAACGCATATATTATAGACAATGTCTCAAGCTCGTAGCTATGGTACTTACTTTCAGCACCAGTCGCACGCTTAGAGAAGTAGAACACCGGGTAAAACTTTGAATCACTTTGTTTCTGGAGCAAGACTGCTCCGAACCCAAGCGTACTTGCATCGCAATGGAGCTCCGTACTATTATGCGGACTATAAATCGATAAAACAGGTGCGGAAATTAATTTGTCTTTCAACAAATTGAAGACTTCAATTTCTTTAGACCCAAAAACAAACGGAGTATCTTTTTTTAGAAGGTCATAAAGGGGTTTTGCGATGTTTGCAAATTGAAAGATAAATTTTCTAAAATGGGAACAAAGTCCCAAAAAACTATAACCATCTTTAGTACTAACAAGTGGCGGAAAATTTTGGATGACTTTGAGGTTTGCATCGTTTGGGCTGACTCCATCTTTATTTATTTTATAACCCAAATAGGTGATTTCCTTTTGTAAGAAAAGACATTTGTCAAGCCTGAGCTGCAACCCTTTATTAACGACGATATCAATGATTTCTTGAAGAATTTCAAGATGCTCTTCAATTGTTTCGGTCCCGATGAGCATATCATCCAAATAAGTTATTATTTTGGATTGTGAAATCATTTTTCCAAACACATGTTTCATGTACCGCTCGAAAACAGAAGGGGCATTTCTGACCCCAAACGGCATCCTGGTAAACTCAAACTGACCTATCGGAGTAGTAAAAGAAGTATACTTCATAGAATCGTCTTCAAGAGGAACGTGATAAAATCCGTTTCTCAAATCTAGCGTTGTATAAAACCTTTTATTTTTAAGCCGGTCAATGTTATCCTCAATCAGAGGCAGCGGATAATATTATAACGCAAAGTTATTTTGTTCAGTTCCCTGAAATCTACACAAAGCCTTAACTCCTTGTTTTTCTTTTCAACTAGTACGATAGGTGACGCGTATTGGGAACTTGACTCTCGTATTATGCCCTTATTCAAAAGATCGTTAAGAATTTTTTCCAATTCAATTTTATGTGAATATGGTAATCTTCTTGGAGGGCAATAAAATGGGACATCTTTTGATAAAACTATTTTCATTTTAAATTGATTTTCTTTTAAACAAACTTTATTGAGATGAGAACGAAAAACTGGCTTTACTAACTGTCTTACTCTTTTCTGAATATGAAATGGAATATCTTCATTAACTTTTATGTCTAACTCAAATTTGTCATCACTAACGTCAATATTAAACATTTCTTTAACAAAATAAACATTTTCATTTGACGTACTTACGGGTTCGTTGCATAATTTACGACACTCACTCTGGCTTGTAGACGGTACACACTTGTTTACATTATCATGTATTCTCGGACACAGACTTGTTGGCAGTAACGACGGACATGAAGCATGATGATTGACAAGAACGCTGGTTGACTCTGATGGCACTATTTTTTCTTCATTTTCAGCTAGCTTTGTAGTTCTTTGCAACGCCATACCAATCCTCTCAATGAAGTCTCTACCAAGCACGACAGGATAACTCATTGAATTATTTTGAACTACAAGTAAATTTAAATTAGTTGGTAAATTATTATCAAAAAATATAAAAGAATTAACACTTCCCAAAACGCAAAGAGGACTGCTGTTGACGCCACAGCTTCCAGCGGTGATATCATAAACGGTGGTAAGTACTTCTCTTGTATAAAGCTGATTGGACTTCCAGAGTCCAAAAGAGATCTAAGTGTAATCGAACTATCTGCATGGCCATCACAGAACTGGTAAAATACATCCTTCTCAAAATCGTTAGCTGCTGGGGATCGCTGTTTGTTTTCATAATCAGGAACATTGATGGTGGCCGCTGAGTTCACTTGATTTATGTTCGTGCTGCTTTCATTTTCAATTAGTGTCAGTATAGGTTTACTGCTAGGACAATTTTTTGCGATGTGTCCCGGGTGTTGGTTGTTTTTATACTTTTCGTACTTTCTTAGCGCGAGTTTAAGCTGTGCGATGTTGTCAGCGTTGTACAGTATACTCTTATTAACCTCGGTGTCGGAAATGCCTTTTGATGATAAACTGGATCAGATCCTCTTCTTCAACTGGGTTATGTGACGCAATTTCCTGCATAGACAGAACATATTGCTGCACGGTCTCATCACGTCGTCTCTTCCTCGAACTAAGTTCACGGAATATATCTGCTTTTGTAACCAAACACTTAAACTCACCAACCAGAGCATCCTTGACTTCAACCCAACTTCGTAGCTTTAAAAGTTCTTACGAACAATCTGGCTGTACCACTGAGAAGTCTTTTCCCAAATATAAATTTAGTGCGATCATCTAAACGGAGAATTTCGGCATATTCATCGAAATATTCGACCCAACGGTCAATCGGAAAATTATCATCTCCACTTAATGGACACAACAAGTCTTCCATATCCTTGAAATTTTGGGATACCTGTGGCTTTTGACTGTGGTCTGCATCTTCGATCTGCAACTCTCTAAGCTTACGCTTCAGAAGAATAACCTCCTCCTTCTTCTTACAGGCTTCTCGAAGACGGATGAGCTCCAAATCGACGCACAGTGGTTTCGTTTATAGGGGAGGAGCGGTCAAAATTAAATATTTTATTTCAAACGACAAATAATACAAACCAAATATAAAATAGCATGTTATTTTAATTTTCTAACGGCGTTTTTTTGGAATATCGTCTTTGAAACCGAAAAAAACCCACTTTCCCACACTCAAACAAAAATATTTTTTTTTGTCGGCCGAACGCTGAAATATAATTTTTCTTCCTTCAATCCTCATTTTTGTTTTGAGATAAAGCGAAAAAATAATTATTTGTATATATTCCGTTATATTTTTCAAGTAAGGTATTGAAACAAGATTGTAATCTCTTAATGAAAATTTGGGGCATGTAACATGTTGGACGATTTGTGCCCCATGAATAAGTACCTATAGGTAGATTGAAATATATAAAATAAATAGAAAAATTGTTTAATTTTATGTAACGAATCATAGATAGATAGATAGATAGATAGATATATAGAAGGATATTCATTAACAATTTCTTTAGCAGTTTCTAAGGAGTAGTTTTCAAATGCATCGATGTTGAAAGCAAAGCAAGAAGCCAAAGTTTTCAAAACCACGGAACATCGCTCCAAAATTGACTTTTTTATTCCGGTAATCTCTGATGAAAGCAAAGGGTTTGCAAAAAACCTTCGAGCTGTGTTTTCATCATTAGAGTTCCCTCCACCCTGTTTTGGTTTATCAATAATAAGGCCGGTTTTCTCCCTGAATTCATTTTGAATTCGCTTTTTCTGCCTTTCGAAGAGAAGTTTTTCATCTGGGCCTGTTCGCCATTTTTTGAATTCAGTTCGATACACAAGATGAATAAAAAATTCAAAAAACGTATCCTCGCATGTAATGGAGATATGCCGGAATCCAAGCTGTCTGCGTTAATTGTTTTTTGCAAGGAACCTTGAATGTCGTTCATTGTAGACGCTCCAAAAATATAGCATACCTGTTGTGATAGGTTGTCTGTCAAAGCGTTGCAAACCTTTCCATCCACCATTGTAAGCTTTTATACATGTTGCACAAACACCTTGGTATCGAGAGATGTAATAAAAGTGCGTGACAAATTACTCATTTGATCTTGAACGTACAACTGCTCATCTCTGCACAACTCTACTGTTTCCTTTTTCAGCTGGAAACGCACTGGTCTGCAATATCTTGTGGATCCTGGTCGGGGATTCTGCCATCAAATTTTGTTGTCGTCATTATCCTTCTTGAAAAGTTGAAGGGGGGCATATGACGTAATGAACATGTCACTATCGCTAAATTCCCCACCATTCGCTGCTTGTACTCGGACTGTCAACTACTGCCATCAAAACCCCACTTTCCAATTAGCGTTAAATTGCACGAGACTCCTTCAAGATTACTATTGCCCTCTCTAAGCGATTCAAGCAACGATCCGTTTTGCAGTGTGGTCTAAAAGACCTTAAAGAGAAATTGCAGCTGATGAATCGCATATTTTCATTTCCTTCGGATCCGGATAACATTCCATTTTTGCCTTAAGCAGCTTTCCATACGATATGGGAATACATCCTCATCCGTACTTTTAATGACGACACTTGGAATGGTTTGGTACTGCTTTTTGGAAAGCTTAGTGTTGCCTTACAATTTTGTAAAGTAGAAGCTATGTCCGGATCATTTGAAGCAATACTTGCAATGCGTCTCTTTTTGTCCGGGATGAACTTTCAAGAAAGCTTTTTTTTGGTCTACCTTGTTGAATTATACTGAAACATGGATCATGGGCCTGAAATCTTCAGTGGCGTTTAGCCAATCTTCATTCTTAGTTAAGAAATAACAGTCATTTCTTGAAGCCTTGTGCCATCTTTTTAAAAACGACTTGCACAGGCTGTTGATCTTTTTTTTCTATATCATTAGATTGTTCCAAGTTGTAGATTTCAATAAAGGCGTTCAACGTTTCTTTATACTTGGTAGCATCCCCTGCTTTCTTCAAGTCACGCCAAACATTAAATAAATCACGACGTTAAATAATTAAACTTGGCTCTAAAATTATATAAAAACGAAATTTCTCTGTTGAAACAAAGCGTAATTTTTGACATTTTAGCACATTTTAGCAAAAAAAGATCTATATGCCCGAATAGGTAATGAAATTATCTAAACAAAAATGTGTCTTTTATAAGGGGAAAATAGGAGACATAGAAGTTATTCAAACTTGAAAGTGATAAAAAAAACACAAAAAGTGATAAGCTCCCACATGGAATAACGGTTTTAACATAAAATTTCAGCTAATTTCACACTGAAAATTATCTTAAAATTATTAACAAACCTTTCTTACTTAAATCCATTACTTAAATTGCTAAAGTTATTGTTTAACATTATTATATCACTATTTTTAAATCACCAAAAACCAAAAATTTAAACTTTGCCAAAATTGAAAAATCATCCAACTTGCACGATTGATCTCACCATTAAGAAAACAATTTAAAGAAAAAACTAGTTTAGGATTAAAATGTTCCGTTATTATAGATAACATTTTCAAAAAAAAAAGTAAACAATCTTGACCTTGAATTTTCGACTTCTGGCCTACTAGGTGAACCACTGTGCGACGTCATCTGTGTTGAGATGAAATTCATCATCCTGCTCAGGCTCAGACTCAGACACGTGTCCCGTAGGTTTGATTGTTTCATCAGGTGAAAAATCCTCGATTAGTCTAAGAAGTTCTTCTTCTTCAAAACTTTCGACTGCGCTTTCAACACGTGCTTTAAGGACCCCTTTACTGCCAGTCGTTTGCATCTTCAACGAACGCAAAACATTTTTTAGGGTGGCGACTGTTGCCACTTCTAAGAACTGGTTAAATTCAGACATATTTAATCTTTAAATATTTAATATATCTAACACTCGAACTGATTGTTCAGATCCCACTTCTGAAATTGTAGGGATAATCCAAAATCCAGATATTTGGATTCAAACTCTTTTTAAAAAAAAATACCAGAGAAAATGTTGTTCTTTTCAAAGCGACACGGTTTATTGGGAAGTGCCAAAGAAAAACGATAAAACAGTAATTGAAACTTATATAAGTATAAGTAAAGCAAAGCATTATAAGGAATATTATTTACTTCGAGACAATCATACGATCATATGAGACAACACTATTATCGACAAATGTGTCGGTTATTATATACTTGAATAAATGGAAAACAGTATGTTTGGCAAGGCACTGCTCGATACTTTGTTTAAAGTAAAGTACAGTGTGTTTGAGAAGTTATGTTAATAAATTAATTATTGCCTACATAAGCGACTTTCCAGCAGAAGAATCCAATGGATTTTCAGAAGCTGATAATGTTTCCTCTGGTTCAGATCCATCATCTAATGAAAGTTTTGTTTTTTCCACTGTACTTTGGTCTTCAGTGTCATTTGTTTCTTCGGTTGATGTTCGAATCAGTGGTTTTCTGGATTCATTCAAAGATTTTCGAGATTTAGACTTTTCGTTTGCTCGTTTAATGAATCAGATTTTGCTACAGATTTCCTTCGACTAACATTGTTAGCTTCTTCGTTCTCTGAAATACTAATCGACTTTCTATTCACAGACTTTCTTGAATTTTTAGTGGTGTTAAATTGGTTTTCATCAGCTTCGCTTTCATCTTGGGCAGTTGCAGTTATTGATTTTCGTTTTGGAGATTTAGTAAGTCTTTTCTTTTGTGGTGATTGTTGTTGCTCATTTTTTTGTAAATCATCATTACTACTATCACCACTCTCAGCTGTACTTAGTTTCCTTGACTTTTTCGGCGATTTCGATTCATCTTTCGAGTTACTCTTTTCATTCAAGGACTTCCTCACACTTTTGTTGAGATTTTCCAAACTATCCGATGGATTTATGGATTTTCTTGATTTATTCAATGATGTTTCAGTAATAAGCTCAAAATCTGCTTCGCAAGCTGAATCTTCGGTTGTTAAGGATTTCTTCCTTGGAGACTGAGTGAGACGCTTTGGCGACTTATTATTATTCTTTTTAGGTGACTTCTGTAGACTGGTTTCTTTTCCCTCTTCAACATTTGTTGATGCTTCTGGCTTCTTTTGACATTTTTCATCTTCTTCTTCTTGCATATCTGTATCTGAATCATTATCGTCAACAGATAGTTTGAGCTTACTTTCTTCTTCTGATGGAATGTCTTCAACATCAGCCTTGCTTTTACTTTCAGATTTACTTGAAACCTTCTTGGAAGTATTATTTTCACTAATATCTTTAGTAGGTGGTTCAGCTGCACAGTTACAAAGTTTAGCTTTGTATTTTAAAAAAAATAAATTTTATTGGTTTCTCTGTCACAATCGGCTTAATACTAAAATACAATTTTCTTACTCACTAGTATTTATTGAAAACTTAACCTTAACTTAAGCTATGAGAACATTTACAAAATAATGTTCTCAGACATAATTTGATACTGTAATTCAGTATATTAATGCATAATCAGCACACACGCCGAAATACTGTTAGAGTATCGCTTGTGCTGATTTGCTTACATTGGAATTTATCACATTCCTACTGCGTGATAACTCTTCCCTCCTTAAAGTCATTTACCTGGGGTAGAATGACAGGAAGTTTAATTTCAATTTGCTTTGATTTTCTATTTTTACATTTTTTATAAATTAATACAATACAAATTATAGATGCAAATATATACAATATAAAATTGGAAAATATAGATATTTCTTTAAAATTTTCAAAAATGTTAAGTTTCTTTATGTTTTCTAAATGTAAATCATGTAAATATTCCAAATCTAATTTTAACCTTTTTTCTGACAAATTTCCTTTTAATATTGGGGGTAGAATCTGAAAACTAGTAACTTCTGTATTAGAGTAATTTTTTCCATCTATATTAATTGAATCATTATTGAATTGAACCAGATATGTACCATTTAAGACTATTGTTTTTTCATTATGTTTGAGATTTCCTCTAAAATTTGAAATAAAAACGATATTATCTGTTATTAATTCTATAATGGGTTTCTTATAAAACTGAAAGTCACAAGAAGCATTTAATTGTTTTTTAAGCTGGTTTAGGCAATGGTCAGGTGTTAATTTTTGAAGTTGTTTTTCTTTACATATGGTAGTTTCTCTTATTTTGTCACATTTTTCCATAATGGAGAATGTCTCGTCGTGAGCTGTTATAATTTCATTACTTTCTAAATGTATCCTTTTATTCTCAATTACAGTAGCTCGTATTATAACATGATTATAAACTTTATTTGAAGTTTTTGGGAGTGATATTATATATAGCAAAATAGAATCCTTTTGAATTATGAACGGTTCTGCGTATTCCATAGCCTCTATTTCATTTTCATAGGGAAGTGTTTCTATTTCAGAAACTATTTTCTGTATTTCAGTTAAATCTAATAGGTTTGTGTTGATAATTCCTGTTTTTGCCAAATGGTTCGCTGATACAATTTCTTTAAGTTCCTGTTTGAAGATAATTAATTTGTTGAATAGCATTTGCTCGTATTTATCTATACTTGTTCTATCTTCTCGTCGAATGATTTTATTGTAATTTTCTATTAAATCTTGAGTAATTGATTTTAGTTCATTGTTAATTTTATATTGGTTGTTGTTATTTTCAATGATTTCATTTTGTGATTTCAATATGCTATCCCAGTCTGTGGCATCTGGGCTATCCACTTTCATGCCGCGCCTATCCAATCTATGGATCTTTTGTCTCTATTCCTTATTTGTAGCCTTTGCAATAAGTCCTCTGATTCTGTAAGTTGGCTAATAAGTTGTGGGTAGAGGATACTATTTTTGTCTATTTCTTTCTCGATGGTGGGCTTTATATTCAGTATAAGGTCTTCGTATTTTGTTAGGTTAATAACATGTATCATTTTGAAGTGGCCATGTATTATTTTCCCATTTCCTTGTTTTACTTCAATTAAAGGAGTGTTGTATTCATATACATTGAACGCAGCTGATGTTAAATATAGAAGTAACCTAGAAAAAAAAGAATAACTTTATGGAGACGTATTTTTGAGCTGAGATTTGTGGATCTTTCTTCCACTTTCGGTTAGAATTGTAACCCTGTTATCCTTTGCTACGACTTCTTTTGAGAAAAGAGGCTTTTGTTTGCCATCCCTACGTTCAGGGCCGTCGAGAGGAATTCCGGGCCCGGGACGGAAAAATCTCGGGCCCCCCCATATTTACCATTTTTTTAAATTTCATGCCTACATATAAATGGTACGTTCTAATTTCAATTACGAATAGCATGAAATTGGTTGGAATTAACGGAAATAATAATTTTTTATTTGCAAAGTGAACCGAAAAAAAAGTGTTAATCATCAAATCAATCTCACGGGTATAGTCCAGTTTCGTTGAAATGGAAGATGGATAGAAAATAATTCTAAATGCGCTTAGATCAGAATCGGAACAGAATCATACATTCAATTCGATATGTCAACGACATGTTAGTAACTGATAATACTGTCGATTAACTATTAAAAAAAATAGCATGAAGATCTATTACCTACTATGAAAATAAAATAGAGCGAAGTAAAAGTATTTGAAATTTGTCTTTAAAAAAAAACTAAGTATTTTAAAAGTTTTACATTAAATACTCTTCATTGTTTTTCTTTGTACTCAAATTTTATTACAATGTTTTATTAGAGTTAGTTTGCATTCAATGAAATATTTTCTTTTGGCAAACGAGCTTTCCTAGCTTTCTGAGCAGCAAAACAACTTATAATTGCGTCGAAATTTAGTTTCCTTGCCAAAGATGCTTCGATGCTTCATAAATGTGTTTCAGATGAATAATTTCTTCTTTCAACTCTTGAGACACATGCGAGTTATACTTTTGGATGAACCTTGTAGCGGAGTTTTTAATCTCACGTTCGTCTATTGTTGAGAACTGTCATAAAAATGAAAATGTTGCATTCAAATTTTTCATTGTATCGAACCGACGAGAAATTCCACATATAATTAAATCAACTATGACGTAAAAGGTGTTTCTCTTGAAATTTATTTCTTCGTCTGTTTCAATTTGCTTTCCAGCTCCTCGGTTTTCTTCAAAATGTCTCTTTAATTGCCTTTTTCGGTTCGATGGGAACGATTCTGGAACATCCCCCAATCCAGTAGCAACTGCTTTGCATTCAGATAAAAATTGATCTCATCCGTTAAGATGAGATCAATTTTAAGAACCTTGCACCAAATCGAAGACATCAGGACGCATTCAAATTTGTGCATATATTTTAAAACGCCATTTTACATCTCTTCGAGCTTCAGCAGTTAAATTAATATCACTTAAGGCTTCTAATGATGTTCTAAGGTTTTTTAGATGATTTGCAAGTGTTTTCACTGCCTCAATTCTAGTTGTGAAATTCTTACTTTTTCCAAGTGCTCCTGACGTAAGGGGTCATCTATTTATTTTTTATTTATTTATTTATTTATCATCAAGCAGAGTTCTTACTCTTACAGACTAGGATATACAGAATTACATTAATTTATTAATAATAAATATAATATTTATGTTAATGAAAAAAACAAAAACTCAACACTAATAATAACAATTAACAAAAATATTAAAGTTCTGCTGATTGAATAGTTAATTCATTTAAAACATATATTTTGAATGTATCTCTTGAACAACTTTTAAAAATATCTAATTTATTACATACAGCATTAGTTTCCCTGATGCAACGAGAAATTGGCTCATTAAGGCCATAATTTGTACGATGAAACTATTCATATAAAAGGTTAGATTCACGAACATTCCTCTGAGGAACACGAAGATTTATAAGATTTAATAAATTAGGACATTTTATGTGATACGTTAAAATATCTCTGATGAACATAACAGAGAAACAAGTACGTCGACTTTCCAGAGTTTTAATATCAAATAATAAGCACCTTGTTTTGTAAGTTGGCATCTCAATTCGCCAATGTAGTTTAAAGATTAAATATCGAGTAAAGTTTCTTTGAACTTTTTCAATTCTATTACAGGAGTTTCTACAAAAAGGATTCCAAACCACACTAGAAAACTCCAACACAGATCTTACCAGAGAATTGAAAAGTGACTTAAGAGAATATGGATCTTTGAACTCTCTTGTGTTTCTCTTTAAAAACCCGAGCATTTGATTGGCCTTGTTAACCATATAATCAATGGCAGGAATGAAAGTTTTATGTTTAAAACGATCCCAAGATCCTTCTTACATTCAACGCGTTCTAAAGTAACATGATTAAGTTCATAATTGAATAGAATAGGGGTAGTATGTCTAAAACACGACATAACTTGGCATTTAGAAATATTAAGATGGAGGAAATTAGATTGACACCATTCTGTTAATTTAAGTACATCTTCAAGAAGTAAATGACAATCAGATAAACATTTTATTCCACGATACAACTTAAGGTCATCGGCAAATAAGAGACATGGAGAAGATACAAAAATTGACGGAATATCATTTATGAATAATAAAAATAACAATGGGCCCAAATGACTTCCTTGAGGAACACCTGATGGGACACAAATGTTTTCAGAATAGTAGTCTTCAATTTTAACAATTTGGATCCTGTTGGAAAGGTAAGATTTTAACCAGCTCAGAAGTTTAGAGTGAAAACCGAGAGAATACAATTTATGCAGAAGCACCCTGTGGTTAACACGATCGAATGCTTTAGCAAAATCAGTAAATATAATATCTGTTTGTATATGATCTTCAAAATTATTTATGATGTAATTAGTCATTAGAGACATATTTGTTGTTGTTGATTTACCAGAAATAAAACCGTGTTGATATTCAGATATATAGTTACGTAATCGAAAAGATAACCTATTATAAACAATTTTTTCAAATAGTTTTGGCATTGCAGAAATCTTGCTTATAGGCCGGTAATTGGTAATATCCTGCTTAGATCCAGATTTAAAGACTGGGGTAAGATATGATAGTTTCCAACTATCAAGAAATTTACCCTCGGATAGAGATGTATTGAAAATGTCCGTAAGTGGTTTAGCCAGTGAATGAGCACATTTATGAAAAATAATAGGAGGAATCCCATCTGGACCTTCCTTTTTACTTGCATCAAGCTCAAGCAACGCTTCTTCTACTTCGGAGACATCCAAAATCATAGAACCTATATCAAAAACCTTAGAAACACTTGGTAATTCCTGGTTTGAAAATGATTCCGAGGAATAAACCGATTTAAAATATCTAGCAAAAAGGTTGCAAATTATTTGAACATCACTAGTTGTAGAATCATTGAATTTCATGCAGCTTGGATACCCAGTGGTCTTACGTTTAGAATTGATAAAGTTCCAGAAACATTTACTGTTATTCCTCATGTTACATTCAATTTGAAACATGTAGGAATTATAAAAAAATGTATTTAATATGTCAAATTCACGTTGAATAGCATTATATTTAGATCGAAGTTCAAGATTATTATAATTTTGTTTATGTAATTTGAAAGCTTTATTCTTTCTATTTTTAAGATTAATTAATCTCTTATTAAACCATATAGGGCTTGAGCTCAATTTCAAGTTTTTACATGGAATAAATCGATGCATTGCTTCTTTGATGGCTGTCAGTAGATTTTTATTAGCGATTTCTAATTGAATTTTGCTATCCCAGTCCCAATGAAAGTTAATAAAATACTCATTCATTGCATCAAAGTTTGCTTTGCTGAGATTTGGAACATATGTATTATAAACATTATTTTTTTTAATATAATCATAAAAATGAAAGGTTCCTTCTAACGCAACATGGTGTATAGAATTTTGTATAAGCGGCAAATCAGACTTTTCGATAACAATAACAAATTCTTTATCAACAAAAACCAAGTCAAGAAGTCTTAAATTATCATTTACAAAAGAATTGATTTGAATTAAGTCAAATTGACTGTAAAAATCTATGATACTTTCTTCAATTTCGGAATTGACATTGTAAGGAACTAAATATTTATCATCTAAGTCTAGAATCCAATTTATATTTCCTTGATTAAAATCTCCAATACATATAACATGTTGAAAATTATTAAGATTTTCTAAAATATTTTTACAATTATTAAAATGTATATTATACACCTCAAGAGAACTCTTAGGAGGAATGTAGCTTAACATAACAAAAACTTCAATATTATTATCAAATACAAGTGTTACAATTAACTGATCAATATCAAACTTTGCTTCATTGATGTTATTATTTGATAGTAGATTTACTTGTTTACATGATAATGAAGAGCGTATAGCAATCAAAATACCTCCTCCTTTTTCCATACCTGTTAATAAATTACATCTATCTTTCCTAAATACAGTATAGTTACTTAAATCAAATAATTCAGATGTAAATTGATTAGATGTCAACCAAGTTTCAGTTAACATTATTAAATCATATTCAGAAGATGCAAAGATGATGTATAAATAATCTAGTTTAGATCTAATGCCTCCTACATTTTGATAATAATAAGAAATTTTACTTGGAAATTGTAAGGTTTTTAAAGATGAATCAGCAACATCGTCTGGAGCTCTTGAATATGATGAAGAATTCTTATAATCTGGATTGTTGATTAAGCCAACTGAAGTTATGTCATAATGACTAATTAATTCCAAAATGCCCAAAACATGTTCATTATTTGGCTCTCCAATAAGATTGCTATCGCCTCGTAGTCCTAGTCCCCTTTCGCCAAGGAAGAAAATAGTGTTCAATATTCTATATACATAGAATTCCTTGCTATTTTTGTATGGCTGGTTTAATATACACACTTTGAAGTGACTTGATATCCTTCAAATCTTCAGTAAACAATTTATTCAAAATATTAATTAATTAATATTACGGAAAAACGTTTGCGTGGGATTTTCCGGTCCCCCGAAACCGAATCAAAAATTTCGTTCCCAGCAGAAACAAAAATAGAAGAAAAGAAACTTTATAAAAAACAGAAACCGAAATAAATATTTGTGTTTTGTTTTAAGTTGCCTTATTTTTATTTTAAAAATTTTAAAAATAAAATAAGTTTTAAATTTGTGTTAAATTAAGTAAGAAAAGCGAAACAATTTATTATAACTTTCTTTCAATAGTTCAGAGTTTCCCAATTTTTCATTAAATATAAACAAAAATGTACGCCAATAATAATCAGGGGCCCAAATCGGCAAGCTTGTGACTGAAAGATTCTTAGATAACATGCAACCAGGGGCCCGATTGCGAAAGCATGAATGATTTTAAATTTTCGGGCCCCTCAAAATAAGTGGGAATAGGTATGTTGATGATGAATTTAGAGTACCTATATTGAAAAAAAAAACATTCCTCATTGCTTTCAATTTTACGGGCCCCTAGAAAATCCCGGGCCCGAGGGGTTTTCCCCCCTTCCCCCCCCCCTCGACGGGCCTACCTACGTTTAATTGCGGCGGCGTAAACTGTATCTCCTACTTGATAAGTTTTAGGTCGGTGTCTATTTCGGTTTCCTCTTTTTAATTTATTTTTTTGATTCTTTTTTATACGTTCTAACAAATCCTCATTTACTTTTGACTGGAAATCAACTAGGTTTTGATAATTTAATCTTTGAGCCTTTCCTAAAAACACATCACTAGGTTTCTTTTTAGTGACAGAATGAATTGAATTATTGTATCTGTCTACCTACAGCTATATTTATAATTTCCTTTGTAGTAAAGTCTGGGTATTCTTTCTTTAAACAGCGACTCAATTCGATTATGGTGGAGTTCACTCTTTCTATAGTGCCATTGACTTCGCTTTTCTGCGGGGGTGTAAGATATAATTGAATTCCTAATGTTTTTATATAATTCGATATAATGGGACTTATGAAGCTGCTTTCGTTATCCGTAACTAAGATTTTAGGGACTGTAAAATAATGTAGGATTTTAATTATTTTTTGCCTTAAATACAATGCAGATTTTTCTTTTATGTGAAAAAATTTAGAAAATTTTGAAAATTTATCTACGCAAGAAATAAATTTCTCGTGATCTATTTCAAAAATATCCATGTGAATTATTTCCGAGGGATAGGTAGGAATAGGTGTTTCTTGGAGTTCTGGTTTGTGGGGATTTCTATCGTATTTGCTTAAATTGCAAATTTCACATTTTTTTGTATACTTTTGTATTAGGTTCGTCATGCCTGGGAAGAAATAATTTTCTAAAATTTGTTCTTTATTTTCTTTATAATTTCGGTGAGCCCGATTATGTTCATTTCGAATGATTTCAAACTTATTATTTTCATTTCCTATGTCTTGAACGAATTTTTGTGAGATACGGATTTTGAATTTGCTAAAAAACTCTTTGTAGACTTCCTGCAGGAGTTGAAGATAGCTTTCGGGAATTTTTATACCGTTAAGTATATTTGGGTTTAGTTTTTGTTTGAGAATTTCGGTTATATTTTCTTTATTGATCTGTTGAAGTTTAATGAAGTGTCGGCGATAGTTCGGGTGAGGCTCTTCATATATTTGCATGTTATTTCCTTCGCTAAATATTAGTTGGTTTTTAAAGACATTTATTGGTGCCTCACAGTGTGGGATAAGGTCTGAATTATCCTCTTCTGCGCTGTGCATTGTTGCTGAACTTGAGTGAGTTAAGTTGTTAACTTCTAATTTCAGTCTCGATAACGCATCGGCGACTTTATTAGTTATTCCTGGTTTGTAGACAAGTTCATAGTTGTATTCCTCTATTCTCGATTTCCATCTTTTTAGTTTAGCGTTGTTGTTTCTGTTGCTAAACGAGAATGTCAGAGGTTGATGGTCCGTTAGAATCTTTATTTTCTTTGCACCATATAAATAGCTCCTTAAACTTTCGAGAGCCCAAACTATGGCGAGCATTTCCTTTTCATTCGTCGCATAGTTTTCCTCTGTTCTATTTAGTGATCTGGAATTAAAAGTTATGGGTCGGTCTTTGCCCATTTCGCCCTGTGAAAGGACAACTCCTATAGCGGTGTTCGACGCATCCGTTGTTAAAATGAATGGTTTCTCGAAGTCGGGGAAAATTAAAATTTCAGATGAGGTTAATAGTTCTTTTAAGTTTCTAAACGCTTTTAGTTCTACACCAGTTAGTTGAATCTTGATTTTACTTGATTGGTTGGCTCTTATTTGAGCCTTCATCCCTCTAGTAAGATTCGTTAATGGTTTTGCAATTTTAGCAAAATCCTTAATGAATCTACGGTAATTGGAAGTTAAGCCAAGAAATCCTTTAAGTTCTTTTAGGTTTTCTGGAGGTTTCATTTTTTGAATTGCCTCAACTTTTTTAGGGTCAGGTTTAATTCCTTTGTTTGTTATCAGATAACCCAAAAATTCGACTTCTTCTTTAAGAAATTCAGTTTTGTCTAAATTTACTTTAAAATTGGCTTGTTTTAGTTTCAGTAGTATGAGTTCCAGATTTTTAAAATGTTCCTCAATTGACGATCCAAAAATGATAATGTCGTCTATATAGACGAAACATATTTTCCCAATATACTCTCTTAAAACGTCATCAATTATTCTTTGAAAAATAGCTGGTGCGTTTCGTAACTCAAATGGGAGTCGAGTATATTCCCATTTTCCATTCATCGTGGAAAATGCTGTTTTTTGGATATCACTTTCTTTAATTTTAATTTGATGGAACCCGGACGTTAAGTCTATTGTTGTAAAATATTTCGCTCTTAATAGGCTTGCAATTGTTGTCTGAATGTCTGGTATAGGATAGGTGTCAGGAATTGTGACACTGTTTAATCTGCGATAATCCTGGACTAATCTGAAGTTTCTTTTTCCACTTGCGTCCGATTTTTTCGGCACAACCCACAATGGAGAGTTGTACGGACTTCTCGAGGGCCTTATTATTCCATCCTTCAGAAGCTTTCGTATTTGAGTGTCAACTTCTTCTCTCATATGAATCGGATATGGATAGGATTTCGTATATATTGCATCGTCGGTTGATGTCTTAATTTCTGCTCTAATGTTTGTGTCAATTGTATCTTCATCATTTACAGGACCAAATACATTTTTGTATTTTTCTAAAATTGTTCTAAGCTGTATCTTTATATTCTCTGGTAAATGTGTGTCTCTTATTTCAATGTTATTTACTTGTTTAGATTCTTTTTGTCTTAATGGAATTTTAATATCAGGTTTGATTTTCAAAAAGTTTTCTTTCCTGTCTATAACCGCCTCAAGCTCTTTCAATGTATCATCGCCGATGATACCATCAAAAGTTCTGAGTCCTGGTAATAAGTAAAATTCTAAAATTGTATCGTTTCCAATACTTTTAAAGAATCTTACAGAATTTTTTTTGTTTATTTTAATTGATCCTCCAGCTGATTGTACTGAAAAAGGCTCATTTGTTGGGAGTGCTTTTGTAGCCAGTTCAGGTTTGATGAAGTTTTTATTCGCACCTGTGTCGATTAAAAACTTCAGTGATTTATTATTTTTTGTTAAATATTCTATGTAGGGGATGCTTGACTTCCCTCTATCATAAAATTTATTTGTCCTTCTTCGAAATTTTCTTCTATGTCTTCATCCACGGCAAGGGGCGGTTCCTCATCGAATTCTTCTGTATATTTTTGAAGATATTCTTCTTCGTCAAGGACGTCGGTGTGGTAAAGGCGTTGGCGTTTTTTGAGGAAGATTTTCGGAATTTGGGGTATTGTTTCCAGAGTTATGATTAGAATTTTGATTATTATAAGGTCTGTTCATGTAATTAACCTGTCTAGAGTTTATTGATTTATCAACTTCCATGGGGACTGGAGGTTTTGGTTGAGTTGGCCTTGGCGGTGGAGGTCTATTAGGGAGTCTAGGAGCATTATTACGTTGATAATTATTATTGTGTTGGATATTATAGGCCATGTTTCTATTTGGAAGATTGAGTTGAGAAGGATTATTATAATGCGGTTTTACAGGTCTAGGTTGATTCTTGAAATGTGACATTATCTGGTTGACTGGGGCAGTCACAGTATTAAAGCCTGCTTTTGAGTGTAAGGACATATTCCTAAAATTGAGGTTTTGCATTTCAAGGCACGATGCATATGCCTCAGGCAAGTTTTGTGGTTTTTGAATCATTAATATTTTCGAAAGATCGCCATTAAGGCCGCGTATGAAAACGTCAAGAGCATGATTTCTATAGCTCTCGTTGAGTGCGTTTATAGTTTCTGAACTATAGTCTTCCGTTTTTATTTTATTAATGATTAGGGAAAATTGATGGTTTACAGTTGCGTAAAACTCATCAATACTTGAAGAACCTTGAGAGAGGCTATTTAATTGGTGTTCTAAGGTACGAATATCCCTCTTGTCTGCATAGTGCTGAGAGAGACATTTTTTGATTGACAACCAATCACTGTCGAAAATATTATACGACGCCAAAGCTGCATCCGCCTCTTATTTTTTGTCTTATACTTTGAAGTATAGACCTATAGATTGGTTTATTCTTTACAATTTCGTAATCCTTTAAAATTGATTCGACATTATGAATCCATGAGATGTACTGGACGGGATTACCGTCAAAGACATGTAATTCTTTCACGCAATCGGGTAACTTGCTTATTTCTTGCAGTTCCTTTTCCGTCTTAGGACCTGGTGGAGAAGTTGGAAATACAGGAATCGCACGTACTGTTTCTAATGAGTTTAATCTTCTCTGAAGATTTTGAGTAATTTCAATCTGAGAGTTGATTGCACCTGTCAATTGCGTAACTGCATTTTGTAGAGCTTCTATTTGGGCTTCCATTTCGAATTATTTTTGATTTAAAAAATTAAAGAGGAAATATAAAAATGTTTTCTTTACCCTTCCCCAATAGTTTGGCAATTAATAGAATGTTCAGAAGTTTGGAATATTTGATGATTTTTTCTTAAGTAAGAGAAGGGATTTGTAAGATAATATTTAGATTTTTTCTTTTAGGTGACTTAAAATCTTAGATTTTTTACAAGACTTCTTTTGATTAAACTTTTAGATAAATTTTGTTCAATTGTTTTTTTTTTAAATATTTAATTGTATGTTTCGTTTTTATTTCTAAACGATAACTTCCTATATTTTGGTTATATGTATGTAATCTAATATTTTTTCTTGTGCAATGGTTTTTTTTTCTTCTTGTCTGGTTTATTTTTTCAATATTCACTTTGTAGATATAAAATATTTTTTTCTTACAAATTAAATGAGTAATTAAGACTTACGATATCAGACTAATTTTTAAATAAATCTCCATCGAACAGCTTCGTGTTACTCCTTTTTAGTGTCCGCCGTTGAGTTTGGTGGGCCTTACTGCACTCAAAGAAATTTCCTGGTACTGGTTTTCTGGATAATAAAACCAGGAGAAATCGTGGTAAATGTTATCAAATTCCTGGTCTATGCTATCGGATTTCGTGGTAAAAGTTCGTTTACCTGTATCCTGGTAGCCAGTACCACGTACCAGGAAGAAATATTTTGTACCAGGTTTCCTGTAAGAATATACCAGGAGAAATCGTGGTAGATGTTACCAGATTCCTGGTCTATGCTAGCGGATTTCGTGGTAAAAGTTCGTTTACCTGTATCCTGGTAGCCAGTACCACGTACCAGGAAGAAATATTTTTTACCAGATTTCCTGTAAGAAATCTTGGTGGATGTTATCAGATTCCTGGTGTGTGCTATCGAATTTCCTGGTAAAGTAGGTTAATGTTGAATCTGATTACACCAACCAGAAACCAGGAAATAAATTAATCCTGGTAAACTGGTGAATATTACCAGACATTTCTGATAAAAAAAGAAAAACCTTTTTCCTGGTAGATTTTATCAGTACCCCGATAAAATATGAAATATTTCTGGTAGGATTTATCAGAGTTTCCTGGTATCTGGTACCACAACTTATGATATACTTATATAAAAAAAAATGTATACAAAAAAACAAATTTTATCATATGCCTGATTATATTTACCACTAACATTAAATTTGAAGGAATGGTAAATATTATCGGACTTCAGATAAAAATGATTGTTCATTTTTGTTTACTTACGAGTATACAAACTGCTGGTTATATTTACCAGTATTTTTAGTTTAATTTACTGGCAAATATTAAATTGTTTTATTTGTCAGGGTTTCTGGTTCTACCTACCAGTAAAAGAATATAATTTTTATATCCGATATATTAAAATATTATGGGACTTTTCAAATTAGATTATTTTCCCGGTAAAAGCTACCAGATTCCTGTTAAATTTTGTGTTTTTCTTGGTACATTACGTTTACCATGAGTATGATAACTCATACCAGGAACCAGGAGATAAATGAATCCTGGTAAACTGATAAATATAATCAGTTTTTTTTTGTGAAAACAACAAATCAGTATCCTCGTAATAATTATCAAAATCCTGATAAAAATGTAACATTATAGGAAAAGTTTATCAGAATTTTCCGATATGGCGAGCCAGGAGTCATGGTAAATAGTTAAAATAAAATTTGTTTTAATACAAAATTCTCTTGCTTGCATGTATCAGAACCCTGATTATAATCATAATATAAAAGTCTGATTTAGTTTTCAATTTGTAAAATGAACAATTTTGATAGTTAGAGGAATTCATATAAACGTTTATACCAACGCCATTAAAATATCTTAAAAGTTGGTTTAGAACTATTAATTTGTTACTATTATTAACTCAATCAGTGCATTTTCTAAAAATTTATAAATGCTCAGGTCTGCCAATTCTGTTTAAATCATTAAAGATCTTTTATAAAAAAAAAAAAAACAATTTTTAACATTAACACAACCATTTTTCGTTGAATTGAATTTTATTTTATTTTTGTGCGTCTATAAGTAATCTTTTATGATAACAGTCAAAACAATTTATTTTTCCTTCTTTTATGATTCATAACAGATTTTGGCATGCCGAATACCAAACTAAATAGATAAAAGTTTGCTTTACAGTTTAAACTTTTGTATGGAAATTCATAACAAACTAGCAGAATAAAAGATGAATTGATTTCACCGAATAGGTCTGATTATTAGAGTTTAATAATATACAAATCTGATTTTGTTTACAATTTGTAAAATGCAGACTTTTCTACACTCTACTTTTATACAACCCTGTTCTTCTGTATTTTTCCTGGTACATAGTACCATTCTCCCGATAAATATTACCATGAAAACCAAACGAGTGGAAAAAAGAAGTTGACCTCTTAATATATCTTTCCTTTTCCATCACTTAACAAAAAACATTTTCCTCCTAACAGATACCAGTCTCCTGGTATATACTATCAGTGACGCCAATATAGAAAACGGTAAATATAAGACATCGTTCATACAGATATGTTATGTAGGTATTGTGTTGAATTGAAACTGATGGATATGAACAATTTTGATACTTAGAGGAATTCATATAAACTTTTATACCAAAGCCATTAAAACATCTTTGAATGCGACTTAAAAGTTGGATTGTTACTATTAATAACTCAATCATTGGCACTTATTTGTAGTTTAAGTGATAAACAATTAAATCGCACAATGAACATGCATGAATGTCCAAATAAAGGTACATTTCTTTGACGTGATCGAAACTTATTCTTAAAATTTTGATACTTGAACATAGTTTAAAGACTTTACCCAGTTGACAAACTTTCATAAAATGCTTATTGAATAAAAATTATAAAACTTGCTTGGTTTTAGTTCTTAAATCTGCATTGGAAAGTTTTAAAATGGTTTTAAAATATATATGTATTGCTTTTTTTAAATTAAATTGCATAATATTTTTAACATTTTCCCATTAAACAAAATATTGTTACACATTACCAGTCTTATTTAAAATCGCTGTATAGAGCCTACATAAAGTTATGTAATCTCTATAATGCCTCTAAACGCAAAAATGCTATTTATAAAACTTATACAAGGTTGCATAGTCCCATAATAAGCTAAACGCGTTTTGAGGTTGAATAGAGCCTACATAAGGAAATTATTGTTATTATTATTTCGTTAATGTCATTTTAATTTCTCTCCTCCCTTTTTGAAATTAAAATAAAAACAATAATGCCTCTCCAGTTTAGCTCGTGAGCCGAAGAAACGAAGAATTAAAAAAAAAATTGATTTTTGAAAGAAAATATCATACAAATAATTGGAATCATTTTGTTATATTTTAGTTGTTATGACAACAAGCTGATTTTATAGACATTTTCGTCCTTTTTTTGATATAAGCATTGTATAACTAAAATTTATAGCAGAATTTTTTATAAATAGGAATTTTCGCAACGTTACATAGAGCCTACATAAATCCTTATTTACTGTATAACTATTCATCTGTTTATCGAATTCTATTAAATAAGACTGTACATTGTACAAGTACAAATATCTTTTTTGTATCGATTAAAAAGTTGTTTCATTAGCCTCTATAACAGCCCTGGCCTCATGTTTCACATCGCCATCGTCATTCTCATCATATCCCCGTGCGTCGTCAACTAGTTATTTCTTTAAATACATCATTTCATTTTCATTACTTGGTTGTTCTTGTGCGCGTGCGGTGCGGTTATCGATTTGATTTCTGAGTCTTGAGAAAGAAAAATAAATTTAAAATAATCTAAAATTTAATGGAGGATTACAAAATATTCCTGTGGAAATATTGTTTGGTAAGTAGAGGCTTAAATAAACGTTATCGAGAATCATATAAGAATCAAGTTCTTAAGTTTTATTTTTTCGAAATGTGTACCTACATATATATATCGCTCATCTGCTGCAATATGGTCATAAGCATAACTATTATTTTATTAAATTATTCACATATTAATATGCCATAAGGTAAATATTCTTTTGTTTTTGGTGAATCACACAAAAATGCCATCGCTTCAAAATTTTAAATTCACTTCCTGAAAAATCGAGTGTTTTTAGTTATGAAGATATTGCACCGAAAGATCGATATATATACATATGTAGGTACACATTTCAACAAAATAAATTTTAAGAATTTGATTCTCTTACAAATTTTAAAATGTACCTACATTAAACAATTGATAACGATAGTAAGATTATCTAAGAAGTATATATAATTCGCTCATTTGCTGCTCAACTCAAAAATCATTAATTTGGAGTTAATAATTCAGAAAAAAAATTTTTAGAGATATGAACCAGACAATTATTTTATTTAATTATTTTAGTTATGACGATAATTCAGCAAAAGAGCTAATTATATATGTATACTTCTTGGATAATCCTTACTATCGTTATCAATTGTTAAATGTACATTTAAAAATTTGTTAGAGAATCAAATTCTTAAAATTTATTTTGTTGAAAGTGTACCTACATATATATGTATATCGATCTTTTGCTGCAATATCGTCAAAACTAACAACACTCGATTTTTCAGGAACTCAATAACTAATACATTGGCTAAAAGAAAATGATTATTTTTGCGTTGCCACTGAATTCACGATTAATGAAGAGTTGAAAAATGTGTATCGGAATGGGATTAATTGCCACGAAGAACACATAACAACAGGAGTGCTTCTACCACTTGAGTTCCAATTCAGAAAAACTTTCGAAAAAAATGATCTTTTGATTAAAACAATTGATGAAATGAGCAAAATTCAAATTCAAATGATAGAAATAATTTTTCCCATTACATCAAGGGAAAAGCATGGCAGGAAAAGCGAAATTTATTTCCTACTAATGAAATTGTTATACCGTATTTTATATACATGGATGATGCAGAGATAAATAATCCATTAGGTTCTCATACTGATCCCATATCTTTTATATATTATTCATTTCCCGTTATTCCGGATAGATCTGATGTATTTCTAGCTGCTCTATTTAAAGCTCAGGACTATAAATTGTATGGAAATAAAAAATGTCTTCACTCACTTATAGAAAAAATTAAATTTTTAGAAGAAACTGGTATTGAGATATTGACGTCTCAAGGAATTAAAAAGGTTCACTTTGTTTTGGGTTTATTAATTGGGGATAATTTAGGGTTGAATGCAATGCTAGGTTTTTCTTCGTGTTCTAGTACTTACTTTTGTCGGATTTGCAGGCTTCCGAAAAAAGAAACTTCTACAACACCACGTGAGCTTGAAAATATGCTACGTAATAAGCAAAATTATTTAGAAGATGTGGCAATAAATGATTACAAACAAACTGGCATACACCACGATTCAGTTTTCAATTCCATAACATCATTTAACGTTACTACTAACTATGCAATTGATGTAATGCATGATATATTTGAGGGTGTTTGTCATTACAACATTTGTCACATCATTCGATACATTCTTGACATGAAATTTTTTTTGAATTTGGAAGCTTTCAATGATAGAGTTAATTCATTTAACTATGGAGAAATTGAGATAGGAAATATTTCATTAAAACCAATTACGAATGATAATTTAAAAAACATGCATTTAAAAAAAACGGCGCGTGAAATGTTGGCTTTTGTATATCATTTTCCTCTGATGGTAGCCGATCGCATACCTGAAAACGACGAGGTTTGGGTTTTCTTTTTGAATTTTCTAGAAATCATTGAAATTCTTCTCGATTTTAATATTTCTAATGATATAATTGAACACCTTAGAGAACTTATACGACAGCATCATCTTGACTATGTGAGATTGTTTAACGATACATTAAAGCCCAAGCATCATTTTATGGTTAATTACCCCTTGGTAATCCGCATGTCAGGTGTGCCTCGTAATTTTTGGTGTTTTCAATACGAAGCTAAACATAAAGAATTTAAAAAATATGCCCGAATCACAAACAGCCGGCGCAATATTCCAATTACATTATCATTTAAATATCAATTCAAATTAGCTCAATCGATCTTAGATGAGAGAGCTCCTGAAACAGTATCGTTACCTGATAACCACATTGTTAATACATGCCACTACGACTTGATAGATAATTTCAAATTACAACAGGGAATTGTTTCAAACTTCACTACCTATTCTCAGTGTATTTTTTACGGAAAATGTTTCAAAAAGGGTTACTTTATAACACAATTACTAGAAAATACATGCGAAAATACATTTGTATTTCGAATTGAAGAGATAGTTAAATTTTCGGAGCAACCACTTCCGTTTTTGGTGTGTCGGCGGGTGAAAATAAATTCAGTTCGAAAACATTATGCTGCAATCGAAATAGGTAATGCAACAACACCAATTGAATTCACATCGTTTCATTTTCAGCGAATAGACCATTGTAAAAGTCCTCCAATGAATGTTTACAAAATATCTCGAGGTTTACTGATGATACGGCCAAAAATAATATATTGATATTTATTTTCTGTATAAAATAACAATTCTTTTAACCTCATTCATCAGCGGCCATGGAGGAGAAAACGATATCACCTCTTGAAAATAGAAAACCATCAATTATCACTATTCCAACAACTGAAGTACTGCCATCGCTTATTGCATATACGTTGGTAGAGGAAAGCGACAAAATACTGAGCTCTGACGCATCATTTGAAAACTCTGTTTCTGAAGATCACACTGCGAAAATTCTGCCAGAGAAGAAAATTGCAGAAAACGTTTCGTTTACGGAATTAATAGATTCCTATTGTTCAAATTCTAAAACCAATGAAACCGAAGATCTACAAAATCTTTTGAATTCGTGGAAGATTCCGGTTCATTATCACCAATATTTTATTGGTAATTTTTTAATAGCGTTCATTTCTATATTTTGAGATTAACCCAAAAGTTGTGTTTACAGATGAAAACCTTTTTGTGCCCGTTTTGAAAGTTGCAGATCCGTTTTTTATGAAAAGATTCTTGAACACATTAAATATAACCACTGCAAGTAGAATAGTTTTCTTCGATATGTGGCAACAATGGAAAAATGATCTTTCTTCCGCTATTTCATACGAAACGTTAATAGGTGACATTTCAGCATCTAAAAGTTCGTCAACACCAACAACTTCACATTCTTCGCCTATTCCATCGAATTGCAGTAAGAAATTGGTGGATATTTTGAACTGCAGTGATGGTGAAACAATCAAAAATTATTACAAGAACAATAAAAATATTGACAATAAAGTAGTACGCAGCCTGCTTGTGAGCACAATTGTGAATTACTCAATCACAAATAACCTACATTTCTCTACAAAAGACTTGATACAGCTTGCTGATGAAATTCATACCACTTTTGATGAAGATCCAGTAAGTAATTAACATGTAATTTCTCAATGTATGCCCTTATTTCTCTTTTTTATATATAGCTTGATTATTTTTACCTCAAGAAAGGTGCTAAAAATGCTAAAGGTACACTTGCGAATAAGTTTCACAACGTTCGTGGAAAATATCGCTACATAAATCAGGTGTGTTTGTCAGATTCTATCAAAAAGACAAAGTTCGAGGCAGAAAGTTCAGTTGATGCAAATAAGCTCTGTATGAAAATGAGACATGATTTTCTAACAATGAACGCACAAGAAAAAAAGAGCGCATGGGAGAACACATTTAATATTCGGCAAATAGATCTAAAAAATGCAAACCGCAAATCAATCACCTGGAATGAGTTTTACGAAAAATGGCACTTCATATGCTTTTCGAACGGCTTTGAATACGTAAGCAATACACAAAGTAAACTTTATTTGAATATTACTTTGCAATATTTTATTTTATCAATATTTTCACCCATCCAGTTGGGTTTTGCAATTTGCTCTAAGGTTGATTTAAAACTGAAAATAAAATATCGTCGCCTGGACAAAATATTGTCGTATGTGAAATATTGAGGTTTTGCGATTTACATAAATACAGTTTTGTTATTTGAATTTTTCTCTGTAACCCTATGAAATCCGTTTTTCGATATCTGCCTTAGTTTCTAAGACAATATCGTTAAAATTTTTCGTATGTGCAAGGTCGCTAACATTTAAGTATTTTGTCGTATGGGTAACATTCTGTATACACATACAACAAAATAAAAACATACAAAAATAAAAACATAAAATGAATGATTTAATTTATAATTGGCTTTTTTTTTTGTAGATTGAATCAGATTTTAACGAAATGTTTGGGAATAAGGGCACTGTTTTGGCTGGTACCAGAATGACGGATTTTTGCAATTTGATGCTGACAAACGTTTTCCCGGAACTAATTGCAAGCACCGAGCTGCGGAACAAATTACAGGATTTCAACTTAAAATGCCTGTCCGATCCCCAATCAAGCACTATTTCCAAAAGTTTGTAATAAAAACTAAAAACAAACCACATTAAATAAAATATTATTCATTAGTTATCAAATATATCTTTTTACTTTAGTTTTTTAGTTAGTTAAAACTTATTATTTAAATGCCAATTGGCCTTACATTCATTAACACTTTCATTTTATTTTAGATTCTAGAGTCGCCATGGTTTTTATACACTTGCATTATCTCTTGCCACCAAGCGGAAGGGAAATCAACAAGCGTTTCACGGTTGCAGATAGCCAAGAAGCATCGATAAGAGTCTTCGCTCAGCCACAAGATTACAAAGAATATCAAAATGCAATACATGCCTCGCAATCCCAACCACCAGTAATAACAATAATTGGCTCGATAGAAAAAGTTGAAGAAATCCATGTTGATTTTGACAACTGCCACTTTAAGTTTTTCACATTCGAGCGTGCAGTTGATGTTTGCCTTAAAACTTTTTTCACTTTCAACATAGCGTACCCAAAGCCATGCGAAAGCTTCTGGGATTTCATAGACGTATATTTTTACCAAATCAACAAAGCCGCAACCAACTCTAAGGTTCGTTCATTGTTGAAATTCTTGAAATCAGCCGAAAATGGCAATATGCAAGTTAATAATCCGTAGTCTGCTATTAAAATATCCTACCTACATATCTTTATTTTGTAGATATGGTAATCCGAAAAAAATGTATAATATAATATAATATTATACATATGTATATATATAAATACAATATATATATTTTAATTTAACTTTTTAAAAACTGGTAACCTATGAATTAGATTTTAAGTATATATTTCAGTAAAAAAATAAAAAGCTTGCAATTATAAAGCATTTATTTACATGACTGTTAGGTTTTAGATTAATAAAAACTTATGTTAAATTATAATTATTACGCTTAATTTTTTGTGTTTATAAATGTCATTTGTTCGGTTTTGTTTCTTCCTTGGGTGGATTTCTTTTTTTCCTTTTTTTATAGATTTGGATGCTCGAAAGACTTAATATGGTAAGTAAAAGAAATATAGAATAATAATAATAATAATTTGATTAATCCTATACAGATACAGATACACTTAACCAAGACGAAATATAACTTCTGATATATACTACCATTCATCTGGCAGCTGATACTAGAAAATGTACATGTTTTGCTACTTTTTCTGGTATCTGCTTACAATAAAATGGTAGTTTTTACCAGGAATATTATTTTTCTGGTAAAATGTACTTTTTATTCTTGTAGTATTCACGGGGAGTTTTATTCTTCCCAATCAATACTATCACTCTCCTGGTTCCTACTACCAGTAAAAGTATCGTATGTTCTGGTCAATTTTACCTGAGTGCTGGTAAAATACACCAGGAATGCGCATATTTTTATTGGTAGTAGGTACAAGAAGAGTGGTAGTATTAAGGAGGAATATTTTTTCCCGCTTAATACTACTACTCTCCTGGTACCTACTACCAGTAAAACCATCGTCATTCCTGGTATACTTAACCAGAATTCTGGTACATTTTACCAGGAAAAAAATACTTCTGGTTAATAATACCACTTTCCTGGTTCCTACTACCAGTAAAAAATCAAAAATCCTGGTACATTCTACCTGAATCCTGGTACATTTAACTAGGACAAAAAATATTCCTGGTAAATACTACCGCTTTCCTGGTTCCTGGTACCAGTAAAAAATCGAAAATCCTGGTATATTCTACCAGAATCCTGATACATTTAACCAGGAAAAAAAATATTCCTGGTAAATACTACCGCTTTCCTGGTTCCTGGTACCAGTAAAAAATCAAAAATCCTGGTACATTCTACCTGAATCCTGGTACATTTAACTAGGACAAAAAATATTCCTGGTAAATACTACCGCTTTCCTGGTTTCTGGTACCAGTAATAAATCAAAAATCCAGATACATTCTACCAGAGTCCTGGTAAATATAACCAGGAAAAAAAATACTGCTGGTAAATACTACCGCTTTCCTGGTTCCTGGTACCAGTACAAACTTGAAAATCCTGGCATATTCTACCAGAATCCTAATACATTTAACCAGGAAAAAAAATATTCCTGGTAAATACTACCGTTTCCCTGGTTCCTGGTACCAGTAATTAATCAAAAATCCTGATACATTCTAACAGAGTCCTGGTACATTTCACCAGGACAATAAATATTCCTGGTAAATACTACCGCTTTCCTGGTTCCTGGTACCAGTAAAAACATCGAAATCCTGGCATATTCTACCAGAGCCCTGGTAACAGGTACCAGAACAAAATGTATATTTTCATTGTAGATTGGTCCAGGAAAGAGATACGTACTACCAGGATTTCTGATTAAATTATTTCGGAGGGGAAATTTTTATTCCTTGTATTAGCTACCAGGATTTCTGTTACATTGTACCAGATGTCTTGACGGAATCTAGTTATCCGGTAATCTGATAGAATGATACAGGAAATTTGATAACAGTCACCAGGAAATTTCTTTGAGTGTGGGGCACTCGTCTGTTACGTTCGGATTTCCCTTGATTTCACGCCGGAATTCTCTTCACTTGTGCCTTTGTTTCACAAAGAATATATCAGTTTGTAGCTTTGGGATATTATTTTCTGGACTACAAGCACCGAATTTAACTTGTACTTCACTTTTTTAATTTGTTTCACGAAGTTATGATCAGTCTGTTACTTTTGGATTTTATCCTTGACAATTATTGCGTTGATATTATTTTCTGGACTACACGCACTGAATTTAACTTGTACTTCACTTTTTTAATTTGTTTCACGAAGTTATGATCAGTCTGTTACTTTTGGATTTTATCCTTGACAATTATTGCGTGTTTTTTTTTTCTTGTACTTCACCGCACTTTTATCGTTTCACAAAGTTAAAAAGAATTTCCTTGCTTCAAAATCAGGTCAATGCTCGGGCGCCAGTTACAAAGTTTAGCTTTGTATTTTTAAAAAAATAAATTTTATTGGTTTCTCTGTCAAAATCGGCTTAATACTAAAATACAATTTTCTTACTAACTAGTATTTATTGAAAACTTAACCTAAACTTAAGCTATGAGAACATTTACAAAATTATGTTCTCAGACATAATTTGATACTGTAATTCAGTATATTAATGCATAATCAGCACACGCGCCGAAATACTGTTAGAGTATCGCTTGTGCTGATTTGCTTACATTGGAATTTATCACATTCCTACTGCGTGATAACTGCACCGTCTTTATCTTCATTTTTGTTTTTGGATACATCTTCTTCTTGCTCAACAGTCTTCTTATCGATATCGTTGCTATTGACTTCTTTCAAAGATTTGTCTATGGTCGATTTGTTTTTGATATCAGCAGCATTATTTTTCAATGACTTATTTAAAGATTTATCACCCACTTCTGCGGAAGAATCAACCAACAAACAAAAGTCAGTGTCATCTTTGCCAGGTACAACTTCTTCTTCATCTGATGATTGAGTCTCTTGATAAATTCGTTTGTATGGTTTTCGTTGGGATGTTTTTAATTTCACTTCGACTTCATCTTCAGAGCTTAGAAGTTAGAGCAGAGGTGCTTACTTTTAGGCTTGAAAACCCTTCAAATCAGAAGGAAACAGTGTTACGTTCGGATTTCCCTTGATTTCACGCCGGAATTCTCTTCACTTGTGCCTTTGTTTCACAAAGAATATGTTGGATGCTGCCGATATAAATAGCTTAGAACGCTACCCGATTTTCGTTAAATATTTGATGGAATTTAATTTTATGTCAATGTTTTGTAAATAATATAAAGAAATCGAAGGTGACAAAAAGGTCACTAATGAAATAAAAACTTACTTCCATTTTATAACGTTTACAAGATTGTGTTTCTTTGTTCTCTGGATTTATAATTTTTAGATTTGATTTCAAATTAACTAACTTACCCTTTTTTTGAATTAACTCGGAACATTTTGGTCCTTCGTTGCCTATTGAAAAGCGAACAATAAATATTTAATTTTGCTACACAAAAGTCCTTAAAAATTAAAAGAGTGTGTGCCGACATTTTGTCGTTGTTTTAAAATTTATTAAACAAATTTAAAATATTTGAAATCGATTTAATCAACATTTAATTTGAATAAGAACATTTTATTCATCTTCATTGTCATCAACACCATCATCACAATCATCATCATAGTCATCATCATCGTCATCGCCATCGCCGCCGCCGCCGCCGTCGTCATCGCCAATCGCTACCCATCGCCAATCGCTACCCATCGCCAATCGCTACCCATTGCCAATCGCTACCCATCACAAAGCGCCATCAATTTTAAGCAGTCGCATTTATCTGGAATAAGTACAAAAATCACAGTGAGTACACTTTTCATTTATTTGTTTAAACAATTACACATAAAGAAATATTATTTGTTTAATAAATACAAACAATGAATGCATCTAAAATTGTAAGAAGCACCTGCACGCAAATTTCAAAAGATTTTGAAAATTTTAAAAAGACTGTGAGCCCCACTCGCCGAACCAAAAATTATGTAACCACACGTCTCGAAACCCTTGAAGGCAATTGGGTGAACATAAAAAAACAATATCAACTAGTGATTTGCAGTGATGACGTCAAAGAAGATGTTTTAAATAGCACCGAAGAATTTTTTAACGAAGCAAATGAGATCTATACGCTTTACAGATCTATGCTATTAGATGAGTTGGACAAATTTGCAGAGGCTAAAGCGAAAGAAATTGCTAGTGCTGTTCCTCCAGTTGCAAAATCTGACAATAATAAGCATCACGATGTACGCTTACCCAAAATTAATCCTCCGACTTTCACGGGTGAATACCAGAATTGGCGTTCGTTTAGAGATCAATTCGTTTCTTTGGTACATAGCAATAAATCACTAACAAATATAGAAAAACTACATTATTTAAAGTCATGCTGTAAAGAAGGAGCAGGCATTTTGCTTGAACATATTAACGTAGATGATGCTAGCTATGAAAAAGCATGGGAATTATTAAATTCACGGTATGATTTTAAGAGAATTCTTGTTAATAACGAGTTAAAGTTGTTTTATGAATTGCCAGTAGTTCATGAGGAGAATTCGAAAGGTATTCGCGAATTGTCGGATAATTCAACCAAAATTTTGCACGCCCTCACAAACCTAGGATTGCCAGTCCAACATTGGGATGCAATCATCATTTTTTTGCTTTTAAAAAAGCTTCCATCAACGGTACAAGCAAAATGGGAAGCAACACTTGGAACTAAGAAAGAAATACCCACTTATAATGAGTTTTCAGATTTCTTAGAGACAAGGTTCCGAACACTGGAAATGGTTGATGAGCAGCAAAATGCGAAATTAGCCTCAACTTACAAAAAACAATTAAAAACAGTATTTCATGTTAATGCTGAAACAGCAAATTTTGCATGCAAACTGTGCCATAAGGGTGCACACTCATTAAGAATATGTACAAAGTTTTTAAAAATGGATGTCAACACAAGGCAACGAACTGTAAAACAATTAGGGAACTGTATTAACTGCTTGGCATATAGCCATAAAACAAATAGTTGCCCTAGTGATAAAAAATGCCATTTTTGTCAAAAGCAACATAATTCATTGCTACATTTTGGCAACGCACAAAACCAACTCAACTTACACAATCAACAAAACACATACCAACGACAATCACTCACTCAAGCTAACCAATTACCACCCAATTCAAATAACACAATCTCTCAAACTCAAACCAGAAATATGCCACACAATAAAACAAATTCATTCAACAACACAAATCCAAACACATATAACACAAATAGCTCACATGCACACCATATATCAACAGAATTCAATCCAAACGCATCAACCTTCTACCCCAACGATCCAACACCATCAACATCATCAAATTGCTTTCATTTGAAGGATTTTAAAAATACGCAAATCTTACTTGCAACAGCAATCGTAAAAGTCAGATCAGCTGATGGAAACTTTATTAAATTAAGAGCTTTGATTGATCCTGGATCACAAGCTACGTTTATAACAGAATCAGCATCTCAACTTTTACGACTCAAAAAATACAATACTTCATTTGATATTTCGGTATTAGGACAGAACAAAAGCGGTTCTTGTCAAAACTATATTGAACTTAACCTGAGTTCAAATTACTCAGATTTTACTACGTCGACAAAAGGTTATATATATAAAACATTAACAGGACTTTTACCAAGTCATGAAATTATTTCAACAAAATGGAAACATATCCAAGGTTTAAAATTAGCCGATCCAACATTTCATCGACCATCAAACATCGATATTTTGTTAGGGAATGACGTTTATTGTGAAATAATTTTGAATGAAGTCATTCGTGATGATGAACAAATATGTCCGATCGCTCAAAAAACCGAATTTGGTTGGATCATATTAGGAAAAGTACCGCTTGAAAAACCCAACTCTATTCAAGTCTACACACAAACTGTCGACATAGACACACAAATGCGAAAGTTTTGGGAGATTGAGGAATCTCCATACCAAAAGGCCGAAGCAGAAGAAGATGTAGCTTGTGAAAATCACTTTTTAGAACACGTCAAGAGGTTGCCGGGAGGGCGTTTTGAAGTATCCTTACCTTTCAAGGCAAATCAACGACCAGAACTAAAATCAACACAACAAACAGCGTTAAGGATGTATTACAAGCAAGAAGAGAAGTTACTTAACAACCCAACATTACACGAAGAATACAATAAATGTCTGGCAGAATATCTTAAACTTAACCAAATGGAAGAAGTGGATATCACTCAAGATAATATCTACAACTCACCTTTTCACAACATCGTGCCACATCATGCCGTCATAAAAGACTCCAGTACAACCACAAAACTGCGTGTAGTCTTCAACGCCTCATTTAAAACTTCGAACGGAACTTCGTTGAATGACCATCTGATGACTGGACCTAAGACACAAACAGATATTATAGCAATAGTTTTGAGGTGGAGAACACATAAAATTACCTTTACATCTGATATAGAAAAGATGTATAGACAAATCCACATTCATCCAGATGATGCATATTATCAAATGCTGTATTGGCGTGAAGATACAACAACACCCGTTAAACTCTATAAGGTTAAAGTTTTGATGTTTGGTACTGCTCCAGCTCCATATTTAGCAAATAGAACTCTCAAAAAACTTGCCTCTGACGAAGAATCAGCATACCCACTAGCCGCCCAAATGATCCGTGAAGATATGTATATAGATGATTTAGTTTCAGGTGCTGATTCATTAGAGGTAGCCAAAGAAAAGTACCATCAAATTTCAACGCTATTATCTTCAGCTGGATTTCATCTACGTAAATGGATGAGTAATGAAAAAGAATTTTTGGAATCCATTCCGGAAGAAGACCGAGAAACAAGTGTTTCGCTGACTTTTGGATCTCTAGATCACACGAAGACTCTTGGAATCAGGTGGTTCCCATCTTCTGACTCTTTCTCTTTCCAAAAGATTATTCTCGATAATATTGTTACAAAACGTTCCATACTTTCAACCATCGCTCGTTTTTTTGATCCATTAGGGTGGATAGCACCTTGTATTATCAAGGCTAAGATCCTCATGCAGCAATTATGGCTAAAGGGTCTCTCATGGGACGACAATATTCCAGTTGAATTACACCAAGAATGGCTTTCTTTTCAAGAAGAATTAGAAATTTTAGAAGACATACACCTTCCAAGATGGATAAACACTCAAAGTGATATCAAACAAATAGAACTCCACGGATTCAGTGATGCATCAATTAAAGCGTATGGAGCCGTCGTCTACCTTAGAGTATTAGACAACCAGAACCTCATACATACTCATTTGCTCATTTCTAAAACAAAGGTAGCGCCTGTAAACACGGTATCGTTACCAAGATTAGAACTTTGCGGAGCTGTCATGCTGGCAAAACTTCTCGATTATACCCGATCAGTTCTTCCATTCAAAACCATCCAAATATTTGCATGGACTGATTCTACAATCACCTTGAGTTGGATATCTGGATTACCATCGAAATGGAAGACATTCATAGCCAATAGAGTCACCGAAATTCAACGGTTGACCAATGTAAGTATATGGCGACATATCCCCACCAAATTAAACCCAGCGGATTTAATATCTCGTGGTATCCTTCCATCAAAATTGAAGATCAGTACACTATGGTGGAGTGGACCACACTTTCTTCATGAAAAATGGGATTTCTCAGTACCTACACAACCCACCCAATTAGAAACGGAAGAAGAAAAGAAACAAATCAAGATTCATGTCACCATCAAAGATGCTAATGGCATTCTTGATGTAGTTTGCAAAAAATCCAAGCTTATCAAAGTATTAAGAATCATAGCCTTTGTGAACAGATTCTGTATCGAACGCGCTAAACACATTCAAGTCAATTGTCTTATTCCTTTGTATTAGTAAAGTTATATATTTATTCTTGTCTTAATGTCATTGTATGCGAGTGCAACTTGGAGAAATAAGTTCACTCATTTTTACTTTGTTGAGTCAGTTGCCTCTTAACTCTCGTACCGTACAGGCCGGCCTCGGATAAAATATAAATATATATAATATAATAAATAAAGAATCTAAAGAATCTAATATTGTAGAGAGAACTGATTGTACAAAGAAGCATTATTAATAAAGATAATCAATAGTCGGGTTTTTTAACCACTTTTCCCGACTCTAAATTGCCGTGTTTTATTTTTTCCTATAATTTTACAGTCCGCTTTATACAGATTCATCTATAATGTAAGAAAGGATGATGTTTTAAAAATGAAGTCCGTTCTTTCACCCATAGAACTTGACATTGCATTACGTACAACCATAAGAAGTGTTCAACAATTCATGTTTCCTGATGTCATAAAAGAACTTAAACTTACTAAGAGAACAAAGCTCAACAAATCTCTAAATATGTTTATTGATCGATCTGGTATTATAAGAATTGGCGGTCGATTGCAAAATGCCAACCTTACATATGATCAAAAGCATCCTATTGCATTGAAACCAGATCACAACTTCTCGAAACTCATCATTGAAGATGCTCATGAGAAAACCCTGCATGGGGGTATCCAGCAAACAATCGCTTTTATTCGAAATCAATTTTGGATTTTCAATATGAAAAGAACAGTGAAGAAGTGGTTGAGTAAATGCTTCACTTGTTTTAAGAATCAACCCAAATCAATGCAACAACTGATGGGAAACCTTCCTGCCCCCAGAGTAAATATGTCACGACCATTCACTCACACTGGTGTAGACTATGCCGGCCCTTTGGAAGTTAAAACTTGGAAAGGAAGAAATTCCAAGAAATTTAAAGGATATTTTGCAATTTTCATATGTCTCTCCACAAAAGCAATTCATCTTGAAGCTGTAACAGATCTCACAACTCAAGCCTTTATTGCCGCGTTCAGAAGATTTATATCTCGAAGAGGAATATGTTCAAATATTTATAGCGACTGCGGTACTAATTTTAAAGGTGCTAATACCGAACTTCAAAAGATGTTAAATGTAGCCAAACATGATTATAAAGAAATAGCTGACTCGCTTAGTAAATTGGGTACCAAGTGGAACTTTATTCCTCCTGCTTCTCCTCACTTTGGTGGTTTATGGGAAGCAGGAGTGAAATCAGTCAAATACCACTTAAAACGGGTTGCCCGAAACCAAGCCCTGACATTCGAGGAGCTCAGTACGCTTCTAACACAAATAGAAGCTTGTCTTAACTCGAGACCCCTTTGTCCCGTTACAGATAGCTTGGATGATTTTAACGCCCTAACACCAGCACACTTTTTGATCGGCACATCAATGCATACAGTCCCTGAAGCCAACCTACCAACTGAAAAAATAGGCTACTTGGACAGATGGAAACGACTACAAGCATTACTGCAAACATTCTGGAAGGAATGGAGCGGAGAATATTTAACAAGGCTTCAAAACCGACCGAAATGGTTGAAAGTCGGAAAACAACCCAAAATCGGAGATTTAGTCTTGCTGAGAGATGAAAGACTTCCACCATCACAATGGTCCCTAGCAAGGATTATTGAAACCTATCCAGGACAAGATGAACTGATCCGCGTTGTAAAAGTAAGAACCCAGAACAACGAATTCAAAAGGCCTATCACAAAAATCTGCCCACTCCCATCGAACAACATTGATACAGAAAACACAATAGTGTAAAGATCAACTTAAATTGGAAAAAAAAACACATACTGCTAAATTTCTGAATTAAAAAACTTAAACCCAAATATATAAGAGCCTGATCAACACAATATACAAACAAACCAAAATACAATCAAAACTTATGTACAAAACCATACACAACAAAGTAAAATATACTTAATATACACACACATATATATATTCCCAATACATTCAAAAGTTGGTCAAACCAAATTACAAAACACTCATTTAACAAACATCTATAAACCATTTAAATAAACTCAAAACACATTCATCATTTAATCAACGCATTTAAATAAAATTAAAACATTATCAACACATATTTAAACAACTTCCACACAAGCAAAATAAAAAAAAGGGGTTTTTGTGCTCAAAACACAATCCCATATAAATCACAACTCAACTCAACACATGCATACATACATCTAACACACTCAAATATATATAAAAAAAAAAAAAAATAAACTAACCCTAACCCATTCAAACATAATTTGAATTGATTTAAAATCCATTCTGAATTAAAACCCTTTCAAATATAAGTAAAACTGAATTAAAATCAATTTAATAAAACGAATTTCAACTTACTCACTTATTGAACATTTGAAATCACATTCATAAATATCAAAATCAACCATCCATACAGTCCACTGAAACTCAACACATTTATACTGAAACTCAACACATTTATACTAAACTCAACACATTTATACTAAAATCAATCACATGCTAAAACCTAAATTCATTTACAACATAGAAAATTGAATTTATCAACACAAAACCTAAAATAAATACCTATAAACAAAAACGTAAGCGAAAACCTGAAATTAACTAAAGAAATACTAAAGGAAAAAACACACTAAATACTCAAAATAAATTTTAAAATTCATAAACTCAGTAATATAATCAAAAATTATTAATATAAAATATGAAATCAAATTAAAATTATTAATATAAAATATGAAATCAAAAACAAACAAAATAAAACTCACATAAATAAATACATCAAGTTAACTGATGTGGCAACCATGACAACACCTGAAAAAAGAAAACAAACATACATACATGTATTCAAACCATTATAGCAAAAAACAACAACTTACCATCGTCGGCATCACCAGCATAACAACAATCAACAGCAACACCAATCAGCCTGTTAAAAAACAAAAACAAAATATATGTACATATGTATGTATAATAAATCGCATATAAACAAAATAGTAGGTACTCAATTAATTGCCTACTATGCCACATGAAATATAAATATATAGCTGAATGTAAATTAAAATCACAACAACACTGTACATATAGTCAATTGATGGCACAAACTAAGAAATAACGGAAGAAAACTTGAAACATATAGTACACAAATTATATTATACAAATTAGGTTACACAAATTAAACACCTTTAGATTAAATTAAACTATTTTATTACTTGGCTGAAATATCACACTAATAAAAAGGAAAAGTTAAAGTATACTCACCAAATAAATGAAAACGGAATACACACCGATCGCGATAATTATTTTTTTTCACAACAATAAAACATAGGTACTGTTCAAGATAGGTAAACATGAATGAAAAGTAATGTCGGAATCGAAAGGAAACTGCATATGCTGTCTCGAGTATCGAACTTACATACTTAAGCTTCGATTGCAATATGCAATTACAAGTCAGGGAGGTCATACGAAACTGACGTTAACTTTTTGTTAGGGTTTACACGATGCAAGGCAAAACGAAGGTGGAAATTTATTAACTAGAGTAAACTTTGATGAAGTAGATGTATTTTAATATACATACATATTGTTCAAAATAAATAGTATTTGAAAAGATAACTAATCACATTTCTCTTTGCATGTAATATTATAAAATAATACATTTGGTACCTCGTCAACGCTTATGGTCGACCAGAGTGCTATGACCGTTTACCTTGTGCACTGGGGGGGGGAGAATGTTGGATGCTGCCGATATAAATAGCTTAGAACGCTACCCGATTTTCGTTAAATATTTGATGGAATTTAATTTTATGTCAATGTTTTGTAAATAATATAAAGAAATCGAAGGTGACAAAAAGGTCACTAATGAAATAAAAACTTACTTCCATTTTATAACGTTTACAAGATTGTGTTTCTTTGTTCTCTGGATTTATAATTTTTAGATTTGATTTCAAATTAACTAACTTACCCTTTTTTTGAATTAACTCGGAACAGAATATATCAGTTTGTAGCTTTGGGATATTATTTTCTGGACTACAAGCACCGAATTTAACTTGTACTTCACTTTTTTAATTTGTTTCACGAAGTTATGATCAGTCTGTTACTTTTGGATTTTATCCTTGACAATTATTGCGTTGATATTATTTTCTGGACTACACGCACTGAATTTAACTTGTACTTCACTTTTTTAATTTGTTTCACGAAGTTATGATCAGTTTGTTACTTTTGGATTTTATCCTTGACAATTATTGCGTGTTTTTTTTTTCTTGTACTTCACCGCACTTTTATCGTTTCACAAAGTTAAAAAGAATTTCCTTGCTTCAAAATCAGGTCAATGCTCGGGCGCCAGTTACAAAGTTTAGCTTTGTATTTTTAAAAAAATAAATTTTATTGGTTTCTCTGTCAAAATCGGCTTAATACTAAAATACAATTTTCTTACTAACTAGTATTTATTGAAAACTTAACCTAAACTTAAGCTATGAGAACATTTACAAAATTATGTTCTCAGACATAATTTGATACTGTAATTCAGTATATTAATGCATAATCAGCACACGCGCCGAAATACTGTTAGAGTATCGCTTGTGCTGATTTGCTTACATTGGAATTTATCACATTCCTACTGCGTGATAACTGCACCGTCTTTATCTTCATTTTTGTTTTTAGATACATCTTCTTCTTGCTCAACAGTCTTCTTATCGATATCGTTGCTATTGACTTCTTTCAAAGATTTGTCTATGGTCGATTTGTTTTTGATATCAGCAGCATTATTTTTCAATGACTTATTTAAAGATTTATCACCCACTTCTGCGGAAGAATCAACCAACAAACAAAAGTCAGTGTCATCTTTGCCAGGTACAACTTCTTCTTCATCTGATGATTGAGTCTCTTGATAAATTCGTTTGTATGGTTTTTGTTGGGATGTTTTTAATTTCACTTCGACTTCATCTTCAGAGCTTAGAAGTTAGAGCAGAGGTGCTTACTTTTAGGCTTGAAAACCCTTCAAATCAGAAGGAAACAGTGTTTTGTTCTTTAAGCCAGAGATGTTATATGTAACCATATAGATTGTTCTATGCTGCTTGCACTTTACCCAATTCATGTTCCTTCAAGACCTCTCAGGGAAAGAAATATCTTTTTTTCTATACCGCGTCATTACACCAACTATGGAAAAAGTGATCCCATATCTCGTTCTTGTGCTTTTTTTAATTCTGTATGCGATGTATAATTAACTTACAATGGAGTAGAGTAAAATTTAAAAATGCTTTAAATGAAATTCTTTTGTGAGGCGTTTTATTTTCTAAATTATTTTACTATTTATTTAAGATTATATATGTAGGTATTTATATTTATATTTTTTTATATAAACATTATAATTAATTATATAAGTCTAAAAGAGATTGTACTCAATAGATAGAAGAAATAAATAAATAAATAAGTTATTCTTCGACAGCTTCATTATCGGAAACTACAAATGCAGCATCTTCTTCGTCAGGCTCATCATCACAATCATCACCTTTTTCTTCACTGTCCTGACTGCCAATTGATTCACCATATTCTGGAACTTCGTTCTCTTCCAAGTATGCCCTTTCTTCGGAGTCCATAGATTCTTCACCATCAACAACTTCCATTGCTTCATCATCTAGGAATATAGTTTTTTCTGCATTTTGGTTGTTTTCTTCATCGTCATCATCATCATATTCTTCACAGTCTTCTTCGAGCATATCGTCTTCGGCTTCGGAAACGTCTGGATCATGAGAACGCTTGTTACTTGTGCTGCTGTTCTTTGATGAATTACTTTGTGATTTATTGGTTTTTTGCAGTATTTGTTTTTCTTCCAACGATTTCTCAGGCAGAATACAATCGATTTTCGATGTATTTGCAACAGATCCGGACACAGACCTAGTCCAGGACTTGGGAAAAGCAGTAACTCCTTCTTCTTGTTGTTGTTGTTCTCCCTTAGCTGATTTCTCTTTTTGTTGTTCCTGGAGATCTGATGTTTTGTTCTGCTTTTGCGGGGAGTTTTGAATGGGTGTGCTGCTCTCAACTGCCTTAAGTTTCAATTTGTAGGGTGTTTTTGAGTCAAGACCTGTCATTTCTTCTTCGTTATCTGAGTTTTCTTTGTCAGATTTTGTACCGTTGTTTGCCTCAAAGGACTGATCTTTTCTAGATTTGTAAGTTTCATCTTTATCGACATCATTCGATGATCCATCTAGAATATAACTCTTGCTTTTAACCAAACCCGGTGTCTTTGGGTATACACTTTTAACTTTATTTTCGTCTTCTTCTTCACTGAATGCAACGTTTTTCAATGGTTCTAGATGGTTTTTCTTAGCTGGACTTTTTTTTGCCGATTGAACAGACTTTGCTGGACTGGATTGGTTTTTAGTATCCGAAAGGCTAAGTCGTGCAACGCCTGTTTCTGCAGGGATGTAAGAGAGATTTTTCCTAGAAGGACTTTTACCTGATGTTTCCATTTTATCAAAGACCAATGGCGATTCTTTAGCATCACTCGATTGTTTTCCTTTTTGAGCACTTTTGGTTTTCTTTACACTACCTTGTTGCTCCTCTGGGGTGTTTTCTTTTCGTAAAGAATCTCTCTTTGATGCGGATTTAACTGGCGTGTTATCTTCTGCATTTTTACTTGGACTAGGTGTTTCAATATTGATACTTCTTCTCCTTGAATTATTTCCCGAAGTTGATAATTTTGGAGATTTCTTTTTCTGTTGATTCGTTTTCCTTTTTCATATCGGTACTACTTAGATTCTCTTTTTTAATCGAAACTCTTGATTTTTTAATGGAACTATTTAAAGCCACATTATCAATGGAATCATCTAAAACAATAATTTTAAGTCGCCAAAGCGTCTCACTCAGTCTCCAAGGAAGAAATCCTTAACAACCGAAGATTCAGCTTGCGAAGCAGATTTTGAGCTTATTACTGAAACATCATTGAATAAATCAAGAAAATCCATAAATCCATCGGATAGTTTGGAAAATCTCAACAAAAGTGTGAGGAAGTCCTTGAATGAAAAGAGTAACTCGAAAGATGAATCGAAATCGCCGAAAAAGTCAAGGAAACTAAGTACAGCTGAGAGTGGTGATAGTAGTAATGATGACTTACAAAAAAATGAGCAACAACAATCACCACAAAAGAAAAGACTTACTAAATCTCCAAAACGAAAATCAATAACTGCAACTGCCCAAGATGATTGCGAAGATGATGAAATCCAATTTAACAATTTCAAAAATGGAAATCATGGTTGAACCTGATTCCCAACATAAGAAATATCTCTAGATAGAAAATATCTCACTAACCTACAATTTGGAAAGGGCAGTCGGGTCGAGTTGCATATCTTCGTTGATGCGGGAGAAGAAGCTATGGCTGCAGTAGCATACATGAGAGTCTCTACTAAAGATGAGGTTGAATGTTCCCTTATCAGCGCGAAAACGAAAGTAGCGCCAATAAAAACGCTTTCAATTCCTCGGCTTGAGTTAGAAGCGGCTGTATTGGGAGTCAGACTTTCAAAGTTTATACAAAACAGTCACACAATAAATTTCGATAAGGTCACATTTTGGACAGATTCTCAAGTCGTAATGTTCTGGACAAAGTCAAATAACAAAAAATTTAAAAGTTTTGTGGCCATTCGAATTGGAGAAATACTTGAAAGCTCGAACGCTAACGAGTGGAACTGGGTTTCCACAAAGGATAACATTGCTGACGATGCATCAAAAATTAAGAATAATTGCGAATTCAGTTCTTCAAGCAGATGGTATAAAGGACCAACATTTTTGTACCACAACCCTCTTCCTCTTGCAATAGAAGGTCCAGATTTCTCCTCGGATAGTGAGGGTTCAGAAGAAATTAAAGAATGTTTCGTACATTGCGGTACAACAAATTCACGTGTAATAGATGTCTACCGGTTCTCAAGATGGACAAGTCTTCTCAAAACAATGATATATATATATATCGCTTCGTAAGAATCTTCGTAAAAAAATGGCGTAAACCAAACGCTTTACGTGAAGAAGACGAATCAATCCTTGATGAAAAGAAAGCGGCAAGAAAATATCTCTTTCAACTTTGTCAAAAAGAAGGTTTTGCCAACGAATTTGAAGCTCTAGTCACTGGAATAGTTTCCAAAAATGAGGTTAGCATCAATAAAGCCAGTTCACTATATAAACTTTCACCCTACCTAGACCACCAACACCAAATAATTCGAATCTCCAGACGAATCGATGCACCACTGTGCGGCGCACAGTGGTGCGAGAGCGGAAAAAAGTCTTTTTAAGAGGTTATATTTATCCTTTTAAATTGTATGTTTAAGTACTCTTATATAACCCGAGCGTATGATTTAAAAGTATTTTTTAATATATATATTGTATGTTCTGTTTACAAGCCCTCAAAGTTGAAAAATAATTTTACTCAAATCGCGAACCGTATTTTCAACAAATTTTGAGATGTTTTTTTCCGAAGTTCCTTTAAATAAATTCTCTAGCTTCTTAAATAATTTAATTGGTCTATTTTCGATTATATAAAATAAAAAAAAAAAAAATGATTATTTATAAAAGATACCTTCTATAAGTAGTCTGAAGCTTAAGTACTAGGAAAAAATGCGTTTTTGATTTCAAAAAAAAGGTCCAAAAGACTCCAAGAAAGTAAGTATGCCAGCATATGCTCCATACATTCATGTTAAAGCACAGAAAAAATCAGCTGCAGATACTTGCAGATGTGGAAGTTATGATCAAAAATGTTTCACTGAATCGGATTTCAAAAAACTGCGTTTTGACGGTGGTGTTTACCAAAAAGTTTGATTTCTTCGTTATTAATTGTCAGAATGAACTGGTTAAGCCCATTATTTTAAGACAAAATGTCAAACTTTATTTTAAAAATAAAACAAAATTAATACAATGACAAAGGTCTGAGAATTTCGATTTTTGCGAAACCATTTATTTCTGCCCGGAAAATTTTTTCAACTTTGAACTCAATTTTCTCGGAAACAACACATGAAAAGCAATACAGTTTTATTATATTTTAAATTATATGATAGAGCTTAATAAAAAATAAAGAAAAGGATTAGGGATAATCCTTTATTTTTTTTATTTTTTGCTAAAAGTAGGGCAGGAAGAAATAAAAAAGGTGTTATTTTTAAAGTTTTATTGCTTTGTTTTTGTTGTGTATTGCGTAATTTTTTATTACCTGACTTATTAGAATAAAATCTCTTACTTAAATCTATATATATAAAGGATTAATTAAAAAAACGTCAGTATTGAGTTATTGAGCATTAGTGCAAGGTTTTTAAGAAGAAAATACTTCCAATCAGCGCAGACGGTAAAAACCTCATTTTAGCGTTATAAAATTACTACTTCATTGTTTTTTTATTTATTTTTTGTATGTATTTATCTATTTATTTATTTAATTTTATAATATACATAGTTAGTAATACTATTTTGTTCAAAATAAAAAGTTAAGATTTTACTAAAAAAAAACTTTTATTTAAATATAGCATCAAAAGCCTCAAATTTTAGAAAAATGCCAATAACTTTTTTTCTAATATTTTTTTCTTGACCAAATTTTGACCAAGCGTGTTAAAGACTAATATTAACACGTGTTTTAAATATCTTTTTTCTGCTCTCCCATACAAAAATCAAAAACCCTCAAATTTTAGAAAAATGTCAATAACTTTGTTTATAATTTTTTTTTCCAACCAAATTTTGACCAAATATGTAAAAGACTAATCTAAACATGTTTGCCAAATTTCATTTTAATTCGTTGAACCGTTCAGATTTTACAGACTTTTTTCCGCTCTCCCATACAAACTGAACCACTGTGCGGCGCCGACAAGAAAGTATTCTTCGTCCGGTAGATTGTTGGGAACGAGCACAACAACAACCATCATCATCATCATCGACGACGTTGACGATCGAATCGAGATCAGACCATCAACATGCAGGTGTGCAGGCCGCACCCCTTTTCATAGTGTGTCGATAAGAGGTACTTGCGGACCGAGAACGGTCGCATCGAGCATCCGACATGGGGTGATTTAGGACACACCCTCTGACCAAGGAGAGCACATGAGGAGAATTACGAATCAAGAAACCCAAAATAAGTATTAAAGCAAAAACATACAAAATTAAATTATAAGTATTTTTGCCACAGCCATTAGCAATAAAATTGTTTCAATGCTTAAAGAAGCAAAATATTTTTCAATTATTGTAGACTCTACAACCGATAAAAGTCGTGTAGAACAAGTTACTATTGTCGTTAGGTTTGTACATAAGAATCAGAAAACTTTTACAGTGAATGAGCATTTCTAAGGGTTTTTGAAGGGGGAAGACAAGAGCGGAATGGGACTGACTCAGTTGATTTTAGACAAACTTGAATTACATGGAATTTTAATAAGTAACTCTCGAGGCCAAAGTTATGATAATGGTTCGAATATGAAAGGAAAAGAAGCGGGTGTTCAGAATCGAATTCGAACCCTGGAACCAAGAGCATTTTTTGTTCCATGTTGCTTGCATTCCTTAAATATAGTGGTTAATGATGCTGCTCGGTGCTCATTATATGCAGTTAAATTTTTCGATAAATTTCAATGTTTGTATAACTTTTTTTCAAATTCCACAACAAGGTGGGATATTTATAAGAAAAAAATTCCAAGTCTTACTTTGAAACCCCTTTCTGGGACTAGATGGGAGAGCAGGTTAGATGCATTGAGGCCTTTAAAAACAAATTTAGAAGAAATATATGAAGCCCTTATAGAAATATCTGAAATAGGAAATCTAGAGGCAAAAAACATTGCAGAATCGTTAGGAAATAAAATTTTTGATTGTACGTTTATTTGCTCCCTGCTAATTTGGTTTGATATTTTAGAAAATATAAATAAAACAAGTAAATATTTGCAAAGTCCGTCCGTTAATCTGTCAACTGGCATACAAATTTTAGAAAATACAAAAAACAGTTTGATTTTAATGCGTTCCGATTAAAAATTTAATGAGTATGTTCTATTAACCGATCGTATTGCTAGTTCCCTAGAAATACCAAATATGTTTCCTGAAGCTTCATCATTGCGATCTTGACGGAGAAAAAGACTTTATGCTGATGAATGTCCTGAAACTATATTAGACCCGAAACAAAGATTTAAAGTAGATTTTTTTCAAAATACTTGATCAAGCCATTCAATCAATTACAGAAAGGTTTGAACAGCTTGACACGTATAGTATCAATTTTTCATTTTTAGGTAACATAAGCGAATGTTTAAAAAAAAAAAGTTACGTGCTTCATGCCTTAATTTGCAGAATGTTTTAACATTAGGTATTTTTAAAGATTTAGATGGAGAAGAATTGTTTCAAGAGTTAACCGTTATATCCCCGCTTGTCACACCACAAAGCTCAAGTTTAGATGTGTTAAATTTTATTTTTATTTCAAGCATTGAAGATTTTGCTCCGAATTTAGTAATTGCTCTCCAAATTCTTAATACAATCCCGGTCACGGTAGCTTCAGGAGAACGTAGTTTTTCTAAACTTAAAATTATTAAAAATCATCTTAGGACAACCATGACTCAAGAGAGATTGGTAGGCTTATCAATAATGTCCATTGAAAAGAAATTATTAAATTCTTTAAACTTTGATGATCTCATTTCTGAATTTGCAAAATGTAAGGCCAGAAAAGTAAGCTTTCAAGATTAAACGTTTCCTCTCTGCTCATTTCTTCGCTGCGTTTTAAATTATGGTTTTACTTTTTTTTCCTAAAAAGTTCCTATCTATTTTGTATATTTGTATAAGTATATATTTTTATATTATTTTGTTTTTTAATTAATTAATCATTTTTTTTTAAATGAAGTTTTTTATTTATTTTTTATTTTGTATATGCATTTATATGTACATACATACATATGTATGTTTCTATACTTTTATTTTATGTTGTTTTTAATTTATTTAAATTTAATTTTTTTTGTAAATATCTTAATTACATTTGATACATACAATCATATATGTAAACATATTTGTTTGTTACTGAGGATTAGGCCTACCGGGGATACCTCAATAAAAAAAAACGCATTGAAAGTCTACCTCCTGGGTAATGTGGAAAAGGCTTATGCTTGTGTATCAGTTTATGTGTGAAAATATAAAAAATGGGAGCTTTCTACAAATCTTGCACAGGGTGCAAGTTTGGCTGGGGCCGGCCCTGCTCTCATGTATGCTACTGCAGCCATGGCTTCTTCTCCCGCATCAACGAAGATATGCAACTCGACCCGACTGCCCTTTCCAAATTGTAGGTTAGTGAGATATTTTCTATCTATAGAGATATTTCTTATGTTGGGAATCAGGTTCAACCATGATTTCCATTTTTGAAATTGTTAAATTGGATTTCATCATCTTCGCAATCATCTTGGGCAGTTGCAGTTATTGATTTTCGTTTTGGAGATTTAGTAAGTCTTTTCTTTTGTGGTGATTGTTGTTGCTCATTTTTTTGTAAGTCATCATTACTACTATCACCACTCTCAGCTGTACTTAGTTTCCTTGACTTTTTCGGCGATTTCGATTCATCTTTCGAGTTACTCTTTTCATTCAAGGACTTCCTCACACTTTTGTTGAGATTTTCCAAATTATCCGATGGATTTATGGATTTTCTTGATTTATTCAATGATGTTTCAGTAATAAGCTCAAAATCTGCTTCGCAAGCTGTTAGAGATTAGAGCAACAAGGCACAACACCGACGGCACCATAGTAGAGCAACAAGGCACAACACCGACGGCACCATAGCAAAAAATAAACAACATTCCAACCACCAGCTGCATTTGCGCGCGAGCACAACAACAATGCGGGAGCATTTACTAGACCTATTTCTCGGTCCACAAATTTCCAACAACAATAACCATGAGCAGAGCAACGGCGCACAGTGGTGCGAGAGCGGAAAAAAGTCTTTTTAAGAGGTTATATTTATCCTTTTAAATTGTATGTTTAAGTACTCTTATATAACCCGAGCGTATGATTTAAAAGTATTTTTTAATATATATATTGTATGTTCTGATTTACAAGCCCTCAAAGTTGAAAAATAATTTTACTCAAATCGCGAACCGTATTTTCAACAAATTTTGAGATGTTTTTTTCCGAAGTTCCTTTAAATAAATTCTCTAGCTTCTTAAATAATTTAATTGGTCTATTTTCGATTATATAAAATAAAAAAAAAAAATTATTATTTATAAAAGATACCTTCTATAAGTAGTCTGAAGCTTAAGTACTAGGAAAAAATGCGTTTTTTTTTAAACTTTTTGATTTAAAAAAAAAGCTCCAAAAGACTCCAAGAAAGTAAGTACCTATGCCAGCATATGCTCCATACATTCATGTTAAAGCACAGAAAAAATCAGCTGCAGATACTTGCAGATGTGGAAGTTATGATCAAAAATGTTTCACTGAATCGGATTTCAAAAAACTGCGTTTTGACGGTGGTGTTTACCAAAAAGTTTGATTTCTTCGTTATTAATTGTCAGAATGAACTGGTTAAGCCCATTATTTTAAGACAAAATGTCAAACTTTATTTTAAAAATAAAACAAAATTAATACATTGACAAAGGTCTGAGAATTTCGATTTTTGCGAAACCATTTATTTCTGCCCGGAAAATTTTTTCAACTTTGAACTTAATTTTCTCTGAAACAACACATGAAAAGCAATACAGTTTTATGATATTTTAAATTATATGATAGAGCTTAATAAAAAATAAAGAAAAGGATTAGGGATAATCCTTCATTTTTTTTATTTTTTGCTAAAAGTAGGGCAGGTAGAAATAAAAAAGGTGTTATTTTTAAAGTTTTATTGCTTTGTTTTTGTTGTGTATTGCGTAATTTTTTATTACCTGACTTATTAGAATAAAATCTCTTACTTAAATCTATATATATAAAGGATTAATTAAAAAAACGTCAGTATTGAGTTATTGAGCTTTAGTGCAAGGTTTTTAAAAAGAAAATACTTCCAATCAGCGCAGACGCTAAGAACCTCATTTTAGCGTTATAAAATTACTACTTCATTGTTTTTTTATTTATTTTTTGTATGTATTTATCTATTTATTTATTTAATTTTATAAAGCGTGTTAAAGACTAATATTAACACGTGTTTTAAATATCATTAAAATTTGTTTTATAGTTCAGATTTTACAGACTTTTTTCTGCTCTCCCATACAAAAATCAAAAACCCTCAAATTTTAGAAAAACGTCAATAACTTTGTTTATAATTTTTTTTTCAACCAAATTTTGACCAAATATGTAAAAGACTAATCTAAACATGTTTGCCAAATTTCATTTTAATTCGTTGAACCGTTCAGATTTTACAGACTTTTTTCCGCTCTCCCGTACAAACTGAACCACTGTGCGGCGCCGACAAGAAAGTATTCTTCGTCCGGTAGATTGTTGGGAACGAGCACAACAACAACCATCATCATCATCATCGACGACGTTGACGATCGAATCGAGATCAGACCATCAACATGCAGGTGTGCAGGCCGCACCCCTTTTCATAGTGTGTCGATAAGAGGTACTTGACTGTCGCATCGAGCATCCGACATGGGGTGATTTAGGACACACCCTCTGACCAAGCATGTATAAGACTAATCTTAACTTGTGTTTCCAATTTCATTAAAATTCGTTCAATAGTTCAGATTTTACAAATTTTTTTCCGCTCTCCCATACAAAAATCAAAAACCCTCAAATTTTAGAAAAACGTCAATAACTTTGTTTATAATTTTTTTTCAACCAAATTTTGACCAAATATGTAAAAGACTAATCTAAACATGTTCGCCAAATTTCATTTTAATCCGTTGAACCGTTCAGATTTTACAGACTTTTTTCCGCTCTCCCATACAAACTGAACCACTGTGCGGCGCCGACAAGAAAGTATTCTTCGTCCGGTAGATTGTTGGGAACGAGCACAACAACAACCACATTAACGCTGCGCTTCCTCATCATCGACGACGTTGACGATCGAATCGAGATCAGACCATCAACATGCAGGTGTGCAGGCCGCACCCCTTTTCATAGTGTGTCGATAAGTGGTACTTGCGGACCGAGAACGGTCGCATCGAGCATCCGACATGGGGTGATTTAGGACACACCCTCTTTCATACAACGTCGATGAGCGGTGTTTTTGACCGAGAGCAGGCAGCAGGGTAGAGCAGAGCATTACAGTCCATTTTCTTTCTTCTTGGAAATAAATTCCTGGAAAGAAAAATTATATTTGTTTTTTATTCATCATCGAACACAAGCTGAATCTTGGGTTGTTAAGGATTTCTTCCTTGGAGATTGAGTGAGACGCTTTGGCGACTTAATATTATTGTTTTAGATGATTCCATTGATAATGTGGCTTTAAATAGTTCCATTAAAAAATCAAGAGTTTCGATTAAAAAAGAGAATCTAAGTAGTACCGATATGAAAAAGGAAAACGAATCAACTCCGAAAAAGAAATCTCCAAAATTATCAACTTCGGGAAATAATTCAAGGAGAAGAAGTATCAATATTGAAACACCTAGTCCAAGTAAAAATGCAGATGATAACACGCCAGTTAAATCCGCATCAAAGGGAGATTCTTTACGAAAAGAAAACACCCCAGAGGAGCAAAAAGGTAGTGTAAAGAAAACCAAAAGTGCTCAAAAAGGAAAACAATCGAGTGATGCTAAGGAATCGCCATTGGTCTTTGATAAAATGGAAACATCAGGTAAAAGTCCTTCTAGGAAAAATCTCTCTTACATCCCTGCAGAGACAGGCGTTGCACGACTTAGCCTTTCGGTTACTAAAAACCAATCCAGTCCAGCAAAGTCTGTTCAATCGGCAAAAAAAAGTCCAGCTAAGAAAAACCATCCAGAACCATTGAAAAACGTTGCATTCAATGAAGAAGAAGACGAAAATAAAGTTAAAAGTGTATACCCAAAGACACCGGGTTTGGTTAAAAGCAAGAGTTATATTCTAGATGGATCATCAAATGATGTCGATAAAGATGAAACTTACAAATCTAGAAAAGATCAGTCCTTTGAGGCAAACAACGGTACAAAATCTGACAAAGAAAGCTCAGATAGCGAAGAAGAAATGACAGGTCTTGACTCAAAAACACCCTACAAATTGAAACTAAAGGCAGTTGAGAGCAGCACACCCATTCAAAACTCCCCGCAAAAGCAGAACAAAACATCAGATCTCCAGGAACAACAAAAAGAGAAATCAGCTAAGGGAGAACAACAACAACAACAACAAGAAGGAGTTACTGCTTTTCCCAAGTCCTGGACTAGGTCCGTGTCCGGATCTGTTGCAAATACATCGAAAATCGATTGTATTCTGCTTGAGAAATCGTTGGAAGAAAAACAAATACTGCAAAAAACCAATAAATCACAAAGTAATTCATCAAAGAACAGCAGCACAAGTAACAAGCGTTCTCATCTCATGATCCAGACGTTTCCGAAGCCGAAGACGATATGCTCGAAGAAGACTGTGAAGAATATGATTATGATGACGATGAAGAAAACAACCAAAATGCAGAAAAAACTATATTCCTAGATGATGAAGCAATGGAAGTTGTTGATGGTGAAGAATCTATGGACTCCGAAGAAAGGGCATACTTGGAAGAGAACGAAGTTCCAGAATATGGTGAATCAATTGGCAGTCAGGACAGTGAAGAAGAAGGTGATGATTGTGATGATGAGCCTGACGAAGAGATGCTGCATTTGTAGTTTCCGATAATGAAGCTGTCGAAGAATAATTTATTTATTTATTTATTTATTCCATCTATCGAGTACAATCTCTTTTAGACTAATATACTTAATTATAATGTTTATATAAAAAAAAAATATATAAATATAAATACCTACATATAAATAATCTTAAACAAATAGTAAAATAATTTAGAAAATAAAACGCCTCACAAAAGAATTTCATTTAAAGAATTTTTTAATTTTACTCTACTCCATTGTAAGTTAATTATACATCGCATACAGAATTAAAAAAAGCACAAGAACGAGATATGGGATCACTTTTTCCATAGTTGGTGTAATGACGCGGTATAGAAAAAAAGATATTTCTTTCCCTGAGAGGTCTTGAAGGAACATGAATTGGGTAAAGTGCAAGCAGCATAGAACAATCTATATGGTTACATATAACATCTCTGGCTAAAAGAACAAAACACTGTTTCCTTCTGATTTGAAGGGTTTTCAAGCCTAAAAGTAAGCACCTCTAACTTCTAAGCTCTGAAGATGAAGTCGAAGTGAAATTATTAAAAACATCCCAACAAAAACCATACAAACGAATTTATCAAGAGACTCAATCATCAGATGAAGAAGAAGTTGTACCTGGCAAAGATGACACTGACTTTTGTTTGTTGGTTGATTCTTCCGCAGAAGTGGGTGATAAATCTTTAAATAAGTCATTGAAAAATAATGCTGCTGATATCAAAAACAAATCGACCATAGACAAATCTTTGAAAGAAGTCAATAGCAACGATATCGATAAGAAGACTGTTGAGCAAGAAGAAGATGTATCCAAAACAAAAATGAAGATAAAGACGGTGCAGCTGAACCACCTACTAAAGATATTAGTGAAAATAATACTTCGAAGAAAGTTTCAAGGAAATCGGAAAGTAAAAGCAAGGCTGATGTTGAAGACATTCCATCAGAAGAAGAAAGTAAGCTCAAACTATCTGTTGACGATAATGATTCAGATACAGATATGCAAGAAGAAGAAGATGCAAAATGTCAAAAGAAGCCAGAAGCATCAACAAATGTTGAAGAGGGAAAAGAAACCAGTCTACAGAAGTCACCTAAAAAGAATAATAATAAGTCGCCAAAGCGTCTCACTCAGTCTCCAAGGAAGAAATCCTTAACAACCGAAGATTCAGCTTGCGAAGCAGATTTTGAGCTTATTACTGAAACATCATTGAATAAATCAAGAAAATCCATAAATCCATCGGATAGTTTGGAAAATCTCAACAAAAGTGTGAGGAAGTCCTTGAATGAAAAGAGTAACTCGAAAGATGAATCGAAATCGCCGAAAAAGTCAAGGAAACTAAGTACAGCTGAGAGTGGTGATAGTAGTAATGATGACTTACAAAAAAATGAGCAACAACAATCACCACAAAATAAAAGACTTACTAAATCTCCAAAACGAAAATCAATAACTGAACTGCCCAAGATGAAAGCGAAGATGATGAAAACCAATTTAACACCACTAAAAATTCAAGAAAGTCTGTGAATAGAAAGTCGATTAGTATTTCAGAGAACGAAGAAGCTCACAATGTTAGTCGAAGGAAATCTGTAGCAAAATCTGATTCATTAAACGAGGCAAACGAAAAGTCTAAATCTCGAAAATCTTTGAATGAATCCAGAAAATCCCTGATTCGAACATCAACTGAAGAAACAAATGACCCTGAAGACCAAAGTACAGTGGAAAAAACAAAACTTTCATTAGATGATGGATCTGAACCAGAGGAAACATTGTCAGCTTCTGAAAATCCATTGGATTCTTCTGCTGGAGTGTCGCTTAATTCTTCGAAAAAGCTAAGAAAATCCTTAGATAAAAATAGTTTACAATTGAATGAATCGTCAAGCGAGCTTAACAAATCTAAGCGACGAAAGTCAATTGCTCAGCAAAGCATTATTGAGAAAGCAAATGAAAATTCATCTGATTCTGAAGAAGACGATAATGAAGAACAATTGCCGCCTGTCGAGTTAAATAAATCAAACCGCAGAAATTCAATTGCTCAGCAAAGCATTATTGAGAAAGCACAGGAAAATTCATCTGATCCAGAAGAGAGAATGAAGAACAATTGCCGCCTGCCCACCCAATTGGGGGGCTGCTGGGGGAATAAAGTTCCACTTCAGCTCAAGTTCAAACTCTTTGGCTAATACGTGTCCGTTCAACTCATTTAAGGCTTGCTGTAGTTCTTTACTTGCACCTCGAACATTTGTACCGTTATCTGAATACACTTCTTTCGGCATACCTCGTCTGGAAATAAATCTTTTGAAGCCCAAAATGCAAGAATCACTAGACAGACTGTAAACTATCTCTATGTGGATTGCGCGTAGTGTCAAACATGTTAACAGCATAGCCCATCTTTTTTCAACACGCCTGCCGACTTTAACGTAGAGCGGCCCGAAGTAATCCACTCCGGTGTAGGAAAAGGGTCTCTGGAATGGTTGAAGACAAGCATAGGGTAGGTTGGCCATGCGAGGAGGCAACGGTTTGGTTCTGTTGTTCTTGCAGTGTTGACATTGTTGCTGGACTTTTTTCAAAATACGTCTCAAGTTTGGGGTGTAATAATCTCGCCGAAGTTCGTTAACCACTGTCTCGTTGAAGAGGTGGTGAAATATGAGGTGACATTCATAAATTACTAGGTGAGTGATTTTGTGGTCTTTCGGTAAAATAATTGGTTGTTTAGTTTCAAATGGAACATTGCGTATTGCATCGATTCGTCCGGAGATTCGAATTATTTGGTGTTCGTCTAGGTAGGGTGAAAGCTTATATAGTGAACTGGCTTTATTGATGCTAACCTCATTTTTGGAAACTATTCCAGTGACTAGAGCTTCAAATTCGTTGGCAAAACCTTCTTTTTGACAAAGTTGAAAGAGATATTTTCTTGCCGCTTCCTTTTCATCAAGGATTGATTCGCCATTTTTTACGAATATTCTTACGAAGCGATATATATATATCATTGTTTTGAGAAGACTTGTCCATCTTGAGAACCGGTAGACATCTATTACACGTGAATTTGTTGTAGCGCAATGTACGAAACATTCTTTAATTTCTTCTGAACCCTCACTATCTGAGGAGAAATCTGGACCTTCTATTGCAAGAGGAAGAGGGTTGTGGTACCATAATGTTGGTCCTTTATACCATCTGCTTGAAGAACTGAATTCGCAATTATTCTTAATTTTTGATGCATCGTCAGCAACGTTATCCTTTGTGGAAACCCAGTTCCACTCGTTAGCGTTCGAGCTTTCAAGTATTTCTCCAATTCGAATGGCCATAAAACTTTTAAATTTTTTGTTAATTGATTTTATCCAGCTGATTACGACTTGAGAATCTGTCCAAAATGTGACCTTATCGAAATTTATTGTGTGACTGTTTTGCATAAACTTTGAAAGTCTGACTCCCAATACAGCCGCTTCTAACTCAAGCCGAGGAATTGAAAGCGTTTTTATTGGCGCTACTTTCGTTTTCGCGCTGATAAGGGAACATTCAACCTCATATTTAGTAGAGACTCTCATGTATGCTACTGCAGCCATGGCTTCTTCTCCCGCATCAACGAAGATATGCAACTCGACCCGACTGCCCTCTCCAAATTGTAGGTTAGTGAGATATTTTCTATCTATAGAGATATTTCTTATGTTGGGAATCAGGTTCAACCATGATTTCCATTTTTGAAATTGTTAAATTGGTTTTCATCATCTTCGCAATCATCTTGGGCAGTTGCAGTTATTGATTTTCGTTTTGGAGATTTAGTAAGTCTTTTCTTTTGTGGTGATTGTTGTTGCTCATTTTTTTGTAAGTCATCAATACTACTATCACCACTCTCAGCTGTACTTAGTTTCCTTGACTTTTTCGGCGATTTCGATTCATCTTTCGAGTTACTCTTTTCATTCAAGGACTTCCTCACACTTTTGTTGAGATTTTCCAAACTATCCGATGGATTTATGGATTTTCTTGATTTATTCAATGATGTTTCAGTAATAAGCTCAAAATCTGCTTCGCAAGCTGAATCTTCGGTTGTTAAGGATTTCTTCCTTGTAGACTGAGTGAGACGCTTTGGCGACTTATTATTATTCTTTTTAGGTGACTTCTGTAGACTGGTTTCTTTTCCCTCTTCAACATTTGTTGATGCTTCTGGCTTCTTTTGACATTTTTCATCTTCTTCTTCTTGCATATCTGTATCTGAATCATTATCGTCAACAGATAGTTTGAGCTTACTTTCTTCTTCTGATGGAATGTCTTCAACATCAGCCTTGCTTTTACTTTCAGATTTCCTTGAAACCTTCTTCGAAGTATTATTTTCACTAATATCTTTAGTAGGTGGTTCAGCTGCACCGTCTTTATCTTCATTTTTGTTTTTGGATACATCTTCTTCTTGCTCAACAGTCTTCTTATCGATATCGTTGCTATTGAATTCTTTCAAAGATTTGTCTATGGTCGATTTGTTTTTGATATCAGCAGCATTATTTTTCAATGACTTATTCAAAGATTTATCACCCACTTCTGCGAAAGAATCAACCAACAAACAAAAGTCAGTGTCATCTTTGCCAGGTACAACTTCTTCTTCATCTGATGATTGAGTCTCTTGATAAATTCGTTTGTATGGTTTTTGTTGGGATGTTTTTAATTTCACTTCGACTTCATCTTCAGAGCTTAGAAGTTCTTCGACAGCTTCATTATCGGAAACTACAAATGCAGCATCTTCTTCGTCAGGCTCATCATCACAATCATCACCTTCTTCTTCACTGTCCTGACTGCCAATTGATTCACCATATTCTGGATTTTCGTTCTCTTCCAAGTATGCCCTTTCTTCGGAGTCCATAGATTCTTCACCATCAACAACTTCCATTGCTTCATCATCTAGGAATATAGTTTTTTCTGCATTTTGGTTGTTTTCTTCATCGTCATCATCATCATATTCTTCACAGTCTTCTTCGAGTATATCGTCTTCGGCTTCGGAAACGTCTGGATCATGAGATGAGAACGCTTGTTACTTGTGCTGCTGTTCTTTGATGAATTACTTTGTGATTTATTGGTTTTTTGCAGTATTTGTTTTTCTTCCAACGATTTCTCAAGCAGAATACAATCGATTTTCGATGTATTTGCAACAGATCCGGACACGGACCTAGTCCAGGACTTGAGAAAAGCAGTAAATCCTTCTTCTTGTTGTTGTTGTTCTCCCTTAGCTGATTTCTCTTTTTGTTGTTCCTGGAGATCTGATGTTTTGTTCTGCTTTTGCGGGGAGTTTTGAATGGGTGTGCTGCTCTCAACTGCCTTAAGTTTCAATTTGTAGGGTGTTTTTGAGTCAAGACCTGTCATTTCTTCTTCGTTATCTGAGTTTTCTTTGTCAGATTTTGTACCGTTGTTTGCCTCAAAGGACTGATCTTTTCTAGATTTGTAAGTTTCATCTTTATCGACATCATTTGATGATCCATCTAGAATATAACTCTTGCTTTTAACCAAACCCGGTGACTTTAGGTATACACTTTTAACTTTATTTTCGTCTTCTTCTTCATTGAATGCAACGTTTTTCAATGGTTCTGGATGGTTTTTCTTAGCTGGACTTTTTTTTGCCGATTGAACAGACTTTGCTGGACTGGATTGGTTTTTAGTATCCGAAAGGCTAAGTCGTGCAACGCCTGTCTCTGCAGGGATGTAAGAGAGATTTTTCCTAGAAGGACTTTTACCTGATGTTTCCATTTTATCAAAGACCAATGGCGATTCTTTAGCATCACTCGATTGTTTTCCTTTTTGAGCACTTTTGGTTTTCTTTACACTACGTTTTTGCTCCTCTGGGGTGTTTTCTTTTCGTAAAGATTCTCTCTTTGATGCGGATTTAACTGGCGTGTTATCTTCTGCATTTTTACTTGGACTAGGTGTTTCAATATTGATACTTCTTCTCCTTGAATTATTTCCCGAAGTTGATAATTTTGGAGATTTCTTTTTCGGAGTTGATTCGTTTTCCTTTTTCATATCGGTACTACTTAGATTCTCTTTTTTAATTGAAACCCTTGTTTTTTTAATGGAACTATTTAAAGCCACATTATCAATGGAATCATCTAAAACAATAATATTAAGTCGCCAAAGCGTCTCACTCAGTCTCCAAGGAAGAAATCCTTAACAACCGAAGATTCAGCTTGCGAAGCAGATTTTGAGCTTATTACTGAAACATCATTGAATAAATCAAGAAAATCCATAAATCCATCGGATAATTTGGAAAATCTCAACAAAAGTGTGAGGAAGTCCTTGAATGAAAAGAGTAACTCGAAAGATGAATCGAAATCGCCGAAAAAGTCAAGGAAACTAAGTACAGCTGAGAGTGGTGATAGTAGTAATGATGACTTACAAAAAAATGAGCAACAACAATCACCACAAAAGAAAAGACTTACTAAATCTCCAAAACGAAAATCAATAACTGCAACTGCCCAAGATGAAAGCGAAGATGATGAAAACCAATTTAACACCACTAAAAATTCAAGAAAGTCTGTGAATAGAAAGTCGATTAGTATTTCAGAGAACGAAGAAGCTCACAATGTTAGTCGAAGGAAATCTGTAGCAAAATCTGATTCATTAAACGAGGCAAACGAAAAGTCTAAATCTCGAAAATCTTTGAATGAATCCAGAAAATCACTGATTCGAACATCAACTGAAGAAACAAATGACCCTGAAGACCAAAGTACAGTGGAAAAAACAAAACTTTCATTAGATGATAGATCTGAACCAGAGGAAACATTGTCAGCTTCTGAAAATCCATTGGATTCTTCTGCTGGAGTGTCGCTTAATTCTTCGAAAAAGCTAAGAAAATCCTTAGATACAAACAGTTTACAATTAAATGAATCGTCAAGCGAGCGCAACAAATCTAAGCGACGAAAGTCAATTGCTCAGCAAAGCATTATTGAGAAAGCAAATGAAAATTCATCTGTTTCTGAAGAAGACGATAATGAAGAACAATTGCCGCCTGTCGAGTTAAATAAATCAAACCGCAGAAATTCAATTGCTCAGCAAAGCATTATTGAGAAAGCACAGGAAAATTCATCCGATCCAGAAGATGAGAATGAAGAACAATTGCCGCCTGTCGAGTTAAATAAATCAAACCGCAGAAAGTCAATTGCTTAGCAAAGCGTTATTGAGAAAGCAAAGAAAAATTCATCTGATCCAGAAGATGAGAATGAAGAACAATTGCCGCCTGTAGAGTTAAATAAATCAAACCGCAGAAAGTCAATTGCTCAGCAAAACACACAGAAAAATTCATCTGATTCTGAAGAAGATAAGAAAGAAAAACAATTGCCGCCTCTCTCGTTACAAAACGAGTTAAATAAATCAAACCGCCGGAAGTCTGTCTCTCGAAACACCTCGAAAGCTATAATCGAAAGTTCTATTGATTCAGAAGAAGAGAACCACGAAAAATCATCTCCCGAAATAACTGACAATGAAATGGAAAGTTTTGACGAGGGTGGAGCCCAATTTTCTAATGATGATGATGATGAAGATGAAGAAAATGTCGCCGCAAACAACAAACAATCAACTTCAAAATTCTTTGGTGAAAATCAAGGAAACAAATCATGACTTAATCAGAGTTCCTCTTCGCGTAGAAAGTCAATCGCAGGCAATGAAAGTAAATTATTTCCAATTGGATCCAAAAACTAGCCTATCGTCTTCATTGCACGAAACGTTACATCGCAATGTTCTGAGAAAGTCGCTTAACCAAAGTCACAAGCAAAAGGAAGCAGACAATGATTCTGAAGATGAAAATAACTCCTCACAAGAAGAAGAAGAAACAGAAGTAAATATGAAACAGAAGATTGTTTCTTAAAAGGGTTTGAGTGTATCGTTGAATAGCATTCAAATAAAAAAGAAAAAGCTCAAAGAAGCTAAAGCAATTCGTAATTCCTTCACAATTGGTGTTTCTGTGCGAAAGGAACCATCCGACGATGAGGATTCATCAGAAGCTGAGCCTAGTGGTGCTAAAAAATATTCTGTGGAAAATTTCGCTTCTTCGTCAGTAAATGATGATCAATCAGACCAAGATCAAAATTCATCTGCATCAGGAGTTAAACTTCTTAATATAAGCGAAGAAGATGTTTTGGAAAAAGTTAAAGATGTCCATCAAGTTGGTGCCTACAAGCCAAGAAAATCAATGTGCACTTCAATCATACGACCTGCTTCTCCATCAGATGCTGATAACAAGCAAAAAAAGCGAATCAAACGTACAAGTCTGTATCTTCAAGAAGAAACTGCATCCAATTCGTTTGTTGAAAATCTAGCTGAAGAAAGAAAGAAAATCAGTAAGAAGAAGAGAAAATCAAATAGCTTCTGTGGTGTTATTGCACCATCATCGGCTGATGGAGATGATAAAGATGAAGAGATTAAAGTGAAAAAACCAAGGTCAGAGAAAAAATTAAAGAAATCTTTCGACCCAGAAGAAAAAGTCGCAACTGTTCAAAATGTTCTCAGTCGATGTGAGCAAATGATTGAGGCTGCAAATGAAGCGAAACGTAAAGCTAAACTTCAAGCTAAGAAGGTTAAAGTTAAGAAACCAAAATGGATGGACAAAGAAGAAAAAGCTACAAAAGATGCAGAAAAGGAGGTGGAAATTCCATTGGTCAGTAAAAAGGAAATCAAACGGAAGGAAAAAATGAAGAAGGAGCTAGCAAAAGCTCTTAAGCACTCAGCGTCTGTTCTTACTAAAGCTATGGATCCAATACCGAAAGCTAAACAGCCAAAACTTGAAACCACCAATATCAATCCATCAAAGCGATTAGAAATGGAGTTCCTAGATTCACTTATGGAACTATCAAATGCCAATAAGAAAAAGGCAAAAGAAATTGAAACAACTCCGCCATCTGATAAAGAAAATTCAAAGAAAAAATCCAATAAACAAAAATACAAAATCGAAAGCATACACAAAAGAATTGAATCAGATATAGAAACATTAGAGACTGCATGTGGAACAGTTCGTGTTGAGCCATCAACTCCGAAAAAGCTACGTTATCAATATGGTTTCCGTGAAAGTCCAAAAACGCCAGAAATTAAAGGAAATGTTGGCTCAACCAACTTTTGGTGGAATTTATTCCAAAATTAAAGTAGTCAACTTTGAATTTATAAAAAGAACAACTTTAATTTCCTGAAAATATAGTTAAATTATACATTAACAATTCCTATATAATATTATTTTCTTTTCTTTTATTACGTTTAGTTTCCAACTTATATATTAATTTGCTGTAAGCGTTTGTTCTCTGATTTTAATTTGATTATAAAGCATACTTAATTTGCTTTGCTAGTGACTTTTCTCAAAATGGTAGATTTAATGCATATTTCTAAATTTCCGGTGTTAAACAGTTAAACGTTTAAGAGTGAGATAGATACTAAGCTAGTATAATATATATTGCGCCTTTTCTTGGAATTAAAAGAAATAGTAGTGCCATGAAAGGTGGTTCCAAGTTCGCTTAACACTCCCCCCCGGTAACTGGGTTAGGATCCAGCTTACCACTTCTATCGAACTGGTGAACCTCAAGGACTGCAAGCTTAACAACTGGGCGAGTATAAATCCCTGTTTGAGTCTGTACAACTGCGCTCCGTATGGTCCCATCTTTTCCAGAAATCACCTGGAGAACTTTACCTTTAGGCCAAGACTTCCTCGGATTGTTTTGGTCAACGATTACTACGATATCGCCTACTTGCAAAGGTTTCTGTGGTGAGTACCATTTAGTTCGCCGGGTCAAGTCAGGCAAATATTCGCGAATCCATCTTTGCCAAAAACAAAGAACGAAAAAAGTCATCCTATTGACTATTTTGGTAGTCAATATCACAATTTGGTAGTCAATTTTCAGCCGATAACCGCGATAGTCAATAGAACAATTTTCGGTCGTCAATTTTGGGATCCGAATTTTTTTTACAATTTGGTAGTCAATATGACAACTGTAGTAGTCAATATGACAACTTTGGTTGAAGGAATTTGAAACTTCGGTTGTCATATTGACTAATATGACAACTGCGGTAGTCAATATAACAACTTTGGTTGAAAGAAATTGAAACTACGGTCAATATGACAACTTTGGTTGAAGCAATTTGAAACTTCGGTTGTCATATTGACTAATATGACAACTGCGGTAGTCAATATGACAACTGCGGTAGTCAATATGACAACTGCGGTAGTTAATACGACAACGGCGGTAGTCAATATGACAACTCCGGTAGTCAATACGACAACTGCGGTAGTCAATATGACAACTGCAGTAGTCAATATGACAACTGCGGTTGTCAATATGACAACTGCAGTAGTCAATATGACAACTGCGGTAGTCAATATCACAACTGCGATAGTCAATATGACAACTGCGGTAGTCAATATGACAACTGCGGTAGTCAATATGACAACTGCGATAGTCAATATGACAACTGCAGTAGTCAATATGACAACTGCGGTAGTCAATATGACAACTGCGATAGTCAATATGACAACTGCGGTAGTCAATATGACAACTGCAGTAGTCAATATGACAACTGCGGTAGTCAATATGACAACTGCGGTAGTCAATATGACAACTGCAGTAGTCAATATGACAACTGCGGTAGTCAATATGACAGCTGCGGTAGTCAATATGACAACTGCGGTAGTCAATACGACAACTGCGGTAGTCAGTATGACAAGCAAATCCTAAAAAAAACATGATAAGATACTAGAATCCAAATTTTGTGGTCATCTCACCTAGTTTGTTTCCAATCTGTAAAATCTTCAAAATTAAAATTTCATTAAAAACAAAATTAGTTTCTTAGTTATAAATACATTTATTTTTAATCGCTTTTATGGGTATTTTTAATTAATATAATATAATAATATATCTTAAATATAACTTGTTTGCAATAGTATATCTATAGATATATGTATGCATTGTCTTAAAAAACTATAGCAACTTAATCTGTTCTTCTTATTATTGTTGATTTATTTCTTAGGTTGAAATTATTTTTAACATCTTCTTTTTACTTAATGTGCTTACTATATACATATTTACATATTTTATTTACATATTATTTTTACATATTAAATTTAACTATAAATTTTTTTAAACATAAAAAAACATTGCAACCCAAGAAATAATTCATCAAAAATAACAATAACACAATACAAATTCTTTTATTTTAACTATCTTAAAGCTCCTATTATTAAGAATGTAGTAAGCATATTGAGCAATGCAAAGATGTTATAAAACATTGCAATATGAGAAATAATACATCAAAAATAAAAACAACAAATTACGTTGCTTATGTTTATAATTAAATTAAATTATGTACTTAACGTATGCAGCATTGTTGACAGTTTTGGATTCATCTTTTTGGTTTTAGTTGTGTTTGTTTTCATGTGAAAATACTCGTAAAGTTCTATGAAATCCCAGAAATTCTCGCACGCTGGTGGATATTTTAAGTTGAATAAAGAAAAGAATTTGGAGCAGATGTCCACAGCTCTTAAGACATTAGTTGTCTTTAGTTTGTAGTCATCTAACAAAATGAAGTACTCATTTTTTTCCCTTAACGCCAGTATTAGAGGTTGAGTGGTTTCACCTCTGGATTTCAGGAATGTTCAAAGATGAATGCGATCAGTGAATCTTTGATGGTGAATTTGCTTCTTGACTTGGCCCCGGTGTTAGATTTTCTTGAAACTGCTGCTGTTGGAAATAAGTAGAAGTGAATACTTTTAAGTATCTTCAGCACAAAATCATCTGAAAGGAATGAAAATAAAAAAGTATGACATTAGTAAAGCATTGTTTCACATTTATGTATTTATTATTTTCATACAGATAATAAGAACATTTATTTTACACCTCAATTACTATAATTGATTATGTAGACATAATTAAGATATAGGTTAAAATTTAATTTTGTTTGTATGTATGTTAACCATCATAAAAGAAAAAAAAATATTTATAACTGTGTATACCTTCTCCAAAATTTGTGTCTCCCAAGTCTTTCAATGTTTCTGTAACCTTTTTGTCCTTAATGTTTTCCATCAGGAAGTTTTTTAATGTTTTCCAATGGTCTTGCCACAAGGAAAGTATTGATGTGCTGGTTGGATGGAGCGTTTTAAAGTCTTTATCGATCTGATAACGAAACAAAATACATATAAACATGGTTATCAATCAATTTGTGCTCACTTAAGAACTGTTTAAGAAAAACTTCATATCTTCGAAATAAAAAAAAACTGACCTGTTTTTAAATTTTTTAAAAACTAGGAGTCAAAAAGTTTTAGAAAAATTAAATTGTTCATGAAAAAATAATATTTAACTAACTTCGCATATTGTGTACAAATACAAACAGAAAAAGTATGAAGTTTTTATTTTTGATTTTAAAACTTGAAACTAAAACCAAATTCAAGAATGAAATGTATCTAAGCCTTGGAAACAAAGGCCCAAAATTTTAAACGATTTAGTAAAATGTTAAGGCCATTTTAAACAAATGACTAAGCTTGAAAGATGATTTGCTAAAGTTAAAATCTTATGAGAGCAGTGGATGGAATGGTCCAGGCAACAGTTGGGAATTCCAAATAACAGGTCCGTTTAAGCGTAATTGCTTTTTTTATTTTCACCACCTGTCACTTTTTAGACATGTTTTGATGCTCTTTTTTTAATAAAAGACAATTAACAATTAACTAGTTAGCAATACAAAGAGAAAGGTTTAACATTTTGGACGCACTAGGTAAATATTTAGTAAATCGCTAACTAGTAAATAGGTAAACCCTTAACAATAGGTTGTTTAAAATTTTGCGTCAAAGTTTTAAACATATATTTTATGTGATTTGATGGAAAACAGAAGCTTGAAAAACATAAACATCTATTCTTATACAACTTACCAGTCTATATCCATTAGGTTTTTTATAAAACGGCCATTTTTCAAATATTTCGGTTTGTTTGGTGGAGTTAAATACATCGTTCAGTCGAAATTGGCTACATGACGCCCACAAACTATCAAATTCTTCGACCGATAAATTATCATACTTCAGGCTATTCAAACAAGTTTCAGCATCTGTCTCTGAATCTAAAATTGTAAGTATAATCTGTTAATAAAGTGCGATTTTAATATTGAATTATTAAATCCTAAATGTTTAGTATTAAAATCAAACAGTTCTTAATCAAAGTTAAAACCTATATTTGTTTTTTAATTTGAAAGCATTTGTAAACTCAAGTATATCACGAAAGGCTACTTCGTTATTTTTTGTACTTACGGAATGATTTTTTGGTTTTCTTTTGTGGAGAAATAAGTTTTCTTTTTGCAGGTTGCAATTTCCGTGATTGTCTTCTTAAATTGAAGTATTTGAAATAAATTTTTCCTCTTTTTCCCATTCGATAAAACTCAGTTTTTTTAGAAGGAAACATCTGAGTTATTTCCTCTTCTAATTTTTGACTTGAACAAAGCGACAGATGGATGTTATTTTCGTCGAAATAGGTGACAATCAGATTAATTAGTAAGTCACGTTGTTGTTGTTGAAAGCAATTATTTCTTTTGTAAAACTCCATCAACTGCTTTCCTCTATTTTTTTCTTCGAGGATTGTGGACAAGCTAATGTAGCTTTCATTTGGCTCTGGTGATTGAGATGGTGATGATGGTAAAAGGCTGTGAATTGACGACATTGAGGAAGAATGTGTTGGACTAAATGCATAATCTGACACTGAAAATTAAATAACTAACGGCGCACCAATATCTTTGCGCCATTGCTCAATATTACGTTCAAAAACGATTTGGTCACTTATCATGAAATTCTTTAATACTGCTTGGATACGATACCACTTTATAATTTTCAGAATTTCTACGTCGATGCCCGCATCTGTATAAAAAAATAATAAGGACAATCGTTTAAATGAGCCAACATTAATACATGTTGTTCGTTTTTCGTCTCCAAGTGTTTACTTTTAATAAAAGATAAATAAAATAATTATACATATATTAGAATGTTAACACAATTTTTGATTTTTTTAAAATAGTGCCTCAAGTAACATCTTCTTGCTCTAACAACTGTGTCACTCTTATCTCGCAGTTTTAGGAGCCTGAAGATGGAACTTTTATCTGAAACGCGTCACTATTTAAGCCAAAAAAAAAACAAAGTAATGTTGGTTTAAAGTTATTAATAGTTAACATTCTCATAAATAATTGATTATTTATCTTTTACTTTATTTTATTTATTTATCTTTTATTTAATATTAATAATTAATGTATTTAAAATGGTTGAATTATATGTTCGAGTTTGAAAAAATAACACAGTGTTTTTTTAAAGTCTTGATTTCTTATATTATTCTATAAATCAACAGGAAGCTAAAATCATATTCAATTTTTTTTTAAACAAAGCACTGAGTTGTTTTAAGGATAAAGAAAAGTTAACTTGAGTTATCTGAAATCTGGCATTTATAGTTAGTTTTGTAAAAAACATAGTCTTGTTTATTTAGCCGATATGGTCCTAGCCAAAAATATGGCAAAAATTATGTTTTTCGCAAGTTCTAAATTCAATTTTTCAAAAACGTTATAACATAGAAAAGTTAACATAAATCCCGAAGAATAACAAAACCTTATGAAGACATAGACATCTATGCCAAACTTGTTTTGAAAAAGTACCTTTAATACTGTTGTGTATGCCAAAAGCAAAAAAAAGAAAAAGACACCCGTATAATATCAATATGTGAACTTTATTCGATGGCTGCTAAATCAAGAGAGACCTTTTACAGATTCCCTAGTTTACAGATTGTCTACGCCACCTGTTTAACAAGTGACAGCTATACAAGCTGTGTTCATATTCTTGATAGCGGTGGGTATCCAACATCTCCCCTTTTAAGATGTCTAAACACATGTTTAGTTTGCGAATCCAAGTCTTTTTGGAGGAACCCGGTTTCGCACTGGACGTTGAAATTCATTAATGGTTGTTAGATCTTCTTCAGTATGTGAGGGTTGAGATGAAGGACTGCTCGTCTTGGCTTGATGTTTTCGCCTTGTTAACTCTAATGTTGTTGAAAGAGGAATGTTTAAGCTATCTTCTCCTGGTAATGGGTTTTGTTGAGAAGCCTGCCTTTCACATTCCTGGAAATTAAAAAGAAAGTTAGAATTAGATTTCTCAATTACCGAATGTCTAGGCTTTAATTGGTTCAAATGACGTCTCCAGGTTCTTGTTCCTACTTGGACTGCATACATAACTGCTCCAATCCTTGTAAGTATAACACCTGGTAGCCATGAATTTCGGTGTTTGTTGTAGTTTTTTGCAAAGATTAATTCGTTTGGTTGAAACTCCTTTCTCTTTACTCCATGTTTTAAGTTAAACTGCTTTTCCATCTTGTGATTTCTTTGAACAGCTTCAAAAGACGATGGCTTGAGTAGGTCGAGTTGTATTTTTATCTTGCGTCCTAGCATAATTTCAGCTGGTGTGACATTGTTCGGAAGTTGGCCGTTTGGTGTAGACCTATAGCTTTGGAGAAAAGTCTGGAGAGCTGAGATGGTCATCTCCTCCCCTTCGAGCTTTTTCATCGCCCGCTTGAATGTGTCGACGAACTTTTCCGACTGCCCATTTGACTGCGGATGAAATGGTGCCGTTCTGATGTGCTGTATACCACCACTGTCGCAAAATTCCGCGAAACTTCCAGACGAAAACTGCGTGCCATTGTCTGAAACAACGATGTCGGGAAGTCCAAACCTAGCAAAAACTTCCCGGAGCACTCTAATAGTTGCAGAGGTTGTAGTCGATTGCATTTGAAAAATTTCCGGCCACTTCGAGTAGGAATCCACAATAATCAGAAACATCGAATTCTGAAAGGGCCCAGCATAGTCAAGATGAATTCGTGACCACGGTTTGGCTGCCACTGGCCACGAAGATAATGGGACCTTGATAGGTGCTGGTGCTGCCGTTGCACATGAAGAACATTCCTTAACCATTTGCATGATGTCTTTATCTATGTTTGGCCAATAAACATAACTGCGTGCGAGTGCCTTCATGCGAACAATTCCGGGGTGCCCAGTATGCAACTGCTTTAGTACTTGCTTCTGCAATGAAATGGGAACAACAATTTTATTTTGTAATAATATACAACCTTTTGCTTCGCTTAAAGCTTCCCGACGGAAATAAAACAAGCGTAGGTTTACATCCTGTATTTCTTTTGGCCATGAAGTAAGGAGAAACTGTCGAACTTGTTTTAAAATTGGATCACTTGCCGTCTCTTTTTGAAGAATATTAAACTTGACCGGTAAATTTTGGACTGAAACTGATAAGACTTTGTTGACTTCATCTTCAATTTGAATTGCAGCAATAACGAAATCTTCTTCCTTTTCAACAGCTTGACGATTTATCAATCGCGATAACGCATCGGCATATCCAAATTTTAAAGTACTTACGTATTCAATTTTAAAATCATACAATAGCAGCGTAAGAGCCCATCTCTGTAATCGATGTGCAGTGTATACTGGAACTCCTTTTTTCGATCCAAAAACCGCCAAGAGCGGTTGATGATCCGTCTGAAGCAAAAATTTCCTGCCATAAATCCATCTGTGAAACTTCTTAACACAAAACACCAGTGCCAGTGCTTCTTTTTCGGACTGGCTATAGTTTTGCTCCGTTTTAGTTAAAGCCCTTGAAACATGTGCCACTGGCTGTTTGGAACCATCTGGAAATCTATGAAGCATAACTCCCCCAATGCCGTCTTTCGATGCATCCCCAGCAACTATAATTTCCTTTGCTGGATCAAAATGGACTAAAACCAAATCTGATTGGAGCGCTTCTTTAGCTTTGTTGAACGCAGCATGACATTCATCAGACCAACGGAACTTTACATCCTTCTTGAGCAGATTATCCATTGGGGCACGTATTTCACGCACATTTGCAATGAATTGGGAATAAAAATTGAGCATTCCCAAAAACGAACGTACCTCTGTAGTGTCCTTGGGCTCCGGCATGTCTGCAATTGCTGATATACGCTTTGGGTCGGGCCTTCGTCCGCTGCTGTCAATCACAAACCCCAAAACCTCACCTGTGGTTGGAAAAATCGACATTTTTCGTAGTTTAATTTAAATCCCCACTCTTGAATGCGCTGTAATACGAGCTCGAGAATATGCCTATGTTGTTCTATAGACTCTGCAGCTATGATGATGTCATCAATAAATGGCACTACACCCTTCAATCCAGTCAACATTGTGCTTGTTATTTGTTGAAACGTACCTGGTCCGGTCTTTACTCCCAGATGTAGTCTTTGGTACTGCAGCAATCCTTGGTGAGTATTGACTGTCAACAGCTGTTGTGAATCTTCACTCACTTTAACCTGTAAGTATGCATCTGACAGATCAATGGTTGAAAAATATTTACCTCCCTGCAACGTTATAAAAATTTCTTCCGGCAAAGATAGTGGAAATTGATGTGGCTCCAACGCATCATTGAGCCCTGTAGAAAAATCCGCACAGATTCTTACACCACCGCTTGCCTTTTGCACAACAACAATTGGAGCAGCCCATTGTGAAAAATCGACTCGCTTCACGACGCCCAATTTCTCGAGGCGATTGATTTCATCATCAATCAGAGGAAGCGAGGCGAAAGGTACCGGTCTTTTCTGCCGAAAACATGGAACAGCTCCTGGCTTGAGTTGCAAGACTGCTTCTGCTTTAGTGCATAAGCCCATCGAACCGTCGAATAAGTCTGCGTACTTCACCTTTAGCTCACCTACTTCTCGCTGAATGACATCTGGTGCTACCTGCGTTTCGCTAATTGTACCTACTACTTGGTTACAAATTGAATTGATAGGAACGTCAAATAGCTTCAACGAATCAATCCAGTCTATTCCCAATATGTTAAGCTGGGGAATGCTTGTTATATAACCCACACCTTCGAATTTCGTGTCTCTGAACGACACATGACACTGCAACTCGCCAGTTAAAATCAGGTTTTGACCACTAGCGTTTCTAGCTGAATTTTTTGTTGGCTGGATACTTGGACTTCCAAGGTTTTTCCACGTATCTTCCGAAAGTATAGTTATGTCAGATGCTGTATCGATCTGCAATTCAACTGGATTCCCATTGATTTTCACGCAAATGAATTTCCTTCTGCATGCATGATCCACTTTAGAAACTGAAAATATACTTTTAGATTCACAATTAGGTTTTGATTGCCTTGAAAATTTATTTTTATAATTTGATTTTTTCTTATAACTCTTGCTTGCACTTTCGCAGAAACCTTCTTTATGCCCTTGACGACCACAATCAGTACATTTATGCGATTTGTACCAACATTTTTCGGCATAATGCATGCCACCGCAAAACCAGCATGGACTCTTCGGTGGGGACTTGACCTTCGCCTTCCCTTGATGAACTGCTTTGACTTGAGTTTGAGTGTCCTCAGACCGACCTTCAACGAGTGCCACATCGTGCTTCAGCATCACCATCCGTTCACATTCATTAGCCAAATCTGAAAGTGTCAACTTAGAGCTGCTTCCATCTGCCTCCAGCTTAGCTAGTAACCGCGTTCCGATGTCAATCTCATTTGCACTCGTCAAACCACAGACAAACATAAGGCATTTAAACACATCGGAAGTTATTGATGAGAGATTAAAATCTTCACATTTCTTATTAATAATGCCAGCGTATGTTTGGTAGTCGTCACCTGATCTTTTTTCCATCTTCAGACAGTTATAACGGGTTGCAAAAAGAGAAGTCTTACGGGAAAAAATCTCAGTTAACTTTTTTACCGTTTCTTCAAAACTCAAATCACGCGATTTTTTTGGAAGAATTATGTTGGAGTAGCGATTGTATGTTGTCTCGTCTAATTTTCTTAAAAGCAACCTCACTTTTGATGCCTCGTCCAGCTCCTTACCATCCACGTTGAAAACGTCTTCATGACGGCCAAACCATTCGGAAAATGTCAACCCATTCTCAGGGTCATAGATGAACTTGGTTAAGCTATTCGCCAATGTCTCCATAATCCTCTCTGCAGATGATTTAATTATCGTGGATGCTCTAGATAAGGTTCCGTTAAGCGATACATCCAGAAATGACTTCATTAGCTCCTGTTGCTTTTCCAAAATCTCATTCTGATTTTTAAGAAAAGTTTTCAATTGTGCTGCATCCATTGCAAAATAAGTTCGTCTCCTTTAAAAGAAAAAATATACCTCGTCGCCACAATATGTTGTGTATGCCAAAAGCAAAAAAAAGAAAAAGACACCCGTATAATATCAATATGTGAGCTTTATTCGATGGCTGCTAAATCAAGAGAGACCTTTTACAGATTCCCTAGTTTACAGATTGTCTACGCCACCTGTTTAACAAGTGACAGCTATACAAGCTGTGTTCATATTCTTGATAGCGGTGGGTATCCAACAAATACACAATCATACAAACTTACCGTTTAAAACGTCGTACAAATGTTCTTGATTCTAGCTTTTCAAGAGGTTTCTTAAGGGTATGTCTTCGGGATATTTTGTAGGGCCTGGTAAGTTGATTAAAGAAGATAATTCAAGACATTCTTGTCCACTCAATGTAAATAAGTATACGTCTTGAGGATCATTTAAAAGCTCAATACTTGTAGTGTTAGTCTAAAAGAAATTTTAGCTCTAGAAAACGATTATTATTTTTGTTAAGGCTTTTGTTGCTGATCATGCTGTTGCAATAAGCGTTTTAATTATATAGTTACATTACTGTTTCAAAATGCATTAATTACGCTTTTTACATTTTTTAAACAAATTTAATAATTGAAAGTTAATTTTGATAACTCAAGAAAAACGAAGATTTTTGGCAAATAATTAAAAGCTTATGATCGCGGTAGTCAATATGACAACCGGGGTATTCAATTTGATGCAAATAAATTTCACTAAATGTTTTTTTTTTTCTGGCTTAGCAAATTGTTTTTTTTTTCTGTAGAATTGATTCCCACGGATATTATTTTTTATATTTTAATAGACTTATTCTCTACTTCATTCAATTAATTTTGTACGTATATATTTCAAAATGCACTAATGATATTGTTGAACAATATTAGTTGACTTGATATTTCCAATAAATGACTTTGAAAATATTAAGTTCACAGAGGACGCCATTACTTTGTATCGCAGATTATTTTTCTTATTTATAAATTGGTTTACCTTGTAATTTGTTTTAATTGAAGTCCTTGGGTGTATAAAAATGCACTAACGATACTAGTTAAAACCAAAAACACTCCATTACCAAGACCGGAATCTCAGACTGACATTTCGGTTTGCCTACAAGCTAGAAAGCACTAAATGTGAGAAAGTGTGCGTGAAATGATGCAAAAAACCAAACACATTCTCACATTTAGTGCTTCGGCCCATCAAAACGCTTCATTATAGTAATCAGCCCCATGTAAATGCTTCATTTTGAATGTTTCATGGCCTCGTTCAAAAACTAAACAATCCTAACCAACAAAATCTGAAGTGCTGACATGGTCTTAAATTGGAAGATTTGTATAGCTTTTTAATTTCAATACAAATAAATGTTGTTAATGTATATTAAATAAAATAAAATTGACCAAATACATAGTAAATGATTTATTAGTGCTGTATTTTGTTTACTTAAATTATTTGCGAACGCAATATGCGCTGCAACTGGTTAAGTATAATTAGAAATAGACAAAAGTGTAACTCAATACTTTGTAAAACAACAAAACAGACAATTTTTTCAGCTGTAGTTTGCTTAGAGCATTTTCTTGGTGACGTTAGAAGTTCCCGTGGAAACAATAGGCGGGTGCCTCCGTATTTTTTTGTACAGACAATGCTACGAGAAGCATACTTGTGAAGTTCCATTGCCAACTTTAGCTAGTTCAGATTCCTCAATTAGATTAGTACTTTCATCATTTAAGCAGTTCGGTAGTTGCAAGACCAAATTTTAGTTTTGTTTGTTGCAGAAATATTCCTGAAAATTTCTTTTTAAGGTACTATGTTAGAGTTAGAATTTTGTTTGTAGTTAGATTTTGGAATAAAAATTTAAGGGAACCATGTTTTAAAAATAAGTTGCTTTGTGTAAAGCATCTTTAAGGAATAGAAATAGGCAATATGTTTCCACACAATACCAACTAAATGAGTGCAATAAATAGATTTAAGTAACTTTTTTTATTCCAGTATGGGGAAACCGAACACCCAATAGAAAAAAAAGGGTATACGCGCCAAAATCCATACTTCTTGACTAAATAATGTTATCTTCTATGTTTACGCATAAAATTACGAATTTTGTAGCATATGCAAATTTCTAGACATTCTACAATGTGAACAATCAAATATGCTATGAAATAATTGGCTGCTATTAATGCTTTTTTTTTTTTTCTTCTAAAAAGTTGATGAAGATTAGCCGAAGCGGAAATTTGTTTAATGAACGTATTTAAAATATTATTGGCTTTCTCAAAAATATTTTTCTACGCTAACCTCTGCTTTATATCTGAAAACTATTGTTTATGTATATTTTCTTCTATGTTCTGCATTTATAAAATGTAATCTACGGTAGTTTTTATTATATTACGAAAAACAAAAACATATACGTAAAACTCATTAATTTTTTTCATTATTAGCAGCATTTTTACTAAACATACTTTTCAAACAATAATAAGTAAACTTGAACTTTGGTAACTAAACATTTTTAAGGAATGAATGAAAATTATATTTTGCGTCGAACTGTGGAAATTCACTAAAAAAAACTTCTGTACGTCAACAATAAACATTCATGACAATTACATGTTCTATTGAATTAGTTGTGCATGAATTCAGAACGATTTTAAGACGTTTTCATTTTGTGATATATGTCAAAATTTACATTTTATTTGCTCTGCATATATTCAACAGGTTCGCTATAATCGTTCTGATTACTTTTTTAAAACATTTGTGTTCCTTTGATGCATAGTTTTTTTTTGATAGCAAATACATGTATGCTTCCATCAATCAAGAATGTTATGGTTAAGATATTTTTCGATTATAACTCTTTTTTTAAATATACTAAACTATAAATATACTTGGATTAATTAAATTGATACAGATTTTAATTACTTGCAAACAAAATATTTGGGCCGTTCGTTAACGAAAATTTATTAGAATTCAATACAAAAATTGCACTCGCACCCTTAAATTGATGGTTCTTCGAACGCATCTTTGATACAAAAATCCGAGGTTTATTATGAAATTTAAAGAATTTCGTAGTGATTACTGTAAATTAGTGAATTAATTATAATAAACTGATGTTGAACATGCTTTTTACAAGACAAAAAGGTACAGTGGTTCACTATCCACAAAATGCCTGCAAAATTAAAGCTTAAAACTGACTTTTTCATCGAAAAAAGTAAAAAGAAAAACCTGAAAAAAACTTATTAACCCCTCCATTTTGTTTTTGCTTTGCAAAGTGCCGCTAGCCCACGGCATCGTTTTTTTTTGTTTGTGCTCACATCTATTCATGGACTAATTGTCAAAATTACAAATACAACAATGTAAACAAACGGGTTTTGGAGAGTGAAACGTACGAAAGATTCCGGTCTTGGTAATGGAGTGTTTTTGGTTAAAACTAATATTTTTCTTGAAATTGAGAATCTACGAAATTTGAAAATATTAATTTTAGAGGAGACATTTTTTTTGCGATTCGAAGCAAGAGCTTAAGAAAGAATTATAATTTTTGGAAAACACTGGAAACTAAATAGAAAATTCTAAAGTTGTCATATTGACTACCGAGTTGTCATATTGACTATCGCAATAGTCAATAGGATGATTGCGGTAGTCAATGGTTTTCACAATTTTTTTTTTGGCTTTTCAAATTAGCATTTTTTTATAGAATTGATACCTTAGACTATTTGTTTTTAATTATATGATTTGATTTATCTTACACTCCGTTCAATAGATTTAAAATGCACCAATTGAATAATATAAGTTGACTTGATATGTGAATTTAACGACTTTGAAAAAAAATAAGATAAATAAGGACGCCATAACCTAATATCTCAGAATATTTTTCTTATTAATACAATGTTTTACCTTGTAATTTTTTTTTCAATTGAAGTTCTTATGTGTTTTTAAAAATGCACAAACAAAACTCGTTAAAACTTATACTTTCGAGGAATTTTTAATTTAAGAACTTTAAAAAATACTTAATTTCAGTAGAGAAATTGTTCCGCGACCAGATTCCAGAGCTCAAGAGACAATAATGATTTTGGGAAAAAACTGAAAACTGAATGAAAATTCTAAAGTTGTCATATTGACTACCGAGTTGTCACATTGACTACCGAGTTGTCACATTGACTATCGCAATAGTCAATATAACAACTTTAGTTTCAACGTAACTGTAATTTACCGTTTTTGTCTGGAAATTAAGAAGGTTTAAATTTTGCACACTGAAAAAAATAAATTTTAAATATACATTTATTCTGGAAAAAAATAGTTATGTGTTTAATTAATATCACGTTTTTTACATACATACCTTGTTATCACTTTCTAAATATTATGCTTATACAAGTACATGCACTTAAAACACTTTAAAATCGAGGTTGAATACAGAAAAACTTTCGCGACCGTATAGAAAAATGATTGAAAAACTTACTTCAATTACGAGTACACTGAACGCAATCTAAATATTTTCAGATTTTTGTTTGTTTATGTCATGTAGGTGTCTGGCAAAGAAAAGCTTGTGGGGTTTGGTTTTTGTTAACAGGGAAAACGGAAAAATTAACAATATACTTTACTATTTTAAATTATTTCACTATTTTTGGCATATGCATTTGGAATCGTTAAAAATATGTATCTTATGTCTCGAATATTGAATTCAAGTTTTTAGGCTTTGTCTATGGACATGGTATTAGAAATGAGAAAGTGCAAAAGTGAATGATGGAAAACTTGCAAAAATGGTACCGGAAGCTCAGAAACTACAATAAAAACACGTATTAGAAACTGATTTCGTTATGTAAAATCCGTACAATTACAGCGTCATACAAATGTTTAAAAATTATTTAAAGCTGTAACTTCTAACTCTTTAAAGTAAAAGTTATTAAATTTTATGAACGTATTTCAAGCAGTAAGCTGATTCTTATTTGTAGCTATACTTTTCAAACACTGAAGAATCACAGTATATGAAAACCATGAAAATTTGAATACGTTTGCTACGCTTGCACTAAACGTTATTTGTCAAAAGCTAACGTTTATTTATAAGACAACTATTAAATATTTACTTTGGTTTTCTAATTAATTATTATTAACTTCCCATAGGAAGTTATTATAATCGGTCTGTTTTTTTTTTGAAAAAAAAAAAAATCAAAAAACTGAAAAAAATGTTTGTCACGAATATTTTACAAACACAAAATTGATTTACATTTTAAAAACTATGGTTTTCAACATTCTGTCAAACTTTGAAAAAGATTTAATTGAAAGTTTTTAAAAAAAATTAAAAAATATTACTAAAATTTGGTAAAAATTGATTATCAACTCAATTATCTTTCCAAAAATTTAAGATATTGGCTTGGAACTATTCATTCATGTGATCGAAATTCAGTTTAATTTTTATAAAAATGCAACCTTCAGCTTTTTCATAAAAATTAAAATTTACAAACAAAAATATGCAAATTAATAACATTTATATTCGATTCTCCATATCTCGTGAATATTATAAAGGTATTGACTTAATGATTTTTTTTGTGCAAAAATTTTAACGTAAACTATTGTTCTAAGAAAACTCCAATCTGTATTTGTTTACATAAGAAATACAAATTTTCAAGAAATGCTCCTAAAATTTGTAAAAAATGGTTTTTGACTAAAGATCTCGTTAGCAAAAACAGATTTTAAAATGAAACTATTTCATCACATTCAAAATATTGTTGCAAGTTTTCAGAAATTTTTTTCTAAAAATTTAACTAACAACTTTTTTCAGAAAACACAAAAAACTGCAAAAAACAAAAGAACTAATAGGGAATGGTTTTCGAATCAAGTGTTAGGAGACAAATACATATTGACTCCAAAATAATTATCTCAAACAAAATATTGTTCTGAATATTTTATGAAAGTTTTAAGCAAGATAAATTGACAGAAGGGATGGGAAGTTATCAGTGTGGGTTGCATCCCAGAATCTTTTTTGGATTTCAGTTATACAACCGTTGTAGTGGTAGTCAAAATGACAACAGCGGTAGTCAATATGACAATTTTTGTTGAAAACCGAAATCTAATTTGACTACCGGGTAGTCAATGTAACAATTCTCGATAGTCAATTTTGGTAGTCAATATGACAACCACGGTAGTCAATATGACAACTGCGGTAGTCAATAGGACAATTGCGGTAGTCAAAATGACAACTGCGGTAGTCAATAGGACAATTACGGTAGTCAATACAACAATTCTCAATAGTCAATTTTGGTAGTCAATATGACAACCACGGTAGTCAATAGGACAACTTCGGTAGTCAATAGGACAACTGCGGTAGTCAATATGCAATTTTTTTTGAAAACCGAAATCTAATTTGAATACCAGGTAGTCAATGTAACAATTCTCGATAGTAAATTTTGGTAGTCAATATGACAACCACAGTAGTCAATATGACAACTGCGATAGTCAATATGAACACTGCGGTAGTCAATAGGACAACTGAGGTAGTCGATGTAACAATTCTCGATAGTCAATTTTGGTAGTTAATATGACAACCACGGTAGTCAATATGACAACTGCGGTAGTCAATATGACAACTGCGGTAGTCAATAGGACAACTTCGGTAGTCAATAGGACAACTGCGGTAGTCAATATGCAATTTTTTTTGAAAACCGAAATCTAATTTGAATACCAGGTAGTCAATGTAACAATTCTCGATAGTAAATTTTGGTAGTCAATATGACAACCACAGTAGTCAATATGACAACTGCGATAGTCAATATGAACACTGCGGTAGTCAATAGGACAACTGAGGTAGTCGATGTAACAATTCTCGATAGTCAATTTTGGTAGTTAATATGACAACCACGGTAGTCAATATGACAACTGCGGTAGTCAATATGACAACTGCGGTAGTCAATAGGACAACTGCGGTAGTCAATAGGACAACTTCGGTAGTCAATAGGACAACTGCGGTAGTCAATATGCAATTTTTTTTTGAAAATCGAAATCTAATTTGAATACCAGGTAGTCAATGTAACAATTCTCGATAGTAAATTTTGGTAGTCAATATGACAACCACGGTAGTCAATATGACAACTGCGGTAGTCAATAGGACAACTGCGGTAGTCAATAGGACAATTGCGGTTGTCAATATGACAACTGCGGTAGTCAATAGGACAACTAAGGTAGTCAATGTAACAATTCTCGATAGTCAATTTCGGTAGTCAATATGACAACCACGGTAGTCAATATGACAACCACGGTAGTCAATATGACAACTGCGGTAGTCAATAGGACAATTGCGGTAGTCAATATGACAACTGAGGTAGTCAATGTAACAATTCTCGATGGTCAATTTTGGTAGTCAATATGACAACCACGGTAGTCAATATGACAACTGCGGTAGTCAATAGGACAATTGCGGTAGTCAATATGACAACTGCGGTAGTCAATAGGACAACTAAGGTAGTCAATGTAACAATTCTCGATAGTCAATTTTGGTAGTCAATATGACAACCACGGTAGTCAATACGACAACTGCGGTAGTCAATAGGACAACTGCTGTAGTCAATAGGACAACTGCGGTAGTCAATATGACAATTTTTGTTGAAAACCGAAATATAATTTGACTACCGGGTAGTCAATATAACAATTCTCGATAGTCAATTTTGGTAGTCAATATGACAACTGCGGTAGTCAATATGACAATTTTTGTTGAAAACCGAAATATAATTTGACTACCGGGTAGTCAATATAACAATTCTCGATAGTCAATTTTGGTAGTCAATATGACAACCAAATTGTCATATTGACTACCGAAGTTGTTCTATTGACTACTTCTGTTGTCATATTGACTACCGAAAATTGACAATCGAAAATTGTTCTATTGACTATCCAGTAGTCAATTTTAAAAAATTAGGTTGTCATATTGACTATTTTGGTAGTCAATGCGACAATTTGGCCAAATTTCAGGTTGACTATCGACGATTGTTAATATGACAACTTTTTTTTTTTCTGTGAAGTTTGCGCATACTTTTCAGCTGCTTACCAATTCTTTTTAATGGCTGCTCCGTCATCTACAAGAGGTTGACACAAATTTTCTTGATTTGCATAACCAACCAATAAATGATTTGGAGTCAGTGCCTCATGATTCTCACTATCTATGGGTACGTAGCTTAAGGGTCGTGAATTCACGATGCTTTCAATTTCTGTCATCATGCTCATCAATAGCTCATCAGTGGGGTTCCGGGTTAGAGATATATTTCTACTAGGGTTTGTTTTACAGATCTTACCATACGCTCCCAGCACCCACCCAGCTGCTGGGGGAATGAAGTTCCACTTCAGCTCAAGTTCAAACTCTTTGGCTAATACGTGTCCGTTCAACTCATTTAAGGCTTGCTGTAGTTCCTTACTTGCACCTCGAAAATTTGTACCGTTATCTGAATACACTTCTTTGGGCATACCTCGTCTGGAAATAAATCTTTTGAAGCCCAAAATGCAAGAATCACTAGACAGACTGTAAACTATCTCTATGTGGATTGCGCGTAGTGTCAAACATGTTAACAGCATAGGCCATCTTTTTTCAACACGCCTGCCAACTTTAACGTAGAGCTGCCCGAAGTAATCCACTCCGGTGTAGGAAAAGGGTCTCTGGAATGGTTGAAGACGAGCATAGGGTAGGTTGGCCATGCGAGGAGGCAACGGTTTGGTTCTGTTGTTCTTGCAGTGTTGACATTGTTGCTGGACTTTATTCAAAATACGTCTCAAGTTTGGGATGTAATAATCTCGCCGAAGTTCGTTAACCACTGTCTCCTTGAAGAGGTGGTGAAATCTGAGGTGACATTCATAAATTACTAGGTGAGTGATTTTGTGGTCTTTCGGTAAAATAATTGGTCGTTTAGTTTCAAATGGAACATTGCGTATTGCATCGATTCGTCCGGAGATTCGAATTATTTGGTGTTCGTCTAGGTAGGGTGAAAGCTTATATAGTGAACTAGCTTTATTGATGCTAACCTCATTTTTGGAAACTATTCCAGTGACTAGAGCTTCAAATTCGTTGGCAAAACCTTCTTTTTGACAAAGTTGAAAGAGAAATTTTCTTGCCGCTTCCTTTTCATAAAGGATTGATTCGTCTTCTTCACGTAAAGCGTTTGGTTTACGCCATTTTTTTACGAAGATTCTTACGAAGCGATATTTATATATTATTGTTTTGAGAAGACTTGTCCATCTTGAGAACCGGTAGACATCTATTACACGTGAATTTGTTGTAGCGCAATGTACGAAACATTCTTGAATTTCTTCTGAACCCTCACTATCCGAGGAGAAATCTGGACCTTCTATTGCAAGAGGAAGAGGGTTGTGGTACAATCATGTTGGTCCTTTATACCATCTGCTTGAGGAACTGAATTCGCAATTATTCTTAATTTTTGATGCATCGTCAGCAACGTTATACTTTGTGGAACCCAGTTCCACTCTTTAGCGTTCGAGCTTTCAAGTGTGTTTCTCCAATTCGAATGGCCACAAAACTTTAAAATTTTTTGTTATTTGACTTAATCCAGCTGATTACGACTTGAGAATCTGTCCAAAATGTGACCTTATCGAAATGTATTGTGTGACTGTTTTGTATAAACTTTGAAAGTCTGACTCCCAATACAGCCGCTTCTAACTCAAGCCGAGGAATTGAAAGCGTTTTTATTGGCGCTACTTTCGTTTTCGCGCTGATAAGGGAACATTCAACCTCATCTTTAGTAGAGACTCTCATGTATGCTACTTCAGCCATGGCTTCTTCTCCCGCATCAACGAAGATATGCAACTCGACCCGAATGCCCTTTCCAAATTGTAGGTTAGTGAGATATTTTCTATCTATAGAGATATTTCTTATGTTGGGAATCAGGTTCAACCATGATTTCCATTTTTGAAATTGTTAAATTGGTTTTCATCATCTTCGCTTTCATCTTGGGCAGTTGCAGTTATTGATTTTCGCTTTGGAGATTTAGTAAGTCTTTTCTTTTGTGGTGATTGTTGTTGCTCATTTTTGTGTAAGTCATCATTACTACTATCACCACTCTCAGCTGTACTTAGTTTCCTTGACTTTTTCGGCGATTTCGATTCATCTTTCGAGTTACTCTTTTCATTCAAGGACTTCCTCACACTTTTGTTGAGATTTTCCAAATTATCCGATGGATTTATGGATTTTCTTGATTTATTCAATGATGTTTCAGTAATAAGCTCAAAATCTGCTTCGCAAGCTGTTAGAGATTAGAGCAACAAGGCACAACACCGACGGCACCATAGTAGAGCAACAAGGCACAACACCGACGGCACCATAGCAAAAAATAAACAACATTCCAACCACCAGCTGCATTTGCGCGCGAGCACAACAACAATGCGGGAGCATTTACTAGACCTATTTCTCGGTCCACAAATTTCCAACAACAATAACCATGAGCAGAGCAACGGCGCACAGTGGTGCGAGAGCGGAAAAAAGTCTTTTTAAGAGGTTATATTTATCCTTTTAAATTGTATGTTTAAGTACTCTTATATAACCCGAGCGTATGATTTAAAAGTATTTTTTAACATATATATTGTATGTTCTGATTTACAAGCCCTCAAAGTTGAAAAATAATTTTACTAAAATCGCGAACCGTATTTTCAACAAATTTTGAGATGTTTTTTTCCGAAGTTCCTTTAAATAAATTCTCTAGCTTCTTAAATAATTTAATTGGTCTATTTTCGATTATATAAAATAAAAAAAAAAAATTATTATTTATAAAAGATACCTTCTATAAGTAGTCTGAAGCTTAAGTACTAGGAAAAAATGCGTTTTTTTTAAACTTTTTGATATCAAAAAAAAGCTCCAAAAGACTCCAAGAAAGTAAGTATGCCAGCATATGCTCCATACATTCATGTTAAAGCACAGAAAAAATCAGCTGCAGATACTTGCAGATGTGGAAGTTATGATCAAAAATGTATCACTGAATCGGTTTCAAAAAACTGCGTTTTGACGGTGGTGTTTACCAAAAAGTTTGATTTCTTCGTTATTAATTGTCAGAATGAACTGGTTAAGCCCATTATTTTAAGACAAAATGTCAAACTTTATTTTAAAAATAAAACAAAATTAATACATTGACACAGGTCTGAGAATTTCGATTTTTGCGAAACCATTTATTTCTGCCCGGAAAATTTTTTCAACTTTGAACTCAATTTTCTCGGAAACAACACATGAAAAGCAATACAGTTTAATGATATTTTAAATTATATGATAGAGCTTAATAAAAAATAAAGAAAAGGATTAGGGATAATCCTTTATTTTTTTTATTTTTTGCTAAAAGTAGGGCAGCTAGAAATAAAAAAGGTGTTATTTTTTAAGTTTTATTGCTTTGTTTTTGTTGTGTATTGCGTAATTTTTTATTACCTGACTTATTAGAATAAAATCTCTTACTTAAATCTATATATATAAAGGATTAATTAAAAAAATGTCAGTATTGAGTTATTGAGCATTTTTAAGAAGAAAATACTTCCAATCAGCGCAGACGCTAAAAACCTCATTTTAGCGTTATAAAATTACTACTTCATTGTTTTTTTTATTTATTTTTTGTATGTATTTATCTATTTATTTATTTAATTTTATAATATACATAGTTAGTAATACTATTTTGTTCAAAATAAAAAGTTAAGATTTTACTAAAAAAAAACTTTTATTTAAATATAACATCAAAAGCCTCAAATTTTAGAAAAATGCCAATAACTTTTTTTCTAATATTTTTTTCTTGACCAAATTTTGACCAAGCGTGTATAAGACTTATATTAACATGTGTTTTAAATATCATTAAAATTTGTTTTAAGTTCAGATTTTACAGACTTTTTTCTGCTCTCCCATACAAAAATCAAAAACCCTCAAATTTTAGAAAAATGTCAATAACTTTTTTTCTAATTTGACCAAATTTTGACCAAGCATGTATAAGACTAATCTTAACTTGTGTTTCCAATTTCATTAAAATTCGTTCAATAGTTCAGATTTTACAAAATTTTTTCCGCTCTCCCATACAAAAATCAAAAACCCTCAAATTTTAGAAAAACGTCAATAACTTTGTTTATAATTTTTCTTCCTTGGAGACTGAGTGAGACGCTTTGGCGACTTATTATTATTCTTTTTAGGTGACTTCTGTAGACTGGTTTCTTTTCCCTCTTCAACATTTGTTGATGCTTCTGGCTTCTTTTGACATTTTTCATCTTCTTCTTCTTGCATATCTGTATCTGAATCATTATCGTCAACAGATAGTTTGAGCTTACTTTCTTCTTCTGATGGAATGTCTTCAACATCAGCCTTGCTTTTACTTTCAGATTTCCTTGAAACCTTCTTCGAAGTATTATTTTCACTAATATCTTTAGAAGGTGGTTCAGCTGCACCGTCTTTATCTTCATTTTTGTTTTTGGATACATCTTCTTGCTCAACAGTCTTCTTATCGATATCGTTGTTATTGAATTCTTTCAAAGATTTGTGTATGGTCGATTTGTTTTTGATATCAGCAGCATTATTTTTCAATGACTTATTTAAAGATTTATCACCCACTTCTGCGGAAGAATCAACCAACAAACAAAAGTCAGTGTCATCTTTGCCAGGTACAACTTCTTCTTCATCTGATGATTGAGTCTCTTGATAAATTCGTTTGTATGGTTTTTGTTGGGATGTTTTGAATTTCACTTCGACTTCATCTTCAGAGCTTAGAAGTTAGAGGTGCTTACTTTTAGGCTTGAAAACCCTTCAAATCAGAAGGAAACAGTGTTTTGTTCTTTTAGCCAGAGATGTTATATGTAACCATATAGATTGTTCTATGCTGCTTGCACTTTACCAAATTCATGTTCCTTCAAGACCTCTCAGGGAAAGAAATATCTTTTTTTTCTATACCGCGTCATTACACCAACTATGGAAAAAGTGATCCCATATCTCGTTCTTGTGCTTTTTTTAATTCTGTATGCGATGTATAATATAATTAACTTACAATGGAGTAGAGTAAAATTAAAAAATTCTTTAAATGAAATTCTTTTGTGAGGCGTTTTATTTTCTAAATTATTTTACTATTTGTTTAAGATTATTTATATGTAGGTATTTATATTTATATATTTTTTTTTATATAAACATTATAATTTATATAAACATTATAATTAATATAAACATTATATTTAGACTAATTAATAATTTTATACTATTAATATATATTTTATACATTATATATTAGTCTAAAAGAGATTGTACTCGATAGATGGAATAAATAAATAAATAAATAAATTATTCTTCGACAGCTTCATTATCGAAAACTACAAATGCAGCATCTTCTTCGTCAGGCTCATCATCACAATCATCACCTTCTTCTTCACTGTCCTGACTGCCAATTGATTCATCATATTCTGGAACTTCGTTCTCTTCCAAGTATGCCCTTTCTTCGGAGTCCATAGATTCTCCACCATCAACAACTTCCATTGCTTCATCATCTAGGAATATAGTTTTTTCTGCATTTTGGTTGTTTTCTTCATCGTCATCATCATCATATTCTTCACAGTCTTCTTCGAGTATATCGTCTTCGGCTTCGGAAACGTCTGGATCATGAGATGAGAACGCTTGTTACTTGTGCTGCTGTTCTTTGATGAATTACTTTGTGATTTATTGGTTTTTTGCAGTATTTGTTTTTCTTGCAACGATTTCTCAAGCAGAATACAATCGATTTTCGATGTATTTGCAACAGATCCGGACACGGACCTAGTCCAGGACTTGAGAAAAGCAGTAAATCCTTCTTGTTGTTGTTGTTGTTCTCCCTTAGCTGATTTCTCTTTTTGTTGTTCCTGGAGATCTGATGTTTTGTTCTGCTTTTGCGGGGAGTTTTGAATGGGTGTGCTGCTCTCAACTGCCTTAAGTTTCAATTTGTAGGGTGTTTTTGAGTCAAGACCTGTCATTTCTTCTTCGTTATCTGAGTTTTCTTTGTCAGATTTTGTACCGTTGTTTGCCTCAAAGGACTGATCTTTTCTAGATTTGTAAGTTTCATCTTTATCGACATCATTTGATGATCCATCTAGAATATAACTCTTGCTTTTAACCAAACCCGGTGTCTTTGGGTATACACTTTTAACTTTATTTTCGTCTTCTTCTTCATTGAATGCAACGTTTTTCAATGGTTCTGGATGGTTTTTCTTAGCTGGACTTTTTTTTGCCGATTGAACAGACTTTGCTGGACTGGATTGGTTTTTAGTATCCGAAAGGCTAAGTCGTGCAACGCCTGTCTCTGCAGGGATGTAAGAGAGATTTTTCCTAGAAGGACTTTAACCTGATGTTTCCATTTTATCAAAGACCAATGGCGATTCTTTAGCATCACTCGATTGTTTTCCTTTTTGAGCACTTTTGGTTTTCTTTACACTACCTTTTTGCTCCTCTGGGGTGTTTTCTTTTCGTAAAGAATCTCTCTTTGATGCGGATTTAACTGGCGTGTTATCTTCTGCATTTTTACTTGGACTAGGTGTTTCAATATTGATACCTACTTCTTCTCCTTGAATTATTTCCCGAAGTTGATAATTTTGGAGATTTCTTTTTCGGAGTTGATTCGTTTTCCTTTTTCATATCGGTACTACTTAGATTCTCTTTTTTAATCGAAACTCTTGATTTTTTAATGGAACTATTTAAAGCCACATTATCAATGGAATCATCTAAAACAATAATATTAAGTCGCCAAAGCGTCTCACTCAGTCTCCAAGGAAGAAATCCTTAACAACCCAAGATTCAGCTTGTGTTCGATGATGAATAAAAAACAAATATAATTTTTCTTTGCAGGAATTTATTTCCAAGAAGAAAGAAAATGGACTGTAATGCTCAGCTCTACCCTGCTGCCTGCTCTCGGTCGCAAACACCGCTCGTCGACGTTGTATGAAAGAGGGTGTGTCCTAGATCACCCCATGTCGAATGCTCGATGCGACCGTTCTCGGTCCGCAAGTACCTCTTAACGACACACTATGAAAAGGGGTGCGGCCTGCACACCTGCATGTTGATGGTCTGATCTCGATTCGATCGTCAACGTCGTCGATGATGAGGATGCGCAGCGTTAATGTGGTTGTTGTTGTGCTCGTTCCCAACAATCTACCGGACGAAGAATACTTTCTTGTCGGCGCCGCACAGTGGTTCAGTTTGTATGGGAGAGCGGAAAAAAGTCTGTAAAATCTGAACGGTTCAACGGATTAAAATGAAATTTGGCGAACATGTTTAGATTAGTCTTTTACATATTTGGTCAAAATTTGGTTGAAAAAAAATTATAAACAAAGTTATTGACGTTTTTCTAAAATTTGAGGGTTTTTGATTTTTGTATGGGAGAGCGGAAAAAATTTTGTAAAATCTGAACTATTGAACGAATTTTAATGAAATTGGAAACACAAGTTAAGATTAGTCTTATACATGCTTGGTCAAAATTTGGTCAAATTAGAAAAAAAGTTATTGACATTTTTCTAAAATTTGAGGGTTTTTGATTTTTGTATGGGAGAGCAGAAAAAAGTCTGTAAAATCTGAACTATAAAACAAATTTTAATGATATTTAAAACACATGTTAATATAAGTCTTATACACGCTTGGTCAAAATTTGGTCAAGAAAAAAATATTAGAAAAAAAGTTATTGGCATTTTTCTAAAATTTGAGGCTTTTGATGTTATATTTAAATAAAAGTTTTTTTTTAGTAAAATCTTAACTTTTTATTTTGAACAAAATAGTATTACTAACTATGTATATTATAAAATTAAATAAATAAATAGATAAATACATACAAAAAATAAATAAAAAAAACAATGAAGTAGTAATTTTATAACGCTAAAATGAGGTTTTTAGCGTCTGCGCTGATTGGAAGTATTTTCTTCTTAAAAATGCTCAATAACTCAATACTGACGTTTTTTTAATTAATCCTTTATATATATAGATTTAAGTAAGAGATTTTATTCTAATTACGCAATACACAACAAAAACAAAGCAATAAAACTTAAAAAATAACACCTTTTTTATTTCTACCTGCCCTACTTTTAGCAAAAAATAAAAAAAATAAAGGATTAAGGATTAAGGATAATCCTTTATTTTTTTTATCAAGAGTTTCGATTAAAAAAGAGAATCTAAGTAGTACCGATATGAAAAAGGAAAACGAATCAACTCCGAAAAAGAAATCTCCAAAATTATCAACTTCGGGAAATAATTCAAGGAGAAGAAGTAGGTATCAATATTGAAACACCTAGTCCAAGTAAAAATGCAGAAGATAACACGCCAGTTAAATCCGCATCAAAGAGAGATTCTTTACGAAAAGAAAACACCCCAGAGGAGCAAAAAGGTAGTGTAAAGAAAACCAAAAGTGCTCAAAAAGGAAAACAATCGAGTGATGCTAAAGAATCGCCATTGGTCTTTGATAAAATGGAAACATCAGGTTAAAGTCCTTCTAGGAAAAATCTCTCTTACATCCCTGCAGAGACAGGCGTTGCACGACTTAGCCTTTCGGATACTAAAAACCAATCCAGTCCAGCAAAGTCTGTTCAATCGGCAAAAAAAAGTCCAGCTAAGAAAAACCATCCAGAACCATTGAAAAACGTTGCATTCAATGAAGAAGAAGACGAAAATAAAGTTAAAAGTGTATACCCAAAGACACCGGGTTTGGTTAAAAGCAAGAGTTATATTCTAGATGGATCATCAAATGATGTCGATAAAGATGAAACTTACAAATCTAGAAAAGATCAGTCCTTTGAGGCAAACAACGGTACAAAATCTGACAAAGAAAACTCAGATAACGAAGAAGAAATGACAGGTCTTGACTCAAAAACACCCTACAAATTGAAACTTAAGGCAGTTGAGAGCAGCACACCCATTCAAAACTCCCCGCAAAAGCAGAACAAAACATCAGATCTCCAGGAACAACAAAAAGAGAAATCAGCTAAGGGAGAACAACAACAACAACAAGAAGGATTTACTGCTTTTCTCAAGTCCTGGACTAGGTCCGTGTCCGGATCTGTTGCAAATACATCGAAAATCGATTGTATTCTGCTTGAGAAATCGTTGCAAGAAAAACAAATACTGCAAAAAACCAATAAATCACAAAGTAATTCATCAAAGAACAGCAGCACAAGTAACAAGCGTTCTCATCTCATGATCCAGACGTTTCCGAAGCCGAAGACGATATACTCGAAGAAGACTGTGAAGAATATGATGATGATGACGATGAAGAAAACAACCAAAATGCAGAAAAAACTATATTCCTAGATGATGAAGCAATGGAAGTTGTTGATGGTGGAGAATCTATGGACTCCGAAGAAAGGGCATACTTGGAAGAGAACGAAGTTCCAGAATATGATGAATCAATTGGCAGTCAGGACAGTGAAGAAGAAGGTGATGATTGTGATGATGAGCCTGACGAAGAAGATGCTGCATTTGTAGTTTCCGATAATGAAGCTGTCGAAGAATAATTTATTTATTTATTTATTTATTCCATCTATCGAGTACAATCTCTTTTAGACTAATATATAATGTATAAAATATATATTAATAGTATAAAATTATTAATTAGTCTAAATATAATGTTTATATTAATTATAATGTTTATATAAATTATAATGTTTATATAAAAAAAAATATATAAATATAAATACCTACATATAAATAATCTTAAACAAATAGTAAAATAATTTAGAAAATAAAACGCCTCACAAAAGAATTTCATTTAAAGAATTTTTTAATTTTACTCTACTCCATTGTAAGTTAATTATACATCGCATACAGAATTAAAAAAAGCACAAGAACGAGATATGGGATCACTTTTTCCATAGTTGGTGTAATGACGCGGCATAGAAAAAAAAGATATTTCTTTCCCTGAGAGGTCTTGAAGGAACATGAATTTGGTAAAGTGCAAGCAGCATAGAACAATCTATATGGTTACATATAACATCTCTGGCTAAAAGAACAAAACACTGTTTCCTTCTGATTTGAAGGGTTTTCAAGCCTAAAAGTAAGCACCTCTAACTTCTAAGCTCTGAAGATGAAGTCGAAGTGAAATTCAAAACATCCCAACAAAAACCATACAAACGAATTTATCAAGAGACTCAATCATCAGATGAAGAAGAAGTTGTACCTGGCAAAGATGACACTGACTTTTGTTTGTTGGTTGATTCTTCCGCAGAAGTGGGTGATAAATCTTTAAATAAGTCATTGAAAAATAATGCTGCTGATATCAAAAACAAATCGACCATAGACAAATCTTTGAAAGAATTCAATAACAACGATATCGATAAGAAGACTGTTGAGCAAGAAGATGTATCCAAAAACAAAAATGAAGATAAAGACGGTGCAGCTGAACCACCTTCTAAAGATATTAGTGAAAATAATACTTCGAAGAAGGTTTCAAGGAAATCTGAAAGTAAAAGCAAGGCTGATGTTGAAGACATTCCATCAGAAGAAGAAAGTAAGCTCAAACTATCTGTTGACGATAATGATTCAGATACAGATATGCAAGAAGAAGAAGATGAAAAATGTCAAAAGAAGCCAGAAGCATCAACAAATGTTGAAGAGGGAAAAGAAACCAGTCTACAGAAGTCACCTAAAAAGAATAATAATAAGTCGCCAAAGCGTCTCACTCAGTCTCCAAGGAAGAAATCCTTAACACCCGAAGATTCAGCTTGCGAAGCAGATTTTGAGCTTATTACTGAAACATCATTGAATAAATCAAGAAAATCCATAAATCCATCGGATAATTTGGAAAATCTCAACAAAAGTGTGAGGAAGTCCTTGAATGAAAAGAGTAACTCGAAAGATGAATCGAAATCGCCGAAAAAGTCAAGGAAACTAAGTACAGCTGAGAGTGGTGATAGTAGTAATGATGACTTAGGGTCGGTTGGGGTAAACGGAAACATGGGGTAAATGGAAACGGCAGTTATTTCTGCCGTTAAAATTATAATTTAAATTCAAGAAACATAGTAGCCATACATTTTGAATTTTCGTGCAACCGGTGCATTATACCTCGGGTTCCTTTCTTTCTGTTTTTAGTTGAAATTTCTGTTTCAAAGTCAATGTGTCTCAAAAAAGTGTAAGTCAATTTATTAAGTCTTTAATTTTTTTTGTTTTATAGTGTGTTTAAATAAATAGGTGAGTAATATTGTATTTTTTTCAAGTGTAGTGTATAGCAATAATGTAATCTGTTTAAACAGTTTCTCGTAATAAGTAGTTAGGTTCTCATATTTAAAGTGTTTTCATTTACCCCAGTAGAATTAACGTCGGGGGTAAATGAAAACATGAATTTGGGGTAAATGAGAACAGGTTTTATAATGAAATTTTATTTTAATTATTCGATACAGTGTAAAGAAATGCCCCGCACATATGAAAAAAAGAGATCACCTGCCCAATACGACATTACTGATCTTAAAAAGGCAGTTTTTGACGTTGTCAACAAAAAAATGACATTCCGGCAGGCTGAGGAATATTATCATATTCCAAAAACTGTTATTTTCAACAGAATAAAAGGCCGAAAAACACCCGTCATGATAATGGGATCTGGGAGAACACCTGCCATTCCTAAAGAAATTGAGGATGAAATAGTTCGGTGTCTTATAACACGCTCAGAAATGGGCATTCCTTGTGATAAAAAAGAAATGCGGGAATTAGTCGGGGAATATATTAAAGCGAGCGGTTTAAAAACACCTTTTAAAAACAATGTTCCAGGGGAAGATTGGTACTTAGGGTTTATGAAGCGCAATCCCCAACTTTCATTAAAAAAACCCGAACATTTACAAAAGGTTCGGAAGGATGCAAGGAATCCCTTTGTAGTTTATGATTTTTATGATAAACTCCAGAAAGTAATAGAAGAACATCAATTAGCCGATAAACCACAGTTTGTTTTCAACGCAGACGAAAGTGGCTTTCACCACGATCCTAGTCGTATTCGTGCAATAGGCGTAAAAGGCAAAGCTTTGAGTAGAGTTTCTGGAGGATCTGGACGCGAATCCACAACTGTGCTGGCATGCGTGTCTGCGGATGGTTCAGTATTGCCACCATTGATAATTTTCAAAGGTGCTGCTGTACAAGCCAGGTGGACTTCAACAGATGGGTTTTCTGGAACGTTGTATGCAACCTCAAAAAATGGTTGGATGGAAGAACCACAATTTCTCAATTGGTTTGCAAACGGTTTTATTCCGTTTGTAAAAGAAATTCGCTCAAAAGAATCCACCCTAAATCAGTCAGCTTTGCTTGTATATGATGGACATTGTAGTCACATAAGTGTTAAAATCATTGAAATAGCTCTGCAAAACAATATAGTATTAATGCGCCTACCAAGCCACCTTACAGACAAAATGCAACCTTTAGATAAATGCGTCTTTGGCCCAATAAAAACCCATTGGGAAAAAAAACTGATTGCCTATGGTAAGACACAAATGGGTAAAGGCTGTATGCGTTTAAGTAAGCAATTGTTTTCTCAATTCATCGGAGAAACTTGGAAAGAAGCCATGAGCGCAGACAACATTATTTCTGGGTTTCTAAGCACTGGTTTGTTTCCTGTTGATCGATTTAAGTTTCCTGAAAGTGAATTTCCGTCAAAGCTTCTCCAAGACTATCATAAAATTTAAATGCTTCTGATATGGTGTCAGCACAAAGCGAAGCCGTTCTTGAAATAGAAAGTAAACAATTCTTAACATATTTTATGTTCATTTAATTAAGATTTGAAATTTTGTTCCAACACCATAGGCAGTGAACAAGTTTCCAATGCAGAATACATCTCTCCTTTGGGTTTCTGCCCTAACGACAATAACATTGATTCGACTCACTTTTCCGATGACGTTTTAGATGAAAGGCAAATTCAATATCCGCCACCTCTAGAATTTGAACAGAACATGGTTACAAACCCTATTGAACTTGATGCATCCCATAGAGAAGAACAACAAAATATACAAGGTACGATTCGTAAGACTAATAACGACATTTTTGTATTTACCTATGTAGGTAGATTTGGCCAGATTTGTTAATTAGTTACCTATATACGTTTTATTTATGTCGGTAGTTTTTTTTTTCTCTACAATAGATACGATCACCGATTTATTTTGTAAAGCAAGTCCTTCAACATCAAACATTTTTCTAAGCGAACCGAAAAAGCCAACACCAAGACTGAAACAAATGACATACGGGGAAGTTTTGACAACAGAAGAAGTACTTAAACGACTGAGAGACGCCGAAGAAAAAAAACAAACAAAAAAACTTCCTAAGCCTAAGAGAAAAGAAGTTTGCCAAATCAGTCAACCCATTGAGAAAAGGCGATCCTCAAGTTGGAGTTCAGATGACTGCGATGGGGAAAAAAATATCGTTTATGATGAAGATAGTCCATGGAACGAAGAATTCGAAGAAGATGACGAAATTGAAAACTTAAACCCTGTGGATCATTCTACCATTAAAAAAGGTCAATTTGCTTTGACCCAGTTCAAAGGTGGAAGCAGACTTACATCTATATTCAAATATGTGTGCGTAATCGAAACATGTCAGAAAATTGATAAAATTGAAATAACTCTTCTTAAAAGCTTGGACACCACCCGAAAAACCTTTGCATTGGTTCCATCCGAAAAAAAAACAATTCATATTAAAGAAATTATTGGTTCTCTCCCAAATCCAACTATGGTTATGATGGGAAGCAGAGTTCACTATAAATTTGAAAAAAGTGTTAGTGTAAAAGAAAACTAACCATTCTTTGTAAAATACACTTAATTGATCTCCAAATAAACAAGTTTAACTTTTATAAATGTACAAATATTGTTTTCATTACGTTTTTCACAGTTTTCCAACTATAAAAACACTTTTCATAAGCCTTTAAACTGAATTAATTTTTAATTATGGGGTAAATGGAAACATTGATTAAAATGAACAAGACTGGGTGTATTCTATAGAAGAATCATTAATGTTCACATTTGCCCCATTCCGAAGTCTATATCAAGCAAGAGAAAACAGAAAGACGTTTTCATTTACCCCTGATTTTAAAATAAATTGGGGTAAATGGGAACGCTTCAGGGGGAAATGAAAACACCAAAGTATTGCACTTAATATTCAATGCAACGTGTTTTAGCCATTATATTATTAACTCTTCTCATTATTTTATAAGTTTAACACTTTTAGAAGTTAAAAATTGCTTGTATTAATTTTTTTTTTTTTAATTTCAAATTTGTATCTCTTTGAAATTGCAAAAACTGTCCCCAATTACCCCAACTGACCCTACAAAAAAATGAGCAACAACAATCACCACAAAAGAAAAGACTTACTAAATCTCCAAAACGAAAATCAATAATTGCAACTGCCCAAGATGAAAGCGAAGATGATGAAAACCAATTTAACACCACTAAAAATTCAAGAAAGTCTGTGAATAGAAAGTCGATTAGTACCTACCTATTTCAGAGAACGAAGAAGCTCACAATGTTAGTCGAAGGAAATCTGTAGCAAAATCTGATTCATTAAACGAGGCAAACGAAAAGTCTAAATCTCGAAAATCTTTGAATGAATCCAGAAAATCACTGATTCAAACATCAACCGAAGGAACAATGACCATGAAGACCAAAGTACAGTGCAAAAAACAAAACTTTCATTAGATGATGGATCTGAACCAGAGGAAACATTGTCAGCTTCTGAAAATCCATTGGATTCTTCTGCTGGAAAGTCGCTTAATTCTTCGAAAAAGCTAAGAAAATCATTAGATAAAAATAGTTTACAATTAAATGAATCGTCAAGCGAGCTCAACAAATCTAAGCGACGAAAGTCAATTGCTCAGCAAAGCATTATTGAGAAAGCAAATGCATCATACATCGACGTTGTATGAAAAAGGGTGTGTCCTAAATCACCCCATGTCGGATGCTCGATGCGACCGTTCTTGGTCCGCAAGTACCTCTTATCGACACACTATGAAAAGGGGTGCGGCCTGCACACCTGCATGTTGATGGTCTGATCTCGATTCGATCGTCAACGTCGTCGATGATGAGGATGCGCAGCGTTAATGTGGTTGTTGTTGTGCTCGTTCCCAACAATCTACCGGACGAAGAATACTTTCTTGTCGGCGTCGTTGCTCTGCTCATGGTTATTGTTGTTGGAAATTTGTGGACCGAGAAATAGGTCTAGTAAATGCTCGCGCATTGTTGTTGTGCTCGCGCGCAAATGCAGCTGGTGGTAGGAATGTTGTTTATTTTTTGATATGGTGCCGTTGGTGTTGTGCCTTGTTGCTCTACTAAGGTGCCGTCGGTGGTGTGCCTTGTTGCTCTAATCTGTAACAAGTACCGATTTAAAAAAGGAAAACGAATCAACTCCGAAAAAGAAATCTCCAAAATTATCAACTTCGGGAAATAATTCAAGGAGAAGAAGTATCAATATTGAAACACCTAGTCCAAGTAAAAATGCAGAAGATAACACGCCAGTTAAATCCGCATCAAAGAGAGATTCTTTACGAAAAGAAAACACCCCAGAGGAGCAAAAAGGTAGTGTAAAGAAAACCAAAAGTGCTCAAAAAGGAAAACAATCGAGTGATGCTAAAGAATCGCCATTGGTCTTTGATTAAATGGAAACATCAGGTAAAAGTCCTTCTAGGAAAAATCTCTCTTACATCCCTGCAGAGACAGGCGTTGCACGACTTAGCCTTTCGGATACTTAAAACCAATCCAGTCCAGCAAAGTCTGTTCAATCTGCAAAAAAAAGTCCAGCTAAGAAAAACCATCCAGAACCATTGAAAAACGTTGCATGCAATGAAGAAGAAGACGAAAATAAAGTTAAAAGTGTATACCCAAAGACACCGGGTTTGGTTAAAAGCAAGAGTTATATTCTAGATGGATCATCAAATGATGTCGATAAAGATGAAACTTACAAATCTAGAAAAGATCAGTCCTTTGAGACAAACAACGGTACAAAATCTGACAAAGAAAACTCAGATAACGAAGAAGAAATGACAGGTCTTGACTCAAAAACACCCTACCAATTGAAACTAAAGGCAGTTGAGAGCAGCACACCCATTCAAAACTCCCCGCAAAAGCAGAACAAAACATCAGATCTCCATTAACAACAACAAAAAGAGAAATCAGCTAAGGGAGAACAACAACAACAAGAAGAAGGAGTTACTGCTTTTCCCAAGTCCTGGACTAGGTCTGTGTCCGGATCTGTTGCAAATACATCGAAAATCGATTGTATTCTGCCTGAGAAATCTATGGAAGAAAAACAAATACTGCAAAAAACCAATAAATCACAAAGTAATTCATCAAAGAACAGCAGCACAAGTAACAAGCGTTCTCATGATCCAGACGTTTCCGAAGCCGAAGACGATATGCTCGAAAAAGACTGTGAAGAATATGATGATGATGACGATGAGGATGAGGATGAGGAAAACAACCAAAATGCAGAAAAAACTATATTCCTAGATGATGAAGCAATGGAAGTTGCTGATGGTGAAGAATCTATGGACTCCGAAGAAAGGGCATACTTGGAAGAGAACGAAGTTCCAGAATATGGTGAATCAATTGGCAGTCAGGACAGTGAAGAAGAAGGTGATGATTGTGATGATGAGCCTGACGAAGAAGATGCTGCATTTGTAGTTTCCGATAAAGAAGCTGTCGAAGAATAATTTATTTATTTATTTATTTATTCCATCTATCGAGTACAATCTCTTTTAGACTAATATACTTAATTTTAATGTTTATATAAAAAAAAAAATATATAAATATAAATACCTACATATATAATCTTAAATAAATAGTAAAATAATTTAGAAAATAAAACGCCTCACAAAAGAATTTCATTTAAAGCATTTTTAAATTTTACTCTACTCCATTGTAAGTTAATTACATCGCATACAGAATTTAAAAAAAGCACAAGAACGAGATATGGGATCACTTTTTCCATAGTTGGTGTAATGACGCGGTATTGAAAAAAAGATATTTCTTTCCCTGAGAGGTCTTGAAGGAACATGAATTGGGTAAAGTGCAAGCAGCATAGAACAATCTATATGGTTACATATAACATCTCTGGCTTAAAGAACAAAACACTGTTTCCTTCTGATTTGAAGGGTTTTCAAGCCTAAAAGTAAGCACCTCTAACTTCTAAGCTCTGAAGATGAAGTCGAAGTGAAATTAAAAACATCCCAACAAAAACCATACAAACGAATTTATCAAGAGACTCAATCATCAGATGAAGAAGAAGTTGTACCTGGCAAAGATGACACTGACTTTTGTTTGTTGGTTGATTCTTCCGCAGAAGTGGGTGATAAATCTTTAAATAAGTCATTGAAAAATAATGCTGCTGATATCAAAAACAAATCGACCATAGACAAATCTTTGAAAGAAGTCAATAGCAACGATATCGATAAGAAGACTGTTGAGCAAGAAGAAGATGTATCCAAAAACAAAAATGAAGATAAAGACGGTGCAGCTGAACCACCTACTAAAGATATTAGTGAAAATAATACTTCGAAGAAGGTTTCAAGGAAATCGGAAAGTAAAAGCAAGGCTGATGTTGAAGACATTCCATCAGAAGAAGAAAGTAAGCTCAAACTATCTGTTGACGATAATGATTCAGATACAGATATGCAAGAAGAAGAAGATGCAAAATGTCAAAAGAAGCCAGAAGCATCAACAAATGTTGAAGAGGGAAAAGAAACCAGTCTACAGAAGTCACCTAAAAAGAATAATAATAAGTCGCCAAAGCGTCTCACTCAGTCTCCAAGGAAGAAATCCTTAACACCCGAAGATTCAGCTTGCGAAGCAGATTTTGAGCTTATTACTGAAACATCATTGAATAAATCAAGAAAATCCATAAATCCATCGGATAGTTTGGAAAATCTCAACAAAAGTGTGAGGAAGTCCTTGAATGAAAAGAGTAACTCGAAAGATGAATCGAAATCACCGAAAAAGTCAAGGAAACTAAGTACAGCTGAGAGTGGTGATAGTAGTAATGATGACTTACAAAAAAATGAGCAACAACAATCACCACAAAAGAAAAGACTTACTAAATCTCCAAAACGAAAATCAATAACTGCAACTGCCCAAGATGAAAGCGAAGATGATGAAAACCAATTTAACAATTTCAAAAATGGAAATCATGGTTGAACCTGATTCCCAACATAAGAAATATCTCTATGGATAGAAAATATCTCACTAACCTACAATTTGGAAAGGGCAGTCGGGTCGAGTTGCATATCTTCGTTGATGCGGGAGAAGAAGCCATGGCTGCAGTAGCATACATGAGAGTCTCTACTAAAGATGAGGTTGAATGTTCCCTTATCAGCGCGAAAACGAAAGTAACGCCAATAAAAACGCTTTCAATTCCTCGGCTTGAGTTAGAAGCGGCTGTATTGGGAGTCAGACTTTCAAAGTTTATGCAAAACAGTCACACAATAAATTTCGATAAGGTCACATTTTGGACAGATTCTCAAGTCGTAATCAGCTGGATTAAGTCAAATAACAAAAAATTTTAAAGTTTTGTGGCCATTCGAATTGGAGAAACACACTTGAAAGCTCGAACGCTAAAGAGTGGAACTGGGTTCCACAAAGTATAACGTTGCTGACGATGCATCAAAAATTAAGAATAATTGCGAATTCAGTTCCTCAAGCAGATGGTATAAAGGACCAACATGATTGTACCACAACCCTCTTCCTCTTGCAATAGAAGGTCCAGATTTCTCCTCGGATAGTGAGGGTTCAGAAGAAATTAAAGAATGTTTCGTACATTGCGCTACAACAAATTCACGTGTAATAGATGTCTACCGGTTCTCAAGATGGACAAGTCTTCTCAAAACAATAATATATATATATCGCTTCGTAAGAATCTTCGTAAAAAAATGGCGAATCAATCCTTGATGAAAAGGAAGCGGCAAGAAAATATCTCTTTCAACTTTGTCAAAAAGAAGGTTTTGCCAACGAATTTGAAGCTCTAGTCACTGGAATAGTTTCCAAAAATGAGGTTAGCATCAATAAAGCCAGTTCACTATATAAGCTTTCACCCTACCTAGACGAATACCAAATAATTCGAATCTCCAGACGAATCGATGCAATACGCAATGTTCCATTTGAAACTAAACGACCAATTAGTTTACCGAAAGACCACAAAATCACTCACCTAGTAATTTATGAATGTCACCTCAGATTTCACCACCTCCTCACCGAGACAGTGGTTAACGAACTTCGGTGAGATTATTACATCCCAAACTTGAGACGTATTTTGAAAAAAGTCCAGCAACAATGTCAACACTGCAAGAACAACAGAACCAAACCATTGCCTCCTCGCGTGGCCAACCTACCCTATGCTCGTCTTCAACCATTCCAGACACCCTTTTTCTACACCGGAGTGGATTACTTCGGGCCGCTCTACGTTAAAGTCGGCAGGCGTGTTGAAAAAAGATGGGCTATGCTGTTAACATGTTTGACACTACGCGCAATCCACATAGAGATAGTTTACAGTCTGTCTAGTGATTCTTGCATTTTGGGCTTCAAAAGATTTATTTCCAGACGAGGTATGCCTAAAGAAGTGCATTCAGATAACGGTACAAATTTTCGAGGTGCAAGTAAAGAACTACAGCAAGCCTTAAATGAGTTGAACGGACACGTATTAGCCAAAGAGTTTGAACTTGAGCTGAAGTGGAACTTCATTCCCCCAGCAGCCCCCCAATTGGGTGGGTGCTGGGAGCGTATGGTAAGATCTGTAAAACAAACCCTAGTAGAAATATCTCTAACCCGGAACCCCAATGACGAGCTATTGATGAGCATGATGACAGAAATTGAAAGCACCGTGAATTCACGACCCTTAAGCTACGTACCCATAGATGGTGAGAATCATGAGGCACTGACTCCAAATCATTTATTGGTTGGTTATGCAAATCAAGAAAATTTGTGTCAACCTCTTGTAGATGACGGAGCAGCCATTAAAAAGAATTGGTTAGCAGCTGAAAAGTATGCGCAAACTTTTTGGCAAAGATGGATTCGCGAATATTTGCCTGACTTGACTCGGCGAACTAAATGGTACTCACCACAGAAACCTTTGCAAGTAGGCGATATCGTAGTAATCGTTGACCAAAACAATCCGAGGAAGTCTTGGCCTAAAGGTAAAGTTCTCCAGGTGATTTCCGGAAAAGATGGGACCATACGGAGCGCAGTTGTACAGACTCAAACAGGGATCTATACTCGCCCAGTTGTTAAGCTTGCAGTCCTTGAGGTTCACCAGTTCGATGGAAGTGGTAAGCTGGATCCTAACCCAGTTACCGGGGGGAGTGTTAAGCGAGCTTGGAATTACCTTTCATGGCACTACTATTTCTTTTAATTCCAAGAAAAGGCGCAATATATATTATACTAGCTTAGTATCTATCTCACTCTTAAACTTTTAGCTGTTGAACACCGGAAATTTAGAAATATGCATTAAATCTACCATTTTGAGAAAAGCCACTAGCAAAGCAAGTTAAGTAAGCTTTATAATCAAATTAAAATCAGAGAACAAACGCTTAAAAAAAATTAATATATAGGTTGGAAACTAAACGTAATAAAATAGAATAAAATAATATTGTATAGGAATTGTTAATGTATAATTTAACTATATTTTCAGGAAATTAAAGTTGTTCTTTTTATAAATTCAAAGTTGACTACTTTAATTTTGGAATAAATTCCACCAAAAGTTGGTTGAGCCAACATTTCCTTTAATTTCTGGCGTTTTTGGACTTTCACGGAAACCATATTGATAACGTAGCTTTTTCGGAGTTGATGGCTCAACACGAACTGTTCCACATGCAGTCTCTAATGTTTCTATATCTGATTCAATTCTTTTGTGTATGCTTTCGATTTCGTATTTTTGTTTTCTGGATTTTTTCTTTGAATTTTCTTTATCAGATGGCGGAGTTGTTTCAATTTCTTTTGCCTTTTTCTTATTGGCATTTGATAGTTCCATAAGTGAATCTAGGAACTCCATTTCTAATCGCTTTGATGGATTGATATTGGTGGTTTCAAGTTTTGGCTGTTTAGCTTTCGGTATTGGATCCATAGCTTTAGTAAGAACAGACGCTGACTGCTTAAGAGCTTTTACTAGCTCCTTCTTCATTTTTTCCTTCCGTTTGATTTCCTTTTTACTGACCAATGGAATTTCCACCTCCTTTTCTGCATCTTTTGTAGCTTTTTCTTCTTTGTCCATCCATTTTGGTTTCTTAACTTTAACCTTCTTAGCTTGAAGTTTAGCTTTACGTTTCGCTTCATTTGCAGCCTCAATCATTTGCTCACATCGACTGAGAATATTTTGAACAGTTTCGACTTTTTCTTCTGGGTCGAAAGATTTCTTTAATTTTTTCTCTGACCTTGGTTCTTTCACTCTAATCTCTTCATCTTTATCATCTCCATCAGCCGATGATGGTGCAATAACACCACAGAAGCTATTTGATTTTCTCTTCTTCCCACTGATTTTCTTTCTTTCTTCAGCTAGATTTTCAACAAACGAATTGGATGCAGTTTCTTCTTGAAGATACACGTTTGATTCGCTTTTTTTGCTTGTTATCAGCATCTGATGGAGAAGCAGGTCGTATGATTGAAGTGCACATTGATTTTCTTGGCTTGTAGGCACCAACTTGATGGACATCTTTAACTTTTTCCAAAACATCTTCTTCGCTTATATTAAGAAGTTTAACTCCTGATGCAGATGAATTTTGATCTTGGTCTGATTGATCATCATTTACTGACGAAGAAGCTGCATTTTTCACAGAATATTTTTTAGCAGCACTAGGCTCAGCTTCTGATGAATCCTCATCGTCGAATGGTTCCTTTCGCACAGAAACACCAATTGTGAAGGAATTACGAATTGCTTTAGCTTCTTTGAGCTTTTTTTTTTTTATTTGCATGCTATTCAACGATACACTCAAACCCTTTTCGGAAACAATCTTCTGTTTCATATTTACTTCTGTTTCTTCTTCTTCTTGTGAGGAGTTATTTTCATCTTCAGAATCACTGTCTGCTTCCTATTGCTTGTGACTTTGGTTAAGCGACTTTCTCAGAACATTGCGATGTAACGTTTCGTGCAATGAAGACGATAGGCTAGTTTTTGGATCCAATTGGAAATAATTTACTTTCATTGCCTGCGATTGAGGAACTCTGATTAAGTGATGATTTGTTTCCTTGATTTTCACCAAAGAATTTTGAAGTTGATTGTTTGTTGTTTGCGGCGACATTTTCTTCATCTTCATCATCATCATCATTAGAAAATTGGGCTCCACCCTCGTCAAAACTTTCCATTTCATTGTCAGTTATTTCGGGAGATGATTTTTCGTGGTTCTCTTCTTCTGAATCAATAAAACTTTCGATTATAGCTTTTGAGGTGTTTCGAGAGACAGACTTCCGGCGGTTGATTTATTTAACTCGTTTTGTAACGAGAGAGGCGGCAATTGTTTTTCTTTCTTATCTTCTTCAGAATCAGATGAATTTTTCTGTGTGTTTTGCTGAGCAATTGACTTTCTGCGGTTTGATTTATTTAACTCGACAGGCGGCAATTGTTCTTCATTATCGTCTTCTTCAGAATCAGATGAATTTTCATTTGCTTTCTCAATAATGCTTTGCTGAGCAATTGACTTTCGTCGCTTAGATGTGTTGAGCTCGCTTGACGATTCATTTAATTGTAAACTATTTGTATCTAAGGATTTTCTTAGCTTTTTCGAAGAATTAAGCGACACTCCAGCAGAAGAATCCAATGGATTTTTAGAAGCTGACAATGTTTCCTCTGGTTCAGATCCATCATCTAATGAACGTTTTCTTTTTTCCACTGTACTTTGGTCTTCAGGGTCATTTGTTTCTTCAGTTGATGTTCGAATCAGTGATTTTCTGGATTCATTCAAAGATTTTCGAGATTTAGACTTTTCGTTTGCCTCGTTTAATGAATCAGATTTTGCTACAGATTTCCTTCGACTAACATTGTGAGCTTCTTCGTTCTCTGAAATACTAATTGACTTTCTATTCACAGACTTACTTGAATTTTTAGTGGTGTTAAATTGGTTTTCATCATCTTCGCTTTAATCTTGGGCAGTTGCAGTTATTGATTTTCGTTTTGGAGATTTAGTAAGTCTTTTCTTTTGTTCCACCAAAAGTTGGTTGAGCCAACATTTCCTTTAATTTCTGGAGTTTTTGAACTTTCACGGAAACCATATTGATAACGTAGCTTTTTCGGAGTTGATGGCTCAACACGAACTGTTCCACATGCAGTCTCTAATGTTTCTATATCTGATTCAATTCTTTTGTGTATGCTTTCGATTTTGTATTTTTGTTTATTGGATTTTTTCTTTGAATTTTCTTTATCAGATGGCGGAGTTGTTTCAATTTCTTTTGCCTTTTTTCTTATTGGCATTTGATAGTTCCATAAGTGAATCTAGGGACTCCATTTCTAATCGCTTTGATGGATTGATATTGGTGGGTTCAAGTTTTCGCTGTTTAGCTTTCGGTATTGGATCCATAGCTTTAGTAAGAACAGACGCTGAGTGCTAAAGAGCTTTTGCTAGCTCCTTCTTCAGTTTTTCCTTCCGTTTGATTTCCTTTTTACTGACCAATGGAATTTCCACCTCTTTTTCTGCATCTTTTGTGGCTTTTTCTTCTTTGTCCATCCATTTTGGTTTCTTAACTTTAACCTTCTTAGCTTGAAGTTTAGCTTTACGTTTCGCTTCATTTGCAGCCTCAATCATTTGCTCACATCGACTGAGAACATTTTGAACAGTTTCGACTTTTTCTTCTGGGTCGAAAGATTTCTTTAATTTTTTCTCTGACCTTGGTTCTTTCACTTTAATCTCTTCATCTTTATCATCTCCATCAGCCGATGATGGTGCAATAACACCACAGAAGCTATTTGATTTTCTCTTCTTCTCATTGATTTTCTTTCTTTTTCAGCTAGATTTTCAACAAACGAATTGGATGCAGTTTCTTCTTGAAGATACAGACTTGTTCGTTTGATTCGATTTTTTTGCTTGTTATCAGCATCTGATGGAGAAGCAGGTCGTATGATTGAAGTGCACATTGATTTTCTTGGCTTGTAGGCACTAACTTGATGGACATCTTTAACTTTTTCCAAAACATCTTCTTCGCTTATATTAAGAAGTTTAACTCCTGATGCAGATAAATTTTGATCTTGGTCTGATTGATCATCATTTTCTAACGAAGAAGCGGCATTTTCCACAGAATGTTTTTTAGCAGCACTAGGCTCAGCTTCTGATGAATCCTCATCGTCGGATGGTTCCTTTCGCACAGAAACACCAATTGTGAAGGAATTACGAATTGCTTTAGCTTCTTTGAGCTTTTTCTTTTTTATTTGAATGCTATTCAACGATACACTCAAACCCTTTTCGGAAACAATCTTCTGTTTCATATTTACTTCTGTTTCTTCTTCTTCTTGTGAGGAGTTATTTTCATCTTTAGAATCACTGTCTGCTTCCTATTGCTTGTGACTTTGGTTAAGCGACTTTCTCAGAACATTGTGATGTAACGTTTCGTGCAATGAAGACGATAGGCTAGTTTTTGGATCCAATTGGAAATAATTTACTTTCATTGCCTGCGATTGACTTTCTACGCGAAGAGGAACTCTGATTAAGTGATGATTTGTTTCCTTGATTTTCACCAAGGAATTTTGAAGTTGATTGTTTGTTGTTTGCGGCGACATTTTCTTCTTCTTCATCTTCATCATCATCATCATCATTAGAAAATTGGGCTCCACCCTCGTCAAAACTTTCCATTGCATTGTCAGTTATTTCGGGAGATGATTTTTCGTGGTTCTCTTCTTCTGAATCAATAGAACTTTCGATTATAGCTTTTGAGTTGTTTCGAGAGACAGACTTCCGGCGGTTTGATTTATTTAACTCGTTTTGTAACGAGAGAGGCGGCAATTGTTTTTCTTTCTTATCTTCTTCAGAATCAGATGAATTTTTCTGTGTGTTTTGCTGAGCAATTGACTTTCTGCGGTTTGATTTATTTAACTCGACAGGCGGCAATTGTTCTTCATTATCGTCTTCTTCAGAATCAGATGAATTTTCATTCATTAATTTTCATGTGCTTTCTCAATAATGCTTTGCTGAGCAATTGACTTTCTGCGGTTTGATTTATTTAACTCGACAGGCGGCAATTGTTCTTCATTATCGTCTTCTTCAGAATCAGATGAATTTTCATTTGCTTTCTCAATAATGCTTTGCTGATCAATTGACTTTCATCACTTAGATTTGTTGAGCTCGCTTGACGATTCATTTAATTGTAAACTATTTGTATCTAAGGATTTTCTTAGCTTTTTCGAAGAATTAAGCGACACTCCAGCAGAAGAATCCAATGGATTTTCAGAAGCTGACAATGTTTCCTCTGGTTCAGATCCATCATCTAATGAAAGTTTTGTTTTTTCCACTGTACTTTGGTCTTCAGGGTCATTTGTTTCTTCAGTTGATGTTCGAATCAGTGATTTTCTGGATTCATTCAAAGATTTTAGAGATTTAGACTTTTCGTTTGCCTCGTTTAATGAATCAGATTTTGCTACAGATTCCCTTCGAATAACATTGTGAGCTTCTTCGTTCTCTGAAATACTAATCGACTTTCTATTCACAGACTTTCTTGAATTTTTAGTGGTGTTAAATTGGTTTTCATCATCTTCGCTTTCATCTTGGGCAGTTGCAGTTATTGATTTTCGTTTTGGAGATTTTGTAAGTCTTTTCTTTTGTGGTGATTGTTGTTGCTCATTTTTTTGTAAGTCATCATTACTACTATCACCACTCTCAGCTGTACTTAGTTTCCTTGACTTTTTCGGCGATTTCGATTCATCTTTCGAGTTACTCTTTTTATTCAAGGACTTCCTCACATTTTGTTGAGATTTTCCAAACTATCCGATGGATTTATGGATTTATTCAATGGTGTTTCAGTAATAAGCTCAAAATCTGCTTCGCAAGCTAAATCTTCGGTTGTTAAGGATTTCTTCCTTGGAGACTGAGTGAGACGCTTTGGCGACTTAATATTATTGTTTTAGATGATTTCATTGATAATGTGGCTTTAAATAGTTCCATTAAAAAATCAAGAGTTTCGATTAAAAAAGAGAATCTAAGTAGTACCGATATGAAAAAGGAAAACGAATCAACTCCGAAAAAGAAATCTCCAAAATTATCAACTTCGGGAAATAATTCAAGGAGAAGAAGTATCAATATTGAAATACCTAGTCCAAGTAAAAATGCAGAAGATAACACGCCAGTTAAATCCGCATCAAAGAGAGATTCTTTACGAAAAGAAAACACCCCAGAGGAGCAAAAAGGTAGTGTAAAGAAAACCAAAAGTGCTCAAAAAGGAAAACAATCGAGTGATGCTAAAGAATCGCCATTGGTCTTTGATAAAATGGAAACATCAGGTTAAAGTCCTTCTAGGAAAAATCTCTCTTACATCCCTGCAGAGACAGGCGTTGCACGACTTAGCCTTTCGGATACTAAAAACCAATCCAGTCCAGCAAAGTCTGTTCAATCGGCAAAAAAAAGACCAGCTAAGAAAAACCATCTAGAACCATTGAAAAACGTTGCATTCAATGAAGAAGAAGACGAAAATAAAGTTAAAAGTGTATACCCAAAGACACCGGGTTTGGTTAAAAGCAAGAGTTATATTCTAGATGGATCATCAAATGATGTCGATAAAGATGAAACTTACAAATCTAGAAAAGATCAGTCCTTTGAGGCAAACAACGGTACAAAATCTGACAAAGAAAACTCAGATAACGAAGAAGAAATGACAGGTCTTGACTCAAAAACACCCTACAAATTGAAACTAAAGGCAGTTGAGAGCAGCACACCCATTCAAAACTCCCCGCAAAAGCAGAACAAAACATCAGATCTCCATTAACAACAACAAAAAGAGAAATCAGCTAAGGGAGAACAACAACAACAAGAAGAAGGAGTTACTGCTTTTCCCAAGTCCTGGACTAGGTCTGTGTCCGGATCTGTTGCAAATACATCGAAAATCGATTGTATTCTGCCTGAGAAATCTATGGAAGAAAAACAAATACTGCAAAAAACCAATAAATCACAAAGTAATTCATCAAAGAACAGCAGCACAAGTAACAAGCGTTCCCATGATCCAGACGTTTCCGAAGCCGAAGACGATATGCTCGAAGAAGACTGTGAAGAATATGATGATGATGACGATGAGGATGAGGAAAACAACCAAAATGCAGAAAAAACTATATTCCTAGATGATGAAGCAATGGAAATAGCTGATGGTGAAGAATCTATGGACTCCGAAGAAAGGGCATACTTGGAAGAGAACGAAGTTCCAGAATATGATGAATCAATTGGCAGTCAGGACAGTGAAGACGAAGGTGATGATTGTGATGATGAGCCTGACGAAGAAGATGCTGCATTTGTAGTTTCCGATAATGAAGCTGTCGAAGAACTTCTAAGCTCTGAAGATGAAGTCGAAGTGAAATTAAAAACATCCCAACAAAAACCATACAAACGAATTTATCAAGAGACTCAATCATCAGATGAAGAAGAAGTTGTACCTGGCAAAGATGACACTGACTTTTGTTTGTTGGTTGATTCTTCCGCAGAAGTGGGTGATAAATCTTTAAATAAGTCATTGAAAAATAATGCTGCTGATATCAAAAACAAATCGACCATAGACAAATCTTTGAAAGAAGTCAATAGCAACGATATCGATAAGAAGACTGTTGAGCAAGAAGAAGATGTATCCAAAAACAAAAATGAAGATAAAGACGGTGCAGCTGAACCACCTACTAAAGATATTAGTGAAAATAATACTTCGAAGAAGGTTTCAAGGAAATCGGAAAGTAAAAGCAAGGCTGATGTTGAAGACATTCCATCAGAAGGAGAAAGTAAGCTCAAACTATCTGTTGACGATAATGATTCAGATACAGATATGCAAGAAGAAGAAGATGCAAAATGTCAAAAGAAGCCAGAAGCATCAACAAATGTTGAAGAGGGAAAAGAAACCAGTCTACAGAAGTCACCTAAAAAGAATAATAATAAGTCGCCAAAGCGTCTCACTCAGTCTCCAAGGAAGAAATCCTTAACAACCGAAGATTCAGCTTGCGAAGCAGATTTTGAGCTTATTACTGAAACATCATTGAATAAATCAAGAAAATCCATAAATCCATCGGATAGTTTGGAAAATCTCAACAAAAGTGTGAGAAAGTCCTTGAATGAAAAGAGTAACTCGAAAGATGAATCGAAATCGCCGAAAAAGTCAAGGAAACTAAGTACAGCTGAGAGTGGTGATAGTAGTAATGATGACTTACAAAAAAATGAGCAACAACAATCACCACAAAAGAAAAGACTTACTAAATCTCCAAAACGAAAATCAATAACTGCAACTGCCCAAGATGAAAGCGAAGATGATGAAAACCAATTTAACACCACTAAAAATTCAAGAAAGTCTGTGAATAGAAAGTCGATTAGTATTTCAGAGAACGAAGAAGCTCACAATGTTAGTCGAAGGAAATCTGTAGCAAAATCTGATTCATTAAAAGAGGCAAACGAAAAGTCTAAATCTCGAAAATCTTTGAATGAATCCAGAAAATCCCTGATTCGAACATCAACTGAAGAAACAAATGACCCTGAAGACCAAAGTACAGTGGAAAAAACAAAACTTTCATTAGATGATGGATCTGAACCAGAGGAAACATTGTCAGCTTCTGAAAATCCATTGGATTCTTCTGCTGGAAAGTCGCTTAATTCTTCGAAAAAGCTAAGAAAATCCTTTGATCAAAATAGTTTACAATTAAATGAATCGTCAAGCGAGCTCAACAAATCTAAGCGACGAAAGTCAATTGCTCAGCAAAGCATTATTGAGAAAGCAAATGAAAATTCATCTGATTCTGAAGAAGACGATAATGAAAAAAAAGTGCCGCCTGTCGAGTTAAATAAATCAAACCGCAGAAAGTCAATTGCTCAGCAAAGCATTATTGAGAAAGCAAAGGAAAATTCATCTGATCCAGAAGATGATAATGAAGAACAATTGCCGCCTGTCGAGTTAAATAAATCAAACCGCAGAAAGTCAATTGCTCAGCAAAACACACAGAAAAATTCATCTGATTCTGAAGAAGATAAGAAAGAAAAACAATTGCCGCCTCTCTCGTTACAAAACGAGTTAAATAAATCAAACCGCCTGAAGTCTGTCTCTCGAAACAACTCAAAAGCTATAATCGAAAGTTCTATTGATTCAGAAAAAGAGAACCACGAAAAATCATCTCCCGAAATAACTGACAATGCAATGGAAAGTTTTGACGAGGGTGGAGCCCAATTTTCTAATGATGATGATGATGAAGATGAAGAAGAAGAAAATGTCGCCGCAAACAACAAACAATCAACTTCAAAATTCCTTGGTGAAAATCAAGGAAACAAATCATCACTTAATCAGAGTTCCTCTTTGCGTAGAAAGTCAATCGCAGGCAATGAAAGTAAATTATTTCCAATTGGATCCAAAAACTAGCCTATCGTCTTCATTGCACGAAACGTTACATCGCAATGTTCTGAGAAAGTCGCTTAACCAAAGTCACAAGCAAAAGGAAGCAGACAGTGATTCTGAAGATGAAAATAACTCCTCACAAGAAGAAGAAGAAACAGAAGTAAATATGAAACAGAAGATTATTTCCGAAAAGGGTTTGAGTGTATAGTTGAATAGCATTCAAATAAAAAAGAAAAAGCTCAAAGAAGCTAAAGCAATTCGTAATTCCTTCACAATTGGTGTTTCTGTGCGAAAGGAACCATCCGACGATGAGGATTCATCAGAAGCTGAGCCTAGTGCTGCTAAAAAACATTCTGTGGAAAATGCCGTTTCTTCGTTAGAAAATGGTGATCAATCAGACCAAGATCAAAATTCATCTGCATCAGGAGTTAAACTTCTTAATATAAGCGAAGAAGATGTTTTGGAAAAAGTTAAAGATGTCCATCAAGTTAGTGCCTACAAGCCAAGAAAATCAATGTGCACTTCAATCATACGACCTGCTTCTCCATCAGATGCTGATAACAAGCAAAAAAAGAAGAAACTGCATTCAATTCGTTTGTTGAAAATCTAGCTGAAGAAAGAAAGAAAATCAGTGGGAAGAAGAGAAAATCAAATAGCTTCTGTGGTGTTATTGCACCATCATCGGCTGATGGAGATGATAAAGATGAAGAGATTAAAGTGAAAGAACCAAGGTCAGAGAAAAAATTAAAGAAATCTTTCGACCCAGAAGAAAAAGTCGAAACTGTTCAAAATGTTCTCAGTCGATGTGAGCAAATGATTGAGGCTGCAAATGAAGCGAAACGTAAAGCTAAACTTCAAGCTAAGCAGGTTAAAGTTAAGAAACCAAAATGGATGGACAAAAAAGAAAAAGCCACAAAAAATGCAGAAAAGGAGGTGGAAATTCCATTGGTCAGTAAAAAGGAAATCAAACGGAAGGAAAAAATGAAGAAGGAACTAGCAAAAGCTCTTAAGCAGTCAGCGTCTGTTCTTACTAAAGCTATGGATCCAATACCGAAAGCTAAACAGCCAAAACTTGAAACCACCAATATCAATCCATCAAAGCGATTAGAAATAGAGTTCCTAGATTCACTTATGGAACTATCAAATGCCAATAAGAAAAAGGCAAAAGAAATTGAAACAACTCCGCCATCTGATAAAAAAATTCAAAGAAAAAATCCAATAAACAAAAATACAAAATCGAAAGCATACACAAAAGAATTGAATCAGATATAGAAACATTAGAGACTGCATGTGGAACAGTTCGTGTTGAGCCATCAACTCCGAAAAAGCTACGTTATCAATATGGTTTCCGTGAAAGTCCAAAAACGCCAGAAATTAAAGGAAATGTTGGCTCAACCAACTTTTGGTGGAATTTATTCCAAAATTAAAGTAGTCAACTTTGAATTTATAAAAAGAACAACTTTAATTTCCTGAAAATATAGTTAAATTATACATTAGCAATTCCTATACAATATTATTTTATTCTATTTTATTACGTTTAGTTGCCAACTTATATATTAATTTACTTTAAGCGTTTGTTCTCTGATTTTAATTTGATTATAAAGCTTACTTAACTTGCTTTGCTAGTGACTTTTCTCAAAATGGTAGATTTAATGCATATTTCTAAATTTCCGGTGTTCAACAGCTAAAAGTTTAAGAGTGAGATAGATACTAAGCTAGTATAATATATATTGCGCCTTTTCTTGGAATTAAAAGAAATAGTAGTGCCATGAAAGGTGGTTCCAAGTTCGCTTAACACTCCCCCGGTAACTGGGTTAGGATCCAGCTTACCACTTCCATCGAACTGGTGAACCTCAAGGACTGCAAGCTTAACAACTGGGCGAGTATAAATCCCAGTATGGTCCCATATTTTCCAGAAATCACCTGGAGAACTTTACCTTTAGGCCAAGACTTCCTCGGATTGTTTTGGTCAACGATTACTACGATATCGCCTACTTGCAAAGGTTTCTGTGGTGAGTACCATTTAGTTCGCCGGGTCAAGTCAGGCAAATATTCGCGAATCCATCTTTGCCAAAAAGTTTGCGCATACTTTTCAGCTGCTAACCAATTCTTTTTAATGGCTGCTCCGTCATCTACAAGAGGTTGACACAAATTTTCTTGATTTGCATAACCAACCAATAAATGATTTGGAGTCAGTGCCTCATGATTCTCACTATCTATGGGTACGTAGCTTCAGGGTCGTGAATTCACGATGCTTTCAATTTCTGTCATCATGCTCGTCAATAGCTCGTCATTGGGGTTCCGGGTTAGAGATATTTCTACTAGGGTTTGTTTTACAGATCTTACCATACGCTCCCAGCACCCACCCAATTGGGGGGCTGCTGGGGGAATGAAGTTCCACTTCAGCTCAAGTTCAAACTCTTTGGCTAATACGTGTCCGTTCAACTCATTTAAGGCTTGCTGTAGTTCTTTACTTGCACCTCGAAACAGACTGTAAACTATCTCTATGTGGATTGCGCGTAGTGTCAAACATGTTAACAGCATAGCCCATCTTTTTTCAACACGCCTGCCGACTTTAACGTAGAGCGGCCCGAAGTAATCCACTCCGGTGTAGGAAAAGGGTCTCTGGAATGGTTGAAGACGAGCATAGGGTAGGTTGGCCATGCGAGGAGGCAACGGTTTGGTTCTGTTGTTCTTGCAGTGTTGACATTGTTGCTGGACTTTTTTCAAAATACGTCTCAAGTTTGGGATGTAATAATCTCGCCGAAGTTCGTTAATCACTGTCTCCTTGAAGAGGTGGTGAAATCTGAGGTGACATTCATAAATTACTAGGTGAGTGATTTTGTGGTCTTTCGGTAAAATAATTGGTCGTTTAGTTTCAAATGGAACATTGCGTATTGCGTCTAGGTAGGGTGAAAGCTTATATAGTGAACTGGCTTTATTGATGCTAACCTCATTTTTGGAAACTATTCCAGTGACTAGAGCTTCAAATTCGTTGGCAAAACCTTCTTTTTGACAAAGTTGAAGGAGATATTTTCTTGCCGCTTCCTTTTCATCAAGGATTGATTCGTCTTCTTCACGTAAAGCGTTTGGTTTACACCATTTTTTTACGAAGATTCTTACGAAGCGATATATATATATCATTGTTTTGAGCAGACTTGTCCATCTTGAGAACCGGTAGACACTAGACATCTATTACACGTGAATTTGTTGTAGCGCAATGTACGAAACATTCTTTAATTTCTTCTGAACCCTCACTATCCGAGGAGAAATCTGGACCTTCTATTGCAAGAGGAAGAGGGTTGTGGTACAAAAATGTTGGTCCTTTATACCATCTGCTTGAAGAACTGAATTCGCAATTATTCTTAATTTTTGATGCATCGTCAGCAACGTTATCCTTTGTGGAAACCCAGTTCCACTCGTTAGCGTTTGAGCTTTCAAGTATTTCTCCAATTCGAATGGCCACAAAACTTTTAAATTTTTTGTTATTTGACTTAATCCAGCTGATTACGACTTGAGAATCTGTCCAAAATGTGACCTTATCGAAATGTATTGTGTGACTGTTTTGTATAAACTTTGAAAGTCTGACTCCCAATACAGCCGCTTCTAACTCAAGCCGAGGAATTGAAAGCGTTTTTATTGGCGCTACTTTCGTTTTCGCGCTGATAAGGGAACATTCAACCTCATCTTTAGTAGAGACTCTCATGCAGGGCCGGACAAAGCATATGTGCAAGATGTGCAAATGCACAGGCCGCAGAATTCTGGGGGCGCATTGCCAGGAGCAAGAAAATGTAATCTGATCTTGCGCAAACAAATAGGTGCTACTATTTGCCATTTTTTGAACCACAAACATTCTTAAAATAATCTCAAAAAAACATCCATCACAACTGTCCTAAGTTACATATCTCTTGCGCACTAACTAACATCACTTTCATTGTTGCATTTAATAAAAATTTAAGTCAATATACCGCAGTACTAAAAATACTACCTATGTACCTAATTTCCACATATTTCACCCTGTTCGTACAAGAGAAAAAATGGAAAAATCTCAACACAAAAAAGTTCCATGCAAGAGAAAAAAAGAAAAAATCTCAACACAAAAAAGTTCCATGCCATCTCATAATGTGCAAGATTCATTTCATGCACACCGAGTCCCAAAATTAACATAGAGAGTATGACGAAGCAAAATACTTATTCATATCGAATCGTATGGGCTAGTACGTGCAGGTTTTGTATCAAGCACCGTACCTGAATGTGAGTTCTCATCTACAAAAAAAAAACAACAAAAAACACTCCATATATATATATGTATATACATATCGTCCCCTCAGAAGCAAACTGTCGTAACTCAAAATTCTTAGTTTTCCAGAAAAGCGATTTGAATAATTTTGAATCTTAAAAAATGATTTTTTATCTGGATTTTATCTAAGGAGCTTAAAGTGGTAGAACAAAAAAAATTTAATTTTTTGTCCTCTATCAAATGGTATAATTAAATTTTTAAAAATCTTTAAAAAAAACAAAAAAATGCAAGACTTATGACGTTTGGATTAAAAATAATTACGGTTTTGGTGTGAGAAATGACGTATAACGAAAAGTGTCACTTTTCCTAAAACTTAATTTTCATACTTCAATAATATTTTTTTAGATAAGTGTCACAAATAACAAAGTGTCACTTTTCCTAAAAATTAATTATATCATACCTCAATAATATTCTTTAAGATAAGTGCCACAAATAAAAAAGTGTCGAAAATAAAACTGAGCTCTTCGTTTCATTCATTCATTCTTCGGCTGACATAGTGACATGAAACTGAAAATGTCATTTTACTGATGAATAGTTCAGGGACGTTATTAAAAATGCACAACGACACTTTCGCCCTCACGCCTTCAGTTTAAGAAGTATTATTATGACAGTTTGACCAAAAGATAGCATTTTTTTTACTGATTTTTTCTGTATACCTAACTCAAAATCGCAAATTTTTGAGTTATGACAGTTTGCTTCTGAGGGGACGATATATGGAGTGTCTTTGATTTGTAGTAGAAGGTAGCACAGCAACCTATCTGCTCTCATTTTTCTGAGGCATTTTTTTTTAGATGAGAAATGAATGTGCATGAAATGAATCTTGCACATATGAGATGGCATGGAACTTTTTTGTGTTGAGATTTTTTCTCTTGTATGAACAGGGTGAAATATTTGGAAATATATGTAGGTAGGTAGGTATGGTCAATGGATGTCCAAGTTTTCTTTTTTGCACACTGAGTATCGAAACTAACATGGGAGATATTTAAAAAAAACTTCTTCATACGGAATCATATGGGAGCGTGCAGGTTTTCTTATTGCACACACTATATCTGTGTAAAGCCTAGTACATACTTCCTCGTGAAGTGAACGTTCGCCAGTGGAGAAAGTGAACTTTTGAAATTGCTCACTGGTACACACTTGTGAATACACGTTGTGAACATTTGTATTCTATTTCATATAAATGCATTTTAACTTTTTTTTTTAAAACCACACGCAAAGCAGCCACAAACTTTAAATGAGGAATCAGTATCAGTATTCAGTACAAATTGAAAACTGTCCTTTTTTTTGTAACCAAATGTCAAAGCTTCACCAACAGTTCCCGTACATTTTGCACGTGAATTTGTTCTCCACTCAGCTTCACGAGCACGTTCACGGGTGAACCAAAAACCGAAATTTGTATGGGTTCACGAGATGGTTCACAAGTATGTACTAGGCTTAAGAGTTTACAGGAGATGAAAATTTTATTAGAATGGAGAAGGAGCATAGAGTGAAAATATTAAAGAGGGATGAATCTATGTGGATGTGGAGTCGAATCGTTCTTGTGCAGGCAGTTTGTTTTTTGTTTTTTTTTTTTGAAAGTTATTGACTGTTGTAACGGCTACTTTTAATGTACGAGTATATCTAGTCTGGTGCAGAATGCAGATTGTTCCAATTGTGTTTTCGATTTGTTGGTTAATTTGTAATAAATAGCTAATAGTTAAAGAGTTAATAGAAGTGACGTATTTTGTGAAAGTATTTAGGTACCTATTATTCGTGTTTCCAATAGGTATGGATAGGAAAAAGCTTTCGGGGGCAGAATTTAGAAAAAGGAGAAGGCTTGTTGAGGCCGAAAATAAAAAACAGAGTAGAAATATCTCAAAATTTTTAAAACGCAGCGAGGAACAAGCAGATGGAGAAAATGTAAGTACCTGTTCTTAATAATACTATTGATGAGGTGCAGGCAGGAAATAATATCGATGAGGTGCAAGCAGGCCCGTCGAGAGGAATTCCGGGCCCGGGACGGAAAAATCTCGTCCCCCCTCATATTTATCATTTTTTTAAAAGTTTATGCCTACTGATATGGTACGTTCTAATTTCAATTACGAATAGCATGAAATTGGTTGGAATTAACGGAAATAATCATTTTTTGTTTGAAAAATTAACCGAAAAAAGTGTTAATCATCAAATCAATCTCACGGGTATCGTCCAGTTTAGTTGAAATAGAAGATAGATAGAAAATAATTCTACATGCGATTAGATCAGAATCCGAACAGAATCATACATTCAATTCGATATTGCCAACGACATGTTAGTAACTGATAATACGGTCGATTTAAAAAAAAAAGCATGAAGATCTATTACCTACTATGAAAATAAAATAGAGCGAAGTAAAAGTATTTCAAATTTGTCTTTAAAAAAAAAACTAAGTATTTTAAAAGTTTTACATTAAATACTCTTTATTGTTTTTCTTTATATTAAAATATTATTACAATGTTTTATTAGAATGAGTTTCCATTCAATGAAATATTTTCATTTGGTAAACGAGCTTTCCTAGCTTTCTGAGCAGCAAAACAACTCATAATTGCGTTGAAATTCAGTTCCCTTGCCAAAGGTGCTTCGATGCATAGTGTAGCAAGTCCAGAAACACGATCTTGTGATGAGCACGAATGATGAAAATTCTTTGTTCTGGCAAGGACGCTAAATTAACGTTCGGCACTAGCTACGGTTACAGGTATGGTGGAAAACACACGGAGAGCAACACAAATGTTGGGGTGGGGAAAATCGTCTCCAAGTTCTGGGAATAAATAGCATTGAGCAAACTCATTGGCGGAAGTTCTGCTTCAAAATTGGCTTCATAAATGTGTTTTAGATGAATTACTTCTTCTTTAAGCCCTTGAAACACATGCGAGTTATACTTTTGGATGAACCTTGTAGCAGAGTTTTTAATCTCAAGTTCGTCCATTGTTGAAAACTGTCATAAAAATGAAAATGTAGCATTCAAATTTTTCATCGTATGGAACCGACGAGAAATTTCAGATATAATTGAATCAACTATGACGTAAAAGGTGTTTCTCTTGAAATTTATTTCTTCGTCTGTTTCTATTTGCTTTCCAGCTCCTCGGTTTTCTTCAAAATGTCTCTTTAATTGCCTTTTTCGGTTCGATGGAAACGATTTTGGAACATCCCCCAATCCAGTAGCAACTGCTTTGCATTGAGATAAAAATTGATCGCATCCGTTTTGAATAATGTTCAAATGAAGATCAAGTTGTCGAGATCTCGAATTTCAACGTCAATAGTACTGTTTCTGGCTCGAAGAAGGAAACTTCCTTTATTTATAGCGCTAAGAACCTTGCACCAAATCAAAGACATCACGACGCATTCAAATTTGTGCATATATTTTAAAACGCCATTTACATCTCTTCGAGCTTCAGCAGTTAAATTCATATCACTTAAGGCTTCTAATGATGTTCTAAGGTTTTTCAGATGATTTTCAGATGATTTCACTGCCTCAATTCTAGCTGACCATCTTGTATTGGAAAGTTTGTGAAGGGATCCGGGCACATTTTTCTTAAGAATTTGCCAACTTTGAGCACTGCTGCTAAACAAAAAATGTGCATTATTTGGCTCCCCAATAAGATTATTGCTATCGCCTCGTAGTCCTAGTCCCCTTTCGCTAAGGAAGAAAATGGTGTCCAATATTATTATAAGTAAGTAAGTAAGTAAGTAAGTAATTTTTTTATTTATAAATATTTTAATACAGTTTGAATAAACATAACGAATTTTATAAAGCTTTGGCATAGCCGTCAGCTCAGTTGGCAAAGTATATAAAGCGATTTTAGTTTATATAATAAAATTTAAATGAATTGATTTAAATAAATTCAGTCATTAAAAGATTTCTGTACTTATAAATTGAATTTAAAAAACAGTACAATAATTTCCAATTTACACCATTTAATAATTCTATTGTCTCTTGCATTGTAAAACTGTTTTTCTGGAAAAATCTTAGTCTTTGGTGTCTTAACACTGGGCAAATGCTTATAAAATGGAAGCAGTCTTCTTTCGCTTTCATGTTGCATAGAGTACAGAATTGCTGGAAATTTCCGTTGTATGGACTGCCATTTAAGGTTAGAAGCTCACATCTGGATTTGAATATTAACGATATTTCTTTATAGCTGAATGTGTTTTCAAAATAATTATTGCTTAAAAGGTTATGATTTAGTTGTGAGTAAATTATTCTGCTCTCAGACTGCTCAGCCTCTGCTACTAATTTTTCTCGGACAAAGTCTTCGTGTTTTTGAATTATCTTGTAAAGCTGCTCCTTTAGTTGAGCCAAGTTATTCAAATCAAATTGGATAACTTCTCCACAGCTATCGCCAATATTTTGCCATTTTGCAACCCACCAGTCCTTATTCCGCATTTCATAAAGGAGCATTTTCTTTGTCAAACGAGCATCTGAATGTGAAGCAACTTTATAGATGTAGTCGGCCTGCATCTTAAGGGTGTTGGTAAACAGTTTTGCAACCCCCGTTTCTAAATAAATTGCGTAGTTAGGTGTTCCATTTGGCAGATTAAAAAGTTTTTTTAAAAAATTTCTTTGGAGCTTTTCTACTGCTTCAAATTCATCCGTTCCCCAAACTTGTGCCGCGTAACAAAGAGATGTTTTAACAACACATTCAAATATTTTGTATTTAGCTGACAGCAATACATTTTGGTTTGAGAAAATATTCCTCCATGTCATATTCAGCAAGCTTTGCGAAGATTTCGCCTTGTCAATTAGATGATTTTTGAAATCCATCGTTTTGTTCAATTTCACGCCCAAATAATTGTAATCTTTAGTGATTTCAAGACGATGGCCATTGAAGAAGCAACCTTCTCTAACCAAACTGTGAGAAGATCTTGTGAATACCATGATTTTGGATTTTTCAGTATTTATTGCAAGTCCCCATGTGTTGCAGTATGTTGATAACCGATTTATCATAAGCTGCAAATTTTCTGGTGACTCTGAAAGGATCACTAGATCATCTGCATAGAGTAGAACATTGATTGTAGTGTCAGCTATCCGAATCCCACCAGGAAGATGTTTGCCAATATCGTTAATAAACAACGCAAACAGTAAAGTACTCAAAGGGCATCCTTGTTTAACACCAGTGTTAGTATCAAACCATTGTGAGAACGTAGATCCATCCCAAACCGCTGCTTCTGTACCAGTATACATATTCCTTAATACATTTAAAAGTTTTGAGGAGATTCCGAGTTGAGAGAGTTTAAAAAAAAGTGCATTTCTGTTCACAAGGTCGAAAGCTGCCTTAAAATCAACAAAAAAAGCGTAAATCTTCTTGTTTCTGGATTGGAATGCTTTGACAATTGACGTTAAAACAAATATCTGATCCACAGTACAATAGTTTTTTCTGAAACCCGCTTGAAAGTCAGTTAAAATGCTGTTATTATCAGCCCACTTTTCTATTCTGTTCACTAAAACACCGCAAAATATTTTAGCCATAACATTTATAAATGATATTCCCCTATAATTTTCGACGTTGTTTGGATCACCTTTCTTATGAATAGGGAAAATAACAGATTTTTTGAACGAAGAGGGAATAAAGCCGGTTGAAAGAATCTTGTTGAAAAGCTGCTTTAGCTTATCAATGAAAGCTGGTGTTGCATTTTTGAAATATTCGTATGGAATTCCGTCTTCGCCTGGTGCTTTTCCATCTTTTGCTCTTTGAAGTACGATTTTTATTTCATTTATGTCTATTTCACAGTCCAAAGTTTCTTCAATAACCAGTGGTTCTGCATAAGCAAAGGACAAATCAGATTGATTTGAGAGCAGGTTTTTAAAGTGGTATGAAAGATGATCTGCAGACATATTTGTACCAATTACAAAGTTGGATCCATTTATTTCTTTGGCTAAATTCCAAAAATCTTTCGAATTACTGGCCAGACTTAAAGATTTTGCTTGAGCATTTTCAAATTCAGCTTTTTTTGTGCGGCATAATTGCTTGTACTTGGAGTTTGATTCAACGTACCATTTTCTCAGTTCCTCGGTATAACAGTTTCGTAGTGCTTGTAAAAGGGCAAATGATTTTTTTCGGGCTTTCATACATTCTTTATCAAACCACTTTTTCTTGAATTTTGTAATACAAGCAGAAGGTTGAGCTGGTGAAGAATTTCTTATACACGATATAATTTCCTTTGAAAACAATTCTATAGATCCATTAACTGAAGAAGTCTCTGAAATATGTATATCTAGATTACTTTGGTAGGTATTCAAGCTTTCATTCTTCCATTTAAGTCTTGGTAGTAACTTTAGATTTTGTTGTTGAAATGTATTTTCATCGTTCCATTCTAATACAAGAGGCATATGATCAGAATAGGTTTTATACTCAACTACAAATTTTGAAACCAAGTTAATCCAATCATTATTCGCTGTGCAAAAGTCGATAACAGATTTCCCTTGTCCTCCAAGAAAAGTGTAGTGGCCCTCCGTATCACCATAAGTGCATCCATTTAAAACGATACATTCGTACATTTGCAGCATTTCTAAAAGATCCAGACCATTTTGATTGCAGATATCATCTTTCGACAGACGATTGATTGTTGAGATAAAAGTATTGCTTAAAGGTTGCGTGGTGTGTATTTGCATACTACTTATTCTGGCATTGAAATCCCCGATTAAAATAACACTTTTATTGGCGATGTGATTCATAATGTTGTTTAATTTTTCAAAATCATCTTTCCACTTGTTGCAATTAATGTAAATCGGAAAAATAAACATATTATTTCTCTGTAAGAGTTTTACTATAGTAGTGCCTTCTAGTTCTACAAAATCATGAATATTTAGGAGTGTAGTTTTGATTCCATAGACGCTTCCTCCACTTGCACGCCCTCTAGTTGATGTTTTAGTTGCTGCGTTCCATACAAGTTTGAATCCATTAAAAAGACTTTTAAATTTTAGAGAATTTTCGTTCATAGAATGTGTTTCGAATAGAAAAAATACATCAAATGATTTAATATAATTAAAGAAATCGGAAAAAAGAATTTTGTTATTGAGACCTGATATATTATACGATAAAATTTTAGAACTAAAACTATTTGAGCTGACGGCTTCTAAATCTCAGTTTCGTACTAAAGTACTATAATTTGGTTTAGGTGACATCCCTGGTGGTGCAGAATTATTTAATCTAGTACGATCACTTTGACGTTCAGAAGTATTTGTTGACATAATCGTTTTTTTGACAGCTTCAAAGTTTATTTTACCAAACAATCGCTGTAGTTCTTCTTCTCCATCGTTTTGATTTATTTTAAGAATATTATCACAATTTAAATAAAATAGTTTATTTCCTACCACAAGATTGTTGTTTTTTATTTGTACTTTTTCGTTTGGTTTATGTGATATGATTTTACGGCGGTAACCTAGTAAGATTCGACGTTTTAATTGCATCTGTTTTGTCAGATCTCGTTGGACGTAAATACCTGAGCCTTTTAGTTTTGAGCAATTTGTTAACATTTTGTTTGCCATTGCATTTGAGCCGGTGTTAATTTTCAATTTAACAATATTGTTATTTTCGCTAAGTTTAATTGCTTCCGGCATATCGTTTGTACCCAAACCGCCAAGAAGAAGTTGAGTTACACTACGTACTCTTTCCTGTGGATCAGTATCATCTTTTGGTATAGAGAATATAAGATTTTTTCCTTTGAGTTCTCTACTCTGCGATTCAAGTTCATCCTCTAAAATATTACAACGTTCTTCAAACCGTTGGACTTTTATTGCGAGTTCTTCGTTTTGTTTACGTAAAGAACTTATTTCGGCATTAAGCATATTGACGTCATCTTTTGTGGCTAACTTGGCGGTCGCCTTCGCAAGCTCTGTATAGATTGAGTCGTCAATAATTGCCTTAATTTTTTGGAAGTCGATTGCCGACAGTGACATGATTGAGTGTGGCCTATAAATTTTGGTTGCTCTATCAGAATCAAGTTCTGAATCGGAAAGGTCCTCGATGGAAATTTGGTGGTTCTTCCTTTTGTTTTCGGTCATGTGACTTGATGACATACGGGTTTTTCTTTTGTCCTTTTTAAAGTTTATTTAAACTGTGTTACCTGTTATATTTTAATTGTCCTTTATTGCGATAGATAATTTTTCAAGTAGAAACCATTTGTTAACAATGAAAAAAGCAAAAACTAGTGGGTTAAACTGATTTTATTTAAAAAAAATTCAAGAGCACTTCAACAACACTTTTATTCACTTGCAAACCATGGTTGCCCCAATATATTTATATTTAGAATTCCTTGCTATTTTTGTATGCCTGGTTTAATATACACACTTTGAAGTGATTTGATATCCTTTAAATCTTCAGTAAACAATTTATTCAAAATATTAATTAATTAATATTACGGAAACCACAATTGAAAAACGTTTGCGTGGGATTTTCCGGTCCCCCGAAACCGAATCAAAAATTTCGTTCCCAGCAGAAACAAAAATAGAAGAAAAGAAACTTTATAAAACAGAAACCGAAATAAATATTTGTGTTTTGTTGTAAGTTGCCGGGCCCCTTATTTTGATTTTAAAAATTTTAAAAATAAAACAAATTTGAAATGTACGTTAAATTAAGTAAGAAAAGCGAAACAATTTATTATAACTTTCTTTCAATAGTTCAGAGTTGCCCAATTTTTCATTAAATATAAACAAAAATGTATACGCCAATAATGATCAGGGGCCCAGATCGGCAAGCTTGTGACTGAAAGATTGGTAGATAACATGCAAACAGGGGCCCGATTGCGAAAGCATGAATGATTTTAAATTTTCTGGCCCCTAAAAATAAGTGGGAATAGGTATGTTGATGATGAATTTAGACTACCTATATTGAAAAAAAACACTCTCCTCAATGCTTTTAATTTTACGGGCCCCTAGAAAATCCAGGGCCCGGGGGGTTTCCAGGAGAGCACATGAGGAGAATTACGAATCAAGAAACCCAAAATAAGTATTTAAGCAAAAACATACAAAATTAAATTATAAGTATTTTTTCCACAGCCATTAGCAATTATTGTAGACTCTACAACCGATAAAAGTCGTGTAGAACAAGTTAATATTGTCGTTAGGTTTGTACATAAGAATCAGAAAACTTTTACAGTGAATGAGCATTTCTAAGGGTTTTTGAAGGGGGAAGACAAGAGCGGAATGGGACTGACTCAGTTGATTTTAGACAAACTTGAATTACATGGAATTTTAATAAGTAACTCTCGAGGCCAAAGTTATGATAATGGTTCGAATATGAAAGGAAAAGAAGCGGGTGTTCAGAATCGAATTCGAACCCTGGAACCAAGAGCATTTTTTGTTCCATGTTGCTCGCATTCCTTAAATATAGTGGTTAATGATGCTGCTCGGTGCTCATTATATGCAGTTAAATTTTTCGATAAATTTCAATGTTTGTATAACTTTTTTTCAAATTCCACAACAAGGTGGGATATTTATAAGAAAAAAATTCCAAGTCTTACTTTGAAACCCCTTTCTGAGACTAGATGGGAGAGCAGGTTAGATGCATTGAGGCCTTTAAAAACAAATTTAGAAGAAATATATGAAGCCCTTATAGAAATATCTGAAATAGGAAATCTAGAGGCAAAAAACATTGCAGAATCGTTAGGAAATAAAATTTTTGATTGTACGTTTATTTGCTCCCTGCTAATTTGGTTTGATATTTTAGAAAATATAAATAAAACAAGTAAATATTTGCAAAGTCCGTCCGTTAATCTGTCAACTGGCATACAAATTTTAGAAAATACAAAAAACAGTTTGATTTTAATGCGTTCCGATTAAAAATTTAATGAGTATGTTCTATTAACCGATCGTATTGCTAGTTCCCTAGAAATACCAAATATGTTTCTTGAAACTTCATCATTGCGATCTTGACGGAGAAAAAGACTTTATGCTGATGAATGTCCTGAAACTATATTAGACCCGAAACAAAGATTTAAAGTAGATTTTTTTTTCAAAATACTTGATCAAGCCATTCAATCAATTACAGAAAGGTTTGAACAGCTTGACACGTATAGTATCAATTTTTCATTTTTAGGTAACATAAGCGAATGTTTAAAAAAAAAAAGTTACGTGCTTCATGCCTTAATTTGCAGAATGTTTTAACATTAGGTATTTTTAAAGATTTAGATGGAGAAGAATTGTTTCAAGAGTTAACCGTTATATCCCCGCTTGTCACACCACAAACCTCAAGTTTAGATGTGTTAAATTTTATTTTTATTTCAAGCATTGAAGATTTTGCTCCGAATTTAGTAATTGCTCTCCAAATTCTTAATACAATCCCGGTCACGGTAGCTTCAGGAGAACGTAGTTTTTCTAAACTTAAAATTATTAAAAATCATCTTAGGACAACCATGACTCAAGAGAGATTGGTAGGCTTATCAATAATGTCCATTGAAAAGAAATTATTAAATTCTTTAAACTTTGATGATCTCATTTCTGAATTTGCAAAATGTAAGGCCAGAAAAGTAAGCTTTCAAGATTAAACGTTTCCTCTCTGCTCATTTCTTCGCTGCGTTTTAAATTATGGTTTTACTTTTTTTTCCTAAAAAGTTCCTATCTATTTTGTATATTTGTATAAGTATATATTTTTATATTATTTTGTTTTTTTAATTAATTAATCATTTTTTTTTAAATGAAGTTTTTTATTTATTTTTTATTTTGTATATGCATTTATATGTACATATACATACATATGTATGTTTCTATACTTTTATTTTATGTTGTTTTAAATTTATTTAAATTTTTTTTTTTTGTAAATATCTTAATTACATTTGATACATACAATCATATATGTAAACATATTTGTTCGTTACTGAGGATTAGGCCTACCGGGGATACCTCACTAAAAAAACGCATTGAAAGTCTACCTCCTGGGTAATGTGGAAAAGGCTTATGCTTGTGCATCAGTTTATGTGTGAAAATATAAATAAAGTGCACGACTGGGTCGCACGAACTTGCTCCTGTATGCAAAGAGTCTGTTTAAAAAAGTATCTATATAATATTTAAAAATATACCTGTAAAATAAGTTTGTCTTCAAAGATATACATATATGCCATTTGATTTGTCGAAAAAACCTCCATTTTCAATTTTTTGGGAGGGGGTTACATTTAATACAGTTAAAATAATTTAAAAAAAACTAATTTAAGATTCAAAATTTTACCTGAAAAATAAGTTTGTCTTCAAAACTTTAAATGCCATTTTATAAATCAAAAAACCCTTGATTTTTCAAATTTTTTTTTTGAAAATCGTTAGAGCGGTTTTTTTTTTAAATTAATTTTTTATATATAAAATTTTTCAATTTTGTTCTAAAAATATTTTTGGTATGCAGTTGTTTAGTGATTGTAAATATACGCTCTATATTTCAATTTCGTAAAAAAATGTTCACCCGTTTTTGAGATATAGAATTTTGAAAAAAAAAATTTCAATATTTTTTTAAAAATCCAAACAATAAAAAATTGCACTTTTGATAATCAAATATTGTTAAGGCAATATAAGAGCTCGTTCAGAAAAAAAATTATTGAAATCGGTTCAAAATTTGCTGAGAAAATTAAAACACAAAAAAACGGTTCTATGAGCGGTACCTTTCCTGAGCAATACAAAAATATGTTTTTCTTATTAAAAGAAGCCAAGTTAAAAAATAAAATTTTAGAGAAAATTAAAAAAAATCTATCGGTTTGTTTTTGAGAAAATTTGAATTTTCGTTTTTTGACCAAAAAAATTGTATGGGAGCCACTGTTAGTTTTGATCTTAAAAAAAAATGAAAAAAACGCCTAACGCAAATCTGCTCAAAACCTTAACTTCCAAGTTTCAACTCAATCGACCCAATGGTTTAGGCTGTAGGAGCGTGGACAGACAGACAAAATTGACCGGACGGAATCGCGGGACCCACTTTTTTCGACTTCTCTACCATCGTAATATCATGTTTGATTAAAATCTCGAGTTCGAAATTTTGCACGAATGCAAAACTTGCCATATAGTTCCTATATGTCGCAAGTAAAAATGGGAGCTTTCTACAAATCTTGCACAGGGCGCAAGTTTGGCTGGGGCCGGCCCTGCTCTCATGTATGCTACTGCAGCCATGGCTTCTTCTCCCGCATCAACGAAGATATGCAACTCGACCCGACTGCCCTTTCCAAATTGTAGGTTAGTGAGATATTTTCTATCTATAGAGATATTTCTTATGTTGGGAATCAGGTTCAACCATGATTTCCATTTTTGAAATTGTTAAATTGGTTTTCATCATCTTCGCTTTCATCTTGGGCAGTTGCAGTTATTGATTTTCGTTTTGGAGATTTAGTAAGTCTTTTCTTTTGTGGTGATTGTTGTTGCTCATTTTTTTGTAAGTCATCATTACTACTATCACCACTCTCAGCTGTACTTAGTTTCCTTGACTTTTTCGGCGATTTCGATTCATCTTTCGAGTTACTCTTTTCATTCAAGGACTTCCTCACACTTTTGTTGAGATTTTCAAAATTATCCGATGGATTTATGGATTTTCTTGATTTATTCAATGATGTTTCAGTAATAAGCTCAAAATCTGCTTCGCAAGCTGAATCTTCGGTTGTTAAGGATTTCTTCCTTGGAGACTGAGTGAGACGCTTTGGCGACTTATTATTATTCTTTTTAGGTGACCTCTGTAGACTGGTTTCTTATCCCTCTTCAACATTTGTTGATGCTTCTGGCTTCTTTTGACATTTTTCATCTTCTTCTTCTTGCATATCTGTATCTGAATCATTATCGTCAACAGATAGTTTGAGCTTACTTTCTTCTTCTGATGGAATGTCTTCAACATCAGCCTTGCTTTTACTTTCAGATTTCCTTGAAACCTTCTTCGAAGTATTATTTTCACTAATATCTTTAGTAGGTGGTTCAGCTGCACCGTCTTTATCTTCATTTTTGTTTTTGGATACATCTTCTTCTTGCTCAACAGTCTTCTTATCGATATCGTTGCTATTGACTTCTTTCAAAGATTTGTCTATGGTCGATTTGTTTTTGATATCAGCAGCATTATTTTTCAATGAATTATTTAAAGATTTATCACCCACTTCTGCGGAAGAATCAACCAACAAACAAAAGTCAGTGTCATCTTTGCCAGGTACAACTTCTTCTTCATCTGATGATTGAGTCTCTTGATAAATTCGTTTGTATGGTTTTTGTTGGGATGTTTTTAATTTCACTTCGACTTCATCTTCAGAGCTTAGAAGTTCTTCGACAGCTTCATTATCGGAAACTACAAATGCAGCATCTTCTTCGTCAGGCTCATCATCACAATCATCACCTTCTTCTTCACTGTCCTGACTGCCAATTGATTCACCATATTCTGGAACTTCGTTCTCTTCCAAGCATGCCCTTTCTTCGGAGTCCATAGATTCTTCATCATCAGCAATTTCCATTGCTTCATCATCTAGGAATATAGTTTTTTCTGCATTTTGGTTGTTTTCTTCATCGTCATCATCATCATATTCTTCACAGTCTTCTTCGAGCATATCGTCTTCGGCTTCGGAAACGTCTGGATCATGAGAACGCTTGTTACTTGTGCTGCTGTTCTTTGATGAATTACTTTGTGATTTATTGGTTTTTTGCAGTATTTGTTTTTCTTCCATAGATTTCTCAGGCAGAATACAATCGATTTTCGATGTATTTGCAACAGATCCGGACACAGACCTAGTCCAGGACTTGGGAAAAGCAGTAACTCCTTCTTCTTGTTGTTGTTGTTCTCCCTTAGCTGATTTCTCTTTTTGTTGTTCCTGGAGATCTGATGTTTTGTTCTGCTTTTGCGGGGAGTTTTGAATGGGTGTGCTGCTCTCAACTGCCTTAAGTTTCAATTTGTAGGGTGTTTTTGAGTCAAGACCTGTCATTTCTTCTTCGTTATCTGAGTTTTCTTTGTCAGATTTTGTACCGTTGTTTGCATCAAAGGACTGATCTTTTCTAGATTTGTAAGTTTCATCTTTATCGACATCATTTGATAATCCATCTAGAATATAACTCTTGCTTTTAACCAAACCCGGTGTCTTTGGGTATACACTTTTAACTTTATTTTCGTCTTCTTCTTCATTGAATGCAACGTTTTTCAATGGTTCTGGATGGTTTTTCTTAGCTGGACTTTTTTTTGCCGATTGAACAGACTTTGCTGGACTGGATTGGTTTTTAGTATCCGAACGGCTAAGTCGTGCAACGTCTGTCTCTGCAGGGATGTAAGAGAGATTTTTCCTAGAAGGACTTTAACCTGATGTTTCCATTTTATCAAAGACCAATGGCGATTCTTTAGCATCACTCGATTGTTTTCCTTTTTGAGCACTTTTGGTTTTCTTTACACTACGTTTTTGCTCCTCTGGGGTGTTTTCTTTTCGTAAAGATTCTCTCTTTGATGCGGATTTAACTGGCGTGTTATCTTCTGCATTTTTACTTGGACTAGGTGTTTCAATATTGATACTTCTTCTCCTTGAATTATTTCCCGAAGTTGATAATTTTGGAGATTTCTTTTTCTGTTGATTCGTTTTCCTTTTTCATATCGGTACTACTTAGATTCTCTTTTTTAATCGAAACTCTTGATTTTTTAATGGAACTATTTAAAGCCACATTATCAATGGAATCAATAATTTTAAGTCGCCAAAGCGTCTCACTCAGTCTCCAAGGAAGAAATCCTTAACAACCGAAGATTCAGCTTGCGAAGCAGATTTTGAGCTTATTACTGAAACATCTATACTAATATTATAAATGTGAAAGTAACTCTGTCTGTCTGTCTGTTACTCAATCACGCCTAAACTACTGAACCAATTTGCATGAAATCTGGTATGGAGATATTTTGATACCCGAGAAAGGACATAGGCTACTTTTTACCCCGGGAAAATGACGCATTCCCATGGGAAAATTCAGGTGGTCCGATCGCTTTTACCCCTACACTACTGAACAGATTTAAATGAAATTTGGAAAGGAGATAGTTTGAGGCTTGAGAAAGGACATGAGTTACTTTTGACCTCGGGAAAACAACGCATTCCCATGGGAAAAATTACTTTCTGGGGAATCTGATCGCTTTCACTCCTAAATTACGAAAGATTTGACTAATATTTGGATAGAATTGGTATTACGGGAAAACAACGCATTCCCAACCCTTATGTAATAAGTTGTCGAACATGTTAAACTTTTCATACACGAATATTAACGTGAGCTTCGCGCACCACGTGCCTCAAGCCCTCAACGTTCGACGCAAACTGTGGCTGCCACCAAGTTCCACAAATAACTGCTGGAACACAATGGTGTCGGAGCCGGAGTCGGAGTCGTAACTGGAATAGCTGTCAAAGTATTCAATGTACGCAAAAGCAAATGTACGAACACAACGCGACGCAACTGGAATCGGAGCCGCAGCCGGAGTCGGAAGAGTTGACCAACTTTTAACTTTGACGTACGACACATGTGACGTTTCCATTTTTGAAGTGAATAACTTGGTGATTATATTTTTTTTTTAAATAGTTTTTCAATAAAAAAGTGGAAAAATATTTAAATAAGAAATAAAAGTGAACAAAAAAATATTTTCTAAGAAATTTGATGTAGTTGTAAACTGCAAATATACCAAATAACATCAAAAAGCCGTACGACACATTGTGTGCGTACTTTTTGTGAAACGTACGACAACTTTTCCGACTCCAGTTACGACTCCGGATCCGATTTTGCATTGTGTTCCAGCAGTAATAATTTTAAACCTAAACTTTGCAATGCTCAACCTTTCATCGCCAAACATGAGCCATGTAGGTATACAACAAATAATTCACTGGGTCTGTCTTCTACTTCTGTTAATTCTGTTTCGGCTGAGGGGCGGGAGTCTTACGCGGTAGACGAGGCAGGTGGCGGCAGCGGCAGTGCGGCGCGATGGGAGGACATCACTGAATGGGTTTACCCGAACGGGCACACACGTGACGGCACACGCCGCCGGACGCATGCAAATTACAGAGAAATCCTGCAAATATTTTATTTATCGTGTAAATTTAATTGTTTCTTTAAAACTCAAAAATTTACTCGGTTCGTCACCTAAACTAACCTATGACAATCACACTTAGTATGGCCTCATCCCATCTCGGCACAATTCAAACATACGTACAAAAAAGTACAGCTCAGGTGTTTTCATACTCCTATCCAAAAAAACTATCTAATGCGGACGAAGTCGCGGGTAAAAGCTAGTCATTCAATAAATCAAGAAAATCCATAAATCCATCGGATAGTTTGGAAAATCTCAACAAAAGTTTGAGGAAGTCCTTGAATGAAAAGAGTAACTCGAAAGATGAATCGAAATCGCCGAAAAAGTCAAGGAAACTAAGTACAGCTGAGAGTGGTGATATTAGTAATGATGACTTACAAAAAAATGAGCAACAACAATCACCACAAAAGAAAAGACTTACTAAATCTCCAAAACGAAAATCAATAACTGCAACTGCCCAAGATGAAAGCGAAGATGATGAAAACCAATTTCACAATTTCAAAAATGGAAATCATGGTTGAACATAAGAAATATCTCTATACATAGAAAATATCTCACTAACCTACAATTTGGAAAGGGCAGTCGGGTCCAGTTGCATATCTTCGTTGATGCGGGAGAAGAAGCCATGGCTGCAGTAGCATACATGAGAGTCTCTACTAAAGATGAGGTTGAATGTTCCCTTATCAGCGCGAAAACGAAAGTAGCGCCAATAAAAACGCTTTCAATTCCTCGGCTTGAGTTAGAAGCGGCTGTATTGGGAGTCAGACTTTCAAAGTTTATACAAAAGAGTCACACAATACATTTCGATAAGGTCACATTTTGGACAGATTCTCAAGTCGTAATCAGCTGGATTAAGTCAAATAACAAAAAATTTAAAAGTTTTGTGGCCATTCGAATTGGAGAAATACTTGAAAGCTCAAACGCTAACGAGTGGAACTGGGTTTCCACAAAGGATAACGTTGCTGACGATGCATCAAAAATTAAGAATAATTTCGAATTCAGTTCTTCAAGCAGATGGTATAAAGGACCAACATTTTTGTACCACAACCCTCTTCCTCTTGCAATAGAAGGTCCAGATTTCTCCTCGGATAGTGAGGGTTCAGAAGAAATTAAAGAATGTTTCGTACATTGCGGTACAACAAATTCACGTGTAATAGATGTCTACCGGTTCTCAAGATGGACAAGTCTTCTCAAAACAATGATATATATATATCGCTTCGTAAGAATCTTCGTAAAAAAATGGTGTAAACCAAACGCTTTACGTGAAGAAGACGAATCAATCCTTGATGAAAAGGAAGCGGCAAGAAAATATCTTTTTCAACTTTGTCAAAAAGAAGGTTTTGCCAACGAATTTGAAGCTCTAGTCACTGGAATAGTTTCCAAAAATGAGGTTAGCATCAATAAAGCCAGTTCACTATATAAGCCTTCACCCTACCTAGACGCAATACGCAATGTTCCATTTGAAACTAAACGACCAATTATTTTACCGAAAGACCACAAAATCACTCACCTAGTAATTTATGAATGTCACCTCAGATTTCACCACCTCTTCAACGAGACAGTGGTTAACGAACTTCGGCGAGATTATTACATCCCAAACTTGAGACGTATTTTGAAAAAAGTCCAGCAACAATGTCAACACTGCAAGAACAACAGAACCAAACCGTTGCCTCCTCGCATGGCCAACCTACCCTATGCTCGTCTTCAACCATTCCAGAGACCCTTTTCCTACACCGGAGTGGATTACTTCGGGCCGCTCTACGTTAAAGTTGGCAGGCGTGTTGAAAAAAGATGGCCTATGCTGTTAACATGTTTGACACTACGCGCAATCCACATAGAGATAGTTTACAGTCTGTCTAATGATTCTTGCATTTTGGGCTTCAAAAGATTTATTTCCAGACGAGGTATGCCTAAAGAAGTGTATTCAGATAACGGTACAAATTTTCGAGGTGCAAGTAAAGAACTACAGCAAGCCTTAAATGAGTTGAACGGACACGTATTAGCCAAAGAGTTTGAACTTGAGCTGAAGTGGAACTTCATTCCCCCAGCAGCCCCCCAATTGGGTGGGTGCTGGGAGCGTATGGTAAGATCTGTAAAACAAACCCTAGTAGAAATATCTCTAACCCGAAACCCCAATGACGAGCTATTGACGAGCATGATGACAGAAATTGAAAGCATCGTGAATTCACGACCCTTAAGCTACGTACCCATAGATAGTGAGAATCATGAGGCACTGACTCCAAATCATTTATTGGTTGGTTATGCAAATCAAGAAAATTTGTGTCAACCTCTTGTAGATGACGGAGCAACCATTAAAAAGAATTGGTTAGCAGCTGAAAAGTATGCGCAAACTTTTTGGCAAAGATGGTTTCGCGAATATTTGCCTGACTTGACTCGGCGAACTAAATGGTACTCACCACAGAAACCTTTGCAAGTAGGCGATATCGTAGTAATCGTTGACCAAAACAATCCGAGGAAGTCTTGGCCTAAAGGTAAAGTTCTCCAGGTGATTTCCGGAAAAGATGGGACCATACGGAGCGCAGTTGTACAGACTCAAACAGGGATCTATACTCGCCCAGTTGTTAAGCTTGCAGTCCTTGAGGTTCACCAGTTCGATGGAAGTGGTAAGCTGGATCCTAACCCAGTTACCGGGGGGAGTGTTAAGCGAGCTTGGAATTACCTTGCATGGCACTACTATTTCTTTTAATTCCAAGAAAAGGCGCAATATATATTATACTAGCTTAGTATCTATCTCACTCTTAAACTTTTAGCTGTTGAACACCGGAAATTTAGAAATATGCATTAAATCTACCATTTTGAGAAAAGTCACTAGCAAAGCAAGTTAAGTAAGCTTTATAATCAAATTAAAATCAGAGAACAAACGCTTAAAGCAAATTAATATATAAGTTGGAAACTAAACGTAATAAAATAGAATAAAATAATATTGTATAGGAATTGTTAATGTATAATTTAACTATATTTTCAGGAAATTAAAGTTGTTCTTTTTAAAAATACAAAGTTGACTACTTTAATTTTGGAATAAATTCCATCAAAAGTTGGTTGAGCCAACATTTCCTTTAATTTCTGGCGTTTTTGGACTTTCACGGAAACCATATTGATAACGTAGCTTTTTCGGAGTTGATGGCTCAACACGAACTGTTCCACATGCAGTCTCTAATGTTTCTATATCTGATTCAATTCTTTTGTGTATGCTTTCGATTTTGTATTTTTGTTTATTGGATTTTTACTTTGAATTTTCTTTATCAGATGGCGGAGTTGTTTCAATTTCTTTTGCCTTTTTCTTATTGGCATTTGATAGTTCCATAAGTGAATCTAGGAACTCCATTTCTAATCGCTTTGATGGATTGATATTGGTGGTTTCAAGTTTTGGCTGTTTAGCTTTCGGTATTGGATCCATAGCTTTAGTAAGAACAGACGCTGAGTGCTTAAGAGCTTTTGCTAGCTCCTTCTTCATTTTTTCCTTCCGTTTGATTTCCTTTTTACTGACCAATGGAATTTCCACCTCCTTTTCTGCATCTTTTGTGGCTTTTTCTTCTTTGTGCATCCATTTTGGTTTCTTAACTTTAACCTTCTTAGCTTGAAGTTTAGCTTTACGTTTCGCTTCATTTGCAGCCTCAATCATTTGCTCACATCGACTGAGAACGTTTTGAACAGTTTTGACTTTTTCTTCTGGGTCGAAAGATTTCTTTAATTTTTTCTCTGACCTTGGTTCTTTCACTTTAATCTCTTCATCTCTATCATCTCCATCAGCCGATAATGGTGCAATAACACCACAGAAGCTATTTGATTTTCTCTTCTTCTCACTGATTTTCTTTCTTTCTTCAGCTAGATTTTCAACAAACGAATTGGATGCAGTTTCTTCTTGAAGATACAGACTTGTACGTTTGATTAGCTTTTTTTGCTTGTTATCAGCATCTGATGGAGAAGCAGGTCGTATGATTGAAGTGCACATTGATTTTCTTGGCTTGTAGGCACCAACTTGATGGACATCTTTAACTTTTTCCAAAACATCTTCTTCGCTTATATTAAGAAGTTTAACTCCTGATACAGATGAATTTTGATCTTGGTCTGATTGATCATCACGAAGAAGCGGCATTTTCCACAGAATGTTTTTAAGCAGCACTAAGCTCAGCTTCTGATGAATCCTCATCGTCGGATGGTTCCTTTCGCACAGAAACACCAATTGTGAAGGAATTACGAATTGCTTTAGCTTCTTTGAGCGTTTTCTTTTTTATTTGAATGCTATTCAACGATACACTCAAGCCCTTTTCGGAAACAATCTTCTGTTTCATATTTACTTCTGTTTCTTCTTCTTCTTGTTAGGAGTTATTTTCATCTTCAGAATCACTGTTTGCTTCCTTTTGCTTGTGACTTTTGTTAAGCGACTTTCTCAGAACATTGCGATGTAACGTTTCGTGCAATGAAGACGATAGGCTAGTTTTTGGATCCAATTGGAAATAATTTACTTTCATTGCCTGCGATTGACTTTCTACGCAAAGAGGAACTCTGATTAAGTGATGATTTGTTTCCTTGATGTTCACCAAAGAATTTTGAAGTTGATTGTTTGTTGTTTGCGGCGACATTTTCTTCATCTTCATCATCATCATCATTAGAAAATTGGGCTCCACCCTCGTCAAAACTTTCCATTTCATTGTCAGTAATTTGGGGAGATGATTTTTCGTGGTTCTCTTCTTCTGAATCAATAGAACTTTTGATTATAGCTTTTGAGGTGTTTCGAGAGACATACTTCCGGCGGTTTGATTTATTTAACTCGTTTTGTAACGAGAGAGGCGGCAGTTGTTTTTCTTTCTTATCTTCTCCAGAATCAGATGAATTTTTCTCTGTGTTTTGCTGAGCAATTGACTTTCTGCGGTTTGATTTATTTAACTCTACAGGCGGCAATTGTTCTTCATTCTCATCTTCTGGATCAGATGAATGTTCATGTGCTTTCTCAATAATGCTTTGCTGAGCAATTGACTTTCTGCGGTTTGATTTATTTAACTCGACAGGCGGCAATTGTTCTTCATTCTCATCTTCTGGATCAGATGAATTTTCCTGTGCTTTCTCAATAATGCTTTGCTGAGCAATTGACTTTCTGCGGTTTGATTTATTTAACTCGACAGGCGGCAATTGTTCTTCATGTGATGATGAGCCTGACGAAGAAGATGTTGCATTTGTAGTTTCCGATAATGAAGCTGTCGAAGAACTTCTAAGCTCTGAAGATGAAGTCGAAGTGAAATTAAAAACATCCCAACAAAAACCATACAAACGAAATTATCAAGAGACTCAATCATCAGATGAAGAAGAAGTTGTACCTGGCAAAGATGACACTGACTTTTGTTTGTTGGTTGATTCTTCCGCAGAAGTGGGTAATAAATCTTTAATTAAGTCATTGAAAAATAATGCTGCTGATATCAAAAACAAATCGACCATAGACAAATCTTTGAAAGAAGTCAATAGCAACGATATCGATAAGAAGACTGTTGAGCAAGAAGAAGATGTATCCAAAAACAAAAATGAAGATAAAGACGGTGCAGCTGAACCACCTACTAAAGATATTAGTGAAAATAATACTTCGAAGAAGGTTTCAAGGAAATCTGAAAGTAAAAGCAAGGCTGATGTTGAAGACATTCCATCAGAAGAAGAAAGTAAGCTCAAACTATCTGTTGACGATAATGATTCAGATACAGATATGCAAGAAGAAGAAGATGAAAAATGTCAAAAGAGGCCAGAAGCATCAACAAATGTTGAAGAGGGAAAAGAAACCAGTCTACAGAAGTCACCTAAAAAGAATAATAATAAGTCGCCAAAGCGTCTCACTCAGTCTACAAGGAAGAAATCCTTAACAACCGAAGATTCAGCTTGCGAAGCAGATTTTGAGCTTATTACCGAAATATCATTGAATAAATCAAGAAAATCCATAAATCCATCGGATAATTTGGAAAATCTCAACAAAAGTGTGAGGAAGTCCTTGAATGAAAAGAGTAACTCGAAAGATGAATCGAAATCGCCGAAAAAGTCAAGGAAACTAAGTACAGCTGAGAGTGGTGATAGTAGTAATGATGACTTACAAAAAAATGAGCAACAACAATCACCACAAAATAAAAGACTTAATAAATCTCCAAAACGAAAATCAATAACTGCAACTGCCCAAGATGAAAGCGAAGATGATGAAAACCAATTTAACACTACTAAAAATGCAAGAAAGTCTGTGAATAGAAAGTCGATTAGTATTTCAGAGAACGAAGAAGCTCACAATGTTAGTCGAAGGAAATCTGTAGCAAAATCTGATTCATTAAACGAGGCAAACGAAAAGTCTAAATCTCGAAAATCTTTGAATGAATCCAGAAAATCGCTGATTCGAACATCAACCGAAGAAACAAATGACCCTGAAGACCAAAGTACAGTGGAAAAAACAAAACTTTCATAAGATGATGGATCTGAACCAGAGGAAACATTGTCAGCTTCTGAAAATCCATTGGATTCTTCTGCACACCTGCATGTTGATGGTCTGATCTCGTTTCGATCGTCAACGTCGTCGATGATGAGGATGCGCAGCGTTAATGTGGTTGTTGTTGTGCTCGTTCAAAACAATCTTCCGGACGAAGAATACTTTCTTGTCGGCGTCGTTGCTCTGCTCATGGTTATTGTTGTTGGAAATTTGTGGACCGAGAAATAGGTCTAGTAAATGCTCGCGCATTGTTGTTGTGCTCGCGCGAGTTACATATGATATAGCAGCAACTACAATTCAACCGATAAGTGCAGCGTCGGCAATGAAGGGTCAACAGCACGATCAACCAAAAAGTGCAGCATCGGCTAATAACGGTCAACAGCACTTCCAACCAATAAGTGCGGCATCAGCAATAAAGGGTCAACAGCTCAATCACCCACTAAATGCAATGTCAGCATTAAAAGACTATAAAAGCAAAGGCATAACCGATCAGCGGAGCCCAATAATACGTATGTAACCCCAATGATCGCAGCGACGCTTGGACGGCGGATCATTCCGGTTTCTTAGTTTGTTATATTTAATATTAATTAATAAAGCGTAAGAGGCCTGTGGCCCAATAAAAAAAAATAAATAAAAAGTTTTTTTTTTCTTTCTGTGGTCGGTTGTCCTCTATAATATAAATTAGAGGATAGTGAAACGAAAAAAAAAGAAATCTCAGTGTTTTGTTTTAGAAATAAACTTTTCAATAAAAAACAATAACCACGGATTATCAAAGTGTATGTGATTATAATAAAGTGACTTTAAGAAGCTAATAATCGCATAAGAAACCAATAACCACGGAATATCGAAGTGAAAACTGTGATTATAATAAAGTGACTGTAAGAATCTAATAATCACTTTAAAAAATTAAAACACCAAAAACCTTGTGTTATCGAAGTGAAAACTGTGATTATAATAAAGTGACTGTAAGAATCTAATAATCACTTTAAAAAAAATTTAAAAACCAAAATGGCACAACCTATAATGGAACAATGTCTACTAACACTGACTGAAATTCTAAACAGTCAGAATAATGCAGTGCGGAACATAAGAGTTACAATAGAAAAACGTTTAAAATATATAGAGAACTTTACGGGAAAGCAAGGCACGTTACCTTCTTTTATCGCGACGATAGACCAAATTATAGAAGAATTTGGACCGGTAAATATTAACGAAGTGTTTGCTGTTGTCTACAATGAGAAAATCGGAGGAATCGCAAAGAACTTCCTAGCAATTGAAGCACCAGCATCGTGGGAGGAATGCAAGCAAAAACTGAAGATACACTTCCGGCCAACCAAAGACGAAGCAACAATCCTGAGAAGCATTAATAGTATAAAGGTATATAGTATAAGTCAATTATTAGATAAGATACAAAATATTATTAATTATATAACAGAATGTGCAACATTCAATAAAAATGGTTTAGAAATTGCTAACTGTCTGAATAGTGCATTAATTCTAAAAATAAAAGATGTAACAGCAGGAGCTTTAGCTGCAGAGATTTACAATGAATACAATTTATCAAAAATTAGAACAATTTTGTTTAAATATATAGGTCAGGATGAATATAATTTACGATCAGATAGAACACACAACATTGAACCTAGAAATCAATGCCAAAACACAACTTCTCAAAATTTCCAAAACAACAGACACAATTACACTAATCCAAATAAAAACAATACTAACACTAATCAAAATCCTTTTAAAAACAATAATTACACTAATCAATATCCTAATAGAAACAATAACTATACGAATCAAAATCAAGTTAATAGAAACAGTTATCAAAATCAACCTAATGGGAATAGCCCGACAGGACAAATAAGAAATAATAATGCATCATGCCAAGCTAGAAATAATGGGTATAATAACCATCCCCAAAACATTCAAAATTCAGGTCAACATAGATCAAGACAGGCTAGAATAGAACCTATGGAAGTAGACTATTTAAGTAATAAAGATGAAACCAATCAAATAGAGAATCACGAGTTTTTTATCAACTAGCCTCGGATTCAAGAAAAATGTGCATACAATTAACTTTTGAAAAAACAGACTATATAGCATTGATTGACACAGGATCAACCATTAGCCTATTAAATTCAACTAGAGTTTCCTCAAATCTTTACGAATATATTAACGATACACCAATTCAAATTAATACTATTAATGGTATTGTTAACGAAACAGCACAAGTAAAAACAAAATGTCCAATACAATTTAATCAGCCTTGCAATGCAAGAATGAAATGGACAAAAGTAGAATTAAATAAACCTTACGATTTCCTAATAGGAATGGATTGGATAAGGAACAATGCAAAAACTATAGACTTAAAAAATGAGGAAGTTATTTTAGTAAATGGTATACATCTTCCATTCTTAACCACATTACTTGAAGAAGTTAATGTGTTGGAAATAAGTGAAGTTTGTAACATTCAAACAAATCACCTCAATGAAATAGAACAAGAGTCTGTAGAAAAGCTTTTAAATAAATATAAAAAATTGATTTTCAAAGAAGGCGATCAATTAACAAACACTACTACAGTAGTTCACGAAATAAAAACTACCACAGACCAACAAATTAACTCTAAACTATATAGGTATCCACCAAAACATGAAGTCGAAGTACGTAGGCAGATGGAAGAAATGGAGAAACAAGGAATCATTCGAAAGAGTAACAGTCGTTACAGTTCACCAATAATAGTTATTCCGAAAAAACTTGACAATACCGGCATACAAAAATACAGGATTGTCGTTGATTATAGAAAGTTGAACCAAGTAACCGTAGATGATAAATACCCAATTCCCAATATAGACAGTATATTGGATAAGTTAGGGAAATCACAGTACTTCAGCACATTAGATCTGGCAAAAGGTTACCACCAGATCTTAGTTGCACCAGAAGACATTGAAAAGACAGCGTTCGTTACTCCAGCGGGTCTATATGAATACATCAGGATGCCATTCGGGTTAAAGAATGCACCTGCAACGTTTCAGAGACTTATGAACAATATCTTACGTGATTATATAAATAAAATATGCGTAGTCTACTTAGACGATATTTTAATATTCTCTACAACATTAGAAGAACATATGCATTCTCTAGAAAAAATATTTAAAAAATTACAAGATCATAACCTTAAAATACAAGCAGATAAGTGTAGCTTTATGAAAAGAGATACTGAATTTCTCGGTCATATTTTGACTAAGGAAGGGATTAAACCAAATCCTAACAAAGTAAAAGAAATTGATAACTTAAAGATACCAAAAACAGAGAAACAACTTAAAGGTTTCCTAGGGATGACTGGGTACTACAGGAAATTCGTAAGGGATTATGCTAAGATTGCTTATCCTATGATAAGATATTTGAAAAAAGGTGAAACAATTAATATTAAAGACCCTCAATATATTTCAGCATTCGAAAACCTTAAAGATTTAATAACTTCACACCCAATTTTAAAATATCCCGAATATGACAAACCCTTTGTAGTTACAACAGACGCAAGCAATTATGCCATTGGCGCTGTTCTATCTCAAAACGGGCACCCGGTATGCTTCGTATCCAGAACCCTTAATAAACACGAACAAAAGTACAGTGTAACAGATAAAGAGTTCCTGGCAATTGTTTACTCAGTCAACTATTATCGACCATATTTATATGGAAATCATTTTAAAATTGTAACTGATCATATTCCAATAAAATATCTAAATAGCAAATATAAAGGAAAGGAGTTCTCCCAACGAAATCAAAGATGGCTTTTGAAACTTCAAGAGTATAATTTTGAAATCGAATATTTAAAAGGAAAAGAGAATAAAGTAGCAGATTTCCTAAGTAGATTAGAAAACACTCCCAAAATAAACGAGGATAATGATTCAGAATCTAATATGGAGCTTACGGAAACAATTCATTCAGTCGAGGAACAGCATTTAGATCATATAGGAATAAAAGAGGAAATTGTTAACAAATATAAAACGCAATTAATCCTAACTTACAGTAGAATAACAAACGAAATAGAAATATTGCATGAACGTAGAATTATATATCTGAATCCTCTTGAAGGAGTGGACAAAATAAAAGATGTTCTAATTAGAGTAACTAAGAAAGGAACAACAGGTATATATTCTGAGGTAGAAGATCATGACTATAATAAAGTTCAACAAGTTATAATTCAATTATTCTCCATGAACAACAAAATAAAATTCATTAAATGTACTAAAAGAGCAGCCGAAATCAAAACCGAGGAGGAGATTCACAAACAGATTTCCCTCTATCACACTAAAGAATCTATGCACAGTGGTATAAACGAAACATACTACACGCTGAAAAAAAAAATTTTTTTTCCTAAACTTCACGAGCAAATACAGATAGTAATTAACAATTGCAAAAAGTGTCAGGAAATAAAATACGATAGGAATCCCATTAAACCAAAATATTACTTAACAGAGACCCCAAAACATAAAAATGAAATAATACATTTAGATATATTTCACATTGAGAAAAAAGCATTTCTAACTATAATCGACAAACTTACAAAATTTGCAGTAGGGTATGTAATAACCGATAGAAATTGGAGAAGTAAAAAAGCAATTATTATTGAACATTTCTCAAAATTCGGTAAACCAAAAAAAATAATATCAGATAACGAATTCAAATCAGAACATATTTTAGATTTTCTTAATAGAAGCGAGGTCGAAATACACTTCACGAAACCTAATAGCCACACAGGGAATGCGGATATTGAAAGATTGCATTCAACTATTTTAGAAAAAATAACAGGCATTGAAGAAAAAGATTTATCAATAGAAATGAAATTGCAATTAGTTCTAGATAATTATAACAACAGATATCATTCCACGATAAAAACCACACCTAAAATAGCTAAAGAAGAAATTGATGAATTAGTACTTTATGAAAGAATCCAACAAACGAAAGTTAAGAAAATTAACAAACTTAATGAAAAACGCGAAACATATTCAGAAAAAAGAGAAGTAGGACCAATCAAAAATTACAAAAATGTTCGACATAAAGAACAACCTAGATATAAAATTAAAAATCTCAATAACGTACACATTAGCAATATTAAAAGACCTTATAAATTTTCAGGTAATAATGCTCCTAGTACTATTAGTAGCACAAACAACACAAGGCATACTTCAAACAACACTAATTAATGAACAAACAGGTTATTTAAAAATAAAAATTAAAGATCTAGAAATTACTAACCAAACAAATACAATTCTACATATTATAGACCCAGAAGAAATTCTGAACACAATAACACTCATACAAACTAACATTAAACACTTACAGATCGAAAACAAAGATATGATATTTAAAGAAATAGAAACAATTATAGCAAAAATTAAGTCGATTACACCTAAAGAACAGAGAAGATTTAGAAGAGGTTTAATAAACGTAGTCGGAAACGTAGAAAGATGGCTCTTCGGAACAATGGATAATGAAGATAGGGAACAAATTTGGAACTATTTAAGAATATCAGAAGAAAACAGCCATAATGCAATTGATGCAATAAATGAACAAATTAAAATAAATAAAAATTTTAATGAATCGATAGAAACATTAAAAAAAACAATTTTAGATGATAAAGAAAAATACTGAATACTTATAACAGAATACAAAATTCTATTTCAAAAATTGTAAAAAACCAATTATTTTTAGATCAAATGACAAAATTACGTTTTATAGAAAATAAAGTAAATCAAATTCAAGATAATGTTGTATCAGCAAAATATAATATAATACACCCCAGTATATTGACATTGGAAGAACTAAATGAATATGAAATTGATTTGCATAAACTTAAATTAATTAAAATGGGTGTACTAGAATACAAAAACAAATTTCTCATAATCGCCATTAAAATTCCAAGAAATTATGTAACAGTAGAACAAAAGTTAATTTTACCTTTACCAAATGATAAACATTTTGAAATTGATTACGAAAACGAATATATAATAGAAATTAATAATAAAACATTTGTATACCAAAATGATGTAACTGTGCAACAATTAAAACCAAGCAAACATTGTATCCTAACTAAAGATTGTAAATTGAGACATAACAACAAAACTCAAATACAAATAATAGATGATGAAACTTTAATTGTAAAAAATGCATACAAAGAAAAATTAAAACATAATTGTGATGACAGAGAAATTGTATTAAACAACAATTATCTTATTAATTTTATTAATTGTCAAATATATTTGCTAAAAGAAATTTTTTATAATAACAAAACAATTGTTCAAGAAAAATATTTTTACCCCGAAAATAATTTTAATACTTCTTTTAAGAAAACCATTACTTTTGATGATATTGTTTTAAATAATTTTGAAAATATAAAAGAAATTATTTTATATTTTTGCAATAAAATGTATAATAAAACATACAATGTAAAACAAGTAAATTATAGAATTCAGGAGAATTCTTACTCAAACCGAGGAGGAGTTACATATGATATAGCAGCAACTACAATTCAACCGATAAGTGCAGCGTCGGCAATGAAGGGTCAACAGCACGATCAACCAAAAAGTGCAGCATCGGCTAATAACGGTCAACAGCACTTCCAACCAATAAGTGCGGCATCAGCAATAAAGGGTCAACAGCTCAATCACCCACTAAATGCAATGTCAGCATTAAAAGACTATAAAAGCAAAGGCATAACCGATCAGCGGAGCCCAATAATACGTATGTAACCCCAATGATCGCAGCGACGCTTGGACGGCGGATCATTCCGGTTTCTTAGTTTGTTATATTTAATATTAATTAATAAAGCGTAAGAGGCCTGTGGCCCAATAAAAAAAAATAAATAAAAAGTTTTTTTTTTCTTTCTGTGGTCACATAAAACGTAAATCGCGCAAATGCAGCTGGTGGTTGGAATGTTGTTTATTTTTTGATATGGTGCCGTCGGTGTTGTGCCTTGTTGCTCTACTATGGTGCCGTCGGTGGTGTGCCTTGTTGCTCTAATCTCTAACAAGTACCGATATGAAAAAGGAAAACGAATCAACTCCGAAAAAGAAATCTCCAAAATTATCAACTTCGGGAAATAATTCAAGGAGAAGAAGTATCAATATTGAAACACCTAGGACCTAGTCCAAGTAAAAATGCAGAAGATAACACGCCAGTTAAATCCGCTGTTGTGGCCACCGATAGGCCAGAGAGGCCCAAGGTGAAGTCACCATTCCTGTAAAGGAAAAACGAAAAAAATATTAGAATATAATATAAGGAATATTTATACGGCTGACCAGGAATATGGACGGAGTAAGACTCCAGTCAATGATCCTGGTCAGAATAGGAAGAAATAAACAATAACCTTATGCATGGTTGTGGTTACCGATAGGCCAGAGTTGTCCGAAGGGAGTCACCATTCCTGCAAGGGAAAAATCAAAGTATTAGAAAATAATATGAGGAATACCTACAAGGCTGACCAGGAATATGGACGGAGTAAGACTCCAGTCAATGGTCCTGGCCAGACTAGGTATTAAAAATACTAACCTTAGGCATCCGTATATCCGAAAATAATCCTTGGATTTTGAATTGTTTGTTTTTATTTTGTTGATTTAATTAGGTATTTATATTTAAGTTATATTTTCTGTTTTGTTTTGTTTATTTATGTCAACGCGCGCGCGACTTCCACGAGCTTTGAAACGAAATGACGGAGCCGACTACAGACGTACTGAACCAGAGGATAAGTTAGAAAGAGTAAGGTATATTATATAAGGAAAAGAAAAGTAGTTAAAGTAGAAAAGGATGACGAGGTTAAGCAGCGCGACCGATATATTTCGGGGGTTTTGAGAAGGACGACAACATAAAGAAAATGACATTTTTTTAAATTAAAGTTTCGGCGAAATGGGAAAGCCAAGGGAAGGTAGTAATGGAATGAGGGTTCAGAGATAGGCTGGTGGGAAAAGAAGCTTATAGGATTACCACGGAGTAAAATTGAGCTTAAAAGCAAGGGTTCAGATTTTCAAAAATTTGAAAAGAAGTAGTTCGTTGAACCTTGCGGTAGGCAACGAAATTAAGCGGTAAGTTTATAGCTGCACCGCTAAAAGACCACTAGTCTGAATCATTTTTAGTTCAACCACCGTGAAGAGAACATTCTAAAAGTGTAAGAAAGTGCATAGTGTTTGAAGTTAACAATTTTGGTAATTTAATTTTTTTATGTAGTTTAGCGCTAATAGGATATAGAAAAAAAAGAGTGGAAATCACGTAAGAGGAAAAATATTAAACCAAAGTGAACATAAAGGATAAAAAGACTGTTGAGCAAGAAGAAGATGTATCCAAAAACAAAAATGAAGATAAAGACGGTGCAGCTGAACCACCTACTAAAGATATTAGTGAAAATAATACTTCGAAGAAGGTTTCAAGGAAATCTGAAAGTAAAAGCAAGGCTGATGTTGAAGACATTCCATCAGAAGAAGAAAGTAAGCTCAAACTATCTGTTGACGATAATGATTCAGATACAGATATGCAAGAAGAAGAAGATGAAAAATGTCAAAAGAGGCCAGAAGCATCAACAAATGTTGAAGAGGGAAAAGAAACCAGTCTACAGAAGTCACCTAAAAAGAATAATAATAAGTCGCCAAAGCGTCTCACTCAGTCTACAAGGAAGAAATCCTTAACAACCGAAGATTCAGCTTGCGAAGCAGATTTTGAGCTTATTACCGAAACATCATTGAATAAATCAAGAAAATCCATAAATCCATCGGATAATTTGGAAAATCTCAACAAAAGTGTGAGGAAGTCCTTGAATGAAAAGAGTAACTCGAAAGATGAATCGAAATCGCCGAAAAAGTCAAGGAAACTAAGTACAGCTGAGAGTGGTGATAGTAGTAATGATGACTTACAAAAAAATGAGCAACAACAATCACCACAAAATAAAAGACTTACTAAATCTCCAAAACGAAAATCAAGCTGCAACTGCCCAAGATGAAAGCGAAGATGATGAAAACCAATTTAACACTACTAAAAATGCAAGAAAGTCTGTGAATAGAAAGTCGATTAGTATTTCAGAGAACGAAGAAGCTCACAATGTTAGTCGAAGGAAATCTGTAGCAAAATCTGATTCATTAAACGAGGCAAACGAAAAGTCTAAATCTCGAAAATCTTTGAATGAATCCAGAAAATCGCTGATTCGAACATCAACCGAAGAAACAAATGACCCTGAAGACCAAAGTACAGTGGAAAAAACAAAACTTTCATAAGATGATGGATCTGAACCAGAGGAAACATTGTCAGCTTCTGAAAATCCATTGGATTCTTCTGCACACCTGCATGTTGATGGTCTGATCTCGATTCGATCGTCAACGTCGTCGATGATGAGGATGCGCAGCGTTAATGTGGTTGTTGTTGTGCCCGTTCAAAACAATCTACCGGACGAAGAATACTTTCTTGTCGGCGTCGTTGCTCTGCTCATGGTTATTGTTGTTGGAAATTTGTGGACCGAGAAATAGGTCTAGTAAATGCTCGCGCATTGTTGTTGTGCTCGCGCGCAAATGCAGCTGGTGGTTGGAATGTTGTTTATTTTTTGATATGGTGCCGTCGGTGTTGTGCCTTGTTGCTCTACTATGGTGCCGTCGGTGGTGTGCCTTGTTGCTCTAATCTCTAACAAGTACCGATATGAAAAAGGAAAACGAATCAACTCCGAAAAAGAAATCTCCAAAATTATCAACTTCGGGAAATAATTCAAGGAGAAGAAGTATCAATATTGAAACACCTAGGACCTAGTCCAACTAAAAATGCAGAAGATAACACGCCAGTTAAATCCGCTGTTGTGGCCACCGATAGGCCAGAGAGGCCCAAGGTGAAGTCACCATTCCTGTAAAGGAAAAACGAAAAAAATATTAGAATATAATATAAGGAATATTTATACGGCTGACCAGGAATATGGACGGAGTAAGACTCCAGTCAATGATCCTGGTCAGAATAGGAAGAAATAAACAATAACCTTATGCATGGTTGTGGCTACCGATAGGCCAGAGTTGTCCGAAGGGAGTCACCATTCCTGCAAGGGAAAAATCAAAGTATTAGAAAATAATATGAGGAATACCTACAAGGCTGACCAGGAATATGGACGGAGTAAGACTCCAGTCAATGGTCCTGGCCAGACTAGGTATTAAAAATACTAACCTTAGGCATCCGTATATCCGAAAATAATCCTTGGATTTTGAATTGTTTGTTTTTATTTTGTTGATTTAATTAGGTATTTATATTTAAGTTATATTTTCTGTTTTGTTTTGTTTATTTATGTCAACGCGCGCGCGACTTCCACGAGCTTTGAAACGAAATGACGGAGCCGACTACAGACGTACTGAACCAGAGGATAAGTTAGAAAGAGTAAGGTATATTATATAAGGAAAAGAAAAGTAGTTAAAGTAGAAAAGGATGACGAGGTTAAGCAGCGCGACCGATATATTTTGGGGGTTTTGAGAAGGACGACAACATAAAGAAAATGACATTTTTTTAAATTAAAGTTTCGGCGAAATGGGAAAGCCAAGGGAAGGTAGTAATGGAATGAGGGTTCAGAGATAGGCTGGTGGGAAAAGAAGCTTATAGGATTACCACGGAGTAAAATTGAGCTTAAAAGCAAGGGTTCAGATTTTCAAAAAGTTGAAAAGAAGTAGTTCGTTAAACCTTGCGGTAGGCAACGAAATTAAGCGGTAAGTTTATAGCTGCACCGCTAAAAGACCACTAGTCTGAATCATTTTTAGTTCAACCACCGTGAAGAGAACATTCTAAAAGTGTAAGAAAGTGCATAGTGTTTGAAGTTTACAATTTTGGTAATTTAATTTTTTTATGTAGTTTAGCGCTAATAGGATATAGAAAAAAAAGAGTGGAAATCACGTAAGAGGAAAAATATTAAACCAAAGTGAACATAAAGGAAAAACTAGGGGGCAAAGAAAAATTATAAATAAAGGAAAGAAGGGTGAGTTTTTTTTTTTTTTAAATTATACTAGAGTGAGTGGTGAAAGTGCCTATAATTTTCGTAGTGAGGTTGATTTTCTTTGGCGGTCGCCGCAGCCGCGGGCGTACGAGCACTCATATGTACATACGTTACGAAGACCCACACGATAGCAAAAGGTGCCGCGAGGCTGAAAATACTCTATAGAGGGATGATCGGTCGACGTTCCCGGATCGCTAAGTAATTTTATATACCTATGTGCAAAAGAAGAAAAATCAATCTCACCTCTTTAAATTAAAATTACACTTGAAGTCCATCATATAAAACCTCGTAATGATTTAAAGTACTCTTGAAGATAATATAAAACCTCCCAACAAATTTAAATTACGCTCGAAGTTCCTAATACATCATTTAAATATATATACACAAATTGATATATTTACCTGAAGACGGAATACCATTTAAATCTACCATTCTATATAATATACATAGTCAAAACCGAGGAGAATACGGTATAAGACACCGCACGCCTATACATATATTTATATATATTTATAACTGCATATATAATTCAAACCTAAAAGTTAACCAAATAACGTTGCTACAAATTCCTTTTTAATTTTTTTTTATATTTTTTTTTTGGTTATAATTTTTTTATTTTATATTTTATTGTAAGTCCTTAAGTTTATGTGTCGGAAGTGCTTTTTTTTTGTGTGTGTCGATAATCAAAATTCGGGTAGAGTTCGTCGGGGCGGCGTAGGTTCCCTAATCCCCTCCCTGTTGAGGTAGAGGCAATTTTTTTTGCATCCCTTTAGCTACCTAAAGAGAGCTCTTGATAGGTAGGGTATAAGCGGAAGAAAACCAGCGTTTCCAAGCAAAGGGAAACCAAGTAATTCTCTGGGGAGATCCCGGGGACTTAAGTCTCCTGCATACGGAGAAAGGCCCTGTCTTGTTATATATATAAGTGCGCACCGGGCACATATTCTGAGAAGGATAAATATTAGTTTTAGTTTAATTTCAAATTTAAATTTTTTATAATATAACTGTTTTTCTATTCTTTTCATCTTTTTCGTAATGAATCGTTATGTTTTCTGGTAACCTTTTACATGTAAAATTTCATTAATCGAATTAAAACCTAAATGTAAATCTTGTAAGAGAAAATCGAAAATTTCGTTGCGTTTTCTTTTCATATTTTGTGGTTAATCGAACCTCAAGATGAGGTGCTGATTGGCATTTTCAGGGGGGTGCGGTAAGGCGGGATGAAGTTCTTCAGCGAAGGGACCCTGGACATGAGGAATTGAACTTCCGCTTCACAGTCAAACGAGGGGAGTTCGAAAGACATGGCCAGTCGAACTCCAGGTTGAGTGGGTACGGCCATGCTGCAACAACAGCCGCAGCGTTCCCGAGGTGTGTAAGGTGTTGGTATGTCTGGTGGTGGTGTGTCTGGTGATAGTGTGTCTGGTGTTTGTGTGTCGGTTGTGGTGTGTCGGTAGTCCTGTGTCTGGTGGCGGTTTGTAGGTTGTCCTGTGTTTGGTATATTAGTTTCGAAATCGTGTTTTGTTTGCGTGTGTATGTCGTTGTGTGTTTTTGTTCTTTTAGAGATATGTGGTATCGTCATCTTATGGGATCGTTCAAGTTTTTGTTTAATGGCATGAAATTTAGTTTTGGAAAGAGGTGAGGTCCAACTGCGAAGGCAAGATCCCCCCCTCATCTGGCGAGCTTAGCCGCGCATCGCCAGCATGCCATCGCCTTCGTAGCGGACATTCTATCCCTACTCCCTACCCCCTTTTTCCCATCCTAGTTCTGGCCTACCCTTATGGGGTGGTCATTGAATCCTCCGCGCTCCTAACCTATCCTCAATCCTAAATCCCTTCCTTATCCTCTGCCCTATTGCCTCATTTCAAATGGCGCCCAACGTATTAGTGGAAAATGCAAGAAAGTCTGTGAATAGAAAGTCGATTAGTATTTCAGAGAACGAAGAAGCTCACAATGTTAGTCGAAGGAAATCTGTAGCAAAATCTGATTCATTAAACGAGGCAAACGAAAAGTCTAAATCTCGAAAATCTTTGAATGAATCCAGAAAATCGCTGATTCGAACATCAACCGAAGAAACAAATGACCCTGAAGACCAAAGTACAGTGGAAAAAACAAAACTTTCATAAGATGATGGATCTGAACCAGAGGAAACATTGTCAGCTTCTGAAAATCCATTGGATTCTTCTGCACACCTGCATGTTGATGGTCTGATCTCGATTCGATCGTCAACGTCGTCGATGATGAGGATGCGCAGCGTTAATGTGGTTGTTGTTGTGCCCGTTCAAAACAATCTACCGGACGAAGAATACTTTCTTGTCGGCGTCGTTGCTCTGCTCATGGTTATTGTTGTTGGAAATTTGTGGACCGAGAAATAGGTCTAGTAAATGCTCGCGCATTGTTGTTGTGCTCGCGCGCAAATGCAGCTGGTGGTTGGAATGTTGTTTATTTTTTGATATGGTGCCGTCGGTGTTGTGCCTTGTTGCTCTACTATGGTGCCGTCGGTGGTGTGCCTTGTTGCTCTAATCTCTAACAAGTACCGATATGAAAAAGGAAAACGAATCAACTCCGAAAAAGAAATCTCCAAAATTATCAACTTCGGGAAATAATTCAAGGAGAAGAAGTATCAATATTGAAACACCTAGGACCTAGTCCAAGTAAAAATGCAGAAGATAACACGCCAGTTAAATCCGCTGTTGTGGCCACCGATAGGCCAGAGAGGCCCAAGGTGAAGTCACCATTCCTGTAAAGGAAAAACGAAAAAAATATTAGAATATAATATAAGGAATATTTATACGGCTGACCAGGAATATGGACGGAGTAAGACTCCAGTCAATGATCCTGGTCAGAATAGGAAGAAATAAACAATAACCTTGTGCATGGTTGTGGCTACCGATAGGCCAGAGTTGTCCGAAGGGAGTCACCATTCCTGCAAGGGAAAAATCAAAGTATTAGAAAATAATATGAGGAATACCTACAAGGCTGACCAGGAATATGGACGGAGTAAGACTCCAGTCAATGGTCCTGGCCAGACTAGGTATTAAAAATACTAACCTTAGGCATCCGTATATCCGAAAATAATCCTTGGATTTTGAATTGTTTTTTATTTTGTTGATTTAATTAGGTATTTATATTTAAGTTATATTTTCTGTTTTGTTTTGTTTATTTATGTCAACGCGCGCGCGACTTCCACGAGCTTTGAAACGAAATGACGGAGCCGACTACAGACGTACTGAACCAGAGGATAAGTTAGAAAGAGTAAGGTATATTATATAAGGAAAAGAAAAGTAGTTAAAGTAGAAAAGGATGACGAGGTTAAGCAGCGCGACCGATATATTTCGGGGGTTTTGAGAAGGACGACAACATAAAGAAAATGACATTTTTTTAAATTAAAGTTTCGGCGAAATGGGAAAGCCAAGGGAAGGTAGTAATGGAATGAGGGTTCAGAGATAGGCTGGTGGGAAAAGAAGCTTATAGGATTACCACGGAGTAAAATTGAGCTTAAAAGCAAGGGTTCAGATTTTCAAAAATTTGAAAAGAAGTAGTTCGTTGAACCTTGCGGTAGGCAACGAAATTAAGCGGTAAGTTTATAGCTGCACCGCTAAAAGACCACTAGTCTGAATCATTTTTAGTTCAACCACCGTGAAGAGAACATTCTAAAAGTGTAAGAAAGTGCATAGTGTTTGAAGTTAACAATTTTGGTAATTTAATTTTTTTATGTAGTTTAGCGCTAATAGGATATAGAAAAAAAAGAGTGGAAATCACGTAAGAGGAAAAATATTAAACCAAAGTGAACATAAAGGAAAAACTAGGGGGCAAAGAAAAATTATAAATAAAGGAAAGAAGGGTGAGTTTTATTTTTTTTTTAAATTATACTAGAGTGAGTGGTGAAAGTGCCTATAATTTTCGTAGTGAGGTTGATTTTCTTTGGCGGTCGCCGCAGCCGCGGGCGTACGAGCACTCATATGTACATACGTTACGAAGACCCACACGATAGCAAAAGGTGCCGCGAGGCTGAAAATACTCTATAGAGGGATGATCCGTCGACGTTCCCGGATCGCTAAGTAATTTTATATACCTATGTGCAAAAGAAGAAAAATCAATCTCACCTCTTTAAATTAAAATTACACTTGAAGTCCATCATATAAAACCTCGTAATGATTTAAAGTACTCTTGAAGATAATATAAAACCTCCCAACAAATTTAAATTACGCTCGAAGTTCCTAATACATCATTTAAATATATATACACAAATTGATATATTTACCTGAAGACGGAATACCATTTAAATCTACCATTCTATATAATATACATAGTCAAAACCGAGGAGAATACGGTATAAGACACCGCACGCCTATACATATATTTATATATATTTATAACTGCATATATAATTCAAACCTAAAAGTTAACCAAATAACGTTGCTACAAATTCCTTTTTAATTTTTTTTATATTTTTTTTTTGGTTATAATTTTTTTATTTTATATTTTATTGTAAGTCCTTAAGTTTATGTGTCGGAAGTGCTTTTTTTTTGTGTGTGTCGATAATCAAAATTCGGGTAGAGTTCGTCGGGGCGGCGTAGGTTCCCTAATCCCCTCCCTGTTGAGGTAGAGGCAATTTTTTTTGCATCCCTTTAGCTACCTAAAGAGAGCTCTTGATAGGTAGGGTATAAGCGGAAGAAAACCAGCGTTTCCAAGCAAAGGGAAACCAAGTAATTCTCTGGGGAGATCCCGGGGACTTAAGTCTCCTGCATACGGAGAAAGGCCCTGTCTTGTTATATATATAAGTGCGCACCGGGCACATATTCTGAGAAGGATAAATATTAGTTTTAGTTTAATTTCAAATTTAAATTTTTTATAATATAACTGTTTTTCTATTCTTTTCATCTTTTTCGTAATGAATCGTTATGTTTTCTGGTAACCTTTTACATGTAAAATTTCATTAATCGAATTAAAACCTAAATGTAAATCTTGTAAGAGAAAATCGAAAATTTCGTTGCGTTTTCTTTTCATATTTTGTGGTTAATCGAACCTCAAGATGAGGTGCTGATTGGCATTTTCAGGGGGGTGCGGTAAGGCGGGATGAAGTTCTTCAGCGAAGGGACCCTGGACATGAGGAATTGAACTTCCGCTTCACAGTCAAACGAGGGGAGTTCGAAAGACATGGCCAGTCGAACTCCAGGTTGGGTGGGTACGGCCATGCTGCAACAACAGCCGCAGCGTTCCCGAGGTGTGTAAGGTGTTGGTATGTCTGGTGGTGGTGTGTCTGGTGATAGTGTGTCTGGTGTTTGTGTGTCGGTTGTGGTGTGTCGGTAGTCCTGTGTCTGGTGGCGGTTTGTAGGTTGTCCTGTGTTTGGTATATTAGTTTCGAAATCGTGTTTTGTTTGCGTGTGTATGTCGTTGTGTGTTTTTGTTCTTTTAGAGATATGTGGTATCGTCATCTTATGGGATCGTTCAAGTTTTTGTTTAATGGCATGAAATTTAGTTTTGGAAAGAGGTGAGGTCCAACTGCGAAGGCAAGATCCCCCCCTCATCTGGCGAGCTTAGCCGCGCATCGCCAGCATGCCATCGCCTTCGTAGCGGACATTCTATCCCTACTCCCTACCCCCTTTTTCCCATCCTAGTTCTGGCCTACCCTTATGGGGTGGTCATTGAATCCTCCGCGCTCCTAACCTATCCTCAATCCTAAATCCCTTCCTTATCCTCTGCCCTATTGCCTCATTTCAAATGGCGCCCAACGTATTAGTGTGTGAATGAGATAGTATGTGTGTTTTTAACCAAACGTTTTAGTGTGTATGAATGTCATGTTATGTTTGTTTTTTTTTTATTCAATTTTTTTTTAGCAATTTCGAGACCAGATCTTAGTCGGAGCATAAGTCATAAACGAGATAGCTCGTTAGAAAACTCGTTTATTTGCGATGCAACGACTAAGAGATGGAATGGAAACGGTGCCTACAAAATTTTTAAAGTTATGCAACATTTCAGGTACAGTATTCGACTGATTTCGAAACCGTTCTCCATCGCAGCGTATGTCGTATGCAAGATAGCTAGTGAGAATGCTTGCATACTTGCGACGATGCGTTGGAGATCGGGCCGAGAGGACAGTCGGGACTGGTGAGAAATGTTGGCTTTTGCGAAACGATTAAACGAGTCCAGTATGTCTTTATTCGGAAGGTTTTTACGTACCGAATGAATCGCGACTGGATTTTCAGAATCGATTTTGAAGATGAAGTCTTTAGTAAAGGTTCTAGTCGAATCGTAAGTCTTGGATGGGATAGCTTTATAGAAAGCCCAACCAATTGCGACGAGGAGATAAGAACCACCAAAAGCAAAAATAAATCAGATTTTTTTTTATAATTAAATAATGTTTAGTGTATGTTCAATGTTCATGGTAGTGATTGAGCGGTGTGAGTGAGTGTATGTTGTATGTTGGATATACCTCGGGAACAGAAAGTGAAAATAGTAAGTGAAGCGAAGTTCGTTAGTGTCCCATGTACGAAAAAAAAAGGAAAGTAACTGAAGAAAGAGTCCGAAGAGATTTATGAATAAATTTTGAAAGTTTTAAATTTTTGTAAAATTTTTGTATCGAATCTAAATTTGTTATATAGTTTCAATCTGTCAGCTTTTCGTTTATAGTTTTCAACGTTCGCAGTGTCAGATAGTGTTAAGTGTTTTTTTTTGAGATTTGAATTACAATAGGTTTAATTTATTAGCGTTCACAAATCATTTTCAATTTAGAATCTTTACGTACATATATGTATATATTTTGTGTTTTTTTTCAATTTCAGTTTTATTTCCGTTTCTTAGTAATAAGTTTTTATATTTTAATCAATTTATTTTTTTTTAGTTTTAATCAATTTATTTTTTTTAATTTTTAATCAATTCAGTTAAATAGCAGTTAGGAACATATGTTTTAGGTTTAGATAGAATAGTAAAAACATAAAAAAAAAAGAAAAAAAAAATCAACAAAACCAAATATAATCAAAAATAACAAAAAAATAAATATATAACAACAAAAAAAAATACATAGGCATAAGTTTGTTTTCCTTAGAGATAGGTGATAGTAATTTAAGAGGATAATATAAGTAGTAGGCTGTGTTATCACATAAAGTTATAGATATTGGTAGTAGACTTAGTTAATTAGGCTAGTTATATTAGAATAGTGTTGTAGATTATAAGTGATTTTACATACATTTATTCTTAGGTATACAATTTGTTCAATAGTTTAGTTTAGAATTACATATTTATAGAATAGAAATTTAGGTTTTTCTGTTTAGATTTTAGGTATAGTTAATTAATCCGATTCCGTGTGGTGTTGTTCTTTTGTTCACCTTAGTGCAGTATTAATTTTATATTAGGTTAGGGTTTAGTGTATAACTCTTAGGTAACCATTGTATCGTTCTCTTTGTGTTAAAAGTTGAAAAGACCTATGAAAAGACAAGAAGAGGAAGAGTTAGAAAATAAAATAACAAAAGTACAACATTTATTACCTAATCAAAGACTTACCCGCGCTTTACGTGAAAAGTTTTTACTAGTTTCGTCCGGGATGTCTCGAGTGCAGCATTCAACTAAAGACAACTCTGGTCCACGGTTGGAGGTCTCTCTGCAGGGAGAGGTACCTTCAGCAAAACTTAATGCGATAGGGCCTACTGACAATATCGCTAGAAATAAAGATCATCATCCTCCGGGAATACAAGGTCCGGCACCAATAGCTACGGGTTTATTGTTATCCGAAGCCACGAATCCGATCCAGGGAGGTCTGCTGGATTTGCAAGACTCAGGAGAGATGAGGAGTGTTCTAGAAACTTTATCGGCACCTTCCTACAGTAATTTAACCCCACCTGGGGAAGATTCACCTGAGCCTTCAAATTGGGTTAACGGTCGGACAAGGTCGACCGATAGCCATGGCCGATCCGTGAGAGCTCAAGAGGCGCCAAATTCTGGTATTACCTACTGAAGAAGTTAGGTCGGCGATTAATCAGGCCGTGGGTAACGCGTGTGAGTCGTATAATAAAACTCTAAGTAGGCAACTGGCCGAATCATTAAAAGACGAAATTAGGAAACAATTTTTGGAGATTCTGAAGGAAGCCAACCCAACTCAACCTTGTCCTCCAACTGGAGGAGAAAGGGTTCAGAATTTGATAGGAGATTCTAGAGGGCAACCGAGTCAGTTTAACGATCCGACTAATAATTTCCGAAGCGATCAGTATCCGAGGACATCGTATAACATGAGGGATCAAAGAGTGAACCAAGGTCCGGGTAGTGGGTCGGAGGCGAACGGGAATTATCAGCCAAACCCATACCAGGGTCCAAATGGTTACACTTCGAGATACCCTCAGCCTCCCTACTGTAACCCTCCTCCGGTATGTCCACAGCCGGTTATGAAAACGCCAATCCGGTTGGACAAGTGGAAGATACAGTTTGACGGGAAGTCCGCCAACCCAAGAGTAGAAGAATTTGTGTTCAGAGTCGAGATGCTTCAAGACAAATATAGGTGCGCATGGTCTGAAATTCTAAGAGACTTCCCTCTCCTACTCTCGGGAGCCGCGAGTGAATGGTACTGGTGGTATCTTCGCTCGAATGGACAACCGGATTGGCCGATGCTTCGGGATGCCTTAATTCGTCAGTTTGAGAGTTCCAAATCGGATATCGAGATAACTGGCGAAATAAGGGATCGTAAGCAAGGAAACTGGGAGTCAAGCGACGATTATTTTGCGGCGATTACTCGTTTACGATCTCAACTAAAAGTACAAATACCAGAAAACCAACTAGTACGAATGATTAAAAGGAATCTTAACGAAAGATTGGAGCCGTTAGTGTATCCTCAAACCATTTTCTCAATGGACCAACTGAGGATGGCTTGTAAGGAGGCGGAGTACGCTTTCCCGAAAAAGGACCGAGAAGGTCAAAAGCCAAATCGGGCTCCGAATCGGTTCGTGGCAAATGAGTTAGATGTTGTTACGGATCCTGAAGTGGTTACGTCGGCAAGTGAGCATATAGATGCTTTGCAGCATTCGGGAGCTAGACCGAAAACTTCAATAGGTCAAGGTGAAGGCAGGGCCGGACTTTGTTGGAACTGTCGGATCCAAGGTCACTCATTTGTTGATTGCCCTTCGACAAAAAGAAATATCTTTTGTTATCGGTGTAATCCGATGTAATCCGGAAAACCGCAATCGGAACGCGACAACTCCGGTTGAGTCGCGTTCGACTCAAACCCCCCAGACAAACCTATAGAGGTTTCGAAACCCGATGTCGTGGAAAGAGCTATTAAAATTTTAGCTAGAACAGAAAATAAATATGTTCAATTAGAGAATAAATCAGAAAACATTAAAGAAATAAAACCATTACATATTAGGTTAAAAGAATACTATGAGGCAAGAGATAAAATATTTTTAGGAAGAGTTAATGAGATATCTAGTAAGATTAAGAAGACGAGGTCAAGATATAAAATAAGAAAAGAAACTCGGCATAAAATCGCGTCGACTATTATAGATACCCAAACTGACCCTAGGCCTTACGCGAAGGTAAAAATAGGTAACCAAATGATTAACGGACTTTTAGATAGCGGGGCCAGTATAAGTATATTAGGGAAAAATTGCCTTAAATTTATAGAAGATTTGAAAATACAACACCAACCGTACCATTCAGGTGTTAAAACAGCTGATGGTCAAAACCAGAAGATTATAGGGAAAATTAATGTTTTAATAGAGTATAGAAATATTGAGCATAAAATAACGTTATATCTAGTTCCAAATCTAGATCAAGAACTGTATTTAGGGGTGGATTTTTGGAAAGCATTCCAGATAGCGCTGAACATTTTAAGTTCCGTTTCAATTCTAGAAGAAGACGCTGATTTGATGAATGCTCATGAGCTTTCGTTGGATCAGCGAACGAGATTGGAAATGGTAAAACAGAATTTTTTAGATTACGATCGGCACGGTCTCGGAAAGACGACGCTCATGGAGCACGTCATCGATACCGGTGATGCAGTACCGATTAAGCAGAGACACTATCCTGTTTCTCCAGTGGTCCAAGCCGTGTTGTATCAGGAGATCGATAGGATGCTTAAGATTGGAGTTATTGAGGAGAGTGAGAGTCCTTGGTGTTCACCAGTTGTTCTTATAAAGAAACCAGGTCCAAATGGTACCGTAAAATACCGATTTTGCCTGGATTCCCGTAAGGTCAACTCGGTGAGCAAAAAGGACGCCAACCCTCTCCCCAGTATCGAAGGTCTAATCAGTCGACTTCCAGATACTTACTACATCAGTAGTGTAGATCTCAAGGAAGCATTCTGGCAAATACCACTGGAGAAAGATAGCAGAGAGAAAACAGCGTTTGCGGTACCGGGGAGACCCCTTTACCAATTCACGGTCATGCCTTTTGGGTTGTGCAATGCAGCCCAAAGATTATGCCGGCTGATGGATAAAGTCATCCCGTCCCGACTTAGAGATCGCGTGTTCGTATATTTAGATGATCTTTCGATTATTGCTCCAGACTTTGATACGCATGTTGCGCTGTTAGGAGAAGTAGCCGACTGTCTTAGGAAGGCTAACCTCACCATCAACGTCAAGAAATCCAAGTTTTGCTTTAGAGAACTGAAGTACTTGGGTTTCATTGTTGGTGGTGGGAAATTAAAAACAGATCCGGCAAAAATAGAGGCCGTGGTTGACTTTCCTTTACCAAAAAACGCTAGGCAGGTGAGAAGGTTACTTGGTTTGGCCGGTTGGTATAGGCGTTTTATAAAAGACTTTTCAAACCTAACAGCTCCCTTGACAGATACTCTCAAGAAAAAGAATGCGAAGTTTGTGATGACGGATGAAGCTAAAGTCGCTTTTGAAAACTTGAAAAGAGCTCTTACGACAGCTCCGGTGCTGACACATCCAGATTTTTCGAAACGTTTTTATGTTCAATGTGACTCTTCTGATTCGGGAATCGGGACCGTTCTCTTTCAGAAGGGAGAGGCTGATGAAGAAAGCCCTATTTCTTATTTTTCCCAAAAGCTTAATTCATGTCAGCGAAACTATAGTGTGACCGAGAAGGAATGTATGGCCGCGGTGATGGCAGTGAAAAAGTTCAGACCCTATGTTGAAGGTATGGATTTCACCATCATAACCGATCACTCTAGCTTAAAATGGTTATTGACCACGAAAGACCTCAGTGGTAAACTGGCTAGATGGTCTCTAGAGTTGCAATCATATACCTTCAACATAGAACACCGAAAAGGATCGCTGAATGTCGTGCCAGACACTCTTTCTCGAGCACACTTGGATAGTTTGGACATGGGAGAAATAATTCCCTGGATAGATTTAGAATCCGACGAATTTAAATCAGAAGAATATAAGAACCTCATAGATACTGTACGAGAGCATGAAAAAGAATTACCCGACGTTAAGATAGAAGATTCATTTGTGTACAAACGAACCTTCCCTATTAATAGCGAAAATCTATTAGTAGAGAACTCATGGCGGTTATGGGTACCTTCAACCTTAACCGAAAATTTGATTGCTAATGCCCATAACCCACCGCAAGCCGCTCATGGTGGGACGGCTAAAACTTTGTACCGTGTACGACAGTATTTCTACTGGCCCAACATGACAGTACAAATTCGACAGTTTGTAAGTAATTGTGAAACATGTAAACAGTCTAAATCGTCAAGTCAAGTCCAACGTCCACCTATTGATAATTGTTATGTCACAGACCGTCCGTTTTAGAAGATTTATGTTGACTTCATTGGCCCATATCCGAGGTCAAAAGCAGGAAATGCGTTTGTTTTTGTTGTATTAGATCATATGTCTAAATTCGTATTCCTTAAACCGCTTCGTTCGGCAACGTCGAGCAACATAATATCCTATTTGCGTAACGACATACTTAATGCATTTGGTGTTCCACAAATTTTGCATTCCGATAACGGAAAACAGTTTGTGTCAAAGGAATTTCAAAGTTTTTTAGAAAAATATGGAATTCGTCATTTCAAAACAGCAAACTACTCGCCACAATCTAACGCTTCCGAGAGAGTCAACCGTACGTTATTAGCCGCCATACGTTCCTATCTGAAAGAAGATCAGCGCGAATGGGATAGCCACTTGAGTGACATCGCATGTGCCTTAAGGAGTTCAGTGCATTCAGCCATCGGTATGTCACCATATTTTGCTCTTTTTGGAACAAATATGATGACACACGGAAGCGGATATGCACTGGCACAAAAGTTAAACGTCCTTGAGGATGGCGAACTGGTGACCTTACCGCGGCAAGAGCGATTGCACTTAATACGTGCTAAGCTAAAAGAAAATATAACGGTAGCTAACGAAAAGGGTAGAATAACGTACAACACCAGGTCCCGAAATGTCCGATACTTGCCTGGTCAAGAAGTTTACAAACGAAACTTCATATTTAGTGACTCCTCGAAACGGTTATCGTCTAAACTTTGTCCTAAATATGTTAAATGTCGTATTGTCAAACCCGTAGGGAAAAGTATGTACGAGCTAGAGAACCTAGTTGGGAAAAAGATTGGAATCTTTCATGCGAAAGATCTCAAACAATAGACAACCGTACATTTTTTTTGTAGGACACAAAAATAAAATTTAAGACATAAATTCCGGACGATTGAAACGAAACAAACAAAAAATTCTCATGACCATTTTTTTTTTAAAACTGTGATATGAAAGACGAAAACCTGGGAAATGATAAACGAACACCTGTGATATAGAGTAGTGGACAAGCCATGACAACCATCTGTGATATAGAGTAAGGACAACCATCTGTGATATAAAATAGGTACTAATCATGAAAACGTAAAAAGAGATTGTATATAATTCCGTCGTAATTCGTTAAATTCTTTAACAACCTGGTCAACCATCTGTGATATTTTCATTTCGAGTAAACGAAAACAAAAAAACATCCCGACTGACTCAACAACTGTGATAACCTAGATATAAGTAGTTCCAATCTGTGATATTTTTATTATAGCTTAAGTTAGTATATCGACAAATAATGCAATAACTTCAGCACGTTATCAAACTTAGCGATATAATTTGTATAATCCAGAGACTGCATGCAGTCATTGGAATCCTTATTCTAGGACACGAGTGTTGCCGAATCAGTAGGACAACCCAACCAGGACGTCGGTAAGAAAACAATCACTTTGATAAAGACAGTTTCATGCTTGGCCAATGACTACCGATAGCAACACTAGATAAAACACCGAAACAATATATATACATACATATACATAATTATTTTTTTTGAAAATGTCTCAACAGGTAAACTACTCTAATAGTAATAATCACAACTGAATTCCTAGATATGTAGTTTAGTATGTTTATACATATACACACTACCTTTTTTTTTAAATAAATTGACTTCGCGTATCCGTAACTACTTCACGATACAAAGATAAAAACAATCTAGCTAGTAAATTATAAATTTATGCTTTAAACAATAACCTAATTAAAATGGAACTTACTCTGAACCAATGGTTTGTATTGTACGAACAAACCTTTCCAAACGACGAGATTTGGCCTTGTATTGCCCGGCTGGATAGGCGTGAGTTCTTCCCCACTTGAAACCCATTTGGAGTAATCACATCCCTATCGCCCGGCTTAAGCGTTGTGGGTTCTTCCCCACGAGAAACCAACTTTGGACTAATCGGAATTGCACCACCCGGCTTAAGCATTTGAGTCTTTCGCCACCTGCGATAACACTCGTATTGGGGATTGGCATGGGTCCTTCACAACTAATGCTAAGTGATCAGTCGTCGGCCTTCACCGTCATCCTTGGTGTAATATCAGCACTTCTGATGCCGGAGTTTTGTTGTGGCCACCGATAGGCCAGAGAGGCCCAAGGTGAAGTCACCATTCCTGTAAAGGAAAAACGAAAAAAATATTAGAATATAATATAAGGAATATTTATACGGCTGACCAGGAATATGGACGGAGTAAGACTCCAGTCAATGATCCTGGTCAGAATAGGAAGAAATAAACAATAACCTTATGCATGGTTGTGGTTACCGATAGGCCAGAGTTGTCCGAAGGGAGTCACCATTCCTGCAAGGGAAAAATCAAAGTATTAGAAAATAATATGAGGAATACCTACAAGGCTGACCAGGAATATGGACGGAGTAAGACTCCAGTCAATGGTCCTGGCCAGACTAGGTATTAAAAATACTAACCTTAGGCATCCGTATGTCCGAAAATAATCCTTGGATTTTGAATTGTTTGTTTTTATTTATTATTATGTTATTATATTTTCTGTTTTGTTTTGTTTATTTATGTCAACGCGCGCGCGACTTCCACGAGCTTTGAAACGAAATGACGGAGCCGACTACAGACGTACTGAACCAGAGGATAAGTTAGAAAGAGTAAGGTATATTATATAAGGAAAAGAAAAGTAGTTAAAGTAGAAAAGGATGACGAGGTTAAGCAGCGCGACCGATATATTTCGGGGGTTTTGAGAAGGACGACAACATAAAGAAAATGACATTTTTTTAAATTAAAGTTTCGGCGAAATGGGAAAGCCAAGGGAAGGTAGTAATGGAATGAGGGTTCAGAGATAGGCTGGTGGGAAAAGAAGCTTATAGGATTACCACGGAGTAAAATTGAGCTTAAAAGCAAGGGTTCAGATTTTCAAAAATTTGAAAAGAAGTAGTTCGTTTAACCTTGCGGTAGGCAACGAAATTAAGCGGTAAGTTTATAGCTGCACCGCTAAAAGACCACTAGTCTGAATCATTTTTAGTTCAACCACCGTGAAGAGAACATTCTAAAAGTGTAAGAAAGTGCATAGTGTTTGAAGTTTACAATTTTGGTAATTTAATTTTTTTATGTAGTTTAGCGCTAATAGGATATAGAAAAAAAAGAGTGGAAATCACGTAAGAGGAAAAATATTAAACCAAAGTGAACATAAAGGAAAAACTAGGGGGCAAAGAAAAATTATAAATAAAGGAAAGAAGGGTGAGTTTTATTTTTTTTTAAATTATACTAGAGTGAGTGGTGAAAGTGCCTATAATTTTCGTAGTGAGGTTGATTTTCTTTGGCGGTCGCCGCAGCCGCGGGCGTACGAGCACTCATATGTACATACGTTACGAAGACCCACACGATAGCAAAAGGTGCCGCGAGGCTGAAAATACTCTATAGAGGGATGATCCGTCGACGTTCCCGGATCGCCAAGTAATTTTATATACCTATGTGCAAAAGAAGAAAAATCAATCTCACCTCTTTAAATTAAAATTACACTTGAAGTCCATCATATAAAACCTCGTAATGATTTAAAGTACTCTTGAAGATAATATAAAACCTCCCAACAAATTTAAATTACGCTCGAAGTTCCTAATACATCATTTAAATATATATATACAAATTGATATATTTACCTGAAGACGGAATACCATTTAAATCTACCATTCTATATAATATACATAGTCAAAACCGAGGAGAATACGGTATAAGACACCGCACGCCTATACATATATTTATATATATTTATAACTGCATATATAATTCAAACCTAAAAGTTAACCAAATAACGTTGCTACAAATTCCTTTTTAATTTTTTTTATATTTTTTTTTTTGGTTATAATTTTTTTATTTTATATTTTATTGTAAGTCCTTAAGTTTATGTGTCGGAAGTGCTTTTTTTTTGTGTGTGTCGATAATCAAAATTCGGGTAGAGTTCGTCGGGGCGGCGTAGGTTCCCTAATCCCCTCCCTGTTGAGGTAGAGGCAATTTTTTTTGCATCCCTTTAGCTACCTAAAGGGAGCTCTTGATAGGTAGGGTATAAGCGGAAGAAAACCAGCGTTTCCAAGCAAAGGGAAACCAAGTAATTCTCTGGGGAGATCCCGGTTACTTAAGTCTCCTCCATACGGAGAAAGGCCCTGTCTTGTTATATATATAAGTGCGCACCGGGCACATATTCTGAGAAGGATAAATATTAGTTTTAGTTTAATTTCAAATTTAAATTTTTTATAATATAACTGTTTTTCTATTCTTTTCATCTTTTTCGTAATGAATCGTTATGTTTTCTGGTAACCTTTTACATGTAAAATTTCATTAATCGAATTAAAACCTAAATGTAAATCTTGTAAGAGAAAATCGAAAATTTCGTTGCGTTTTCTTTTCATATTTTGTGGTTAATCGAACCTCAAGATGAGGTGCTGATTGGCATTTTTAGGGGGGTGCAGTAAGGCGGGATGAAGTTCTTCAGCGAAGGGACCCTGGACATGAGGAATTGAACTTCCGCTTCACAGTCAAACGAGGGGAGTTCGAAAGACATGGCCAGTCGAACTCCAGGTTGGGTGGGTACGGCCATGCTGCAACAACAGCCGCAGCGTTCCCGAGGTGTGTAAGGTGTTGGTATGTCTGGTGGTGGTGTGTCTAGTGATAGTGTGTCTGGTGTTTGTGTGTCGGTTGTGGTGTGTCGGTAGTCCTGTGTCTGGTGGCGGTTTGTAGATTGTCCTGTGTTTGGTATATTAGTTTCGAAATCGTGTTTTGTTTGCGTGTGTATGTCGTTGTGTGTTTTTGTTCTTTTAGAGATATGTGGTATCGTCATCTTATGGGATCGTTCAAGTTTTTGTTTAATGGCATGAAATTTAGTTTTGGAAAGAGGTGAGGTCCAACTGCGAAGGCAAGATCCCCCCCTCATCCGGCGAGCTTAGCCGCGCATCGCCAGCATGCCATCGCCTTCGTAGCGATGGCATGGCATGCTACCTACCCCCTTTTTCCCATCCTAGTTCTGGCCTACCCTTATGGGGTGGTCATTGAATCCTCCGCGCTCCTAACCTATCCTCAATCCTAAATCCCTTCCTTATCCTCTGCCCTATTGCCTCATTTCACCGCATCAAAGAGAGATTCTTTACGAAAAGAAAACACCCCAGAGGAGCAAAAAGGTAGTGTAAAGAAAACCAAAAGTGCTCAAAAAGGAAAACAATCGAGTGATGCTAAAGAATCGCCATTGGTCTTTGATAAAATGGAAACATCAGGTAAAAGTCCTTCTAGGAAAAATCTCTCTTACATCCCTGCAGAGACAGGCGTTGCACGACTTAGCCTTTCGGATACTAAAAACCAATCCAGTCCAGCAAAGTCTGTTCAATCTGCAAAAAAAAGTCCAGCTAAGAAAAACCATCCAGAACCATTGAAAAAGGTTGCATTCAATGAAGAAGAAGACGAAAATAAAGTTAAAAGTGTATACCCAAAGACACCGGGTTTGGTTAAAAGCAAGAGTTATATTCTAGATGGATCATCAAATGATGTCGATAAAGATGAAACTTACAAATCTAGAAAAGATCAGTTCTTTGAGACAAATAACGGTACAAAATCTGACAAAGAAAACTCAGATAACGAAGAAGAAATGACAGGTCTTGACTCAAAAACACCCTACAAATTGAAACTAAAGGCAGTTGAGAGCAGCACACCCATTCAAAACTCCCCGCAAAAGCAGAACAAAACATCAGATCTCCAGGAACAACAAAAAGAGAAATCAGCTAAGGGAGAACAACAACAAGAAGAAGAAGGAGTTACTGCTTTTCCCAAGTCCTGGACTAGGTCTGAGTCCGGATCTGTTGCAAATACATCGAAAATCGATTGTATTCTGCCTGAGAAATCTATGGAAGAAAAACAAATACTTCAAAAAACCAATAAATCACAAAGTAATTCATCAAAGAACAGCAGCACAAGTAACAAGCGTTCTCATGATCCAGACGTTTCCGAAGCCGAAGACGATATGCTCGAAGAAGACTGTGAAGAATATGATGATGATGACGATGAGGAAAACAACCAAAATGCAGAAAAAACTATATTCCTAGATGATGAAGCAATGGAAGTTGCTGATGGTAAAGAATCTATGGACTCCGAAGAAAGGGCATACTTGGAAGAGAACGAAGTTCCAGAATATGGTGAATCAATTGGCAGTCAGGACAGTGAAGAAGAAGGTGATGATTGTGATGATGAGCCTGACGAAGAAGATGCTGCATTTGTAGTTTCCGATAAAGAAGCTGTCGAAGAATAATTTATTTATTTATTTATTTATTCCATCTATCGAGTACAATCTCTTTTAGACTAATATACTTAATTATAATGTTTATATAAAAAAAAAATATATAAATATAAATACCTACATATATAATCTTAAATAAATAGTAAAATAATTTAGAAAATAAAACGCCTCACAAAAGAATTTCATTTAAAGCATTTTTAAATTTTACTCTACTCCATTGTAAGTTAATTACATCGCATACAGAATTAAAAAAAAGCACAAGAACGAGATATGGGATCACTTTTTCTATAGTTGGTGTAATGACGCGGTATTGAAAAAAAGATATTTCTTTCCCTGAGAGGTCTTGAAGGAACATGAATTGGGTAAAGTGCAAGCAGCATAAAACAATTTATATGGTTACATAAACATCTCTGGCTAAAAGAACAAAACACTGTTTCCTTCTGATTTGAAGGGTTTTCAAGCCTAAAAGTAAGCACCTCCAACTTCTAAGCTCTGAAGATGAAGTCGAAGTGAAATTAAAAACATCCCAACAAAAACCATACAAACGAATTTATCAAGAGACTCAATCATCAGATGAAGAAGAAGTTGTACCTGGCAAAGATGACACTGACTTTTGTTTGTTGGTTGATTCTTCCGCAGAAGTGGGTGATAAATCTTTAAATAAGTCATTGAAAAATAATGCTGCTGATATCAAAAACAAATCGACCATAGACAAATCTTTGAAAGAATTCAATAGCAACGATATCGATAAGAAGACTGTTGAGCAAGAAGATGTATCCAAAAACAAAAATGAAGATAAAGACGGTGCAGCTGAACCACCTTCTAAAGATATTAGTGAAAATAATACTTCGAAGAAGGTTTCAAGGAAATCTGAAAGTAAAAGCAAGGCTGATGTTGAAGACATTCCATCAGAAGAAGAAAGTAAGCTCAAACTATCTGTTGACGATAATGATTCAGATACAGATATGCAAGAAGAAGAAGATGAAAAATGTCAAAAGAAGCCAGAAGCATCAACAAATGTTGAAGAGGGAAAAGAAACCAGTCTACAGAAGTCACCTAAAAAGAATAATAATAAGTCGCCAAAGCGTCTCACTCAGTCTCCAAGGAAGAAATCCTTAACACCCGAAGATTCAGCTTGCGAAGTAGATTTTGAGCTTATTACTGAAACATCATTGAATAAATCAAGAAAATCCATAAATCCATCGGATAATTTGGAAAATCTCAACAAAAGTGTGAGGAAGTCCTTGAATGAAAAGAGTAACTCGAAAGATGAATCGAAATCGCCGAAAAAGTCAAGGAAACTAAGTACAGCTGAGAGTGGTGATAGTAGTAATGATGACTTACAAAAAAATGAGCAACAACAATCACCACAAAAGAAAAGACTTACAAAATCTCCAAAACGAAAATCAATAACTGCAACTGCCCAAGATGAAAGCGAAGATGATGAAAACCAATTTAACACCACTAAAAATTCAAGAAAGTCTGTGAATAGAAAGTCGATTAGTACCTATTTCAGAGAACGAAGAAGCTCACAATGTTAGTCGAAGGAAATCTGTAGCAAAATCTGATTCATTAAACGAGGCAAACGAAAAGTCTAAATCTCGAAAATCTTTGAATGAATCCAGAAAATCACTGATTCGAACATCAACCGAAGGAACAGTGACCATGAAGACCAAAGTACAGTGCAAAAAACAAAACTTTCATTAGATGATGGATCTGAACCAGAGGAAACATTGTCAGCTTCTGAAAATCCATTGGATTCTTCTGCTGGAAAGTCGCTTAATTCTTCGAAAAAGCTAAGAAAATCATTAGATAAAAATAGTTTACAATTAAATGAATCGTCAAGCGAGCTCAACAAATCTAAGCGACGAAAGTCAATTGCTCAGCAAAGCATTATTGAGAAAGCAAATGCATCATACATCGACGTTGTATGAAAAAGGGTGTGTCCTAAATCACCCCATGTCGGATGCTCGATGCGACCGTTCTTGGTCCGCAAGTACCTCTTATCGACACACTATGAAAAGGGGTGCGGCCTGCACACCTGCATGTTGATGGTCTGATCTCGATTCGATCGTCAACGTCGTCGTCTCGTCGATGATGAGGATGCGCAGCGTTAATGTGGTTGTTGTTGTGCTCGTTCCCAACAATCTACCGGACGAAGAATACTTTCTTGTCGGCGTCGTTGCTCTGCTCATGGTTATTGTTGTTGGAAATTTGTGGACCGAGAAATAGGTCTAGTAAATGCTCGCGCATTGTTGTTGTGCTCGCGCGCAAATGCAGCTGGTGGTAGGAATGTTGTTTATTTTTTGATATGGTGCCGTTGGTGTTGTGCCTTGTTGCTCTACTAAGGTGCCGTCGGTGGTGTGCCTTGTTCCTCTAATCTGTAACAAGTACCGATTTAAAAAAGGAAAACGAATCAACTCCGAAAAAGAAATCTCCAAAATTATCAACTTCGGGAAATAATTCAAGGAGAAGAAGTATCAATATTGAAACACCTAGTCCAAGTAAAAATGCAGAAGATAACACGCCAGTTAAATCCGCATCAAAGAGAGATTCTTTACGAAAAGAAAACACCCCAGAGGAGCAAAAAGGTAGTGTAAAGAAAACCAAAAGTGCTCAAAAAGGAAAACAATCGAGTGATGCTAAAGAATCGCCATTGGTCTTTGATTAAAAAAGATAGATGTCTTACTGCTGATGATCGAGGTGGTGGTATTTTAGTTGCTGTGAAAAATGGTTTGATATGTAAAAGTATAATCCTGCCACATGATGATATAGAACAGTTGGCTGTTGTTATTAATGTAAAAAATAGTTTACAAATTGATTGGAAATTAAATTTTTTAGTGAGTTATGTTCGTCCAAGAAGTGAATTGAAAATTTATGAAAAACATATAACTAATATTGAATTCATTAACAATTCATATATCAAAGATTTTCAAACAACTTGTATATTAGGAGATTTTAATATGGGTAATGTTAACTGGTTTTGGTCAGATGATGATAAAATGTTTATACCAGCAAATATGCTTAGAGACTATGAATATGCTTTTATTGATTATGTTTACTCTTTAAATTTACATCAAATAAACGATGTTCATAATTCATTACACAGATTATTGGATCTTGTATTTACATGCGAAAATGATGTTAAGGTTGATGTGTTAAAATGTCCTTTTCCTTTGTTAAATAATTCTGTTCATCATGAGCAGATTGAGTTGAAATTCGAGTTTTATAACCCTTTTCGCGAAACCGACTCCACGCCAAAACGTTATTATGCTAAAACTAATTTCATTGCATTCAATGCTTGGTTAAATACTTTTAACTGGGAAATTGAATTTAGTAATAGAAGTTTACAATCTATTTATAATCGATTCATTGAAATTATTATGACTGGGGTTGAAAGTTTTGTTCCGTTGTCATCGAATAAAAAAAATAATAAGCCTCCATGGTATAATAGACAACTTTCTCACTTGAAAAACTTAAGAACTAAAGCTTTCAAAAAATATAAATACTCGGGAAATGAACTTGATTTAGCTAATTTTAATAATTTAAGAAAAGATTTTAAAGTTTTAAGTAAATTCTTACACAAGAATTATGTCATGGGCATAGAAAGTAAACTTAAAAAAGATAGCAAATGTTTCTGGTCATACATTAAATCAAAACGTTGCTCTTATGGATTACCAGAGATAATGGAGTATGGCTCAACTTCGGCAAACAATACACAATCAGCTTGTGAACTTTTTGCTCAGTTTTTTGAGTCTGTATACTCAAAACGAGACGTAATTTTAAATCAAGAAACTATATGTACTACACCAGTAGATTTAGGATCGATGGTTTTGGATATTAATGATATAACATCTGCAATTAAAAAGCTAAAGCCGAATACAATCCCTGGTGCTGATGGTATCCCTGCTTCTTTTTTAACAAATTGTATTGAAAACCTAAGTTTAGCCTTACTCATTATTTTTAATTTGTCATTGCAAGAGGGCATTTTTCTCAATGAATGGAAAATGTCTTATGTTGTTCCAATCTACAAAGCGGGTTCAAAAAATAATGTTGAGAACTACAGAGGAATAAGCAAACTTTCTGCAATCCCAAAACTATTCGAAAGTATAGTTAAAACCAAGCTTGAATTTTTTGTAAAAGAATATATTTCAGATTTGCAGCATGGATTCGTGAGTGGTAGGTCCACTTCTACAAATCTTTCGTATTTCTCTTCATTTGCCATTAACCTAATTGAAAAAGGAAAGCAAATTGATGTCATATATACTGACTTCAGTAAAGCTTTCGATTCAGTTAATCATACCATACTGATAGACAAATTAAGGAGATTTGGATTTCATTCAAAGCTTCTGAATTGGATAGAATCGTTTTTGGTGAACCGCATACAGTTGGTAAAACTTGGAAATCTCTTCTCCAGAGAATTCCATTGCACATCAGGGGTGCCACAGGGGAGTCATCTAGGACCGCTTTTATTTATTATTTTCATTAATGATGTAACATCAATATTCAAATTCGCTCAAGTTCTTCTCTATGCAGATGACTTAAAAATGTTTTCAAGTATATCAAACATAAATGATTGCTTCAGTATGCAGCAGGATTTCGAATTTTTATTATTATGGTGTAAGCAAAATCATCTTCTACTCAACATAAAAAAATGCAATGCTGTATCATTTTATAGAAGCTTACTTACTTACTTACTTAAGGTGGCGCTACAGTCCGGGGCGGACCTGGGCCTCAACCAACATGCGTCTCCAGCCAGCTCGGTCCCTAGCTAGCTGTCTCCAGTTTCGCACGCCAAGTTGGTTGAGGTCCTCACCCACCTGAGTGCGCCACCTGAGTCGCGGTCTTCCTCTATTGCGCCGTCCCTCGGGATTGGATTCGAAGACCTTCCGGGCTGGAGCGTTGATGTCCATTCGCTCTACATGACCCAGCCATCTAAGCCGTTGGACTTTTATTCTGCTAACTTGGTCAGTGTCGCTGTACAGCCCGTACAGTTCGTCGTTAAATCTTCTCCTCCATTCTCCATCTATACGTACGGGACCAAAAATCACCCGAAGAATTTTTCTCTCGAAGCATCCTAAGACGTTCTCATCTTTCTTTGACAGGGTCCAGGCCTCAGCGCCATAAATGAGAACCGGGATGATGAGTGTCTTATAGATGGTGATTTTAGATGATCGAGAGAGTACTTTACTTCTCAATTGCCTTCTTAGTCCAAAGAAGCAGCGATTTGCAAGAGTTATTCTTCGTTTGATTTCAGCGCTGGTGTCGTTGTCTGTGTTTATAGCGGTGCCTAGGTAGACAAAGTCCTTAACTACCTCGAAGTTATAGCTGTCCATGGTGACGTTTTGTCCAAGACGTCGTTGTTGAATGTCCTTTTTCGATGACAGCATATACTTGGTCTTGCCCTCATTGACCACTAAACCCATCTTCTTCGCTTCCGTCGCAATGCTCAAAAACGCTCCACTGACATCACGCTTTGATCTTCCAATTATGTCAATATCATCTGCGTATCCGAGTAATTGGATGGACCTTTGGAAGATTGTGCCTCTAGTGTTGACGGTTGAGTTTTGCACAATTCTTTCCAGAACGATATTAAAGAAGTCGCATGACAGTGCATCGCCTTGTCTAAAACCTTTTTTGACATCAAATGCATCGGTGAGATCTTTTCCGACCTTGATGGAGCAGCGTGCATTCTCCATCGTCATTCTGCACAAACGGATGAGTTTGACAGGGATGCCAAAACTAGACATTGCTCTGTAGAGCTCTTCCCTATAGATGCTGTCATACGCGGCTTTAAAATCGATAAAGAGATGGTGGGTATCGATTTGAAGTTCCTGGGTTTTTTCCAAGATCTGCCGTAGTGTGAATATTTGGTCGATAGTGGACTTTCCTGGTCTAAAGCCACACTGATAAGGACCTATCAGGTTGTTGACGAACGGCTTCAGACGTTCACATAATATGGCAGAGAGGATCTTATACGCAATGTTAAGGAGACTGATGCCTCTGTAGTTGGCGCAATTTAGAGGGTCTCCTTTCTTATGTATCGGGCAAACTATGCTGAGATTCCACTCATCGGGCATGCTTTCTTCCGACCATATTTTGCAGATGAGTTGGTGCATGCTCCCTACCAAGTCATCACCTGCTGCTTTGAATAGTTCGGCAGTGATGCCGTCAGCTCCAGCAGCTTTGTTTGACTTCAGCTTAGATATAGCTATCTTCACTTCGCCGAGGTCGGGTAGGCGGAATTGTTGATCTGCGTCGCCTAGGTTGAGTGGTTCTATCTCCCTTACAGCGGAATTCGATTCGTCATCGCCGTTATATAATTTGGAGAAGTGGTCTTTCCATATTATCAGCATAGACTGCGGTTCTACAACGATGTTCCCCTGATCGTCTTTACAGGCTTCGGTTCGTGGCTGGTACCCTTGGGAGGTTTTTTTTACCTTTTGGTAAAATTTACGAACCTCATTCCTGTTGTGACATCCCTCTATCACCTCGATCGCGCGCTTCTCATGCTCTCTTTTTTTCCGTCTAAGTAGCCGGTGCTCCTCTCTCCTCTTCTGCTCGTAGAGCTCGCGAGCAGCGCCGTTTTGTATGCCTGTTATACTGGAGAAGTGTCGTGCGTCGATCGCAATGTGGTCAATCTGGTTGACAGTTGATTGATCAGGAGATTTCCATGTCCCCTTGTGGATATTGAGATGTGTGAACTGCGTACTAGCTACCAGAACGTCTCGCCCCGCAGCGAAATCGATCAGCCTGAATCCGTTGTCGGAGGTGGTGTCGTGCAGGCTGTATCTCCCGATTGTGCCACCAAAGATGTCTTCTCTTCCTAGCTTGGCATTAAAATCTCCTAAGACAATTTTAATGTCATAGCCAGGGCACTGCTCATATGTCTTGTCCAAGAGCTCGAAGAATATGTCTTTGGTGTCTTCATCTTTCTCCTCTGTTGGGGCATGCGCGCATATTAGGCTTATGTTGGCGAATTTAGCCTTGATGCGGATTGTCGTGATGCGCTCGCTCACACTGTTGAAACTTAAGACTTTTTGCCTGAGTCTAGTTCCAACCACAAATCCACACCCAAATAGACGCTGCCTTTGTTCTCGGTAGCAGTCGCCGTAGTATACATCGCAGTCTTTTAATTTGCGTTTGCCCGGTCCATCCCATCGCACTTCTTGGATGGCGGTAATATCTGCCTTGCAGCAGTTTAGGGCTTCCGCTAGTTGTTCGGCTGCACGTGGTCTGTTAAGGGACCTAACATTCCACGTACAGATCCGAAGTTCGTTGTCCTTGTTTCGTTTGCTTGGGTTGTCAACAGTGAATCCGTCCGTATCCGAGGCTTGTTGGTGCTTCGCAACTAGAAAGGTTTTTACGTGGTCAGGAAGTCACCCCGACGGCACAACCCCCAACCTGGAGGGCCAGATCCTTAATATAACTCCAAGGACGGGGAGCCGGATAAACCGCTCCTTATAGGCCTGGGCTCCGAATAAGTCGTAGAAGCCCTATAAGGTGTTCACTAAGTAGTTCAACCTTACTGGAACTGTAGACGCCACCGTTGATTCCATCTCGAGAATTCGTCCGCTGCCGTCTGGATAAGGAGAGGTGCCTTAGTGGAAACACCTCTCCCCCCCTCTCTCGTTTGCTGCCCCCAACAACTTTCCACTGGGGTTAGAACCCAATCTCCAGTTGAGGTAGTAGGCACCCGATGTTCACCGCGGGGAGGTGAGAGTAGGAGTTGATAGACAGAGGTGGGTTTTGAGAAAAACCTGTGGACGCTTGTGTCCTCTTGAATGCACATGTCTACCATTTTATAGAAGCTCTGTGCCTATTTTATTTAGTTACTCTGTAGATTCTGTCCCTTTGAATAGGTTAGAAAAAGTTAAAGATCTTGGAGTAATTTTTGACCGGACTTTATCATTCAGTGATCATGTTGATTATATAACGTCAAAAGCCAATTCTATGGTTGGATTTATTAAAAGGAATACAGTGGACTTTACCGATCCTCATGCTCTATTATCCTTATATAATGCATTAGTAAGATCTATCCTTGAATACTGCGATATTGTCTGGTGCCCCGCTTTTCAGGTGCAATCGAATCGAATTGAAAAAATCCAAAGGAGATTTACGAAATTCATTTTTGGTAAAATGAGGTGGGGATTCTCACCAAGTTATGAGGCAAGATGCTTATTTTTAGGCATCTCTAGATTAGATAACCGCCGTAAGGCCCATGGCATAATGTTTGTAAGAGATATCTTGTGTTATCATATAAAATGTCCAAAATTGCTAGCTTTAGTTCCGTTATATGCTCCTGAGAGACTACTCAGACAACGGTATTTGCTTTATCAACCTCACCACAGAACCTGCTATGGATTAAATGAACCTCTTTCAAGATGTATAGCGAATTTCAACTCAATTTGCAACCAAATTGATTTAAGTCAATCTAGACCAATATTTAAAAAATCATTAAATAACTTATCAATTTAGTGTTATATACTTTATTATGCTTTTTAGTTATTTACAATAGATATAGATATAAGTTGAATAATCTGTTAGCTTTAAGCTTGTAGATCTAAATAAATAAATAAATAAATGGAAACATCAGGTAAAAGTCCTTCTAGGAAAAATCTCTCTTACATCCCTGCAGAGACAGGCGTTGCACGACTTAGCCTTTCGGATACTAAAAACCAATCCAGTCCAGCAAAGTCTGTTCAATCTGCAAAAAAAAGTCCAGCTAAGAAAAACCATCCAGAACCATTGAAAAAGGTTGCATTCAATGAAGAAGAAGACGAAAATAAAGTTAAAAGTGTATACCCAAAGACACCGGGTTTGGTTAAAAGCAAGAGTTATATTCTAGATGGATCATCAAATGATGTCGATAAAGATGAAACTTACAAATCTAGAAAAGATCAGTCCTTTGAGACAAACAACGGTACAAAATCTGACAAAGAAAACTCAGATAACGAAGAAGAAATGACAGGTCTTGACTCAAAAACACCCTACAAATTGAAACTAAAGGCAGTTGAGAGCAGCACACCCATTCAAAACTCCCCGCAAAAGCAGAACAAAACATCAGATCTCCAGGAACAACAAAAAGAGAAATCAGCTAAGGGAGAACAACAAGAAGAAGAAGGAGTTACTGCTTTTCCCAAGTCCTGGACTAGGTCTGTGTCCGGATCTGTTGCAAATACATCGAAAATCGATTGTATTCTGCCTGAGAAATCTATAAAAGAAAAACAAATACTGCAAAAAACCAATAAATCACAAAGTAATTCATCAAAGAACAGCAGCACAAGTAACAAGCGTTCTCATGATCCAGACGTTTCCGAAGCCGAAGACGATATGCTCGAAGAAGACTGTGAAGAATATGATGATGATGACGATGAGGATGAGGAAAACAACCAAAATGCAGAAAAAACTATATTCCTAGATGATGAAGCAATGGAAGTTGCTGATGGTGAAGAATCTATGGACTCCGAAGAAAGGGCATACTTGGAAGAGAACGAAGTTCCAGAATATGGTGAATCAATTGGCAGTCAGGACAGTGAAGAAGAAGGTGATGATTGTGATGATGAGCCTGACGAAGAAGATGCTGCATTTGTAGTTTCCGATAAAGAAGCTGTCGAAGAATAATTTATTTATTTATTTATTTATTCCATCTATCGAGTACAATCTCTTTTAGACTAATATACTTAATTATAATGTTTATATAAAAAAAAATATATAAATATAAATACCTACATATATAATCTTAAATAAATAGTAAAATAATTTAGAAAATAAAACGCCTCACAAAAGAATTTCATTTAAAGCATTTTTAAATTTTACTCTACTCCATTGTAAGTTAATTACATTGCATACAGAATTAAAAAAAAGCACAAGAACGAGATATGGGATCACTTTTTCTATAGTTGGTGTAATGACGCGGTATTGAAAAAAAGATATTTCTTTCCCTGAGAGGTCTTGAAGGAACATGAATTGGGTAAAGTGCAAGCAGCATAGAACAATCTATATGGTTACATATAACATCTCTGGCTTAAAGAACAAAACACTGTTTCCTTCTGATTTGAAGGGTTTTCAAGCCTAAAAGTAAGCACCTCTAACTTCTAAGCTCTGAAGACTGTTGAGCAAGAAGATGTATCCAAAAACAAAAATGAAGATAAAGACGGTGCAGCTGAACCACTTACTAAAGATATTAGTGAAAATAATACTTCGAAGAAAGTTTCAAGGAAATCGGAAAGTAAAAGCAAGGCTGATGTTGAAGACATTCCATCAGAAGAAGAAAGTAAGCTCAAACTATCTGTTGACGATAATGATTCAGATACAGATATGCAAGAAGAAGAAGATACAAAATGTCAAAAGAAGCCAGAAGCATCAACAAATGTTGAAGAGGGAAAAGAAACCAGTCTACAGAAGTCACCTAAAAAGAATAATAATAAGTCGCCAAAGCGTCTCACTCAGTCTCCAAGGAAGAAATCCTTAACACCCGAAGATTCAGCTTGCGAAGCAGATTTTGAGCTTAATCCTGAAACATCATTGAATAAATCAAGAAAATCCATAAATCCATCGGATAATTTGGAAAATCTCAACAAAAGTGTGAGGAGGTCCTTGAATGAAAAGAGTAACTCGAAAGATGAATCGAAATCGCCGAAAAAGTCAAGGAAACTAAGTACAGCTGAGAGTGGTGATAGTAGTAATGATGACTTACAAAAAAATGAGCAACAACAATCACCACAAAAGAAAAGACTTACTAAATCTCCAAAACGAAAATCAATAACTGCAACTGCCCAAGATTAAAGCGAAGATGATGAAAACCAATTTAACACCACTAAAAATTCAAGAAAGTCTGTGAATAGAAAGTCAATTAGTATTTCAGAGAACGAAGAAGCTCACAATGTTAGTCGAAGGAAATCTGTAGCAAAATCTGATTCATTAAACGAGGCAAACGAAAAGTCTAAATCTCGAAAATCTTTGAATGAATCCAGAAAATCACTGATTCGAACATCAACTGAAGAAACAAATGACCCTGAAGACCAAAGTACAGTGAAAAAAACAAAACGTTCATTAGATGATGGATCTGAACCAGAGGAAACATTGTCAGCTTCTAAAAATATATTGGATTCTTCTGCTGGAGTGTCGCTTAATTCTTCGAAAAAGCTAAGAAAATCCTTAGATAAAAATAGTTTACAATTAAATGAATCGTCAAGCGAGCTCAACAAATCTAAGCGACGAAAGTCAATTGCTCAGCAAAGCATTATTGAGAAAGCAAATGAAAATTCATCCGATCCAGAAGATGAGAATGAAGAACAATTGCCGCCTGTCGAGTTAAATAAATCAAACCGCAGAAAGCCAATTGCTTAGCAAAGCTTTATTGAGAAAGCACATGAAAATTCATCTGATCCAGAAGATGAGAATGAAGAACAATTGCCGCCTGTAGAGTTAAATAAATCAAACCGCAGAAAGTCAATTGCTCAGCAAAACACACAGAAAAATTCATCTGATTCTGAAGAAGATAAGAAAGAAAAACAATTGCCGCCTCTCTCGTTACAAAACGAGTTAAATAAATCAAACCGCCTGAAGTCTGTCTCTCGAAACAACTCAAAAGCTATAATCGAAAGTTCTATTGATTCAGAAGAAGAGAACCACGAAAAATCATCTCCCGAAATAACTGACAATGCAATGGAAAGTTTTGACGAGGGTGGAGCCCAATTTTCTAATGATGATGAAGATGAAGAAGAAGAAAATGTCGCCGCAAACAACAAACAATCAACTTCAAAATTCTTTGGTGAAAATCAAGGAAACAAATCATCACTTAATCAGAGTTCCTCTTCGCGTAGAAAGTCAATCGCAGGCAATGAAAGTAAATTATTTCCAATTGGATCCAAAAACTAGCCTATCGTCTTCATTGCACGAAACGTTACATCGCAATGTTCTGAGAAAGTCGCTTAACCAAAGTCACAAGCAAAAGGAAGCAGACAGTGATTCTGAAGATGAAAATAACTCCTCACAAGAAGAAGAAGAAACAGAAGTAAATATGAAACAGAAGATTGTTTCCGAAAAGGGTTTGAGTGTATCGTTGAATAGCATTCAAATAAAAAAGAAAAAGCTCAAAGAAGCTAAAGCAATTCGTAATTCCTTCACAATTGGTGTTTCTGTGCGAAAGGAGGAGCCATCCGACAATAAGGATTCATCAGAAGCTGAGCCTAGTGCTGCTAAAAAACATTCTGTGGAAAATGCCGCTTCTTCGTTAGAAAATGATGATCAATCAGACCAAGATCAAAATTCATCTGCATCAAGAGTTAAACTTCTTAATATAAGCGAAGAAGATGTTTTGGAAAAAGTTAAAGATGTCCATCAAGTTGGTGCCTACAAGCCAAGAAAATCAATGTGCACTTCAATCATACGACCTGCTTCTCCATCAGATGCTGATAACAAGCAAAAAAAGCGAATCAAACGTACAAGTCTGTATCTTCAAGAAGAAACTGCATCCAATTCGTTTGTTGAAAATCTAGCTGAAGAAAGAAAGAAAATCAGTGAGAAGAAGAGAAAATCAAATAGCTTCTGTCGTGTTATTGCACCATCATCGGCTGATGGAGATGATAAAGATGAAGAGATTAAAGTGAAAGAACCAAGGTCAGAGAAAAAATTAAAGAAATCTTTCGACCCAGAAGAAAAAGTCGAAACTGTTCAAAATGTTCTGTCGATGTGAGCAAATGATTGAGGCTGCAAATGAAGCGAAACGTAAAGCTAAACTTCAAGCTAAGAAGGTTAAAGTTAAGAAACCAAAATGGATGGACTAAGAAGAAAAAGTCACAAAAGATGCAGAAGTAAGTAATTTAAGTAAGTAAGTAATTCATTTATTGATTTTATAAAGTAATAACATGATTATTATAAAAATGAATTTATAAGCTATGGCATTGCCGTCAGCTCAGTTGGCAATAATATTTTAACAATTTAATTTCTTTTTTTTTTTTGGTTTAAGAAGTTTACATTACAATTTTGTTTTAATCAAATTCAGTTATCAACAACATTCTATATTTATATGCACTTTTTAAGAATAAATAAAGATTTTTCCAGTTCGGGCCATTTAGCAAATTAACTGTTTCTTGCACCGTTAAATATTTAGCTCCTAAATATTGTTGTCTTTGTACTGCATAAATTGGGCACACTCCAATAAAGTGAAAGCAGTCCTCTTTTGATTTGAGGTTACACAATGTGCAAAACCGATCAAAACTTCCATTATATGGTGCACCGTTTAGCCCAAGGACCTCGCATCTAGTTTTAAATATTAAAGAGATTTGTTGGTAACTATGCAAATCACAAAAATAGTTATCAGCTTCTAGATTATAGTTGAGTTTTGAGTACAAGAATCTGCTATCCGACTGCTGGGCTTCCGCTACAAGCAACGCTCTCTGATTATCTTCAAACTTTTGTATTGTACGATACAACCGATCTTTTATTGTTATTCTATCGCCGGGAATTATGTTGGTATTTTCTCCATAGACTTCGCCAAGATTTCGCCATTTCTCCATCCACCAATCTTTATTTCGGATTTCATACTGTAGCATTTTCCATACGAGTCGTGATTCGGGGAAGTCGAGTACTTTTAGAATATAGTCGGCTTGTGTTTTAGAGTACTAGTAAAAATTTTGGGTAAACCTGTTTCTAAGTAAATAGCATAATTTGGAGTTTTTATTATTAGGTTGAACAATTTTTTGATGAAACTTCTTTGCAGCTTTTCCATTTCTTCAAATTCATCAGTTCCCCATACTTCTGCAGCGTAACACAATGTCGATTTAACGACTGAATCAAAGATTTTGTACTTTGTTGACAGACTAACGTGTTCATTGAACAAAACATTTTTCCAAGTAGAGTTTATAAGTTTCTGGCAAGTTTTAGTTTTTTCTTCAAAATGTGTTTTGAAATCAAGTGTTGTATTAAGCTTTACTCCCAAATAAGTATATTCTCTCACAACATCAAGACGATTATTTCTTGAGAAAACCATTACCTTCGATTTATCTGTGTTAATGATAAGTCCCCACTTCTCACAGAATGAAACAAGGCGGTTTATCATCAATTGTAGATTTTGCGGATTTTCAGATAAAATTACCAAATCATCGGCGTACAAAAGAACATTTACTATGGTGCCTGCAATTCTGATTCCACCAGGTAGTTCGGTCACAACATCGTTTATAAAAAGTGCAAATAACAATGCACCAAGTGGGCATCCCTGCTTCGCACCACTATCTGTTTCAAACCAATCCGATATATTGTTTCCATCCCAAACAGCAGCATTAGTTCCACAATACATTTCTTTGATGATCTGAATGAATTTGGTAGAAAGTCCGATTTGCGATAACTTGTACAAAAGCGCGTTTCTATGAATGAGATCGAAAGCCGCCTTAAAATCTACAAAAAGTGCGTACACCTTTTTGTTTCTCGCTTGAAAACCTTTCACTATTGCAGTTAGACTAAAAATGTGGTCGATAGTCGAGTAGTTTTTTCTGAATCCTGCCTGTAGTTCGGTCATGATGTTGTTTTCATCAATCCATTTTTCAAGTCTAGCGACTAGAATTCCACAAAAGAGTTTGCCAATGGTGTTCATAAACGATATGCCACGGTAGTTTTCGGCTTTATCTAAAGCGCCTTTTTTGTGTATGGGGAAGATTACAGAGTTTTTAAAAGATTTTGGTACAATAGAGTTCGAAAAAATGTTGTCATACAGTTTTTTGAGGTGCAACAGAAATACTGGCGTAGCATTTTTAAAAAATTCGTACGGGATACCATCTTCTCCCGGTGCCTTTCCATTTTTTGATTTTTTTAAGACATTTTCAATTTCCACCAAAGAGATTTCACAATCCAGAATATCATCGACGATAAGAGGTTCGGCAGTTAAAAAGGTTATGTTTCTTTGATCACGAAGTAGAGTTTGAAAGTACAGTGTTGTTTTTCCAGTTGATTTTCTTCACATGACACATATTTTTATAAGAGGTGATGGCTTCAGCATACCATTTCTTTAAAACTTCGAAAGAAAAGATGCAGAAAAGGAGGTGGAAATTCCATTGGTCAGTAAAAAGGAAATCAAACGGAAGGAAAAAATGAAGGAGGAGCTAGCAAAAGCTCTTAAGCAGTCAGCGTCTGTTCTTACTAAAGCTATGGATCCAATACCGAAAGCTTAACAGCCAAAACTTGAAACCACCAATATCAATCCATCAAAGCGATTAGAAATGGAGTTCCTAGATTCACTTATGGAACTATCAAATCCCAATAAGAAAAAGGCAAAAGAAATTGAAACAACTCCGCCATCTGATAAAGAAAATTCAAAGAAAAAATCCAATAAACAAAATCGAAAGCATACACAAAAGAATTGAATCAGATATAGAAACATTAGAGACTGCATGTGGAGCAGTTCGTGTTGAGCCATCAACTCCGAAAAAGCTAAGTTATCAATATGGTTTCCGTGAAAGTTCAAAAACTCCAGAAATTAAAGGAAATGTTGGCTCAACCAACTTTTGGTGGAACAAAAGAAAAGACTTACTAAATCTCCAAAACGAAAATCAATAACTGCAACTGCCCAAGATTAAAGCGAAGATGATGAAAACCAATTTAACACCACTAAAAATTCAAGAAAGTCTGTGAATAGAAAGTCAATTAGTATTTCAGAGAACGAAGAAGCTCACAATGTTAGTCGAAGGAAATCTGTAGCAAAATCTGATTCATTAAACGAGGCAAACGAAAAGTCTAAATCTCGAAAATCTTTGAATGAATCCAGAAAATCGCTGATTCGAACATCAACCGAAGAAACAAATGACCCTGAAGACCAAAGTACAGTGGAAAAAACAAAACTTTCATTGGATGATGGATCTGAACCAGAGGAAACATTGTCAGCTTCTGAAAATCCATTTGACTCTTCTGCTGGAAAGTCGCATAATTCTTCGAAAAAGCTAAGAAAATCCTTAGATAAAAATAGTTTACAATTAAATGAATCGTCAAGCGAGCTCAACAAATCTAAGCGACGAAAGTCTATTGCTCAGCAAAGCATTATTGAGAAAGCAAATGAAAATTCATCTGATTCTGAAGATGAGAATGAAGAACAATTGCCGCCTGTAGAGTTAAATAAATCAAACCGCAGAAAGTCAATTGCTCAGCAAAACACACAGAAAAATTCATCTGATTCATGAAGAACAATTGCCGCCTGTCGAGTTAAATAATTGCATTATTGGGAAAGTACAGGAAAATTCATCTGATTCAGAAGATGAGAATGAAGAACAATTGCCACCTGTCGAGTTAAATAAATCAAACCGCAGAAAGTCAATTGCTCAGCAAAGCATTATTGAGAAAGCACATGAAAATTCATCTGATCCAGAAGATGAGAATAAAAAACAATTGCCGCCTGTAGAGTTAAATAAATCAAACCGCAGAAAGTCAATTGCTCAGCAAAACACACAGAAAAATTCATCTGATTCTGAAGAAGATAAGAAAGAAAAACAATTGCCGCCTCTCTCGTTACAAAACGAGTTAAATAAATCAAACCGCCGGAAGTCTGTCTCTCGAAACACCTCAAAAGCTATAATCGAAAGTTCTATTGATTCAGAAGAAGAGAACCACGAAAAATCATCTCCCGAAATAACTGACAATGAAATGGAAAGTTTTGACGAGGGTGGAGCCCAATTTTCTAATGATGATGAAGAAGAAGAAAATGTCGCCGCAAACAACAAACAATCAACTTCAAAATTCTTTGGTGAAAATCAAGGAAACAAATCATCACTTAATCAGAGTTCCTCTTCGCGTAGAAAGTCAATCGCAGGCAATGAAAGTAAATTATTTCCAATTAAAACTAGCCTAAACGTTACATCGCAATGTTCTGAGAAAGTCGCTTAACCAAAGTCACAAGCAAAAGGAAGCAGACAGTGATTCTGAAGATGAAAATAACTCCTCACAAGAAGAAGAAGAAACAGAAGTAAATATGAAACAGAAGATTGTTTCCGAAAAGGGTTTGAGTGTATCGTTGAATAGCATTCAAATAAAAAAGAAAAAGCTCAAAGAAGCTAAAGCAATTCGTAATTCCTTCACAATTGGTGTTTCTGTGCGAAAGGAACCATCCGACGATGAGGATTCATCAGAAGCTGAGCCTAGTGCTGCTAAAAAACATTCTGTGGAAAATGCCGCTTCTTCGTTAGAAAATGATGATCAATCAGACCAAGATCAAAATTCATCTGCATCAGGAGTTAAACTTCTTAATATAAGCGAAGAAGATGTTTTGGAAAAAGTTAAAGATGTCCATCAAGTTGGTGAATACAAGCCAAGAAAATCAATGTGCACTTCAATCATACGACCTGCTTCTCCATCAGATGCTGATAACAAGCAAAAAAAGCGAATCAAACGTACAAGTCTGTATCTTCAAGAAGAAACTGCATCCAATTCGTTTGTTGAAAATCTAGCTGAAAAAAAAGAAAGAAAATCAGTGAGAAGAAGAGAAAATCAAATAGCTTCTGTGGTGTTATTGCACCATCATCGGCTGATGGAGATGATAAAGATGAAGAGATTAAAGTGAAAGAACCAGGTCAGAAAAAAATTAAAAAATTAAAATCCAAAAACGCCAGAAATTAAAAGAAATGTTGGCTCAACGAACTTTTGGTGAAATTTATTCCAAAATTAAAGTAGTCAACTTTGTATTTATAAAAAGAACAACTTTAATTTCCTGAAAATATAGTTAAATTATACATTTAGCGTTTATTCTCTGATTTTAATTTGATTATAAAGCTTACTTAACTTGCTTTGCCAGTGACTTTTCTCAAAATGGTAGATTTAATGCATATTTCTAAATTTCCGGTGTTCAACAGTTAAACGTTTAAGAGTGAGATAGATACTAAGCTAGTATAATATATATTGCGCCTTTCCTTGGAATTAAAAGAAATAGTAGTGCCATGAAAGGTGGTTCCAAGTTCGCTTAACAGTAGTTGTCTTTTTCAAAATCGGACTTCTTAGCATCTTCCTCCTTCTTTTTGGCATCTTCGAGATTCATCTTTGCATTGCACAGGTTGTGAAACATGACCTGCCTGTGTTATTTTTACCAAATTCTTCAATTTATTCAGCTTTTATTTGAACCAATTGGCTTAGCTATGAATGGCTAGAAAAAGTGTCAATAAATAGAGCGATCCCTCAACTTCATAGCCACATTTACGACATGTTTATCCTTCTCGACAAATAAAGCATGTCAGACCGGTTTCGGAATAGAGCGATTTGATTGTTAGGAACAAAATCTTGTCGTGAAGTGTAATTTCTACTAAAAAAACAAAAGAATATTCATATAATTTGTTTTAAAATGAATGTGACGAACACACTTACCTTGAACTTGTACCTCTTCGTGGCCGATAATTTTTCGCTCCAGAGTAGACATGTTGGAGTTGTAACTTCCTTCAGCGAATTCCACTTCTTTTGTTGCAACATTCTACATGATTTCTTCTTCATCTGAGGAGTAAATTAAGTGCAAATTCAAGTGTTTTGTTTACATTTTGTTGAGTTGTCAAAATTCTCACCTCGTTTTTAATCTGTCAAAACTGAGCCGAACTCAAATTGGGCCACGTTCTCATTACAGTTCTAGGGCTTTCCTTAAAATAATAGAATTTGTATGCCAAAAGCAGTAAAATATTATTTTTAGCACAGTTTTCACTAAAAAGAAGTTGCAAAATTCATTTTTCTTAAAATATTGCATTCATTTTTCAATTTTTGAATTCAACGGATCTCTTTTTTGAACGGCTGAGTTCACCTCACATTGTTTTCCCCCTAATTATTGTGCAAACTGAACCCAAAAGCCCATAACAACTATGTACATAGAATCTGCATTTTCCCATAAGAAATGCACGGGACATCTAACACATGTTTATGCTAATGGGCAGAATTCGCTCAATTTAGTTTGTAGGCCGAAAGAGAGCAAACCCATTAAGTCGGGACTCTAGATAATATATTTCCTCTATGTATATGACGATGAAGAAGTAAAAATAAAAAGAAAAAGCATTTGGATGAAAGAATGGCTAAGAGATAAAAAAAAATTCCAATGAAAAATTAATAATGGAAATTAAAACAAATGAACCAAATTATTTCTTGAATTTTACCAGAATGAATGCAGAAGCCTTTCAGGAACTGCTGAATAAAGTAAGTCCAATAATCAAAAAAGAAGACACTTTTATGCGAGATTCAATAAGCCCAGAAACACGCCTTCTAATTACATTAAGGTACCTCGCCAAAGGAAATGATTTTGAGGATCTCAAATTTTTCTATGCTGTGTCGCACATTGCTTCGAAATTTTATTCAAGCCAATTAACTTGTGCCCCGAAAAGGCAACCAAAATTGTTCTAGCCTGTTGTTATTAATTATATAACTTTTTGAAAAAGAAGAACGGTCGTATATATGAAGCAATAACACCCACAGAAAACCACGAACCGATTGGACTTGAACCCAGCTCATCAAGAAACTCAACAAATACAGCCAACATAATTTTAAACGACAAATTAACAATAAAAGCAAACATATTATATGACACAGCTATAAATTATAACCAAAAACAATAGATAAAAAGAGACAAACACAATATAACTACCAATTAATACAAAAGAGTCACAACAACAATTAGTATTAAAATAATCAATAGGCGAGTCAAGAACATTACATATTGAATGGCAATCAGTCCCTCTTTTACGCCCGATGATGGACATATAGTCCGAAACGCGTCGCGTTACATATTTATATCAAAATAATATTGTGATAATAAAAGAAAAACAAATATATAAAAATAAAAAAAATACAAATTTATCAAATAATTGTTCGTTTTTATTTTTATTCTATAACTAATCAACATAATTCGTAACAAATTTTCCGCATATTATTATTATTATTATTATTGTTATCTTTATTTTTTCTTCACAAAAATACAGGCTCGATTACATTTTAAAGATTTACAAGCATGGCTATTAAGCCGTCTGCCAGTTATATCTAAATTTTAAACATTGAGAGAGAAGTTATTTTTTAGCTGTTATATAATAAAAATTAACAATTTACAGAATAATTTAAGATTAAGATACTGATTATGATTAAGTATGCCAGATTGAATGATTTAATTGATTTGAAAATAACAAATGTTACAGGCTTTTAGTTTAGCGAAAACAAAAAGTACTAACATATATCTTGAAATAAATATTAGTTTGGTATAGTTAAGCTTATTGGTAACTTTTTAGGTTTAATCATTGATATTTAGATACATAAAAAAGTGAAGAGTAGTAAAAGACTTTCAATATCAACAGTGAAACGGGCTTTTAGTTTAGCTAAAACAAAATTATATTAGACTGAACATTACATTAGAGGTCCACGAATGAATTTCTATACGCAACAGCTTCAGAGAAAAAACGGATAAGAAGTTTCCAACCACCCTCACCATTCAAAACTCCAAGACAGTCCTCAAACGAAAGGAAGCTCTTATTGAAATAGAAACGCCGGATCTCTTGTAAGATCGGACATAACGCTAGGAAGTGGAAAACATTTTCAATTTGATTGAAGTTACATAATGTACAGTTAGGATTTATATCATTTCTGTGATGTCTATAGTTAAGCTCAAGCATCTCCGTGCGAACCTTAAATATGAGACTTATCTCAACAAAAGTGAACTCGGTTCGAAAATAATTTGCTTCCCCCAAAGAGAAATTAAGTTTACTGTATAATGATCTAGATTCGGACTCCCTTGTCCGATTGAGAAATGTCTGAAAAATGTTGTCATCTATAACAGAAATACAATCGTAAAGTTCATTCCTCCACGAATCTAGATTATCCAGACAAAACGTCAAAGGAGAGTTATGTTCTGAGGCCAATTACTCCAATCTTTAAAAGGTGTGTATCTGCAGAGTAACGCTGTTAGGAGAAACCTTTTCTGCAAATTGTTGTTAGATCTTTGCATGACTTTGATTATATAGTCTGCATTCGCTTTTAGATTCTTTAAAAAAATTGGTGGTAGTCCCGACTCAACGTGTATTGCATAATTGGGGGTATTAGATGGGAGTCTAAAGATTCGCTTGAAGAAATATCTTTGGATAGTTTCTATTTCGTCTAATTGCATGTAGCCATAAACTTCATTTCCATAGCAAAGGCAGCTTTTAACGGTAGCATCAAACACTTTAAATTTCGAAGCCGGATCTATATTTTTGTTATTGAAAAAATTTGACCACATACATGCATTTTCCGCATATATAAACACAACTCTCCATTAAACTTTAACAATAAATATATTTACATACGATACATTTTTACATTTTATTAATAGTAATGTTTTTCCTCATATAACTCTTGTTCGCTGAAACATCCGTCTTCCGCTTGTTCAGGAGGCACTTGAAAATAAACTGGAAGCTTTATAATTTTCACTGGTTTTGGTGAAGGGTTTGGAGAGCTTGTAGCTGGGGAAGGTAAAAATATCATGTGTGGCGAGGAAAATCTTGATGGTTGTGGTGTGTTGGTGTTCACTGCATTAATTGTCAGTTGCTTCAGTTGACCGAGAATTAAAATTTCTTCAATGGCTGTTTTGGCATACATTTTCTGCTCTGTTTCTATAAGAACAGGCCCACGACTTCGCATACACTTCCGACTCATCTTCACCAGCTTCGTCCTTCTCCTTCAGGGAATCCAGGTGTATACATGCCTTTGTCAGGAACTCATTCTCCTCATCGCAGCTACTATTCTTCTTTGTTCGCTTGGATGGAACCTCCTAAAATGAAAATAAATGTCACCAAATAATAAAGTGAATATATTTTTGCACTTTGCAGCCTACACTTACTGGCCCTCAGTAATAAACGAATTTTTCGCCTAAAGTCGAGTTTATACAAAAAAAACCAATCTAAGCTAGAAATTTGTTTTTTACTCAGGGCCATTGTATTTACTTACCTTAAATTCATCCATGTCATCAAGAGTAGAAACACTTTCCGATGCCTCCTCCTGGTCTCGCAAGAAGTCGAAGTCGTCGAGGTACAACAAAGTGGGTACGTGGGTGTCGTCTTCTCCTGCACCCGACTCCATGAAGTTGTTTTACAAGCTTCAGCTCCCGGCGGTTGGATGTTTTGAAATTTATTATTTTATTTTTTAATTGTTGGAGAGTTCCATCGGGTTCTATTTCATTGAACTTCTCCAGCAACTCATCCCAAGCTTGGCTTTTTTTGTTTATTTTCGTATTCATTGCTTTTTATCTTCCAAAGCGTGGGATGTTGCTGGAGATGGAGAAGTTCAAAGAATTCCTTCCAACATTTTTTATTTGCTGTTTCAGTCATTTTTAATTTATTTTTTTAAGAACAAATACACCGAAACCAGAGACGAGACATCAGACATGACCACAGAGATAATTCTATTGAGATTATTCACGTCTCTGTTTTTTTATCTCGATTTAATTTCTTGGTAAGAAAGAGATGGAATGCGTTTGGTTTGACAGTAAATCAAATGACTTGCCTAAACACACCTCAACTAAGTTGAAAACATTTACATCAACTTGAACAAATTCAAAATCTTTTGATTTTCTTCCAACTCAATCAAACCTTCAAACCTTCAAAAAAAATCAAATTTAAGCCCACACACGAGTTGATTTCATGAAATTGACATTAAATTGAAAGACAAGTTGAACTGTGTATGGAGTGCTTTACTCATGCCTCTTATATTATTGTGTGGGTGGATACCACTCCCCCTCGTAAACCACAATTTTGATGAGCAGACAGTTACGATTTTTGCGATTTTTGAAGTGCTGTATCCTAAAAATTGGTGAGGACATGCCATCAACTAGCTTGGTAAGTGTTGGAAATTTGAAGTTTCTGGCTGTATTAGTTCTGAAGTTATAGGTTGTCAAAAGTTTGTTCCTGTTGGAAGGGAGTAGTACCAAAACCTTGCTGCTTTTATGTATTCACCTCAATATCTATAAATCCGAAAACTATCAAAGAAGTTATAAATCTATACCGGTAATCACTTCGGTATTATTAAGTGATTTTAATTAAAACTAATTTTATTATTATTATTACTATAACTTTAATAATAGGTAATAAATAAGCCAAATTAATAATAATATTATTCGGCACAAGCTACCAGGACTTCGGCCGATGAGGGTAGTTATTTGAATATTATTATATGTTGTTAGGTTTTGAGTTTAACTTAAATATAGTTATACTTAACATAAATATAATAGTTGAGTTAGATTTTGAAGTTTAATTGCAGTTAATATTTTGAAAACGTCTTTAATGTTTTGTTCAGTAGGGACGGTTAAAATGTTTAACAAATTGCTTGTTGTATTGACTCTTTTGGACATGAGTTTGACATGCTCGCAATCGATGGTAAGGTAATAAATGGTGAGGGGAATATTTTTGTTACAAAGGTGACAGAGTAACTGTTGTTCTTTTGTTATGCAGTGGCTATTAGTAATGTTGCAGTGGCCGCGTCTGAGTCTAATATAGCATCTTAGCATATTTTGGGATATATTTGTCGGGTATATAGTTTTTTGAGCTTGAGGGTTGATTCGGGAATAATGATTAAGATATTCTTTCCAATCGTTTTTTTTTTAAAGCACAGGCTGTGTGCAAAAGGTTTTTTTTCATCTTTTTTATTAAAAATGTTGAACTGTAAAAGCGGTGCATTCAGTGCTGCTTTTGCCGTTTTGTCTGCCATCTCATTTCCAGGTATGCCGGCATGTCCAGGCACTCAGATAATTTTAAGATTTGTATTTCCTATTATTTTATCCCTCAATAGATCGATTATTTCAGTTTTGTTATTTAGGTTTCTTAGTGCGGTGCTTGTAGACAGGCTGTCGGAAAAGATTCTAGTTTTTTTTTATTGTTTGTAAACATTGTAGCTTTGAGGATTGCAAAGGCGTCCACAGTAAAGATGGATGTGGAATTTGCTAGGAGGCCTTTGATTTTTATGTTTCCGGTTTCGTCAACAACGGCAAAAGAAATCCCGTGTTCATTTTTGGAACCATCAGTGTAGAGGAAGTTCCATTCTGTTCTTTTAAGATTTGTCACCATTTCCATAAACATTTTCCGGTACGTGTCATTACTTGTTGTTATTTTAGGGAATCTTTGAAGGTCTGTGTTTATAGAGTCAATTTTTAATTTCCATGGTGGAAATATTGAAGACTTAGCTGTGTTAGTTTGAATTGGAATATTCCGTTTTGTTGAAAGGTTAATGGCATTGAGTAGTGATGATGAATATTTTTGTTGTCTAGTTCTTCGTAGAAGAATGGAGGCAGTTTGGAATTCTATCCGATCGGGGATTGATGGAAGTCCGGCGTCTGTTAATACATTTTTAATGGGTGTTGTACGGAAAACTCTTTGACCAATTCTGATGGCGCTATGGTATTGTGGTTTGATTAGCTGTAATGATGGTTTTGAGCATTTACCATAGATGGCGAGTCCGTAGACTACTTCAGAGAGAAAAAACTAATCGAGAGAGCCAAATCTCCTCGTCTCCGTCCCTTCGAAACCTCTTACTCTCATTTTTTATAGCGTGTTGAATTCGTATCGGTGTATACATGTTTTCACCTCGGAAAAGAGTACACAAAAAAACATCAGTTCCGGGAAATGCGACATTTCTCATTTTTGTTTATTGATAGCCAAGAAGGCTATGTTTTTTAAAGTCTCATTATAATATTTATAATTCTCATGAATTTCTTTCTTTAATTGTCGTTCTTCATCTTGTAGAGTTTTTATATCTACAAAAATACTAAATATAATTCAAATTAATTCTAGCAAAACATTTTTGTTTGTCAATAAATAAAGGGAGAAGTTATACCGGAAGTTCGTGGTGAATTTGTTTTTCTCTTTTATTTCTCTAAGTTACAGATAGATGGCATTAACAACCAAAACAAGAAAGGATGTGTGCAGAAAGAAAGGTTAAGGTTTTTTAGACTAGACTTTATTTGTATATATGAACGAGTACATGTTTTTTATAAATGTACATATGTTATGTTTATTTCAATAGTAATACTTTAACTAATAACTTAACTACTGTATTATCTAAAATATACTGCATTGAATTATTTTACATTGAATTATAAAAGGCGGAAATAAAAGTTCTACAGTTTACCGGTAATCTATATATATAAAAGAAAGTCGTGTTAGTTACACCACTTATAACTCAAGAACGGCAGAACAGATTTGGCTGAAAATTGGTAGGGAGGTAGCTTAGAGCCAGGAGACGGACATAGGATACTTTTTATTCCGTTCGACAGCGTTCCCGTGTGACTTGACATGAAACGTCAGTCACTATAAAACGTGGTATAACAAAAAAGAATCAGACTTGGATTAACAAAACGCAAATGACAGCTATGTAATTGACGTAAAATGACAGCTATGTAATGACGTACGGATGACAATTTGATATTTGTAAGAAATCAATATTAAAACTATTTCTATTAAATAAATAATTAAGAAGTGGATTGAAGTGAAGTGAAGTTTAATTAAAAGTGAAGTGAAGTTTAATTTATAATGCCACGACCAAGACGATCGAATCTTTCCCGACAAAGCCGTAATGCAAGAAGAATACAAAATACTGCAAATGAAAGGACTGAAGAAGAACAAGAAATTGCACGTGAACAGCGCCGCGATAGTATGACTCGACTTCGTGCTTCTCAATCACGAGAGCAAAGTGAAGCAGCCCGTGAAACAGCTCGGTTGGCAATGCAGAATCGTCGAGCGAACAACAGAAGGCAAGAGAAGGCAAGTTTTAGCGGCATCGAAAATCATCATCTGGGACGAATGCACAATGGCGCATAAACGTGCATTAGAAGCACTTAACCGAACATTAAAAGATTTACGCAATGACTCGAGATGTTTTGGAGGAGCAATGATTTTACTGTCTGGCGATTTCCGCCAAATACTGCCAGTAATTCCAAGATCTACGGCTGCCGATGAAATAAACGCTTGCCTCAAATCGTCAAATCTATGGCGCTATGTGAAGAAACTGCAGCAGACAACAAACATGAGAGTTACATTGCTTAATGATACATCTGCTGAAGATTTCTCGGAGCAATTGCTGACTATCGGTAATGGTCAAGTACCTGTCGATGAATCGAGCGGATTTATATCATTTCCAAATAATTTCTGTAATTTTGTCTCATCAAAAGACGAACTTAACAATGTATTTCCAAATATTATTTCTAACTACAAAAATAATGAATGGTTGAGTGAGCGAGCAATTTTAGCGGCTAAGAATAAAGATGTAGATGACCTGAACTACATAATTCAAAATAAGATTATTGGAACAATGCATTCATTCAAATCTATTGACTGCGTCACAAATGAAGATGAAGCCACCAACTATCCAATTGAATTTTTAAACTCTTTGGACGTGCCTGGCTTACCACCGCACAATTTACGCCTAAAGGTTGGCTCCGTAGTAATCTTGCATCGAAACATAAACCAACCAAAACTGTGCAACGGTACGCGTTTGGTGGTTAGTAAATTGATGAACAATGTAATTTACGCTACGATAATGATAGGAAAATTCAAAGGTGAGGAAGTTCTCATTCCGAGGATCCCGATGATCCCAACCGATATGCCGTTTGAATTTAAAAGACTTCAATTTCCGATACGTCTTGCATTTGCCATGACCATCAACAAATCACAAGGCCAATCCTTAAAAGTTTGTGGTTTAAATCTAGAACATTCATGTTTTTCCCATGGTCAATTATACGTGGCATGTTCACGGGTCGGAAGACCATCTGCGTTGTTTGTTTTTGCGCCTGATAATAAAACAAAAAATGTCGTGTATCACAAGGTAAAGTGAAGAGCAACCTATGTACTAAAATACAGAAATAATAATGAATGATTAATGTAGTTCTTTAATTTTTTTTTGTATTTTTTCCAATAAAAAAAAACACAATCTGCTTATTTATTGCCATTAAGGCGGAACAAAGTTCGTCGGGTCAGCTAGTCTTAATATATAAAAATCCAGTGTCATATGTATGTTCCCAGTGAACTCTTCACCAAGTCAACCGATTTCGATGAAAGTTGGCATTTTATGTGTAATTTGGTCCAACTTGAGATATAGGATAGTTTATATTTCGATTAATGGTCTTCATAATTTATAATCTACACTAATATTATAAAGAGGAAAAATTCGTATTTTTGTATGTAACGAATAGACTCAAAAAGTACTGGACCGATTTTAATAATTCTTTTTTCATTAGAAAGCTACATTATCACTGAGTAACATAGGCTATATTTAGTACTAGATTACTATAGAAATCTTTAGAAATTCCTATTAAAACCAACCGAAGGTGTAAAAAAATTAGCCATAAAATGTTTTTCATCGCATACGCTGCGAAGATTATTAATGATAGGACAAAAAAATGTTTTTTAATTTAGTGATTCATGGTCGTTTTAATTAGCACGCCTATAACTTAAATATCTGTAATTATTTATGTCTACCCGTGCGAAGCCGGGACGGGCCGCTAGTATTTATATAAAATATCCATATCTTCTGCAATTGCGGTATCAATCGATATTTTCTGGAACTTAGTGTTAACGTAACATTTATTTGTCATGAATTACTTTTTCAGCTTTTTTATACACCAAAAAAAAAACAATTATGAAATTTGGCTGCGATAATAATTACTTGAACACAGCATATTCTATGTTTATAGTTATTAAGGTTTAGCCCTTAACTTAGATTTGCATTTATTTATGAATAGCCTAAAAAGGTTAGCAAACATCTATGAATAAGCCACAATGCACTTTCAGAAAAACTGTAGTTAGAACTTTCCCTGACAGATTTTTCCTTGTCGCTATATAACTGAAAGATAAGCTATAAATAGTTAGAACTGGAAAACTTACAAAAATGATGCATAAGACTTAAATTTTGGTTGAAGAACAAATTTGTATATTCTTTTCACAAAACCACTGAACTAGCGAGAATACAAATATTTTTACTTTTGTACAAAAGTACTTTTCGGCTTATGTAGTAAAGCCTTTAAAAGCAACATACCTACTACCTTAGGGGAAAGCAGTAAGAATAGCTTATCACCTATTCACAAATCTTATGCAATGAAAATTGGCAACAGAAGTAACAAGTTGACGGTCTTTTTATTTAGTGTCTACTTAAATCACTTATTTTCAGCATTTTGGAAATGTCGTGAGTAATGTAAAGAAAATAAACAACGAGTACACACAAATAAAATAGGAATGGAAAAATGAGATGAGTATATAAAAACGTTTTCAATGTTCCATGTTTACATTCTGTAACTCTCGTTTTCAATGTCCCTGCAACTCTCGCATCGGCAAAATTAAGTCGATAAACTCTGAAAATTGAAATAAATCTTAGTTTTTTTTGCATCTTTCAACGGTCTGAGCGAAAACTAAACGCATAAACGCAGCTAATAATAAAAATAATAGTTGTAGTTCTTTCAGAGTTTTATGTTTCTAGGTCCTAATATTCATTGGACTGTTGCACCACACCACCTAATTTATTTTACTTACTTAATGATTAAAACTGGCTTCAAATAACTAACTTTTATTTTTCTAAATGCGTAATTTAGAATTGTTTCTAAATCTTCATTGTTCTGGCACCTAACAAGAGTAATAAGTCACGATTTAAAAAACAAAAATAAACAGAAAAAAATGTGTTTCTGTTAGAATTTTTTAATGTCTCTGGTGATGTAATACAGAATTCTAACAGAAACACATTTTTTTCTGTTTATTTTTGTTTTTTAAATCGTGACTTATTAAATTGAAATGCTTATAACTTTTGAACCAAAGCTAGCTTTTTGATGTTTTATACTTTTTTGAAAAGCTAAAAAATCAAGCAAGTTTTTAAAAACAATAACCAGTATTGTGTAATATGATTTTTTTTAATAAAACTGTTTTAAAGTTCGATGTAAAAAATTAAGTTTGATAAAAATATGATTTTAACTATCAATATTTTGCAAAATAGTGCCGAAAATTGAAATTTTTTAAATGCAAAAATATTAAATGTTTATTCAAAATTGTAAAATATTAACATATAGTAAAAACAAAAATCATTTGTGGACAGGGTGATTGAAAAACCGACTAAAAGTAGGTGTTCTTGAAAATTTTATTAAAACAACCGTTACTCGAAAACCGTTAGGATGCGGTATAGACAAGTTACCAAATTCTGGTAGGTCATGACTTGACCATTCAGCGTGTACAGTTTGGACCATTACTTATGGGACACCCTGTATAAAATATATGGTCAAACATTAATTTTTTATAAGAATTTGTTTAAACAATGAAAAAATGGAATGCACAAAAAAATTTTGGGTAAACATTGCAATTTATGGTTTAAAAAACAATTTCCCACATCGATCATATAAATTCATTCACTGTAACTGTAATCCGAGGTGAAAACCCCCAGGCGCTCCACTACTAATACAATTAAAAATGAACAATAAAACAAAACAAAAAATTATTATGAGTGAAAACAGGTCAAATGTATCCATTTTAATCCTTACCTGACATAGCTAATGTTAGAAAGATACACAATCGGTTTTCCCAACACCAACACATACACCTTCGATCGTATGATACATAAATGAGGTCTTTTTTCATAATGGATTTTTAAAGGCGATCCAGTTTGATCGCATGTGTGTGTGTGGTTTTGCTGTGCTTTTCATTAATTGAATGTGACCAGTCTCTACTCTTCTTTTATTTATTGTGTCACTTTTTTATTTTATAAATTATACCTCTTATTTAATTTTAAAATAAATGTATTGTTCTGAAATATGGAAAGTGCAACTTCATCTTAGTTTTGTTCTTCTAAAAACATAAAAAAAAGCTATGTTTAGCGTAGTATAAGAAACAGTATTTTTTACTTCTTTAGTACGTATTTAAAACAGCTGGTAACACTAAAATGTAATTAGGGGTGGAATAGGAATTGTTTACATTTTTTCATAATGCATTTTTAAAGGCGATCTGGTTTGAATTGTATTCATTTGTGCGGAAGTGTTTCAGTGAGTTGAATAAAGGGTGACTTGTGTATCTTAAAAGTGATTGAAATAAAAATTAAAATGGGTAAACATTATTTAAAGTGTTTGGCATGTGGTCGAGAAGAAGAAGTTAATTCTGGTGTTAAATATTTTAAACTGCCAGAAAATATAGAAAGGTAAGCAATATTTGCTGTTGTGTTATTGAAATTGTAAAAATTGCAACGGTTTTTTTGTGTTAAGTACAAAAAATACATTTAAAATCTCTGGAGTTTTATAATCTAAGGCTATAATTATGTTTTTTTGTTATAAAAGATGTACGATCTGAACGCTTTTTTAGTTCGTGGTAGTAGATTGTGTGGTTTTTGATTAATTTAAATTTTTGTTGTAACTTCGCGCCCTTTCAGCGTTTTGTAAACACAATAACATCAACTGCCTGAGATTGCGATCCGACTTAAAATACGGTTAAAAATAATTATTTTTTCTTTTTTCTTTCTTCAGGAGAACAAAGTGGTTAAGTGCTATTTACAAACCACATTTGTTAGAACAGCAAATTTCACGAGATTTAAGGGTGTGCGAAGTATATGGAGGACATTACCCAAGGAAACTGCGAGCCAATTATAAATTTGGAACTGCCGCATATTGATATCCATATTAAATCAAACGAAGAAAAAAAAGACGAAGTAATTTACGCTTTTGAAACCGAATCTGACTACAAAACTGTTGATTTTGGTTGTCAAAATGATTTTTATTATTTTGCGGGCTATATTTTGAAAAAATACCGTCAAAACCATAAGTATGAAGTGGAACTGAGCCAGCAACCTAATATATCCTCCAAATTCACAGGTTTTAAAGAATTTGATGGTGCGAATTTAACACGACCACAACAAGATTTCTTAGATGCATTAGAGAGCCTCGAACAAAAATTTATAACTAATTTTCCAAATTTATATGTTTGTAATAATTTTGAAATGAAAATGATTGATATTTTAAAAAATGAGTTTGATAACAATTGCCGTAAGAACCAAAATAAGGACTTTATTATAAAGTTTTGTATACGAGTTCGAGTGTACCATATCCTTAAGAATTTCAATGCAACTATGAAAAAATCTAGCAATAAGCATACATATTTAAGCGTTACACATAATGTAAAACATTATTTATAAGACCTAAATAAAATTACTCTAAAAAATGATATAGATATGCCTTTATATTTCGGAACACCCTATGCTACAGTCAAAAGAAAAATTCTTTTTCTTCCTTCTCTTTTACACTGTAACACTTCTTATTACCATCTATTTCTCGTGTTTGTGTGACATAGCGGTAATCTAAAATATGAACTCAGAACGAAAACTTGGAGAGTGTCCCTACTCATTATTAGATATACTCTGTTGAAAATAAGCAGATTGTTATTAGAGTTACCATTTCCACGTTAATGCAAATCATGGTGGATTTTTCTTTGGATTTTGTTTGGGAGCTTTCAGAATGTGTGCTTTTTTAAAAGCTTTTGAGAACAAATATGGGAATGGTGTTGTCGCTTGCTGTTTTTCGGTAAGTGAAGTTTATTTATTATTCTTCGTAAATTAACCGTTTGTTCCCCGAGATGTCAACTTTTTCAAATATTTGTATAAAAACTTAAAATGTATATAGAATGTGTATAATGAATAATGCATTTAAATAAAAAAAAATAATATTCACTAAAAATTAAAAAAAAAACCAGTAGGAATATAAAGAAAAAATATAGAGTATTTGGTTTAATGGCGAAACCACTAGGAAGCAAAGGGTTGAGTTTAAGCGAAAATTATTTATAATATATGGTGTGATTAAAGATGGTGAAAAATAGTGATTTCGTTCATAAAAAAAATATTCTTTGAAAAAGTGTTTATTTATACGGTGTTTTATAATCAGTGCCAAAAAAAGAACTGCTTTTATTTTATTATAAATCTGTGCTGTGTTGTTTATAAATTGTGTATTTGTGAATATTGTGTGATACAGAATCGAAAATTTTCATAATTGAATTTATGTTACTCTTAGTTTTCACAAAGGGGTTTTTGAATTCGGGATTATGTAGATAATTTATAAATTTTCTTAAACGGAATTTATTTTTAACTTTCAATTTAAAATCAAAAGTTGGTAGCCCTACTAATATTTATCAGAGCTTTTTAGAAATTTATAATGGGCACTACGGAAACCCTGTAATATTTGCTCTCTCTCACAGCTTAACGAGATTTCACTTCAGTCAGAGTGAGAGGTAAACGTCCTATCTTCTCTGTACTGACTATTTTTGTTGGACAGAGTATAGGCATTCTGAATTTCTGATATATCGCCTACTCTCAACTCAATTTTTTTAATTTGATGGCGTTCACATAAGAAGTGAAGATTGAATTGAGTGAACTCATTATGAAAATTTGTGAAAACAAAAGTAGAGCAGGAAAGGAGAGATATGAGTTTTGAGTTATTTGCTTCTTCTTATTCATTGACAAAGGGGTAGAAAAGTTTGTGGTTTGTGTGTTCCGTGTTATGTTTTTTATCTGTTGTGTGCAAATCGCATTGTCAACTGTAAATGTTTTGTGTAAGTAGTTTAGGATTTCTTTTTTCTTTAGCGTTTTGTTCAAAATGATTACCTGCAATTGTAAAAAATTACCTGCAAATTAAAAATAAAATAAAAAAATATGATCTTGAATAAATGACTTTTAATTTTAAGTTCAAGTGCTTCCGCTTCCGCTTCCAAAAAAGTCACGCTTCGTGCCTGCTGTTCATCGATTCTGCAAGTGCTGTTAACTTGGTAAAAATCTCGAATACCACAAAAGGACGAAACACATTGATGTTCGGCATTTCTATGTGCGAGAGTGTTTCTTAGAAGGCAGTATCAAGCTGGAGCATATTCCTGGAGAGGATCAAGTTGCAGATATGCTGACTAAACCGTTGGAACGAGTTCGCTTTGAAAGGTTGCGATATAAGATGGGACTGATTCAACAATGAGATGATCATCACGTTTTAAGTTTGTTGTTTATGGAGGAAGTGTTGGAGCGTATAAACCTCAAACACATAGTTCAATGTCAACTCAACTAAATTGCAGACTTATACTTATATCTATCCTTTCTTGCTCACTCTGGAATTGTCTCCATTTTTCAAATTAGATACATAACCGTTTTTACTGAATAAATACTTTTACTTTGTTTTTTGATCTCAAGAAGTTTGTGTCGTGTTATTTTATATCAGTTATAATTTATAAACAATTAATTTTGTAATAAACAATTCATAGTTAAATAAACTTCTCGTATGTTTAGAAAACAAATTGTTTTGCCATTATATTCCATTGGCCTCCACTTACTTAGACGTTCAAAAAAGTATAAGTAATCTTAAAAAATAACAGATATGGAGTTAATATTGTCAACAAGTCATTCCGCGAAGGCTACAAGACGACGCGACGCCTTATTATATAACGATAATACAACATGCTTCAAAGCGGCTTTATTGCTCTCAACATTTTTTTTATTATATCGTATACTTTAAGAAAACATTGTTTTTTCTTGATTACTTTAATTATCATTATCTTCATTACAGTTCAAGGAATTATGGAATGCGAATCAATAACAAAAAGATAATTAATGTTTGATTTGCTTTTAATGACATCGACATATTTTTTTAAAGTGCTTGAATTACAAGTGTCGTATAAAATTTAAAAACGATATAAGAAAAATTATTCAAAACTACTTATTTTTTATCAGCAAATTTAAGAATTCTCGTTAACATTGTTGTTGTGCAAGGAATTTGCTTTTGCTGATGCATCATTGGCAAGTCTGGTGTGCATGATTCAAAATCAAATGCAACACGTTGGCATACGAACGTAAGCAGAGTTAGAATATCGTAGTTTTTACCATTATCATCAAGTTCTTTACATAATGATTGCATGAACCAGGAGCCTTTTGTTGTGTTACGCCACGAATAAAATCCTTTAAAATATAAAAAAAAAATTATAGAAAAAGTCTTGGATTTCTGGTTAGTAGAAAACTTCACCTGGAATTGTGGAATACGCAATTAGAAAATCAGCATGTACTGGAATTCTATAGCTCATCGAAGATTCACCATCAGTTTCAGTCTTTTCTAGCGTTATACCAGAATCCAAACGATCCCCTTGGCAAGCTTGAATAAAGAATAGCTTTGGCTTACCGGCAAGTGTTTTGCAATTTTGTGCCGTAAAACAGTGTGCGATTGAATCAAGTTTGTATTGGGTGTCTTTGGCGTAGATGTATCCCATTTCGCCATGGGATAAAATAGCAATTAGAATACAGTCACTGTCAGTATGGTCAAGTTGGGCAGCTGCAATAAACTTAAGAAGATTACAAAGAAGACAAAAAATGTGCTCTGATGATTGGATGGCAGATTAGTTTAATGATCTTCTATCTGCAACTTCTAATCCAATACATTATTTCGCTGACGATAATACTCTTAGCTTTTCCTATTCGTTTTCAGACTCACATCTCTCTCCTTCGGATGTGAAACTGCAACGACAAAATATGATAAGCCCATTAAACTCCGACCTAAACAGCATAGTTCAATGCTGTATTGTATCGTTAGAGCGAGAAGTACCCCCTACATGCTTTTCGTAGAGAGTGCTTTGAAACATTTTTGGTATACACGACAGTTTTGCTATGGCTCTTTGGACCTTTCTTATGAATTGGAATAATATGCGATACTTTCTACGATTACCGAATACTGAAAGTTGATTAGTTTCCTCGAAACAAGTGCCACTAGACGGTTAATAATTCTGCATTTGACAATGTTATCGAATAGGAATTTAATGAGTTTACGCTGCCATTGAAATTCCACATCCGAAGTACAAGAGAATATTAGAAACGAATATCAAAAGCAAATGGCAATCTTCAAGTAAATTGACTTTATCAATCAAGCTTACAAAATGAGTGTCATTCAAAACGGGCGTCGATCATATCCATCTTAAGATTCATGTGTTTTGGCTTAAAATATATACATACATACTAGCTTTTACCCGCGACTTCGTCCGCATTACATAGTTTTTTTTGGATAGTAGTATGAAAAAACCTGAGCTGTACTTTTCTGTACGTATGTTTGAATTGTGCCGAGATGGGATGAGGCCATTCTAAGTGTGATTGTCATAGGTTAGTTTAGGTGATGAGCAGAGTAAATGTTTAAGTTTTAAAGAAACAATTAAATTTACACGACAAATAAAATATTTCCAGGATTTCTCTGTAATTTGCATGCGTCCGGCGGCGTGTGCCCTCACGTGTGTGCCCGTTCGGGTAGACCCATTCAGTGTGTCCTCCCCCCGCGCCGCACTACCGCCGCCGCCACCTTCCTCGTCTACCGCGTGCTCTCCCCGCCCCTCAGCCGAAACAGAATTATTAGAAGTAGAAGACAGACCCAGTAAATTTACCCCTATTACCGATGTCGTAAACGACAGCAAAATATACGACACGACACAATCTGCATTCCATAAGTCGTTTTCAACTTTTGTCACTCGTTTTGTTCTCGTGTGTAAACGTCAAGTGTGTTGAACGCTTTAATTCAGCATTCTGTAAGACGAAAGGAAACGACGACAATGAAAAAAAAACGACGGTATCTCTCGTTTGAAAATTTGCTCACGACGAAGAAATGGAAATTCGTAAAACTGTAAGTTTCCTTGTTAAATAATTAATTTTATGGAATTTATTAGTACTTTATTTGCGATAAATAAAAAATAAATATTTTTACACATTTTCAGTTAAAATTAACAAAGCAAAACCAATTCGAGGCGTTTGTCCAGCTGATGGGATTTTTGAAATGTATGAACAAAGCCGATTTTAAAAAAGAATGGAATGTAACAGCTGATAAACTCAACAGCAAAGGTCCTCCAATAAGAGATGGTGATGGTTGGCAAAAGGTTTAAATCAGTTTATTCTATTTACATTAACACATTTTTAATATTTGCTTATTCAGGTTTGGACTGACTTTGAATTTAAAGTAAAAAAAATTGTTCACAACAACAAAAAAGAAGTGAATGGAAATGGAGGAAGGCCAAACCAATTGCACATCCTATCTGCGCTTGAGGCTGCTGTTGCAAATCTACTCAAATATAAACAGATGGTTAAGCCCGAGTGGAAATGCAATTGGTGTATCGCAGCTCCCAACCACTTCAACGTCTTCATCATCCGGACATACATAAGTCAAAGCAAATTCAGGCTACAAATGCAGATGCCGACGCTTCACTGTCCAATTAATTGTGCCTTTGCAATATTTCGCTTTCTACCTTCTTCATCATTGTCACTATCGCTGCTTGTGTTGTAATACATTTATCATTTTATTAATGTATTTATTTGGTAATAATTTAATAAAAACACATTTGTTGAATATCGAGTAATGAAATGATTTAGAATTTGATTTCAGTTTGACAGATCTCTGATACATTTTCATCGTTTAAAAATCTGCTACAAAATAGTCGCGTCGAAAAAGTTATAGAATGCCACTTAAAAAACGACACGACAAAGAATACGAGAGTCGTCGAAAAAACGAGACGTCATCGGTAATAGGCATGATTATTTGTCGTACCTACATGGCTCGTGCTTGGCGATGAAAGGTTGAGCATAGCAAAGTTTAGGTTTAAAATTATTATTTGTGGAACTTGGTGAGAGCCACAGTTTGCGTCTAACGTTGAGGGCTTGAGGCACGTGGTGCGCGAAGCCCGCGTTTATATACGTGTATGAAAAGTTTAACATGTTCGACAACTTATTTCATAAGGGTTGGGAATGCGTTGTTTTCCCGTAATACCAATTCTATCCAAATATTATTCAAATCTTTGGTAATTTAGGAGTGAAAGCGATCAGATTCCCGGAAAGTAATTTTTCCCATGGGAATGCGTTGTTTTCCCGAGGTCAAAAATAACTCATGTCCTTTCTTTAGCCTCAAGCTATCTCCTTTCCAAATTTCATTAAAATCTGTTCAGTAGTTTAGGGGTAAAAGCGATCGGCCCACCTGAATTTTCTCATGGGAATGCGTCATTTTCCCGGGGTAAAAAGTAGCCCATGTCCTTTCTCGGGTATCAAAATATCTCCATACCAAATTTCATGCAAATTGGTTCAGTAGTTTAGGCGTGATTGAGTAACAGACAGACAGACAGAGTTACTTTCACATTTATAATATTAGTATAGATAGATGTGTATTTCTTCCCGGTCTTTTGGACTCTTAATGAATATTTTGAAAAAGGTTATATTGATTATTAAAATATATACGTCATTATTTTTAAGTATTTTTATAAGTCTGTTTCTTTATTTTGGAAGGGTTTTGCAAAAACAGAAAATTCATCATAAAAAGGGTTCACGAGTAATAAAGAAGAGATAATAATTCCAAATGTTTATCAACAGAAAAATTGCAATTCACTTAAATACCCAAAGTTACAGCTCAAAAACATTTAAATGCGATGCTGATATACATATGTATGTACCAAACTCATTTTTGAACAAAAAGCTCAAATTATCAATTTTCAGTAAACCGCAACTATAAACATTCATCGCAACCCCGTTATTTTTATTCACGAAAGCATTTTTCAGCGGACAAAATAATAAGAGTGCACTATAAGTTTGCAATACTTCTGGATAATTATTGTTGGTTATTCTTTTTTAATTTAATTCAATTAACTAAAATAGAAATTTTTAGCTCTGAGAATAAAAAAATGGGACGCAAAAAACATTGTTCTGAAGAAGTTTTATTGTAAATGCACTTTATCGTTCTCCGTGTTGTGGCTCGAGTATTAAAGGACCGATATAAAACACAAAACCAGCCGAAGAAAACTTTATCTATCCTGACAGAAAAATAGTAAGAGAAACTATTAAGGATCCATTTGCAGCATTCATCTTCATAAAAACAGATTTGTCGTTGGATGTTAGCTCCCAAACGATTCGCCGACGTTTGCAAGAAAAAAAATGTACTCGGAAGAATAGCTATAGCTATAACATTGCTCATTAAAATAAATATAAAGCAGTGCATTATATTCGCAAACTTCAACCAAGCATCAGGGAGTTGAAGAAACTGGAAATAAACATTTTGTACATCGACTAAACCAAAATTAATTTGTTTGGATCTGATGGCCGGATTTATGTTAGAAGAAAAGAAGCCGGCTGTGTTTTTTTTTTTGCTCTCTTCCATTATTTAAAATATTCTATCATGTGATGTTTGTGGCAGAAGCATACATTTGAAACATCTGTATCTCTACTCGTGCTCAGAGAACAACAAGTTTAAGTGTAACTGATAAAACAAAAAAGTTCCTCTCGGAGAAACCTCTACACCTCAGAGTCGCCCTTCGTTAAAAATAACGTTCCTACGCGTTCCTCTCTCACTCCCTCATCAACTAAAATGTTATCAACTTTTACGTTATCAAATTCCAATAAAGTCAAATTGACATCTAACCAGAAGAATGTTCCTACGAAAGTAATCGATGTTGATGTCAGCAATAATGACACCAGTGATAATAACAATTCAATTGATGTTGATGATATTGCTATGTTAAGCAGCTTTCACATGAGCGAGACCAACGACCAACGAATGAACGAATATTCGTCGATTTTGACATTTCTTTCACATGAGAGTTTTTAATTCGTCGCGAATGAAGTTTGACATTCACCACCGAAACCAAAACAAGAATGATTTTTTTAGGTTAAGTACGCGCGATTATTTTATTCGTTGCGAGTGTGGATGATGTGGAACGCGAATAAAGTTTGACTGTTCGTATCAACTAAACTTTTGTTCGCGACGAATAAATTTGTTTTCTTAAATTTATTAATATATGATATTGAAAAGTAAAAGTATGCATCATAAATCAAATAGAAACTATATTGCTATCGTTTTGTTAAGAATTTGTGTGGAAATATGTCTTCAAACGTATATAAACTCACATTTTGTAATTCATTCGTCGTTCGTTGGTCGCGCTCATGTGAAAGCTGCTTTAATGTTGATATAGAAAAACTGATTGCTGTTGATGATCGTGGCGAAGAAGGTGCGTATGAAAGCTTGTTGCGGTTGATGATCGTGTTGCTGAAGCTGTTGTTAGCAATAATGTTACAAAGAACAATAATGTTGCAGATGAAAGTGAAAAACTTGTTACTGTTGATGATGGGGAAGCTGTTGTAGCAATAATTTTACAGCGAACAATAATGTTGCAGGTACTAGTAAGCACAAGTAAGTACTAGTAAGTACAAAAACATTTAATAGGCAGCGTTTCCGTTCTTCCTTCTGTGCCTAAACTACGCTTTATACATTTTTCTCGGCTTAAAAGTACTGTCAATGAAAACGATATTACGAAATTTGTTGCACAAACGCTAAATCTGCCAGCAGAGAATCTTGTTTGCTCTTAATTGGTAAAGAAAGATGCAGATATTTCTCAACTGCGTTTTATAAATTTTAAACTTGGTGTACATTCGAGATATTTCGATGCTGTTCTTCAATTATCTTTCAACCATCCAAAAAACGGACTGGGCCAAAAACAAAATCCAACATCAACATAATGAATGATTTTCCGATTTTTAGCTTCGACAACTGTTTTTCCATCTATTATCATAATGCGAGAGGTATAAAAACCAAATCGCATGATTTTTTTATTGCTGCCCTGGACTGTCCATACGACATTATAGCTTTAACAGAAACTTGGTTAAATGATAATTTTTTGAATGGTGAATATTTTCCTTCCGATTACAACGTCTTTCGCAAAGATCGTCAAACTGGTCAAACTAGAGGAGGAGGAGTTTTGTTGGCTGTTCAATCAAATTTTAGAAGTAGAGAAATTAAACTAACTTATCATTCTTTCGAAATTGATCAGATTTGTGTCTGTGTAGATCTATTAACTCAACCTTTTAAAATGATTCACCTCCATCTCAAAATTCATTGCATGAGTCTCAAATTAAAAATGTTTTAGATATTGCTAATGATAAAGATGAAAATTGTTATTTTGTAGTTGTTGGTGATTTTGACTAATATTAATTGGAAATTCTCAGATGATGAAAATCAAATGTTTCCTTATAATGTTGTCAAAAATTATGAATATAATGTTATTGATAGTTTATCAACCTTAAATGTGTATCAATATGGTTTCTTAAAAGGTAGATCCACCACTACAAATTTATAAATATTTTCAAATTTTTGTGTATCACAGATAGAAATGCATTCGCAAGTCAACACTATTTACACTGATTTTTCAAAGGCTTTCGACCGCGTTCAACATACTATTCTCTTAAGAAAACTATAGATATATGGACTTCACTCTCAGCTCCTAATGCGGATAAGAAGTTATTTAGTAGGTAGAAAATAGGTGGTGAAAATTGATAATGCCTTGTCTAAGGAAATTATAAGTCTGTTCAGTGACGCTGTGCTGGACTGTTCTAGACAGAAAAGTACAGCTTTTTGCTGTTCATTGAGGTTTTTTCTGTGCTGAACTGTTCTACTTTCCTGTTCATTGACAAACCTAGAACAGTTTAGAACAGGATTTTCTGTTCTTGCTTTTGAGTCAGATCAGGTTAGAACAGATTCGTGAGAAATGTCAAAATCGAAGTTGTCATTTTTTTTGTTTACGTTTTGATTTGGCTGTGCTTTGTTTTTTTTCTGGTGATTTAAAAAAATTAAAATAAAGTTATTTTGCCAATTTGTTTTATTTGTTTAATTAAATAATTATAAAATACATTTATATAAAATACATTTTACATTTCATCAAAGAAAAGGTAATAACATTCGTCACACTTTCATTCCAATCATCTGAAGAGGAATCCGACGAAAAATCACTATCGGTGTCTGAACCACTAACATTTTCATTTAGTATTATCTTAGCAATCACTTGATTTTCCATTTCAATAATTTTTAATAATATTTTTCACAGTAAAAACACAAAAAATGAAAAAAATAAGCGAGAAACGAAAAATTCACACAATTTGCAATTTGTTTTTTTTTTTTTTTTTACAACTGACGTTTAACTGACTGTTCTTACTTGATCTGACGTTTCTCACGAAACTGTGCTGTCCTGTGCTGTTCTGATCTAGAAAATTCCTCGCTGAACACAACTTATAAATTTTTCGGGTGTTCCTCAAGGTAGTCACCTTGGACCACTTTTTTTATCATTTTTATTAACGACTCACCATTTCATGTTACTTTTCTAAATGTTTCTATTTGCTGACGATGGGATCTCAAAAGCAAACTCTATGCTAAGGTTTGTTATCTCTTGAATTTCAATATTGACTGTCCGGTTTTGTTATGCTTTTTATTTATGCGCCTTCTTGAAATGTGCGCCCGCGTAACTGTGATTTCTTAAATGTTTCTTACCACAGTACTAGCTATGCTAAGTATAATCCTATCACAAGAGTTGGTATGGAGTTTAATAAATATGATTTTGCAATTGATTTTATTATTAATAGAAATGTTTTGAAACATAAATTAGTAAATTTATTTATTATTTATTTATTTTTATGTTATGTATCATAATTATTAGACTAAATAAAGTGTGTAACTTTTAAGACGAATAAATAAATAAATATTAGAATATATACAAATTTGCGGGTGTTTTTCTAATAATGGATTAGGCCCTATCGTTTGAATCCAAAAATTATGACCAAAGAAACGTACCTCCAAATATTGGAAATCCTTATGCTTCAATTTGCAGAAAATAATATGAAAATAATCTGCCATGACCCCAAACTCACTGCTAAAGTCGTGACAAGGTGGTTTGATCAAAAGAATGTGTCAGTTTTACAATGGCCTTTTCAATCGCCAGACCCAAACCCCATAGCAAACCTTTGGAAAATTACAAAAAACAGAATACCGTGCAATAAGACCACAGAAAAGGAGGCACTATGGAAAGAAATCCAAGAAAAATGGTAGGCAACGCCTGTGGAAACATGTTAAAAACATATTGACTCTATGCCAAGGTGTAAAGCGGTTCTTAAGAACAAAGGCCACCCCACCAAGTACTGACGTCTTTACTCATTTTCCTTAAAAAAATTAATTTTAACACATTTTTTGCCTTATCCTCAGGAAGAATCTAATTCACTCTTACATATTTTGTTTGGCCAGGAAAAATACGCATGAAAATAGTTGTAAATATATTTTGGGTTATAAACTTCGATTTTTGTTTGTATTAAATGACACATTTGCAATTGGAAATAATATTAACTTGCAATACATGTCATCATTTTAATATTTTTGTTGTTTTTTTTTTCAAAAAATAAAGAATTTTGTGATAAAATTGTAGTAACAGAAATTCAGTCTTATTATTTTGCCCACCACTGTATATAGAAGATAATTATAATTACAATTATTAAAATAATAATTCGTAGTCATCGGGCAGTTCAAATCGTCAAAGAATAAGAGATCGGATAAAGAATATAATAGAAACTCGTGGTATCTAATTCGCCGTATCTTATTTCATGACAGTTTCTTTTTCGGAAAAGTGGGCTCTCTTCAGTTAAATACGATTTGAAAGTAATATAAATGTGATCCTCAGGTTTGGATGACAACCTAATAGTTACAAGTTAATATACATTTAACCTTTTGCTTACATTTCAAATTCGTTTTCAATACAAACAAAAATCATTGATTAACCCTTTCCATTCTCATTTTTTACTCTTAAAACTTTTATTATTTGTATATCAACAATAAAGTTTAGGTATCGATTGCATCATTTCCATCAAAAATGCATGAATTCTAAAAACAAATACGAACTGTTAGATTAGAAATCGATTCCATGAAAGGTAAAACTGTTGTTTCAGGTCTTGTCGAGGTTTTTGTAACAAACATAACAAGGTTAAAAATTCTATTAAAAGCTCTTTATGATAAACACCGTTGGTTGTTATCATCGATTGACAAAAAAAAAACCGCCAGGCCTTGCGCAGTTTTCTAATTTCAGAGAAAACAATGGAACAATATTTACAAAGAAAGAAATGCCATCCTCATCAAAACTATACAGACTCCCATCCTTTTTCATACATGCAATTACCTTCTTTAATAATATTTTCGATTTCCTTCAATTTTTTATCCTTGTGCACATGCACTTCAAAGTGTAGATTCTTCAACGAAGCATACAAGCGCTTGCAGTCCTCCTCGGTTCCAGACCTTGATTTGAGCGATGTTATTTCAAAGCTCTCATGGTTGAATATGAGCGCCTGGCCTCGATTTTTGTGCTTCATATTGTATTCTGCTGCATGACGCTCGGCGGGCATACGGGCTATAAGCTTGTTAATGCCAGTATAACATCTGGTGACCACATAAAAAACGAATCAATCATACCATTTTAGAACACAAATTATAATAGAATCCATTAAAGCCGGCGCGTCATGGCGCGCCAAAAATCTTAACCGATTGTAAAAATAAAGAAAATAAAACTAAAAACTATATGGAATGAGGCTATAACCGAATATGGAACTGTTTACTTTATTGTGCTCCACTGACCATATAAGTACACTACGGATTTCAGGTCAATAGAGCAAACATTTTCTTTTAATTAATTAATTTAAGCCTTTTTTAAAATGAAATAAATCAAAAATAACACTGTGCTTTGTGGAAAACCCCAACACAAACACGAACAAACAAGCTACTCACCCTCCAGTCACAAATGCATCACCGATATCATTCGAATTAACTTCCGACTGATTCTCAGACATTATTTGGGTGATTCTAATTTATAATAATTTAATATGATAAGAAAAATGTATTTAATATGGTAGTTGTTTTTATTTTTATTTAGAATATTTAAAGCCGCTTTTTGAGGTAGACAAAACGAGAAAATTCTGACAACCTCTTTCTTTGAGTTTTGGTTTTGTTATGTTTGGCTTCGTACTTTGTTTTGTTGTCCACGAAAATGTTAAGTTAATGTGCATTGTGCACTTGTGCAGTGCATTCTGACTGCAAAAACCAACAACACTCTATATGAAGATATAAATCCTCAGCAGCCATCTTGGATTGACGACAAGATAAGGCGAACAGCTGATTTATTAGTTGATTTAATGTGTGCGAGACGTTGCGCGCAAAATCTCATTAGTTCGTTCTATGGATCTGTGAAATCAAGCCGTAAATTGTTATTTGAATTCACATTTTTTTATCGGCATGAAAAATAAAAAAGTGTAAGCAAATGGGCATAGACACACCATATAAAGACCGGAAACCAATCTGTCATTCTGGTTTGCCTACAAGCTGAAACGTCAATTCTCACGCACCCTTATTTCTAATATCAATTCACCACTGCTAACATCAATTCTCCGACCGCTAAAGTCAATTCACCACGAAAATAAATTAGAGTGATGAGAAATACTTTAGGGGAGGCACCTAGTGGCTACGGCGACATTAGCTATTGCATTTTTTGGGAAATGGAAAAAATAATGGTAATACTTACAACTAAGTTTTATACATTTTTTTAAAGCCAACACTTTTGTCTATGATGATGGCTGTTCTTAGATGATTCTGAAAATAACAACTACTTTAAGGACAGAGCTATACCACCAGAAATAAGTTTATTTAAAATCCAAAACAAATTTTAATTCATTTATTTACTCATTTCAAGGTTATTTCATAATATCCAGACATCAGAATTATGAAAAAACAACCAGTCTGATTTCACCTCCTGAAAAACACAACTACATACATATCTACTATGATTTAGACCCTTATGTCCGCAGTGCTAGATAAAAAGGACTGCCAGCACATAGGATTCCTCATTATAAGCATAGAGAAATATATCTACCAAGAGAACCGACTTATGGGGTTCGCTCTCTTTCGACCTACAAACTAAATTGAGCACATTTTGCCCATTAAAATGAGCATATGTTAGTTGGCCCGTGCATTTCTTATGGGAAAATCCAGATTCTATGTAGTTGTTATGGGCTTTTGTTGCTCAGTATGCACAGTTAAGGGGAAAACAATGTGAGGTGAACTCAGCCGTTCAAAAAAGCGATCCCTTGAATTCAAAAAAATGAAAAATGAATTTTGCAACTTCTTTTTAGTGAAAACTGTGCTAAAAATAGTATTTGACTGCTTTTGGCACGCAAATTCTGTGATTTTTATGAAAAGTTTCGCTAAAAACAAAAAAAATTATGCAGAAAGTATAGGCGCACCATAGAACTGCAATGCGAACGTGGCCTAATTTGAGTTTAACCCAGTTTTGACAGATTAACAGCGAGGTGAGTATTTTGACAATTCTACGAAAATGAAAACAAAAAAATATAATGTTTTTGATTGCGATCAACAAGAAGTCTAGACTGCAGACAATAAATATAAATTCAAATTAATCAAAATAGAATTCATTTTTTTAATAATCTTTTTGAAGCGTTTTTACTCTCTTTACAGGTAAGTTGTTTTTTAAATGAGTAGGTGAGAACCAAAACTCGTCATATCCAAAAATTTCGTTTTGTGTAAAATGGAAAAATCTTATTACGGCTTATAGAGGGTACTTGCTGAATTTATTATTGTTTCTATATAAAGATTTGTGACTCTGTACACTGTGATTAAAAGGAAAAATATATTTTATGCTGCTTTTAGAAGTTATTTAGATATTTAATTTGGATATGATGAGTTTTGCTGCAAATGCTTGGAGATGATTAGTTTTGAAACCAACAATTATAAAACAATTTGGATATGAACAGTTTTGATACCAACACTCTTAAAAATGTAAAATTTTGAATAAGTAATTCAATAGAAACACTTTACTTAGGATAAATAATTTTTTTTTTTTATTGTTTAAGAAATATGTACATGGTAATTCATAGGTTTAAAGTTACAGAAGGAAAATAATGTTTTTTTTAAATTGTGAACACTTCTTGTTCCTCTGGTGGAGTTTCCTCGTCATCATCTTGAATTTCTGGAAATAGTTGTTCCGGAGCAAAAATTACATTTTTGTAGTAAAAAAGATCATCCATTTCCTTCCATTCACTCCCAAAATGTTTGACCAGTAATTTGTCAACGTCTTTTAACTTTTCTTTTTTTACTGGGACCTTATTATCCAGCAATTCTGGTGTTATTAATCTTAAGCTTTTTCCTTTTTTGGTGATGGATTTAAAACTTCCCGAATCCACTTTATAATTAACTTCTCCTTTGACCACGATATTTTTATTTTGTTTTAAAAGCATGATGCGTTTTGAGGATGCAAAAGGGAAATGCAGTTGACCAGGTGGTTTAACATTTTTGGCAACAGAAGATTTAAAGTCGAAGATGGGTATTTCTTCTCCAACGGTCTTAACCTGTCCATATTTTTCAAATATTTTTTTGTATTCTTCTGGCTGAATAATTGTGTCCATTTTTTTTAGCTCCTTTTCAATGCGACCGAAAACCCTATCAGATGGTAAGTACGAATGGCCAACGATTGGAAAAACGAATTCGATGGATTTTATATTCGGAGGCGAAAGCTCAAGAAGCCATTTTGCCAGCATCCCAATAACAGTTATATTTTTGTTTTGGCCAGGGCAGCCATCCGAAAACATCTGAATTTTGGAACAGCTTTCGAGATTCAGGCCTTTTAGGTAGGAGAATAAAATTGATGCAATTTCGTTCGAACCTTTAAACCGTTGATTTTCAGACCAAGAATAAATTTTAACAGTGTCGGACGTTTGTTTGTTTTTTGATGTCCCTTCACAGATTGTAAAATTATACTGATAGAGCTGCCTTGAATAATATGCAGCTTGATCAGGAACTTTTGGTAAAACTAGATTTTTCTGACAGTCAAATGAAAACTTAAAGATTTCTTCAGAGGATTTTTGGAGCAATTCATGAAAAGCCTTAGCTTTCTTTTTATGCACCGCATATTTTGCCATTGTCAACACTTTTTCTTTCCCTGGTGAACACTTAATAAGAGACTTTAATCTAATGCACTCCGAACAAGCATCCGTCGCAGGTGTGTCAAAGCTAAGGTTGAAGTCTCGTCGAAAAATTTCCCAGAAAAAGTGATATTTTACCTTAAGACTGGTGTCAGCTCCATTGTTGTACTGCCTCCAAAGCAGTTTAACGCTCCAGTCGCTTGGAAAATATTGCCGAACACTGTGTTCCCTGGTGTAATGGGACTCCACACAGTGCAACTTTTTAATAAAATGTTTTACATCCCCTTTTTTTTGTTGATACTTTCTGGATCTAGTGTCACCCCCTCGTTTTTCTTGTGGTGTTTCTCCAGCTGAGAGATGATTTTTGCATACATTTTGAACTCTGAATTTAGATATACCCAGAATTTGCAAAAAAGCGGTTTGACAAACTTGCAATAAGCCATCATTCTTGGACCTTACAAAGTAACTTATTGAAATACCCTTGAAAGGTACTTCTTGTGTTTCATTTCCTAAATCACAGTTATGATTAGCCTTTTCAAAATACCATATAGTTGCAATTCAAATTATTACCAGAGCGCCTTATCCTCATTGGCTTTGTTTGAGATGTATATTTTAAAATGAAATTATCCTGTGCAATCTTTTCCTTATTAGCATAAAAGGATTCATAAAAACGACGAATATCTTGAATGGAAATGTTAGTGCATTTAAGATTTTTCTTCTTGTGAGTGCAACCGGGCACTATGGGAAGTTTCTTCGGCAAATACCTAAACAAAAATGCTATAAACTTGATAAATTGATGCTTGAAAATCTCACCTTTTCTTCCTTAGCTGTTCCCTTTTCCAAGAGCTTTTATTAATCACTTTTTTTTTGCCCCTACCTTCAGACAAAACTGGGAAAGAATGATTATCCATCTTAAATCGATCTTATTAGAGTAATCACTATCAAATGAATGTAATTTTGTCTGAGCAAAACGGTAAACAGATGATAGAGAAGAAGTGTTTTGAAAAAAATACCTACTGCGATGGATATGAAACGTTTTGCTGCAAACGTCAAAGTGGATATGGATAGTTTTGAAACCAAACATGATTTCCAACTAGAATTTTCAAAGGGATTTAAGCAGTTATGCTACAAAATTTGAGTTTTAATATGTTCAATGCTGCCAAGTCTTCAAATCTACATTTAAAACTCAATTTTTAGAAAAGTGGATATAACGAGTTTTGCTTCTCACCTACTCAGAGTAGGTGAGAACCAAAACTCGTCATATCCAAAAATTTCGTTTTGTGTAAAATGGAAAAATCTTATTACGGCTTATAGAGGGTACTTGCTGAATTTATTATTGTTTCTATATAAAGATTTGTGACTCTGTACACTGTGATTAAAAGGAAAAATATATTTTATGCTGCTTTTAGAAGTTATTTAGATATTTAATTTGGATATGATGAGTTTTGCTGCAAATGCTTGGAGATGATTAGTTTTGAAACCAACAATTATAAAACAATTTGGATATGAACAGTTTTGATACCAACACTCTTAAAAATGTAAAATTTTGAATAAGTAATTCAATAGAAACACTTTACTTAGGATAAATAATTTTTTTTTTTATTGTTTAAGAAATATGTACATGGTAATTCATAGGTTTAAAGTTACAGAAGGAAAATAATGTTTTTTTTAAATTGTGAACACTTCTTGTTCCTCTGGTGGAGTTTCCTCGTCATCATCTTGAATTTCTGGAAATAGTTGTTCCGGAGCAAAAATTACATTTTTGTAGTAAAAAAGATCATCCATTTCCTTCCATTCACTCCCAAAATGTTTGACCAGTAATTTGTCAACGTCTTTTAACTTTTCTTTTTTTACTGGGACCTTATTATCCAGCAATTCTGGTGTTATTAATCTTAAGCTTTTTCCTTTTTTGGTGATGGATTTAAAACTTCCCGAATCCACTTTATAATTAACTTCTCCTTTGACCACGATATTTTTATTTTGTTTTAAAAGCATGATGCGTTTTGAGGATGCAAAAGGGAAATGCAGTTGACCAGGTGGTTTAACATTTTTGGCAACAGAAGATTTAAAGTCGAAGATGGGTATTTCTTCTCCAACGGTCTTAACCTGTCCATATTTTTCAAATATTTTTTTGTATTCTTCTGGCTGAATAATTGTGTCCATTTTTTTTAGCTCCTTTTCAATGCGACCGAAAACCCTGTCAGATGGTAAGTACGAATGGCCAACGATTGGAAAAACGAATTCGATGGATTTTATATTCGGAGGCGAAAGCTCAAGAAGCCATTTTGCCAGCATCCCAATAACAGTTATATTTTTGTTTTGGCCAGGGCAGCCATCCGAAAACATCTGAATTTTGGAACAGCTTTCGAGATTCAGGCCTTTTAGGTAGGAGAATAAAATTGATGCAATTTCGTTCGAACCTTTAAACCGTTGATTTTCAGACCAAGAATAAATTTTAACAGTGTCGGACGTTTGTTTGTTTTTTGATGTCCCTTCACAGATTGTAAAATTATACTGATAGAGCTGCCTTGAATAATATGCAGCTTGATCAGGAACTTTTGGTAAAACTAGATTTTTCTGACAGTCAAATGAAAACTTAAAGATTTCTTCAGAGGATTTTTGGAGCAATTCATGAAAAGCCTTAGCTTTCTTTTTATGCACCGCATATTTTGCCATTGTCAACACTTTTTCTTTCCCTGGTGAACACTTAATAAGAGACTTTAATCTAATGCACTCCGAACAAGCATCCGTCGCAGGTGTGTCAAAGCTAAGGTTGAAGTCTCGTCGAAAAATGTCCCAGAAAAAGTGATATTTTACCTTAAGACTGGTGTCAGCTCCATTGTTGTACTGCCTCCAAAGCAGTTTAACGCTCCAGTCGCTTGGAAAATATTGCCGAACACTGTGTTCCCTGGTGTAATGGGACTCCACACAGTGCAACTTTTTAATAAAATGTTTTACATCCCCTTTTTTTTGTTGATACTTTCTGGATCTAGTGTCACCCCCTCGTTTTTCTTGTGGTGTTTCTCCAGCTGAGAGATGATTTTTGCATACATTTTGAACTCTGAATTTAGATATACCCAGAATTTGCAAAAAAGCGGTTTGACAAACTTGCAATAAGCCATCATTCTTGGACCTTACAAAGTAACTTATTGAAATACCCTTGAAAGGTACTTCTTGTGTTTCATTTCCTAAATCACAGTTATGATTAGCCTTTTCAAAATACCATATAGTTGCAATTCAAATTATTACCAGAGCGCCTTATCCTCATTGGCTTTGTTTGAGATGTATATTTTAAAATGAAATTATCCTGTGCAATCTTTTCCTTATTAGCATAAAAGGATTCATAAAAACGACGAATATCTTGAATGGAAATGTTAGTGCATTTAAGATTTTTCTTCTTGTGAGTGCAACCGGGCACTATGGGAAGTTTCTTCGGCAAATACCTAAACAAAAATGCTATAAACTTGATAAATTGATGCTTGAAAATCTCACCTTTTCTTCCTTAGCTGTTCCCTTTTCCAAGAGCTTTTATTAATCACTTTTTTTTTGCCCCTACCTTCAGACAAAACTGGGAAAGAATGATTATCCATCTTAAATCGATCTTATTAGAGTAATCACTATCAAATGAATGTAATTTTGTCTGAGCAAAACGGTAAACAGATGATAGAGAAGAAGTGTTTTGAAAAAAATACCTACTGCGATGGATATGAAACGTTTTGCTGCAAACGTCAAAGTGGATATGGATAGTTTTGAAACCAAACATGATTTCCAACTAGAATTTTCAAAGGGATTTAAGCAGTTATGCTACAAAATTTGAGTTTTAATATGTTCAATGCTGCCAAGTCTTCAAATCTACATTTAAAACTCAATTTTTAGAAAAGTGGATATAACGAGTTTTGCTTCTCACCTACTCTATATTTAATATATATATTTAATATATCTTAACATAATCATGCCTTTTTATAGATATACAAATTATGTTTCCGTTCTGGCCAATTAGTAGGTATTCTCGTGAAAAAAGTTTCGAGTTTTAGTTGGGTTGTGCACTGGCAGTGGGTAGAGTGGTGTTTTGTGAGCCACAGTAGCTGCTTCGTCGGCATATTCGTTTCCTTGAATTCCTGTGTGACCGGCGGCGGTCCACATTACTTTAAGTTTTGTTGGTGAACGTTTGAGAATGTCTCTAATTTGTTGTTATAATGTATTTTCCCTTTCTTTTTTAGAGAAGTTTTGGCTGCTTCCAATATAGCATGAGCCTCTGCCTTGAAAATAGAAGCTAGTTCGCATGGTAGACCTGTGCTAATAAGCAATCCATTCTTTTAGACAACAGCGAATGAGACGCTTTCGTTTATTTTTGACCCGCCGGTGAAAATAAAAGACGTAGATAGCACGGAAGTATCTGTTGTCAGTAATACTTTTTCTATTGAAGTTAAGGTCTAGGCTAAAAGAAGACTTTGATTGTCCAAGGTGGATGCAAGGCCTTATATTTGGAGAATTGTCTCAATGGAAGTTGCAACTAAATTTAAGTGGTTCGAAGTTCTTAATTGGTTTGTTTTTTCTCATTTCCACGTTATTTTAGGCCAACGCGAGCTGAAATTCTGAACCATTGCCGATATCTAGTAAGGAAGCTGTTTTACGAAGAAATATCAAGGATAAACCCTATCAAAGCACTGCGCTACTTACAAACGCATATATCTGAATTTATTAACCATTCCAATCCAGTGCAGTTAAATAATGTAAGCTAATTAAAATTAATCTAAATTTCTATGACAACATAAAGTTTAAAATTTGTATTTAGTTTCATAAACTCGCCGCATTTTTGTCCAGACCAGAAGACCCAGTATCCGTAGGACAGTTGACTTTAGCTACATTGTCTGTTGAAAACCAAAACCTGGAATCTAAAGGTAAAATATTTTGAATCTACTTAAATTATTCAATTAACTTTCACAAAATTACTATAGCAGAGGAGAATGAAAATGAAAACGATTTCAACAAAGAATCTTATGATTCCAGTGCATCTTTATCCGATAGTTCGTTATACAATTTATATAAAAAGAGCGGTGGAAAACTTGCCAAACAAGACTACCTATTCGAAATAAGAAGCCGTAGAGCATTTTTATTCAACAAGCTTTCTCAATTGATGCCAACGAATATAGTTCAACCAAGAGGGAATTTAAGTGATTTTATTTTGACATAACTTTAAATTGCTTTTATTTTATTAACTTTTCTCAAAAAGAATTAAAGTGTATTTAAGTAAATTTAGGCGATTTTTTGATTAAAGTTGAGAGTAATTTAATTTATTATTTTTGATGTTGTGTTGTTTCAAATAACCTTATTTTATTTTTGATGTTTATAACAATTGTAATATTGTACCTAATGTAAGTGAATACGAAAATGAAAAAAAAATTTTCAAAAACTATTTTATTGCATATTGCAAGAAACTTAAATCATAAAATAAAACTTTGTTTTTTTTTATATTATAGGATTAGTACAATTTTGTTCAAAGTTTGGTTAGTAATAAATGTATGTATCTATTAAAAAAAATATTTGTACATTTGAAAACTTTTGAACATTGATAAAATGCAGATACATGGTTAGGTTAGGTTAAGGTGGCTGTCCAAGATGGAAACGGACACACTTAGGCCAGTTTAATGGCCCATTGAATGAATGAATCTTGAGGCTTCCTCCTAAGCTCAATGGAACCAATTTGAGTCCCTTACGAAACGTGAGAGGCTGATTATGCTGATATGATTTAGATCGTTAAAGAAGAATTCTCCTATCACGAATTGTGTCGTAATCACAAACTTAGAGCGAAAGAAACGGAAATACGAATCAATAAAAGAAAACTTAAAAATCTTTGACATCTATTGTTTTATAGAATTTATTATTAATTATTTAACATATCTAATTCCATGAATAAGTTTTTTGTTTTGTTTTGTTTTTATTTTTGATTTCTAAATCGATGACTTAAAAACAACAGAAATAGCTTAAAATCAAACAAGTTTTAGAAACAAATAATACCCTACTTGTCTCATTCAGCCCTATCACGAATTCGGAATTCGTAATTGGAAACTTCTAAGAATCCCGACAAAATAAAATCATATTTTGTAATAGTTCTTTTTCGAGATTCTTAAAAATTTGCTTTTACGATGGAATTCTTGTTGGAGCTGATTATTTCGTCAATGAAGAACAAATACTATAAACTCTCTTATAAATGTACTTTCCGAAAACTTGATGTAACAAAAACAGAAAATATTGTATATAAAAAAAATATATGTGATGAGTTCACTGTTTGAATTGTTTTTCTTATCTTTTGCATCCTTCATGCATGGGACATCGTCGCGTCGTATGTCGACCAACTTACGGGTCAACTCGCGTCGTTTTCGTTCTTTTTGGCGCTGGTGGATCATCTTCTGATTTATCACTTTTGATATCATCAAACGTTGAACTGTGATTCTAGAATTTTTGATTTTTTTTTTTTACAAAACACATACAAAACAATGTAAAAGTTATGTTTTTATCTTACTTCATTTGTTGTTGTTGTTAGATCATCGAAATCAGTCGATTTGTTGTTGTTGGATGGAAGCTAGGGTTGGCGTTTTTGTAAGGCGCCCGGTCCTGGTTTCTTTCTATCATTGGAAATATTTACAAATGTACCAGACTTTGGCGCAATTGGATAATTATCCAGTACATCCATTGGGATAAAGATCTTGTGGTTTTGGAAATCAGTTACGGATTTATAGTACATTTCTGGCAGGTGAATTGTAGATGAAAAATCTCGACCTTCGCACACGATAACTTTGGAATTGATGATGTGCATTGCAAGATCGCATATAGCCCACATTTTCTGAAATAGAATCAATCAATAAATTAGAAATAATCATCAAAACCGCGAGAGATGAGTGACAGGCTACTTACAAAGTTATATGAATTATCATCTGCATTTGGTGTCGTATCTTCGTGGTTTTTAATTTCTTCGATGAGATTTTTATAAAATCCATACGAAAATGACTCTTTGTTGGCCAGCAGGGGTTCCAAAGTAAATCGCAGGCATTTTTCGACTTCTTTCAGCTGTGTTCGGTCCTCGTGATTAGTAAATTGTTGATCATGAGCTAGAACTGGAATCGCAAAGGACAGCATGTAGTCAGGTAAAATTTTTGTCGTTGCACAATCTTGTGGTGCTTTTGTTGGAAGAGAAACAAATATTATAAAAAAAAATGTATATGTTAAATATAATAAAGGCATTTACTTGATGTGGCAATGGTTTTCATGTATTCCTTCCTTCTGCTAACGTCAGACTCAATGTTGTGCTTCATTTGCTCCAATAGTCTGCAAAATATGTTTAAAAAAAACTTTAGCCAAAAGTAATGAAAAAAATATGTTTTTTGTTACTTCTTGTCCTTCTCATGTCCACACAGGGCATAGAATCCCATAAAGTCAAGAGGTAAACATTTATTTGGCAGCCCTTTGTTAAGACCCTTGTGCAGTTTTTTGACAAAGATTTCTCTAACTTCTCGGACTGGATCAAACTAAAAAACAAAACAAATTGATCAGCTTCTTCTTCAGGACAACCCCACACATTTCTATACAAACTAACCATTAATTGTGACAGATTAAAATACTGTTCACTACTATACTGATCGCCGACACCTTTCTGCTCACAGATCTTCAACATTGAACAGGCCGCTGTTAACCGCAACCAGGATTTTTCAGCGGGACACAATCTATTCTGTTCTAGTAAATCACCTCGCTGATTTATAAACGCGCTTAACATTCGGAATGTCTTCTGAGCCGAGTGTTCATCTGTTTTCAATCCCAATAGCCAACGAGCCATCGTTTTAAGAGCATCTAATTTGCACAACGTGTCCGCAGGAAGTTCTGATTCTTCACACCATTCCTCAGTTGGTAGAACATATGGACGATTCTCGGGCACTCCTTGAATGAGCAGCTCTTTAACAACACGTCTTGCTATCATATTTTTGATTTGTGTTTGGAAGGCAGATGGCATGTTGTATGCAATATGACCTAAGCACACAACCTTAGTTCCATAGTTCTCACAATTCGGACCAAATGTTGATTTTAGGACGTCTATGATTTGTGTAAACATTGGATGTCTATTGGTGGTTGGTCGGGTTCAGATGCAGTTGTTTGGGTATTAATAAAAATACAACGAACAGCATGTTTGGCTTGTTTTGTTGTTCTGGACAGTGCAAATTCACGACAGATTGGCACCATTTCATTCAGGACCGTACTATCGACATCGCAAAGGGGCTTGTAACGTCCCAAATGAGTGAATGCTTTAAGAATTAGTGGAGCTGCATATTCAACTTCGTAGCTCATTAAGGCAATCATGTGGCGCATTGTGGACTTGTTAAGGAAGTGAGCAGAAAATATATAGGAAAGAACCTAAACAAAAAATTGATTTAAGTATCATTAAGAAAGTGTCGAAAGCCAATAAAGCTAACGTGATAAACTTACTGTTAATAGTTTTAAGCCACGTATACCGGCCTCTTCACGTCGAATGCCGACTTCTTCGATCATTTCTCCACCTTGCATACAGTTTTCAACAAGTCTACAAAAACTGAGAGGCCTGTGACGCGGAGCTACTAACCTGCAAGTTCTCTGACAGCATAAGCTTGACGCTTGTTGCAGCGCATCAATTGATGAACCTCATTGACAACATCGGGGCGAAATGGTGCCTTGAATACAAACAGGAGGCAGTTGTTCTTCTCCTTGATTTGTTCATTTTTGTTCGTAAAGACGGAGACCAAAGGTCTGGCGTTGGCTAAACTCTGAAATGGAGAAAGTCGATCTTAAGTCGCGAGGCACACAATATTCACTTCTCAATAACACGTGCAGTATTTTTCAACAACACTTTTCGATGAAAACCGATGGATTCAACTCGCCGACATCGTCAGTAGCTGCCGAGGGACTGATCTGAATCTGATTGCCACCGTTAAGCCAGTGCGATCCTTAGGAGTAAAATGAATGGATTAGTTTTAGATTTAATATTTGAACTCACTTAATTTACAGGTTGGACATTTTTTGGAGTCTTCCTGCTATTGTAGTCTTGTTTTTCTTGCTTCTCTTTCAGAACTACCGACTGGTAGTACTCTTTACCTAGAAAATGAAGATTAAGCGAGTTGACTACGATATGAATGTTTCGATTCGTACTTACACAATTGATCTCCGCGCGCTGTTGCGTCGTTTTTTTTTAGCGGCTCGCATTTTATTTCTTGGCAGCTGATGAATATTCCGAGTTGGCAGTTGCTGCTGTTATATCGTTCCAACACCAACACTCAGCTGCTGGGAGAAAGGCGTTAGCGGCCGACTATTGAATGGCAAAACTTCCACTTACATCACTGACTTGGTGGTGTTGTTGATGGTTTTGTTGCATTGAATGCGTTTGACTATTGGTAGAGATGGTGCCACCTCCACCGTCAACGCCTGCGGGAGCTATGCCGTTGAGATGTATGTACATATGTACATACAAAGCACAATGGGCAGTATCTGTCGTTAAAAATATTGATAATATTTTGTTAAGCGAAATATAATATATAAAAACTTGCCTGCAAATCAGCGCCTTGTTTGCTTTGTCTTCCAGATTTCTTCAGGGAAATTGCTTCCTGCATTATGGTATGTTATTGGCAGCATCTAAAATGAAAACACAGACTATAAAATAAATCGATTATTGTTGCACCTTCTTCACTGCAATTTGACTTACTTTTTATTCAATGAAGTGAACTTGTATGTACTTTCTTCATTATAAAGAATTTTGGTCTGAAAAATATCAAATTATATTAAATATCAAAACAATTAACAAAAACTTACTCTTCAAATAAGAAATCAATTGTTTTGTTTTGCAAAATTGATTGTCCTTTTTGACAGGTCACAAAAATTCAGGCAAGACGGGTACCGGTCGGTTCTCTTGGTAAATATATTTCTCTATGATTATAAGGACGAGAGAGGAATGCGTCCAACACGTGAAGTGATTGTACAAAGAGTTAAACTCCCAGGCCGGGGTCATGAATGGAATTATCCTTTGATGCATTCTAAGTTCCCTTTCTGTTGCTGCTGTTAAATTATTCCAACATCAACACTCAGCTGCTGGGCGAAGGGTGTTAGCGGTCGACTATTGAAAGGCAAAACTTTTACTTGCATCATTGACTTGGTGGTGTTGTGTCTATGATTCACTCCAAGAATCCTGGTCATAAATTCTGGGCTGAGGCAGTGAATACTGCTGTTCATATTTTGAATAGGACAGGCACAAGTAGTGTACAAGGGAAAACTCCCTTATGCATTAACCAAATCGAAATGCATCTGATTTAATAGACACTGAATTGAATCGTGAAATACAATACAATACTGTAGAAATGGCAGCGATTGTTGCTCGCAATGTCCCACTAATGAATGAAGAACAAAGAACAATTTATGACCACATCATGCTCGCAGTTTTGGTAAGACAAGGTGGATTCTTTTTTTTTATGGACAGGACATTGAAAGATATAAAAACAACGACAGACTATTTGGCGGCACTCTGTTACTGCTTTCAGGTGATTTGAGACAAACACTTCCCATTATTCCGCGTTCAACGTACGCTGATGAGATCAACGCGTGCTTAAAATCATCGCAACTGAAAGTAAATATGCGTGTTCAAATGCTTTAAGATCTATCCGCTGACACATTCCCAAAACAACTGTTAAATATAGGCGACGGAAAAGTTAACTACAGATGAAACTGGATGCATAAAATTACCGATCCATTTCATTTATTGATTTACAAGATGATCTCATTGACCAGATATTTCCAGATGTACATAGACAATATACAAATCATCAGTGGCCGTCAGAAAAAACAATTTTAGCAGCAAAAAATGTGGATGTCAACGAATGAAATCTCAAGATACAAGATTTGTTACCGGGGGACTTGGGATCAAACAAATCTATTGATATAGTTTGTGATGCTACCGGAGCTGTAAATTATCTAGCTGAGTTTTTGAACTCATTAGATTTACCAGGCATGCCACCGCAAAATTTACAACTGAAGGTTGGATCTCCGGTAATTTGTTTTCGTCATTTGAACCCACCACGGTTGTGCAGTGGCACACGATTAGTAATTAAAAATGTTATTCAAGCCATAATTCTAAATGGCAAGTTCCGAGGTGAAAATATATTATTACCGCGAATCCCTATTATGCCCACAGATGTGCCAATTCAATTCAAACGCCTTCAATTTCCAATTTTTGGCATTTGCAATAACTATCAATAAGTCTCTAGGCCAAACGATGATTGTCTGCTGCTTACATTTGAGCACTTCATGTTTTTCACACGGACAATAATTATACGTGGCGTGTTCTCAAGTGGGCTAACTATTCAGTTTGTTTGTATTGGCGAAAGATGAGATATTGTTCACTCTGTTGCATTAAGGGATTGATATTGTTCTTTTGTAGCACATTCATAATAAGCGATATGTATTTTTAAAGAATTAATTTCAACAAATAAAAAATTAATTTCAACAAATAAAAAAAAATAGCTTAGTGATTTTTTATTTTATTATTCCTCTCCCACTTATATACCACATCCTTACACACTTGCAATAACTTATTTATTTCTAGCAAAATATTCTCTAGAAATTATTTATATGACAACACAACGTTTGTCGGGTCAGCTAGTATAGTATAAAAAACATACCTGTAAATCAGCGCCTTGTTTGCTTTCTCTTCCAGGTTTCTTGAGGGAAGTTGCTCTTCCTGCATCCAAAATGAAAACACAGATTATAAAATAGATCGATAATTATTACACCTCCTTCACTGCGATTTGACTTACTTTTCATTCATTGAAATGAACTTGTATTCTTTTAAATATACAAATTTTCATTATAAAGTTATTTTGCTCTGAAAAATATCAAATTATGTTAAATATCGAAGCAATTTACAAAAAACTTACTCTCAAAACCCCAAACACATTGTTTTGTTTTGCAAAATAGAAATTGTGGAATTGTCATATTTGACAGGTCACAAAAATTCCATAAGTTTTTTTTTGTAGCCCAATCCCCAATTTTGTATTTTTTCCACCACTCACATGTATTCACCGAAAGCAAATTTGAGAGAGTTAACCTCAAATGAAATTTGACTGACAGGCAGGACGGGTACCGGTCGGGACTCTAGATAATATATTTCCTCTATGTTTCTGAGGGTGATATAAACGATGAAGTGTAGTGTTTTTTGGGACGGTCATCCTGTTATAAGCATAAGAAATACTTAATTAAGCCTGAAGTTTATTTCGACTTTATATAATGGGGAAAATAATTCAATTTGTTCTTGATCCAGATTCGTCAAAACAAAAATTTTTCCCCTGTTTTTGCATCCCATGGGGCAAAATAATTTGAATTATTTTTGCTTTAAGATCAAATCTGCAGGTCTGGATTTTTCGGCTGATTTACCCTTTTTTGTTTAGACAGCTACTGTAAAGTAATACATATAATGTAAGAAAAAACTATCAGACAGAATTAAATTTAAACCCTTCCACTTAAGCTGTCAATCAAATTATGAATTAAATTTAATGTATTCTTCTATAGTAAAAGATTTGTTGTTATAATTTTCATCTGAACATTCTCATAAATTTCTGATAAATCCGTGGAAAATTAATTTATTTAAACAAATTAGAATCTTTTTAGAGTAAATTTAAATTGTTGGTAACAATCACAATGAAGTGAACTTATGTATTCATTTTTATGGGAGTAACTTTCAGAGGATTCAAGCCTTTATTCATCTGGACTATCTATATAGTTACTTACTTTTGACTTACCAATTTTCTCTGTTTGAGGTGATAGTGACAAATGATGGCTGCCACGACAAAAATTTGAATGTCATCTTCCAAGGAAAAAGAATATACATAGTTGCCAAAAGAATATAGCTAACAGACGTTTTGCTCGGGTGGCTTTATTTCATTAAAACAACAAATTGATCGATATACATACATATTATTAAAACCTCTTGAAAATTTTACCTGTTTATTAGAAATTGTTAAATCCATTTAAATTGAGTTGAATCACTTTACATATACACATAAATAATGTGACTATAAATTATCACATTAGTCGATACTGCCCCTACAATTCAACTACATTACAAGCTTACAAAAAAAGAACAAAATGGTAGATTTGAAATATAATTGGAAGCTTAAAACCAAAAACACTCAATATGTTATTAGAGTTTTTGACCTGCTAGATACGGGCTACTATGCAAGTTGCCAACTTTGCGTTGATGTCATTCAATCTTTAACGCTACTTGCCCTTCTGTAGTTTCAGTGGAAATATGGAGAAGCTTTTAAAACTAGATTTTTGTATTTTTTTATTTGTCAAACTTTATGGAAATTATAGATGTCTTTAAAATAAGTATTATATATATATATTAAAATTGAAATCTAGGGATTTATTTACCATTGTAACAAATGCGTTATAATAATAAATATTATTGGTTGTGTGAGCTTAACAAATCGCATTATTGTCGTGCCAGAGTAATCACTGTCAAGAATAATGACAAGCACAATATTGGGTAAACTGATGTATTTGTGTTTTATTGAGTTTTAACTGTTAAAAATACAAAAAAAAAATCTCGAATTTTTATTTTTTTTCGAGATTTTTTTCTAGATAGAGTCTTTGGAGATTTTTGTTAATTCTGGATTTTTGTGGATTCGAGATTTTTGCGTTCTAGATAATTTTTTTTTATTTTCGAGATTTTCGGCATTCGAGATTTTTGGCATTCTAGATTTCGTCATGATCCCGTATTATATACACCAATGTTCTTTTATGTTAATCAAGTATTCATCAAACCTATTCGAAAATAAAATTCAATCTTTTCATTTAGAACACATCCTCCATGCATTTTTCTAATGTCAAAACAAAACGAAAATGTTTGACGTATATTTTTGTTTCACTATAGATAACATAGAGACCAATTAAATTCACAAAACAAAGGAGAAATATTGGCTTTTGTGAGTTTTTTTTAGCAAAACGTGTGTCCATTTTGTTATGCTGAAATGATTTATGTATTTGATGTTTAATATTGGATTAAATTAGCGTTGCCAAATAGTTTAAACAAAACGGCATCAAGTTTTTGGTGCCAGTAAAATTTGTACATAATGGTAATGTTGTGGAACAAAAATAAAAACTTCTAAATTAAGGCTTTTCAAAATCTTTTTTTTTAATTAAAAAAACAGTATTGAAGGTTGGACAGCATTGTGTTGAGCTAATAGGCTTTTCACACCAAACCCAAAACCGGGTTTTCGGCAAAAAGTTTTTGAAAACCCGAAAATCGTTCACACCGAACATTTATACGTTTTCATTTGACATTAAAATTTGTTTGACACCGGCTGTCAAATTTTGTATTAATGAAAAAATTTGTTAGTAAAAAGTTTTGTTTTTCTCAAATTATTTGTAAAAATAAAATGAATCCTAACCAATTGAAATTGATTTCAATACATAAAAAGAGAGTTGAACAAAGTATGAAGATTTTGTTAAACTTTTTTTCATTATCTCAAGCCTTTATCATAAAAAAAACGTTGTTTTCTTTTGCAAATCCTGGAACTTTGAAAGAAAAGAAAAGCTTTAATTGATACAATTGAAAATCGTAATCGACAAAGAAATATGAGGACAAAGGTTAGCTTGTTATAACAATTCAATTAGTAGGAAGCTATATGTATATTAGGGTGGAGTGAAAAAAAATGTTGTCTTATTTTTTGATATACATAGCCAGAATGGGCGCCATTTGGAACTTAAAAAACGGCAAAAAAGTTTCAGATCGATCAAAGAAGTTTTAGAGGGTTCACAAGCCACTTGAAAAATTATATTAAAAAATTGAAAAACCCTAAGGTTAATATGGAGTTTTTTGTAGATCAGCAGATTTTCTATTGTTTTTTTTTTATTTTTTCAAGGGAATTCTCCATGTAGTAGTCGTAATAATCTATACTTCTATACTAATATTATAAATGCGAAAGTAACTCTGTCTGTCTGTCTGTTACTCAATCACGCCTAAACTACTGAAAGAATTTGCATGAAATTTGGTATGGAGATATTTTGATACCCGAGAAAGGACATAGGCTACTTTTTACCCCGGGAAAATGACGCATTCCCATGGGAAAATTCAGGTGGGCCGATCGCTTTAACGCCTAAACTACTGAACAGATTTAAATGAAATTTTGTAAGGGGATCGTTTGAGACTTAAGAAACGACATGAGTTACTTTTGACCTCGGAAAAACAACGCATTCCCATGGGAAAAATTACTTTCCGGGGAATCTGATCGCTTTCAATTCTAAATTACAAAATATTTGAATAATATTTGGATAAAATTGGTATTACGGGAAAACAACGCATTCCCAACCCTTCTCATAAGTTGAGATTGAAGGTTGGTGTTCCAATCCTGTTAATGAGAAATCTTGACGATTCAAAGTTATGTCATGGTACACGGCTACAGATTACTCACCTAGAACGAAATATTATAAAAGCTATAATCATGAAAAGGAAAACATGTTTTAATTCCCCGCATTCCGATAATTCCAACCGATTTGCCGTTTCAGTTTAAAAGAGTGCAGTTTCCTCTGAAAGCAGCATCTGCAATAACAATAAATGAAGCTCAGGGGCAAACGCTGAAAGTTTCAGGTGTAAATTTGGAAAAAAAAACTGTTTTTCCCATGGACAATTATATATGTAGCGTGCTCACGAGTCTCAAACCCACAGAATCTTTACGTTCTAGCCAAGGAAGGAAAAACAAAAAACTTCGTACATACAAATGTATTGAAGTAACCTATCTTCTTCTTAAAATGTATTAACTTAACCTAACCTAACCTATGACAATCACACTTAGTATGAACTCATCCCATCTCTGCACAATTCAAACATACGTACAAAAAAGTACAGCTCAGGTTTTTTCATACTATACTATGAAAAAACTATCTTATGCGGACGAAGTCGCGGGTAAAAGCTAGTATTAAATAAGTATCACATAAATTCATACATTCAAACCCCTCTAAATGTAAGCCCATGTGAGGAAAACTTCTATCCGAAACAAAAAAAATACTTCGCTTTTAACCATTTTAACGGAATTGTGCTACAAATACTAAAAAATTCTGTAGAAATGTTTTGTGTCAGAATCCAATTTATAGAGCATTAACTTACTGTAAACATATCATGTATACAAATATAATAATAATCTATAGTTCCCCTGTTCGCAGCCTACTTAAAAAACGGTGGGTCAAAAAAAAAGAAATTTAAATATTTTTGGGGAAACAATAAATTCTATTTCTTTCTGTCTGCAATAAAATTGCTGTTGTATCTTCATTCGATATTTTTTAGTGTGGCGAACAGTAACGTTTAATTTCAGAGGAAATAAAAATAAATTTATCATAAAAACACAATAATATTTTTTCTTATCCTAATTTTTACAAAACAGGCTTAAGTTTAAAAGTCTCATTTATTGCAAAATAATATTTAATTCAGAAGCTATTGCAAAAATGTTAACTACAAGACACAAGTCAAAAGATTTAATTTTTGGTAACCCAGAACCATTAAAACAATGGTGCTTGCCAACTTTTAAAGATATTATAAAAGAGTATTTACACATTCTATTGGAACTAAGAACTATAAACAAAAAAGAACCAACCATTTCAGAGGTTTCTGAAATATTAGCTCAAAACGTGGTTGAGGTATGGAAAAAAGCTTCCCTGCCTACTATTTCTCATTCGTCTATTGTTAGAAAAATTAGACAATATCACGAAAAATATAAAAAAACACCTACAAAATTACAATTGCAACCATTTTTGAGTCAATCTGATACACTTTTCGATAAATGCTCTTGCCAGTGTGACTTATCTCAACACTGCTCTTGTGAGTATCTGCTCTTGAACAAGACTTTTTATTAGATCAAAGAATTACAAGAAAGTTATTCATTGGTAATATTGATATTGGTGCTACTCGAAGATTGCAAAAAACCCTTAAAAGAAAGAATAAAAGAGCTGAAAACATAAACCGGAAAAATCAAACAAAAAAAGCAGAATCTATATCTGTATCTGATGCTTCTAACAAAAATGTTCTTGAAATATCGACTGATAGTTTTGATTCAGACGAAACAGAAAGCGACAGTGACACAGCGTTACCGGGAAACCCCCAAGCCGTTCAACTGTGGATTTTTGCTATGTTCGTCCAAATCGTATTGCTGCTGTTAATGCTTAATTGCAGCTTAACTTCGGGCTTAAAAGTAAGTAAGTTTACTATTACGTATTTCTAGTTGTTAATTTCTCATGTTTTCTTTTGTTCATAGTGTCCGAATGCCTGATGTGGCTTCAATGAAGCATACATTTGGAATCGATCCGTTCAAAATGTAAAATGTCTCCCTTTTGTTGGCAAGGATGAATATATCAATAAATTTTACATTAGTTAAAAGTCCTTAACAATAATATTGTATTCTTTTTTTGTGTTAAAGAATTATTTTAATCATTGAATATGTAGACCTCTTGGTTTGTTTATCATGTTTATTTGTTTTTAAAATAAAATGAAATATGTTTAATTTCAATTCGACACTCAACCTTATAATTACTGATATAATATACATATAAGGCTTTTCGAGGCCAGCTTTTTTTCAAAAAAAAATAAAATTGTGATGATTTTCCAAAATATCTTTCTTCGTACTATTTCGTTCTTTTTATTACGAATTTGCAGTAAGGTTAAAACATCAAGTGCTTGTTGTACATTGAAAAAATACAAAAATAATTTTGAAAAATGGTGTTTATCAGTTTGAGCATATGTATCTAAAATCGAAGTTCGGATTTGTAATCACAAGACTCATGAGTCTGTTGACCACATGAAATCGCGAAAAAATACAAACGAAAGTGATGAACCAAAACACAAGAAGAAAAATGAATAAAAAAACGTGCTTTATACAGCTTATCCTTTTTTCTTTTATTATTTTCCAAAAATTTAATACAAATATGAAGTAATAATTCAATAATTTAATATTTTACATTTTTTCTTTTAAATATTTATTTTTTTCTTAATTACTCAAAAACTAAATAAATAAATAATAGCATTTTGAAAACAAAAATTATACTAAATAACATACAATTTTGAAATAAATTACAACTTTATTTAAAAACTAGCTGTGCCACGTTTAACGTAGATTATCAGTGGATGATATTCTCAGCATGCCGTCGAATCGAATAAACGGTAGAGTCAAATCGATCTTCATTGCAGAATTTGTTGCAATACCGCTTCGTTTTGTTTGGGTGCTGAAAAAAAAAAAAACTATTATTAGTGCTTTCAAAATTTGTGGCTTCTGTAAAACTTACTTTGAAGTAGTCTTGCCATCATGAGCCTCCTTTTCTACGAACGCACAATTTTGTAGGAGTTGGCATTATGAATTCATGGAATTCAGCTTCTATTTTGCCAGTCTTTAAGTTTATCAAAATTGCCTGGAATTCTAAAGTAGGACATTAAAAAAGATGAAATTAGTTTTAATTTAATTTATTTTTGAAGAAGACTTGCCAATGGTATCCGACTCCCGTCATTTATGTTCTATGTTCTCAGATCAGGTTGCTTCGCAATCGACATTCTGTCTAGTTACCTCATCTGCATGCGTCGTCTGTATAACACTCAGCGGCAGCAGTAGTCGCTATCTCAGCCAACAAAGTGTGCAAGTTATAGTCCTTTAGTGGCAGCGTGACATTTAGCGCTACAAGCCTAGATTTAGATCTAGAAAAAGATGAGGATTAAGCGAGTTGATCACGATATAAATATTTAAATTCTTTTCTTTTACTTTCACGACTAATTTCCGCGCGCTGTTGCACTCTGTGGAATTTGAAGATGCTGAAAGAGTCGTTTCTTTAGAGCGGTTGTATTACATTTCTTGGTGGATAATGCATTGGCCAAATATGTTGGAAACCCTAAAAAATTATATCATTTAAAATATTTCTGTTTAGAAGACTCGTAAGTTAATCAATTAACAAACCTGAATTGACTGCATGGGAGAAGGGCGTTAGCGGTCGACTACGGAGTGTTGAAGCTTTTAATTGCACCATTGACTTGGTGGTGTTGTTGCTCCTTTTATTTTTGGGACACATCCACCGTCAACGCCTGCGGCAGCTATGACCGCTGAGATGGGGGCAGATGTCGCCGATCATGGTACAGCAGCAATTGAGGATAGAAAGATGCACGTTTCAGTTCACAATCCACAAAAATTGTATTCTTATTCTTCCAACAAAAATGTACACACAATGTCCAGCGTCTGTCGTTAAAGACATTGATATTATTTTGATAGAGAAATATGATATAAGAAACTTACTTTTAAACAGCGGCCTTGTTTTGAGCAAAACTTTTCCGGGGCGACTTTCCATTACCACAGCACGAATTTCCTTCTGATTTTTTACAGTTAGGTAGGGGTCTCAATAGAACATGTTTTAAATATTAAGGCGAGGAAACACCTTTAAGTCATAGAAAAAAATATTTTCTTTTTCGGACTTAACCCTACTTTTTTTATATTTCATTTTTTGAGCCTAAAACAAGTTTTTTTGAATTGATAGCACGGCGTGCTTGGGATCACTATAGGATTTGGTGTGGGTGCGAGTTTGGGTATATGCAAAGTACTTTTTGCATTTGAGCACTAAAATCAAAGAAATTCCCAACAAAAAAAAGCAAGTGTGGCAACACTGAACAAAAACCATTTTTGCGTGTTTTGTATGTAAAAAAGTGAACTTTAAAAATTAATTTAAAATAGAAATAAATGTTTCCTCGCTCTAAATTGCTATAGTTATTATTTATTTGCACATATCTATCAAATAAAAAAAAAACGCGAGTCAAAATTCGTGCTGCGGTAATGGAAAGTTGAGCCAACTTTGCCTTCCGGATTCCTTAAGGGAAGTTGCTTCCTGCATTATGGTATGGAATTGGAAGCATCTAAAATGAAAACATAGACTTTAAAATAAATCTATAATTGTTACACCTCTTTCACTGCAATTTTACTTACTTTTTATTCATTGAAGTGAACTTGTATTCTCTTCTTTATAAAGGTTTTTGGTCTGAAAAATATCAAATTATATTAAATATCGAAACAATTAACAAAACTTTGCAAAATTGAAGTTGTGGAATTGTAATTTTTGACAGGTCACAAAAATTCCATACATTTTTCTTTAGCCCAATCCCCCATTTTGATTTTGTTCACCACTCACATGTATTCACCGATAGCGAATTTGAGAGAGTTCACCTCGAATTTGAGAAAGTTCACCTCGAATAAAATTTGAGGGTGTTTCAGGTAGGACGGGTACCAGTCGGGACTCTAGATAATATATTTCCTCTATGCCCAAGAGTAAAATTAATTTGTAACACTACATCGTTGGATACTTTTACTATTTTGGATGCATAACAGCGGTATTGGCCAATACCGAGGGATTCGTAAGGGGTTTGTGATTCACAACACTTTGTCGCAATTCATTTCGGTAAAAGATATTTTATCGTTTCAGGAACAACACCATCGTCATTCTCAATCCAGAAAATCACCTCCACGCAGTACATTTGCTGCTTCATCTTCCACTTCAGCTGGTTACAGCAATACAAGTCCAACTTGATTTTAGTCAATCTGCGTATGGATGCCGCTGGCAAAACAATCACCGACAAACACCTCATGTCACAAAGTGGATTCTTTGAGTTCGTTTCGTCCCCTCATATGTTCTTCTAAGTTGCTATGTACGTCGCTATCTCTGGGGTAATTGCAAGCAGTAGCACTTGGGCTAACATCGTCATTTGAGTAATTGCCAATCAGGTAAAGTTGCAGGGAAATCAAGCGTTTCGAATTTTATGAAAACTATCGAGGATTATAGTGAGCTTGATTTTAAATCCCACTTCAGGTTGAATCGCTCAACTGTAGAGAAATTGATAGGTGAACAACTTGTTCGTTCATCTAACTATTTATTTAAAAATATAAAAGCGTTTTCTATTTATTTTCAGAAAAATACTCTCAATCCCATTTTTTTCCATCAAGACCGAGTCATGGAGGCAAAACAAAAATTGAACCCAGAAAAGAAGTGTATGTATATGTATGGTACGTTAGCAACACTCTGACATTTCGGCAATTGGGAAACCTATTTGTAATTGCAACGTCGTCAGCATGGTCTATAGTTGGCCGTGTGAGCAGCTGGTTGTTTTCTAAAGGAAATGAACATATTAAGTGGCCACAAGGTGATGTCATTGACCAAAATTTCTCGAAAATTTGAAACCAAAAAGAAAATACCGGGTATAATCGGGGCCATCGATTGTACGCATATCATAATTGCAGCTCCCAAAAGCAACAAAGAGGCTTACTATAACTGAAAGAAAAACTTTACTATCGTGTTGCAGGCCGTCGTTGAAGCTGACAAGAAATTCATCGACATATGTGTTGGAGTACCTGGTTCTCTGCATGATAGTAGGGTTCTTAGAAGGTCTGCTTTGTACAATCAAGCGGAAACCAATTATAACCGGCTATTTCCATCAAATACATTTCTTTTGGGTGATTCGGCATATGCTTCCTCAAACTGGATAGTGCCGCCTTTCAAGGACTATGGGCAATTAACTGATCAGCATAAATCTTTCAATTTTATACACTCATCTACACGGATGGTGGTTGAAAATGCTTTTAGTTTGCTGAAAGGAAGATTCAGAAGAATAAACAAGTTCACTGAACAACGAACTATGAATTCGATTAAAAAAATCGTGGTTAGTGCGTGCATTTTACATAATTTATGCATATCCAATGACGATAACAAGTAACACCACAGGAAAATAACTCGGGGCACAACGCAAATCCCGAAATGAATACATCCCGGAATCGTCGTGAAACATTGTTTACATATCTGTGTCAAACAAATATAATTTAGTTATAATTAAAATTATAAGCTACCCACCAAAGTTCGATTTCTTTTTTTTTTGGGCAAGACTCGACAACCTATTTACATATTTTTTTGCGTTAATTCACAAAAATGTCTTTGCAGAAATGATTCACATCGCACCATAAATTTCGGCAATCATTCATTAATGCATCAAACCAGCATCACTTTTTGAGTTCACTTGAGCAAACTTCCATCAAATGATACTAACGACCGCAAACTTCAAGAAAAGAACATGAAAGTAACAACTACAATTCAATTTTAGTAACGAGTTTTTTATTTTGATAAACATTTTTCTATCAACTCGTATTTCTTTTTACGGTCCTCCGCTATTTTTAACTGTAGCTGTGCCCTGACCTGTTGACGCTCTTGAAAGCGTTCTTCTACTCTTTCCACTTCGCGCTGCCTCTGTATTAATTTTTCTTTGTAATAGTCGGAGCCCTTTTTTTATTACGGCTGGCCTTAATGTTGCTGGTGTTCTTGTTGGTGGAGTTGTTGTTGTTGGTAGTGTTGTTGTTGGTGGTGTTGTTGAAGATGAATAGGCAGCAGCTTCTTCCAAAATAAATTCGACATCCACACCAAAAAAATCGGAATCATTTGAGACAGGAGTTGCTTCTTAGGATACTGAGAAACCATCGAACTCAAACTTTTATGGGGAGCTGATTAATGGTGCTGCTGAGGACGTATCCGGTGATGAAACTGTTTTATCTGAACTCTGAAAGAAAACAGAATAATTAAACTATTTTCAGATTAAAAATTACCCTTTTACCAAAACACTTTCGGCACCTAAATTATAAGAATCGCTTTTTGAAAAATTTGGCTTTATAGCAAATAGCTCGTCCATTTGCTCAAAGAACGGTGCAATGCAAGGAGATGCACCAGTTCTGCCATTATTATCCTTAGCGTCTCTGTACGCCCTCAGCAGCGTATGCATCCACCTCAAGATTTCGCGATGTGAAGCCCGAGTCCTCAAAAATATTTTAAAAATTTATTAGTTAATCAAATTAAGTTCATAATCCTATTCTTACAAAGCCAGCCGCAATCATATCTTCAACAACGCTTCCATACGCCGAACGTTTTTTTCTTGGGTGGCTAAATTGCTCCTTCCTGGCAGTATAAAAATGCAAAAACTCTTTCGTTTCGTCAGTGGTCCAACGTTTAGATCTGAGAATACAAATTTACTTCAATATTAATACGAGTATATGTATACTTTTTGTTTATAAAATGTTTGTTTACCTTTTCTCCATTGTTCACGAATTATTTGTTTTGTTTTGTTTTGTTTTGTTTTTACTCAGATTCGGAGCCATCAAATACCAGTTTTGAAAATACGTACTCAAGGGATGTGTTGAAAAAGTATTATTGTTTTTATGTAAAGTTGAATAAGAGTTCAATTAATGTGTACATGCAGGTCCAGTCAGAATAGAGTTGAGTATGAATTGAAAGATTGAAATGACATAAGAGTGCCTGTCCACATTACATTTTTAATGTTAGGTGCAAGCAGTTAGACAGGTAGATTATATGTGAGTGAAAAAGAGAGAGATGGGTAGATTACAGCCCAAATGCAAACAATATTCTTGGATCCAACATGAAAAATTTTGTATTGTATGAGTGAAAGATAGATACATTTCAAGGGTGTGAGATAGGGATGTGCAGATTGATTTTCTCTTCATCGTATGGACACAACGAACATAATAAAATCCAGCATTAAAAATCCAATGTAGACAGGCACTAAAAGCCAAAAGAAGGGTGTGGAGGGAGATTTTGTCCTTCCCCGTAAGCCCGTCTTGCCTACAAGCTCCCGGTTGCTGGCAACTCAGTTTTCCTGTGTAAAAGGGGACAAATCAACGCGAAACATGCAGCGCCACATTTAAACTTTCTCTTCTCAAAATAAACTTACACTGCGATAACTGACGCGAAGCGAATCAGGGCGAATCACTCACAATGATAACAAAAATGACAAATAAACAATGCCGCGTCGGCGAATGTGCCACTTTCGCGTTGGTTTGGGAGAGCCTTTAAACCCGACCAATGACGAACGTTTTTTTTCGCATCAAATGTTTCGCTTTGGTTTTGGGCGAGTCCTAACACACATCACACGTCAATAAATTTAGAGTTAGCACTGTGATTATTGATGATTTTTGGGTGTCTCAAGTAGTCAACGCATTGAATATTTATGTTGACAGTCTAATCGTAGATTAATATTTCAAATCAATTTATTTTTATTCTTGTGAAAACAGAACACAAGAAAAATACCAACGCATTACCAAATAATAAAATTCTGCCAACCTTTCAGTAAAAAATATTTCTGGAACTGGATGAAGTGTCATTCTATTCCAAGCACTCCAAAACTTTATCTGAACTATTTATATGCACTATTTTTGCTGCCTTATTTATCCGCACTATTTCTTTGTTGTTGTTTAGTGTGTAAGATTTTACTGCGCTGCGTATAAATTTACCAATAAAAAACGCCCAATGTCTGGTCTTTATATGGTGTTTCTATGGTTATAAACGCTCATCAGTAAGGCGCCAGTTATAACTTTCATTGGTTTTCATCATTAAAAACAAAAATTGGAATTTTTTGGCAGGTCGCTTATAGCTTTCATTAAAAATTTCCTGATTGAAAGCCACCGAAAAACTTTTACTGACAGAAATCTGCCATTGGAATTGTGTGAAATTGGATCACAAATCAGTGGAACGATTCGTTTCACTTTTGAGCATAAAAGTATCAGCTGTTCAGGAAAATGAATTTCCGTCCGGAAAATAGAAAAATACATTTTTAGAGAAAAATAAATGTGCAACTAAACTTTTTTTTCAAAAAAAAAAATTCTTTGTGTGATTCCCGATCTTTCGGTATATAATTTTCATTTCTAATCAAAGGGAAACACCCTCAAATATCGATTCAAAAAATTTTCCGGATCAACTTCAATGATAGCTATAACTGGCCCCTAAAACATTTCAGATTCCTCCTGTTTCAAATTTTACTGATGGATTTTACTGATAGGCGCCTTATTGGTTTTCATCATTGAAAACAAACATTGGAATTTTTTTGACAGGTGGTTTATAGCGATCATTAGAAATTTCTGTCATTGAAAAAAAATTCCTGATTGAAATCCACCGAAAAATTTTTACTGACAGAAATCTGTCATTGGAATTGTGTGCAATTGAAACACAAATCAGTGGAACGATTCGTTTCACTTTTGAACATAAAAGCTTTGTATATGAGGGGTATAATTTCAAAACTCTTCTTTTCCAATTTTGAGAATTTTAAGTAAAACGAAAAAAACTGTTAAAAGCTGCTAAAATGACATTAGCGATTGGTCGAAAGGCTAAATTTGAAGTTTGGAATGATCTTTATCTATTTCTTTTGGTTTTGAACCTTTAAGATGAACCGAAAAATTATAAAAATTCAATTTAATTTGGAAAAGAAGAGTTTTGAAAATTACACGATTGGAATAGTTGAGTTTTGATTCACCTATTTAATAGAAATAGAGGAATAGAGGAGTTTTGAAAAGAAAGTAAACTTTTTTTCATGATCTATAAATACTATTTATTTAATTACTAAATACAAATCTACTTATAAAACATTATTTTATCTGCGAACTTACCAAAGATGTTTTCTTAACAAGAATTATTGCAACACTAAATAGTTTAAGCCATGAATGCTTTCAAAACAGCAAAGAGTTTTGAAAGCGGCTACTTTGATTTGCATAGGAAAAGAAGAGTTTTGGTGCGGATTTTGGTTTGTATGGGAATAAATGAGTTTTGAATTAAACGACTGAGTGGAATAGTGTAGTTATGAAAAAAACTTCACTTTTTGAGTACTCAAAAGTATAGGAAGTAACAAGTTTTGATAAATTTTAGCTAAATACATAGACGAGGGCTCTTCTAAAGAACACTTTCTCATACTTAATTCATTTTTGAAAAAAAGTGGAATAGAAGAGTTTTGAAATTATACCCCTCAATAATCTATAGTACTGTTATGAAACACGAATTTTTAGTTCATTGACGGCTTACAGGCGGCGCTCGGAGTACTGAAAATTTGTTGTGCAGATTTCAGAAATTAAAACAAAAATGAGTTGAGGAAAAGAGGGTTTTATTATTTTCTCTCTTGTTAGAAATTAAGAGAGTAAGGGAGGCAACAAAATAATACAGTTGCTTATGTTTTTTTTTGTGTGTTATCTTGTCATGGAGATATTCCTATGAATTAATATTATGAAGAGGAACGAACGAAGCGACGTCTGGGCTGACGTCAATGAACTAAATCTGCAAAGTTTGTGCAGAATTTTAATTGGGAAATTAAGAGACAATTTGACAATACAAAACAGAGTTATAAAATAAAAGAGAAGAATGTAATCAAAAGTAGCTATGGTTGGAGGGAGACAATAAAGAGAATTTTTTTTGTTTATTTATTTATGTACATATAAAGCAATAATAAAGACAAATACCAATAAGCCTAATACCAATTCAAATTTAAATTTTGTAACACTGTTGCCGGTTAGCCGATTCCCAATTAAAACAACAAAAATACGTTGAAATACCTATTTTCAAAACAAAAAGAAAATAGGTACAATGTTTTTGTTTTTCTTAGGTATATATGCATCTACATATGTACCTATATTAGGTCAAATGAAAAGTAGGAATTATTATGATTGTAATTAAAAAAATACGGTATCAATACAGGTATGTAAGTGTATTTGAAAAGAAGACAAATAAAAGTCAATGGCGGATCCAGGGGGGTTGTAGGGGTAATGACACCCCCCTGGAAGAAATTTTTTGTTTTCATTTTCTTAGAAATTCCCTTGAATTCAAAACTTATAGTATTGCCGTAATGGATTTCACACCCCTTAAGTTAAGTTGCATAATTAAAGACTTTATCTAAAGATTTTTTAGTAATTTAACGACATTCTTAAAGTGTTTTTTCTTTCAAAATGGATTTCCTATTAAATACAAAATCTTTCAATATCTTAAAAATGAAAGAAATCTACTTTTTGAAGTGAATTTGCTTTGGAAGCTCTAGAACTAAGATTTAAACACGAATTTCAAGAATATACATAAATGTCCCAAAAACATCAAAAGTGACACTTCCGTCAAACTAATGGCAAATTGAAACACATAATAAACTTTTCATATCTGTTAATTTAATATAAAAACGTTTTCGACATCTGTTATAATTTTGATAAAAATCGAATTGACAGTTTTTTTTAATAAAAAAACCTAAAAAAACATCTAAAAGTTGGTAAAAATTGATTTTCGACTCAAATATCTTTTAAAGAATTTAATATATTGTTTTTTATAAAAAACCAACATTCAATTTTGTTGTAAAAATTAAAACGCAAAATTGGTTAAAATTGGCTTTTGACTAAAAATCTCGTTAACCAAAAAAAGATTTTGAAATCAAACTATTTATGCAAAATATTGTTGGTAATTTTTATTTAATCTTTTAGAAAAATGTAACTTTTAAAAAAAACACGAAAACCTATAGAAACAACAACAAATGAATTATAAATGGTTTTTGGCTTAAGTATTGAAAGAACAAAGCAAAATATTGACATCAAATTATTTTTCTAACACAAAATATTGTTATGAATATTTTGTAAAAGGTTCAAGAAAGACAAATCGACAGACGGGTCGCATTATTATTCTTATTATTATTAACTCCCCATAGGAAGTTATTGTAATAGGTCCGATTTGTCAAATTGAACATTTTGACATTTCTCGACGTTTCAAGGTCATAGAGTCGAAATAGAAGATTTTTGATGATGTGCGTGCGACGTGCGTGTGTACGTACGTACGAACATCAATTTTTAATATATAATATATTTCCTCTATGATTAAAATTCTGCACAAACTTTGCAGATTTAGTTCATTGACGTCAGCCCAGACGTCGCTTCGTTCGTTCCTCTTCATAATATTACTATTCCACTTCATATACAAAGATAAAAGTATCAGCTGTTCAGGAAAATGAATTTCCGTCCGGAAAATAGAAAAATACATTTTTAGAGAAAAATAAATGCGAAATTACACTTTTTTCTCTTAACAAAAATTCTTTGTGTGATTTCCGATCGATCAGTATATATAATTTTCATTTCTAATCAAAGGAAAACACCGTCAAATATCGATTAAAAAAATTTTCCGGATCGATTTCAATGATAGCTATAACTGGCCCCTTACCGATAACCGGCCCCTTAATGTTCAAAAGTGAAACGAATAGTTCCACTGATTTGTGTTCCAATTTCACATAATTCCAATGACAGATTTCTGTCAATAAACATTTTTCGGTGGATTTCAATCAGGAAATTTTGTTCAATGACAGAAATTTTTAATGATCGCTATAAACGACCTGCCAACAAAACCTCTGATAGCTAGACTAGAATTGGCCCCTTATAACAACGTGCATACCAACACGAAATGTGTTTTTTGGAGGATAGTGCAGAAGTAACGAGTTTGTTGATATAGAGAAAAGAGTCCATTATGTGCCGCATCCTTGTTCGAATGCAACTTTTTTTTGCGTGCAGAAGAAATCCCATGACCCCCCGCCTGGGAGATTATTTAATTTTCGTATAGGAATTCCCTTTCAATCGTATTGCGTTAATGGATATGACCCTCCTTATATTTTTAGTTATTTACTTTTTATAAATGCAAATACAATTTTTATTTTCCTGCTTTAAACTTTGTTGCTAAAAATACTACTTCTAGGTAAGGACTTGACCAAGAATCGGATATCCAGCCCTATTTCAATCGCTCACCACGAATCTTTCAACTTTTGACCAATAAACGATACAGGGGGTGGTGGTTCAAGTGAGCAATAAATCTTATACAGTTTAGTTGCACAAGTAAAGATTTCATCTTAGGATTTGTTATAATCTAACGATATTCACCAAAAAGGGGTTTCCTGTCAAAACTAACTAAAATCTTTGTTTTCACACAATTAAGAATTGGAAAAATCTTTAGTAATGCTTATTATTTTCATAAGATCTTTTCTGATAGAAGGAGAAAATATTTAGGTTCTTAGGAGGAAAACTTGAATAAGAGATTACCAATTTGATATTAAGGTGCCTTTAAATTCATAAAAGTAGTTTTCAATTCCATCTTATTTTTTAAACGCACATAAATAATGTAAGACTTTCTTAGTGTTTTTTTTCTTTTAAAATTGATTTTCTATTAAATACAAAAACTTTAAGGATCTTAAAAAATTAAAGAAATCTACTTTTTGAAGTGAATTTGCTTTGGATACTCTAGAACTGATATTTAAACAGGATTTTCAAGAATGTATAATGTCCAAAAACAGCAAAAGTGACACTTTCGCTAAACTAATGGCTAATTGAAAAACATAATGAACGTTTCATATCTATTAATTTAATATAAAAGCTTTGAATCCCTCAAAAAGTGAAGTGAAAAGATTCTGCAACGTGTAATTTGCAAGTGCTTCACTAAAGTTTCTTACCAACTTATTTGTTTACCTTAATTTATTTTTATTTAATTTTTGGAGACATTTTTCTCCATACAATTTTTAAGTTTTGTCGACTCCTTTTAGATTAAAATATTTTTAAAAGTTTCAAGCAAAACAGTATTTCTTTTAAGAATTTGTCTTCTAGCACCAGCTGCAATCTACGATTACGCAGACTGGAAATAGTAGCAATATTGCGTGAGAAGAAAATACGCCAAAAAAGCCAGATCACAATGTTCTGGCAAAGTTTCTCATTTTCTGGGTTTTTGCATCTTTATTTTTGTAGCGTTCTTCGTATTTATTGAAATGCCAACAATAACAGGATATATTTTTTTTTGGAAAAAGAAACGTTTCAATTTCTGACATTTCTGCTTGAAATGCGCCAAAAACCCTCTCAACTATTTTAATTTAGCTCTTTAATATGGCATATTTAGAATCCTGTTGGAACACTTTTATGTGTAGGGAGTGGTCCAAATTAAAAAGTTAGACCATATCTTGCTGGACAACAGTGTTCTAAAATAATCTAATTACTAAAGTTGTCTTTTTACCCCTTGAAATATGTAAATGGGCAGGTTCAGACAACATAAGGGACTTCATTTGCAGTCAACTTGATTCTTTGAACGTAAATTTTGACCAAGGCAACTAGATAGTTTTCAAGTGTCATGAAATTAAAATTCAGAACTTTACTTCACAAACTTCTACTTCAAGTTCATAATACAAAAATTACCAAAATCATTATTTTCTACAAAACACTGCTCAGGCAAGCTACATGTCTATCACGATTTGTATTTTAAAGAAATATTACTTATTTCTTTTCCAAATTTACAAGGAACCTTTTTACAGAAAGCATTAAATGAAGTTGTGCAGAAAATAAATAAATCATTGAGTAATAAAGTTCAGCTTTTAGTTGAATTAAAAAACATGATCAATTGTCATTTTGACATTAGTTGACTTGACTTGATAGTAAGGGAGATTTTTCTTGCCTAACTATCCAGTCAACTTTCCAATAAAGTTGCCTTAAATGGAAGGCAATTTTTTGGCAGCTGGCCAATCAGATGCAAGAAACTTGCCTTACTTTCAAGTCCCTTATGTCGGCTGAACCTGCCCAATGTAAGGTTAAGATACACATTATTTTATTTACATGTTGTCTGCCTACTTTAGAGAAAATTAAAGAACATTTTTAAGCGGTGCTTAAAATCTCATCTTTATGTTAAGTGCGTGAGGTGCGAACCCCCCCCACCCCCTTTTTTGAGCTAGATACCAAATTTTTAATATCCTCACCTCTGCAATTATTTATCAGTGAGCTATAAACAGGAATTCGATCTTCAGCGACGATATGTTGCTCCTTTCGAAGAGTTTAAGCTTAAAAGGAGTAAGATTCACAGAGTTTTTTGATCGAGGAATAAGTCGGGGGCTTTTTTTCGATATCATTTGAGTCCCATTGGCACAGCCCTCAAAGTACTAAAGTTTCATAATTCAAGAGAGTAATACAGATTTGTTTAAACATTGACATGAATTTAGTCCCAATTCAATTCCAATTATCCATTAAACGTAGTACAGATCTTTCGATAAATGAGATGTCGTATTTACTTATACATTCATGAAATAAAACACAATTGTATTATAATTTATGTATCTGATTTAAGCAATTTCTTTTATGAGAACCTCAATTTGGTTTTTTTCTTACGATTCCTAGTTAAAATGGTATAATTAACTAAGTTATGATTTTTGTAAGGTTTTAATATTCTTTTGGATTTGTTCAATTTATCAAGCAAATGTTAAAATAGATTTTATGACTGGAAACTTTCAAAACACAAACAAATATGTGGTTTAACATATTTTTTTCAATTAAATGTCTGTCCGGTTCTTCTTGTTTTTGTATTCAGTTTTTTTATTTTTTATTTTCGAAAAAATTAGGAAATGCACTTACGAACTTTTTTACGTTATTTTTTTAACGAACAATATTTATTTGTTTCTTAGTTATTTATGTTAATATAACTACTATATTTCCTGCCTTTGGGTATTAGGTTCGTTTTATGTATTTTTCATTTTGTTTGTTTAAGGAAGCTTAATTTGTTTAGAATTCTAAGCAGAAAACACTATGTACATATATAACATTTTTTTTGTATTTTACTTTCTTTTTTCTACAAATGGTTCGATAATAACAATATTTTTGATAATAAAATATTTACGTGTATATTGCAATGAAAATTATGAGACTCGATTAAATTAAAAAACAAAAACTTTGTTATTTCATTCAGTTCTGAGATTAAATGTTTCTTTATTCTTAAGATTATTATTTGGATTTTATTATTTTGTTCTATTTTAGGTTTTATTTTATTTTCTTTTTTGTTTTTTTTTTCTTGCATCTTTCTTTATTTAGTTATCCATTTCTTTTTTGTTATGTTAAATTATCACAAGAAAGTCCGAATCTTATAAATTGCTTTGTTGATTTTTTCTTTTTTACAAATAAATAGTCATTCTAACTTAATTTACTTAATTATATAAGTATACATGTAAGCAACATATTTAAGGTACAATTTTTTTTCTAAATTATGTTCTGTCTATTTTTGCACAAAATATTTAAATATGTATCAATTTTAAAAACTTATTATAATTAGTCAAATTAATTTAATATCTTTTTTATCAATAGTAATAATTTAAGCCTAAACTAGCGTATATAAAAGAAACATTTAAAAATCACGTATATTAAAATAGGTTTCAAATCTTGGTCCAGGCAAAACAAAAACGAATTTGTATGTATGTAGGTGATGGGAAAGAAGAACATTTTAAGACGGTTAATATATTTTAGACTACTTGTGGAACCGGAAGTCATAATTGATTTTTCGTTAAGAAAAGAGGCAAGGTTTGGAAAGGAAGTGTCGGTTTACATTGATTTTAAATTCTTGGACATTGCTATGACAGGGAAAGATAGAGTGTGACATTCGCGTAGTACGGCTAAAAATGAATCTAAGTAATTCATATAGTATAGCTGAAGTTGGGCTCAAAAGTAGGTGTACTGATGGGCATCCCTGGAAGCGCGAGTATTGCGATTGAATTGTTTAAGGGGAGGAATGCAACTGGCTATTTCACTAGAGCATAGTCCGGTAAGAAAGGGTGAAGATTTTCACGTCACAGTTCATTTTAAAATCTCTTCTTTGAATACTGTCCAAGAGGCTTAATTAAGTTACTGGAGCAACATTCCAGAGATGGAAGTTATCTCAAGATTTGGCCGTATATACATAGGTTTTGTAGATGGCCGTATATAGGTTTTGCCAGATCAGAAAAAGAGACAAATGTTTTGCATTGTCTTAAAAAAAAACCAAACATCTTGTGCCATTTTTGGCAACATCGCTGATGCACAACCATTAATATCGAGATGTTCAGTTTCGTTGATGGAAGTGCCACCCATGGAATATGGCAAGAAGGGTGTGTCTCTGTTTTCGAAGCATTAAATTCGCGGATTCTATTGTACATTGTTGTGTAGGTCAGAATTTAATGAGCTTATCATATTTTGTCGTTGCAGTTCAACATTTACAGAAGATGGATGTGAGTTTGAAAACGATTTTGAAAAAAGCTTATCGTCAGTGAAACAATCAATTAGATTAGAAGTTGCCTACAAGAGATCATTTATCAAAATGAGGAAAAGGGTCGGAGACAAAACAAAAGGCGTACTCCCATTTTGTATTCTATTTGTCCTAAGTATTTTTAAAATTGAAACAATAAAAGCTATTTGTGATAAAATATGAAAAAATATTGTTTAAATAAGGCTTTAAAAATAAATTTTAAACTTATAAACTAAAAATATAATACAATTTTTAAAAATTACAAAAAGGTTTTACAAATAATTTAACAAAAAAGTACACCTCAGTTTCAACTTAACGAAATCAATTCTTTTAGTGTATTTATTTTCACGTTACGAGTATTACAAATCTTCTGAATTATTTGTTATATGCTTTCTTAAATTTTGTGTCGTCGTTTTCTTATTGACTTTTTACAATGTATATTTATTTGTTTTAAAATTTCGTTTCGCATTTTTTTTACTTTACTTATCTTAAATAATAATAATTATCATTTTCTTTTATTTTCAAATTTTGAATAGTAATTATTTTATATAATATAAAGCAAGCTTTAAGAATCATCTTGTCTGCTTTTTTTCTCAGTGCAATATTGTTTGCTGTTGAAAACATAAATAGAAAGATTTATTTTCGTTTTTAATTAATCTTATTATATTTTTCTTTTCTACTGTATGAGACTCGGAATTTTGTTTTTTACTCTTGACAATTCAATTTTTGCATAACTCAGATTAAGGCTAGGCGCGCACATGCAACTTTTAGTTTCGAAACTGTTTGGTTTCTAAACTGAGCACTATATACTTATATGAGAATCCGCGGACATGCAGAAACCATTCTGTCACCATTCGAGCAACTTTTTACACAAGACTAGACTAGAAACTAAACGACCGCGCCTAGCCTAAGGCGCCAGTTATAGCTATCATTGGTTTTCATCATTGAAAACAAACATTGGTATTTTTGGCAGGTCGTTTATAGCCATCATTAAAAATTTCTCTCATTGAAAATAATTTCCTAATTGAAATCCAACGAAAGATTTTTACTGACAGAAATCTGTCATTGAAATTGTGTGAAATTGGAACACAAATCAGTTGAACGATTCGTTTCACTTTTGAATATAAAAGTATCAGCAGTTCAGGAAAATTAATTTCCGTCCAGAAAATAGAGAAATACATTTTTAGAGGAAAATAAATGCGTAATTACACTTTTTTCTCAAAAAATATTCTTTGTGTGATTTCCGATTGATCAATATACCTATAATTTTTATTTCTAATCAATAATTCTATAACTGGCCCCTAACTCAGTCAGCACTTTTAAAAGAAAACAAACCTTCTAACTGACCTGATTATAGGAAAAAAAAAGTTAATGCGATTTTGTAAATGAGCGATGAATATTTGAAAACTGCGAGTCAATTTGAAATATACAAACATGTCAAATAACCACCGTAAAAGCTTTAGAAGTTATAAATATTTTTTAGATTTAATTAGTTTTGTGATTTTCATAAATTTATGTTTGAACTTTTCCTTTGAAAAGTTTGTTTGTTTCATTTTTGGGCATTATTTTTCTATATTTTTTAAATTTTATTATGTAAAACGAGATTTCGGAAAGTAAATTATCTTTATTTTATTAAATATTTTTCATTTTATATATATGTATATATTTTTTACTTTATTCAATTAGGGAAATTTATATTTATGGGGTTTCTATCAATTATATTTAAACTATGTTCATGAGAGAAATTTGAGGGGCGCTTTCTTTTGGGGAAAAGGGTACACGGACTCTCACAAGTTAGTAGTTAATAAATTATAAAAAAAAATAAGACATAAAAGTAGGTTTCTTCACGACCGACCGCCCGTTCGCTTATACAATAATAAATATCAAGGTTTTTTTTTGTTAATTGTTAAGACGTTACTCACACGATGAGAACTTGTCTTTAACTGGCTTTGCAATTGTTTAATAAAAGGCAGAAGGTCAAAATAAAAAAGTTTTTCTAAAGTTTCTCTATATGAATAATTTCGTTTTAGCAAACGGATCAAATTGAGTTTTCCCTTTTGCTTTTGTCTTTTTTTTTTCTACAACTTACCAGTACAAATTTTGCATTTTCCCTTATAGATCTTTATGTATCATAGTTAATTTTTATTCTAAATTGTGTCGATAACGTCTTAAACGTGCACTATTTTCAAGTTTCGGTGCACCTGGGGGCGGTGTAATATCATTCCTAATGGCCTCGGCAGCACCAAGACTTTGATCTCTTGCTAACGTACTATAAACATCTAAATCTTGATTGTTTTCAAATTTACTATTAGTTCCAACGAATGTATGATGTAGATGGTGTACTCCGGTTGCTGTTGTTGCATCAATTTCACTACTACTGCCATTACGACTTACTAATATGTGAGTCGCCGGTGAAGGACAAATTTTACTATTCGATGACTCAGTCAAATGATCAGACTTGTTATTGTGACGCTGTTGTTGTTCGACGGCTAATGTGCTGACGATTGCATGTTGTGAACTTCGCTGCTGTAGCTGCTGATGCTGATTGCATGACTTCTCATCGCTATTATCAGATGAATGATCATCAAATTGCCCCAAGAGATGTGTGGGAATACTTTGAGTCCTTTTATTAATTTTGTATTTGAGTTTAAAGTGTGAGTTTTTAATTATCATTGTTTGTTTTTTTATTTACCTGCAAGCATTTCGAGATCTAGGAAGGGCAAATCTTAAATTTAATTGGGATGGATCTGTAATATATTTTTCCACTTGACGACGTCTTCGTGGTCCTGATATTCCAGCAGTTTCAATAGCAAGATTGTAAATAAAAATAGATTCCAAATGTTTTTTTTGTTTCTTAATATTTTTTTGTAAGATCAAACTTAAGGCCTTTAATTTAACAAAAAATAATATTTTGCTTATCCACAGCAAAACAATTGCAGAGGTACATTAGGGTGTTTTTTTGGCGACTATTTGGTTTTGCCGGTCCCATGGTGAAAATTTGTTTGGAAATTTCGAAAAAATAATTTCTTGAAAGTCTGAGACTTTATTTAGTACTCGCCCACGGCATTTTAATTTTTCTATATGAAATACACTTACATTTTTATCACGTTTTTTTTTTTCAAAATTGGACGTTCTATAAAAATGCTTATTTCGGGTTATCCTAAGGTCTCACTAATGGGTAGTAGGGGCCACTAAACCGGGTTTTTAATAAATATCTCATTTATCTGTAAGGACAGAAAATGAGAAATTTATGGAAAAGAACGGACTACCCCATGATCAGAGTTAAGGATAAATCGCAATGAACACTTTTGTAGAGTGTTCAATTCTGAGATAAACCCGTCTCTGAAGGAAATGCTACGTTAAAATGTCACGGTACAGTACAAACATTTAAAAAAAGTTTAAATTCACGTGTATTTTGTATTTTGTATGGGAGAACTCCAAGTGCAGCGAGCAAGTACTAAGCATTAAATATAGGGTTCAGACTTTCAGGGAATCCTTTTTTTGCAGTTTTCATCGTACAAATATGGTACCGTACCGATCGACAAAAATAATAGTCGCAAAAAATAGTCACAAAAAAAAAGCGCCCATAGGTAAATTGAAACATTTCGTGAATTTTACGTAATCATAAAGTGAAGCAAAACAAAGGGAATTAAAACTAAACTTATGTTTGAAGAGCTATTGTATGTGTTAAGTTTGAAGTGTGCACAATAACGGTTTAATAATAACATAAACATAGGGATATCAAACGAATATTAACATTCAAAGGTATTCTATCAAAAACTTAGAATACGTCTTGAAATACTCATTCTTTATAATTAAAATAGTACAAAATAAAAAAGAAAAAAATTGCACTAACGTGCTATAGTACAAGTAGAACATAAAGTTTTGTAGAAACTTTCTATCAAGAAAGTCAAATGCACTTCTTTTTAAAATATGCAATGTTCGTATATAAGCATATACGTACATTTCAATTTTTGATTCGGTTTGATTTCTTAACTGTTTGATAAGTAGTTATAAATGCTTGTATTTTGATAATTTTGGTAGATTTAAGGTAAAAGTAGTAGATTTCTTAACTGTTTGATACGTAGTTATAAATGCTTGTATTATGATAATTTTGGTAGATTTAAGGTAAAAGTAGTACCCGTGGCGTAATGGTTAGTGCATATGACAGTCATGCCAGAGGACTTGGGTTCAATCCCTGCCTTTGCCATCTTAAGTTTTTTTTTGCACGGGTACTGCTTTTTGCGCGGAATCATGCATTCCTGTTTGTTTTCGTTTAATAGTTTTTTTTTCTTTGAAATATCAACAGCACTAAATTCTTCAAAATTAATAAAAATAAAAAGAATGCCATTTCAGTGTTCTGTTTTTACTTTATCTTGTGTAAGAAGTTGAATTCATGCTTTGCTTTATGTTAATTTTTCTTTCTTACAAACGGCACCCAAAGTAGACACTCAGCTTGTAAACAAAAAATCGTATATGTTATGAAAATATAAGTTCTTTCAAGAACAATGAAACAAAAATGGAAAATTATATAACAAATTTAACAAAAAAAAAAGTTTTAAATTGGAAATCGTAACAGAATTTACACATTTTGTCGTATGTGATAGTTTTGATTCATTTATCATTTTAAGCTCACCAACCTGGAGTTATATCCGCAAAATCAGGATTTTTACAGCCAATGAGAAAACCACTAACGCCACCACCACTTATATTATTACCCTCACCACTCCCACCAACAAGATCACTGTTATTGTCACCGCTTTGACCAACAACAGCGTTTTGATTGGCAAATAAATTGGCCGCAGCGGTGGCATCACAGCCAGCCCATGAAGCACACTTAGATAGGCGTAAATTGGGATTTAAAATTGGAATTTTACTAGCACCAAGTGCAATGCAACCATTTGCAGGTACTGGTGCGGGCGATGCTGAGGAATCACCTATTGTACCTGTTGATGTTGTTGTTTCAGTGATTGTTGTAGTTGTTGTGTGTACTGAATTTGCAGCAGTTATTTGTGTTGAATCGTCAATAACTAACGAGGATGATAATCTCGATTTTCGTCCTTTTAATTGTATTGCGGTTTTTATGAGATCATCAGCTAAGGCTGCAGTTCCACCTCCATCATGTGCTCCATCATCAACGGTATTTTCTGTGGCTGTATCATTTATATCACTAAAACTAGGTGCTCGTATAATTTTGTATTTTTTAAATTTAGGAGCATCTGCAACTGCTGGTGCTGTCGAATCACTATAACTGCTACCGGCTATCACATGAGCTAAGCTCGAAGAAGTTACATTTTTGCTACTATTTGCTACTAGTATTGATCGCTGACTATTATTACTTTTGTTTGTTTGTTGTTGTTGTTGTGCTTGTGGTGTTTTATTAAAATTTGCAGTGGATGTTGGATGCTGTTGGTGAAATATTGGATTATTTACTGTGGAACCAGTTGTTGTTGCTGCTAATGCATCATAATACACAGATTCATCAGGATTTGGACTCTCTGTTTGATAAAAAGTACAAAATAGCAGAAGTGAGGTAGATGGTACAGTAAAAAAAGGCTTATAATAAAGTTACCTTGTGGAATCACTCGGATTTCTAAACGACCACTTACAGCACAACCGTCATCGTTAGCAGTTTCTTCGCCACCAATATTACCAACAGTTGATATAGATGTAGTGGTGGCCGCACATTGATCCTGCTGTCGCTGTTGCTCAGAAGAATATGACAGAGAAGGAGCAGGTAAAGGCCGAGGTTGTTGATGTTGATGATTATTGGGCGTCGATGTTGTAGTTTGTGTTGTGGTTGTCTCAACTTTCCATGGAATAAATTTGAGCTCACAATTCGATTGAAATACATTAGCTGACGATAACAGTTTTAGACTATCACCACTTAAAACTGTTGCCGAACCTGCTACGGCTCCATCCACAGCTCCTGCAACGTGATCGTTGCCCTTAACTGGGAGATTCAATGTGCCATCGATTTGAAGTTCTTGAAAATCAAGAAATGCAACATTTGGTAGGCTATTACGATGTTTTGATGTAAATATATGTCCCACATTACCATTATTGTTGTTTCTATTGGCTGAATGGATATTTATTAATTACTGCACTCATTTATTGTTTAATTCAGAAGCGTACCTGTAGTTGCTGCTGCTGAAGCAGCTGTTGCATTTGTAATATCTGAACAAATTTCACGAACGCACACATTACGAGTGATATCCATGCGATAGATCTTGAAAAATTAGAAAATGCGATTGAAAATTATTTTTGTAATGTATAGAAAATTTTAAAAAAACTTCATAAAATAAACACAAAGCATACAAAAAACTAAGCAAAAGGTTATTTTGCATTTGGAAAAAACAAATTTATGGCATTTGCATGTATTTTTTACATTTAATGAACATCATTTATAAAAGTACACAAAACAATAGGATCAAATTAAATCATATATATGTATATACAAAATGGTGAAACAAGGTTAAGGTTTGGAAACATTTTCGAAGTGTAACTTTAAAAAATATAAAACAAAATAAATGATTTTGTTGTTGTTTGTTTTTTTAATATTTGAAAAAAAAATACATTTACTGCTTAATAATTTAACTATGTATATGTATACTAAGTTTAAAAGTGTAGTCCAAGTGCGTTTCGCAGGGCATGACAGTTGGGTTTATCAGCTCGATAGTGTCGTACCTTTTTAGGACGCAACGCTTTAGTCTAAGTTTTGACGTTTATATAATAAGCAACTTTGATGGGCTCTAAATTATATATATGTATATATATATTTCTGCGAGAAATAAATTCACTGAAATGGCGCACTCTAAATGTTTGTTATTGAAATTACTTACTCGTAAATTTGAAGCAAAAAATTAAGAGTTTTAAACAATAACCTATTTCTAGTGAAATTATGGGATTAAGTTTATATTTTTTTAAACAAATAAAAAAAGGAAACTGAAAACATTTGTATGTCCTAATCCAATCAAAAAGATTGGTAAACTGTACTTGTGAAATTAATTTGATCGTTTTAATAGTTAGAACAAAAGTCGATTCAGGTACTTCAACATGGTATAAAACATTAAATAAATCAATTTTCCCTTCTTCAACACTAAGAGTTTGTATTCAGAAAGAACGAGAAGAAAAATTTGGTGTATTTTTATTTTAAATTTACAAAGAAGTCATATATTTTTCTCGTTTACATGTGAACATTAAGACTGCAATATTTGAAATGTAAATAAATATTTATAACAATTATTTCACTTGAATCAAAACAGGAAATTTCTAAATGAAAATTAATATGCCTGTTTCTAGATTCAGTTGATATCAAACTTCACAAATTCCATACCTTATTGGATGGAATTCCAAACAAACGTTTTGATGCTGAACAAATAAACGTTGCTTTGGTATTTGATCGTTTACTTGAATAACGAAAAGTGAAACTTTTTGTTGTTAAAATAGATTTAGTTCAATAAGACCCAAATTTGAATTTACTCTTTGCTCTTAATATGTATCTATACATCTAGCGAAACTCATTCACATCTCATTTCAACCATTTGACCACTTCGTTCGATAGTGTTTTTTTTTTTTAGTTTTAAATTAAAATAAGATGTTTTTATTAAATTAAAATAAATAATAGTGTTCCTTACTGTATAATCGAATGCAGCCTGTTGTATGACAGGCGGCTCAAGATTCCTGCGCAATATATTACCCAACGCTGGCTCTGACCAACAATGAGGTAGTGATTCTTGCAAATTTGTATAGTTTTCAATACCAGCTATATTAAGATTGCACCTATGACAGAAAAGAATTTTTCATGAGGTTAGTAATGTTTTTATTTACACATTCTAGATAATTCACAAATCAAGATTTTTTTTTTTTTAAATAATAAAAATAAAGTACCATTTTCGTCTTAACTGAGTTTAAGTTCAAAAACAAAAAATATTTATCAGAAATTTTGAAAAAATATATAAACAAATTACGTAAAGAGAAATTATTAAAATTTGAAACATACTTTTTCCGTTTAGCATCACGTTTTCGCGAGGTCGGTTGCTTACTGACTAAGTTTGGTTGTGATTGTGAGACTAAATGACTTTTACCTCGATGATCAGGGCTCTGTAAGAAAAAACATACAAAAATAAAAACAAAAAAAAAAAAACAAAAAAAAAGGAAGACAAACAAAAGCGGGAACATCATCATGATGATAGATTTTAAGAAAAAGGCGAACAGAATTATTATTTAGTGCAAAATTGGTGTAGGATCAAAATCAAAAATATTCACTCCTTTTACAATAATGTAATAATTTAAATAAATACAAAAAATTATGGCATACCTGTGGCTCTTGTTTCCACTCATTATCAGTAGTTTCTTCCGAATCATCAAATTGACTTTTCCACTGAGAAGCTAGAGTCAAAGCACCACCTTTAGTCATTTGTTGTAGAGCCGATACATTTTCATCATCTATCAGTGCAAATTGTGTCACTGAGTGATCCCGAGTAGTACCACCACTAAGTCTTTGAGTTGAACCGGTTCCAGTACCAGGAGATGGTCTTAGATTAGACCGACGACCTGAAACACAGCCACCAGCACTGCTGGCATTTGCCGAACCTCCACCAGCACTTACACCACCACCACCACCAGTACTTACAACACCACCACCACTTGATCCACAACCCGCAGCACGACCACTGACAGCCGATTCAGCAGCACTTTGATAATTTCGATTGCTTCGCACATAATCAGAACTTTTATTGGCATCGAAAGAAAAAGCAAATACTTCATTTTCTCGTGGCGATCCAGTCTCTGAAGCTATTAATTCATGTACACAACTTGGTGGGGCTGTGAGGACCCGCAATCTTCCATAGGTAGATTTATCTTGAGATTTATGACCAACTGCTGCACTCACATTATCATTTGCATGAGTTTCAGTTTCAGTTTGATCGATCTGTGATGTAGATCGTCGTGCTTTGGCAGGGCTACTTATTCCATTTGGATTTGTTGTTACAACAACACCTCCTCCATCAGTCATTGTAGTTGCAGAATATGTTTTCTTCGGTGCAATATCACCTGTTAGGGAACCAACACCACCAGCATTTCCAGGTGTTGTTGGTGCAAAATTGTGCTGAAGATCTGCAGATGGCATGCCAACCATAGAAATTAAACCTTGGAGTTTTGTAGATTTACTAGCACCCGAATCAATTAAGGCATCAATTGGAACACCTTGATGGGACTGTAACGAAAAGAAAATAAAAAATCCGCTAAATAACTGCATTAGGTTATAGTACGTACCATTGGAGGAAGGGAAGCCGAATTATTATGTTGTTGTTGATGTTGTTTTTGATGTAGCAAGGCTGGATTTAAAGGAACATTTGGTAAAACCGATGTTACTTGATTACTTGATTTTGAAATAACCGCATTTGCTGCAGCAGATATATGCTGAGCCAGCGGATCATTGGAAATAATTGCTGTTGCAACGACTGCTGCAGTAACACCACCAACAACATTCGGCATTGGTTTCGAATTTAATTGATGTTGTTGTTGGTGGTGGTGCTGCTGCAGATGTTGTTGTTCTTGTGGTTGGGTGCTTTGTTGCTGACAACTGTTATTCTGGTTAACGCCACCAGCATTTTGAATAATTTCATTATGTGGCGATGTTGTTGCATTACAATTTTTATCAACCTGAATGAAATAAAAGTTAAAGGACAGTCGAACATAAGAGAGTGCAAGACAGAAAGAAACAGAAGGTTGATGAGCAACATGTTCAAATATCTTCATGGCTAAATATTTTCAATGCCGGAAAATAAAAGCTTAATTTGAAGAAATTTAAAATAACATGGTATATGTGTATACTTGTTTACATTTTTATAATTACCTTATCTTTAAGATGATTGGCAGGTTCAGTCGATGCTAAATGAACAGTGTCAACCTCATTTCTTCTTCTTATCTGTAATTAAAGAAGGATTTTATTTAAGAATTTAAAAATTAATGAATTTAAAATTTACATATTCAGTTCCACTAGCATTTGAAGCAGCAACAGTCATTTGTGTAACATTTCCATGCACGTATTCATTTTTGGTCTGTACCAGGACATTATTGACCTGAGAAGCAGATGCTGCACCACCACTACCAATAACTACATCAGTTTTCTCCCAGTCATATGGATCGGATTCTTTAACGCCTCGTCTTTTCATACAGCGTTCGAACAATGAGATCAACATCTATATAAAAGAAATAAAGTATTTTTTTTTTAATAATCGCACCAAATGCAAAATACAAGTAAAGGAGGTGTGGGTGGACATTGGTTGTGACTTTAATCCGCAACCTATATTTCAAACCGAATTCACCGGAAAAAATGCTAAACTGCAAGTATTTGATCTGAAAATCGAAGAAATTCGATTTGGAAAATCGCAAATTTAACTAAAAAATAACTTGAAAAGCGAGATATATATGTTTGTCTAATCTTAATAAACTGAGGTGAAAGAGTGATTTCGAAATAAAAATATAATTTGATTACAACTGCATAAAACGGCCAGTGTTATCACGGTTAAAGAATGTCATGTAAGTGCTAAAAGAGAAATGGTATCAGAAGAAGTACCACTAAACTATGTTTTTGTAGATTTGGAGATAATAAGAAGTTGATTTTTTTTGTTAAGATTTTGCTCAATGGTGATTCTATCTTTTGGAGATTTCTTACGCTTTTCAGAAAGAAGAGATGCGGTAAAGCATTCCACATTCCACATTCGGCTTAGGATTGAATGTTTGCTGAAGTTGGGATCTAGGGTGAGAATTCCCGGAGGCGAAAGTACGACGATTGAATATCTTTACGGTAGAAATGTAACTGGCTATATCACTAGGGAATAATTAGTTAGCATTACGGTGAAAAAGGTTAAGCTTTAGACGAATATAAGTTTTATATACATGCCAAAAAAGTTGATTATTGAGTGCAAATGCAGCTCATGTATTGTGGCAAAGGTGATACATTTAGCATTGAGTTATAATGGATAATTAATGCTCGCACCAAAACATGCAATTGTGCTTTGCTTAGCATTTTTATTGAGTGTTATGTGTTTTTCTATAATCGGCTATCTTTATGTTTTTTTTGTGATTTAATTTATTTTGTATTTTGTATTTTATATATTTACTAGCTGAACCGACAAACGTTGTTTTGTCATATAAATAATTTCTAGAGAATATTTTGCTAGAAATAAATAACTTATTGTAAGTGTGTAAGGATGATATAAGTGGGAGAGGTATAGAGCACTGTAAACTGTGACAAAATATTAAAATTACAAATCACCAAACAACAACAATTTTTTTTTAATTTATTAAAATTAATTCTTTAAAATTATATACATATCGCTAATTATGACAATACTACAAAAAAACAATATCAATCCCTTAATGCAACAGAGTGTACAATATTTGTTGTGATCCCATCTTTTGAATAATGGCTTCGATAACATTTTTCATTAATTTTTTAATTACTAATCGCGTGCCGTTGCACAACCGTGGTGGATTCAAATTGCGAAGCAAAATTAACGGAGATCCAACCTTCAGTTGTAAATTATGCGGTGGTATGCCTGGTAAATCTAAATAAATAAATTAGTAGGCGCAACAGTCCATGAAGAACTAGGGCCTAGTGACTTACAACTCTCAACCATTCCTGTGTGCGAGTAATGTTGTCAGAGATGGAAGGGACCTACAGTTTATATGCCGAATCCAAACGGCTAATTTGAGAAAGCACTTTTCATGACAAGAATTACTCTTGGATGATTTGTCAATTCCTCGCAAGAGGCAGTACCCGTGAAAAAAGTTAGGTGGCACAGGCAGGGATTGAACCCAAGACCCCTTGCATGACAGTCCAACGCGCTAACCATCACGCTACGGGTAATTACACCCTGGTAAATCTAATGAGTTCAAAAACTCAGTTGGATAATTTACAGCTTCGGTGGCATCACAAACTGTATCAATAGATTTGTATGACACCAAGTCTCTGGTAACAAATGTTGTATCTTGAGATTTAATTCGTTGACATCCACATTTTTTTGATGCTAAAATTCAACTTTCTGCCTCATGATTTGTATATTATCTGTGTACATCGGAAAATATCTGGTCAATGAGAGTATCTTGTGAATTAATAAATGAAATGGACCGGTAATTGTATGCATCCAGTTCCAGTTTCATCTGTAGTAACTTTTCCGTCGCCTATATTTAACAGTTGTTTTGAGAATGTGTCAGCGGATGGATCTTGAAGCACGCATATTTACTTTCAGTTGTACTTTTTCAACATTACGCCACAGTGGCGATGATTTTAAGCACGCGTTGATCTTTCAATGTCCCGTTCAACGGCTCAAGCGATTGTTTGTGTGCCATAGTGCAATAATCCTAGATGATAATTTTACACTGTTTCAGCACTGTGGCCATGGCATGTTAGCAAAATAAGGAATGTTTTGCCAGTTCCACCTGGTGCATCCAAAAAAAAAGAATCCACCTTGTCCTGCCGAAACTGCGAGCATGATGTGGTCATAAATGGTTCTTTGTTCTTCATTCATTAGTGGGACATTGCGAGCAACAATCGCTGCCATTTCTACAGTATTGTATTGTAGTTCACAATTCGATTCAGTGTCTATTGAATAAGATGCATTTCGATTTGGTGAATGCATACCGAAATGACTGAGTGGTAAATTGGCAATGATAATGCAAAGATCCTCAATAGCAATCAATGCTTCATTGTACATAGTGCCACTGAATAATTTCGTAAGATCGTTGCACCGTGTACGATGTTGATGCAATTAAACCATAGCACTTAGGAATATAAAAAATAAATAAAAACCTATTCTCAGACCTACCGAATGTATGTATATGCAAAATTTCATTGAAATTGGTTAAGCCGTTTCGGAGGAGTACGGCAACTAACACTGTGACAGGAGAATTTTATATATTAGATATATTTTCTGTTTTATTTTTATATGAGTGTATTTAAGTTTGTTAGTTTATTTTAGGAATAATGCAACTAAGATCGTGGGCACGAGGTAAAAACAAGTATTAAGGCGGGTGAGGCACACTCAAAATGCAAATATTTATGGAAAAGGAAAAAACTTTTAGAGCTTACATTATAATCGGGTCGATCAGCATAAGTCAACGATTGTATGTGTTCGAGAAATTGCTTCAAGTCGGATGGAAGATGTTTGAGTAGAGCTCGATGATCGTATTTTTCTTTGGTTAGACCAACTTGTTCTTTGTCTTTAATCTTTCGCCAAGGCAATTGACCGTTGACAAATTCGACTAGCATATAAAAAAGTGACCAGAGATCATCATGTCGACCCATTTCACGATTTCGATGGGCATTTATCGAAGCATAGCGTACAGTTCCACGAAATCCAGCTGCCGCTCGAGGACATCGTACTTCTCCGGTTCCGGTGGTGTATTGACGTGCTAGACCAAAATCCAACATATATACACGCCGACAGTTGTATGGCAGTCGACCAATCGAAAAGTTACTCTAAAAAGTAAATGAAGACTTCGTTTGCGACATATTAGAAAAATAAAAGAAAAAATAATTACTGGCTTAATATCACGATGCAAGAAGCCAACCGAATGAATTGATTCGATGGCTTTGAGAATTTGTAATCCTAGTCGAAGTGTTGTGCTTAAAGAAAACGCTCCTCTAGGCTGGGCACGGCGCAGCTCAGCTAAGTTCTTTCCTTGCAGTTGCATTACGACATAATTGAATCGGTCATTTCGACCACACCCAATAAATCGACAAACATGTTCTTTGCCTTGGAGTTTTTTCAGGACAGCAACTTCCATTTTTAGAACTTGTTTTGGTTGTCGTGCTGATTCGACTTTTAAGGCAACCTGTTCACGGGTTATTAGATCTTGACCTTCGTAAATTTCACCAAAGCCACCACCTCCGATTTTGCGAGCAACCTTGAAAAAAAGAACAGAATTTAAAATAAAATGTTTAAAATGATTAATAAAAAAAAACATAATTCGAAATTTGTATTTATTATGAATTATTAAACATTGTTGAATTGAAATGAGAAATAATTAATGAATTTAATTTTAATTTTATTTGTTTTAACTAAGGTTCATCTTTATTTTGAAATATTTTTGTCATGAGCTACTCAATATATAATAATTCATTTACAAAATAATATTTTAAGTGCAGCGATGTTCGATTTTAATTATAAGAAGGTTTCTTATAAAATGAATTAACATTGCAGCATCTTTGAAATATTTTGTAAAAACATTTTTAAATAGTTTATTCATTACCTTCCATCGCTCTTTAACCACATGACCCGGCTGCAATAGATCTTCTGAAGTCATTTTTGAATTGAGAAAATTATTGTTTTGGTTGTTTTGTTCGATACAATAGTTATCGTTGTTATTGCAATGAATATGTAGGTTATTGTTGTTATTTTTTTCAACTGGTCCAGCTTTTCCCGGTGAACCGATTAGAAAAGTGACACGATTTCGGGCATCTAATCGTCTTGGATTAGCGGGAAGTGTTGCAGAACGTTGCAAAGCATTTCCAGGCGGCTTTACATCACTGTTATTGTTGTTGTTGTGGTGTACATCGAGATAATTGTTGTTGTTATTGTTGGTGGCACCGGCATTATTGCCTCTCCTGTAGAATTTAATAATTATATAATACATTTCACGTTAAATTTAAAAGTAGAGTTTTATTTATAAAACCAGGAAATGTACCAAGTTATAAAAATAAATTAGTAATTATAAATCTTCATAAAATATCAAAATTTCACGAACTAGTAGTATTTAGGATAGTCTATTGCGATTTAGGAAGTGCATTTTGGTAAAGAGCGATAAGTGAGATGAAACCATGTGACTTTTCTTTGATAAGTGCTTTAGACAACAGATTCTTCTAGGAATCCAAAATTTTGTATTTACTTTTTTATTCGGTGTAACGAATATACACAATTTTTCTTACTTTTTTCGTCCTTTATGAGCCAGTTAAGGGAGTGAATGATGCTTATAATGAAAATCTGAAACACTTTCATTTAAATCATATAAATCAAAGATTTTTAGAGAGATGTCAGTGGTTGGATGTGAACGTATATCTCTACGTTCGGCATGTCTTTTTTCCGGGAATGTCTCAAGAACCAGAAATATGGACTTCAAATAAATTTTGTTTTACAGATAATAAGATTAAAAGCTAAAAAAGCATACCAATTTAAAACAAGAGTGAAAAATGTTCTCTAATCTATAACCATAGCAACTGCAATTACATTTAATGTTATACATTGCAACGTGATACTAAACGGGTATTACACAATAAAGTTTTTTTTTTTTAAGTGGGCTCCAGGTCAATAAAAGAGGATATTATATTATGATATGCAACTTTTCGAGTATAAATACACTCTTCACCGTTTTGAACGTTGCATATCATATAACATCGTATCTTATTGACCTGGAGCCCAACTTTAAAAAAAAAACTTAATTGCAACGAACTGTTTTTTTATGAATCAAAAAAAAAATTAAAAGAAAGAATATTTTTCAAACAAACAAATCATATTACCTCCAAAATAATTCCATGCATCAAAGAATAGCGTTTCTGACATCAGGTAAAATTTTTGGAAAAACAGAAGTGACAATTTTTTATCAAGCCTATCAAATACTGTTGCAAAATTGGTAAAAAGTGGTTTTCCACTCGAATATCTCGAGAATAAATATGGTAGGTATTAACTTCAAAATTATTTCATTTAATTATTTTGACAAATTTAATTTTTAACTGACGAAAAATGGTTTTCCACTCAAGTATCTTCAGAACGAAGAAAAATATTGATTTCAAACTTTTTGCATCTTTTACAAAATGTTAATAATATTTTGTAAGACTTTCAGAAATATCGAGAGACGATCACGAATGGGAAGTTATTAGTATGGATAAACAAAAATTATGTGCGTACAGTATTGTTGATACATTTCAGGGAAACTTAAGAAGGGATAAGACATTTGTGATCCTTTAATGGCTACATCTTTAAGGTTTTCAAATTCATAATAATTCTGTTAGAGAAAAGTTATAAGTGTTTCTTCACTATAAGAAAAAGAGTAGGTTCCAAAACAAAATTTTCAAAGGATTTGTAAAAGTAGCTACTATTACAATACTCGAAAAATTCGAAACTGAGAAGCTTCAATTGCGATAAGAAAATATTAACAAAGACACTTGAAAGGAGTATCTTTCAGCTTATTAATTCAAATAATTAAGGACCACTTAATGTCAATATAGAAATGCTACTGCTCCAAAGTTTGAGTTGTAAGCTCCACATTGTAACGATCTTAACGTTAATTTAATTCCTTAGTTTCCATTAAAATACGAATTTAATTTGTATTGGATCTAGCTTTATGTTTCACATATCCACTAACTAATTGGTCTTAATTAAAAAAACAATAACAAAAAAGGTACATTAGGAAAGAGGAATCACCCGACATGACAATTGTTTGTTTTTGTTTTAATTAGTTACACACAACCAATGCAAGAGAGGCATACATAAAATAGATCAATGGAGAAGAAAATAGTAAGGAGGCTTTATGTTCTTGAAATGAAATTAGAATAAAAAAAGAAATAATTCACTTTTTTAGTACATACATAGTTTCACTAAAATATATCTAGGAAGGCATTTTGACCTAATTGTAATTGGTAAATTTAAGCAACATTTATCCCAAATTCTAATTTTTTATAGATTAACTTTAATGGCTTACAATAAGTAAGCAGTTTTTGTGGGTGGGAAGAAAGCAAACACTACTTTTTATATTGATTTTTTATTTTTATAAAATTGATTGTTTTCAAATATTTTGATGTTCTTTTATTTATCATTTTTCGCGCTGCTTGATCAGAGGAATTATTTTGATAAAAGTTGGAACCAAATCTATTGACAATACAATAACAATGGTTAAATTTCATTATTAAACAATAAACAAAAATCAGAGGACACTTTCGGACACGTTTTAGATCTAGATATTTGTCTGCATTTAGTATTAGTTTTAGTTAAAGAAAAAAGTAGAACATTTTATTTACATGGATATGATTTTCCTGGAGTGTGCTAGGCATCGCATTTCATAGAGTAGGTATTTTCTTAATAAAGAAGTTATTTGTATGTAATAAATAAAACTAAAAACAAACTTTAATAATACAGATCACAGAACTAAGAGAAATTAAATAAATTGCACTTGCAAGTTGCGTTGCAATTGCAACTACAACTAACGCACACGCACCGCTCCCGTACTACAAAAATAAATTGACAATTGTTGTCAACAAAAATACTCCATTTTGGAGTATTTTTGGTTGTCAATCTCAACCGTCAGTGTCATAGTGACATTTAAAATTTCAGCTTGTAGGGTTCCCACTTTAATAAAACTTTAAGCCTAATACTTAGGTGAACACAAAATTTAAGTTCCCACTTAAGCCAATTACATTGCTTCAGTGCAAATAATAAAATATACATAGGGTTAGAGAATTTTAAGTTCTACCGATGCTTATCAATAAGCTGGTTGTTTAGAGGTAAGAGAATGAAGAAAACAAATCCCATTGCAGCTAACCACAAAAGAGGAATAGTTATTTTTGGGAATATGCAGGAGATAAGCTAAAAATTATTTTGTTTTAACTTTAAGCTCTAGCTAAAATTTAGCTTCAAAACAAAATTATCTCCAAAATTCAGTCAAACTAAAATTTTACAAAGCATTTAGATTTAAGCAGCACTTAAGGTGGCACTTTTGTATATATACATATATTTGAATAGTACTATCATGAAGAGCAACGCTCGACATAACATCTTTTAATGGACTTCCTAAAAATTTCGTTCAACATGTTCTACATGGGGAATGTATTGTGGTGGGGGTAAAAATGAGCGAGAATTCCAATATAAAATAATAAATTTCCAGATTATTAAAAAACAGAAGATAGAGAAGAATGTTTACAAATTCAGCAAAAGTTCGAGGGAGGCATGAAATTACAGTTTTGTTATAATTTATTATTTATATTCTGTATTTCCTCTTTATAATATTAGTGTAGATAATGTGGTTTTTTGATTGGTAGGGAATGAAGAAAATTAAAAATAAAAACACAACAAAACAAAAAAAAAAAAGAATCAGAATATAAACTTTTTGTGGTTGCCAATTTGAAAAATTAACAGCCCAATTCTAAATAAAAATTCCCAGGGAAATATTTCCCTTTTCCCTTCTCGAATTCCTTTGGCTCGAGTTTGTTCCTGACACTTGAGCTGGAGAGTTACGAAAATAAATGTAAGTTTTTCTTTTTTTGCAATAATAATTGATAACATTTCAAATATGTTAAGGTCAAAAACAACAAACAAGGGTCAGCTTCAAATGCTTTTGAATTTTATGGAGGCTCAACGCGATATTGCGTGTGGCTTCCACAACAAAACAAAGGAGGAAGTGGCATTGTTTTGGCAAATGGTGGAAAATGTGCTGAATTCGTGTGGACCACCAAGAAAAACACTAACGGAATGGAAAAAAAGTAAACATTTAAACAAAAATTCAGTAGATTTATTTTTCTTAAAATATATAGATATGTATTTCCATGTACATTGTACATATATAATCATAGGTTTGGAGCAGTGTTGTTCCATGTAGACAAAAAATGTAGTTTACACTATTGTCTACGTGTAGACAATAATTCAAGGTAGACAATTCATCATTGTCTACATGTCAATGTAGATAATGTAGACAATCAATTTTATTTCAATTTTTCAACTTTTTTTTTCTTCTTAATCATATAAACAAAACAAATTTGTATTATTTGAGTCTTTCACTCTGCATTTTGTATTTATTTAAACAAAAATAAAAAATCTTAAATGCTTATGTATTTCATAAATATAATGAGAAGCTAATTCATTTTCGTCTTCGACGTCCTCATCAGAACAATAATATTGATTATCCTCGATTCTCAATGAATAATAAAGATGAAGGAGTTTCTTCGATCGTTCAAAATTCAAGTGGTTTCTCGACATGGAATGAACACACGACAAACTTGAAAAAACTCTTTCGATTTGAGCGGAAGAGGCTGGAATAAGAATAAGTTTTTTTGCCAAATTTGCCAGATTTGGATGTTTTATAGAGGCCATATTCCAAAAAACAATTGGTTTTTTAATATCTTTTTCAGCTGCCTCCTACAGAGAATGCGTCAGATTCAATTTGATCGATTTTAGTAAAATAAAAATACTAACACAGCTATTTAAAACATAAACATAATTGTTGTCAACATCGTTTGAAAGAGAGATAGACGACATCTTACAATTAACATTTGTCAGTTATAAATTTAATACAAAAGCACAATTTTTTACTACCGTCTCAGAGTTTTGAATGCCGGAGCTCGAGCTTAGATCACTGTCATCAATAAAAACAATCATAGAAACATCACCGGATTCAGATGCCGCAGGTGATTGGGGTGGTTTGCAGGCATACCTTTCCCAATTGAATGTTAAAGCATATGGTTAATAAATAACATGATTTTATGGTTTATCTAATACGTTTCCATATTTACCTGTGACTTCGCAGACGGCTTTCTGCAGTGTTATGTACATTTTTATTGCACACTGTGCAATATGCTACATATTTGTTGTTGGATTTCATTAAAAGGAAACCCAGTTCATCAAAAGCTTTATTTTTGCGTCGACCAGACATAATTTTATTATCAAAGAACTCAATTTTTCTATATTTAATTGAAATCAAACACGCACCTTTTCTAAATAGAAATAAACCTTGCGAAAGAACAATCAAGAATGACAGATTAGAATGAAATATCCTCATTGTCTACATTGTCGACTTCATTGTCTACATTGTCGACATTGTCTACATTGTTGACACAATTGTCTACGTAGAAAGGTAGACAATCAAAGTCGACACGTAGAGGAACAACACTGGTTTGGAGTGATCAGAAAAAATATGTTCAATCAAAGGCGGCTGCGAACCTGAAAGCAAGGAATGGGACTGGTGGTGGACCAAATAAGGAGCAACCTTTTTCGGACTACGAACAGCCCATCTGTACCCGTGGCATTATGGTTAGTGCGTTGGACTGTCATGCCAGAGGTCTTGGGTTCAATCCCTGCCTATGCCATCTAAAGTTTTTTTCACGGGTACTGCCTCTTGCGAGGAATTGACAAATTCTCCAAAAGTAATTCTTGTCATGAAAAGTGCTTTCCCAAATTATCCGTTCGGATTCGGCTTAAAACTGTAGGTCCCTTCCATCCCTGACAACAGTACTCGCACACAGGAATGGTTGAGAGTTATCAGTCACTAGGCCCTAGTTCTCAAACGGACTGTTGCGCCACCAACAGCCCATCTATGATTTGATTGGAATGAAAGAGTCCGTAGAAGGTGTTCCTGCAACAACGTTTGGGCTGGATGCAAGGAAAAGAAAATCGAGTAAAGAAAATTAAGAGCCAGCAAAAAAAGTGACCATTTCCTCTCCATCCCCAACTTGAATTTACAAGTACTTAAAACCATTGAGGCAACTCCAGAGAGTTCGAACTGTCCCTCAAGGATCTTCTAACAACCCTTGGGCTTTGATGTTCTTCTAACTCCTCTTCAAACAAGATTCTTGCTGCAATACTGAACATTTTTTAATTTAATTTACTTATATGTATGTATATGCATTTATTTATGCATAAATATCAATTTCAAAATGTTTGTTTTCCTTTTCTGAAACTTTTGTACACCTACATTCTTGTGTTAAATACTTCGGAACAGCTGTTTCGAACATACAAAATTTTCATTCCCGAGTTCGAAGGGAAAAACTGTCTCCCGGGGAATTCGGAATAGGAGAATTTTACTCTCGGGAGAACAAGTCTAGCGGGGAATTGTTTTCTCCGGGAATATTAACAATTGGGCTGTAAGATTTTCTTTACTTTAAATATTTTTAAACAATGCATATAATAGTGCGAACATATTTATTTAGTTTTCTTTTAGGGATAAACAATATTAAAAGAAGGACTTATACAAGATACATTAACTCCAGAAATTTCACGAGAAAATTCAAATGTTATTAAATTCCCATAGGAAGTTATTGTAATCGGTCCGGTTTATCAAATTGAAAATGTTGACATTTCTCTACGTTTCAAGGTCCCTAGAGTCTAAATAAAAGATTTTTAGAGAGATGTATGTGCCTTGTGTACGTACGTTCATGAATCCGTAAGTTCGGGAACTTTTTTTCGTCGTCCATAGCTCAAGAACCAGTGGAGATATCGACTTCAAATAAATTTTGTTATACAAATAATAATGCAGAAAGATGCAGAAAGGACTCTCAAAGAAATTGAGTGGGTGTTTTTGTTACCATAGCAATTAAAAAAAATGAACCAATGACGCTAGCGACTTGAATTAAATTTTATATTTTACCAAATTGTCTCCAAAATTATTTTATGCAACGAAAAATAACGTTTTTGACAACTGGTAACATTTTGAGAAAAATCGAATTGACCTAAAAAAACAATACTAAAACTTGGTAAAAATTTACTTTCAACTCAAATATCTTTTCAAAAATTAAAAACATTGGCTTCAAACTAATTTTATTTCACAGAAAATATTATTTACGACATTCAACTAGTTTTTTTTTTTAAATCCAACAGTCATTTAAAAAAAAAATTATAATCTACAAAAAATAGTACGCAAATGATACTAAAATTGGTAAAAATTGGTTTTTGACTAAAAATGTTTGCCAAACGTTTTCGCCGTGTAGTGAATAGCGCACACGAACAAGTTCGGCGAACATGTGCGTCGTTTATGCCCACCTTTACATGCATTCACGGACTAAAAAACAAGATGCAAATTAAGAGATTTGCTAAAATAAATTTTGTTCGGTAAGAAGGGTACCAATGGAGTTTTCAGATAATACAGGTTTCTTATGGTAGGTACCTGAATCGGATTGAAAATGGATTTCGCGATCTCACTAGACGAGGTGGTTTAAATCGAGAATTTGTATGCATAGCTGAGCCGAAGAGTTGAAGAATTCACAATTTTGTCATAGTGTGTTTGTGTAATAATTGTTTTCCATTTTTTTTGTTAGCATAAGCTTCATTTTACTATCGCTAATGACTCATAACAATGGCACAAACACACTTTCTTATAAGTCCAGGAAAATTTTAGTCAGTTGGAAAAAATTAACGATAAATCTAAATTTTCGTTGAGAGTCTTATTTAGACGTCCTTAACACTCTCTAAACAATCTACTAGTGTCAGACCGGAGCAACAAAATATACATAGGGGATTCACATTTTTTGTAAATAACTTCCGTTTTTTTTTTAACTCAATTTTACACAAATAAGAATGTAAGTAGTACCCGTAGCGTGCGTTGGACTGTCATGCAAGGGGTCTTGGGTTCAATCCCTGCCTAGGTGGCGCAACAGTCCATGAAGAACCAGGGCCTAGTGACTTACAACTCTCAACCATTCCTGTGTGCGAGTAATGTTGTCAGAGATGGAAGGGACCTACAGTTTATATGCCGATTTCGAACGGCTAATTTGAGAAAGCACTTTTCATGACAAGAATTACTCTTGGAGAATTTGTCAATTCCTCGCAAGAGGCAGTACCCGTGAAAAAAGTTAGGTGGCACAGGCAGGGATTGAACCCAAGACCCCTTGCATGACAGTCCAACGCACTAACCATCACGCTACGGGTACTAAACATCAATTCCTTATCTTATTTTATCATAAGTTCTCAAAATAGTTTTTTCACATGCATTTTAGAATTTCAGTTTGTCAACATATTGAAATCAAAAAGTTTTATAAGTACCGAAATCTTATTAAAATCCATCAGTTCACTTAAATTTTAATAAGAATAATAATTCGTCAGAGTGAATCATTCAACTTTTGCTTTATGAGTTACCCGGGTAATCAGGTATTGGAGTAGGCGCATAACTGGGCAGACAACAACTTGAACAGCAACTACAAAACACGACCTACACTTGAAGCTTGAATTGTATTTAACTTTATAAAAAGTCATGGCTTGTCGATAATGATAACAATTGACAGGTTCAAACGCAGCAGTCAAATGCAAATTTAGAGGAATGCAACATTTTCGCTTTTTTGGTGTCAATAATCTCAAATTTGTAACTTTTCTTTACTAACCCTTACATTATTTATTGTTGATAATGTAGAAAGAACCAACATGCATTTTTGTTTACAAAAAAAACTCCATCAAATTGTATTTTATATTTGACTGGGGATCCTTTTACACAGAGTTAGGGGCCGATTGTAGCTATCATTGGTTTTAATCATTGAAACCAATAGTTGGAATTTTGTTTGGCAGGCCGCTGATAGCGATAATTAAAAATGTGTGCTATTAAAACAAATTTCTTGATTGAAATACACCGACAAATTTTTACTGCCAGAAATCTGTCATTGGATTAGTGTGAAATTGGAACACAAATCAGTGGAAATATTCGTTTCACTTTTGAACATAGAAGTATCAGCTGTTCGGGAATATCAATTTCGGGAAGAGTACGATAACTTTGGCGACAAAGTTTAATGACGGATTTGTATAGAACTATGAGAGGGGGGGTCTATCTCCCCCCGTTTAGGCGGTAGGGGCAATTTAAAAAATATGTACATTAAATGGAAAAAAAATAATTAAAAAATAACGGTAATACTTACAATTAAGTATTATACCTTTTTTTAAAGCCAACATTTTTGTCTATTAGCTTTTTAAATCAAGTCAAAACTATGCACAGTTTTTGAAAAAAATTGTTTTAAACTAAAAATGTATGCAAACAAAATTTAAAAAAAAAGGGTTGAAGTGTAGTTTTTCAAAACTTTCAAATTATCTACTGTTTTTTTAGAATTTATTGCTCTTATTTGCTTTTGATCAAAAACTGAAAACTAGATGACTTTATGTCTTCTAGTTCTTGAGAAAATTGAAAATTACCAAAAAAATATTTTAATTAAATTGCTTTTTCCTTACTTAAGTATTAACGTAGTCTTATTTTGATAGTAATAATCGAATATGGATTAAGATACACCTAGGGTAAATTAATTTTTCTTAAATCCAGCTTATTTAAATGCAAAAGAAACTTTGCATGCACCCCATCTTGCACCCACCGAAGCTTGCCCCCTCCTCACCTTGCACGCACTCCAACTTGCACCCACCCCAAATCCTATAGTGTTCCCTAGCAGGGGGGTTGTAGGGGGTTGCATGTCCCCCCTTACAGATCCCACTGTTGCATACACCTAAACTCGCACACACCTTACTGTTGCATACACCCAAACTCGCACCTACCATTGTTACTATCAAAATAAGACCACTCAAGCAAAAAAAAAAGAATTAAATTAAAATAGTAGTTGTGGTTATTTTCAATTTTCTCAAAAACTAAAAGACATAAAATTATCTAGTTTTCAGTTTTTGATCAAAAACAAATAAGAGCAATAAATTCTGAAATAAAAACAATGGTAGATAATCTTGAAGTATTGAAAAATTACACTTTAAACCTTTTTTTTTTAACTTTTTTTACTCAAATTTTGAGTTTAAAATTAAATTTTTCAAAAACTACGCATAGTTTAGACTTGAATTAAAAACTGGCTAATAAACTGGCTTTAAAAAAATGTATAAAACTTAATTGTAAGTATCACCGTTATTTTTTAATTATTTTTTTTCCATTTTAAATAATAATTTTTTTAAATTGCCCCTACCGCCTAAATTGGGGGAGATAGACCCCCCTCCCATAGTAAAAAATGCTTGTATTAAGACACTCTACCAAAAACCGTTATTATATCTTGGCGCCAAAGGTATCGTACTCGTGCCTCAATTTCCGTCCTAAAAATAGGAAAAATATATTTGTAGCGAAAAATAAATGCGCAATTAAACTTTTTTTTTCTCAAATAACATTCTTTATTTGATTTCTGATAAATCAGTACATGATTTTTATTTCTAATCAAAAGAAAACACCATCAAATATCTATTCAAACTAATTTTCCGGATTGATTTCGATGATAGCTATAACCGGCCCCTAATGCTATTCAACTTTTAGTTTAATGAAAAAACATGATCAGCGGGTAGTAAGAACACTTTACTTTACTTTACTTTACTTTACTTTACTTTACTTTACTTTACTTTACTTTACTTTACTTTACTTTACTTTACTTTACTTTACTTTACTTTACTTTACTTTACTTTACTTTACTTTACTTTACTTTACTTTACTTTACTTTACTTTACTTTACTTTACTTTACTTTACTTTACTTTACTTTACTTTACTTTACTTTACTTTACTTTACTTTACTTTACTTTACTTTACTTTACTTTACTTTACTTTACTTTACTTTACTTTACTTTACTTTACTTTACTTTACTTTACTTTACTTTACTTTACTTTACTTTACTTTACTTTACTTTACTTTACTTTACTTTACTTTACTTTACTTTACTTTACTTTACTTTACTTTACTTTACTTTACTTTACTTTACTTTACTTTACTTTACTTTACTTTACTTTACTTTACTTTACTTTACTTTACTTTACTTTACTTTACTTTACTTTACTTTACTTTACTTTACTTTACTTTACTTTACTTTACTTTACTTTACTTTACTTTACTTTACTTTACTTTACTTTACTTTACTTTACTTTACTTTACTTTACTTTACTTTACTTTACTTTACTTTACTTTACTTTACTTTACTTTACTTTACTTTACTTTACTTTACTTTACTTTACTTTACTTTACTTTACTTTACTTTACTTTACTTTACTTTACTTTACTTTACTTTACTTTACTTTACTTTACTTTACTTTACTTTACTTTAATTTACTTTACTTTACTTTACTTTACTTTACTTTACTTTACTTTACTTTACTTTACTTTACTTTACTTTACTTTACTTTACTTTACTTTACTTTACTTTACTTTACTTTACTTTACTTTACTTTACTTTACTTTACTTTACTTTAATTTACTTTACTTTACTTTACTTTACTTTACTTTACTTTACTTTACTTTACTTTACTTTACTTTACTTTACTTTACTTTACTTTACTTTACTTTACTTTACTTTACTTTACTTTACTTTACTTTACTTTACTTTACTTTACTTTAATTTACTTTACTTTACTTTACTTTACTTTACTTTACTTTACTTTACTTTACTTTACTTTACTTTACTTTACTTTACTTTACAGAGAGATCCCTCTTGACTTACTTTCCAATCAACTCTTCAAAAAAGTTGTCTTGTCATCATGTCATCACAATAATCATTGTCTTCTTTTAATGCCTTGTTATTGAAAAAGGTCAAAAATGACAGCTGAATGCATTTTTCAAAAAGAAGTTAAGATTGCTGAAAGTAGGAATTTAGAGACACTAATTTACTAAAAAAAAAACTAACAAAAATTAATAATGTACGTGATTTTTTGTTGGAGTGGAATTAAAATTTAGAGTACATAAACTCAGCATTTTGCATAGCTTACAAAACAATCGCTTATTCTAAATGTAAGAATTTATTTTTCTTTAATGTAATCATCAGAGATCTTGTAGAACACCCCACCTGTTTCGCAGATCTTGGTACTTGAATTTAAAATTCATCCAAAGAAAAATAGGTCAATATAAAAGTGGACGTTGATGTCACTTTTTGTCAGATAGTTTTATAAAAAAGACAATTTAAACATTGAATGCAATGCCTATTAATAATATTTAAATAAAAGAAATCAATCAAACATAAACACACAATACACATTTTCTATTCTGACATTTGATAATGTCAACCTATATATTGTATTTTTAACAATGGAAATGCCTGCCAGGATAAGTTTTGCTTAAAAACAGACTACTAAGATTGCCAGTGTATGAAATGCACAAGTGTCGCCCACACAAAAAATAAATATATCCATAACAAAAAGGTTTGCCGCACTTGAACAAATAAAGCTCCAAATCCCTTTTCCTAATTACTAATTAAAAAAAGTAATCTACTTGCTATATAAGAAGCGATTACAAAATCCTAATAAATTTATTCTAAAACAGGCGAGGCTCCTTTCAGGCACACCTTAAAAAATATAAAGGACAACAGAAGCAAAGGTGCAATAAGAGTATGATTTTCATTATTATCCCTTTTAATGCATAACAAAATAGTTAATTTCTACAAAATAATATACAGGTAGATGACAAAAAAAAATGTTAAGTGTTTGCATTATAATTTTTATTTAAATTTTCAGAAAAAAGGACAATTGTTTTTACTTCAATACACTTGGCTTTTGTGTGGGTGATAGTAACATTAATCATCGTTACGGATAGGATGAACTTCAGAAATTACTCATCATCTTACGCTCTTTTTGAATTATGTCAGCAATTTTATTCTTTGGTATTCCTTTGAAGGAATAACTTATTTCTTGTATAAAAACTTTTTGTTATTCTTACCTTGAACCCAATTTTATTGTTAGTGTTTTGGTGTCCTGCTTCCCGTTGTTAGTTATCAACAAATCACAAACAACTAAATAGTATTGCTTTTACAAGGATTTCACAAAAAAGACAAATTCCTTTGGATTTTCTTCTTTCTCACTTTATAGCTAAAATTCTAGGAACTTTTTCTTTGCACAAAATCAAATTCTCATATGCGCATGACTGTCATGTAATAGAAAGTGTAACCGTGTTTCTTTTTTCTTTATGCTTAAATACTAATCTCCGAATAGTTAATAAAGTCGACCTGTTTATCTAAAAAAAATATTGAGTTCCATTTTTATTACTTCTACTGTCACTTTTATGTCAAAAATAGAATAGACAAAAGACAAAAAAGTCAAGTGAACCAGCATTCAAAAAACTGTATTGTCATTTTAAAGAATTAAGAAATGAAAAACATAAAACGGCATTTTGACAACCACTTTTCCAAAACAATTTTCACAGTTCTTCACGCAGCAGTGTACAATTTTCAATCTTGTGTATCCTTTATGTGTTTAATACATTTTGTATTGTTTTCTGTTTAGATGCAGGGAAAGCCTAGTTTTATGCAATGGTTATACATATATGAAAATGTCTTCAATTCAAGTTCAAAAACTTTTCCAGACTTATTTGATATTTAAATTGATTTTTTTATAACATGGGCAACTTTTGCTGTTTTTCTCTAAATCACAAGAGTCAAAGACAGGATATTTTCTAGCACTTTATTCAAAAACTAAACATACCTACAAATCTTAACTCTATAAACACCAAAAGACAAATCTAAAATAAAACTAAATTGGTTTATTAAATAATAAATCGATTAACAAAACAGAAACTGCTTGACCACCAACACCAGCACTAATTATTTAAATAAAAAAAACTAATACAAAACTAGGATTATTCTTCAGTGTTCTTAAATTATTTAATATGATTGAAAAAATATGTTACTCGTGCCCGCGCCCAGAGAGTTTTACTTCAGAGAGTTTCTGATGTATTCTTATATTGGGGAAAACTAGAGTTCACCTGTCTTTTCAAAAAAAAAAAAAAAACTATAAAATAACCGTAGTACACAACATATTATAGAAATGCATGGGCAGGCCATTATTTGACATATCCCCCATCATCAACATCATAACGTCAGCTTGAGGGAGCTTTTTTGAAGTACGCATGTACTTGTTTTCTTTTGCTCTGAATTTTATCATCATACTCCTTTTATGATGGATGCCCGTGTGAGAGTATTGGGGTAAAGAGGTTTGATGATGAGTCGTGCGCCGCTGCCGTATAATGATACCTTGGCTGTAACTACTCTATTCGTACACAAAATAGTTTTAGTACCTAAAAAGCTGAATTTTTCTAAAATTAACTTTTAGTACTCCCACCCATAAACAAAAACGAAAATTCAAGTAAATGAACATGAAATTAAAGAAATGAACACAATTGTCACATTTCTAAAAATCTGAAAATTTGTCTTGAAACAATTTATCAAACAAGTCATCAAAAAACACTCTAGTAAAGATATAAATCCTCGGTAGCCATATTTGTTTGCCTACAAGCTAAACCGGAAACTGGCCTCATAAAGTATTTCTTAGTGTGCGTGTAATTTCTCCTCTAATTTATGAAATTTCCCCTAAAAACTCAGTAATTGTGTCTATGATGCGTGAAAACACGTCAATTTTTCTCGTTGAATTCGTCCACATTACAAATACAACAATGTAAACAAATGGGTTTTGGAGGGTGATACGTACGAAGGATTTATATCTTCATATAGTGTTTTTGAAGTCATCCAAAAACGTGAATTCAACCGATTGTTCCCCGTTTTTAAAAGCTCTTTCTCAGTAGACATCATGGAATTCAAGCGCATTATCTACGAGAATAAAATTGATTTTTCTTGTAAAATCAAACTTATTTTCTTCCCAATATTTTAATATTCAATTACAGCTTCTCCCTAAACCTTAATATATACATACTTATATCTTAATGATTAGAATTCTAAACTATTGAGTTAGTTTTCAATCTTAAATGTCAATCAAGTTGGTAATTTTAATTTAGAAATGTTTTTTATAATAAATGTAATGACGTCTTGTAAAAATAACCACTAAGCCATGTGTAGATAATGGACATATGTACATACATAACTAAAAAACTAAAAGCATTCTAGGTATTCTACTAATTTATAATTGGAATATTGTACCTATTGTACGACAGCCTAATGTTGGGTCGATTAATTGTGTTGCCAACCGCAAAATTCGAAAACGGCTTGACCCATTCGAATGTTTTTCTTTTTATGCTATAATTCACAAGGAAGTATACAATAATATGAATAAAGAAAAAAAAACTTTTCCCATTTGACACCAATCAAAAGAAAACAAAAGAGGGTTAGGATTATTTTTTTTAGTACCTGAACATTGAGATGGGTGCGTTCAATAGGCTATCATTGATAGGTGCTTATTTTAGGTACCTTATTGAACGAGCATAAAAAACATCAGCTGCTCATAAAATTTTGAAATTCAAAATTATTGTAAAATGAAATGTTCAATGGACAATCCTAATAATTCAATGGATTCGTCAAGCGATAATAAATTGGCAGTTGAGTAATAATAATTATAAAATAAACAAAATTTAATTCAATCTCTAACCCGGCGGGAAAAAATATCTATCTGAGAATGAACGCAGTCATTGAAGTTGATTAAGCTGTGTGGATATGCCTTCCCTCTCGGTAGTAAATGTTTTGCCTGTCATCTATGTATATAAAACCACATATTTTTATATATATAGTTCTCATTTAATATAAACCAAATAGGTTTTATTATTTTGGAATTTTTAAACAGAGACGCAAATTTATCTCATTTATCCGCTCTATATACTTTGAGAATAAACACAAATGGCTGCGTTCATACTCAGACAGACAGGGTAACAGGCTACATTCAATCTCAGCCAGACAGAGTAACCGAACACTTTTTTGTTAGTGTTTTACGTGTAAAAGAACAGCTGATTCAAAAATCTGAATTGTCAAAAAAGGAATCCAAAGCTTTCCAAGAATTTCTGGTATTTATTGATATCTGACAGAAGAGCTTTAGTTGATTAAACATATGTATGTATGCATATGGTTGAATTTGAAGGAACCCGAAAATTTATTTTGAATTTGTATGTTTTTTGGTAAAAATCGGGTGAATTATTAAATTATCTATTAAAATTTTATTTTACTATAATTTTGTAACTCGAAATCTAAATTTTTGTCATCTTTTTGTGAACAACAACTACAGCTATCTCAATTTAGGTGTCCAACTCGTTTAATGATGTATCTAAAAATCCCCATATTCAGGAAAACGTATCCAACACGAGATTGAACGCAGCCAATAAAAAGTGTTTTTTCTTTTTGTAAATATAAGAAAATGTGATTTGAACAAAACACAGCCGATTTTCTGATTCAAATTTGATAATTTGATTCATCAATTGCATTATGAAATATGCTAAATGGATATCAAAACATTTTAGTATTTTTCTGGCTAAACAAGTATACGAGTATGGAGGCGATTTCGGTGAAAAGTTAATCGTGCGATTTAACGCCTCTAGACTTTTTTTTGTATGTTAAGGCTCATGTTTAAAGCGACAAGCTCGGTTCGATTAACGCACTTGAAACCAGCATTGAATAATTTATGAGGTACTGGATGGACCATTCAAATCGCAGCAGTGACCAACATTTCTATGAAATAATCTTCAAACATGAAATTATATCGATTCAATGCATTTTTTGAATGGTAATGCTGCCCCTGTTAGTCAAATATGTGAAGTTTAGGTCCTGATACATTTGCATGTTGCATGCATTAAAGTTTAACCAAACACAATTAAGAGACTCTAGTGTTTTTTTTTAAACAAATATTTAATATGGAATCAAACTGTAAACATTGAAATGTTGTGTTTTATTGAACAGTTTTTGTTTTTTGAAAAAGAGAAGAAAATGCTGTCAATTAATTGGATAAACCATCTCGAAAGATATATAATAGAAAGGATAATAAAGAAAGTGCTGGAAAGGAATTTTTCCATACAAATTTAACGGAACTATAAAATAAACCGTTCTAAAAGCATCTGCTGTTGAAAAATGTGTTGAGAATCAAGGGCGGATCCAGATTTTTAAATCAGGGGGGTGGTAGTTTCACCCCTGAACATCAAGACGAGGTTTTGGGCACCGCTTAAAAATGTTCTGTAAAGTAGGCTAGCAAAATTAATATGCCATTAGGTGTATCTTAAACTAACAATTACATATTTTAAGAGCTTAATTAACAATTCTAGTTCTTAGATTTTCTAGATTACTGTTTTGCAGCAACGTAAGTATGGTCTAACTATTTAATTTGGACGACTTCTTACATATGAAAGCATTTCAAGATTTCAACAGTTTTCTAAAAATTACATAAATACATAAGAGCTTAAATACAATAGTTGAGGGTGGTTTTGGGTGCATGAAGAAATGTTAGAAAAACTAATATATTCTGTTCTTATTAAAATTAGGTGGGGCAACAGTCCATTGAGATAGAAGGGACCTACTGTTTTAAGCCGAATCCGAACGGCTAGTTTCAGAAAGCACTTTTCATGAAAAGAATTACTCTTGAAAAAAGTACCCGTACCCGTGAAAAAAACTTTAGATGGAACAGGCCAGGATTGAACCCAAGACCTCTGGCATGGCAGTCCTACACACTTTTTTTTTATAAATTAAATTTTTATTAATTCATTCTTAAAATTATCTTAAAGCTTGACAAAAATTCATAAAACTAGCCTAATTAACCCCAACTTACAACTAACTTACTGGTCCCATACGGACACTCTAAGTTAAACAATAATACTTAATTCTAATGCCTTTCGGCCCAAAAATCTATTCTACTTTAATTCAATTTTATTTATTTTTTTAAAATTAAAAAAAAAACTAACATCAATGTCTTTTTTTACTTTTACTTGAAAACTACTAAAAAAAAGGTCATTAATATAAAACTTAAAAATAACTTAAACGACCTATTCTACCTATAAAGTACTTAAAACTAGAATAACCACAGCAGCAAATCTAACTATCTAACATTTTTTGTTTTCTTTTTTTTCTTACTCATGTTTTTAATTTATTGTTTTTTTTTTTAATATTTTTTTTAAATTTTTTTTTTATTTTTGTAATTTTTTTGTGTGCCACCATGCCTATTCTACTTAAAACTAAGCATTAAAGCTATAAAAGCAGTATGTAAGCCGGTCAAGGCTTAAAACCCCATCCCGACTACCCACTATCAAGTGCCGATTGAAGCCCCCAAAACTGGTTCTCCTGCTTCGCCCTATCGGTCCCTTTCGGACACAGCCCTACTGAACCGAAGGAGCTTTGCTCCACCTTGTGCCATGACGTCTCGATTGCACAAGAGTCGCCTATCCACGGTTCTTCATCAGACGTGGTAGATTAGAGGACGCGACCTCCACTGGGCTATCGATTACTTGCATTGGCACACTGCCTTCTGTTGTGTGAAACACTATTCATGGTTTCACACCAAACCATAACCCACCTCAATTTATGTTTCATGTTCAAGGCCAATGTCAGCACCAGAGTATTCGAAATGATAAACAAACATTTAATTGCTTGGTGCATGACATAAATCAAAACAAACACCTGGTTGACGATTCAGTAACCCGTATACTGAAGCGTCATCAGAATTTTGTAACAAAAAGATTGCGGCCAAATAATGAACTGAAATGAACTTTGCGAATGCACTAAATGCTGACGCAATATAAATAAAGTAAAAGAAATATGTGTGTCATATAAAATAAAATACAATAAAAAGAAATATGAATAATAAATATAATAAAGAAAATAAATAGGTAATAGGCAAATTGTTCTGATGAAATAGATTATGAAATTAACGATTAAGAAATTAATGTTAAGTGACATAGTTTTAATTTAGCAATGTAAGGTATTATTAGGTATAAATAGTTGGTAAGATTTAGCAGTAAGTCAATTGTAAAATTGTGAATTGTAAATTGTGAATTGTAAATTGTAAATTGTAAATTGTGACGCCCTGTTCATTTGAGCTGAAACATAAATTGTGAATTTTCCCACCGCTATCACCAGGAATAAACTAGTAAACTTAAAAAGGTACTTTATATTGTTTTAATCACTATCTTGGTTTCAGGAAATCGGCGCTTTGACGCCTAGTTCTCTGGCTTGGGAAGCCTTTAAAATATCCCAACTATAGGAATATAAATAAAAAGAAATATCTCATTAAATGCATACATAACATTGGCGCAGCCGGTAGGATGGTGAGTCGGGTTGGAGTTGAAACAAAGACTTAAAAACCTGAAGACTACTCCACTTCAGGAGCACCATCAGTACCTACATATAAACTAATGTGTTATAATGAGATATTTCGAATGCCCAATTTCATAAACAGCTTTTATACAGTTAAAAGGATTTTAAACTGTAAAATGGGATAGTTTGGTTTCACGAAGCCTTTATAAGCTTTTAAACACCTTTTAAAACTAAATGCCCATCTTTGGCTCATTAAATTTTAAAAGTGTCATTTAAAAATTAATATTACAGTTGATACATACATAGCTGATGTTTTGTAAAATTTGTGTTCTCAATACTTGGAGATACAAAATGAATAGGTAAACAAATTCAACATTGCATTTATAATACCATTTTTATGATTTTAATTTTTAATTAGAATATTAGATTGGTCATCTTCACTTGAAGAAGATTTTCATACTTTATTTCTGAACGACACGCGATTTTTGATTTTGAAGAAGTTTTCATTTTTGTATTTTGCGATTCTTGTCATTTATTTCAACATATAATGCTTTCTCATTTTTTCTCACACAATTCGATTAATAGAAAGAAAAAAAAGGGGGTTTAATAAAAATGTTTATATAATAAAAAAAAAAAAAACACAAAAAATTCTTTTATTTTTTTTTCTTCTGTGCTTGCCGATGGGTTGCATTCTTTTCTTTATCGGGTTGTTTTTTTTGTTGACAATTTGGATCTTTTATAGTTTCTCGTAATTTTCTTTTCCTCCTCTTTCGGTTTATGGACTCCAATCCAAATCAGATCGAGGAATTGCTGGATGAAATTCGGCAATTAGAAAGGGAAAGAAAGGATCAAATACAGGAGATAAAGAACTTTAACACTACCCTGTTAAGTGAATTAAAATCACTCGTGGGTAAAGAAGTTTATCACCTGCATTTTGATCAGATCAGCAAACAGTGGGGACAACTCAATAGACTTGAGACCACTGACGCTATCCTCTCTATCTATATAGATGCCGTAAAAGGGCAACAAGAGGAACGGGAGATTAGACTAATAGATTTCAAAGACGAAATCAAAAATCTGAAAAAGATTCAAGCCAAATTAATAAATAACCAACTCGAGGCTGAACAGACCAACCATCACGCAGAGGCAACTATAGCCAAATTAGAGAAACAGGTGACTACTCTTGAGTCGAAAAAGGAGGAAGTTGACCTAGCTCTTAGCTCTTACAAAGCTAAAGAATCTGATTTGACTAGTGTTGTTAACAAATTCAAGGAACAAAATTTGGTACACATCAGCCAGATTGACTTTCTTAAAAGGGAAGTTGAACAATTAAGAGAAAGGGTAAACACCCCTTCCAAAAATACCTGTTTATCAATGTCATTATCGGCAGAAATAACAGAAGCAAACACTCCCAAGAAAAATCTGATTAACAAATCTAAAATCAAACTGGCTGAACAAAAAACCTTTACATCACCAAAAATGTCTCTTGGATTTGAGAAACTGTTAAAACTCTCCCAAGGTATCCCAGAATTTTCTGGAGGTACCGACGCGAGAATTGCACAAAAACTACAAACATTTCTTACGTGCATTAAGCCTATTATAGAGCATATCCCGAATGAAGATGAAAAACTCTTCTTGCAAATTCTCCAAACTAAATTAAGAGAAGATGCACTCGATTTAATTCAAACCGCCAAACCCAAAGATTTTAAAGAATTTGAAGACACACTCAATCGGGCTTATCTCCCAATCGAAGACTATAACGATTTGGTGAATTGCTTAATCACCAGTCGGCAAAGTCAATTCGAAACTTTGAATGTCTTCATAAGCCGAATAAGGCATTCTTTAACTCAATGTCGAGAGGCGGCGGAGATAAAATATGGAGACAATGCAGAGATAGTAAAAACTCAGCTATCCGATTTTGCGAAGTCAGCATTAGCATCAGGGATCTCCAATAAACAGTTAGGCCAATATTTATTCACGTTGGAAAATAAGAGTTTTGAGGAATTGGTACGCACTGCTCTAAGCATGGAGAAACATGTGCAAAGAACCGAAACAACCCCCATATTGTCATGTAATGCAGCATTTATGACAAAAGAGGTTAAACCTGTTCATACCATTCCAGCAGTTTCACCAGCAAGCACAGGACAGAGTAAAATCAACATTGTCTGTAGTTTCTGTAACTTACAGGGTCACACCTACAGTGAATGTTTGAAACGTCTCAACACTCCTATTTGCCAAATCTGTAAACTTTACGGACATGAAGCCGCAATTTGCAGACGCAAAACTAACGAGAGTAATTACAATAGTAATAACAACTACTCGAACAGGAGCGCAGACATTAATAAAAATTATAACGACCGTAGAGGTAATACCCAAAATAGGTATTACAATAATAACAATCAATACTCTCAATACCAACAAGGAAGCTCAGAACAGCGAAGGAATAACCCTTTTAGAACAGGTTCTCAAAACCTTAGTAATAATTCAAATAATAATAATAGTAATAGTAATAGTATTAATAACAATAATAATAGCAATAATGCACAAACAAGGGTAAATCACATGTCAACGCCATGTAGTTGGTGTGGAAGGTACACCCACACAGTAGACCAATGTCATTTTAAAAGTAATTGGCAAACAAAACAATCGGGAAACTCCCAATAGTCGACCGAAAGCTCCCCGAGTCGACTCTAAATAATATAAAAAGAAATGACGGGCAAAAAATTTTTAGGAATAAAATTAATAAATCACCTCATATTTCTCTACCCTCAATTAATATTGAGATTGAGTTGGAAAAGAAAAAACTGGTACAACTATTAGTAGATACAGGATCAGAGGTCAGTCTTTTAAAAAGGAGAGTTATTGATGATATCAATTCATTAAACTCACAGAAAAAACTAACCATTAATACGCCTTGTGGTGTCGGTTATACATTAGGAGAGTACAACGGTACCATGCTTATACCTTCATTACCTAATTGCGCATTTCAAGTAGTGGAAAATGACCTAGCCATCCCTGGCGATGGAATTCTAGGGTATAACTTCTTAGGTAACTACTGTAACGTAGACGGACCTAACAAATTATTAACATTTCCAAAACTACTGACGCAAGATTCAAGGGAATACAGCATACCACTGTTCGATTCTTACAAATCCGAAGAATATGAGTCAACCATTTCGCATAATGGATGCTGTTACACGGAAAATCACTCGCATGTGACAACCGACATTAGTCAGCAAGCTCATATGGACCAAAAACAAAAGGCAGGGCAAGACCTAGGTTCATCTTTAATTACTTACGCTGTTTCATCTCCCATTCCACCTCGCAAAGTGAATACAGGAGAAGGGACTATAAAGGCTAAAGTAAATGACTTAAAAGTTAATACGCCAGATTCAAAATCAAAAAAGCGCACAAAACTTAAAGTCAATAAAAAAAAGAAACCCAGAACTAAACCCAACAATGCAATCATTTCCAAAGAATGTGGGGAGAATAAAAAATTAAATAAAAATACAATAAATAAAATCGCTGACAACAAAAAATCGGCACAGAATTTAAATATGACACTGCAAAAAACAGGTCAACCTATAAAAATAAACATTATTTATATGATATCATTTTGTCTTCTATTAATATGGACAGCAATAAAATCGGTGTGTAATTCGACACTCTCAATTTTACAAAAAAGCAAAGAAAAAAAAATACACATATGTCATTTACTGAATGAAAAGACTAGGTCAGTTAAAGTAAAACTGAATAAGGAAATAAAAATACCGCCAAGGTCAAAAATTATTATAGAATTACCAATAAGTTATAAAGAACCTATGATATGCATAGCGAAAGAAATAAGAAAGGGAGTATTTCTAGGAAACTGCCTAGTGAGCAATAAAAACAAAATTAATGTACCAATTATAAATACTAACTCATACGAAACAAAGTTTAAGACAATAAATTTAACCGTAGAACACTTAAACGAATACGATGTAATAGATATAGGAAATAAAAAATCAGACGAAAATCATAGAACGGCATTTTGTTTACATAATAGAGTAGGGGAACAGAACGAGAGAATAGAAATTCTCACAAAACAACTCGATAGAGACAAAACTTTAAATATAGAAGAACGGAAAGCAATTTTAGACCTTTGCCTACAATACAATGATATTTTCTTTTTACCAGGCGACAAATTGACTCATACCTTGACAATGAAACACGAGATTCCAATTAAACAAGATCAGGCTCCTATCAATACAAAGATGTACAGGTTACCAGAAAAACAAAGAGGTATAATCAACGAGCAACTCGCTGAGATGCTCGATAATGACATCGTACAACCAAGTAAAAGCCCTTGGAATTCACCACTTTTAGTAGTACCTAAAAAAGCAGGTCCAGATGGTGAAGTACGATGGAGAGTTGTCGTTGATTTCCGTAAATTAAATGAATGTACAGTAGGAGACGCTTTTCCATTACCCCGTATAGAGGATATTCTCGATCAATTAGGTCACGCAAGGTATTTCACTACACTAGACTTAGCGAGTGGTTATCATCAAGTCCTAGTAGACCCAAAAGACAGGGAAAAGACGGCGTTTAGTACAGCATATGGCCATTACGAATTCAAGCGTATGCCATTTGGACTCAAAGGTGCTCCCGCTACTTTTCAACGCCTCATGAATTACATTCTGACAGGTTTGCAAGGTTTGGAATGCTTTGTTTATTTAGATGATATCGTTGTTTATGGGAAAAACATTGAAGACCATAACAGGAAGCTTCAATTAATTTTTGAAAAAATGAGAGAACACAATCTAAAATTAAATGTCGAGAAATGTCAATTTTTACGACGAGAGGTAGTGTATTTAGGACATAAATGTTCTGCTGAAGGAGCGCATCCAGATCCAGGTAAAGTAAGTTGTGTTCAAAATTTCCCAGTGCCTAAAACATTGAAACAAGTTCAGTCATTTCTAGGATTGGCAAATTATTATAGGAAATTCATTCCAGAGTTCTCGAAGATAGCGAAACCTATAACTAACTTGACGAGAAAAGACGTTAAATTTAATTGGACAGACAAATGCCAAGAAGCTTTTCAAAAACTTAAAGATCTATTAATATCCCCACCACTTCTTACTTATCCAAATTTTGATGAACCATTCATACTGACGACTGACGCTAGTGACGAAGCAATAGGAGCTATACTTTCACAAGGAAAGGTAGGCAAAGATAAGCCAATCGCATACGCAAGTAGGACTTTAAACAAAACCGAACGCAATTATTCAACGAGTGAAAAAGAAATGCTGGCAATAGTATGGGCTACAAGGAATTTTAGATGTTATTTATTAGGTAGGAAATTCACTGTTTATACGGATCATGAACCTCTTACAGGAAACTTTAGGACCAGAGATCCAACGTCTAGACTTATACGATTCCATCATAAACTTTCTGAATACGACTGTACACTTAAGTACAAAGCTGGAAAAAATAACACTAACGCTGACGCTTTAAGTAGAATACCGACTAACGAAAAACTTGAAGAACCTCCTACAAACGCAACATGCTTAGCTGTAACAAGAGCACAAGCAAAGCTACAACAAACAGAACCAAACAAAGATACGGAGGACGAGACGATGACCGAAGCAGATGAACCCAATAAGACACCAATAGACGCACTACCTCAGAAAGAAGACACGGCCGAAAGCATAAACTCTCCCGAGGACATAAGAACTATACTAAGAGAATACCACGACTCACCATTTGGAGGTCATCAGGGAGTGATCAATACATATAAACGCATTAGAAAGAAGTATTTCTGGCCAAAAATGTTTGGAGATATATCCAAATACATAAAACAATGCCCAAAATGTCAAAAAATGAAGTCAAGTTTAGAGACAAAAATGCCAATGGTAATAACAGACACTTGTAGTAGACCATTTGAGAAAGTGTACTTAGATATAGTAGGACCCTTACAAGAATCGCATATGGGAAACAAATATATACTCACTTTCCAAGACAACTTGACGAAATTCGTTGATTTTTGTGCTATACCTAACCAAGAAGCAGAAACAGTAGCACACGCATTCTTTGAACAAATCATAACTAGGTACAGAATTCCCAAACAACTAGTTACAGATCAAGGGACAAATTTTTTAAGTAAATTGTTTAAGCAGGTATGTAAACTACTTAAAATAGAGAAGCTCCAGACAACCGCTTACCACCCCCAATCAAATGGTGCATTAGAAAGAGCGCATCGACCTTTAGTAGAATACTTAAGAACAATTTGCGATGAAAACACAAAATCTTGGGACCAATTTCTTAGAACAGCAGCTTTCGTTTATAATAATAGCATCCATGAAGGAACAAAATTTACTCCAATGGACTGTCTTTTTGGTTTTACGGCCGATATTCCTTCAAATCTAAAAAAAGAACCTGAACCCATTTACGATCACGAAAACTACTTTTATGCCTTAAGATACAAATTACAAAAAACATACGACATCGCTAGACGAAACTTAATAAACAGTAAAAAGAAATCAAAAACGTATTATGACGAAAAGAATAAAACGGAAACATTTCACGTAGGTGACAAAGTACTTATAAAAAACCAAAACAGACAGCACAAATTATCCGAAATATGGACAGGACCATACGAAATAATTAAAATAATTAGTCCCACTGACAGCGTCGTTCTAATAAAAAAGAAACATTGTACGATTCATAATAACCGCCTCAAACATTACTTTGAAAGAATTTAGTAATAACTCGATCACTAAAAAAAAAAAAACCATTTATTTCTAGCACTATGTTACAAGAGAACAGAGTGTTGAGATGATAAAATGGTTAGGACAAATCAATGTGTTCGATTTCAAACTCCGTTACATCCCAATAGAAATAAAGGGACTGCACTGGTCGCTTGTATTGGTGAACAATACAAACAAGACCATAAAATATTACGACGGCCTAGGAACCTCCGGAACAAACGCAATGAGGGCAACCGAAAAATCCTTGGAAGGAGAGTGGAAGAGGCATTTGAAAGGAACAAAAACACCGGAATATACCACAAAAAACGTACGGGTCCCAAACGGGTTACAAGGCTTCGATAACGGAACCCTGACGTGTAGCCTAATCTACCACCTAACAGAAGGGAGAAAACTGCCATGTAAGAAGGAGGAATTGGTACAACTGGAATCTATATTAAAAAAAAAAAAAAAAAAAAAAATAATAATAAAAAAAAAAAAATTTATAGTAAAAGAGGGAGATATTGAGCCCCAATATAAAAAAAAAAAAAAAAAAAAAAAAAAAAAAAAACGTATATATTAAAAGAGGGATATATTAAGCCCCAATCGAAAAAAAAAATAAAAGAATGTATTTTTGAAAAGAGGTTTATATAACCACAATCAAAATTTAAAAGAGGGAAAATCCCCATACATTTCAAAATTTCAGCCCATATCCCTACACCAAACTAAGAAAGAAGGAAGAAGAGTTGACTGACCGACAAAACTACATCGGAAGAGATCCATGCAACCGACAACACGTGACACCAGAGTAACAGCACATCATCATCATTTTTCCTGTATTTTAATGATTTTCGTGTATTTATGTGCATACTTTTTTGAACGATATGTTTAAGAAACATTTGTATTTTTATATAATGCAATTTATTTGAACGTTACTTAATTTGTTTTTGTTTTAAAATGATATATAAGTATTTTTTTTTAAATATACAAAATAAACGTAGAAGAGAAAATAAACATTTTCAATATACCTATACACAAGTAAATTAAATTAGTTCAATCCTTAACTTTAAAACTCATCAATAGAAATATGTAAAATTTAAATTGAAATCGTTTTTAATTATTAAATTATGTATACACAGAATACTATATATATACAAATTACTTACATACATATAGGTACCAACTATTATTATTAAAGTTTAAATTATGAAATAAAGCAAAATAAATATTAGAGACGGCATCTTTATAGATAAATTTTAAAGTTTAAGATCAAAAGAAAAATAAACTCAAACATTTTTAAATTTTTGTTAAAACCCTTAAAGACAAAAAAAAAAAAAAAAAAATAATAAGAATAAATTAAAAATAAACTTATGTAAAGGAAATTAAGATAAACATAGCAATAAACAAATATAAATAAATATAATAAGATATTTGATATCGTTTAAATTTGTTATAAATTATATAAAATTACTTCTAGAAATAACTAAATAAGTAAATGGATAAACATTACACTTTCAAACTAAATTTCAATAATATAAATTTATTAATTAATTGTATGCCATAACTTCCATAAGTGAATCATCAGAACAATTTCCAAACCCTGATACAAAAAAAAAATATATATAGACCAAAACACATATTTTCTAAAATTTATGAATCATCCATTTAGGGTGAAAGCTCAGCATTTTTTGCCTCTTCAAAGCAAAAAACGTTCTTTTTCAAAGGGGGGAGGTGTTGTGTGAAACACTATTCATGGTTTCACACCAAACCATAACCCACCTCAATTTATGTTTCATGTTCAAGGCCAATGTCAGCACCAGAGTATTCGAAATGATAAACAAACATTTAATTGCTTGGTGCATGACATAAATCAAAACAAACACCTGGTTGACGATTCAGTAACCCGTATACTGAAGCGTCATCAGAATTTTGTAACAAAAAGATTGCGGCCAAATAATGAACTGAAATGAACTTTGCGAATGCACTAAATGCTGACGCAATATAAATAAAGTAAAAGAAATATGTGTGTCATATAAAATAAAATACAATAAAAAGAAATATGAATAATAAATATAATAAAGAAAATAAATAGGTAATAGGCAAATTGTTCTGATGAAATAGATTATGAAATTAACGATTAAGAAATTAATGTTAAGTGACATAGTTTTAATTTAGCAATGTAAGGTATTATTAGGTATAAATAGTTGGTAAGATTTAGCAGTAAGTCAATTGTAAAATTGTGAATTGTAAATTGTGAATTGTAAATTGTAAATTGTAAATTGTGACGCCCTGTTCATTTGAGCTGAAACATAAATTGTGAATTTTCCCACCGCTATCACCAGGAATAAACTAGTAAACTTAAAAAGGTACTTTATATTGTTTTAATCACTATCTTGGTTTCAGGAAATCGGCGCTTTGACGCCTAGTTCTCTGGCTTGGGAAGCCTTTAAAATATCCCAACTATAGGAATATAAATAAAAAGAAATATCTCATTAAATGCATACATACAAAAGTGTAACTCCTGCTGTTTTTGGGACATTTATATTCTTGAAATTCATGTTTAAATCTCAGTTCTAGATCACCCAAAGCTTCTTAGATAAATAAAACTAATATTTAATCGAAAATGTACCACGCAATATCTAATATATAAAATTCTCCTGTCACAGTGTTAGTTGCCATACTCCTCCGAAACGGCTTTACCAATTTCAATAAAATTTTGCATATACATTCGGTAGGTCTGAGAATAGGTTTTTATCTATTTTTTATATTCCTAAGTGCTATGGTTTAATTGCATCAACATCGTACACGATTCAACGATCTTACGATAATATTTAGTGACGCTTTGTAAAATGAAGCATTGATTTCTATTAAGGATCTTTGCATTATCATTGCCAACTTACCACTCAGTCATTTCGGTATGCATTCACCAAATCGAAATGCATCCTATTTAATAGACACTGAATTGAATCGTGAACTATCGGGTGATTTTTTAAGAGCTTGAAAACTTTAAAAAAAAAAAACGCATAAAATTTGCAAAATCTCATCGATTCTTTATTTGAAACGTTAGATTGGTCCATGACATTTACTTTTTGAAGATAATTTCATTTAAATGTTGACCGCGGCTGCGTCTTAGGTGGTCCATTCGGAAAGTCCAATTTTGGGTAACTTTTTCGAGCATTTCGGCCGGAATAGCCCGAATTTCTTCGGAAATGTTGTCTTCCAAAGCTGGAATAGTTGCTGGCTTATTTGTGTAGACTTTAGACTTGACGTAGCCCCACAAAAATAGTCTAAAGGCGTCAAATCGCATGATCTTGGTGGCCAACTTACCGGTCCATTCCTTGAGATGAATTGTTCTCCGAAGTTTTCCCTCAAAATGGCCATAGAATCGCGAGCTGTGTGGCATGTAGCGCCATCTTGTTGAAACCACATGTCAACCAAGTTCAGTTCTTCCATTTTTGGCAACAAAAAGTTTGTTAGCATTGAACGATAGCGATCGCCATTCACCGTAACGTTGCGTCCAACAGCATCTTTGAAAAAATACGGTCCAATGATTCCACCAGCGTACAAACCACACCAAACAGTGCATTTTTCGGGATGCATGGGCAGTTCTTGAACGGCTTCTGGTTGCTCTTCACTCCAAATGCGGCAATTTTGCTTATTTACGTAGCCATTCAACCAGAAATGAGCCTCATCGCTGAACAAAATTTGTCGATACAAAATTTGTCGATAAAAAAACCGAACACTGATTTTGGTAATAAAATTCAATGATTTGCAAGCGTTGCTCGTTAGTAAGTCTATTCATGATGAAATGTCAAAGCATACTGAGCATCTTTCTCTTTGACACCATGTCTGAAATCCCGCGTGATCTGTCAAATACTAATGCATGAAAATCCTAACCTCAAAAAAATCACCCATTACAATACAATACTGTAGAAATGGCAGCGATTGTTGCTCGCAATGTCCCACTAATGAATGAAGAACAAAGAACCATTTATGACCACATCATGCTCGCAGTTTCGACAGGACATTGTGAATTCTTTTTTTTTTGATGCACTAGGTGAAACTGGCAACACATTCCTTATTTTGCTAATTCTTGCTTAAATACGATCAAATAATGGTATCGCATTGGCTGTTGCATCTTCTGAGATTGCGGCAACTTTATTGGATGTGGGCAGCTCATTCAGTATTTAAACTGCCATTTAATATTCAAAATAACCCAGACGCGTTCAACAAAAAAAACAATAATCCATGGCCACAGTGCAGAAACAGTGTAAAATTATCATCTGGGATTATTGCACTATAGCACAGAAACATCCGCTTGAGGCGTTGAAAATTACATTGAAAGATATAAAAAACAACGACAGACTATTTGGCGGCACTCTTTTCAGTTGATTTCAGACAAACATTTCCCGTTATTCCGCGTTCAAAGTACGCTGGTGAGATCAACGCGTGCTTAAAATCATCGTTACTGTGGCTTTATGTTGAAAAAGTACATTTGAAAGTAAATATGCGTGCTCAAATGCTACAAGATCCACAAAAACATTCTCAAAACAACTGTTAGATAATGGGCCATGGAAAAGTTACTACAGATAATATTGGATGCATAAAATTACCGGTCGATTTCTGCACGATTATTGATTAACAAGATGCTCTTATTGACCAGATATTTCCCGATGTACACAGACAATATACAAATCATGACTAGCCGGCAGAAAGAGCAATTTTAGCAGCAAAAAATGTGGATGTCAACGAATTAAATCTCAAGATTCATCATTTGTTACCAGGAGACTTGGTCATCTAATCTATTGATACAGTTTGTGATGCCACCGAAGCTGTAAATTATCCAAATGAGTGTTTGGAAAGAGTACGATAACTTTGGCGACAAAGTTTAATGACGGATTTATATAGAACAGTTAAAAACAAGCATTTTTTACTATGGGAGGGGGGGGGTCTATCTCCCCCCGTTTAGGCGGTAGGGGCAATTTAAAAAAATATGTACATTAAATGGAAAAAATTAATTAAAAAATAACGGTAATACTTACAACTAAGTTTTATACCTCTTTTTAAAGCCAACATTTTTGTCTATTAGCTTGTTTTTAAATCAAGTCAAAACTATGCATAGTTTTTCAAAAAAATTGTTTTAAACTAAAAACTTATGCAAAAAAAATAAAAAAAAAGGTTTAAAGTGTAGTATTTTAAAACTTTCAAATTATCTACTGTTTTTTTTTTAGAATTCATTGCTCTTATTTGTTTTTGATCAAAAACTGAAAACTGGATGACTTTATGTCTTCTAGTTCTTGAGAAAATTGAAAATTAACAAAAAAAAAATGTAATTAAATTACTTTTTTCTTGCTTAAGTATTAACGTAGTCTTATTTTGATAGTAATAATCGAATATGGATTAAGATACACCTAGAGTAAATTAATTTTTCTTAAATCCAGCTTATTTAAATGGAAACGAAACTTTGCATGCACCCCACCTTGCACCCACCGAAGCTTGCCCCCTCCTCACCTTGCACGCACTCCAACTTGCACCCACCCCAAATCCTATATTGTTCCCAAGCAGGGAAGTTGCAGCATGCCTACCATTGTTACTATCAAAATAAGACCTCTCATGCAAAAAAAAAAGAATTAAATTAAAATAGTAGTTGTGGTTATTTTCAATTTTCTCAAAAACTAAAAGACATAAAATCATCAAGATTTCAGTTTTTGATCAAAAACAAATAAGAGCAATAAATTCTGAAAAAAAAACAATGGTAGATAATCTTGAAGTATTGAAAAATTACACTTTAAACCATTTTTTTAACTTTTTTTACTCAAATTTTGAGTTTAAAATTAAATTTTTCAAAAACTACACATAGTTTTGACTTGAATTAAAAACTGGCTAATAAAACAGAATGTTGGCTTTAAAAAATATGTATAAAACTTAATTGTAAGTATCACCGTTATTTTTTAATTATTTTTTTCCATTTTAAATAATAATTTTTTTAAATTGCCCCTACCGCCTAAACGGGGGGAGATAGACCACCCCTCCCATAGTAAAAAATGCTTGTATTGAGCCCCTCTACCAAAAACCGTTATTATATCTTGGCGCAAAAGTTATCGTACTCGTGCCGAGTTTTTGAACTCATTGGATTTAACAGGCATGCCAACCCAAAATTTACAACTGAAGTAATTTACAACTCTGGTAATTTTGCTTCGCAATTTGAACCCACCACGGTTGTGCAAAGGCGCGCGATCAGTTATGAAAAAATTAATGAAAAATGTTATCGAAGCCATAATTCTTAATGGCAAATTCCGAGGATATATTATTACCGCGAATGCCTATTATACCCACAGATGTGCCAATTCAATTCAAACGCCTTCAATTTTCAATTAGATTGGCATTTGCAATGACTGTCAATAAGTCTCAAGGCAAAATGATGTCTGCCTGCGGCTTAGATTTGAGCACTTCATGTTTTTCACACGTACAATTATACGTGGCGTGCTCTCGAGTGGGCAAACTATCCAGTTTGTTTGTATTGACGAAAGATGGGATCACAAAATATATTGTACACTATGTTGCATTAAGGGATTGATATTGTTTTTTTTTTATAGTATTGTTATAATTAGCGATAATGTATAATAATTTTAAAGAATTAATTTTAACAAATTAAAAAAATTTGTTTGGTGATTTGTTATTTTAATATTTTGTCACTGTTTACAGTGCTGTATACCTCTCCCAATTATATACCACATCCTTACACACTTACAATAAGTTCTTTATTTCTAGCAAAATATACTCTAGAATTATTTATATGACAAAACAACGTCTGTCGGGTCAGCTAGTGATAAAATAAAATTAGGTAATATTTATTCATTACATAATTTTTATGAAGTCTTTGTCCTTTTATTCGTGAGCTTCATTATCATTGTTCAAAAGTATCCTCTATGGATATTGGATAACATCGAATTCTGTTTCCTTTGTGATTGTATTGATTTAACCACTTAACCTATGCTGAAAATAAAAGTCAAAATCGATGAAATATTTTACTTTATCATTTATCATCTCCAAGATCCTTAATTTTTGAAACGAAACAAATAAATTGCATCCTCGTTTGCTGCACCTCTCAAGACAATTGAATCCAAAATAGGTGTTGTTTATGACATCTCCACGTTACATAGCTTTATGGTTTTAGAATATTCATATTTTTTAAACATAAAACAAAACAAATGTTTTGTCCAAACATCTGATACATTTAATATAAATAAATAAATTGAGTGGCGCAACAGTTCGTTGAGAACTAGGGCCTAATGACTTACAACTCTCAACCATTCCTGTGTGCGAGTACTGTTGTCAGGGATGGAGGGGACCTACAGTTTTAAGCCGAATCCGAACGTCAAATTTCAGAAAGCACTTTTCATGACAAGAATTACTCTTGGAGAATTTGTCAATTCCTCGCAAGAGGCAGTACCCGTGAAAAAAACCTTAGATGGCATAGGCAGAAATCGAACCCAAACCCTCTGGCATGACAGTCCAACGCACTAACCATCATGCCACGGGTATTACATTCAATATTCCACCATAAACACGGGATTGGAATCGGCTAGGGTAGTAATTTACTATAACATTTTTGATAGTCAAATTGACTATCACCAAGCTTTCCGTTTATGTGTGTTTATGTGAATTAAATTCGATTGAACAATTTCAGATTAGAATATGGAGATGATATCAGCCATGGTGAAATTTTAAAGTAATATCTAAATAAAAGTATTTCTTTTTTTTCTAATGTCGTAAGCTTTGTCGTTCAGATTCTGAGCTCTATTCAAAAACAACATATTTGTTGGACAATGAATATCAAATTTTTGTTGTGAAAACTTTTTAGCTAACAATTTCACTATCAATTTAGAGATCAAATTCTTTCATTTTGAAAAAATCACCTTAGCCGAATCCACCCGTTCTATTTTTAGCATTAATAAAAAAACAGTATTTTTAAAACCATGTAGAGTAAGTGCGGCAAATGTGGCCTGCGTGGTTAATATGCCTATAGCGGTGTTTCCCAAACCGGAAGCCGGAGCGAAAAAAAAATGTTGCATTACGAACACGTTCAAACCGGTTTAGCCTCAGTCTTTCGTGCTTAATGTGGCGCGACGGTTTTGAAAGATATACGGGCACTTTGTTTTTTATTACTTTGGTTGTAATTTTTTGGTAAGTTTTCTTAAGTGTTTTAACATTCTATTTTGATTTAAATTGGTAACTTCTTTTTTCAATTAAATTGTGTTTAATATTTTGGTATCATGATTAAAAAAAAAGTTGATAAAGTTTATATATATGGCCCACCCTGGGCCATATTTAACACCAGGTAGGCCATATTTGCCGCATTTTTTTTTAATATGATTTATGAAGTTCCTTTACGTTTTTGTTTTTAACTTTTTGTTATGTTTATTTTTTTAGTTGAAGTTTTTAAAAGGTGAATTAAAAATGTTTTGTTAGACTGTTTAAAAAAAATAAATGAATTAGACTTAAATTTATGGTTTTATTTAAAAAAATGTTAAGGGTGGGCCATATTTGCCGCACTTACTCTACCAGTAAATATTTAAACATTTCCAAGTCATTTTTCTGCGCCAAGTAAAAAATCTTGTACGGGTGTAGGCCCAACCCCGACTCAATATTCGCAAAGATGGAGTCTGCGAAAGGCCGAGTTCTTGTGCATGGCGAAGAATAGAATGCCGTTGGTTCTGCTGTACACTTTCACGGACCGCGGCGATGTTCTCGGCCGCAACGTTTGCGTTAACGAACACTCATTTTGATAATAAAATTTTATCATTTGAGCGTGCTGTTCAATCATGTAACTTGCCATAATGACTTGGCATAAACAACTGAATGATAATGATAAACAAAAAATTTGACAAATGTCACCAAAACAAAATGGCCGCCACGGGGCGCCCAAATATATCCGCGCCAATCGAAAAACCCTTTAGTTATTTTAATTTAAAAAAGTAAATAGTTCGTTACAATGTTTGATTGGAATCTCGAGTTCGAAATTTCTCACGAAAGAAGCAGTAGCAGCTAAATGTAACAAATATGGAGATGATATCAGCACCAGCATCACTTGTCTTGATGGAAGCAATTAAAACAAACTGCTAAAAGCTTACTCTGTGTTAAAACAAACTGCTAAAAGCTTACTCTGTGTTCGGTACATAGATTAGGCACTTGGCATCAGTCTGTCACGCTAGGAACAATTAAATTGTTCACTAATCAAATTTGGATAAAACATCATCTTCATTATGACTTATTTAATAATTGATCTATTTATAGCATCACTTGAAATTCAATGAATGGTTCTCAACCTGTTTCGGCTCCTTAACAAATTCAACCATTTCAAATTCAGTTTACGTTGACCCAGAGCGGGGAAAGAATTCAACTTTTAATTGATATTAGTTGTTGTTCCCAAGAGTACAAGGCCCCCTCTTAATTTTTAATTAATACAAGTTAATAAGTAAGAAATAAATGATAAATACTCATTCAATGCTGAAAAAATTAACAGTTTTCTTTAAACGAATTAGTTTCGATTGTCACCATTAACAAATCGTTCAGAGATTTAAAATATCCTTTGCCTTGCATTAAGGAAAGTTTTGCATCCTTCGCAAAATTTGATCTAATTCTTTGTTATAAGATGGCAAATCACTGTACCTGGATCACATCGGTTTCTTAAAATTCAAGCCATTACCGTTTGGAGTCAATTGCAAGCTCAAATTTTCAGAAACCAATGGAAACGTTACGTGGATTGTGGAATTGCATTCATTGTGGTATATTAATATACGATATCAAGATGACGGGAAACAACATATTACCACAAGAAAGTTATTCTTAAATAAGAATGTAAAGAAGTCTAAATTATTTTAGTCTGAAATTTGCTATAGGGATTTATTATCGATAAGCATGGCGCCGTTTATAGCTATCAGTAAAAACGTATTGTATGCATACAAAATTTCGAACTCGAGACTTTAATCAAACATAACATTACGATGATGGAGAAGTCGAAAAAAGTGGGTCCCCCAATTCCGTCCCTTTGTCTGTCTGTCTGTCCTCGCCCCTACAGCCCAAACCATTGAGTCGATTGAGTTTAAACTTGGAAGTTAAGGTTTTAAGCCGGTTCGCGAAAAATATCAGTAGAGGCCTTACACATTTTGTATCCAAAAATCTAACATTTTATTAAATCTGCTCTTAAAATGTTTTTCCTGACATGGCTTCTTTCAACAAGAAAAACATAAACATAAGTATAGGGCTCGCATTATCAGCTGAAAGTCTGAAATTTACGAAAATGGCTCGCTTAACTATCACAGAATGCATACAAATTGTTAAAACATACTACAAAAATGCCGATTCTGCCACAGTCACTACGCAAGCAATTGACAAAATTGTGAAGAAATTTGAAGAGATTGGATTGTTCACAAATATTGTAAGCCCTGTGCATCGTCGTTTTGCTCGTACAACTGAAAATATCGCGAACATATCATGATCAAAAGTATTTTATATGTCTTTTATTTACGTTTACTTTTGAAACCGCAAAATGGATAACCCTGTATCTTCCTTATAAAATACTACAATAAGCGCATTTGCTCAGTACTCAAATCTTTTTGATTTTCATGTGAGTATGAAACTACAGCATCAAGCAATTAGGTGTTTTGTAGGAGTGCAGTTATTTTTATTTCATTTTCACCCTTGAGGGCATGCTAATTATTGTAAAAAATAAAATGCACGACTGATCGCACGAACTTTTTTTTTGTTTTCATAAATTTAAATGCCATTTGATTTCTCAAAAAAAAAACATATAACATACAGTAGAGGAAATTCCTATAAGAACAGTTCAACTTTAATTACACAACTCATTGCACCGACTGCAAACCTGGCAGCGCTTTTTACTTTTGTATCCAAAATGATCTGGCAAACCAAAATGAAGGCAACCTTGACTAATTATTCGTGTTTGATTGTGGAATAAAATAAAAAAAAGTGAAATTTAAAGGCGGAAATTCGTATAAAAACAGGCTTATTTCTTAAAGTTGTTTGAATTCATTATTGAAAGTAGTAGGAAATCATTGTGCCTTTAAAATTGATTTTGAAGATTTTTTTTTACAGAATCTCATCATGCCGCGTAGAAGAAGAAGGTCAAAAACTACTGCATACAAAAATTGTGGCCTTTCTGATCGTGAACTCGCTAGAAAAATAGGGAGATCCAATAAAGTTATTCATAACGTTTTCAAGTTAGGTAAAAGTTATGAAAAAATTGCCAACCACGCGCAAAATAAAAAGCTTAAAATACGTCAAGTTCGAATGATATCGGGTAAAGCCATCAGAAACAAGCTGCTTGCTTCACAAATTAAGTCCAAGCTGGACTTAAGTGCCTTGCACATGAGCAACGAACTGCGAACTGCGAATGGACGAACAAACGTGATTTTACACATTTCAAAAAGTCAATTCCACACAAAAACACATTTAAATTATAAGAAACCAATTGACACTAATATTAGGATAATAAAATTTGCATTTTGTTCTCTAAAACAAGAGAATTTTGTAAAAACAATTTGGTAGTAACGAATGGCAGTGTGGTTGCTGCTAACTGTCAAACTCTATTCGCGTTCCACATACCATCCACACTGCAACTAATAAATTGTTCGCGCTCAACTTAACCTCAAAATTATACCACTCTTGTTTTGTTTTTGTGTGAAAGATGATGGCTGAGGAAAATATGGAGAAAAGGGTTGACAATTCGTCGCTACCTGCGAATAGAAATAAAAGCTCATGTGAAAGAAAAGTCAAAATATGCGAACATCCACAGTTCGCAGTTCGCAGTTCGTTGCTTATGTGCAAGATGCTTTAAGTAGCATTCACATGAGGGCGACCAACGAACGACGAATGAATTACAAAATGTGAGTTTATATACGTTTAAAGACATATTTCCACACAAAATCTTAACAAATCGATAGCAATGTAGTTTCTATTTGATTTATGATGCATACTTTTACTTTTCAATATAATATATTGATAAATTTAAGAAAACAAATTTTAGTTGATACGAACTGTCAAACTTTATTCGCGTTCCACATCATCCATACTCGCAACGAATAAAATAATCGCGCGTACTTAACCTAAAAAATCATTCTTGATTTGGTTTCGGTGGTAAATGTCAAACTTCATTCGCGACGAATTAAAAACTCTCATGTGAAAGAAATGTCAAAATCGACGAATATTCGTTCATTCGTTGGTCGTTGGTCGTGCTCATGTGAATATTGCTTTACTGTTTCAACCCGACACGTTAGACAAATTTAGAAAGCCAACTCCATCCTTGTTTACAAAAAAGGATCCAAGACCTTTAGATGCAGCCCATAACTTAGCAAGGCTACATTTTGCTGAAAGTCACATAAGCTGGACCCAAGAATGGAGAAAAGTGCTGTTTAGTGATGAAAAAAACTCAATTTGGATGGTCCAGATGAATTCAGTCATATTGGCATGACAAACGTCTTTAAACAGAAGTCAGAATGAGTCGCAACTTCAGTGGCGGCAGCGTAATGGTTTGGAGAGCTTTTTCTTCAAGTGGAAAGACTGAATAGCATTCGTGCTTAAAAGGATGAACTCAGAAATGTATGCTAAGTTGTTAGAAGAAGTTATGGTTGAGAGAGCTGAAGAGTTATGCAGAGGATAACGCTCCTATCCATTTCTCTCGAAGGATGAGAGACTGGTTTGAGGAGAAACAAATAACATTTCTCGATTGGCCGCCTCGAAGTCCCGGCGTATTTATGCCAACGGGCGCCAATTTAACAACGTTCAAGAGCTAGACACAATAATTGAACAATGGGCTACAATTACAACCGCGGAACTGGAAAAGCCTGTGGAATCTATGCCAAGACAGACGATATCGGTCGTAAGAGCTCTATAAAATATCGATTTAATCAATAACAATTTTATGATCACCAATTTACCGTTGTTTTTAATAAAAGCAAAACAGTTTTTATGGGTATTCCCTCCTTTTATTTGGGTATTTTTTGTTAATAACTTTTATTTCATTTTGTTAAAATAAAAAAAAATATATTGTTCTTATCAACTTTGAATATATTTTCTTATTTCATAAAAATGCATGGCTATGTTGAATGCAGTAAAAAAATACATAGGAACCATGTGTTTTTATGGAAATTTCTTCTGCTGTATATAATATATGTATATAACATTTTTTAATGTGAGTTTAAATAATAGATATTTATAAAGTGATCATTTATATATGTTTTACACTTTAATTTCGTCGAATTTTGAAAAAAATGTTTAATATTTATTCTTAAAATCAGAAATAAAAACAATGACATTTTTTATCATCAAAAATTATTGAAACAGTATAAGAGCTTGTGCAGGAAAGAAATTAGTCGATTAGTTCTTGTGGGGTCGATTGGTTCTATGTGGCTTACCCTTCTGGAGCAACACAAAATATTTATTTTTTTTTAAAAGAAGCCAAATTAAGAAAACAAATTTTAGAGCAAAAAATGTTTAAGGGGACTACTGATATTTTTAGTCTTTAAAAAAAATCGCCTGACGCGAATCAGCTTAAAACCTTAACTTCCAAGTTTGAACTCAATCAACCCAATAGTTTGGGCTGTAGGGACGATTACAGACAGATGGCCGGAATGGGGGGACAAAAACTTACCGACTTCTCTACCACCGTAATGTAATTTTTGATTAAAACCTCGAGTTACGAATGCAAAACTTGCCATACAGTTTCTTTATGTCGCAAGATCAGAGGCTCATCATAAGTGCATGTGTTAGTTGTAAGTAAGAAAATAATACAATTATATTATAGCCTAACACGCCTGATGTAGAAAATACAAAACATAATTAACATTTAACAAGAACTTTTATAGAACAAAGAATAAAATAAAGACGTTTACGATAGTAGAGCATTGGTTCTAAACAATGATTTCAATCTCACCTTATTTAGATTTAAATCTATCGATGAACAATTTAAGTTACATAAAATGCTCATTCGACTTAAAGCTTCATTCTTCTCATATAATTAGTTCTATGGAAGTCAAATATACGCAGGTGTTGATTTCCGCCCGTTAATTGAAATGTACACAAGATAGCAAAATAGTTCATGAAGAAATATTAAGTCTTTATTTACACGCCTTTCATGGAGAGATTGCATTTCAAGAAGCAGAATACGATGTTAATAGGGAGGCAAATCATATCAAAGGGAGTGATATTATGTTGAATTGATTCAATACGTTTTCTATAAATTCCGTAATAGGGAGTCCATACCTGCGAACCATATTCAAGATGAGGACAAGCATGTCAATTGTACAAAGAAAGAGTAACAAGGGATCATTGAACTCCTTTGCCCAGGGTTTAAAAAAACCAAGCATAGAACTTGCTTTATCTACACTAATATTATAAAGAGGAAATATTTGTAATTTTGTATGTAACGAATAAACTCAAAAAGTACTGCACCGATTTTAATAATTCTTTTTTCATTAGAAAGCTACATTATCACTGAGTAACATAGGCTATATCTACACTAATATTATAAAGAGGAAAGATTTGTATTTTTGTATGTAACGAATAAACTCAAAAAGTACTGCACCGATTTTAATAATTCTTTTTTCATTAGAAAGCTACATTATCACTGAGTAACATACGCTAAATCTACACTAATATTATAAAGAGGAAAGATTTGTATTTTTGTATGTAACGAATAAACTCAAAAAGTACTGCACCGATTTTAATAATTCTTTTTTCATTAGAAAGCTACATTATCACTGAGTAACATAGGCTATATCTACACTAATATTATAAAGAGGAAAGATTTGTATTTTTGTATGTAACGAATAAACTCAAAAAGTACTGCACCGATTTTAATAATTCTTTTTTCATTAGAAAGCTACATTATCACTGAGTAACATAGGCTAAATCTACACTAATATTATAAAGAGGAAAGATTTGTATTTTTGTATGTAACGAATAAACTCAAAAAGTACTGCACCGATTTTAATAATTCTTTTTTCATTAGAAAGCTACATTATCACTGAGTAACATAGGCTATATTTGGTACTATATTACTATAGAAATCTTTAGAAATTCCTATTAAAACCAACCGAAGGTGTAAACAAATTAGCCATAAAATGTCTTTCATCGCATATGCTGCGAAGAGTATTAATGATAGAACAAAAAAATGTTTTCTAATTTAGTGATTCATGGTCGTTTTAATTAGCATGTCTATAACTTAAATATCTGTACATATTTATGTCTACCCGTGCGAAGCCGAAAGGGGCCGCTAGTCGACAATAAAATTAATGTGATGTGTAAATTCTAAGTTGGAACAGAAATGAACACCTAAATCTTTAAAGGTGGAAACGCGACAGAGTTTTGCTGTTATATACAATAATCAAAAACACTACCGATTCGTTTTTTAGTAAAAGTTTTCGTCTGGCATTTTAAAGGGTTCAGGGCAAGGCTATTTTTCCCACACCAAAATGTGAAACTATCAATGTCGGCTTGCAAAAGAAAACGATCACGTTAATAGACACGATGAACAGAAAAGGGCCAAGGTGGCTTCCCTGGGGAACACCAGATTGGACAACAAAAGGTTCTGAATGACAATTTCTAAATTTTACCTCATAGGATCTGCTTTCAAGGTATGATTTGATCCAAGCGTTTAAATTTGTGTTTAAGAATGTGAGGAGATTTGTAACGGTTGATCTTTTTTTTCACAAAACCATGTTGCTGTTCGCAAATAAGATTCTTACTAAAAAATGCTACACTTTCACAAACAACTTGTTCAAACAATTTAGGAATTCAAGAAAGCTTTGCAATGGGCCTGTAGTTTGTTATATCCGCCTTGTTATCTTTCTTGAAAATTAGTGTTAGAAATGACTTCTTCCATATACTGTTTATTTGCTTGTTTTTAGGAAAAATTTGAATAAGAACGTAAGGAGTTCAACTAAAGCATTACTACATTTTTTTTCGGGGGAATACCATCGGCTGAGCATTTATCATTCAACACGGATAAAAGATCAAAAACCGTACTCTGTAGCACAGGGATGTGACTACAGCTAATTTGCGAAAAGGAGTGAAGATTATGAAAATAAACTTCATCAACTTCTTCAGGGCTATTAACAAATGACTCACGGAAATTTGTTGCGAAAGCATTATAGATATCAACAGTTTTATCTAATGAAAGGTTCCTGTTAGTGAAGTTAACTGGAAAGCCATCTGATTTTTTCTTTAAGTTTACAAGCTTGATTCCCTTTTAAAGAAGTGCCCATGTCAAAAATCTTTAGAAGTTATAATCTATCAACACTGTTCTTCATAATATCGTAAATGAATCTATATTGGTACTATATTATTTACATACATAATTAATGGCATTGTATTTCTTATATTATAATTTAAATCTTTTTCTTATTCTTAAATACATATCATTTCATATATAAACTATTCATTTGTCACACCACAGTTCAGTTAATCTTTAAAGTCATCAGATTCTCAGGGCCAGCTCCAGCCAAACTTGCGCCCTGTGCAATATTTGTAGAAAGCGCCCCTTTTTTATATTTTTTTTACACATAAACTGATACACAAGCATAAGACTTTCCCACATTACCCAGGAGGTAGACTTTCAATGCGTTTTTTCATTGAGGTATCCCCAGGAGGCCTAAACCATTAAACTAAAACGCAGCGAAGAAATGAGCAGAGGGGAAACTTTTAAACTTGGAAACTTACTTTTCTGGCCTTACATTTTGCAAATTCAGAAATTCAGAGATCATCAAAGTCTAAAGAATTTAATCATTTCTTTTCAATGGACATTATAGATAAACCTACCAATCTCTCTTGGTTTTGAGTCATGGTTGTCCTAAGATAATTTTTAATAATTTTAAGTTTAGAAAAACTACGTTCTCCTGAAGCTACCGTGACCGGGATTGTATTAAGGATTTGGAGAGCAATTACTAAATTCAGAGCAAAATCTTCAAGGTTTGAACTAAAAATAAAATTTAACACATCTAAACTTGAGCTTTGTGGTATAACAAGCTGGGATATTACGGTTAACTCTTGAAACAACTCTTCTCCATCTAAATCTTTAAAACTACTTTATGTTAAAACATTCTGCAAATTAAGGCATCAAGTACGTAGATTTTTATTTTTTAAACATTCGCTTATGTTACTTAAAAATGAAAAATTGATACTATACATATCAAACCTTTCAAGTATTTAAAAAAAAAATTCAACTTTAAATCTTTGTTTCGGGTCTAATATAGTTTCAGGACATTCATCAGCATAAAGTATTTTTCTCCGTTGAGATCGCAATGATGAAGCTACAGGAAACATATTTGGTATTTCTAGGGAACTAGCAATACGCTCGGTTAATTGAACATACCTACTCATTAAATTTTTCATCGGAACGCATTAAATTCAAACTGTTTTTTGTATTTTCTAAAACTGTTATGCCAGTTGACAGGTTAACGGACGGACTTTGCAAATATTTACTAGTTTAATTTATATTTTCTAAAATATCAAACCAAATTAGCAGTCAAAAATTTTATTTCCTAGCGATTCTGCAATGTTTTTTGCCACTAAATTTCTTAATTCTATAAGGGCTTCATATATTTCTTCTTGATTTGTTTTAAAGGCCTCAATGCAACTAACCTGCTCTCCCATCTAGTCTCAGAAGGGGGTTTCAAAGTATGACTTGGAATTTTTTTCTTATAAATATCCCACCTCGTTGTGGAACTTGAAAAAAAGTTATACAAACATTGAATTTTATCGAAAAATTTAACTGCATATGAGCACCGAGTAGCATCATTAACCACTAAATTTAAGGAATGCGGGCAACATGGAACGTTAAATGCTTTGGGTTCCAGGGTTCGAATTCGATTCTGAAAACCAACTTATTTTCCTTTCATATTCGAACCATTATTGGTCGCATTCACAAAGCTAGTGGCTACGTAGTCAAGGGATTCTGATTGGCTAAATCTAACTACAAAAGTAGTTGAAATTTCCCCTCCGACGTAGTGTAAAATTTTCGGCTACAAAGTTAGTGCACACTGGTTTTGACGTTTCACAATCAGCTGCTCGGTAAGGACACAAGAATTCAAAATGAAATGAATCTTTCGGTATTTAAATACAAATATAAATCAATCATATTATATCTTCTACTTGGTTTTATTGAATTTAAAAAGAAAAAAAACTATTTAAAGTTATATATAAATCAATCATATTATATCTTCTACTTGGTTTTATTGAATTTAAAAAGAAAAAAAACTATTTAAAGTTATGAAAACACAAATGTTTCTTATGTTATATACATATTTGTGTTTGTCATTAATATGACAGTTCCTGATTGACTAGCTTTGTAGTGCAATTTTGCATTCACAAAGCTAGTTCAATTTTGACTACGTAGCCACTAGCTTTGTGAATGCGCCCATTATCATAACTTTGGCTTTGACAGTTACTTATTAAAATTTCATGTAATTCAAGCTTGTCTAAAATCAACTGAGTCAGTCACATTACGGTCTGTCACAAAATACGTCACTTCTATTAAAAACTGATAGCTATTTATTTAATATTACATAATTAACCAACAACTCGAAAAAACAATTGAAACAATCTGCATTCTGCACCAGACTAGATATACATTAAAAGTAGCCGTTACAACAGTCATTAACTTTCAAAAAAAAAAAACAAACTGCCTGCGCAAGAACAATTCGACTCCACATAGAATCATCCCTCTTTAATTTTTAAGCTCTATGCTCCTTTTCCATTCTATTAAAAATGTCATCTCCTGTAATCAGGCACTTAACTCTTACACAGTGTGCAATAAGAAAACCTGCACGCTCTAACCCATATGATTCCGTATAAATACGTTTTTTTTTAAATATCTCCCATGTTAGTTTCGATACTCAGTGTGCAAAAAAGAAAACTTGCACATCCATTGACCATTTGTAGCAAAGACACCTAAATAAATAAAATAATAAATAAATTGAGTGGCGCAACAGTCCGTGGAGAACTAGGGCCTAGTGACTTACAACTCTCAACCATTCCTGTGTGCGAGTACTGTTGTCAGGGGCCTGATTATGAGGTTCGCGGCGAATCGTTTTGCTAGCGAGTTTGCCATTTTTCAATTATTGCTTTCGCTTTCGCCTTCTTCGTTTTGAATTCGACCAATTAACGAATTCGAAGGCGAGTTTGAAATGTCATAATGTTTGTTGGCGAGTTGAATCCGATAGCTTTTTTTTGGCGGATTCACAGGCGAAAGAGTGTTTATTATTATTCACTGTTCGATTTCGTGGATTCTTTCATGACTGTAATTATATAAAAATGCGAGTTAGCTTTATTTTAATTTTCTTATAATTTATCCACAATTCACAATAAAATATAAAATTTTTGAATAAATCACTTCAAATTTCACAAATTCAATCAAAACAAAACAAATTTTGTGTAGAAAGCTGTCAAATCACTGGAATATAGGGAGAAAAAGTCAAACCAAAGTGTCAAATCACTGGAATATAGGGAGAAAAAGTCAAACCAAAGTGTAAAATCACTGGAACTATCGAACTAATTATTTTCGCTTCGCCGCGAATTCGTTAATAAGGAAATACGACGCGAGTCGAATTTGAAAGGTCGAATTGAAAACGATCCGCCGCGAACCTCATAATCAGGCCCCAGGGATGGAGGGGACCTACAGTTTATATGCCGAATCCGAACGGCAAATTTGAGAAAGCCCTTTTCATGACAAGAATTACTCTTGGAGAATTTGTCAATTCCTCGCAAGAGGCAGTACCCGTGAAAAAAACTTTAGATGACATAGGCAGGGATCGAACCCAAGACCTCTGGCATGACAGTCCAACGCACTAACCATCATGCCACGGGTACTAGCAAAGACACCTACCTACCTAATTTCCAAATATTTCACCCTGTTCATGCAAGAGAAAAAATCTCAACACAAAAAAGTTCCATGCCATCTCATATGTGCAAGATTTATTTCATGCACACCGAGTTCCAAAATTAACACAGAGAGTATGACAAAGCAAAATACTTATTCATATTGAATCGTATGGGCTAGAACGTGCAGGTTTTGTATCACGCAGGTTTTGTAGTACTGAGGTCTTTTAAATGGATTAAAGTAAACGAACACACAAATTCAAAAACAAAATGTAGGTATTTATTAGCGAGAACAAAAACAAAACCAATTCATTTGTTATTACATATTTAATATTAAATGAACATAAATAAGAAAAAAAGGAACTTCATTATTAATAGCTAGATAAATATCGGACGGATCCCCATATCACAGTTAGGAGTTTTCATTGAAACTCATCATTGAATATTTGTATTTTGTGAGTTTCAATGATTTTTATAACTGATGACTTACGTATGTATGTAGATAATTTTTTACTCTTAAAGTTCTTCTTTTTGAAGTGGTTTGTTTGTAACATTTTTACTCACAAGATTTTTATTAATTATGAAGCTGTGACAGTATTCATTTTTTATCAGATTTTTCGTTTCTATCAGTGCAGAGCACGTTTGCACTTGCAAACGATTTCTTAATTTAGTTTTAATTATGTATTGGTATGAAAATATTCTTTCGACATTTGCCGAAGAGTGAGGAACACAAAAGGCACCCTGAACAATGCGATGAATATTTTCAAACATTAACTCATTGCATTCATTTTTAAGAAGACTAATTTTTGCCCAAAACTCTGATATGGAAACATTTCTCATTTTTTTTAAATATTCGCAGTCAGCTAGAGCTCTATATTCATTGTTTATCAGTTCAATATTTTTGTGTTCATTGAAAAAAAACTTTAAAATAAATTGAACGATAGAGTTAACTCGACCATCCAACACTGCACTTTGGGAAAAATTTTGAATTCCGTTAAAGAAAACGTCATCGAAATCAAATCTTTTTCTAATGTCTTGCAGAAATGTAATGTAAAACAATTTAGTATGATTTTTAAAACTTTGAATATCTGTTTCCCTTAATTTGTTTGAATTGCATAGGATTTCAGATTCGGTGCCGCAATATATTTCCATTATAGGTAAGTGGTTTTCTAAAAGATTAATGCAGTTTATCGGTTTATCATCAAATGCTTCCCTTTTCATAAAATTTCTGCAGAGTTGTTTAAAAATAGATTTCAATCTTGGAATTAAGACGTGCACTCTTACATCTTCGGATTGCATTTCCAAGTTAACATCATTAATTAGTTTTAAGATATAAGATACAAAAGTGAAATATATGTAACTTAACATTTAAGTCCTTAAGGCTGGAAGATATGAAGTTGAGGATTTGTTTCTCATAATTGGATTCAAATTCACCAAGTCCAAAGTAATAACACAAAGGGTCCCATTGCTCTAAGATGCGGTCAAGTGCTGCCTATTAACACAAAAAAATTAGCATAAGCGCAATTTTGAAATGCATTCTTTCAAGTACCTGACGGGAAAGCCATCGCGTAGCACAATATTCTAAAATTGTGTGTAAATTAGTTCCAAAATGTTCTTGGAACTCTTGGAATTCCAACCTTCTGCTAGAGCTGTTACAAAAATGGTGATTTATTTCCTTTATTAGCTTATCGACTATGTTATGTACCAACTCATCAAATTCTAATAAACACCACTGTTATGTACCAATTCATCAAATCCTAATAAACTTCACACCTACACTCTATAATTCTATTATTTTTGTTAATTCAACAGATTCTTTTTATGAACTGTTTATATCTTGTATCTTGCACACTGTAATATGAATTTGCAAGACGCCAACTTTTTGGCGTCCCTACATACATAGTTTTAAGATTCAGATTGAATTAAGCTGTCTACTCGAGTGGTCATACATTAACTGTTTGTACATTTGCATTTTATTTGTATTGATTGTATTTTTATATTTTTAATAAAGTAACGAATAAAGTAATCGTAATAACTACGCCTGGAAATTGTTCTGCTGCAGCCTTCAATGAAAGATTTAAATTATGACATACGCAGCCATTTACAATGAGACTGGGGACGACTTCCTTTAATTTTGCCAGAACACCGTTTGTTTTGTCCATCATAACAGGACAATTATCTGCGGTGAATCCAACCATGTTTTTAAATGAAATATTTTTTTGTTAAAAAATATTTTTAATTGTGTTAAAAATTCCGGAAGCCGGCACGAGTACGATAACTTTGGCGACAAGATATAATAACGGTTTTTGGTAGAGGGGCTTAATACAAGCATTTTTTATTATGGGAGGGGGGGTCTTTTTTTTGACCACTTCTGAGTCAGATAGGTTTTTTTTTTAAAGAATATTTAAATGATCCAATACTGCAAACGGTAAATTATGTTCTGCGATGAAAAGACTTAGGAATATTTCTAATTTTTTTGGCATTTTCCGATGTTTTTATGTTTTTCTTTGACACTATAGTAAGCGTCGGAAAGTTTACGACGTCGTAAACGAACTGTCACAATTTTGTATGAAAATACTTTACGATCACGTCGTAAATGAAAATATGGTAAGCGTGAAAAATTTGTTATGAAGGTATTATGAGATTTTATATATCAAAATTTGACATCAACAAATATTTCAATAATACACAACATTTTTATTTATTTTTTTCAAACGCTTCAATAAATCCATCGAAATTGTCCACCATTTCATTTATAACAATTAATGCAATTTTATAATTTTTATATAAATGGACGTTCATGAAACTTTTGACGTTTCATGAATACCCTTATTGGGTAATTGTGATTTGGGTATGTTCGCATCGCACATAATTTTTTGTAAGTGAAGTTGTGAAGATAAAAGAAAATTTAGTAAAGGAATTAATTAATTTTGTACAAACAATTCAAAATAGTAGTGAAAATGGCAAAGATGTACTTACGTACTGAGAAAATCAAATAGTACTGAATTCAGTACAATAGTAAGCCTTTTTCCAACGGTGCTCTCTATGTTAATTTTGGGACTCGGTGTGCATGAAATAAATCTTGCACATATGGAGGTGGCATGGACATTTTTTTTGTTGAGATTTTTTCTTTTTTTCTCTTGCATGGAACTTTTTTGTGTTGGGATTTTTTCTTTTTTTTCTTGTACGAACACTGAACAGGGTGAAATATTTGGAAATGAGGTAGGTAGGATTTTTAGTAGTGCGATACATTGAGTTAAATTTTTATTGAATGCAACAATGGAAGTGATGTTAGTTAGTGCGCAAGAGATAACTTAGGACAGTTGTGATGGATGTTTTTATGAGATTATTTTAAGAATGTTTGTGGTAAAAGGCAAATAGTAGTACATATTTGTTTGCGCAAGATCAGATTACATTTTCTTGCTCCTGGTAATGCGACCCCAGAATTCTGCGCCCTGTAGTTTGCACATCTTGCACATATGCTTTGTCCGGCCCTGCAGATTCTATAACTCTACCTATTTTCAATATTTGTAAACCTTTTCTTAATTTGAATTAAACTTAAATTAAATATAAACGGATCGTGTTCTTCTTTCCTATTATTTGGACTTGGGTGAACGTTTTTTAAATCTGGTGCCGAAACCCGGGAATTTTGAACGCTTAGGAAAGTTAAATTCGATTAAACGTGGTTTCAAACTAACACCGTCAAGTGACTAAATTAGTAAAAAGTGCCACCGAATACCTACAATCTGATGACTCTAAAATCAAAGATAAAGAAACGCATAATCTAGACGAGATCGAAGAAGAGTTAACTGTCATGCTAGACAGACTCTTAGCCGCTCATGAAAGCTTAAAAAAAGCAAACGGTGATATGATTTCGTTAATAAAACCTGAAGAATTAGGAAAAGAAGCAGATTCTGTGGCAGAATATGAGGATAAAGCGATATCCACAATCACACGAATTAAGTGTCGCCTGTCTAAGCTTCGCCTTTCTCAAGGGCAACTAATAGTCAACGATAATGTTAATGATTCCATTTCCATCCCTGCACTACTCCCTTCTCAACAAACGAACGCGCCATCGAATTTTAATGCCGTGAAATTAAAAAAATTGCAGCCAAAGAAATTCTCGGGCGACTTTATAGATTGGGTCCCATTTTGGGAACAATATCGCGTTCTCGTTCATGATAATCCTTCTTTAAGTACGATCGATAAATTTAATTATCTTGAAACAGTTTTCACAGGCAAAGCAGCAGAAACAATAGCTGGTCTCACTCCTTCGGAGGATAATTATGCGACGGCTATAACATTATTAAAAGAGGAATACGGGAATAGTGACAAGATTATAGACTTAACGATGCTGCGCCTGCTTTTTATTCAACCCGTTTCATCTAAAACAGATGCTTGCAGTTTGAGACGGCTATACACGTCGGTATTATCGTCTACTCGCTCACTTTCAGCCTTAGGAATTCCGTCGTCAAATTATTTTATGATGTTAAAAGGTGTTTTCTTGCGTTGAGTTAATTCCACTCAACTTGGGAATTTTCCAGAGAATATGTCACACGGCGAGATAAGAAAGAGAAAGTGGCCAACGACATCTGGAAAACATAAAAACCCTAAAATAGCCATCACACAAAGATACAATAGATGAATGCACATTGTACCAAATGTGTGCATGACATCTGGAGTCTATTAAAACCTTAAATTACCCTCGCATTGAAGATAAGATTAAAACAACAGACGAAGAAGCCACTTGACCAAAAAGGCGTACGTGACTTCCCGAATGTGTAGAGCAGCATCCAAGGATCAACCGAGGATTCGTTAAAACAATAACATCTACAAGCAGGCAGAACGACTTGTGTCCTCGAGCAGTTTAGACAAACCTTCGCGTGCCTCTCGGTCTCCATTAAGTTTTAAAATATTTCATATATTGTACTTGATGTAATATATTTTGTGTTATCAATAAAATTATATTTTTTTTTAAAAAACAAATCGTAATGCAATTGTTAACTGGCACCCGAGCAGGGACAGCAATATAAAAGTGATACACAAAGTGAAATCCAACCCAGAAACAAAATTAAAATAGATTAAATAAAAATCTATTACCGTTGGAATAATTATCATAAAGATAATTCAACGAAAATCGTAGGACGTAAAGCACCTTACGTTGCGGAAACTGCAAAAGCCAAAGCATCAGGAGAAGCAGACACATAGGAAGTCAAAAATCTAAGAAGAATCCAGCAGGAGTTCAAAAAGAAGAAAACTAAAAACAATCCAGAACAACAACTACTATCTATACTTCTATACTAATATTATAAATGCGAAAGTAACTCTGTCTGTCTGTCTGTTACTCAATCACGCCTAAACTATTGAATCAATTTGCATGAAATTTGGTTTGGAGATATTTTAATACCCAAGAAAGGACATAGGCTACTTTTTACCCCGGGAAAATGACGCATTTCCATGGGAAAATTCAGGTGGGCCGATAGCTTTTAACTAAACTACTGAACAGATTTATATGAAATTTGGTAAGGAGATAGTTTGACACTTAAGAAAGGACATGAGTTACTTTTGACCTCGGGAAAACAACGCATTCCCATGGGAAAAATTACTTTCCGGGGAATCTGATCGCTTTCACTCCTAAATTACCAACTGAAAGACATTAAGAACAACCGGGCTATCATGGAAGGGGTGGTGGTTCTCTTAGCTGGCGACTTTAGACAGACCCTGCCGGTAATTACTAGAGGCACACCGGCAGATGAAATAAACGCATGTTTGAAAGCATCTGTGTTATGGGTACATGTAAAAAAGTTTTGTCTGACTACGAATATGCGAGTACAGCTACACAATGATTCTTAAGCAGGACAATATGCCGCTGCTCTTCTAAAAATCGGAGACTGTAACGGCTCGATTACGTTGAGTCATGAATTCTGTCAAATTGTCTGTATCACAGATGAATTCAAAAGTAATGTCTATCCAAACCTGCATATAAATATGGGCAATCGGGAGTGGTTGTGTGAGAGGGCAATTTTAGCTCCAACTAATGAGATAGTTAGCCAGATAAACGAACAAATTATGTCGGACGTGGAGGGAGATATCGTCGAGTACCTCTCAGTAGACAACGTTATGGACACGGAGCAAGTAACATCATACCTCATAGAGTTTCTTAATTCTTTGGAATTATCAGGGGTGCCTTCTCATAAGTTGAGATTGAAGGTTCGTGTTACAGTCCTGTTAATGAGAAATCTTGACGCACCAAAGTTATGTAATGGTACACGGCTACAGATTACTCACCTAGGACGAAATATTATAAAAGCTATAATCATGACTGGAATAACAAAAGGAAAAAATGTTTTAATTCTCCGCATTCCGATAATTCCAACCGATTTGCCGTTTCAGTTTAAAAGAGTGCAGTTTCCTCTGAAAGCAGCATTTGCAATAACAATAAATAAAGCTTGAGGCAAACGCTGAAAGTTGAAGGTGTAAATTTGGAGAAAAAAAAACTGTTTTTCCCATGGACAATTATATGTAGCGTACTCACGAGTCTCAAACCCACAAAATCTTTACGTTCTGGCCAAGGAAGGAAAAACAAAAAACGTCGTATATAAAAATGTATTGCAGTAACCTATCTTCTTCGTAAAATGTATTGATCTAACATATGACAATCGCACTTAGTATTGCCTCATCCCAATCTCGGCACAATTCAAACATACGTACAAAAAAGTGCAGCTCAGGTTTTTTCATGGTACTATCCAAAAAAACTATCTAATGCGGACGAAGTCGCGGGTAAAAGCTAGTAGTATATAAAGTAAGAAAACTAACTATTATAATTTTTTGTTTTTAAGTGAAAGTAAATATATTATTATTATTATTATTTAATTAAGAAACAATTCAGTTAAAAGTGTCAGTATGAACGTGCAACAAGTAGCCGATCTAATTACTCAGACAGTAAGTGAGACTACTAGTAGTCTTAAAGCACAGATGAACTAGCACTAAGTTTAGCTAATTTAACTTCAGGTGATTCAATAATACCATACACCGACATAGAAATAGACCCTTTAATAACAGGAGGAGAACCTTTAGATGTAGTGAAATGTCTTCCCACTTTTGACGGTAGTAATTATGTATTTTTATGTTTATTTTTAAAATAAAAACGATTATATTTTTCTTAAAAATTAACAATTTATTAAAACTTTATGTTACAAACAATTTTTTTTTAATATAAATAAAATTAGCGACGCGTTTCAGAACTCATGTTTACTAAACTTTTGTTGTTTTTCTATCGTCCATCTTTCTGTTGTGTTGTTGTTGTCAGCTTGCTATTGTTTTTTGAGTGTGGGAGCTTTTTGGAAAGTTTTCTTTTCTTCTTAAGCTTAGTGTAACGATTGCCAGGTCTGACAATCATTGTTAGATCGGCAAACGTCTGACAATGTGTGAAAATGAGCTGACAATGAGCTGAAAATTTAATTTGTGTGTACACGGTTTGCAGATATCTACAAACCTCTGCAAATCTGTTGCCAAATATTTGTCTGACAATGTCGACAAACTAATTTGGCCAAATAGATAGCAATAGATTTGCAAACATTTGTAGATTTTCTGCCAACCGTGTACACACCAAATCAAATTTTGGATCTGCAAATTTATTTTCAGCTCATTGTTACACATCGCATCAGTCAGAAAATTTGTCTGCCAATGAATAAATTTGCAAATGTTCCTCAAACGGCATCTGCAAATTTATTCATTGTCAGACGTTTGCAGAAACGTCAGAAAATGAAAAAAATTTGGTGATCTCCCAATGAATTTTGTGTACACACGATTGCCACATCTGCAAATTCATTTGTCCTCAAAATGATTGATGAACAAATTTTTCTGCAAATCAATTTGGTGTGTACACGGTTGTCAGCTTGCGTGTACACGATTGCCAGATATCTACAAATTAATTGGCAGATATTTGTCTGCAAATTAGGAGCCAAACCATTTGTCTGCAAATTAATTTGGTGTGTACACGATTGTTAGCCATTCGAGACAAATTTTTCAGTGACAGATCTGGCAATATTTGCAGATCTGGCAATCGTATACACTTAGCTTTATTTCTTTTTGTTGTTTGTTGTGAATTTCAAAGCTGTGTCAAATAATATGTTCTGTTTTATTGTTAATTTGTCATTTAGTATTCTGTCTTGTTCTATCTTGTTGGCTTTATATATTTCAAATTCTTCTATGGTGTCTAGTGTTTTCCCTTTTTTGCATGTCTGTAATATTTTTAGGTTATGCTCAAAGCTTGTATATTTATGATTATTTTCTATTAAGTGCATTCCATATGTTGATCTGGTGTTTGGTTTTGGTTTATGTTCCAAGAATCTTTCGTGAAAAGATCTTCCTGTTTGTCCTATATAATATTTGTTGCAATCGTCGCAAGTTATTTTGTAAACGCCAGTTGATGTTTTTTTGTTGTTGTTGTTATTTTTTGGTTGGAGAAATTTGAATATATTGTTGTTTGTTCTGTATGCAATTGTGAAGTTTTGCTTTTTGGATTCATTATGGATGGTATGTGGAAGCCAGTTGGTGTATGTTACTGATGTGTAGTTAGTTTTTTTCAATTTGGTTACTTGTATCATTAGGTTTGTTTATTTTCCACTTCTCCAGGCCACTTCTTAGGGCTATGTGTTTTATCGTGTTTATTTCATCGCCATAACTTTGTTTGCTCATTGGGATGCTGAGAACTCTATTTATAAAGGCGTTGTATGCTGCGAGCTTTTGTGATCTTGGGTGGTGGGAGTCATTGTGGATGGTGGTGTCTGTTGTTGTTGGTTTCCTGTAGATGCTGTATTCCAGTTTGTTGTTATGTTTTTTTATGTCGATGTCTAGGAAATTTATTGATTTATTTTGTTCATTTTCTACAGTGAATTTTATTATTGTTGGTTAATGTTATTTATATATTTATTAAATATGTCTATTTGTCCTTTTGTACCATTAAAAATTATGAAAGTGTCATCGACATATCTGCTGTAGAAAGTTATTTGTTTTTGTAATGGGTTGAGGTTAGATAGGATGTATTTGTCCTCAAAATGGTTTAAATATATATCAGCTAGAAGTCCACTTAATGGCGATCACATTGCGATCCCTTCGTTTTGTATATTTGTCTGGTTGTTGAATGTGAAGTAATTTTGCTAGTGTATAATTTGTAATAATTTGATTATTTCATTTATTTGTTGTATCGTTATTTTGGCTGTGTTGATAAGGTTTTCTTTTATTATATTTATTGTTTCTGTTACTGGGATATTAGTGTACTGTACATATTAGTTACATCGAAGGAAACCAGTTTGTGTTGTGGTAGAATGTTTATTGTTTTTGTTTTTTTAATTAGTTCTAGGCTATTTTTTATGCTTTGGTTATTTTTTAAGGTTATGTTTGCTGTTATGATTTTTTGTAGTTCTTTTGCAATTTTGTAACATGGTGCGGTCTTATAATTGATGAGTGGTCTTATTGGGATGTCTTCTTTGTGTATTTTAGGTAGTCCTGTGAATTGTGGTGGTTTTGCGTTTGTTTGTTTGAATTTGTGCTTTATTGAATTTTGGAACAAATTGTCACTTTGGTTTATTGCATTGTTTATTTCTTTTACGTAGTTTTTTGTAGGACCATTTGTTAGTTTTTTAATGTTATTGTTTTCTATGAAGTTGATGGATTTGTCTGTGTATTCTTGTTGTTTTAAAATTACTATTGTGTTTCCTTTGTCTGCTTTTGTGACTATTGACTGATGTTATTTAGATCAATAAAATACTGTTTATGTTTATTGTTGTGTTTTGTATTGATGCTTTTATTACTTTTTTTTGCCAAAGCTGGCAGCACTTGAGTTTTCGGTGTCCACACATTGGTGGCAGCACACACAAACAGACCGGAAAAGAAGAAGCCATCTTAGAATTAGCTTGAATCTCCCATTTTAAGCGAAATCCCAACCACAGAAGACATACAAGAGAGAAAATAATATTAAAAAAAAGGAAACAATTATTGTATGAAAATAAGTGAATTAAAAAAAAAGGAAAAAAAAACTTAATGTAAGAACTAAATGAATTAAAATTAAATTAAATTAATAATGAAAACTTAATTCAGAGGAATTAAAGTCCTCAAAGTCAATAACACTCATTTTTATTTGCGAGGGCTAAATTCGTTTTCAGATTTCCAACATTCTTTAATTCATTAAATAAAACTACGTTAATCCGCTTAGCTTCCCATTGATAACACTTGCTGTAAGGAGCAACTCATCGCAGCAAAAAGGTGGAATCTACCAAAGCTTTGATTACCTTTAAAAAGAATACTCTGTGTGTCGTAGGCACAGCTCTGAAGTCGTCAACACACGTGTTACAAAGAACTATTCACCGTAGCACACAAGGATACATAAGCAATACACTTCCGCAACCAATCCAACCACCATCACTTCCAAGGACCATTCGCAGCACTTTCTACACAACAATTTATGAGCCATTGCCTAGAGGAGCGTAAGGTAAGTCCAACACCTTTTTTATATTCCACTCTCTCTCTACCTTCGTCTGCCAATAAACAATTTCGTAAAACAAAATGACTTCACATTGTAAAGCATGTGAGGACGTCGACAATGATGACATGGTCCAGTGCGACGCATGCGACGACTGGTTCCACTATACATGCGTTGGCGTAAACAACAGTGTCCAAGATCGGGAATGGAGTTGCGAGAAATGTAGACCACCCCCAATAGAAAAAGTTTCAAACCCTAGTGATAGCGCTATGGGAAAAAATCCTTAGGTTGAACCGAACCTACTTGCTCCAGCCTCTCCGAATCGATCAATAGCCACGGAACGTACAACAAAGGTCGATAAGCAAATATCATCTCCCAAAAAGCGTTCGTTATTGCTTCAACGGCTAGATGAGGAAAGGGCACTGCAAGAAAAACGTGACAATGAATTCTTAAGAAAGAAATATGCAATTCTTGACGATATCTTATCGAGCTCCGAGAGCGAAGGCGAAGACACTCGAACTCAGAAGAAAGCCGAAATACCGGCAAAACCCGTAAGCTCCAACCCAGATATTTCATCACAATCGCATCCTTCAATCAAGAATACGTCAATATACAATTCAATACACGGTGAAGCAAATCTTTTTAACACGAGCATAATAACGGAAGATCCTCTTCCGACAAAGCAGCAGATGGCATCCAGACAGATCATGACAATAGGAAATGTGACGTTCAGTGGGCGAATTGAAGAATGGCCACGCTTCATCAGTTGGTTTAACAGTACGACGATTTCATGCGGTTATACCAACTGCGATAACCTGCGTCGTCTACAGAATGCCCTTAAAGGTGACGCATTTAAGACAGTGGGTATACGGCTGTTCTTTCCCGAGCAAGTTCCAGGAGTTTTGAAGAGCCTACATCAACTTTATGGTCGTCCTGAGGACATCATCGATGATTTAATAGACAAAATACGAAAGGAACCATCCCCGAAAATTGATAAGCTGCAAACCATTATACAATTTTCCTTGACAGTGCAAAACGCGTGTGCCATTAAGGCCGCGACTGGAATGCATGATCACTTAACAAATCCGTCCCTAGTTCGTGAGTTTGTGGAGAAGTTACCTCCACAAATCCGCCTTGAGTGGGGAGGTTTTCGTAAAAGAATAAGCTCAGCAAATGTTATAACTTTTAGCGATTGGTTGGCAGATATTGCCAGCTCTGCTTCTCAAGTAACGCGCATGAATTCGCCAAGTACTTTAATATCCAGAACTGATAGAAATCCCACCAGGTCGACGATAAACTTTCACTCCGATTCAGACCCTCGCTCTTCTGATACGAAAAAATGTCCGGTTTGTAACTCCAATTGCAACTCGTGCCAAAATTGTCAAACATTTTTGAGCTTAAACCTTGATGAAAAATGGAACGCCATAAAGCGACACAACATCTGCCGAACTTGCCTCCGACAACACGGACGAACTCGATGTCAATTAGAACAAAACTGTGGCGTGGATGGATGCACTTACAAACATAATAAACTTCTCCATAACCTACGCGATATGCCATCTGTGTCTAGCCCTGTCTTAAATGAGGTAGTGAACTTTCACCAACTAGAAATGAAAAAATGTATTCTGTTCAGAATAGACCCGGTGACTCTGTACAACGGAGCGCTGAAAATTAATACTTTCGCCTTTCTTGATGACGGCTCCTCAATTTCACTACTAGATGAAGCTCTGGCTACTAAATTAGGAATTTCAGGTGAAACAAAACCGTTATGTCTTAAATGGACAGCCAACACCCATCGAATAGAGAACACATCAAAAATCGTAAACGTGAAAATTTCACTTGATCTCCCAACTCAAGATATTAATGTTGATACATTATCAAACACATATCCTAATTTGAAAGGAATACCCTTAACATCCTACTCTAATGCGAAACCGCAAATATTGCTGGGTTTAGACCAATGGAAGCTCACAATTCCACTGCGCTCGAGAGAAGGCTTAAATGATCAGCCAGCTGCTTCAAAATCACGTCTTGGCTGGACTGTGTATGGCCCGTGCAAGCTCCTATTAAATTCAAACGACAGAAAAAACCTTCCCATTTTTCCAGTCGTCAACAAGAACAAACAAGATAAAATTCGAATCGTGTGGGATGCAGCTGCGGCGGCGGTAAATGACGTTTCACTCAATTCCATGTTGCTCTCAGGTCCTGACATAGTTCCGTCCCTTGTTTCCATCTTGTTCCGCTTTAGGGAGCGTAATATTGCTATCTGTGCCGACATTAAGGAAATGTTTCACCAGGTAAAAATAAAAAATTCTGGCCAACACGCTCAACGTTTTCTTTAGCGAAATGAACAAAGTAAAGAAATTGAAGAATATTCTATGAAAGTAATGACGTTTGGCTCTACGTGTTCTCCGTTTTGCGCACAGTATGCAAAAAACGAGAATGCGAGATGCTATGAAAAAAAAATTCCTCGGGCAGTAAGGGCTATATTAGAGAATTATTATGTAGATGATGACCTTGACAGCTTCGACAACGAAGAGGAGGCATTGCAGGTGGCAAGTGAAGTTATATATATATCCACGAAGAAGGTGGATTTGTCATTCGAAATTTCTTATCAAATTCCTAAGTAGTACTCAACAGTTTGAAAGAAAAGTCTGCCAGTTATGAGAAAGCCTTTGGTAACTAGAGTTTGCCATTAAAGCAAACCTCGTTCAAGTCGAATCCTTTGCCGAAGAAGCGTGGCCGACTAAGAGGGAACTTTTAAAAACCCTAATGACTGTTTTCGACCCACTAGGTTTAATTGCAAACTTTTTAGTATTACTCAAAATACTTTTGCAAGAAGTGTGGAGTTCAGCGATCGAATGGGATGAAAAGATATTTCCAATGCATCTCGAAAAATGGCGTAGATGGATAAGCCTCATACCAGAAATTTAACAAATTATGATTGAACGACCATATGCGAAGCAATATGGGCTTCGGTGGGCTACTTTCGATTTTTTTTATGGAGATTTGGTAAAAATCGTTTTAGTAGCTGCTAAGACAAAAGTAGCTCCACTTAAAGTAATATCTATTCCCAGATTAGAACTAGAGGCAGCGCTATTAGGTGTGAGATTGGCGAAGATTATAACAGCCAGGCACTCAATTAAAATATCGGAAAGATACTTCTGGTCAGATTCGAGGACAGTTTTAAGCTGGATTAACTCAGACCACAGGAAGTTCAAACAATTTGTCGCATTTTGGGTAGGAGAAATTCTTGAAGAGACCGTGGCTAAGAACTGGAGATGGATCACCAGCAAAATCAACGTCGCCGATGAAGGTACAAAATGGCTGGCCCAAAGAGTTCAAGCAAACTGATTCTTCATTGGAAGAAATCAGATTACAATATGGCCCAAAGAGTTCAAGCAAACTGATTCTTTTAGTTTAGTTTAGTTTATTCAATTTATCGATATGCTATACACATTAAGATATAATATCTTATTAAAAAGTGATAGCTTTATAATGTATACATGAGTAAGAAAAAAGCTAACATTAGTTGAAATACAAAAGCAAGATCAAAATAATTAAAACAATAATTAAAATTAAGTTAAAAGGGAAAACTGAGTAGTTTACAAATTAATGACGCTATAGAAATTAAGTTAACTGCAAAGTTTAAATTATAAATTTATTAAAGGTAAAACCGCACATTTAAAGAAAAGAAAAGTAGTTAATGAGTTTGCTCTGGAATATTTTAACATTTCCAAGCCTTCTTATATCACTTGGCAAAGAGTTCCATAAGCGAATGGCGTTGACAAAGAATTGCCGCTCAGATGTTAGGCATGTATGTCGTGGGATGTTAAGCTTGTTTGATCTATTTGAAGTAGGAAATTGTAATCTGTAATAAAGGTTATGTGGTTGATGCGTCTGTTTAATACTGAAGAGAAGAAGAAGTGTTCGATATTGTAGAAAATACTTAAACTGCATGTTGAATAGAGAAGAAGCAAACTCGGATATATGGTCATATCTTTTAAGACCGTAGATGTATCTTACTGTGTTGTTAAAGGCAACCGTAAGCTTTCGTCTACTCTCAGCATCACAGTTACAATAGATTTCACAACTATATGTAAGGAGTGGAATAATCAAAGTCTTAGCTAAAATTTTTCGAGTTTCAATGGGAGTTAAGTATTGGGAATCTTGAAGAACCCTAAGAGCACCGTACACTTTACCAACAGTTGAATTTATGTGGTTTTCCCAAGTTAAAGATCTGTTGAAAATGACACCAAGATTTTTAGCTGTTTCCACATAGTCAATAACGATATCATTGAGCATTAAGCGAGGGAAATAAGAAAGATCAAGAGACTTTTAAGAGATAACTAAGCATTTAGTTTTCGACGGATTTAAGAACAGGCCATTTTTTTGGGACCAAATATGGATACTTAAAAGGTCCTCATTTATGTTATGAACGCAATTTTCAATAAGACCGAGTGGACTACTCAAGTAAAGTTGCACGTCATCAGCATACATTTGTATAAGCGAAAATTTCAATATCGATGGCAACTCATTTATATAAAGCGAGAAGAGAATCGGGCCCAATATCGATCCTTGAGGAACACCTTTCAAGACCGGCAAACAAGGAGACAACCTTTAGGAGAGACTTACAGCCTGTTTTCTATCACTTAGATAAGAAAGAAGCAAATTAGCAGCAGAAGATGAAAAATTAAATTGATGAATAAGCTTACGTATGAGAATCGAGTGTTCGATAGTGTCAAACGCTTTTGAAAAATCCAAAAGAACCAAAAAACTCACATTATCGACATCAATAGCTAGTCTAATATCTTCAGACACATTCAATAGCGCTGTCAAACAGTTATGTTTTGGACGAAAACCGGACTGAAAAGGTGTCAGTAAATCGACTCTACTTAGGTATGTATTTATTTGTCTTTGCATAATCCTTTCTAAAACCTTAGAAAGAAATGGAAGTATAGAGATTGGACGAAAATCCTTGCCATTAATTGATTTTGGTACGGGGACTATCTTTGCTTGCTTCCAAATCGTTGGAAAAATACCGGTTGTTAGTACTGTATTAAACAAATGTGTAATATAAGTCAAAAGAAGTGGTAGTAAAGCTCTAATAAAAACAGGGTGTATACCATCAATTCCAACTGCATTGGATTTAACTAACATAAATCTTTCAACCACTTCAGTACAATCCTAGAGAACTCAAAAGCAGATTGGGAGGCTAAAGAATTACCTTCGTTAAATACTTCATACAGATCCAGTGAAGATGTAGAGGGCAACGTTAAAAATTGTTTATTCAACTCATTGATGTCAATGTCATGAGTCATGACACTTAGAACTTTTTTGCTTACCAATACCGATATCACGTAGATTGTTCCATAGTTTTCGACCATTAATGGATAAATTAAGACGATTTTTGAAAACTTTTGATTTTTCAGTGCGTATCTTGCAAACGACTCGGTTTTGAAGTAACCGGTATGATCTGTGAAGATCTTCTAATTGGAAGCCGTTTGTGGCGAATCGCGTCAACGAAATAAAGACTTTGTCAAATCTGTCATCCTGTCGATACTGTCAGAGCATGGAAAACCCTGCGGATCTGCTTACAAGAGGCGTTAGTGCATCGAATCTCATTCGATCTTCGATGTAGTTTAACGGTCCTTCTTGGTTTATGAAGGATAAACCTTTCTGGCCGATGACTCATAACTCTAATACTGCTTTTACTGTTGCCTTGTGTACTATATCTTTAAAGGCAGACAAAAACCTAGATGAAGATGATGTACAACTGCAGTATGCCGAACCGATTTTAAACGCTAAGGATTTTAGTACATTGACTCGTCTTTTTCGTGTAACTGCTTGCGTTTTTCGAGCTATTGAGAGGTTTCGAAAACGCGATTTTGCTGCAGATATCGCAAAAGCTGAAATTTACTGGATCCGTCAAGTTCAAAGCCAGTATTATCGTAATGAGATTTCATCTCTGCAAAGGAAGAGGGGTATGCCTTCTAATTCTAAATTTGTATCTCTATTCCCATTTTTAGATGATACCGATGAGTTCTTACGAGTTGGTGGTCGTCTCCAAGATGTTGAAAATAATATCAACATTGCTCACCCAATCATCTTACCGCAGTCATCTCATGTGACGAAACTTATAGTAATTGATCTTCATGCAAGGATCTTCCACGGTGGTACCTCAGCTGTTCTTTCACTTTTACGCTCAAAATACTGGATTATAAGGGGAATGCAAATAGTAAAGAATGTTATCAAAAATTGCTTCGTTTGTAAGCTTCTTCGAGGTAAATCAGCAATGCAACCAATGCACCACTTCCAAAAGATAGAGTCTTGTCATCTAGAGCATTCGAGGTGACTGGAATTGACTTCGCCGCCGGTCCGTTGTACGTTTTGGATATGTTTGGTCATCGAAAAGTTCTACATCCTACTATTCACATGTGCAGCAGTTCGTGCTGTTCATCTCGAATACACAAAGGACCTTAAAGCTGAGAGTTGCATTCTAGCAATACTACGATTCATTGCTCGTCGAGGACCTCCTCGCATAATATATTCTGACAACGCTACAAGAAAACGTCCTCTGAGTTCCAGCATCTAGGAAATGTAAGATCCAGTGAACGTTTTCTCGGATTTTTGAGTGAATCTCGAATAACGTGGAAATTCATTGTTGAACGAGCTCCATGGTGAGGAGGCTTTTGGGAGCGACTGGTGGGTTTGGTTAAAACAGCTTTACGAGCAGCTGTACGACGAGCAACTCTTAACAACGATCAGCTGTATACGTTGCTAACAGAAGTTGAATGTGTGGTGAATTCAAGGCCCTTAACGTATATGGGGAATGACCCATTAGACCTTGCACCACTCACTCCTCACAAGAGTTTTCATCTGAAAATCAAACCGGTAATGCATTACGAAAGCAGTGGAAAGAGCGCCTAATTTTCATAGCTGCTTTCAAGAAGAGGTGGTTTAAGGAGTACCTTTTTCAACTTAGATCCTTACATAATGTCAAAAATCACACCGAGTTTAACCTTCAAGTTGGAGATGTGGTATTAGTGGAAGATTCACCCTTGCCTCGACCCCTATGGCATTTAGCTGTAATACAAAATGCTTTTCTTAAGCGAGACGGTAAAATTCGAGCATGTGATATAAGGCTTTCTAGCGGTTCTATTTTACGAAGGCCAATACAACTGCTATACCAGTTAGAAATTTCAAATAAATCTTAAACTTTTCTGGCGTTAGGATGTCAAAAATCTTTAGAAGTTATCATCTATCAACACTGTTTTTCATAATATCGTAAATGAATCTATATTGGTACTATATTATTTACATACATAATTAATGGCATTGTAATTATTGTTATATATAATTTAAAGCTTTTTCTTATTCTAAAATACATATCATTTCATATATAAACTATTCATTTGTCACACCACAGTTCAGTTAATCTTTAAAGTCATCAGATTCTATAACTCAACCTATTTTCAATATTTGTAAACCTTTTCTTAATTTGGATTAACTTAAATTAAATATAAACGGATCGTGTTCTTCTTTCCTATTATTTGGACTTGGGTGAACGTTTTTTAAAGCCCATATCAGTAACATTACTAGCATACAAAGAGAAAGAGACTTAAATTCGTTAAAGAGTTCAACATAAAAAGAGAAGTTGATTGAAGACAGAGTTTTGAGGTAAGTTATCCATGCCTTATTTCTTTTGTTACGCAGTAAACGCAATTCTTTCGTGTTTTGCTAAAGTTTGTATTTCTTGATTTCTTTAAAGATACATTTTTTTTCAAACAATAATTTTATCAATATCAAAAATTTTTAATATTCCAGAAATGGTTAAATCTTCAGACAATAACTGAAAATTAGCTCTTATGAAATCAAAATTATATAAGTAATCAAAGGAATAACTGTGTTCATCAAGGTGATTCTGACTACTTGTCAAGAAAAATGTCCAAAGGGGGTGATATTTACCAATATTAGTAATTCCTAAACTAGATTCTAGAACAAGAGAAGAAAATACTAAATCGAGAATTCGATTTTTTGAGTTTTTAATAGGTACAACTTGTTTGCTGTAAGTAAGTAAAAGGATTTAATCGAGAAAAGATAGTTCCATTTGTGAAGAAGAAATAGAGGCTTCAAGGCAGGATTCATCTTCAGATGGAATCCAATCAATTTGTGGTAAATTAAAATCACCTAAAAGAAAATATTGGTGCCAGAGCAGGACAAATTGATAAGAAAGTCTAATGCCAAGGAGAGTTCGCTATGTAAATGTAATGTAAACGTTTAAAATTAAAATAGTCTTAGTCTGTACCATTATCCTCGCACAGACCAGTTCAATTGATAGTTCAAATGGTAAAGATACAGAAGAAGAGAAATGTGTACTTTTTACCGCTATGAGAACACCTCCACTTAAATCCTCTGCATTACCAACATGATGATCATTTCTGTAAACTTTGAACTCTTGACTGAAAAGTTCTGTGTGGGAAAAGCTTGAATTGAGCCAAGTTTCTGTCAAAACGCATACGTCGTGTGGAAAGGATTGGGAGTTAAGAAAAATGTCATCAATCTCACTACGAAGTCCTCTTACGTTTTGGTAGAAACAGCTTATGTTGATTGAATGAATCGTTGTAGCCGTACGCTTTAAGATTTTATGTTATAACGCGTGGCTATAAATTTTTGAGCTCACGTTTAGGGCTTGATGTTAACAAGCTAGCTTTAGCAATTATAATTTTCTAAAATTTGAGGATAAATTCTGTTATGATCAATTTGGTATGTCAAATTGGTAACGATTAGTTAGATTACCTTTGAATGAGTAAGAATATGCGTATAACATTGTCTTACATGCACATAGTTTTCTTTCTATCCTACATCAATTATAGAATAAACATACTTTTTAAATTACCCAACCACCACCCCCGCACTCCCTTAAAAACGTATCTGGCTTCGGTATGGACATTTTTTTTAAACATTCTTAACTAAAGAGCCACATAGATTCTCAGAGTTTGGGTAAGTAAGATGATACACGATAAAATAGCAGTTTTATAATAGTTATATTACAAACGAGAATTATTCTTTGCCCATATCCCTTATGCCGAAGCTCGTTGATGTCATGGCATTGATGTGTTGAATGGTTCAAATACATATTTTCATAAACAGTATCCATCCATCCATCTTCTCATTGAAAAAACATTCAACACTAAACATCCAACAGGTTGCTGTTGAGTTATTAATAAATTATATTATAGTTTAAGAATAGCATTTTTAAAAGATCACTAAGCTAAAGCTGAAGAAAAGAAAAGTCATGTAGGTATATTTGATATAACAATTTTATAGAATTTTACAACTTTTATGAGGGAAGCGTTTATTTATTATGTATTTTCCTAATGTTATTTTCAAAATACAGACATGACATTTCTTTTTTAAGGAAACTATAAAATGTACACACATTTTCAACATTTGAAATTATCCAAAATTGAAAGTAAGAATATTTACTTTTATTGAATGTTAAAAAATCAGTGATTTATTATTTATTTTTAACATAACAGGCATAATACAAAAACTGATGAACTAAGATCGTGGGTTGTAAACAACAAATTAAATATTTTTTTAAATTATTGCACATCACACTGAATATTTTTATTTCTTTTTTTGTTAAATTGAATGAGTAATAGAAACCTAAAACAGTAAATTGTTCTTAGAAAAACACAAAATTCGCCTACACAATCGTCCCATGATCATCGGGGTTGAAATTTTATTTCGACTTTTAACGAAATAAACAAAACTAAGACTAACAAAGAAATACTTACACATTTGAAAATTGTTAAAAACGTTTCAATAAAAATGAACACAAAATTTTCAAAATATCATCAAAGATTGTAAAAAAATAATTAATTAATGTCTCTCTCACCTTTGTTTTTCGTTTAATTGCATTTTTAGAGGAGTTTTATGTTTGTATTTAATTATTTATAACACGAAAATTTCCAAAAACAAAAACTATTAGTTAAGTCTTTTTTTTAGATATACTGTTTCTTTTGCGAAGGGGGGCAATGAAGAGAGATCGGAAATTATTGAATGCATGAAAAAGAATTATTGACAATGAGAAATTTAGACATTTGTACAAGATTAAAAAATGTAAATAGTAACATTTTGCCTATTTATTTTTTTGCGTAACATACACATATATTTTATATTTATTTTTTAAAAATACAAAAATATGTAGGTACAAGAAAATATATGCATATGCTTTGTAACTCACGAGTAATCTTTCTGATTGCTAATTTGCACCCAAAAGCAAAACATAATTAATTTAAATTAAATTTATTGTTGTCTTTATAAAATATTTCACTTCACAGATTACTTTAAGTTTATTTATTTATTTTTGTGGTTGCAGCATTTCTTATTTTGTTTGAACCGTTCACATAGAGTTCAACATGCAAATATTTCCTGGTTACTATTGTAGTGTATTACGTTTTATTGTATATGCAATTATTTGTTTAAAATTGACAAATTTTTTCATATACGAGTATGTATAATATTGCAATTTAAAAAATTTCAATTAAATATTTCTATATCACTTTGTGTTGAACTCAAAATTCCTCATAAATGTTTTTCGATATCTATCGCACAGTAGAGAACTAACATAAAATATGGAACGGATAGCCAAAAAATAACAAAAACAACAGTAACAATCAGGAACAAATGAACATGAATTTCAAAAAATAAATTTTTTTCTCGAAGGCATTTTTTGTTCGTGTTTCATCTTTTTCGTTTGGGCTCTCTAGGAAAGTGAGACACACACCTTGCTCGTTTACACTCCAAGACTTTAAATTAATACCAAAAATATGTGTCTTTGTATTTCCATACTAAAAATAAATAAATAAGGTGGCTAAATAATCCACAGAGAACCAGAGTCTAGTGAGTTACAACTCTAAACCATTCCTGTGTGCGAGTCATTTCAGGGATGGAGGAGACCTACACTTTTAATGCTGAATTCGAGCAGCTAATTTGAGAAAGCACTTTTCATGGCAAGAATCACTCTTGGAGGATCTGTCAATTCCTCGCCAGAGTACCCGTGCGGAAAACTTTTTGTTATATATTTTCACTAGCTTTTACCCACGACTTCGTCCGCATTAGATAGTTTTTTTTCGATGGTAGTATGAAAAAACCTGAGCTGTACTTTTTTGTACGTATGTTTGAACTGTGTTCGCTCAGCGTCTAAAAGTCTTCGTGCCTGTCTTTCTTCAGTTTCAGCGGCGGAGTTGCGTGACGCTCAGCATATAAAGATCTACGGGTTTCACTATGAACTTTCCGCAGCTCGAGCTCTGCTAGAACTACGCGCTAGATTAGATTTACGTTTTCCAGGCATATTAGCGTAATATCAAGCTTAACGTAAACGAAACTAAGATTAATTAGAAATGTAAAAGAAACGGAGATTACTTAAAAGCTTCTATTTTAATAAGGTAAGTATTATAACGACTGTCGTTATTATTTACATTTTAGTTTTACTTATAGACTAAAAGGAAACAAAATAAATAGAAATTAAGTAGGTATTGTATACCGTTTATTATTTTAAAACTAAAATATAAACACGTATTAATATTAAAAGAAATACGCAGGTGAACTAAAGAAACTAACTTAAAACTACCTATCTACTTCTGGTAAATTAAATGATCAAAGAAGAACCGAGTAAATCATTAAGTTTTAAAGAAACAATTAAATTTACACGACAAATAAAATATTTGCAGGATTTCTCTGTAATTTGCATGCGTCCGACAACGGCGTGTGCCCTTATGTGTGTGCCCCTTCGGGTAGACCCACTCAGTGATGTCCTCCCCCCGCGCTTCACTACCGCCGCCGCCACCTGCCTCGTCTACCGCGTGTGACCCCCGCCCGCGCCTCAGCCGAAACAGAAGTATCAGAAGTAGAAGACAGACCCAGTGAATTATTTGTTCTACCTACATGGCTCGCATTTGGCGATGAAAGGTTGAGCATAGCAAAGTTTATTTGATGTGGAACTCATCATCATTTTCAAACGATTCGAGTTGAATCTTTGGAACACAGGCTTTTGAATTTAAATTATGTTTTTTTTCTGTCCCTAATACAAAACATTACTTTTTCAAAGTATTAAGATATCCTAAATTCGAATCTCGGTTGTAATTTTTTCACATCAACTTTTTTTAAAATTTACCCTTTTATAAATAAAATAAAAACAACTAAAGACAGGGTTCTTAAGCCTAAGTTAAAACTCAAAATATCTCTTAACAATATATTGTATGATGATTTTGCAAAGTACAAATATTTCTCTTTTAGATACAATTTAAAGCATTTTAGTATCTTAATTAGTTTCTGGAAATTCTCATTAATTATGAGTCCTTATTTGAATCTAAACGAAGTTTCTAGAAAACATTGAATTTGATATTTTCATAGCCGCCCAGTGTAATAAGCAGATGCAAGTCGCTCAGATATTGTCCTTTTCGAAAACTTGTTACATTTTTTCAACAGTTCCAAAACAACTCAACTATTTTAATGTTGTTACAATCGGTCAACAATTCCAAAACAATTGAACAATTTAAATTTTTTAAACTCAATCAATCGAAATGGGGTGTATTTTGTATTTTATTTAAAATTATACTCGGATTTGTAGAAAATAGATGAACTAATTATATTTTTACCACGATAAATTTTACTTTTCTATTCCTGATGAAAGACTGAAGGAATTACATAGTTATGTATGTACATACTTCTTGAGTGTGAACCTCTTAAAGAATAAGTCAAAGCAAAGTGGTGATCGGAAAGTTTAATTTTGATTACAAAAAAAGTAAAAATAGGTGCTCATCTTCTATGCTTCTATGCTTGCATGAAAGCCACATTCTTCCTGATGTGAATTACGTTTGTCAACAAAGCGGAATTTTTTTTTACTAACAAAACCGAAAAGCATGCGACAGTTCAAAAATAAAAAAGTGCGGAAATAAAATTCTTAACTTTTGTTTCTATAATTGAAAATGTATCAAGGGATTCTGATAGATAGAATCTTAATTTTTGTTCAAGATTATTACAAATTTTATTTATTTTTGCATGAAATTTAGTACCATAAATAATAATTTTTAACTTCCCATAGGAAGATTTTTCGATTTTTCGAATTGAGATTTTTTATATTTTTCGACGCTTCAAGGTCCCTAGAATCTAAAAGATAAAAGATTTTTTGAGAGATATCTGTGTGTACGTACGTCCGTATGTTCGGGAAGTTTCTTCGTCGTACATATCTCAAGAACCAGTAGAGATACCGACTTCAAAAAAAACATTGTTATACAGATAATAACACAGAACGATGCAGAAAGGACTCTCAACAAAATTAAGAGGTTAACCCAAAATATCTCGAGATATTTCATCAAGTCGCTAGCTACTTGAATTAAATTTAATATTATATATCGTACCGTGATGCTAAACTGATATTATTTAAAAAAAAAAAATCAATTAGAGTTTTTTTTTATAAATCAAAAAAACTGAACAAAAGTAATTGTTATCTTGAATATTTTACGAACAACAAATGATTTTATGTCCAAAAAATTTCGAGAAAAATCGAATTTGCAGTTTTCTTACAAAAAGCAAAACCTTAAAAAAGTTGGTATAAATTGGTTTTTGACTTAAACATCTTTCTAAAAATTTAAGATATTGGTTTTAAACTAATTTCATCTTTTAAAAAATATAATTCTCAAAATTAAGTAAGGTTTTGGAAAAGATCGAATTGACAGGTTTTTGAACAAAAAATAAAAACATATAAACACATTTCTAAAAATTGGTGAAAATTGATTTTCGACTCAAACATCTTTTGAAAAATTTAATATATTGGCTTTAAACTAATTTCAGTAAAATTTTGAGAAAAATCGAATCGAAGATTTTTCTACAAAAAATAAAATGTCAAAAAAGCGTTACTTAAACTTGGTAAAAATTGATTTTCAACTCAAATATCGATTTAAAAATTAGAAATATTGCCTTGAAACTAATTTCGTCTTATAGAAAATATTGTTTTAGAAATCAAGACATTTTTTTTTTAAATCCAACAGTCAGTTTTTTTTCATAAAAATTAAAATCTACAAAAATTAGTATGCAAAATTGGTGAAAATTGATGTTCGATGCTCGTGAATAAATGAAGGTATTGAATTCAAAATGACATCATTCTGTGCTAGTAAAATCCGATCTGTAAACTGTGGACCTGTGGACTAAAAATCTCGTTAACAAAAATAGATTTTGAAATCAAACTATTTCATCATATGCAAAATATTGTTAGTTATTTTTTTTAGAATAATTCAACTGACAACTTTTTTAATAAAACACGAAAACCTACAAACTTTTTAAGCAAGACTAATCGACAGACGGAATGATAAGTTATTAGTATAGGTCGCATCCCAGCCTCTTTTTTAGTTTTAAAATAGTGAATACAGAACATTTAAACATTTCACTAAGTATATTGTCTGTATAGCACAACGTTATTAAAGTAAAAATATGTTTCAGACATAATGGATGTCGGAATAGCAGTTTTCAACTTTCTTCTGTAGAGCAGAAAGATAGGTAAAAGCATAATAATGAGGTCTTATCAAAGAAAAACAAAGTCTCATAGCATAGATTGTAAACAGCTTGTGACACCAAAGAAAAATGTGTTATTTATTTATTAAAATACTGACTATATTTCGAAGGCCGAAATAAAGAGTTTTGCAGCTACTTAATTATTCATATTTTTAATTGTTCCTATTTGATGTAAAATAATTGGATTTGAGAGATATTTGAATTTTTTGGAAGCAAACATTGGATTTTTAAACTTATACTTATTTGTACTTTAAGATCTTATAACGTTGATTTTTTTTGACTGACGTAGAAGAAAATTAATGAAAGTACACGCTAAAGTTTAAATTAATTGGAATTACAATTTTCGTTTCAATTATGCACTCACTCTATTTACTTATATATAGTGTTATATGAAAATATCTTTCGGTTTTTAATTGAAGCACATGAGGAAGTTTTATATTTACATATAAACTCAAAGATAAAAACGACTGCTCAATAAAATTAGACATACAAAATTTAACGAAAACATTTTGATTATTATGAATGAAATTACTTAATTTAAAAATTAAAAACTTCCCACACTCAATTGCACACACCAATCCAACCAATTCACACCGCATATTTGTCATCCTTTGTTGTTACATTTAAAGTTATGGTAGAACTTTCTATCTAGCACACCTGATACAAGCACTGAAATTTGGAAGGACCTTCACTGGTACCTTACTCCTTTGTGTGCAGTGTGCTCAATTTATTATTATTGTAGGAACAATATATTCTTGATCAAAGTACCCCTATACAATCTAATGCTAACTTTTAAAAGTTATAGTGGTATTGTGATGACGTAACAAAACGGTCATACATGAGTGACTATTACAATGTCCTAGTCAGCAGCAGGTCCTTCTGTGGATATGGTTTTTTGTTGTTGTTATTGTTTGGATATTAATTTGGTTCCTTTCTATAGTTTTTTTTTATTTAGATGCATTCACCTGCTGTGACCACGATAATTGAATTTTCAATTTGTTGTACAAGTGTTTGTGGGAAAATGAGAATTTCGTTTTACCTGAATGAGTGGTGGAGTGGACATAAAAACAAATCTTCTTTAATTTTGTTAAAACAAAAGAGAGAAGACTAATGAAAAACTAGTAATTTGTGAAACAAACCAAAAAAAGGAATCAGGCATCCTACCCTATTTTCATGTGCCACCTGAACTACAAGAAGGGTTGTTGGTAAGAAATTTTAACACAATGTCAACCAGCTGACCACCAACCAACTTAGAAAATGCTAAGAATTAGTGGTGGTAATAGTTTTTGCCAGGGCCGATTCAAATTGAAATGACACACCGGGCGGATATTTCTTAAATATTATTCCTATTTTAAAGATTGGACGTGCAGACATTTTTCAAATTAATTTGATTTTAGATTTTGAAAATATTGAACATTATCTCAAATTAGATTTTCTATTTCACTTTACACTATAAATCATTGTAGTTTCATTTAACTCATACCCGTTATTAATAACATCTTAAGTTATCTTACTCAGAGACAAAATGGAAACATCGATCAGTGAGTTGATAAATCATAAGCAGGATTATCAAAACTGGACGATTTTAGTATTCGAAAAACTGTCAGTAGAGGTACGTCGCAAGTTGATGCCATTCTCTTTTCCTCTAGAACTTAATAGTAAACGATCTACTAACAATTCTAACAAAGGAAGGAAGGGTACGAAATGATTGCCTATGCGGACAATGTTGCCATAGCAGTATCTTAACGATGCTGAACTTGCCTTCTTAACAGATAAAGCAAATGCTTTGGTCTTATTTTGGAAAAAAAATAAAGCTGGAAACCTTATATTCAAGAGAGAGCCAATAAAGCTACTTGAGTCCTATTTTCTAGCAAAAAAGCCATTGGAAATGTCGTCTACTAGACTAAATCGTGTCCCAGGCGGAAATCCTGAACTGGAAACCCAATATTGAAGAGGGCTACTGTAGCCCTATTTTATAGCAAAAAAAGCCATTGGTAACATCGTCTACCCCACTGCATCGTGTTCCAGGCGGAAATCTTGAACAGAAATCCTCATTTGGCATGTTCTCAGACTCTGTCTCTAAAAAATCACAAACAGCCCTTACTTTTCGATCGTGTCTTGATGAGATGACAACACAATTCAATATTCACCTTTGTTGAGTTCAGGGTTATAGGGAAAATTTAGGAAATAACAGAGCTGAAGAAAGTAAAAAAAAATGAAACAATTCTTCCTTTCTTAAGTAGAAAGTACAAAAATAATGTCGGCATACCTTTCATATCACCCAAAGTTTTTCAAGACTGCCGAACCGGTCTGCACATTACCACTTACCAACCCTTTAACCGGCCATGGGTTTGTGTACCGCACATTGCACACTTAAATTTGTTTCACTTGTATTTCACCTGTAATCTATGATCCCTATGGAATATAAATGTATGAGTGTATAATTATTATGAATGCCCATGTGAGCAATATGGAAAAACCTGTATAAGGGCAATTAAATAAAATATACCTACAGACATATAGTTCTCTGGCTATGCATGTATTACATTAAAAAACGATATATACATCCTTGGAACGCTGCGCTAAAAAAGAACAATGATTTTGGTTAACAGTGCCGGACACAATCATTTTATAGAAAGAGTGACTGAAGAAACTATACAATATTTGAAGTGCTTTTAAAAATTGAAAGGAGCACAAGCGAATTATTAAATTAACAATAACAACACTTCTTCATACAAACAACAACTTTAAATAACCGTTAAACTATGGTTTAATTAAAATCTTCTGTCGCGAAAGACCTCAACATTTGCGATCTCTTAACATAATTGTACTTATGTCCTTTTCGATTCGAAAATAAATAATATCCTTGTTTACAAAAAAACCCACGTAATTGGGCGGTGGTCAATTTATTTCAATTTCGATTTGTATTAGTGTGTGCCTTTGAGAACTTACAAGACTATTTTTTAGCTTACGTGTCAAAAGACGAAACTTCTTGTCTAATAATACTCGTCTCTTACTAATATTGATATTATTTTTTATTGTGAAATTTGGTTCCTGTTTTCATAAAATAAAATATTTTAATAAACTATATAGGAGGTTTAAAACATATTAAAATAAAACAGTTTATTAAAGTGAAGTTTTTATGAATGTGATTTGAAAAAGAAACTTATGCAAACTTATGTAATTCTTCAAGAAAATAAAGAAACTAAGAATTGGATATAGATCTCGTAAGTTGTAAGTAACGTCGATAAAATGAAGGGCTGGCTCCTACAATCGACCCAAGTCCAAGCGGTCTAAAATTAATGCTCCTATACACGTTTTTTCGAATTTATTTAAAACCCAGTTTTGTTCATTGTAAAACTAAACACATGTGAAAACAACGCTGAGAAGGTATGGGAGTACTAAAAATAGGAGATTTCTAAATACAGTTCAGACATACTCCTACAACGGCCAGTGAAAAGAAGGTCTATCTATAATTATGTACTTTGATTTAATGACATGGTCTGAATAAGAAGTTATTACTTCTGCAAAATGGATTATGCTGCAGTTATAAGCACAGGAAAGCATCCTTAAATTTTGAAAATAGTTTAAAAAAACACACTTTTGATTTTAAAAACAAATCAATTCACAAATAAAATCTCCTGGAAACACAAAATTAAACATTGTATTGGAAAAAGCTATTAGATTTGCATGAGAAAGAAAAGTGTATACATAACAGTTTTGTATGTTTCAGGAATAGTTGCACGGATGGGGATTGGTATTTGATCAATGGTTCTTGAATTCATCGGATTAACGTAAGGTCCATAGTTAGTAAAAGCAACTTAAATCCATCCCAATTGGTAAATTCACGTAGCTGAACCTTGTGTGCAACTTTATATTGGTAGAGCTGGCCGATAGTCTTTAGTTTATTTATTAAAATTCGCTGAGACACTCAGTGATATTAGTTTATTTATAGTATGAGTTTATTAATGTTCTTTCTTATCCATTATTTACGATGCCTTTGTCTACATCTACACTAATATTATAAAGAGGAAAGATTTGTATTTTTGTATGTAACGAATAAACTCAAAAAGTACTGGACCAATTTTAATAATTCTTTTTTCATTAGAAAGCTACATTATCACTGAGTAACATAGGCTATATTAAGTACTAGATTACTATAGAAATCTTTAGAAATTCCTATTAAAACCAACCGAAGGTGTAAAAAATTAGCCGTAAAATGTCTTTCATTGCATACGCTGCGAAGAGTATTGATGATAGGACAAAAAAATGTTTCTAATTTAGTGATTCATGGTCGTTTTAATTAGCATAATTATAACTTAAATATCTGTACCTATTTATGTCTACCCGTGCGAAGCCGGGACGGGCCGCTAGTATCACATAAAGTACTAAAACGTGATAAACAACCTCTTAAGTCTAAACGTCAAATAAATGTTTTTAATAAGTTTAAGACAATTACACAACATAAGTTGTAACTCTTAGCAGTCTCAATGCAACCTTTAAGTGTCGATCATCTCCTGAGGAGATGGCAAGCCAGTTAAATATTCACCTTTGTTCGATGCTGGTTCATAGAGACATTTCAAGAAACTACAAAGCTTCTTACATCAGTCTATCTTTAATTACTACGTTCAAACTTATGCTTGAGTATTCCACTTCTTAGAAAGCGCTACGCATGTAACAACACACTTTCTAATAAGGTAGGCATGCTTTTCGTCTTGTAGCTCTTAGAATGGTTTCTGCAGATGCTGCGTGGATGAGGAGGGGAAGGTGACAGTTAGTTTCACATCTTCTACTTTCTAATTCTAATAAAAAAATTATTCTTATAATTCCGACATTTGCTGTCACAAACGCTTTATTATCACCTCCAAACGGTTCAACGAGTAGGGAAGACCCTTAGAGATCCATGAGGTAAAAAAACGGATTAACTACTGGTCTAAGTTTTTTTTTTTCAGCCAGCAGCCACCTTAATCTAACCTAACCTTAACCTATTCAGCATTTTCATAAATAAACTGAATGCAAATAACAGTCCTTAGAAGTTTGTAGGTTTTTAGTTTTTGTCTATTTTTATACTGGTTTTCAAGTCAAGTTTTTTTTTATTTTATATATTTTTGTCAGCTCATCAGTTTTCAAAAAATTCCATAACATCAAGTTCAATATCCAAAGTTGATCGAATAATCAGATATTCACTTCAAAAAATTCACGACAAAGCTGATAGCCAAACGTCCCTACGCTTTATTAAAATAACCTTATATTTGGAAAAGACCAATAAATTGTACAGGCGAAGATATTTTTTTAAAAATAAATCGAAAACTAAAAGTTTTGGAAGAAAACAATCGAAAGCATAATGGTTATTGTACGGTTAGCCCTCTTCTATCTAGTTGGACTAACTAGACTAGAGCATTGTTTGAGAATAATTTTGATCATTGCTTGATGCTTCACCGAGATGGCTTATTTTAAAGACGCTCCACCATTTTCGACCCCACAGCACTGAACAAATACTTAACAGAAAAAACCTTCAAACTGATCCCTCACCCCTCACTCTCAGATTTTATACAAGTAAACGATTGGTTGCGACTGTAGAACTTTGACAGATGGTTGTAGGATAAATTTAAAAAAATCAGTCTTAGGCGCCAGTTATAGCTATCATTGAAATCGATCCGGACAAATTTTAGAATCGATATTTGACAGTGTTTCCCTTTGATTAGAAATGAAAATTATATACTGATCGATCGGAAATCACACAAAGAATTTGTTTTGAGAAAAAAAAGTGTAATTACGTATTTATTTTCTATTTTTTCTTTCTTTTTCTATTTTCCGGACGGAAATTCATTTTCCTGATTAGCTGATACTTTTATGTTCAAAGATCAAACGAATCGTTCCACTGATTTTTGTTCCAATATCACACAATTCCAATGACAGATTTCTGTCAGTAAAAGTTTTTCGGTGGATTTCAATCAGGAATTTGTTTTGAATGACAGAAATTTTTAATGATAGCAATAAACGACCTGTCGAAAAAATTCCAATGTTTGTTTTCAATGATGAAAACCAATGATAGCTATAACTGGCGCCTTAATACCAATAACACTCAATGGGTATCCCAGACAAAAAAAAGGAGACAATGTTGCAGCCTCAGGCAATTTATGAAGATTTTGGAACAGTTAAACTTTGCAAGTTCCGTTATCGCAAGGGGAAGATTAAACTGTCGCTGCCTCCAGAGCCGCCAACATCAATCAACAGCCTGCGTGAGGTATTAATAGACATGTCCACCAGACAAACACCTCCACTGATCGATAAATTGACCCTGAATGTATGGTGAGTTGGAGGTGGGGTAATCAGAAATAAGAGTGGTGAAACGTAGAAAATGAACATCTTACAAAGTGTTTCAACTTTTAAGACGTACTTACCAGCTATAAGAACTTGGAAAGCTTTGTGTAAAGAAAATACAGGAAAGGTATTTTCAGCCTTGAATCCAGATATAGTGAAAGTAAGAGCAAGATCGTATTAAATACATCATTTAGCTTAAAGACTGAATCAGCCATATATTCACAATCGGATTGGCACTTATCCGAGCATCATATACTCGTATTACACAAACGTTTAATCTCATTGTCCAAGGAGAGAAGGGCAAGCGTAGACAATCTTGACAGTCTATTTATAAACCTAAAATAACCAATGAGACAAGCGTTGAGAACATTAAAAGGCGGTTGGGTGTGTTCAGTTTTACGTGGAGGTGGAATAATTGATACGCTCAGTAGCTGCGGCGCCACAAATGCATCACTAGGTTCGCTTGAGAATCACCCAGTTAACGAGATTCTATCAAAGGGAAATTGTAGAGCATATAATACCAATATGTCAATACGTAAGACCATACGGGTACTGCCTCTTGCTAGGAATGGCAAGTCTTTTTATTCTTCTCATGTAATTGCTTTCTTAAACAGGATGTTCGTAAAAGGCATACAAATTGTAGGTCTCCTCCATCCCTGACATTTTTCGCACACAAAAATGTTTGAGAATTGTAAGTCACTAGGCCTTAATGTTAAATAAATAAATAAATTAGGTGGCGCAACAAGGGCCTAGTGACTTACAACTCTCAACCATTATTGTATACCGAACGGCTAATTTGAGAAAGAACTTTTCATGACAGCAATTACTCTTGGAGGATTTGTCAATTCCTCGGAAAGTGGGTGCAGTACCCATGAAAAAATCTTTCAGGTGGCACAGGCAGGGATTGAACCCAACACCTCTCGCATGACAGTTCTACGCACTAACCATCACACCACGGGTACTACAGGCCTTATAATAGTATATAATATTACATTTAATTATGAAAGTAAATAGAATAAAGAGTGATTTCAAAACTTTTCGTTTGAGTCCCTATTCATTAAGAAGACCTATAGCCCGGATACAGTATTTAACTAGATTTTAATTTGTTGATTTAATTAAGAAATTATTTCAGCCCTAAAATAAAAAAAACATCTTTTTTTTTTTAAATAAGCCTTTATATGCGTTTATAAATTATGATTCTTTTCCGCGCAGTCAACAGGAGACTCAGTAGAATAATTATGTCAAAAGTGGAACCAAGCCATTCAGCACTGCTACAAAACAATATAAAATACGTTTTTAATTTGTTTAACATACCTCAGCCCTATTCAACAAATAACAGTAACAACAACAATATTGTTACAAACCAAAGTAAGACATTCATCCTTGTAAGATACCTTTGTGTGTGTTTTTTTTTAAACAACCATTATTTTCCGAATAGGTCCAACGCCATCTGTGCTTTCAGAAAATTCAGTGGAATGCTTTCTTTCGGGGCATAATATGGTGAGCGATGCGGCCTCGAGTTGCAGTGAAGAATCAGAAGAACTTACTAATCTAACATGGTTAACGGAACTTCGAAACGAGCTATTAACATGGCCCGAATCAGTTGCAGATGATGAAAGTGTTAATCGTAAGTGCTCTAATGGAAAGAGTGCACAAAATAATAGGACAGTTGAGGAAAATACAGCTCCTGTCCAGCAAAAGAGGCCATCAGCCTCGGAAAGGTATAATACCTTTCTGGAAAAAGTTAAAAAGTAAGCAAGAAATTCGTAAAATGCAGTTTTTTTCATACAAAAGGTGTGCTTTGCAAAAGTAATCGTTAGGACCGCAGCTGTAAACGTGAATTTTTTAGGAAACTGGAAACGGACATCGAAAATATTGTCTGTAGGAGTATAGAAAAAATTTGTTTTTGTTATGGGCGTAAACTCTGCGAGTCTAAATTCACCCAAAGGTTTTCAACTTGGTTACAAGCCTCGAAAAAATGAATTGAGATTAAAACCACTTTAAACTTGCACAAGTAATTATATTGAATTTTTTCGAAATCGTCCTCACTGAGGGAAAAATTGTAACTGATGGTCTTATTATCCTTGTAATGGTGAAGGAAATTAAATAACAAGATAGAAATTTCTTTTTTGTTTGCAACTCCATACAATTTAATTTTTATAGGTGCGGTCATAGCAACTTTTGCAAAGATTTTTGTTTTTTTTTTTTTAATATACGGCTTGTTTTTGAGATTTTTATTTACATACTTATTTTTGTTTCGGCCGTCTTCTTGGGACCCTTAAATATAGCTTGAATTCCTTCATATTGTTTTCGTTGTTTGTTGTTTAACAAGTTTAAGTTTTTTAGGGATATCATCGAATATGATCTTTCAGCAGAGATTTACCAAAAAGATGTGGAAGAAAAACCACCTTTCAATTATTCACACATCATAGGTATGGCGATGGTGGAAAACGGTCGCATGACACTTCAGCAAATATGCTCTTGGATAGAATCAAAGTTTGCATTCTTTCGAGTTCGAAAACGATGGAACGTAAGTCTGTTAAATTTATAAACTTGGGGAAACTTGATTTTGTTTTATTTTTTAAGAATTCAATACGACACAATTTGTCATTGCATCATTGTTTTAAAAAAATTGATCGCAGTAAATACGAAAAAGGAAAAGGTGGCTATTGGGAACTCGGTATTGATCCTAAAAAATGCGATCGCAAGCGTATTCGAAATCGAAAATCTTCGAACAGAAATCGAAATCGATCTATTGGTGGATGTGCAGAAGGTGAAAAACAAGCCAATACTCAATTAACTAGAACAATTTTACCTAACACAAGAATTGAAGAAAAAGACAACGTTGAAGAGTTTATTTTAGATGAGCTTGATGTTCAGCATAATGTTGTTGTTCAAAAAGACACATCAATTAATTCAGAATTCTTAACGTCCATTTTGTCATCACCAAGCCAAAGCACTACAACTATAGATGATAACAATCAAATGAATCATTATAATATAAACAGTTCAATTAAGTTGCAGGATGTATTTATAGCCAATACTGGAACCGACAGCGATAATAATTATAATAAGCTGACAAATTCTACTAATTTGACTGGTGATTCTGAATATGAATTGGGTACTATTATTGTGAATTCGTTGGCAGCAGATATAGGAGGTCCAATGAATATTTCTGAAATTGAAAAGCAAATAAATGTAAGTATTGAAAATTCATAATTTATGGGGTTATCTATTTTTCAATTATTTTGTAATGTTTTTTTTTTTTTTTTATTTTTTGTATAGTGTTATAAAGTTTCTTGCCATTGATTTAAAAACTATGTAAATGTGTTTTGGTGAAAAAACTCTTCATCAAAATGAGAGCCTAATATCCAACAATTTATTTCAAGTGCTCCTTATTTGATTAAGAATTGTTTCCAAAATATGTTGCTCATTCAAAATGCTCACCATATTATTTAATTTAAAAAAGGAGATGAAAATTGTATGGGTGTTGGTAAAATGAAGCGTAGATATCTGAATATTTAAGAGGAACACTGACTTTTTGGCTGATTAAAATTTATAAAATAAAGTAAAGAATTAACAATTATCTGTCAAAAATAAACAAGAAAACTTAGAAAAACAACAAAAAACTGAAAGGAATGGTTTCCGACTCAAGTATTAGGAGAACAAAGAAAGATATTGACTTTAAATTATTTATCTCACACAAAATATTGTTATGAATATTTTGTTAAAGTTTTAATCACTTAAATACTACTTAAAATTAGGTCCTTAAAATAAAACTTAAAGCTAACTAAAACTACCTGTTCTACCTAAAAACTACTTTAAAGTACAACATTTCTTTTTTTTAATTTTTAAATTTTATTAATTTTGTTTATTATATTTTGTTTTCTAATTTTTCGCGTTGATGTTTATTGAAACGTTTTTATATAACAATTTAATTATATTATTGACAGGTGTTTGTGGAAGATGAAATACCAGAACCGTGTGAAAATGTTGTTATATCATCGTATCTTAGCAATGGATCAATCGGAAATCAAAGTCAGCCAAACGTTATTGTTGAGCAAATGGAGCCATATTGTACAGGTTCAACTTCATCAGAAAGCAGTTTTCGGCCATACATTGATGGAATTGATGAGGCATTTCAATATCTACGCAGTATGGATACCCGATGTGATGATTTATTTGATAATCTCCTTGATATATCGGTTAGTGATTATTAGGAATGAATTAGAATAGTGAACATTAATTAACTTTGTTTATTTTTTGGAAAAAAACTAAGAAATTCATATCACAGTTATACGAATATGGTGTTTTTGAAAAGTTATTTCTTTTAAAATGTATTGAAACTTCATAATGTTGTGTATATACATAGTTGCTAAGAATATTGCAAAGTACCTAAGAAGGTACTCAGAGTCACCATGTGGTATCAAGAATGTTTAAACAAAAATGATGCCCATTGAATTTTGTGTGGAGCTATATGCAGTTTGGCTGAAAGCAGTATTTTGATTCTTTAATTTCCAATATTACGAATACTATCTTTGTGTAGTATCTTTCTTTAAGTTCTTACTCAAAGTTCTAATAACGTTTTTTCTTATAGTTTAGACTCGATTGAAATAAATATGGTATTATAAAATTTCTACGAAAAGACATTTTTTTCCTTTTTAATTAAAGTTGTTAGGTTTTTATTATGTATTTTTAAATACTCACACTAAACCAGATTAGTTTTAAAAGGCAAAACATACCTGGGACTTATAACACAAAGCTGCAAGTACTAATAATAAGGGAGGATCAATACAACTAAAACAATTTCAAAAATATAACAAAATCTTATGATGCAAAAGATACATTTTTAACTTATGTATGTATGTATATATATAAATAAATTCAATTAATCAATTTTAATAATTGTGTTGTTTATGGTTGTATTAATTTTTATTGAAGAACTGTTGTCAGTTGTCAGCGTAGGCATCTTTACGTTGAATTTATTCATAATTATAATATTTAATGTAACTTTACTTTGTAAGATTGAATTCTTTTAGATTTTATTAAATTAAATAAAAACTTAAACATATATGTATTTTTTTTACTTTTTACTTTTCTTACATTATAATTTAGAAAATATGAAATTTTAATTGATTGATAGATATAGACAAAATTACAAAGGCCAAAATCTATTGGAAACGGAAAATATGTTATAAATACCTGTAAGTGTAGGGACATTTTTATTTTTTGCAACTGTAAAGATACATTTTGTGATACAGAAATAATCTATCCTTGTAAGATACACATAATCCTCTTGAATTGCATGCTTATAGCTCTTTGTTACAGGCTATTTTGAAACTTTAGTTTGAATAGAAAAATGTGTTAATATATTAGAAATGGTGCTGAACATGTTCGGACACTGGTTTGAAACACCAACGAACATATTGAATACAAAAACTGGATAAGATACACTTTAAGCATGATGCATATATCGACTCTTTTAGTTCTGCGTTGTTTTTGGGAGACAAACACAAAATAATTACTTTTCAATTATTTTTCAAGTCATTAAAATCGTTGTTATTGTAAAAAATAACAACAAAGGAATATAAATTTAAAGTGAACTTTGTATGTAAAACTTGTAAGCACATTTATCAGAATTATTTCTTTTGTCAATATAGATACGTACTTATGTACGTATAAATAATGCAAATGATTTTTAAATACAAAATATTGATACATATTGATTCATTGCTTCAATTCTAGAATTTTTGGAAATTCTTTTTTAAATTTAAGAAAAAAATTCTCTTTGATGATTTTTGTGAAGATAAAAATAAAAAACAATTGTTATTTATTAACTAAAAAATCTATTCACAAATTTTGTAGATTCAAAAATAAACCATTATAGATAAAACATATATGTTTATGAGAACCATTACATAAAACCAAAAGCTCAATAAATTCATAAAAAAACAATGTTTATTTCATTTTTAAGTACAAGAAAATACATATTATATTATTTGAATAATAACTTTAAAATTCTTTGTTTTACTGCTATATGACCATCTAGAGTGACAGTTGGATTTTCAGAAGTATTATTAGAGTCTTTTTCAAAAATGAAGTTAATCTCATTCAAAGATTTAAGATTATACGTTTAAAATACGTACTTTTTTAATTTTCTACATTCTTAAATCCTAAATCAATCAATTTATGATTGACTCTTACAATCAAGCGAATAAGCGCTTCGTAATTTCACTTGAAAAATAGGAATTAACAAACAATAATATGCATTCCGAGTGATCTTAATTTAATTAAATGTACATATGTATGTATATTTGAAAAAAAGGCAGATAAAAAGCATTGTCTTAAGATTTTGTTTGCAAGCAAGAGTACAGTTTTTTTTTTTATGAAATTATGCCTATGATGGGAAACTCCAAAGCAACATGAAATAAAATTACCGTGAGAATCTTTGGTGTTGCCATCATACAAAGGGTGCCCCACAGTCAACATGAGTTCCTAGAATCACTTTAAGCCAGATAAAATATGAGGTATTTCTGTCGTTCTAATGGTTTTTAATCTACTTTTTCATTTATTTTTGTTTTATTTAACATAAACATTTAATTATTTTTACTATTAAATCAATTTCTTCTACATGATAAACGTAATTTATTTTTTCATTTATTTATTTTGTCTTTCAAGTTACATAACTTTATATAGATTACAGGTAAATCAAATCAATAACATGATTTATAATAAATAAGTTTAAATAATTTGCTAAGAATAACAAAGTTTACAGTAATCTTAATAAATCTCTCTTTTAACCTACATTTATTAAAATCAATTAAATCAATTAAGTAAATATTTTCTGAACTTTAACAATCTTGTAGATACGTGATTAAGTAAAAGGTCTCCATATAATACATAAGAATATTCAATATAATACTGCATTTAATAATATTGAAATATAATCCATTTATAGTACATCAGTTAAACATTCAGTCAATATCAATCTGAATCTTATTGGCATCTAATAGAGATCTTACACAGCTGAAAATCTTAAGATCGTCCCATATAAAAGACACTCTGAAAATGAAATATAATTTGACAAGCAATCAATTAAAAGAATAAAGAAAAGTGGTCCAAGATGGCTGCCTTTTGGCACACCACAAAAGTTTTTCATTTCACTCAATTTCAACATATTAACATGGTCCTACCAAATCACTTCTAATCTAATTGAGGAGTTCAGAGTGAAACCCAAGCAACTCAAGCGTGTTGCACGCGATCTTCGAAAAATCAATATCAATCACATCGACTTGCAATCGATTGTCTAAACAACCAAGAAAGTAATTTTTAAATTATGCTGAAAAAATTGAATTGATTTCAAACTAAACCATTTTTTTTATATGTTCTTAACTATCGTTTCAAACACTAAAATTTCAAAAGCTAAAGTTTAGCAATAGGTCTATCATTTTCCACTGGTGTTTAGAGATGATAAAGCTGTCAACAAATCAATTATTAAAATGTTGATCATGTCAGAAAAATTTGATTGGAAAAATGAGGCACATTATTGCAATATTACAAAGAAAGCTACACTAGATAGAATCATAGTCGATTTTCTATTAGTATTTAAAAATTAGTATTAGTATTCAAAAATTAAAATTGCTCTTAATTGTCTAATCCAGAGACCATATATTGCTTATGAGTAAATCTTTTAGTATAGATATAGTTTCCTTGAGAATCTATCGATTCGTTTTGATTTGAAGGTTTTCTAAGTTTCGTGAATCAAAATATTTAAAATAATATGAATTTAGGAACCCATATCGTTGGCGGTAACCGTGGGACACCCTGTATAATGTACAAGCATTATTATGTTTGTTATTGTAATGGAATTTGAAACAGAGTATAATGATAAAAAGCGATACATTTCCAGAATTCACCTCAAAAGTATACGAAAACTTGCACTAACAATATCATATCTATAGTTTTCGGTCACAAGCATTAAATTTGTTTTCCTTAAATCAGTCTTAAGATCTCAGAGTATTATTGTTTGCATATTATAAATGGATAATTTCGCTTTAAAAAGAAAGGTATATGCATATATGATACTGGTTGTGTTTTTTTAGTTTAACGGTTAGTGTTAAGTGGTATTTTATAATTAATTACTACTTCCGATCGAAGAGCTAAACTAAATCGGGATTACTATTTTTTATCTGAAAAAATACTATAAGTTTAATTGAATTTTTATCGATTCTTTCTGATTAGAAGGTTTTTAAAGTTTTGTGAATACAAATATTTAATATAATTTCACTTTTCCAAATCCCTGATATTCAAACGCAGATATGCTCAAAGTAAAAGAAAACAATTTTTCATTTTAAAAAACTTGCTACGGTTGGCTGCAAAAACATACACCAATTGAAAATATTGATTTATGTCAGACAAATTCATCAGAAAGTAAAATGTGTAGTTTAATTTTTATTTCGGATATTGGTTTCTGGAAAAAGGAAGCGAGTTAATTTCAAATTTTAAAAATCTGATAGATTGTTAAATGTGAGCAGAGACGGTTTTTTTGGTGTGATAAACTTTGCCTAAGAATAATTTTTGGCGATTTTAATTTTTGACTTGAAGAAAAAGGATATAGTTCCTGTATGGTTCTATGGGGAAATCAAGCTGATAAAAGATGGTGTTTAAGAATTTCCCTAAACGTTTTTATTATTCAATTTTTTTGTGGTTGTAACTTCAAGGTTACCTATTTTGGTACTCTTCTATTAACGGATAAAAATTACAATTAATATTTTAGAATAGGTTCAAGCAGTTGAGATTTACTCCGAAACGCTTTAGTCAATTTTAGTCTGCAGAAAAATCCTTAGCAAAATAATTAACAAAATGTGCTATATATGTATGTATATTCCCAAAATGTTTGTATATCTTTTTGAGTGACTCATATCATGTATTACAAATACTTTTTTCGGAAGACATTGTATATGACTTGTTAGACGTTGCCGTTGTTTAGCTGCCGCTGTCTGCAGTCTGCATTCTGCATATTTAATTAGGCATGTGTCCTATTTTATATTTAAATTGTATGTCTGTAATCTCTTCGAAAACTCTTATCTCATTGTTTATATATGTACGTTACAAAATTATAAGACAAACAATTTAAAACAATTGTGAGAATACGTATGATTTTTTCTCACGTTACTACATACATCACCATCACCATCGCCTTCACCATCACCTAACTGCATATATCATAGGATATGACAAAGACTTATGCAACATTTTCACTCTCAATTCAATTTGGTACCCATTTTTCAACTTAAGAAACTAAGTGACGTGACATCATAATGACGGAAATATTGTACTACGAAAGAAGTATGATGACTATGTTACAGAGGTAGGAAAAAGAGATATAATTTTAGAATTAAAATTAAACTTGATTGTTGATTTTGATTCCCATTGCTTTTTTATTGTTATTTAGTCTCAACAAAAATAACTCTATGAACTCTTAATAAGACTTAAATCTAGATTAAATTTAGTCTTATATAACAGTGATAATGTTTCATCAACGTGACCTAATCAATTTGTCATATGGTTATCAAATAGCTTAAACATTAACTATTCCAATCCTATTAACTGCTTAAAATTTGAATTCCTTATTTATGTTTTAGTTAATTTAAAAAAGTAGCAAAACCAAAATTCAACCGATCCCAACTATAACTTCCAAAAGTATGAGTTCTGATTTATACATAGTGCTCATTAGTTGTCTGTCTTAAAGATACTACACCAATTACAATGTAGTATTTTGTAACTTGCGTTATATCGTTTGTGTAACACAGTAACATTACATACGATTTTTTTTTTTTTGAAATTGCATTCTTGTGGTACAACAAACTATACAATTTAAATAAATTATTACAAACAGTCTTGAAATAAAATATAGGAAAGGCGAAATACAAATATTTTTATAGTTTATAAGTATACAAAACAATTCAATAAATTCTGAACTTAAGAAATCTACTCTTTTTATAGAGCATACACATTATTCACTGTCCATACGATAAAACGACTATTGCTATTCTAAATAAGGAAAAATACATGAAATCGATGTAGGAGCCATTTTCAACATTGTAACTTATACAGTTGTGGAAAATTAATAAGAAACTATTTTTTAATTTATGTAACACATATTGTTTGAAGTTTTACCTTCCCATAGGAAATTATTGTAATCGGTCCGATTTGTCGAATTGAAAATTTTTACATTTTTTTATCTTTTGAGGTCCAGTTTTTTTATCAGTAAATTTTTTATATATACATTGAATATTTAGTGGCAGTTTAAATGCTGAATGAGCATCCAATCCAATAAAGTTGCCGCAATGCCAGAAGATGCAACAGCCAATGCGATCCCATTATTTGATCCTATTTTAGCAAGAATTAGCGAAATAAGGAATGTTTTTCCAGGTCTACCTGGTTCATCCAAAAAAAGAATCCACCTTGTCCTGTCGAAACTGCGAGCATGATGTGGTCATAAATAGTTCTTTGTTCTTCATTCATTAGTGGGACATTGCGAGCAACAATCGCTGCCATTTCTACAGCATGTATTGTAGTTCACTATTTAATTCAGTGTCTATTAAATTAGATGCATTTCGATTTGGTGAATGCATACCGAAATTACTGAGTGGTAAGTTGGCAATGATAATGCAAAGATCCTCAATAGTAATCAATGTTTCATTGAACATAGCGTCACTGAATACTATCGTAAGATCGTTGCACCGTGTACGATGTTGAGCAATTAAACAATAGCACTTAGGAATATAAAAAATAGATAAAAACCTATTCTCAGACCTACCGAATGTATATGCAAAATTTCGTTGAAATTGCTTAAGCCGTTTCGGAAGAGTATGGCAACTAACATTGTGACAGAGGAATTGTATATATTAGATTTTTTTATTTGAGTTAAAAAATATTTTTGGTACGAAGCTATTTAGAACTTATAAATATTTGTTTCACATTTTAATTTCGTAAAAAAAATAGACCAATTTTCGAGAAATCGAATTTAGAAAAAAAATAAATTTGTTGTTTAAATAAAAATAAACCAACGCAAAAATGTCATAGTTTTTCGAAACTGGTTATCTTGAAAATAGGTCATCACTTTTTTAAGAATTTAAAATATTATTGAGATAGTATATGAGTATATGAGTGACCCCCCTACATGCACAGAATTAAGAACCGCGATACATCTTTCAAAGAACAACAAAGCAGCTGGGCTGGGCTCAAAGCAGACCCCGACTTGGCTGCCGGTATTTTGTTGCCACTTGTTAAGTCTGTTTGGGAAAACGAAACCTTTTCCAGGGAATGGAAGGACGGGGTAGTCGTCAAAGTAACCAAAAAAAGGTGATCTTAAGAACTGCAATAACTGGCTAGAATCACCATTCTATCCGTATTTCCAAAGTTAATGGCAACCATCATTCTCGGGAGGATAAAATCTAAGATCGAGTCTACGCTCAGGAGACATCAAGCGGGATTTTGCAGTGGTCGATCATGTGTCGACCACATTAACACCTTGCGAATTATTCTTGAACAATCGTCGGAGTAACAATCGCCGCTTTACCTCATGTTCGTGGGATAAGAGCGAATTTTCTTTCTGTGTACTCCCATACTACTTTAAACAGGCCAGCTGTATTTCCACTAAGTGAAACCCAAGTAGGTGAGGATTCCGATCCTACTGAATTCTTTATTCAAGGGTATAACTTGGTGCCATTATTCTTTTCCCACCATGATCTCGCCATATACATTAGGAATGATGTTGCTTATCAGTTTTTGCCACAATATGGTCTCTGCACCAATTCTTTTTTCAATTTTATGTGGTTTAAATTTTCTGTGAATAAGCAAATCATTCACTATTGCTTCCTTCATCGAAGCCCAAATCTAGATAGAGTGTCAACTACTCGTGAATTTGATGCTTTGTCTGATTTTATCCAAATAATTGTTTCGTCCTATCCTCGCACTGAAATCGTTGTTACGGGCGATTTCAATGTACACAATTCTTCATGGCTTCAAAATTCGGGCAGGCAACACCAGAAGGAGTGTGTGCTGAGATCTTCGCTGAGTTAAACCACCTAACTCAGCTGGTCAACGAGCCCACTCGAATATCGGACGAAGTAGGTCGAGCAGAAAACACTCTTGGCTTGTTTCTTACCTCTGACCCTGGTAAGTACACTATTAGTGTTCTATCTCCTCTAGGCACATCTGACCATTGTGTAATATCAGCAAATTTCTCGTGCAAAAACTCTCCAGTTAAAGAAAGAGCTCCTAGAGAACCGTTTGGCAATACGAGAAAGCCAACTGGGACGGTCTCAATAATTATTTTAGGATCTTTAACTGGTCACTATGCTTCCTCGATAGTGACGTTGACGCCAGCGCTGATATGATCACAAGTTTGATTCTCCTGGGAATGAGAACTTTTATCCCGAATAGGGTTAAAAGCATCCGACCTAAGGAAAACGCTCGATGCGAGCTGTAAAGATGTTATTAGGGTCAAGAAGGTAAGTTTCCGTTGTTTTAAAGCCAATCCAACTGAGAAAAACCGGAATAAGTTCAAGCAAGCCAGGAAGGCTTGCAACGCCCATATTCGACGGACCAAATTTTTACATGACCAAAAATTACGGCAAAAAATACTTAAATGTCCCAAAGGCAGTAAAAATGTTTGGTCATTTGTACAAAATATGAGGAATTCTTCCTCTTCCTCGGTTCCTACGCTCGTTGTGAATGACACTCCATTTGTTAGCTCTTTAGAGAAAGCTAATCTCTTTGCTAGGCAATTCGCCGCCAATTCAACGCTGCCAGTGAGTGTTATGACTCCGCCTGTACTTGAGCAAGTTAGTGATTCTATGGGGCAAATCTTTTTTCGCACTCGTACTGTAGCGAGAGTCCTAAAAGATCTTAACACACATAAATCCGCTGGTCCGGATGGTATCCCCGCTATTGTTCTAAAGAGGTGTTCTTCAACGCTGGCAAAACCACTGCGTAAGCTTTTTCATCTGTCCTACTCCTCAGGTCTCGTTCCGAGCGGATGGAAAACCGCATTTGTCCAGCCTATTCCCAAAAAAGGCGAATCTTCCTCACCGTCTAATTACCGACCATTGCACTTACGTCCCTTCTTTCCAAGGTCATGGAAACGCTGATTAGTTATCAGCTCAAGAAATATCTCGAAGATCAAAAGCTTCTTAATGACCGACAATACGGCTTTCGTAGCAATAGGTCCACTTGTGATCTCATGGTTTATCTCACCTAACAGTGGAACAAATCTTTACATTGTTTTGGAGAAAGTAAGATTATTGCACTTGATATTTCAAAAGCATTTGATAGGGTTTGGCATCAGGCTCTCTTATCGAAAATGCGTGCTTTCGGTTTTCATGAATACCTTTCGAATCGTTCAATACAAGTTGTATTGGATGGATTCAAGTCTGAAAACCACAATATAAATGCTGTTGTGCCCCAGGGCTTTGTTCTATCTCCAACACTCTTTCTCATTTTTATTAATGATCTCCTGTCTGCAACTTCTAATCCAATACATTGTTTCGCTGACGATAGTACTCTTAGCTTCTCATATTCGTTTTCAGATTCACATCCCTCTTCTTCGGATGTGCAACTGCAACAACAAAATATGATAAGCTCATTAAATTCCGACCTAAACAGCATTGTACAATGGGGAATAAGAAACCGCGTGGAATTTAATGCTTCGAAAACTCAATGCTGTCTTGTATCGTTAAAGCCAGATATACCTTCCTTGCCATTATCCATAGATGGCACTTGCATCGAGGAGACTGAACATCTCGACATTTGGGTTTTCTAAGGCGATGCAAGTAGTTTTTCTCCCCTCTGATCTGGCTGTTATCGACAAGACTTATATACGTCCAAAGCTTGAGTATAACTCCCATATCTGGGCGTGTGCTCCTGCAACTTACTTAAGCCTCTTGGACAGTATTGAACGTAGAGCATTAAGATTGATTGGTGATATTACCATCATGAGATCATTTACGTCGCTTGAACATCGTCGAAATGTTTCTTGTCTCACCCTATTTTACCGTTATTTTAATGGTTTATGCTCTAGAGAAATAGCCAGTTGCATTCCTCCCCTTAAACAGTTCAACCGTAATACTCGCGCTTCTAGGAATGCTCATCAATATACCCTCGAGCCCAACTTCGGTCGTACTGTCAAGTACAGAGATTCGTTCTTTAGCCGTACTATGCGAATGTGGAATGCCTTGCCACACTCTGTCTTTCCCAGCCATTGCAATATTCAGGAATCCAAAACTAATGTGCACCAACACCTCCTTTCAACCCCTCTCTCCCTTTCCTAGTACTCACACTGTGTCTACATAATAAGGGTAGTATTATCCCTTTGAGTGCGCGCTTATTATAAAATAAAAAAAAAAAATGTTCGTCGGTTTTGAAAAGGCATTTGATCGCGTTAGTCGTGATATTATCTGGAGATCGCTTGTTGCTAGAGGCATTCCTGATAATATTGTTGCTATAATAAAAGAGTTTTACAACAACGCAAGGTGTTTCGTTTTGCACAATGGACAGCTTTCCAACGCATTTGAAGTGCGACAGGGAGTGAGACAGGGTGATGTATTGTCACCGATTCTGTTCTTGCTTGTAATTGATGATGTTATGACTGCTACGGTGGGTGAACACGAGAGACTGGGTATCCAATGGAGCCTGAAGGAAACATTGAGCCATTTGGACTATGCCGACGACATATGCTTAGTGGCAAACAGAAATGGAGACCTCATCCAAATATGCCACTCTCTTCCTGGATGTCACCAATAGAATAAAGCTAGTAGTGCATTCGGAATGCTTTCTAAAGTGTGGAACTCCAGGAAAATAGCTCTCCGTACCAAGTTAATGTTGTTTGAGTCCAACGTAAAATCCGTGCTACTATATGCCTGCGAAACGTGGAAGTGCTCTGCTGACATCTCGAGAAGGTTGCAAACTTCTGTCAACCGCTGTCTACGTTACATCCTGAACATCCGGTTGCCACAAACCATATCTAACGATGAACTGTGGCTCAGGACTGGGCAAACTAAAATGGATGTTGACATCGCGCAGAGAAAGTGGCGCTGAATTGGCCATACATTGAGGAAGCCGGACGACAAAATAGCAAAGCAGTGCTTTCATTGGAATCCTCAAGGTAGAAGGCGGCCTGGAAGGCCAAGAAAAACATGGAGATCATCTGTCATGAAGGAAGCTCGGTCCCAAAACTTGGAGACGTGGTCCAGCTGAGGTATCGTGCTAGAAATAGAGAGAGATGGAAGGAACTGGTTACCACCCTATGCTCAGGAGGAGTTAAAGTGCTGCTACTAGCAGCCGGAAACAAAGAAGAAGAAGGAATATGAGTAGTACCCGTGGCATGATGGTCATTGCGTTGGACTGTCTTGGAATTGACAAATTCTCCAAGGGTAATTCCCGAAGTCAAGAGTGGTAAACTGAAGTTAGAAACTATAAATTCTTATCTATTTTATTTTAAGAGTGATTTATGATGTTTGCCTTGGATATGACGAATAACTTACTAATAGATGCAATCGATATTTAGGGATTTTCAATAATAGCTACATAATTGTTCTATTAAGCGAACTGCAGTGGTGATCATTGACCAAGACACAAAACATGAATTAGCAAGGTGCAGTACATCACTTAAGGCATTTTGTGACTCGATGCGATTTTTAGAAAACCATTTGTTTCAAGACCAAGGAACTATCAAATAGGTCCACTTTCAACAAGAAAGTTCCCTTCTGATATTTTAAAAGCTCTACCATAAAGCTTTACTTTAAATTTTTATTTTACAGATTTCTCTGAGGAAAATCCTATGAACTTCAAGTTATTTTAACATTGAAAATTGATAGTGTATAGTTCATTACAAAAAAAAACATTATTTTACTTTTGTACAAAAGTGAATTGAATGTAGATAAGCTTTCAATTATAATAATTAATATTTTTCTTTAATTTCAGAGGTTAATATTTTGCGTGATCGTGCTAACAGCACTTGGAATCAATGGAACAAAAGCTTTGAATGAAAACTCATCACAACTAAAACAATTTATCGCGCCCAATAACAAAACTGGACTCAACGAAAATAACAACAATGAACATCAACTCCGAAATGATGACATTTCTGCTCAAGAAAGTGTCAAAATTGAAAATCGACAACTTTATGATACGGTTAAACATGCATCTGGTTATGATCCAGATGTCAACAATAACAACAATAATTCTCATAATACATCGAATAAAGAAATTGAAGAAAAACAAAATAATAATGTATCATCTCCAACAACAACAATTCGGATTCACCCTCGAAAATCAGCCGTTATTCAAGCAATTCCAAGAAAAGTCCGTGGTCCAGGAGGAAATACAAATTCAGCGACAACATCTGACGGGTCTTATTTGAAACTGCCAACAAATTTGCCACCAACCATCAAAGACTATGGATCTGGAGACCCTACAACAACAATCGTATATGCCACATCCATCCCAACATCAATGCCACCATCAAGAACGTTTGTTAACATTCGACCGGTACCGCTCTTATCGAGCCAAAAATATCGATCGACAATAGTTGTTGAAAACGAAAGATCGAACCATAAGAATGTGGAAAATACAAAGCCAGTTTTGGAAAACCAACAATATTCTGATCAAGAAGAAGAAGAAGAAGAACAACAACAACAACAAAATCAATTAAAATGTGCTGGATGTCTACAAGACCAGAAAGTTCTGGTTCTTAAAAAAAATACTAAAGACGATTTAAATTCAAAGCATTCAACAACAACTCCGAGAAACCAAGATGCAGCTGTGCCATATCAAACAGATCAGCAAAAAAGAAATCCATATAAAAGCATTCTGTACTCCAGAATTCGTTCTAATAACGATGAAATTAACGACGAACAATCCTACAATAGTCGTCATTCATATTACCTGAACCACAAGTGGTCAGATAATGACTATATGAGAGGATCACAGCCACCACCAGTACCGCTTACACCTGCATCATCACATTTCATCCCGGATCAGCAGCGAAGCTTCAACCACCTTCCATTATCTCCTCAAACTCGACCTCCTGCCTTTCTTGAACATCAAACTACCACTCCAAATTTCAATCGTCCGCGATACATGGCCTCAGAAGGTTATCAGAGGGAAATGTATAGTGCAGTTTATGATCCGATGGCACAAGACCCTACTATGCTTGGTCTTTTAACTCAACAAAATCTGCAGCGACAACAAAAGCAACAACAACAATACCAGCCGCTGACTGTACGTGACTTCGATCTCCTACTACAGCTTTTAGTTCTCAGAGAGCAACGTATGTATGACGATCCATTCTTATCATCATTGTCTACATCGCCAATTGGTATTAATTGTCGAAACAATCAACAAGAAAATAACTATTTTTATCCATCACCAAAGGGGTCGACCTCGCATGTCCAAGAGTACCCTAGTAATTTTAGAAACCACGAGCCCGCCAAAATTTTGGAAAACTCTTTGCTCCGCAATCAACAACAACAACAACCATTAACTAAGCTTCTGCCTTCCAATGTACGAGAGGAACTTTTGTTTAGAATGTTATTACTCGCCCTGCATCTTCAACCTCAACCTCAACAAAGACCTTTATCAAGGATAACAAATATATTGCCAGAGCATCAACATCAGCGTAGCATGTATATTGGATCACCATCGATATCATCTACATCCGACTTATCCCCATACCCAGAATTCCGACATTCATACAAAAATCCTGTAAGAAGTGTTCAAGTTTTGGGAGAAATTGATTAATCATCATAAAAATCGAAAGTTTTTCATTGTTTGTTTTTGTTTATACTTTTAATAATTTAGTATTTTCAGATCGTATAGTTTAAAACATATATTTAATATAAAATATGAGAAAAGGTCCTGTAAAAAGATTTAATTATTCGTTCCAAGTTTTTTTCTCCTCCTGAGTAAAGCCATTGGATTAAACTGTAACCAGTAATCGAAAACGGACAACTTATTAACCTATGAGCAGAGGCGTATTTTAGGATTTGACGCCCCTGGCTGATAAATTTTGCCGTCCCTTAGAATTAAAATAAAGTAATACAAAATAATATTAACAAAAACACAAAATGCAACTATTTGTCTGTGTGTATATTAATTACAAAAATTATAAACAATAGTTTCGTTATCTAAATTTGTTGTCAGTTCACCTTCTAAATTTAATTAAAGTAAACTTTTAAGGCGTTTTCCTCTAATTTCAGACCTTAAATAAAATAGTTTTGTATTAGTTTCGATACGGAAAAGGATCTTTCTGCACTTCAATACATCACTGAAGTGCTGAAGTTTATTATTAAAGCAACCCCATAATATGGAAATGTTTCCGTCAATTCTTTTTTTCTTATATGAAGGTTAAGTTGCCTTAAACTCATATTATGAGTGTTATTTTGCTCCATAAAATGTTTAAGTAAATATTATTAACAAAAACACTCTACTTGAAAATCTTCCCTAACATCATCCAGGAATAATTTCTGGAGAGTGGTTGCATTTTTTCGAATTACTTTTTCACTCATGAATGCATTTATTTTTAAATTTTCATGACCACAAAAATAATCTCTACTTAATTTTTGTTTTGTGCATTTTGTAATTTTCAGAAGCCTTGCCCTTTCCTATTTATTCAAAGCATTTTCGTTTTTTTCTCACAAACGATATGAGTGCCTCGTAGAGCCGGGCCACAGTTTCAACGTCTGTATCAACACCTCGAATTTGTTTGAAACAACATGTCTTCTGCTTTATGGCCTGTATTTTTGAGAAAGCAAATGCGTTCTCCTGAACATACCTTAACATGAATGAAAGCTGGTCTATATGATGTAGACATTCGCTTGCCGCCCATAGCAGCCTTGCCGGTCCAGGTTCTAGCTCTTTTAGCCCCATGGTAAATACGCCCCTGCCTATAAGTATAGTTATAAGAGTACCTAACCAAAAAATACAATCTATTGACTTTGATTTTGGGTTTTCATCTTAAATACAATTTTCCTGGCTTAACTTTCAACTATTTGTGCATTGAAGGTGAATGACGAAGTGCATATTCTTATAATTTAAAATGAAATCTTAGTTTTTGTCAAGGGCGGATCCAGACTCTTAATCCGGGGAGGGGGAATCACACATATAACATAAAGATGAGTTTTTGGGTACCGCTTGAAAATGTTCTCTAATGTTTTGTAAAGGAGGCTGACAAGATTACAGTAACATAATGTTTATGCATATTAACTTTATATTTACTATTTTAAGGTCAAAAGTGACAGTTTTAAACTTCCCATAGGAAGTTATTGTAGTCGGTCGATTTACGTTTCAAGGTCTCTAGAATATTTTTTCGTCGTCCATATCTCAAGAACCAGTAGAACCAGCCTTCAAACTTGTATCTACTTTGTTATACAGATAATAATGCAGAAAGGACTTTTAAAAAAATCGAGTGGGTGTTTTTTTGCCATAGTAATTTAAAAACAAAGTGAACATTTTGGTTAACCCAAAATATCTCATGAAAAAATGAAGCTAGCGACTTCAATTAAATTGTATGTATATAATATAATGTTATGTGATACCAAACGTATATAATTTTGAAAACAAATCAATGAACAGTTTTCTGATAAATAAAAAAAACTGAAATATAATGATTGTCATCTCGAATATTTTATGAACAAAAAATGATTTTATCTCCAAAATAATTGTATGTAATGAAGAGTAACGTCTTTGAAATTTGGTAAAATTTTGAAAAAATAATCGAATTGACAGTTGCTAAAAGTTGGTAAAAATGTATTTTCGACTTAAATATCTTTTTAAATATTAAAGATATTAGCTTCAAACTACTTTCATCTTATAAAAATTATTGTTTTCGACATTCAATCAAATTTTTTTTAAATCCAACAGTCTGCAAAATAGTACACAAAATTGGCAAAAATTGATGTTTGATTATCGATATCTCGTGACTAAAAGAAGGTATCGACTTCAAAATGATTTTGCTCTGCACTAAATTTTTTTTAGAAAAAACCACTCGTAGAGTGGATCTGATGCTTGAAGCCAAATTCTAAAAAAAAATGTATCAAAAAGGAGTCAACAAAACTTAAAAAATGTAGAGAAAAAAATGTTTGTTGTTGAATTTCAGGAAGTATATTCAGGTAAATAATTTCTCTAATAACCAAAAACAAACAAATTAAGAAATGCAAATAATTGGGAAGATAATATAGTGTGGTTCTCACAAAACACACGCCGCAGAATCTCTTCTCTCGTTTCGTTAGTCACTTTCGCTGTTTTTGGGACTTGTATTCTTAAAATTCATGTTTAAATCTCAATTCTAGAACATCTAAGGCAAATTCACTTCAAAAAGTAGATTTTGTGACTGTATTAAGATATTAAAAATGTGTGTAGTGAATAGATATTCAATTTAGAAAGAAAGAAAATGCACGACTGGGTAGCACGAACTGGTTCATGTATCTAAAGAGCCTGTTTAAAAAAAAATATCCTGTAATTTAAGATTTAAAAATGAAAACTCAAATTTTTCAAAATTTGTATTTAAAAATTGTTTGAGCATTTTTTTTTTAATTAATTTTGTATAATTAAATTTCTTTTAATTTGAGTTTAAAAATATTTTTGGTACGCAGTTATATTTATAACTAATGGAAACATGTTTTACATTTTAATTTATTAAACAAATTATGACCCATTTTCAAGATATAGAATTTCGAAAAAAAATGTTTAATATTTTTGTTTAAATCGAAAATAAAACCAATGGCATTTTTGATCATCAAATATTATTGAGACGGTATAAGTTGATCAGTTCTTGAGAAAACTTAAGAACAAAATAAAGGTTCTATGGGGGATACCCTTTTGGAACAATAGAAAAAAATATTTTTTTTTATTGAAAGAAGCCAAATTAAGATACAAAAATTAAAGAAAATTTAAAAAAAATTTATCGGTTCATTTTTGAGAAAATTTTAATTCTGGATTTTTGGCCAAAAAATTGTATGGGCTCTACTGTTATTTATAGTCTTAAAAAAATTAAAAAAATGCCTAACGCGAATCGGCTCAAAACTTTAATTTATAAATTTGGGGTCAACCGACCCAAAGCTTTGGGCTGCATTGGTCAGGGCAGACAGATAAACAGATGGAATCGCGGACCCTTTTTTTTTACTTTTCTACCATCGTAATGTCATGTTTGATTAAAGTCTCGAATTCGAAGTTTTTTACGTTTGCAAAACTTGCCATATAGTTCCTATATACCGAAAGTAAAAAACGATTGGAAAGCCTTTCACTCTTTAGGTGCGTCAACAAAATAAGATGAAATTGAAGAAAAGTTTAAGGAAAACGCCTCTAGATTAATTTTCTGAAACGAACAAAAATCTTTATGACACCTGGTAAAATTTTAAGAAAATTCGAAGCAACGGTTTCTTTACAAAAACTAGAAACCTAAAAAAACAATCTAAACGTTGGTACAAATCGATTTTCGAATCGAAAATAAGGCAAAAATAAAAAGTATTGCCTTCAAACTAATTTTGTCTTATGAAAAATATCTTTGTTAACATTAAAGAATTTTTTTTGAAAAATCCAACATACAGTTTTTTATAAAAATATGAATTTAGAAATCGGTACAATTGATGTTCAATCCAAATATCTTATTGACTTTAAAATTATTTTATTCTTTGCCAAATTTTGTTAGCATAGGAAAATCAGTTTTGTTTATTTTATAAAATTTAAATTGATAAAAAATGGTTTTTGGGAAAAAATAGGTTTTTAAATCAAACTTATTTTATCATATTGAAAATATTGTTGCATAATTTTAGTGAATTTTTTTCGAAAAATTCCACTAAAAACATTTTTTTTTTAAAAACAACAAAACCTCCAAAAAGAACAAAAAATTGATCATTGAGATGGTTCTGTCAAAAAAACGACAGACGGGCACGGATGGGAAAGTTTTATGTGATTACGGTTAGGAAACCTCTAAAATAATATCGTACTAATAGCTGAACAAAACTGCTCCGTTTTATTTTATTATAGCATTTTATAATTTTACTTTTACTCTCTTTTTTATTGGCACATATCTTAATATTAGTTCAACAATTTTTGTTTATCGTAAACCTAGAACCAACTTGAAGGTATGCTCACACCACCACCAAACCTAGGATGCCATAAAAATTTAATCTTGTATCACACAGAGTCATTTGTGGTTGAATCACGTCGTAGTCGTACCCGATATTTTGTTGACGACCTTGGTGCTTGTGCGACGACTCATCTGCTAATACCTAGACCTACACCTTCCTCTGATGGGTGTGTTTGTCTGTAAGAGAAGAGGTAACTCGATTTCTTCCCCATATTATGGAGGCTGCTACATTACACACTCATCTAAACCAAATCTTGTGGCCAGCATTTATCATTTGACGCATCATACGCAGACAATCTGTTGTATTTTATGACAATAACGCGTTCCCCGATACAACCTACAGTTTGTAGCAAATAATATCGAAATATGTATAGGTATGTATGTATATAATTTTATTCTTTGTTTTATTTATTGATAATTTTAAGTCATGGTAAAAATGGCAATAAAAGAAAACTCTAATAGGTTGTTCGGACCTTGACGACACACTGCCATCTTTAATTTAACACAACATTAGATAAATTTGCAAAATGCATAACATGATTTATTTTGAAGGAAATAAGCACAATTTTCGACATTTTGTGTTTGATTGTTTAACTGAGCTGAGTTGGGGCAATTTTATTTAGTCACGATTAAAGAGATTGCAATTGGGATTATAAAAGTTATGTCAACTATAGTACATTAGATCTTGCGAAAAATTACATTTTTAACACAAACAAAGAGGACACACTAATTTAATGTTAATTTTTGTCTAGCAAAAATTAAATAACTGTTAAAAATCTAAAGTTAATTTCAATATAATTAATTTAACATTTTTTTTTAAATGCCAAATAATTCATCAGAGGACCAACTTTATAACGGTAAAGACGATTATATCTAAATCGATATCAAGTCTCATTGTCAGTCGGGTTAAATTTTATTGTAGTGTTTATAGATAGTTACCTTGCTACTTAATAATAATGTCAATGAAATATAAAAACATACCATCGATTTGTTATTTACATACATGCACTTTAATGTTATAAGATTCTTTTATTTTGTTTGTTTTTTTATGATCTGCAAGGCACCTACATTTTGTATATCACAGACTACGAGAAGAAAAAATAGCACCTTTCATACACTCATTCAAATGTCATTAGACAAACCAGTTGAGCTGTGTTTCACGCAAAATCGCTTAACACAGGGATTTTGAAGTGAACGTTTGTTCTTTGTTTTAATGGAATTTTTCCGTTTGAATCGATTTTAAAACTTCTGCAGTTTTTGCAATTTTGATTAAAATGGGTTGATATATGGAAATACTTTCAGTTATTAGATTGGATTTCATGCCAACCTAAACTTAGGCATATTTAAATGTTTTTCTATACATAAACTTGATGTTTTTTTGAAATTCTAACTCAAAAAAACTAAAATTAACTTTCTTAAAAAAATTATAAATTTGCTATTTTTCAAAATGCTTTATGGAAAAGTACCGTCCGTTTTGCATACAGTTTTTATTATTTTTAATTCTTTAAATTGGTGGTGAAAGCTCAAACAAATATCAGTGCAAAACGACGAATTTTGACTTATATCTATAAGTTTTCCAAAAAATGATTTCAAATCAATTTTGAATTGCAACAAAGTGGTGATGGCTACTCTTATTGTAATGACACATTTTTTAAAAACATACCTACAATTGGTAAAAATATACATATCTCATAAGAAGTTTGGGCTAAGAGAAGTCTCCAACCTCAAGCTTTATGTTTTTTTTTAACACCTTGGCTCTTGGCCTATTCTCAATTCAGCAAATCAAATATATACACATTTGTTTTTTTTTTATTATCGGTGGTGTTTCATGATTGTTTACATAATGAAAATCAGTGAGTGGGTGATCGCGATAATGATAGTGGAACAGGATTGGTATATTTGAATTTAAGACTGTATTGCTGTAGTCAAAAAGAAAACAACTCTGATAATGGACTCTTCCATGCAAATGATTGAATTCACTTAATAAACTTATAACATTTACGCTCCATGAAAGCGAAAACGATGAAAATACCATAAATTCTTTGAGAAACGTGGTTATTCAAACAGAAAAAAAAACTTGTTTATTTAAAACAAATCAACCTGACGACCAAGATTACGGTTAAGATTGGCTGTGTGTGACTTATAGGTATATGTGGTTTTAATTTTTTCGTACGTTGTCGTTTAAATTTAATATCGAAAATGTCAATAATTGCAGTTGAGAATTGGTTTGTGTTTTAATTTATTTTTCCTTTGAAACACATGCGTCATAGAGCACCTTCAATTTGAAGGCCTTATAATTTTGCATGTCTTGTGAGGTTCTTATAAAATGTCATTTTAATGATGAATCACTTGTGGAGTTTATGTGGACTTTACAAGATCAGATATTTACGTAAAAAAAAGAGAATTTTAAGATTTAAATTTCAAAGAGGTTTTTTTTTTAAATATTTTATATATTAAGCACATGTTATACTTATTATAATATATCATGTTTTATAACATTATTATTTAATTTTTTTAATTTTGACCCAATTATTTGTTTGATTATATAAACATATATCCTGTGACCAAAAGAGTTGATGTTCGAATTTTTTTTGTTAAGTTTTATGTATTAATGTTCAAAAGCAAATGAAATCCTAATATTGGGTTCAGGGTTGATGGGGTGTTCATTTCAGTTACGAAATCTTATCTGGAAATGGATTTTAACTTTTATAAAAAAAACGTAATTTAAAATTTTGAATTAAATTTTAGAAGACTATGACTTTTTCACTAATTTAACATAATGAACTTTTGGGTAAAAAGGAGTCAACAAAACTTTTAAGTTGGAGAAAAAGAGAACTGTTTGGTTCTTGAATTTATAGAAATAGATGCATTTTGGTACATCATTTTTCTAAAAACCAAAAACAATCAAATTTATATACATACTCACAAATTTCCGGTTTTCTTTACTTCAAAATCATGAACCGCTTCCCTAATTACTTGACCAGCAGTTCTTCTCACAGTCACGAAAACCATGTACTTTGTTTTTTCCTCATAAAAGTACAGCTCCAGATTATGTGCCGCCTGCGCGATTTGTTTACCTTGTATCTTATGGCTAGACATGCTAACGATGAGATATTCCCTTTTATTTGCGTGCCAAAGTAAACGGACTATTTTCTACAACGCGAGATCAATCCAGACCATACCCTTGATGGAGTCTATTAAATATATTGAATGGTCTTGATAGCAATCCACCTCATTCAGTTTCAATTTGTTTGTGGTACCTAATGGCTTTATACAGTTCTATCTATAATTCCTGTCTACTATAATTCATTTGCTTAGAATGTAGTCAGAATTATGCTGTCCGATGATGCATATAACATGGTATTGGTATGGTTTAAAATTTGTTGTTGTGATATGCATGGGTTTTTGAAACTTTTATTAATAAATAATTTTTTTTTACCATTCATAGGCACGTCTTCTGACTATGAGTTATGTGAATAAAATTATTTGTTCTTCAAATTTAAAAAGATTATTTTTTTTCTTTATTAATTTTTGTTATTAACTTCTCATTGGAAGTTATTGCATACGGTCCGATTCATCAAATTGAGCTTTTTTTCTGGACGTTTCAAAGCCACTAGAATCTAAGTTCATGGTTTACAAAGAGATGCCTGTGCTTGTGTGTAGAGGTACTTTCAGGATACATTTTTTCGTTGAACATACATACCTCTGAAACCAGTGTGACTTCGAGTGAATTTTTATTTACAGATGCAGAAAGGACTTTCAAGGATATTTTTATTACTGTAGCAATTTGAAAAAGGGAAACATTTCATTGTTATTGGTTCGACTTCACTTGAATATTTTACTACACATTGTAACACATATCCAACATACATATATATATTTTTACGTTGAAATATCTTATAAACAATAACTTTCAGAACAATGACCTCCTTGCCGATTCAAAATTTAAAAAAAGAACTCCAATTGATAAATTTATTACAAGAAATTCTACTAAAAATTTATCGAGAACAAAATCGTATTTCATCGTACAAAAAATTTTTTTTTAAACTTCGGTAAAATTAAAAAAAAACAGTTAATTTAAAAATTGGTTTAGTGCCAATAGTTTTGGCAAAAAAAGCTTAAACTTAAAAAATGACAGTTTTTTGAAAAACAAGCAGTTTAAAAGGAGTCAATTTTGGAAGTTATTAGTGTGAGTATAGCAAATAGGGTCCTATTGAATTGAAAACAAATAAAATTTGTAGGAACAGTTTTTGAGATCTTAACATAAACATATTATGCATCTTAATAAAGCTCTTGTGTGTGTATAGGTACTGTACATAACTTTGGTTTTGGTTATTAATAAGAATAAATCTTCTTATTTCGTTTTATTTTATTTAAGAATTGTATTAATTTAAATTTAAAGTTTAAAAATAATTTTATTGAACCTTGTGCATCTATTATTTTCCATTATATATACCTATTATATTTTTGCTATATTATATTAAGCTATACTAAATATAACTGTGTAAGTAAATTGATTTTGAAAAAAATAAATAAGTTAAAAGTAAGATTAAGTAATTTAAAATGTCCCTTTTAATAAATTTTGTTCAGCTGAAATATAAAATCAGGTCTAAAATCTGGAAATTAGTTAAAACATGTTGGCACGTATTATACACCAATACAAATACATACTATAAAGTAACATTTTTAATCTTAAACGTTATATAAACTACCTATAACTGAGTCTCGCCTCAAAGTTTAAGTGCTGATTCTACTTCTTGTCAAATAAAATCTTTTTTCTTACTAAGAACGTATTTTTATCTTGGTGCGTTAAAGCTAAACTTTATTTTGTATAGTTTCCGTGTACCTAGGTACCAACTTATTTCAAAGTGGATAGATTTGTACGTTTGCATCAGCCATACAAAGGGGTAAAACGTAGCGGATCTCACAGTCACCGTATGGGATTTCCACTAATTTTGCATTCATATAACATCGAAAACACACTTTTGTCTTTCATTTAGACGACCGAATACTACTGATGGTCTACAAATTAAAGCCATACCTATAGGCTTTTGGCTAAATCTTAACGTACAACAAGTATATATTTAAGCTTCTTCACCTGCGTTACAACAACAGCTTAAAATAAATTATTAACTATAAAAAATACTCATTCGGGAAATAATAATAATACAAAAAAAAATCACTCAATTGTCTTCTTTTATTTTTACTCTTCGTCTTTAACCATCAAACCACTATAAACGTTATGTCTTTACTCTGATGATGATGGGTGGCCGGTTTTGTCCACATTTTCGTCGTCTAACTTAGGATCGCATAATGACACAATTTTTACGATGATAAGAAATTGCCTTTTCACTCAATATTTGAGCGCGAATTTACATAAAAGACTCAACTATATAAGAATGGCCATAGCTGCGAGCCACAATAATCAGTGAGTGCAAATGCCATCAAGTCAGGTACGCGTACCTTATTATTGTGTTTTGTATATTTGTGGTCGTTTTGTTAAAAAAAAATAACCAACTTAAATCTCAGGTGGGAGCGCCGTATACATATAGCCCCACTTTGTTTTTATATTCCATTCCAGTGCTTAAAGTGAAAGGAGTCACATTATACCCTTGAGGCTGATCGTTACGAACGAATAACAACGGTAACGCAATCCGGACAACGAATTTATCCTTTATTTGTTCGTTGATTTATTTAGCTTTATCTCGAATCTACAAATGTGGTTTCGTTTAGCCTTTAACAACAAATAAATTTAAAAATAAAAATAATAAACTCCTTCAGTGGATAGTTACAGTTAAACTTGAATTAATAGTGTTGTGGATATATGTTAATGTTTTAATAGTTTCCTTTGAACTAAGGTAACATACAAAACTTAATCAAGAAAAAATTAATGTTTGTGAAATAATGAAGAAAAATATTGCATTTAAATTGTTTGCCAGACCTCTTCCTCCTCCTTCTTTCTCTAGTTTTCTCTTTCTCTCTTACTCTCTTAACTCAAAGAAAACAAAATGTGTTAAGAATGCACACTTAATCTGCAATCTGCATACGCGGTGGTAACTGAATTAAATAACATAATCTTCGTTCCAACTTTTATTCGTTTTGCATATTAATTACATGAGGTATTTATGGAATTTTAATAATTTGTGTGTGGGCAAAATGGATTATAAACAAATTTGATCGTTGATGCAATTTAAGGTAAATATATACGTTTATTATAAATGATTGTTGCTCAAAATATGAAAAAAACATTTTTTTTAAATTGATTTAGAAAATGTCGAAATTTGAATTTTTAACTCGTTTTGAAAATATTTTGTATTCATATCCGTCCGTTATTATAAGTAGAGTTTTTAATAAATGAAGTAATGATAGTATTTCCTGTTTGCAGTTGTAGTTGTTATAAATGTAATAAATATACTTTTTTTATTTCTATGAGTCAGTTATTAAATGTTAATTATGTCAACTTATCTTATTATAAAAAGACTGAACATTTTTTTTCTATTTCTAACCCTACTATTATCTAAATGCAATGGTGATTGATGATGGAAAATGTTAAGTAACTTGTTGCATTTATATTGACCCATTCACTAATTGTTGCTTGACAATCTAATATGCAATTATCAAAATCGTTCAATACTTTTCAAAACATTTCACATACTCTCAATACTATAATGCATTGGAAACTGGGAAATTAATTGATTAACTAGTATTTTTGATCATGGTCTATATAAGAACGTTTTTTATTTATTTTGTTGGATGAAATTAAAAATAATTCAGCTGTCAAGCTTAATATCATCGGAAAAAGTTATTTCTTTGACACATCAAAGAAGTACCCAGTTAATATGGGCATACTATGTATATATTTGTTCTAAGTTTTTTCCGTGTAATTTTTTAAGGATGAAGGTGTATCTTATTTTAATACGACTAAATTTGATTTAGCTAACGCATTTAATCAATTAAATTATGCATATCAACATCTGGGGTCAATGTCAATAAAATGAATGAGTCTATGAGTAACTCGAGTTACTGCTGTACTTACACTGAACCAAATTTGGTAGTGATATTGATGAAAAAGCAAGTAGATTTGAAGAAAGGGTGATCAATATACGGTCAACACCTCCTATCCGTCAATTTGACGAATATATTCTTAGATTCAAGAAGTTCCGTCATTTCGAAGAAATGATTAAAATTTTTCGTTACGCAGTAAAATCTACAAAATTTTGTCAAATTGACTAATATCCATCATTGTTTCATGAAATTTAGTGAATAATAATTCTTCAATTTAACTAATAATTCTTCACTTTAACATACCCATTTCTTTATAATAAAGAAACTTTCTTCCAATTGACGGGTCAAGCTTTTTAAGTTAGTGAATATTTAGTCATTTGAACGGTTTTATTTCTTTAAATTGAAGAAAAGTTGTTATTTTAACCTCCTTGTTTCTTCAATATAAAGCATTATATTCTTCAAATTAATGATTTTTTTTTTTGAATTTTTTGAACAACAAAAACATTTTGTTTTCATTTAACGCTAATTCGCCTTAAAGTAGAAAATATTTTTCTACTTTAAACAAATTTATTTCCTGAAAAATAATTTTACTGATTACTGTATTATTTATATAAATATTTAAAAGGTATCCTAAAAATGTAAGTTAGTAGCCATACAATCTAAATAAGTAAAACAGACAAACAAATAGTTTTTTTTTTCTTAAATACAAGAATATGTTTATATTTTATTCTCTTATGTATGTACTTTATTATATATATTAAATACTGAACTTAAGATTTATTTAACTTATTTATGAGTGAGTTTATTTTTGGATGGTGCTTATCATAACTAGTTTCAATTTTATAAAAAAAGTTTTGAATAAAGGCCCAAACCAAACTTGAACCAGTAGGGTATTCCAAATTAAATAAATTAAAAATTTTGAAACACAGATCGATTGCTAAAATAATTGAATTTTGTTTGAACTTTATACCATCGAAAAATACAACGATGTCCTTAGGATCCAAAATTGTTCCAGTAACAATGACCAGTGGTTGAATGTTTTTTTTTTTTTTTGTCTCCGGAGAATCTCTTAGTCGCATGTCGCTACAGTTGATCCAACTAAAAGAAAGCTAGCTTGGGAGTCCCGAATAGAAAAACGAGCAATGGCCTTCTGTGATCCACTGCCAGTGATGAGTTTAGCTGTTGGTATAAGAAGGCTGTGAATTAAATAAAAAATTACACAGGCACGTCCATCTGAAAAAAAAAAAATAACTTTAAGGTGGTTCTAAGTAAATTCGAAAATTGGTTAATTTAATCTTTTATGTCAAACTACTCAATGATTAAAAGTAAACTTACTTTCGGGTAAAATTTTTCCATTATTCATCATTTCGCTTAAGGTCTGACGACTAGTTGGATCCTTTATTTCGTCTTCAAAAATGGGTATAATTTTTACAGAAAAATCATCATATTTTAATAATAAACTCTCAGCTTTAGGATATGTGTAGGTGTTTGAAATCCATATTGATCTGAAAGAAATTATGTAAGTGCATTATTATCAGTCGTACTCATCAACGCATTTTAGTGACTGCAATGCTTAAGGTTACAATGCCTCGAAACGCGAAAATGTTTTTATATTGTTTCTTGTTTAAGCTATTAAAAATACAATTAAAATAAACTTACCAATTTAAAGCCCTTCGGGTTCTTATACTGCTTCCATTTGGCCAGGATATCCACTGTTGATTCGGCTTTTGTGATCTCAACTAGTCTAAAGTTTTTTGAAGCATCCCAATGCCTTTCCACTTCCGCCCAAGTACAATTGTCCCTTATAATTTCTTCAATGTGCTCGGAAACATCGGTTTCTGGTTTATCTAAATTGACCACATCACGAGGAAAAAATTCTGTTTTGAATATAATCTCTCTTACCAAGGTTAAAAACTCGTTTGTGCGGTGCTCCTGGAGACAAGGCTGAGTAAGATCTTTTTTGTAAAATACCACTCTTCTTGAGAAGTCGTGTAGAATTATAATATTTATCATAGATCTTCCCCTGGGGCTTTTTACCGCTTTGTTTGGTATAATAATAACCCTAAAAATGTGGTAGTATATATCTAAACATTTATAGCCAAGTGTATTTTAAGGGTTTTCTTACCAAATACTCCGTCTTAAAAATGTTCCCAATTTTGTCTGCTATTTCTTTAGCAATTCCAACCGTCATTCGTATTTCTTCTTGTAGCATGTACTTAATAATAAGGTCAATAATAATTGTTGTGAAAATTTAATTAATTGAGATGTTATAAAACTTTCAATAACTTTAATTAAAAAAAGCTCTTGTTTTCATGCATACAAGGATTTTAATTGTTTGTTTTTCTTTTGTTGGATTTATATTATCATTGAAAATGGATTTATTCAAATACTTACATGTTTATTTGAGGTATTTAATTCCAAAAGTTTTGTATTTTTATCCGTATTTATTTATGAATTAATTTTAAATTTTCCAAGACGCGATTGAACTTTTCGGCACAACTTCACTAACAAAAATAAAACTTATCGCTTAATAAACAGTTAACGGCAAAATATTGGACAAACTTCTTCAAATTGAATAATTTCTTTAATCTGAAGAAAATATTTTTCTCTATTTGAAAAGCTTTCTTCAATTTGAAGAAAATGGAACGAAAAATGCGAATAATTATGAAAATTCTTCGGTTTGAAGAAAATTTCATCAATTTGAATAAAACACATTCCGACATTTGAATAAATTTATTCAATTTGAAGAAAAATCTATGGAAAATCCGTTAGTTTGCAGTAATTATTTTGTTTGCAAAAGATTTCATATTTGTAGGTATATAAGTTATCGCTAACATATTGAGGAATATTCTTCAAGTTGATAAATTTTGTCAACATGAAGAAATCAGTTATTAGGTAGGTACCTATCGGAGATTTGAGTCAGTCAACGATTTCTGATTGTCAAAATGAAAAAAATTTGTTCGGTTGAATAAAATACTAAATCTATTAGCAGTTGAAGAAATTTTTGTGATTTGAATATTTAATATTCATTATCACGAATATTTTCATGAAATATTGTGGATTTGAATAAATTATTCTTCAAAAGTTAACAAAATATTTCCGTCAATATGACCTACCCGATTTGGTTCAGTGTAGAAGATAACTAGTAAAATAAAATAAACATTATGTCATATGCAAAAAGAAAATAACTCGTTTAAGTCTGTTTAAGTGTTCAAATGATTGTACCATATTCTGCGAAACAAATGTTTCTTATTCTGATAAACATTAAAAAAAATAATGCTACTTACAATAAACCTAACCTTCTGGCATTAAGCGGGCACTCTAAGTTAAACCATACACCTATAAACATGTCTACCGGTCTAAGATCAACTTAAAATTTGAATTCCTTAATTTTTAAAATTAGACTAAGTTAAGGCTAATTAAAACAATTAATAACGAGTTTATTCTTATCATAACAACTTGAGCTAATTACAAATATTTAAAAACTAGAAAAACCATAGCAAGTCTTTAATGTTTCCATACGTTTTTTTTTTTACTGCAGACTAGGTTGCGTGAGTTAGACTTCTTATTAGATAGCTGGTATAAATGTTTAATAGGATCGATATTTCTTGGCCGAAGACAAATTTTTATATCGCATGCTGATATTAATGTTATATTATCAACTTTTTACCATTAACATGTCATAAAGCAAAGTGGTATACCATAATAAGTCTTTGGTTAGCTCCAGATAGAGGCGATGTAGAAGGCTTACTCCAAGCCAACTGTCAAACAGACAAGTATAGTACATCGATTCCTGTTGACTTCTTCATATTTTTTATTCGAAAATAAGCAGAAGCTAATCTTTTTAATTAATTTTAAAATAGTCCATTTCGCTCGAAGATACTAACGTTCGTTGAGTGATCTTCATTGAACCCGGTAAAATCAAGATCAAGATCTGATCGATTTTGCATGATATCTTTCTGTTGCATTCACCTTGAATTCTTGTTGTAAACAGCCCCACAATCTGCTTTTGCTCCTGAGGAAATTCGTTAACAGAGATGTCATCGCTTAAGACTGCGTTTTTTATATCAATTCCTTGCCTTCTTTAGGAAGCACGTCTCGGATATCTGTCATTCTCTGGATTTTAAAATACGGAACTAAGCTTTGAACAACCTTGGGTCACTGGAATTAAACTAAAGCTTGTCAAAAGTCCATTTTTGTGTGTGTGCAATGCGTTAATGGTCGCGTTATAGAATGTGTTAATAGCGTTTCGTTCTTGGTATTTCGGTATATACTCCCCCAATTCCATAAGCTCTTTCGGATACTGAATTATGGTGACGAGTCCGCAGTAGACAATTTTAAGACCGTCGGTAGTTATCTTGAGGTTAAAGCATTAGATCCAAATAAAGTAAATGAAAATGATTCTGCGTGTTTGGCATTCAAATCATTAGCCATGAGATAATGCAACATGAATTAAACCTTGGTATGTGCGTTTAGACACATCCCTGACAACAGTACTCACACACAGGAATGGTTGAGAGTTGTAGGTCACTAGGCCCTAGTTCTCAACGGACTGTTGCGCCACCCAATTTATTTATTTATTTTATGTGTGTCTAGACTCTGGAGCTGCTGGTGCAGCCTTTGGAGCAGGGTGTGTACAAAAAAAATTGTTTTGTCCAGTCACGTTTCTATCACATTTCACAATAAAAGTTTATTAAGTGGAAATTAAAATCCAACCAAACGTTACCCAACATTCTATAACTCAGAAATCAGAAGATTTAGAAATTATTTTTGTGAGCCTCTATGTTTTTTTGACGTTTAACTGATTGCATTCAATTTGAGCTTGCAGTTGAAGTACTTTAAACTGGGAGTACAAGTACAGGGTCAATGTAATGTTAATGTTGGTTATTCTCAATTAGTTTAAACATGTACTCGTATCTAACCACACAAGAATTGCACCATTTCCGTATGCATAATTATTTTAAATTTATTTTATTGATTGTTATAAATATAACTTTCTTGCCTGAAGTTGTTTATTCTTCACCAAAAAAGTTTTATTTTAGCTTTAATTGAAAAATTAATATTGATATTCAAGTTATACATGTGAAAAATTTGGTATTTAAAAGTCGAAAGTTAAACGATTCTTAAAAATGATATTTTTTAAATAACTACTTTATTGATTTCTGAAGTCTAAATTTCGCAATAAAACTTTAAAATCGTCTTACTTCGACAAAATTCCGAAAAAAAGTAAATTTTGATAGAGAGCTTCCTTTAGAACTCCCTAAAAATTCCTTTTATTTTGTACCAGAAGAACCAATTTAATTGGATAAAGTTCTTTTTTTTTTCTTGCAAAATCACGCAAACGTAATTAGAACACTTTTTTTCCAGACTGGGTAGAAAGACTTAGCCTTTTTCTGTTTTATCTCAAATACTTTTGTTTATCTAATGTTTATATTTGATTCCCCTTACAAACCTAAAATGAGACCTTAATAAAAAATATTGGACTGTTTTGGGATATTAAATTGTAAGTTCCAATATTTGTGTGATGAGTTCATAGGAAGTTAACGCCTTTGGGAATTAGTTGGTAGGGCCTACCAACTACCAAATAAAATGTGAATATCAAGGACCAAAATTGAAAGATTTATCGGTGTATCGATTAGTTATATTTTTTACTAGGTAATGAGAACAAATTTTTGATGTTAATTTTTAATTCTGTCAAAAAAAAACAAGCTCTTAGTATTTTCTCTAAAAACAAATTATTTCCAAATTACAAATATTTTTTGTAACTGTATTCTTATGTAAAGTTATTATAAATTCAAATGAATGAAGCCGATTCCAACCCAGGTCTGCAAACAAATGTACCTACGGGCGGCGTTTTCTTTTCATAGGTAAACATTATAAGAGCTACTAAACAAAATTGGCTTCTAGCTAAACTATGATATTAATACATAATAGATGTAGGTAAATAAATATTAAAAGTTTGAAATATATAAATATTTTTTTTGTCTATGAGCTAAAAGGTCAATTAATAAAAAATATTATCATATTCATAAGCAACTAAACCATACACACATATATTGCGGTTGCATAAACCTAAGATAGCTCATGAAAAAAAAAATAAATAAACAGCAATTTAAAGTCACACTTAGAAGTTAAAACGAATAGTGATAACCTTGAAAATAAGATATCGCCTGCGAATTTGAATATCTTGGCCTGATTGTGTTGATTAAACTAAATAAATACATAAATTAAGCAAATGAATGAGTTCGAGAGCATAACGCTATTTGTATACATATTTGTGTGTTCATTTAAATGACTAAAGATTTACCAGATCAAATGATTTAATCAATAAAGGGTACAATACCTGCTAACATAACAGTGATACATTTAGGTTTGTTTCCGCTTTTATTTTAATGTTTTGTTAACTGCTACTACTATCTTATTTATATGTGTAGACTGTAGACACATGTATTAAAGGTATTCAATTAAGACATTATGTGTATGTATGTAGATATATAGTTTTTCTTTACAGACTATGTATATAGTATACATGAGTATACGTACTAGGACTAGGGATGCCTATTAGTTTAGCCTTGAACCTAACTTCAGCCGTGCTATAAAGTACAGAGATTAATTTTTGTGCCATACTACGCTCTATCTTTCTCTGTCATTTCAAAGTTCAGGAATTTAAAATCAATGTATATCTACACCATTTTTCCAACCCTCTCTCTTTTCCTAATGCTCAGTCATTTTAAAAATAGTACCTAAATGTTAAGATTTAAAAAATTACCTGCAACATAAGTTTGTCTTCATAAATTTAAATGTCATATAATTAATAAAAGAAAACTTGATTTACTAGTTCTTTTTTTTCGAGAATCATTAGAGCGCTATTTTTAAAATTAATTTTGTATGTACAGTACATATACAATTTTTCAATTTTTACTTGAAACTATTTTTGGAATTTAGTTATTTAATGCTTATAAATATACGTTTTTCTTTTGAATCTTGTTATCACATAATTATCCGTTTTAAGAGATATCGAACTTTGAAAAAAATTGACAGTTTTGACAATCATATATTATTAAAACACGTTACATTAGTTCCTGAGAACAAAAATACAGTTCTGGAGCAATACAAAAATATTTTTGTTTATACTATAAGAAAAAAAATGTAAAGAAAATAGAAACCGATAGATTGGTTTGTTTTTAAGAAAATTCGAATTTTTTATTTTGACCAACAAATTTGTTTGGGGACTACTGTTATTTTGCGTCTTGCCATATAGTTTCTATATGTCAAAAGTTAAAATTATCGGGCTGTTTCGAAAAGAAAAATCGAATTTTCGATTTGAACAAAAATTTTTGGTTTTAAAAAAATTCAAAAAGTGGACAAACCCCCTAACGTAAATATGCTTAAAACCTTGAATTCCAAATTTGAATGGTTGTATGGGCAAAGAATATTTACCATTCTCATAAATCTAGGTTCAAGTGAACTCAGCAGACTTATTTTTTTAACCAACAAAAATGTTTAAAAAAATATTAATTTTTTTACTGGAATATCTTCAAGAGGAATCTGGGATTGATTTATTGACTTTATCTCAACGCTTTTTCATAATCGCGTTGCTTTCTTTCCCTTAAACAATTCAACCGTTAGATCTGTACTTCTATGAATGCTCATTAGAGTAGTTTAGACGTAATTTTATGTAGAGATATACTTTTTTTAGCCCAAAGTGGAATGCTTTACCCTACTTTTGTAATTGCCCGATTTGTGTTTAATCATCTTAAGGGTACCCAAAATTCTTGCTTGGGCACATATGTATATAAATAGAGTTACTGGAATGTTAGCTTCGTTAGTAAATTGATCCTTTAGGAAAAGTGAAACGTCAAGTATTGAGTATTGAGTTTTCATTAAAACCGGAGAAGAATACATTTGTCATTTTTGACTTCTGTGATTTCTGATTCCAGTTTTGAATATAATTTTGAAAAGAATCATTTCTTTTACTTTTCTGATACTTATACGTTTCTATACAAAACTTAACTTAATTACAAGTTCCGATATGGAATATTGTTATTTAAAGTTATTTTATCCTATTCCTTGTTTTCACTTATATCACTTATGTCACCAGGCTTCCTCTTAAGACTAAATTCAAGTTGTTTATTTGATTTTTCTGACATGTAATCCCAAAACAAAAAAATACAATTTTTGACTGAAACTGATCTATTTTTGGCATATTTTGAAAATCAGAATTGGGTAAAATTTAAAACATACTCTAAAGTTAGTTAAAATAGCTATTTAAATGTACGTTTTAAATCAAGGTTAATAAAAGAATAGATATCAGGATATTCAGGAAATAGGCAAGAAGTTTCCAAGTATCACACACCTCCAAGATAAGTGAAATTCCAAACAAATTTAAAAAAATGGATTTACGAAAGTTTGTGTCCGATTTCAAATATAAAATTCTTAAATTGATAACAACCTACAAAAAAAGATTTTTTTATCGGGATTCGGGAAATTCCTCATACATATTTTATTATTGCAAAATATCAAAGTTTAACTTTTTATCGAAATTTGTTATCAATTATACTTTTCCAACAAAATTAACAATACACTTCCTTTAAAAGCAAGCACTTTCTCACCTACAACTAAATTTCGTTTCCTTTATGCCTTGGTTGCTTTGTCGCCAAAAAAAAAAATACATTATTGGAATGCACTTGCATGGAATCTTAAAGAGAAATAAATGCACTCTTCAAAAATCGAGAAGATCGAAAAACGTCTCAGAAGAGTTAGAACATAATTCTAGCCAGGATAGTAGAGTAGCAGAATGTTTAGCACGCAATTGTTGTGTCTTTTAATTTACACGTACGTGTTTTAAATTTTTTTAATGTATGTTTAAGAAGTTAAAATTAATCAATTTTCATATTATGTTTTATTTTCACGTGCAAATTAATAAAAAAAAAACATAGCACAACAAAAATATAATCACTTTGCAATCAGAATACTTGGTAGGCTTTGTATTTATGTCCATCGATTTCCCCTGTCTAAAAATTTAATATACTATTTAATCAACCCAAGTTATGTCTAAGGACTGTATAAAAAGATTAAATCAATAGTTATGATTATGAACTTAATAAATACAAAAAATCGGCTTTAATTTTCGGTCTTTAAAAATCACCTTTTCCCAAACCCCCTCCCTGGCACTTGGCAGGATTCTTTGATTAAACTCATTGATCTAAAGAGAGAACAAAATTGAGTTCAAATTGTCCGTCTTTGGGATCCCCAGTTCCCAATATTCTCTCCCTCTTGGTTTCCAGAGTTAACTAATTTTACTATTAAGTGATAAGAAATACCGAAAATTAATCGTCATAGCCTAAATTTTGAGAATGTCCTGCCTAGCATTTAAAGTTTTCTAATTTACTTTGAGGTCAAATGAAAATAAGTACACGTAAATTCATCGATATAAACTATTTTTTTTAACTTTGGGGCTATCTTGTCCCTACACCCTTGAAAAACCAAAAAAATACTTAAAAAAAAATCGGTTTAAAATTAAGTAACTATTTATTTTATGTCTCCACATTCAATATTGATAAGTTAGATACAAAGTATAAGTTAAGATATAAATAAATGACATTTAAAATTAAGCTTTTTTAACGGTGTACATTAAATGGATCTTATAAACTTTTGTTTTTTTCTTTCTTTGCAGAGTTCTCATTCAACAGCGAATCAATCAGCCTACACATTTTTTGTTTTAATTTTATAAATATTAGTAATAAAATAATTTAAATACATACGGAGACTATTCGATAGCAAAAACATAAAGACAAAAAGTTAATATCAGCCAATTGCTTAACGCATAACTTGACTACAGATACATTGCTTTTCTTGTCTCTACCATACTTGTTTGCCGATATATTTATTCATAATAGAGCTTTAAACCCTCCAAGATTGTAAACCGGTACTTTTGTTTAGTTTTCATTATTTTCTAGAAGTTCACCTTCAAGTTGAAAGTGAGTCTGGATTTATTAATTTTTTGTTGCGGCTTGGCTTGGCTTGGCTCGGCATTGGCCAATATTCAAAGTTCCACATATATTAATAAATCATTATAAGCGCGCTTGTGTTGAATTGAACTGACAGCCTTGAGTTGGTAAGATACGGATGAAATTTGTATAAGATACACGCGGCAGGACATTAACAATCAAGACACTCATCCTCATCATCAAACTCAGGGCCAAGCTATAGCAGGAAATATTGGGCAGTATCAGATTCCAGTGCGAAATAAAAAAAATCCAGACAAGTTTTGTTCTGTTTCTGTGATCTTATACTTTTTGTATTCTTTCATTTTAAGAGAGCCTTAAGTTCTTGTATTGCAATAATATCTTACTATTAAGCTACTTTTTTTTTGAGTGGCCTTGCACAAAATGTACGCAAAGAATTATTTCACATTTTTCTTGTAGTTTTTACAATTTACGTACATACCAATAGCACTAGCACTAGATGGTATCCGTGAGATATATATTATAAACATATAGTCTGACCATTATAATTCACAGAGTTATCATCGGATTGGAAGTTGCTAGCTTGGAAGCCGCATCAACAGAGTGGAAGCAACCAGTTCTTATATATTATTATTATTTGTATCCACCACCAAACAAAAGTGAAAGTGCGACGACATCAAAACAGCATGCTTCTTTTTAAATTGTGAGTACTTTACCTGTATTAATTAATTTGTACATATCTATATAATGTCAGTAAACATACGAATATGCAATGCATGGTCTTGAAGTGGAGTTAAATAATGTGATGGTCAATAATTGAATGAATGAACGACATCACTTAACAATGCAGACAATTGACGAGAAAACACCTTTAAGCCATGTAATATATCAAAGTACTTTTTCTTAACAAAATGTTAACATAAATCTGTTAAGCAATATGTATTTATTTAGTTAAAAACAAAAAAAAGTTGGCAAGGTTATTTTATAGTTTCTCCAGAGAAAACTCGATATCGTGTTAATTTTTTAAATGTTTTTATTATATTACTGGCGCACAATAGAAAGAAATATATGTTTATTTTTTACTCAAAAGAAATGAAACTTCTACGTCAATTAACAAAAGATAGCTAGCCCAATTTGTGCCTTAGAAACAAATACATATTTATTTTATTATATGTCTTTTATTATATGTTTGGAAAAAAAAAAATGTTGGGATTATTTTCATGGGTCAAGCAATATTTCAGGAATGGGTTCAAATTTGGAAAATTAAAATTAAGGCACATGTGTCAAAAATTGAAATGGAAGAGATTTTTGACGAATGTAAACGCTAATTTGTCAAATCTATTTGAAAATGTACTTTTTAAATTTACTGGTGTTGTTTAGCTCGTTTTTGTCTTTAACATTAATTTTGTTTGACTTTTCCTTCTAAGGACCCATTCAATCAATATTTTTAATTTTCCCATCGAACATTTTAGATTTTGTATTGATTTGTATTTTAAGTTTTGAAAATACATATATTCAGTATATTGTTTATAAAATGTTAATGCTTTGACAACTGTGATATTTGCCAACTTTTAGCTCGTCTTTTGTAATTCAAAAGTAATTATATGCCTAGGCTTATAATAATTACTTTCCAATTAAATGATTTAAAGCTGTACACCCAAATATTTGAATACTATATGCAGTCGCAAAACGACTTTTGGCAAATCAATGAAAATCGCAAAACAGTGAATTATTAAAACTTATTTAACTTTTGTTTATTTTTGTTCAAATCAACATTCAAATTCAAACATAAACGGCCTTAAAAAAATTAACTACTTTTTGACTTCTTAGCAAAACAGAACATAACGTTTAAATATGACTCATGTTTATTCTGTAACTCTAATATTTGTGGAACAAATTTTTTAGAATGAACAATGCTATAATTTTGTTCGGGTAATTCAAAACTAATCTTGGAAACCGACTCACCTATGTTAACTATCTCATCCGCTTTTAAAGCAAAGAAGTGCGACCCGGATGTGGTTTGTTGTTTTTATAGCTTTTAATCCTTCTTTGGGTTTTTGTTAAAGCAACAATTTAAGAAGGCCAGTCACGCATTTATATATTTAAATTTTTAGTAACCGGGTGGCTACAGAATATAAACTTATATACCGACCGACGACGACGATGGCTTATGAGACTTGACTATTAATACACATACTCGTATATAATATACCATATACGAAAAGGGCAAAGACTTGAAGCAAGCTATAGCAGGAAATATTGGGTGTATCTATATACTTTTTTTAAATGGCAGAATGTAGGTGTTTTCTTTGTCTTGATTCTCTTGAAGCTTCCAATTTTGTATTGACTTAAATAAAGAATGGCAAATAGCAAAAGTGAAACAGGCAGGATCACCGTATATAGATTGTTAGGCTCCATTATATGCTTAACGTATTTATATATTCGACGACATTTTGGAAGTAAATTCCATTAAAATGTCATGCATCTCATTTGTTGTATGAACTTAATTACCTTGTACACAATAACCAGTTCATCCACATAGCTGGATGACCTTTCGTGGACTCGAATCTTGTACCTTAAAATATTGAATCATATTCTTTTTGAGCTTGCCTGAAGCTCTTCAAAAAGCTTTTCTTTAATACTTGAAGTTCATATAGAAATGCAAAAATAATGGAATTCGATGGGGGGAAAAACGAGTTTTTTGTTTATTTAAAAAAAAACCGTTATTAATGGAAAGTGGAGGGATCGTAAAAACCAAGACCATACTTGCTTATAGTAATCAGGCATAACGAAATACCACATGGATAGCTTAGGTATTAATCACAAAAATTAAAACCCTCAAACATCAAGCTTTACATGTGGCACTATAGTTGTTATGAACCCAAAATCGAAATTCTTTTGAATTATACGCGACCTATCTCAATCAAGATTTCGAAAAAGTTGCTAGCAGTGGAGGCAGGCGGCAGTCGACAGTCGACAGTCGGCGACAACAGATGCGACGACTACGACTTTGACGAAGATAACGACGAATACGACGGCGATGCAGTAAGTTGGTTTCCAGTTTTTACCCAACAATTCCAATGTTTTTCATAACAACAAAACTGGCGAGTAGGCGTAGGTAGTTGACTTGGCTTAATTTAATGAACACACATAGTTGGCACGAAAATTTCCCAGACTTACTTACGAAAGTTATACAAAGTATTTGTGTGTGTGCGTGGCACAAAAGACCGTCACTGTTCGTCAACAAAGATGTACAAAAGCTAGGTGTGTTTTTGCTTTCATCACCTACAGGTTCATAACCATGTATCTTTTTTATTCGTGGAGCCGAAGAAATCAATTATCTAACCAATTTTATTCCTTAGATATAAGAAACATGATGTAAATACATGATAAATACACTTCGTTTGAGTCGATTGATACGGTAAAATGTAAACAACAAAAAATTGATTCGTCGATTTACTAAATCGGATTTAGGTAGTTCTCAAAACCAACAAGGTCAATTTTAAATCAATGCATGGTTTTGTCAAAACGAAGATACTTTCTTTTAAGATTTTGTTGAAATCACTTCACACATCATGACCAAAACTATAATAATGTCTTAGACTGAATTCGAGCAGTGATGCTGAGTGTGAATGTGATGTTTGTTAGAATCTGATATATTCAGATAACTCTTTGATAAAAACCCTCCTCGTCTGTTATATAAAACCCTTTCAAATTTTGTTTTATATCTACTTATACAAAACTGTTGTTTTTCTCGCATAATGATTATGGAACTTCAAACTTAAATCATTATGAATTAGTTTATGCTTATGAAGTTTCCCTTTCTATAGAAACAAGTCGATAAATTTTAAACGATTTAGTAAAATGTTAAAGCCATTTTTAGCAGTTTACTAAGCTTAGAAAAATGATTTGCCTAATTTTTAACTTAACAACTTGCCAAAGTTAAATTCGCGGAATGGCTACTTTAACTTTTAGCAATTTGCTTAATTCATTTGACATCTGTACCATTATTCTGTTAAGAGCTGTGGATGGAATAGTTTAGCCAACAGTTAAGAATCGCGATTAATGGGTCCGTTTAAGAGTATTTGTTTATTTTCACGAACTGTCACTTTTTAGACATGTTTGGATGCTCGTATTTTAATAAAAGGCAATTAGCAATTTACTATTTAGCAAAACGAAAAGAAAGGCTTAACATTTTGGGCTCCCATAGTAAATTGCTGAGTATTTAGCAAATTGCTAACTATTAAATAGTTGAACCCTTAACAAAATCTAACAAGTTTAAAATTTAATGTCGTGTGAATCTTTAGTTGATATCAAAAGTATTTCACTGTCATTTACTTAAACGCTAATTAAACGTTAGTTTAACGTTTATTGTACGTTGTAGGTAGTTGGCTGTTTAAAAAAAAAACATCTCACGTGATAAAAGCAAAAGTATTATGAATCTGTAACGAGATTTTAAAATGTAAACCGACAACAATATTAAAATAAGAATACAAACAAATTGTACAAAAATAATAATATCCTATTATTTATGCATAATTTCTTTCTAGGTGCTTTTTAGGTTGCGTGATCTTGCTCTGCAGTGCGGACAACACAGATCTTGCAGAAAAAATAACAGAAGAAGGAGAAAACCATGAGTTGGCTTCTTCATCATTTGAAACAGCACACAAGATCTCCAACCCCTCCGATGAATTTCAAACATCACATAAGATCTCAAAACATCCAAAGGCAGAACATCAACTTATGGAGAACGATGATGAGAATGATGTAAACCCTTTGATGCAATTGCAACAAACACAAAATTTACTTTCAACAAAAGAAAGACCAGAACTCAATCCGATATTAAGTGCCTTGATTAACGAAGATGTGATGAAGAGCATAGAAGCTAAACGCGCCATAGAACAGGAACAACTTGATGCTGTAGCTGCCGATGATAAAAATGAAGATTTAATAGATGTATCATTAACAACAGAAGTTTTGCCAATTATTTTGACAACTTCCAGAAACAATTTGATGAAAAATGCACCAAATAGTAATCTTTATGATACACAAACTAACTTGTTCGCTGCTGGATCTGAAAATCAAAAGTCGCGAATTCAAATTAAAAAAGGCCCCAACGGAATGGATTATGAATACGAATACGTCTACTACTATTACGATGACGACGAGGGTCTTGGAGGTGGTGCTGGAAGTATAGGAAAGAAGCAGCAAGAAGCTGAATCATCTCTAGTGCAAGAAACTAGCAAGCGAGGAGCTCAGCCACTGGAACGGGGCAAGTCTCGTTACACAAATATAGAACGGAGCACAACTTCTGCCCCTGATAATGCTCTTGTAAGCGGTAAAGCTAAGGGACGTGCTAATGTGCCATCAGCAACAAACAACGATGTAGATGGGGGTCGTTTGCCAGCAATAACTCGCTTCCCATCGCGTGGAAACAACAACGAGGCCCAGCCCACAATTTCTTTGGAAAATTTCCAAAATACTGCTAGCGCTTCAAATGAAAAGAGCAAGAAAATAAGTGTTAAGCACCCCAGTCTTGAGTTGGTAGACAGTGAAACATTTAACACAGATGAAAAGCAAACTAAGGGATCACCACGGAATGGAGATTCTGAAAAAACCACTCCAACTGCAATAATGGTTAGTGAAACAGCTGAAGGTGAACCAAAAAGTGAACAGAGTAACGCTGAAGAAAATATGCTGGAAGAAGTTGAACAGACAACACCCTTAATGGAGAAAGCTGCTCTTGACTTGTATGCCATTTTGGCCAATGAAAATTTAGAAATGGACATGACCACCGATATGGATAGAGATTCAACTACCATTTTGCCAACAGAATCCGACGAAGACGCTATGACAACAATTGAAATTGAGAACGAGACTGTTATTCCCACAACACCAACCCCAAGTACAACAACCACAACTGAACCAACAACAACACCAACAACCACAACAACAACTACTACCACTACCACCCCTAAAACCACAACACAAGCTGCTTCTTTGTTTGGAGCTGGTCGCCGTGGCGGATTAGCTACAGCCGGAAGAAACCGATTCCGTTTGAAATCAGGCGCTGCCGATCCAACAACAACGAGTACCACAGAGGCTCCCGCTTCACAAGCTGGAGAAACACAAAGTTCAAGTCTAGGCGGACTTAAGGGAAGAAGTGAGTATAAATTTATATAAGAATAAGGGAAAAATTACAATTTTTCCAGGCAATTTATTTGTATTTCAAGCAAAGAAAATAGGTTCATACATTTTATTCTGAAGATAAATCATAAAAAATTAAATATCTTTTGTTTTTGTATAATTAAACACAATTAATCAAATACTTAAACAAATTATTTAATTGAAATATAGTTGTCAAAAGTAACACGTTTATGTATTATTGTTGTTTTCTTAGATCGCTTCCAACGTCCATCGTTTGGAAACCGTAAGGCTGCTACAGCGCCAGCACCTGATTCTTCGCCTGTTGAGAAAGAGATTGTCGCCAAAGAAGCTGACAAACCAGCTGAATCATCGCCGCCTCTCCGTGGCAGAAGTAAGTAAATATATGAATTTGAAAATACAAAAGAAATTCTTTCAACCCTATTTTGTAACGTTTCACAAGAAGCTCTAAGAACGTATATTACCCAATTCTTGTATATTTATTTTTTTATTTATTTATTGATTAAAAAAAAAACAGCTGTACATCAAGATTGACTTATAAATAGTACAGGATATAGCACAATATTTATTAAGGATAATGCAAGTATGCAAACACTATGTTTAAAACAATTGTAGCAAACTATTAATAATTTATTAAATAACAATCAATTAAAAACTAAAGTCGCAAGAAGAAAGTACAAAAAAGTTACCTAATTACAAAAAAGTTACCTCAGTTCAAATTTGAGAAATATTCAAAACAAAGTTGATGAAACCTTCTATGTTCGATTGCAGACCTCATGTGACTGGGAAGATTATTCCACAGTCTGACATCATAAACGAAAAATTGCCTCCGTGATGTCAAACAGGTAAACCTGGGGGAGCGCAACAAGGTAAAACGATTTGAAGAGCAAAAACTAAGCTTATTAAACAAATAATTTGGAGTCTTGTTAAAAATTAGTTTGAAGAGAAGCAAACAACACCGATATTTAAAAAAAGCTTCCAAGTTGCAATTTAAAAGTTGACGAGCCTGAGACGAAAATTGATCGTATCTTCGGAGGTTGAAAACAAACCGAGCAATGGCATTGAATGCTACCTTCAGCTTACGAAGCGAGTTGGAGTCAGGATCTGCAAATATCTCACACCCATACGTTACTATTGGTATGATAAGTGATTTAACTAGCTTTAATTTAACTTGAGTAGGCAGAATTGATCTAGTAACAGATAGTCCTCGGAGTGAAGCATACATTTTGGAGATAACAGTATCGATATGGGTGTCCCACGTTAGCCTACTGTTGAAAGTTATACCTAGGTTTTTTGCATTTGTGACATATTCGATTTGGCAGGCGTTTAAGTAAAGGGGTGGAAAATTTTCAAGGTGGGGTTTATTTTTACATATTGGAATAGCTTTTGTTTTTTCTGGATTAAGTACAAGTTCATTCCGAGTTGACCAATCGAATATTGAGCATAAATCAATGTTCTTTTTTCTATCGCATCTTCAATCATACCGATAGGAAAGCTTCTATCGGATGATTTTTTAAGAGCTTGAGAACTTTTTTAAAAAAAAAAACGCATAAAATTTGCAAAATCTCATCGATTCTTTATTTGAAACGTTAGATTGGTCCATGACATTTACTTTTTGAAGATAATTTCATTTAAATGTTGACCGCGGCTGCGTCTTAGGTGGTCCATTCGGAAAGTCCAATTTTGGGTAACTTTTTCGAGCATTTCGGCCGGAATAGCCCGAATTTCTTCGGAAATGTTGTCTTCCAAAGCTGGAATAGTTGCTGGCTTATTTGTGTAGACTTTAGACTTGACGTAGCCCCACAAAAAATAGTCTAAAGGCGTCAAATCGCATGATCTTGGTGGCCAACTTACCGGTCCATTCCTTGAGATGAATTGTTCTCCGAAGTTTTCCCTCAAAATGGCCATAGAATCGCGAGCTGTGTGGCATGTAGCGCCATCTTGTTGAAACCACATGTCAACCAAGTTCAGTTCTTCCATTTTTGGCAACAAAAAGTTTGTTAGCATTGAACGATAGCGATCGCCATTCACCGTAACGTTGCGTCCAACAGCATCTTTGAAAAAATACGGTCCAATGATTCCACCAGCGTACAAACCACACCAAACAGTGCATTTTTCGGGATGCATGGGCAGTTCTTGAACGGCTTCTGGTTGCTCTTCACTCCAAATGCGGCAATTTTGCTTATTTACGTAGCCATTCAACCAGAAATGAGCCTCATCGCTGAACAAAATTTGTCGATAAAAAAGCGGACGTAAAGCGCGAAACACATTTCGAACCGAACACTGATTTTGGTAATAAAATTCAATGATTTGCAAGCGTTGCTCGTTAGTAAGTCTATTCATGATGAAATGTCAAAGCATACTGAGCATATTTCTCTTTGACACCATGTCTGAAATCCCGCGTGATCTGTCAAATACTAATGCATGAAAATCCTAACCTCAAAAAAATCACCCATTATATAATTGTACATCATCAGCGTAGATGTGAAACTGGCAGTAAGATAAAACAGATGGCAAATCATTAATAAACATAGAGAGCAAAGGACCAAGGATAGATCCTTGAGGAACACCTATATTGACAGGAAGAAACGAAAACATTTTACCGTTACACGATACGGCTTGCATGCGATTAGTCAAGTACGAATAAATAAGATTTTTGGTTGTGTCAGAAAAATTGAAATAAGTCGTCAGTTTATCACAGATAATGGTAGAGTTAACGCAATTAAATGCTTTGGAAAAGTCAAGTGGGGTTATCACAGTTGTATAATTGTAGTCTAAATCTTGTCTTATATCTTCAGAAACTTTTAAAAGGGCTGAGATGCAGCTGTATCCAGATCTAAATCCCGATTGGAGAGGGTTAAGAAGACGTGTATCTTCAATATAATTTTTGATCTGGTTACTCAAGATAGTTTCAAAAGCCTTAGATAAAAAAGGAAGGATAGCTATTGGTCTGTATTCCATTTTCTTTCCTCGTTTAGGGATGGGTATAACTTTAGATTTTTTCCAGGAGGTGGGATAGATGGAGGTCATTATGATGGTGTTGAAAATGTGGGTTATGTGAGGAAGTATGAAAGGAAGAAGGATTTTTAAAAAGTCTGGGTGTATGTTGTCAAGTCCAGTCGATTTGGATTTAATAGAAAATATTGCTTTACCTACTTGATATTCATCTACTGAAAAAACAGAAAAAGCATCGACTCTATCGTTTTCCGAAACACCAGATTGCCCAGTTAGGAATTGGGTTGGGGGAGTAGAGATTCAACTCCTCTAAATCAATGTTGTCATCGGAAATAGAAGAATCTCCTCTTAAACCAATACTCTTGACTTCTTTCCAAAAACACTTGGAGGAACGATTTGAGTTGAACCTGTTGTTATAAAAATTGTATTTCGCTGATTTTATTAATTTAGTTACAAGGTTCCGAGATGTTTTGAATTGCCGAAGCATTTCTAGGCAACCAAATCGTTTCCAACGTCGGTATGACAAAACTTCTAGATCTCAACTTAAAACTTATGTATATTAATTTTATTTATGAGAATGAAAGAAAACAGTCCCTCTTAATGATTCAAACATCATACTACACAACTTAATATTTCCAAATTCTTTTCACTATTCACTTGTATTTAGCCCGCAATCGCTTTAACCTCCGTGGCCAAATCACAACGACTACTGCAACAGCTCCCAGTGCCGATCAAGAGCAGAACGATGAAATCAACCAAATTTCGAGTACCACTGCCCGTTCACTACGTGCTCGCCCAACACTTAACATTCGTGGTCGAAGTCGCATTGGAGCGCGCCCCGCAGCTAGTACACAATCACCAGTCATAACAGACAACGATGAGACAGCCACTCCTGATTCTGCGGTTGCAGAAGCTGGTGATGAAAAACCTTCTTCAGTTTCCTCCCTTCAAAGCAAGCCATCAAGATTTAATCTGAATCGTGCAGGAGGATCTGGTGCACCTGGTGCTAACCGTCTTTTACCACGTTCACGTCTTAACACATTACGTACAACATCGACAACACCATCAGCATCCTTAGAATCATCAGACGAAGCTAGTCCCGAAAGTAAAGGAGAGGGTGAGAGTGGAAGTGAAGCCAAGAGCGAACCTGAGACAACAACCTCCACAGGAGGACTAAATAAAATCAAATCACGCCCACGACTGCTAGTGCAACCGAAGACTGATAACAAACCTAAAACATCACCCGTGATTGCTGCCGCTAGAAAACCCAATCCTTTGTTGGCGCGAAGGAAACTAGCACTAGGAGGATCAACAACAGGTACGAATTTAATTTCTAATAAATAAAACTCCATCAACTTCAACTTTCTTTCATTCGCATATTTTGCAGAATCTGTTGCTGCCGCTGAAGAACAGCCTTCTGAAGAAGTTGCTGGACAAAGTCCCATTGAAAAAACTGACTCTGACTCAAACTCGTCAACAACTGAGGACGTCAAGTCCGAAGACAATACCGAATTGCCAGAAACGACAACAAAACAAGCACGTGGCTTGGGACTTTTATCACAGAGGAGACGTCTGCCAATACGAAAACCAGGAACCCAACTTTAGATTGTGTTGTTTTCATGAGTCTTTTAGTTCATTCTCCCTTCTTTCTACGCCTTCTTAAGCCGCATTCATATTCGCAATTAATCGTCAACATTTTGCCTCTGCTTTTTATTTTAGTTTATTTTGTTTTTGTTTAGTCGTGCCTGATTACTGAAAAAAAACAACAACACGAGATTGATAATATACATGTAATAATTTTTTAATTTTATTTTAAAATTTTTTTTAATGTTCCAATTCGAATAATTATCTTATAATTCGATTTTTGTATGTAAGAAAATCAATAAAAATTACTCGTACTTTTAATCTGTTAGTTAGTTATATAAAAATAAAGTCCGTGTTTTGTATTTTTATGTTTTGTTTTTAGTTTGAATCTTTGTATATTTAGCAAAATAAAATGTAGATCTAAAATAATGCGGGAAAATAAATACAAAACGCTTAAAATTAGTAAGAAAATTTAATGTTAAAAGTCTTTATATAAAGTTTATATAGAAACAAAAAGAATAAATATGCTTAGTTTTTTTTTTAAGTACATCTAAATAAAAATATAAACTTCATTCGAATAAACTTAACATTTTACTAAACGAGGATAAGTTTAAAGTAAATGATAAATAAGTTTTGTTCGACGCAGAATTTAAAAAACATTCATATCGATTATTGTGCTACGAAAGAAAATCTTTTGAACGACAAGAAGGACAGATTATAGAAAGTCTTGTTATCTTAAAAAAAATGTCATTGGAGTAAGGGGCCAGTTATAGCTTTAATTGGTTCTCATCATTGAAACCAATCATTGGAATTATTTTGGCAGGTTGTTTGTAGCGATCACTAAACTAAATCCCTGCCATTGAGATTGATATCCACGACAAAGGTACAGGGTGTTAAGTTATATAAGTAAATTGTTTAGTTATTTAAAATAATTATTTTCTTTTCGTTAGAGGCTATTTTTAACTTCTTATAGGAAGTTATTACAATTGGCCTGATTTGTCGAATTGAACATATTGACATTTCTAGACATATAAGGGTCCCCAGAATCTAAATCAAAGAACTTGAGAGATATGCCTGAGTGTGTCAAGAACCAGAAGAGATTTCGAGTCAGAAAGATGAAAATTTTAGTTGACCCAAAACGACTTCAATTATATTTTATATCATATAACTTATATGAACATATAAGAACTTTATGGCAAGTTTTGCGCTCGTAAAAAAATTTGAACTCGAGATCTTAATCATGCATGACATTACGATTGTAGGAAAGTCGAAAAAAGTGGGTCCCCTATTACGTCCGTCTGTCTGTTTGACCTTGCCCCTACAGCACAAACCATTGGGACAATTGAGTTAAAACTTGGAAATTAAGGTTTTAAGCGCTTTTTTTCATTTTTTTTAACACTAAAAATAACAATAGTCCCCATGCACATTTCTTGTCCTAAAATTAAGAATTAAAATCTTTTCAAAAGTAAAGCTATAGACTCTTATTAAACTTTCTCTAAAATTTTGTTTTTTAACTTGGCCTCTTTCAATAAAAAAAAGGGTGTACGCCCTGTATAACCGTCTGAAGAAGAAATATTCGACTGTTAACAGTCGAATTGTTTATTATTTTAATAAATATGATTTAAAATCATGAAAATAATAAATAAACCAGCATAAGTGTTCATATATGCGTTTCGCCCCGATGTAATGGTTGGGCTCATCAGAAGATGACCATTACACCTTGTCTTGACGCATATTTTCTCGAATAAATCGAGATTCCTATTTTATTTCCGCTATGGGACTTCTGAAGAAGAAATATTTCTTCTTCAGAAGTCCCATAGCAGGAAATAAAAATAGCTACAATTTATCTTCTTTGAAGACTTGTAGCAACTATATAATTCGCAGTTGCTCTATGCAGCTCGGATTATATGGAATCTCGATTTATTCGAGAAAATATGCGTCAAGACAAGGTGTAATGGTCATTTTCTGATGAGCCCAACCATTACATCGGGGCGAAACGCATATATGAACACTTATGCTGGTTTATTTATTATTTTCATGATTTTAAATCATATTTATTAATATATTAAAAAAAGTATAACGTCGTTTTGGTTTTAAGTTTTCTCAAGAATTAATTAACTGATTTCAATATTTAAATATATGATGATCAAAAATTGCATTGCTTTTTGTTTGAATCTCTCGAAGGGGGTCAACATTTGTTAACGAAATTCAAATGTAAAATGTATATTTATAAGCACTTAAAAACTGCATATATATATCCATCATACAAGTCTATGCACCAACTGAGAAAGCAACTGATGACGAGATGAATCGCTTTTGCAAGACACTGGAAATAGCGACAGCACACTTTAAAACAGAGATTTTACTGATAATCGGTGATTTCAATGCTAAATTAGGTTTCAGAAAAAATTACGAAGAAACCATTATGGGAGAATATGGCTACGGTAATCGAAATGAAAGAGGTAGTCGTCTTATCCAATATATTTGGCAACAAAAACTTATAGTTGGAAACTCGTTATTTAAAAAGAAACCGCAAAATCAATGGACCTGGAATTCACCAGGCCAAAAGTACAAAAACCAAATAGATTTTATTCTTTGCAATAAAAGATCAATCCTTAAAGATGTGTCCGTACTTAATAACTTTCAAATCGAATCAGATCATCGGATAGTACTCGCGGAGTTGTTAATCAACCATAAAACTAGACAACTTCATAAAACTACAAGAAAAGTATTAACAAAATCGATAAGAACAGATATCATCAAAAGTTATAATGCTGATCTTTAACAACGATAAAACATTATATCAAGGTTAAATTAACCTACTCAAATAGCATGTAACAAAATGGAAAAAACTATAAAAGAAAATCTGCGGACAGGTATATTCTTAAAGCTGTATCTCAAAAACCGCAAAAACTATCGAGTGAAACTCTAAATATGATAGCACTTCGTGATAATAATCGAAAAAAGACCAATCTGAATGCCCAAGAAAAACAGGATCTGAAAAATATACGGAAGAACATCAAGAAACGTTGTCAAGAAGACATCCAAAAATTCAATGACAACCTCTTAAAGACAGTAATCGAAGAAACGAGATCAATAAAAAAGGCAAAGAATGCAATCCAAGATTATAAAGAGTGGATAACAGCAATGGCGGATAATGGTAAAAGAATTCACGAAAGGAAGGATATTAACCAAATAGCTACAAACTTCTACATTGATCTATACAAAACACGCATAGTAGACACTGATGATATATTTCTAGAGCGACAAAATCAGGAAGAAGATTTTCCACCATTTCTTAAAAGTGAAATAGAGCGTGCAATAAATAGTTTAAAGAATGTAAAAAGCAAAGGAAACGATGGGATATTAGCTGAATACCTAAAGTTCGGCAACTTTTCTCTGGCCAACTGGTTGACTACTATTTTCAATCAGGTTTTGGTCACCGAGGAAGTCCCAGACCAATGGACGAAAATCGGATATAATTCTCATACATAAAAAAGGGAACAGGGACGATATCAACAATTATCGCCCGATAAGCATAATATCATCGATATACAAGGTTTTTGCGAAGTGTTTATTTGAGAGAATGAAAACCACTCTTAATTTAAATCAACCTTTTGAACAAGCCGGTTTTAGATCAGGTTTTTCGACAATAGATCATATACAAACCGTTAATCAAATAATAGAAAAATGCAAAGAGTATAACATCACATCACAATATACTTTGCCTTCATCGATTTTGCAAAAGCGTTTGACACAGTAGAGCAGAGATTTATTTGGAAGGCGCTTCTCAATCAAGGTGTAGACGAAAAAATAGTTCGAATCCTAAAGAAAATGTATGACAGGAGCACATCCCACATAAAAACGGAATGCATCGGACCAGATTTTAAAATATCGCGAGGTGTAAGGCAAGGAGATCCAATTTCACCAGCACTCTTTTCCGCAGCCTTAGAAGGAGTATTTAGAAAGCTAGACTGGGAAGACAAAGGATTGAAGATAAATGGCAAATGTCTCTCAAACCTCCGATTTGCCGATGACATTATAATTATCGCAAACAGCAGTGAAGAACTTCAAACGATGCTGAACGAATTGTGCTCTGAATGCGGAAATATTGGGTTGTCAACAAATCAACAGAAAACTAAAATTATGACAAATGGTGCTTCTGATCCAGTTAGTGTTAATAACAATATATTAGAATACGTTGAAGACTACACATACCTTGGTCAGATTATCTCATTCAAAGACAAAGAAAAAAAGGATATAGAGCAGCGAATGACGAACGCTTGGAGGCAGTTCTGGAACGTTAAGCATCTTCTTACATTGAATATTTCGAATAAAACAAGGAAATATGTGTTTGACTCAACAGTTCTTCCAGTCCTCACCTATGGGTGCCAAACTTGGCAAGTCACGAAAAACACTGAAATGAAACTCCAATCATGTCAGAGAGCAATGGAGAGAGCTATTTTGAACGTTCATATTGCCCAGCAAATTAACCATCAGAATATAAGAAGTCAAACTAATTTTGAAGACGTTAGACACAGGCTTAAGAAACTCAAATGGGAATGGGCAGGACATGTAATACGTACACCTGATAATCGATGGACAAAATTAGTAACCGAATGGATACCCTTAGAAAGCAAAAGAAACGTAGGTGGACAACATAAACGCTGGAAGGATGACATCCGAAAAATATGCCCACTTTATTGGAGAGAAGCACTAGATAGAAGAAGATGGAGAAGTCTGGGGGAGGCTTATGCTCAGATAACCTAAAATTATACCTCTCTTTTCAAATAATGTATGTATTTAAATTAGTTTAAAATCTTGATTGAATTATTTGTTTCTTGTAATTTAATTAATTTTACGTACACATACTTGTTTAAATGTAATGTAAATATCGGGTGATTTTTTAACAGCTTGAGAACTTTTTTAAAAAAAAAACCCATAAAATTTGCAAAATCTCATCGATTTTTTATTTGAAACGTTAGATTGGTCCATGACATTTACTTTTTGAAGATAATTTCATTTAAATGTTGACCGCGGCTGCGTCTTAGGTGGTCCATTCGGAAAGTCCAATTTTGGGTAACTTTTTCGAGCATTTCGGCCGGAATAGCCCGAATTTCTTCGGAAATGTTGCCTTCCAAAGCTGGAATAGTTGCTGGCTTATTTGTGTAGACTTTAGACTTGACGTAGCCCCACAAAAAATAGTCTAAAGGCGTCAAATCGCATGATCTTGGTGGCCAACTTACCGGTCCATTCCTTGAGATGAATTGTTCTCCGAAGTTTTCCCTCAAAATGGCCATAGAATCGCGAGCTGTGTGGCATGTAGCGCCATCTTGTTGAAACCACATGTCAACCAAGTTCAGTTCTTCCATTTTTGGCAACAAAAAGTTTGTTAGAATTGAACGATAGCGATCGCCATTCACCGTAACGTTGCGTCCAACAGCATCTTTGAAAAAATACGGTCCAATGATTCCACCAGCGTACAAACCACACCAAACAGTGCATTTTTCGGGATGCATGGGCAGTTCTTGAACGGCTTCTGGTTGCTCTTTACTCCAAATGCGGCAATTTTGCTTATTTACGTAGCCATTCAACCAGAAATGAGCCTCATCGCTGAACAAAATTTGTCAATAAAAAATTTGTCGATAAAAAAAAACCGAACACTGATTTTGGTAATAAAATTCAATGATTTGCAAGCGTTGCTCGTTAGTAAGTCTATTCATGATGAAATGTCAAAGCATACTGAGCATCTTTCTCTTTGACACCATGTCTGAAATCCCGCGTGATCTGTCAAATACTAATGCATGAAATTCCTAACCTCAAAAAAATCACCCCACCCATTATATTCAATCAAATGGTATTATAAAATTTTTGTAAATTTTAAAGTATCAATGAGTGAATAAAGCTTGGAATAATAATAATAATAATAACTGCATACCAAAAATATTCTGAAGACAAAATCTAAAATTGCTAATTTTTTTTACAAAACACGAAAACCTACAAAAAAAAACTAGTAAGAAATGGTTTTCGACTCAAGTGTTAGGAGAACAAAGAAATGTATTGACTTCAAATTGTGTATCTTGTGTGTAAGTCTTAGGCAAATCTTTTGAATTTTAATATCAATTCTACCAAAAAACTCAAGGCAACAAAAATACCATATCACTTAAGGGACCCCTTATCGTTGCCACCTGGGCTTCTAAAAACTATAAGTCCGCTACTAGCCTATCACCTCTCCCAAGAAAAATATTACTCTACAAAAGAAAAATATTGTACCAGGTTGTTAGCTTATCTGAGCACTTGTACCCCAATCTAAAACTATGTTCTCATAGAAGAAATCCCAATTAAGGGGGTATTCTAGTGTAGAATTTTGAAAAAATCAAAAATTTTTTTTTTCATATTTCCAAAGTTTAGACATTCAAGAATATGCGTTTAAAAGGATTTGTTAATATTCCTATTATTTCACAAGTTAATTGAAGGTCATAGAATCTGTTTTGTCCTTTTAGTTTCATTTTAAGTTACTTTTGTGGTAACCTTTATGCTGAGTGGAAGTGCTAGCTCTGACAACGTGTCAGCAGGAATCGCTGATTAAAAATATGCACATACGTATTCTGTATCATTCTATAAGTAAATTTTTCGAAAACTTGTCTCAAAACTAAACGCGTTTTTCTCGAAACTACTTTTTTCGAGCTGGCGGTAAGGATATATCGAGTTCTAATTGACCGATTTACTTCAAATTTGGAGAGGATGTTCTTTATACATCTCTTTATCGTGTGGTCCTTGCCCAAAAATATAACTTCTCATTTAGTATTTTTAAAAAATTCGGAATTGTTGAAAAATATACAACAAGAACATTTTTTTTCAAACTGCTGCCATTTTGTTAAAAAGTTTTTTTTTAACTTATCCAAGGGTGAAACAATAGTGATATCTATAATAATTAAGAATCCGTCTGGTTTTTATTTTTCAGATCACCAGGAGGGTTGGTAGGATGCACGCCAGGACACCCTCTTTTATTTAGACAACCCACTTTGACTGCTTGTAACTTTGTTAATTTTATGTTTTTTTTTTGTAATTTTTTTTATGTATGAACAACAAATCAATAAACAAATGATAAAAAAATGTATACTAAAAATATTTTTTGTTTCTTTTATACAACGCTTCAAAAACCGGGCGAAATTCATGTCTCTACACTAGAATACCCCCTTAAAAGACAATACGTCAAAAAGTTAGATTCTTTTAAAACTATCAAAATTATATCAACCCGTATCAAAACTTTTTCCACCTTAAGTGACTATCACAAGTTTTTCCGAATGATCTTCTTAACTGAAATTTGACTAAGCATTGACATTTATGAAACCTACACTTTTCGATAAAGAATTTTTAATTGATGTAGTAGGAGTTGGGTTTTGATCATATACATTACTTCCACTGCTTGTTTTGAATCAACATTTTAAGTAATGACTGGATACTATCAGAATAGAAGTCCCATTCTGTTACTTCTTTAACTGCATCTCAACAAGGGATTTAAATGATGATGACTGCAGTAAGTTTGCTTTATTTAAAACTTTTAAAATTTAAACCTTAATTTAGCGCAAGTTATAGTTATCATTGGTTTTCATCATTTGAATTTGTTGACAAGTCACAGTCACGTTTTTTTCTAAAATTAGCTTCATGTTCTTTGTGAAGTCAACTCAATTTAGCAAAAAGATATAAATAGTAAATTAAATAATCATTTATCGGTGGTAAGAATATTTGTTTTTAATTTTGTCTTCAGCTTTAATACATATAAATTTAATTCTTATACATTTTATTGTTTTGTTTAGATTTAAGTTCTTTTTTTAATTTCAACAAGTCAAACATTAATTTTATCATATTATTATATTTATAAATAAAAACTTAAACCCAAGAACAAAAAAAACAACTAAATGTCTGATCATTAAACATCGGTTTACTTTAGTTTTGTTTTTATTATTTATTTTTAGAACTGTTTTGTTGTTCTGTTTTTATAAATTGCTTTACTTTCTGTTTTGCCTTTGACTGCGTTTGCCCCAAGCCGATTGAAGCTTCTTCCAATCTTTTGGTGATCTTTTTCCCCACATTCCTTTAAGATTATTCCAAGCGGGTTCCCTTTTTCCCCATGCTCCTGTGGAGTGAACATATATTTTAAAATTCAACAAAGCATAAATACAAATATTAATTAATTAATAACATGCAATTATTATTAGAAGGAAATAGATTAGTATGTGATATTTGTTATCTCTCTATCTTTAAATAACTCCCGCATTCCCTGTGACGTGTTACCAGACTTTTCTCAAACAGTGGGACCGTCTTTTTGGGATCAAATTCACATGACCAAATACACATCAACTTTGCTGGATCTAGGCTACATCATCTGAATCCACGTGGTTGGTCTTGTTATAAAGTCAATATTATTTTTTTACAGACAACATTTTCTTCTATAAAGTTTGGGCCCAATGCGTGGGATCAAATTAAATCAGATATAAAGCAGAATATAGTTTGGGAAAGAGTTAAACTTTTCGTCGATTCGATCATCGAATTTCATAAATCAATTACCTAAGGGTAGAAGTACGTCATGGTTAGTGCATAGGACTGTCATGCCAGAGGTGTTGGATTCAATCCCCTAATTTTTTTTTCACGGGTACTTCCTCTTGCGAGGAATTGGCAAATCCTGCAAGAATAGTTCTTATTCTTGCCATGAAAAGTGCTTTCCCCAATCAGCATAGTTAGAGTTGGAAGTCACTAAGCCTTAGTTCTTTGCGGACTGTTGCGCCACCCAGTTTGTTTTATTTATTTATTTATTTATATTGCTAGTCCAAGAATTAAACGATGTGCCCACCAGTGTATGCAATAAATGTGATAGATTTGGTTTGCCGTACAAATAATCCATGTACATATTTCTCTTCGTCTGTATCTTTTCCGTTTGAACTATCAATTGAACTGGTCTGTGTAAAGTTAATGGTACAGACTAAGACTATTTTCATTTTAAACGTTTATATTCCTCCAAAAAATTTAGAGTCTGTTTATAGCGAACTCTCCTTGGCATTAGACTTTGTTATCAGTTTGTCCTTCTCTGACACCAATATCTTACTTCTAAGTGACTTTAATTTTCCACACATTGATTAGATTAAATCGGAAGACTAATCTTGCCTTGAAGACTCCCTCTCTTCTTCACAATTGAAACTATCTTTTCTCGATAAAATCCTTTTTACTGACTTACAGCAAACAAGCTTTATTAAAAACTCAAAAAATCGAATTCTCGATTAAGTCTTTTCTTCTGACGCTTGTTCTAGAATCTAGATCAGGAATTACTAATATTGATAAATATCACCCCCCCCCCCCCTTGGACATTTTTCTTGACTTAAGTAATCACCTTACTGAACACAGTAATTCCTTTGATTGCTTATATAATTTTGACTTCAGAAAAGCTAATTTCCAGTTGTTGTCTGAAGATTTCACCATTTCTGGAATTGCTGATACTTTAGCATTTTCTAATATTGACGAAGCAGTTTCAAATTTCTATAAGATCTTTAAAAAAAATGTACCTTTAAAGAAATCAAGAAATACAAACTTTAGCCTCCCTTGGTACACGAAAGAATTGCGTTTACTGCGTAACAAAAGAAATAAGGCATGGAAAACTTATCTCAAAACTCTGTCTCCAATCAATTTCCCTTTTTATGTTGAACTTTTTAACGAATTTAAGTCTCTTTCAAATTTTGTATATGCTATTTATGTTACTGATATGGTCACCTCTTTGAAAAGGAATCCTAAACAATTTTGGAAACTTGTAAACTCAAAGAAAAAATCAGATGGTTTTCCAGTTAACTTCACTTACAAAAATCTTTCTTTAAATAAAACTGGAACGCTTTCGCAACAAATTTCCGTGAACCTTTTGTTAATAGCCCTCAAGAAGTTGATGAAGTATATTTTCATAATCTTCACTCCTTTTCGCAGACTAGCTGTAGTCACATCACATCACTGTGCTACAGAGTACGGTCCTTAATCTTTTATCCGCGTTGAATGATGACTGCTCAGCCGGTCCCGAAGGTATTCCCCCGATAGTATTAAAAAAGTGTAGTAATGCTTTAGTTGAACCCCTTACGTTCTTATTCAAACTTTCTCTAAAAACAGGCAAATTTCCCTTTACATGGAAGAAGTCATTTCTTACACCAATTTTTAAGAAAGGTAACAAGGCTATAACAAACTACAGGCCCATTGCAAATCTTTCTTGCATACCTAAATTGTTTGAACAAGTTGTTTGTGAAAGTGTAGCATTTTTTAGTAAAAATCTCATTTGCGAAGATCAACCGTTATCAACGCTTTAGAACAAAGTACACTGACTTTTCCAAAGCTTTTGACCAACTTAGCCACGGTATTATTTTATTTAAACTTAAAGCTCTTGGTTTTCCACCATTTTTTTAGCTTGGATCAAATCATACCTTGAAAACAGATCCTATGAGGTAAAATTTAGAAATTGTCATTCTGAACCTTTTGTTGCTCAATCTGGTGTTCCCCAGGGAAGCCATCTTGGCCCTTTTCTATTCATCCTGTCTATAAACGACGTATCGTCATGTCTACGCTCAAGTGAAGTTCTTATTTTTGCTGATGACATGAAAATTTTTAAGATAATAAAGTCCACCCAAGATCGCATCCTTTTACAAGCCGACATTGATAGTTTCACATTCAACCCTTTTAAATGCCAGACGATAACTTTTACTAAAAAACGAATCGCAAGTGTATTTGATTATTGTATATCAAAGCAAAAACTCGGTCGCGTCTTCACATTTAAAGATTTAGGTGTTTATTTCTGTTCCAACTTAGAGTTTACACATCACATTCATTTTATTGTTAATAAAGCAAGTTCTATGCTTGGTTTTATAAAACGCTGGGCAAAGGAGTTCAATGATCCCTATGTTACTTTTTCTTTATACAATTGTCATGTTCGTCCTCATCTTGAATATGCTTCGCAGGTATGGACTCCCTATTACGAAATTCATAAGAAACGTATTGAATAAATTCAACATAATTTCATTCGCTTCGCCCTAAAGGGTCTTCCGTGAAAAGATCCCTATGATCTGCCTCCCTATGAACATCGTATTCAGCTTCTTCAATTGCAAACTCTCCATCAAAGGCGTGTTAATAATGTTTTAATATTTTTTCATCAACTCATTAATGGTGGAATTGATGCACCTTATTTGCTATCTTGTTTACATTTAAATTACCGAGGCGCTCATCACCTGCGTGCATTTGACTTTATACATATTGACTTCCATAGAACTAACTATGGAAAGACAAAGAATAAAGCTTTAAGTCGAATGAGCATTTTATATAACTTAAACTGTTCATCGATTGATTTAAATTTAAATAAGGTGGGATTAAAATCATTGTTTAGAACCAGTGCTCCAATATCGCAAACGACTTTATTTTATTTTTTTTTTGATGTTCTGTAATAAGTCATGTTAAATGTTAATAATTACTATGTTTTGTACTTTTTTCCGTGTGTTAGGCTATAATTGTATTATTTTCTTACTAACAACTAACACATGCACTTATGTTGAGCCTCTGATCGTAGTGTGACGCTTGCTGTAAGCTAACTACTTTCTGAAAATTCTGAAGTGTAAAAAAAAATGTATTCTACGCTTTAAAGACAACACTTGCCAAACCTCGAAAAATATAAATGCCAACTTTTGCGAATTCATCTTTATGATACAAAAGGAAAAACTAGACAGTGAGAGACGCAATGTGTCTATGGTAAGAAGGACAAAAATTGGTCCTTAACTACCTGTTCGCAGGGGAAAGTCTATTCTACCCATCAAATAAGAGTTGAATCATTGAAAACAACTCTCGTTATTGAACCCGGCGAACTCCGTTTCGCCACCAGATGGCTTTGTTTTTTTGTAACATTTCATTTGGGGATTAAAAGATGAAGACATTTTGTCTTTGTTTTATATTTGAAAAGGAAAAATTTTATTTCATTTCACAACAGTAATGAATTCATTTCGATTACAAAAATGAAGTGTAATTTAGTTGAACTTCTCTAAGTAAAAAATGAAAGTGAATCCAAAGTAAATACTGAATCGAAGCTTTATACTTGTCCGCAAACTATCCGTTTCATTGAAGTGCTCTTTGGTAAACCACATTTTTTGGTCTGACGTTAACACAAACAAAGCGGATGGTTTCCCAACTCGTGAACACGCAACGTATAGCTGCCCATGTGAAAAACAATGATTTTCTAAATTTATCCCGCAAACACTAAGCGATTGGCCTTCCAACTTGTTAATTGTCATTGCAAACGCAAGGCGAATCGGAAATTGTGATCGTTAGAAGTCAAACGGAAGATCAGTCAGAATCATTGGTATTCGAGGAATACATACATTTTCACCTGCGTACTTTCCGTTAATAATGGTTGCTGCAATCAAATTCGGCATAAGTCTTTTCACCACAAGTCGAGTACCGTTGCAAAGTCGGGGTGGATTCAAATTACGCAATATCATAATAACTGAATCAACTTTGAGTTGCAAGTTATGTGGTGGAAATCCTGGTAACTCCAGAGAGTTCAAAAACTCCGTTGGATAATTTACTACATCATCGGGATTTGTTATGGAATCAACGGATTTGTATGTCACCAAATCGCCAGCGATTTTTGATTGTATGGTGAAACTCAGTGCGTGTACATCAATATTCTTTGCGGCGAGAATTGCTCGTTGACTTAACCAAGCATAGTTCTGATAATTCTCACTAATGTTTGGGAAAACATTTTCAATAGGGGCTAATTGGCTAAAAATCGGTAAAAGTCGTTGGTAAGAGTAATTAATCCAGTTGTCTCATCAACTGGCACTTTTCCATTTCCAACAGCTAACAATTGTTTGGAAAATTGTGCAGCACTTTGATCATTTTGAAGTTGAACTCTCATATTAGTGGTTAGCGATAATGTTTTTACGTTATCCACAAAAGTGATGCCTTCAGGCAAGCAATTAATTCATCTGCAGGTGTTCCAGGGGGAATTACTGGCAACGTCTGCTTGAAATCGCCTGCCAACAATATCATCAAAGATGTTGTTACTTCGTCCAAGATCCTTCACTGTGAAGTTAAGTGCTGCAAGTGATTTCTTATGTGACATTGTGCACTCATCCCTAACAATGAGCTCGCATTGCATCAACAATTTTCCCATTGCACTGGATCGGGAAATATTGCATGTTGGAGTATCGATGGGAGCGTTAAAGTAATACGTAACGCAATTTGGGGGGAGGGGGGGACTCGTAAAACGTTACGATGCGGTACAGGGGCAGAGGGGGTCTTTCTTACAACACGTTACGTAACATTGTTTTTTTTTTAAATAAAAATTAGTAAAAAAAGCTAAAATTGGAGAATGAAGGATGAAAACAATTGTGTGTAAAGCCAAAAATTTATAAAAAATAAACAAAATACGCAGGTGTTGCGGATTAAAAATCTCTTGTTTTATTTAGTATTATTACCGTAAAGGCAATTAAAACTATATCAAGGATAAAATCCGTAACATACTTTTTTGCGACTTTAGGGTAAAAATGGTTCAAAAATTGCGTTACGTAATACTTGAACGCTCCCTATTGTGTTTAAATTGATTAAATTGATTCTTCGCTTAAGTTGCTTAAGCGAAGAATGTGCAGTACGACCGCCATCTAGAAGAGTTCCCGCAAATCCAGATGATGCTAACGCCAAAGCTATTTAAAAAAAAAGATAATGGTGGATTTGGGGTCAACAAAATTTTTCACTTTTTTCTTAAATTGCTCTATGATAAAAAAAACACTCAAACATTTTTTTTAAAAGTCTTTTTTGCATTTTTTTCTTATTATCTTTAAAACAAACGTTATTTGAAGTCGATATCTCTGACGTTTCTAGAGATATGGTTGACTTAAAAAGGTTCCCAAAAGTAAGCTTTTGCATAGAATATAGTGCCCTTGAAACGTCAAAAAATTTAAAAATGTTCAATTCCACTAATCGGAACTTTTACAATAGCTTTCTATGGGAAGCTAAACAGAGTTCACGCTTTTCTGTTGAAGTTTTTCTTGAATTTTGTCTGCTATAAACCTCACGGAGCCCGAGACCTTTCCAACGAACGCAAAAACGTGGAAATCGGTTCGTGCGTTCTGGAGTAGATTTTTAGGAACAGATTTTAAACTTAATAAAAAGTATTATATACATACAATACAATTTCAGTTGAACAATTTTTTGGCGCAGTGTATGTAGATGAATCTGAAACTTACCTCTAAATTTATTCCATACCGCCGAACGCCGTTTGCCCCAAGCTACATTCATGTTTTTCCAGCTTTTCTTCTCAAAATTTGAATCTGATGAATCCATAGCTGCTAAATCTTTAAGATTATTTGTCGAAGCTGCTTCTGCATCAACAGTAGTAGCAAGTAAATTAGGGCTACTGGCATACATAACATAATACTTCAAAGCCTTAGGTTCTGAATCTGATGCTTCTGAATCGTTTTCATTACTATTCTCACTTGGCTTAATCAAATTCCATTCAGGCTGCTCACTATCATAATATTCTGCAATTGATCCCTCATCACTTCGTTTCCCCCACGAACCTTGCAGTGATTTCCAAGAACGTTTTAATTTTTGCATTGTATTTGATGTACTTGGATCGTTTAAGTATTTATCAACATCTTCAAGTGGACTTTCATCTTCGTAAAACTCCTTGGATTCGGCGTAAGCAACAGCTCCCAAGTTGGCACTTAGAAACGCCATTACTAAAAGTTTCACCAAAAGCAGATTCATGTAATGTGACGTTGTAGAAAACTTTGTGGCTTTCTTTTCTTTTTTATTCTGCCTTTGTAAAGTTGTTTGGCTTACCATCTTAAATTATAAAAAAATTAAAGAATTTGAAATATACTGAATTTTAAAAAATTAATATCAAATAAGGTATTATTCTTATTGTTATTTTAAAGATTTACTAAAAGATACCTATTCTGAAAGTGAATTTGTTTCAGTTTATCGATTTGCTAACTAAGGAGCATCTGCATAATAAGGACTTTTGAATACTGGAAATATTTTGTAGATATTATCGTTCACAAATTGATTAAAATATTAATTTTCGATCATAATAACGGATTCTGTTTAAAAACTGTAGGTCTCCCTCATCCCTGACACACAGGAATGATTGAGAGTCGTAAGTCACTAGGACCTGGTTCTCTACGATCTGTTGCACCACCTACTTTCTTTATTTTGTATGGTTGGCGTCGTCGTCTTGTCGCAACGATTCATCTAGTTGATAATTAAATGCACTACGTTTTATCTAGTCTTTGTAAACAGCACCAATTTTTATTAAATGGTAAATCATATTTTACTACTATTTTATCCATTGAAAGATTCACCCTTAGACGCTACAATACCTCTTGGTGATTTTAAGTGACAAATATTGACTGTAGTGCATATTTGTCGAAGTAGGTTTAATTTAATTTTTGAGTTTTAGGAGTTTTAGATCTCAGTTTAATGGAACTGCGTTCTAACGTGTTTTTTTGTTATTTTTGCAGCACCCCGTAGCTATTTCTGATTTAATATTCCCACATTTTACGAACAAAATGATAAATATCTGCCAGTTTTCGTTGGAGCAGACGCACGTTTTGATATTATCACTTTTTTTGAAATAAAAATTGTGTTTTTGTGTTCAAATGGATTTCGTTTAAGATTTGTGTTTTTTAAATTGTTCTTTTTTGGTAAATATGCACACATTCGAGTTGCACTGAACTTACTTGAATAAAGATCAAAAGAAATTGGTTTCGATTTATTTTGTTCAGATATTCAGATATTAAAGTTATGCGATCTCTATAAAATATCATATGATGCATGCAATTTAAATGATAGAAACAATTACATTGAAAAGTTTCACGAAGTCGTGTGTCAAAGAAGATTGAGCTTAAATATTACAGTCAAGATGTATATAAAATGCAACAATATTGATAAAAGGTTAGTATTTTTAAAAAGTTCTTCAGGTGCACATAATGTCAAAACTGGTGTCTTGTCTTCTATAAAAATTTGTATCTACACTTTTATCTGGTCATGTTGTCCATAGGAATTTTGACTATTTTAGACTTTTTGGACAACCCTCCATGTTTGTATATTTTCTAAAAAATATTTTATTATTGCACATAAGATGTCCTTTAGGTCTCAAATTTAATCCAATACCAGAATGAATCTTAAAGTTAGGCTTTTGGAAGAAGTAAAAACATTGATGATCCGAGTTCTAATATTCTAGACCCCCAAATTTGAGGACCTATTAAATCGAAGTTCTATCTCAGACTAAGATTTAAATCAGAGTTATAACGCTTCAAAACTTGATGAAGAAATGAGTTAAGGCTCAATCGAGTTCGATGCTAAAGTTTAAATGGTTAGTTCGAGTGAATTTCTGACGATCCATTTTATTCTTATGTGTGTAATAGTACATGATAAACATATATATTTTTCTTATTTACACATTTTCAAACTTAAATATTTTCAAAACTTTACTTTTTATTTTGGAAACGTTTTTGAACCAAATAACGTGCTAAATCTAACCTTTCATTACTTATTGCACTGGGCACCACAGGAAAATTGACCATCTCCCTTCTTGTTTGAAATCATAATTAAGACGGAGGAGATTTAATCATGATTTGAAATATATAGTAACGCCACAAGGAACGTCATCTCATGCTGAGCTTTTCGAGATAAATTATACCAAGTACAAGGCCGATAGGGCGCATAACAGGGAATGTATGTAGACATAATTCTGCAACCCTCTTTATATGCATATAAAAGTGAAAAGTAAACTAATAATTCAATTTATCTACAACAAGAATCACAAATGTACTCGTATATGCACTAATAAAATCTGTTAGGTTGAAGTGGTGTGACGTGTGCACCGATACGTTTAAATTGTATTTTCAATGTAAATCGCCACGGATATGATTTAAGGAGACGGTGAAAACAAGTGTCAAACACAGGTGTAGTTATGTGTATAGTGCATTTTATTTTCAATCTGTTTAACATCTTTGGGAAATACCTACTTTTTACACACGGTTTATAATATGATGACAAAATTTGATGTAGTAAAAAAGATCCCTTCCTAACACTCTATTTTTTTAATCGAAGCTTTGGCAATACTGAAAGATTCTGATTTTGCCCAAAACAGCAAGATAAAATAAATGATATGGAATGCCAGTTTATCAAATACTAGCGGCCCGTCCCGGCTTCTCACGGGTAGATATAAATAGGTACATATATTTAAGTTATAAGCATAATAATTAAAACGACCATGAATCACTAAATGAAAAAAAAAAACAATTTTTTGTCCTATCATTAATACTCTTCGCAGCGTATGTATATGCGATGAAAGACATTTTATGGCTAATTTTTTTACACCTTCGGTTGGTTTTAATAGGAATTTCTAAAGATTTCTATAGTAATCTAGTACTAAATATAGCCTATGTTACTCAGTGATAATGTAGCTTTCTAATGAAAAAAGAATTATTAAAATCGGTCCAGTACTTTTTGACATACAAAAATACAAATCTTTCCTCTTTAAAATATAAGTGTAGATAAAAGCAATCCTCAACACAAGAAATCTATCGCCATTTATCAGATCCATCCAGGTCACATTTGCATAAAAGGGAATAATATAGCCGACAGGGCTGCGAAAAATATTGCATTGGTCAACAAATCCTACATACAATATTACCAACCTGAAAAGAGGGACATCTTACGAATTACCAAGAGCTATTTTATAAAAAACACGGAAAAAGACTGTAATCAATGGTACAAAATTTTAAACAACCTATTTCTAAAGATTTAATAATTAACTTGTTAGCAATTTCCTAAGTATTTAGGGAGTCCAAAGATTTTTAGAGAGATGTCTGTAAGTGTACGTCTGAATGTTCGGGAAGCTTTTTTCGTCGTCCATATCTAAAGAACCAATAAATCAAAAAAAAAGAGGCTGGGATGCGACCCACACTGATAACGTCCCATCCCGTCTGTCGATTTGTCTTGCTTAAAAGTTTGTCTATCAATTTTTACCAAATTTGCGTACTATTTTTTGTAGATTTTATTTTTTTATGAAAAAATGGACTGTTGGATTTTTATAAAAAAATTACTGAATATCGAAAACAAAATTTTCTGAGAAATAAAAAAAGCTTGAAGCCAATATCTTTAATTTTTGAAAAGCTTTATCAAAAGTAAGTCAAAAGTAAATTTTTACCAAGTTTTAGTATTGTTTTTTTTTTTTTAGGTTTTATTTTTTGTAAAAAAAACTGTCAATTCGATTTTTCTTAAAATTGTATCGAATGTTGAAAACAATATTTCTTATAAGATAAAATTAGCTTGAAGCCAATGTCTCAAATTTTTGAAAAGATATTTTCGTCGAAGAACAATTTTTACCAACTTTTATAAATTTTTTGTTTAGGTTTTTATTTTTTGTAAAAAAACTGTTATTTCAATTATTCTCAAAATTTTTCCAAATGTTGAAAACAATATTTCTTATAAGTTAAAATTAGTTAGAATCCACTGTCTCAAATTTTTGAAAAGATATTTGAGTCGAAAATCAATTTTTAACAACTTTTGTTAAATTTTTTTTCGGTTTTTAATTCTTTATAAAAAAAACTGTCAATTCGACAACAATATTTTTTTAAATATAAAAGTATTTTAAAGCCAATATCTCAAAGTTTTGAAAAGATATTTGAGTCGAAAGTCAATTTTTACCAACTTTTATACATTTTTTTTTAGGTTTTTATTTTTTTGTAAGAAAACTGTCAATTTGATTTTTCTCAAAATTTTATGAGATGTCAAAAACATTATACTTCGTTGCACAAAATTGTTTTTGAGATGAAATCATATTTTAGTCGTAAAATTTTCGAGGTGACAAATTTTTTTTTCAGTTTTTTGGATTTATAAAAAAAACCGTTAATTGGATTTTTTTCCAAAAATACACTTGTTTTGTATCACGCCACAATATATAATGTAAAATTTAATTCAAGTCTCTAGCGTCATTGGTTCATGAGATATTTAGGGTTAACCAAAATGTTCACCTTTTTTTTAAACTGCTATGGTAAAAAAACCACTAACGCAATTTTCCTGAGAGCCCTTTCTGAATCTTTCTGGCTTATTATCTGTATAACAAAATTTATTTGAAGTCGATATACGTACAGATGTACGGACGTACGTTAAATTTAAGATGCAAAATTGGAACAAACTTGCTCATGTTTTCAAAGAGTCAGTTTAAAAACATTTACTGTATTTTAATATTTAAAAATTTTTGTTATGCAGTTACTAAGAGCTTAATAATAAACGTTTTACAATTCAATTTTGGAAAAAACTTATGATTATGACCCATTTTCAAGATATAGAATTTCTAAAAAATGTTTAATATTTTTTTTTAATAAAAAAATTGATTTACTATAATTTTTTTAATTTTTTTATTGAGACAGTATAAGAGCTTGTGCAGAAAAAAATTATTGAAATCGGTTGATTAGTTTTTGGGAAACCTTTAAAACAAAATAACGGTTCTATGGGGGGAATCTTATGGAGAAATAAATTAAGAACAAAATGTAAACGAAAATTAAACAAAAATCTATCGGTTTGTTTGATCAACAAATTTTTTTACGGACTATTTTTATTTTTTAACTTCAAAAATTAAAAATCACCTAACCCGAATCGGTTTGAATTAAAAATTTGAAGTCAATTGACCCAATGGCTTGGGCTGTAGGGGCGAGGATAGACAGACAGACGGGCGGAATCAGGGGACCAACTTTTTCCGACTTCTCTACCAACGTAATGTCACGTTTGATTTACATCTCGGTTCGAAATTTCTTACGAATGCAAAACTTGCGATATAGTTCCTTTATGTCGCAAGTAAAAATTGATGTTCGATTTTTGATATCTTGTGAATAAATGAAGGTATTGACTTCAAAATTATATCATTCTGTTCTAAATTTTCTTAGAAAAATCCAATCTTTATTTTTGTATGTAAGAAATAAAAACTTTTAAGAAATGGTAAGGAAATTGGTAAGAATTGGTTTAGAATAAAAATCAAAGTCAGACAATTACTCGTTAAAATGATAAAAAAGTTGCTGATTTATTAGGAGCGATTTCTGAATATAGTGTTACTATCTTAGAAAAATGCCTACTTATCGGATTCTGTAATCAGTGTGCAGTGTATGTAATTTGAAACTTAAATATTTTTTTATGATTTGTTATTACCAAATGAGCATAAGATATAAGTTATCAATTTTTATTATACATATGGTTCACAATTTCAGCGATAATGGCTTTCACTGTCGCTGGCTTTTTTGTAGGCCTATTTAAGAAAAGCATTTTTTATATACATATTTTTAACAATTATAAACAACTAGATTTGAAAACAAATTTTTGCTAGTGATAAATTTTTAACAATTTTTGTCTATTACAGCGAACGGATTGTGGGCACTTTTAAAGAAAGGCGAGTTTTCAAAGCATATTAAATCCGGATTCGTATGTTCTTCTCACCCTAAGTTGTAGTCTTTTAAAGGTGATAATGAGTAAAGAATTTATGTTACGTTACGTTGTAAATGAAAAATAAATTTTCAAAGTAAATAGTCGATAAACATTGGATACAATTTAGATTAAATATAGTATACGTTTTGATGAAAAATTAATCAATAACAGTCTTAAATTATAGTGCCAAACGTACTCAGGACAGCGCAAAAAGATCCAGAAGAAGCCATCTTTGACGATGACTTTTATATAATTGAAGATCCGAAGGAAAAAGTGGAGGCGGTGGGAGCTGCTTTCCAGCAAGTGTACAAGGTTAATGTTAGCATTCGCCCCAACCACGACCTGGAAAACAGAGCCCTAGTTAATCACTTTTACCTTCCAAATGATAAGACACAATGGCGATCTGAGAACCGCGGTTTCATGCGGTTCAATGACGATTCCTTGGCAAATGCCATAATCGCCGAGCAAACGGGAGCAAGTCCCTTGTTAGTGACGAAGGTTGAGCTTCAGCTCATCTTCAATTCAGTAAAAAATAAAAAGTCAGCAGGTGTCGATGGTATATCCAACGTTGTACTTACACATTTACCGATGGAGGCAATTGACATTTACACCACACTCTTCAATAATGCACTGAATAATGCATATTATCCAGTGCATTGGAAGATTGCTGTGGTTCATCCTCTACCGAAAAAGGGAAAGGACAACTCCAACCCGGCAAATCTTCGGTCGATAAGTCTTCTTCCGAGCATCAGCAAAGTTTTCGAAAAGATCATCAATAGGGCTCTGACAAAGGGGGCTGCGGAAAACAAAATAATTCCGGATAAACAGTTCGGGTTCAAGGCGGGTCATGACACAATTCATGCTGCGTCTAAACTCGTTTCTGATATCCAATGGAATAAATCAAAACAACAATGCACAGGTGCTGTTCTTGTTGATTTGGAAAAGGCCTTTGACACCGTATGGTTAGAGGGTCTTTCCTTAAAACTGAGCAGGCTTGGCATAAGCAAGCCATTGTTGTATATACTTTATGATATGCTTAACGGTAGAAAGTTTGTTGTCAAAAGTAGCAATGTAACTTCTACCACAACATTCTTAATTAAAAATGGTCTTCAACAGGGAGCGGTGAATTCGCCTGATAGGTAGTCTTACAAAGGCAATTGCGTACGCCGACGGTCTTATTGCGTGCAGAACGGCTCGAAAGGTTGAGGTTATTAGAATTCTCTTGCAGCGTGATTTCGACAAGATTCAGCGATATTGCGACGACTGGAAACAAAAAATAAATGTCCAGAAGTCGGAGACAATTCTGTTCCGGACTCCGTTGGCTAGGGCCACGAGGGATACGTGCAAAAATTGGAGCAAGATGGTCATCGTTGATCTTCACGGGCAGCCATAAGCGAGCAAAAGTGTAGTGAAGTACCTCGGTATCTGGTTAGACCAGTATTTATATTTCGACAGACATATGTATAAATGCTGCTCTGACCAGGGCAAGAGGAGCCTTCGCTCTGACGAAACTGCTGTTTTTTAGCAGCCGGCTTGACCCCAGAGTGAAGGTAATTTGCTACATGGCCCTCATACGGCCGATGATCGTTTATGGTTGTCCTGTGTGGTTCAACGTTGCCCCTTCCCAGATGGAGAAGTTTCGGGTGTTCGAACGGCAGTGTTTACGACGCTGTACAGGCTTATATCGGACAGCCGAATCTTCTTATGTGCATTACTATTCCAACGAGGTTCTATACAACGGGGCTCGAATCAACAGAATTGACAATTTCGTGAGCAAGAGCTATGTCTTCGACCAACAATTTAATTTTCGGGGCGTTCTATCCGAACGACGAGTATTTTGAAAGTGCACGCTTGAGCGGCTTCATTCCACCAGAGAAATTCCTCTTTTTAGATAGATGCTGTCTGATACAGGATAGATTGGCAGTTCCGCTAATCTACCACGTCAGACGACGAACCGTGGATAGGCGACTCCTGTACAATCGGGACGTCATGGCACAAGGCGGAGCAGAGCTCCTTCGGTTCAGTAGGGCTCTGTCCGAATGGGACCGAACTGATAGGGGGAAGCAGGGGAACCCGTTTTGGTGGCTTCAATCGGCACTTGATAGTGGGTAGTCGGGATGGGGTTTAAAGCCTTGGCCGGCTTACATACTTGTTTTATAGTTTTAGGGTTTAGTTTTAAGTAGAATAGGCATGGTGGCATAAAAAAAATCAAAAAAAAAATACAAAAAATACAAAAAGAAAAATACAAAAAAAATTAAAAAAAAACATGGAATAAAAAAAAAAAAAGAAAGACAACAAAAAAAGAAAGAAAGAAAGACAAAAAAACAAAAAAAGTTAGATAGTTAGATTTGCTGCTGTGGTTGTTCTAGTTTTAAGTAGTTTATAGGTAGAATAGGTAGTTTAAGTTAGTTTTAAGTTTTATATTAAGGACCTTATTTTAAGTAGTTTTTAAGAAAAAATAAAAAAGGATATTGATATTAGTTTTTTTTAAATTTTCTAATGAATAAAAAAATAAATAAAATGAAATTGAAGTTAAATAGATCTTAGGTCCGAAAGGCATTAGCATTAAGTATTATTATTTAACTTAGAGTGTCCGTATGGGACCAGTAAGTTAGTTATAAGTTATGGTTAATTAGGCTAGTTTTATGAATTTTTGTCTAGCTTTAAGATAGGTTTAAGATTGAATTAATAAAAATGGATTTACAAAAAAAAAAAAAAAAAAAAAGTGCGTTGGATTGTCATGCCAGAGGTCTTGGGTCGATCCCCGCCTAGCCATCTAAAGTTTTTTTTCACGGGTACTGCCTCTTGCGAGGAATTGAAAAATTCTCCAAGAGTAATTATTTTCATGAAAAGTGATTTCTCAAATTAGCCGTTCAGATTCAACATAAAAACTGTAGGTCCCTGAGATGACTTGTACACAGGAATAGTTGAGAGTTGTAAGTCACTAAACCCTAGTTCTCAACGGATTCTTGCGCCACCTAATTTAAGCTTGAAAAAAATAAATACAAATATTGTATATTTTGTTTATACCTTTCTTCAGAAAAAAAAAGAGTTCATTATGAACAATTTGAAATTAATACTGCTTAATTTTAACACAATATCTATAATATTATATCTATCTCTATATTTATAAGTGATAATGTAATTTGCTCCTCAAACATAGTTTGAAGTTTGTAAATTTTGTTTTTATATATTTATCAAAGTCTATCTTAAAGAAAAGAAAACCTACATATATTATGATGTGAAGACTTAGTTAAATATTTTGTTATAATTTAATTAATTTGCCAACAGAAACACAGGAGTTTTTAAAATGGTGAATTTATTTTTGATAGTGTACAAATAAAAATAAATGCTTGTTGTTTTTATTTGCTAAGAAATTTTGACTTTAAACTTTCTTCTTTTCAATCCGAACATTCTCGATATGGTCTTTGATACTATAAAATGGTTTTCAAATTCCAGGAACTTTTAAATAAGGTGAGACTGAAAAACCGAATTACGTAAGAGAATTTATCGGGCTTAATTTTGCATCAATTTGCCCCAGAATAATTTGAAAAAAAAAAAAACAAAACTAAAATTGTATCTCGTCATTTTATTGATTGTATTAATGTTATTTTAACAACTTTTTCATCTCTCTCAAATTGCTTATCATTGAACGTTTTGAAAATTAAAAAAGAAACCATACTCTTCGAAGGAATATAATGTATAGATCCTTATATTATGTTAAAAAAATAAATTAACAAAAAAGGAATGATCTATTTTACATTCCATATTTGTAAACCATTACGAAACATCTGGAAATAATAATTTTGAATTAAGCTGCTACTAAAAAAAAACAATTCATGTAAGAGAATATTGCATTAATTTGCTTCAGTAAGTTTATTCACAAAACGAATTAATATTTTTTTATCGTGTCTCTAGTGCGTATATTCGAAGTAGAATGTAAAAATTTAAAAAAAATACATTTTGAACATTAAAAGTATACACCACACTTCTGTTGAATATTAAATTGTTTAATTTTGTCTCCCTAAAAGTTGTATCAATTTTAGGAATTTATAGATTACTTAACTGTTTTTTAAAGAATAAAATCCTTTCCTTACATTCCATATTAAATAAGCCATTACGAAACATCTTTAAATATTAACCACGATTTACCCTAAGCCAACAATTTATTTTTACTTTTAAATCCATTTTTTTTTCTTGCACAAAACCAATATGTTAAAACTTAAAAAAAAATAATAATTTCATTCAATAAAATCGGTTAAGTCTTTGAAGATGTCTATACCATGCCTATTAAAATAAATTATTGAAATTATTATCTAATACAAAATTTTAAACTTAAAACTACATTAAATGAAAATATTTTCACAATTCTTAAGTAGAAACGATTGACAAAGTTAGAGTATCAACTTGAAATCGCACTCGTTTGACACCAACAAAGAATAAAGAGCAGAAAATAATCATCAGCATCACTTACCATTTATTTTTATTTTAACACAAACGAATTACAAACCGATATGTCTATTTTGATATTTGTTTTTAATATTTTAAAAAATCTTATATTTATTGATATATTTGTTAATTTTTTCTCAACTAAAAAGAAAATCACTCCCGGTAATCTGACAATGTTAATGGTCCTTGAAGACCTGTTGTTCGACTGCAGCATTCGGAAAATTCTCGCCATCCTTATATAGGTGGTAAGGAAAAAGAAGTATCCATCCACTTTCAACAGTTGGTGGTATATTACCATTGACCATCGCATGAAAGAGTGCGTTGGGATGCGATGTGAAAAAGAACAAATATATACATATAGGTTCCCGCATACATACAAAGATGGTAGGCTAGAGTGTAGGCATGCGATGAGGGAGCTTCACTTGAAGAGTAGGACTTAACTGCTTTGGAATTCATATATACCACCATTATGAACCTAATGGTATATTGATTGTGGAGTGGTTGCGTCGGGGGTGTTAAGATTTTCACAAAAGAATCACCCACAATGACTGCCACAAAGAAGCTTGAGTCAGTGAGGGTATTCTTGTATCTTTCGTTAACAGCGGAAGTAAATACAATCTATATCGCAAGTTTGTATGGGTGTTTCGTTGACATTGGTATTAGAATTCAAAATTAGTGGGTGATATTGAAGTGTTGATAGGTTGGTGGTAAAATAATTATTATGGCCGATCAGAAAGGTGGCTTCGAGCCCAAGATGTAAGCATGTTGGCAAATGCGATGGAAATTGCGATGGTCGACTGTTGGTTGCAAAAGATGAGCACAAGAGGCTAACCGATTCATGACGATGAAGACTAAATTGCTTATAACCGAATTGAAAAGAGAAGCAAAGGATATGTTGTTTAATGCAATAAAAACAATAATGCAATTTTGATAATATTCTGCGCAAATTATAATTGGAACTTATATAAAAATTACAAATAAGCTTAAGCTTATGAGTGTTGACACAAATACATTCAGACACATATATGTATATACATACGTTACATTTAATATACACTTGTTCCCTCTATTATCATTCCATCAAAACATTGTTTCATTTCTTTATTGAAATGTTTAGGGCGTAAAGAAGTATAATATGAAGCTTGAGAATATTTAAAATACTGATGGATGCTGTGTGAATGGGGTTTTCAATCCTGGTGATGGTTTTGAAGTGTCAAAACGTTTTTAATTGTATATTTTTTTTTTTATTATTATAATGTTACTTTTGTATTCTGGGAAGCATCGGTAATGCATAAAGAGTTTTATTGCTTTGACCTTAATGTGCTCTTATGTTTCGCCTTTTTTGTTCCATATATGAACACAAGTCAACAGTATATATTGGTATGTATTTTTACTTCTAGATATAGTTATTTGGTTTCAAACATTGCTTAAATCAACTTTAATCATTTAAAATAGATAAAAAGTCTTAATAAATATCTATATTATTATAAGATAACCCGACAACAGTTATAGCGCCTAACAGTCAATGAATGAAGTGCTACTTATTGACTAAAACTAAGTCATGATTTATGATGAATGTTGTGGGAACTGGGGACCTCGAGCTGCATCTATTCCTACACATCAAGCGCTTACCGCTTAATACTGGTCGTGTTTCTAAATGTGAGTGTTGATCGAGGACAAAATTGGAACACCAAACCCATATCCCTTGTCAGTGCGTAAAAACAACCTTTTGTGAAACACGTGGGGACTTTGATAATGACTTTCCTAAAATGTCACCCAAGCCAGAACGAAAAAGAATAAATGTATATGAGTAGGCACTTGGAGTAATAGGGAACCTCCTTACGTCTAAAAAACTAGAACCTGTCCTCTCGCCTTATAAAGCAGATATTTCTGCGATCCAAGAGATACAATCGATAGGATTACAGCGGTTATCAAAGATTGCTCATAATCAATCGCCTGGCTGTGATTCGCATTAAAGCTACCTTCCAAAAAATAAGCCCAATACATGACCACGCCCGTGTCGATGGAGCTGAAGAATCTAGCAATGAGAAGTCTAACGAACTCCTGGACAAAGTTTGTTTGGAGTTTTGTGTCAAAGTCTGTTCCGGAGACTTCAAAGCTGAGGTCGAAAAGGAAAATATTATATTTGATGAATTAGTTGGAAAGCACAGTTTCTACGAAACGAATCACAATACAATTAAATACAATACAATACAATTAGTTTCAAAAATGGGAAACCTTCGTTTTGCTCTTCAAAACCTGTTTCCTAACATTTGTATGTTTGTAGTTTTGAAATTGTATCCATGAATATATGGGAAATCCAACAACATGTAAAATGTAGGGAGCTAGTGACAAGGCTACAACAAACATTTCGATGTTTTCGAATTTTTCTGTATAATTTTTTCATTTGGCGTTAGCAAATGAAATTTCAATATTACAATAAATTCAATATTTAACAATAATTCATTTTGAATTTATCAAATTGCAGAATTCACTTCGGAAAATTGTATCAAGGATGTGTTTGAAAAATCTGAAAATTAGGGACGAGGGCATAGTTTATTGTCACTGAATTAAATTTTTGTTTATTATTAATTTTAGTATAATTGTATAGAATATAATGTTAATGTTACAATTATAAAGTATAAAGTTTTGAGCCGATTTGCATTAGACGTTTTTTAAATTGTAAGACTAAAAATAATTATAATCCCCATTCAATTTGTTTGGCCAAAAATCGAAAATTCAAATTTCGCACAAACTAATCCATAGATTTTGATTTAACTTTCTCTAAAATTTTGTCTTTTAACTTGGATTCTTTCAATGAGAAAAAATGTTTGTTTTATATTGCTATAGAAGCGTACCCCCCATAGAACTTATATTTTGTTTTTAAGTTTTCTCAAAAACAATCGATTTCAATAATGTTCGAATCGAATAATATTTGATGATCAGCGTCAGCTCAAACAGTTTTTGTTCTAAAATTTTATCGTATAATATATCAGGTCTCAATAATAAAATTCTTTTTTCCGATTTCTTTAATTATATTAAATCATTTGATGTATTTTTTCTACTCGAAACACATACTATGAACGAAAATTCTCTAAAATTTAAAAGTCTTTTCAATGGATTCAAACATGTCTGGAACGCAGCAACTAAAACATCAACTAGAGGGCGTGCAAGCGGAGGAAGCGTCTATGGAATCAAAACTACACTCCTAAATATTTATGATTTTGAAGAACTAGAAGGCACTACTATAGTAAAACTCTTACAGAGAAATAATATGTTTATTTTTCCGGTTTACATTAATTGCAACAAGTGGAAAGAGGATTTTGAAAAATTAAACAACATTATGAATCACATGGCCAATAAAAGTGTTATTTTAATCGGGGATTTCAATGCCAGAATAAGTAGTATGCAAATACACACCACGCAACCTCTAAGCAATACTCTAATCTCAACAATCAACCGAACTGTCGAAAGATGATATCTGCAATCAAAATGGTCTAGTTCTTTTAGAAATGCTGCAAATGTACGAATGTATCGTTTTAAATGGTTGCACTTATGGTGATACGGAGGGCCACTACACTTTTCTTGGAGGACAAGGGAAATCTGTTATCGACTTTTGCACAGCGAGTAATGATTGGATTAACTTGGTTTCAAAATTTGTAGTTGAGTATAAGACTTATTCTGATCATATGCCTCTTGTATTAGAATGGAATAATGAAAATACATTTCAACAACAAAATCTAAAGTTACTACCAAGACTTAAATGGAAGAATGAAAGCTTGAATGCCTACCAAAGTAATCTAGATATGCATATTTCAGAGACTTCTTCAGTTAATGGATCTATCGAGTTGTTTTCAAAGGAAATTATATCGTGTATAAGAAATTCTTCACCAGCTCAACCTTCTGCTTGTATTACAAAATTCAAAAAAAAGTGGTTTGATAAAGAATGTATGAAAGCCGAAAAAAATCATTTGCCCTTTTACAAGCACTACGAAACTGTTATACCGAAGAACTGAGAAAATGGTACGTTGAATCAAACTCTAAGTACAAGCAATTATGCCGCACAAAAAAAGCTGAATTTGAAAATGTTCAAGCAAAATCTTTAAGTCTGGCCAGTAATTCGAAAGATTTTTGGAATTTAGCCAAAGAAATAAATGGATCCAACTTTGTAATTGGTACAAATATGTCTGCAGATCATCTTTCATACCACTTCAAAAACCTGCTCTCAAATCAATCTGATTTGTCCTTTGCTTATGCAGAACCACTGGTTATTGAGAAAACTTTGGACTGTGAAATAGACGTAAATGAAATAAAAATCGTACTTCAAAGAGCAAAAGATGGAAAAGCACCAGGCGAAGACGGAATTCCATATGAATACTTCAAAAATGCAACACCAGCTTTCATTGATAAGCTAAAGCAGCTTTTCAACAACATTCTTTCAACCGGCTTTATTCCCCTTCGTTCAAAAAATCTGTTATTTTCCCTATTCATAAGAAAGGTGATCCAAACAACGTCGAAAATTATCGGGGAATATCATTTATGAATGTTATGGCTAAAATATTTTGCGGTGTTTTAGTGAACAGAATAGAAAAGTGGGTTGATAATAACAGCATTTTAACTGACCTTCAAGCGGGTTTCAGGAAAAACTATTGTACTGTGGATCAGATATTTGTTTTAACGTCAATTGTCAAAGCATTCCAATCCAGAAATAAGAAGATTTACACTTTTTTTGTTGATTTTAAGGCAGCTTTCGACCTTGTGAACAGAAATGCACTTTTTTTTAACTCTCTCAACTCGGAATCTCCTCAAAACTTTTAAATGTATTAAGGAATATGTATACTGGTACAGAAGCAGCGGTTTGGGATGGTTCTACGTTCTCACAATGGTTTGATACTAACGCTGGTGTAAAACAAGGATGCCCTTTGAGTGCTTTGCTGTTTGCGTTGTTCATTAACGATATTGGCAAATATCTTTCTGGTGGGATTCGGATAGCTGGCACTACAATCAATGTTCTACTCTTTGCAGATGATCTAGTGATCCTTTCAGAGTCACCAGAAAATTTGCAGCTTATGATAAATCGGTTGTCAACATACTGCAACACATGGGGACTTGCAATAAATACTGAAAAATCCAAAATCATGGTATTCACAAGATCTTCTCACAGTTTGGTTAGAGAAGGTTGGTTCTTCAATGGCCATCGTCTTGAAATCACTAAAGATTACAATTATTTGGGCGTGAAATTGAACAAAACGATGGATTTCAAAAATCATCTAATTGACAAGGCGAAGTCTTCGCAAAGCTTGCTGAATATGACATGGAGGAATATTTTCTCAAACCAAAATGTATTGCTGTCAGCTAAATACAAAATATTTGAATGTGTTGTTAAAACATCTCTTTGTTACGCGGCACAAGTTTGGGGAACGGATGAATTTGAAGCAGTAGAAAAGCTCCAAAGAAATTTTATAAAAAAACTTTTTAATCTGCCAAATGGAACACCTAACTACGCAATTTATTTAGAAACGGGGGTTGCAAAACTGTTTACCAACACCCTTAAGATGCAGGCCGACTACATCTATAAAGTTGCTTCACATTCAGATGCTCGTTTGACAAAGAAAATGCTCCTTTATGAAATGCGGAATAAGGACTGGTGGGTTGCAAAATGGCAAAATATTGGCGATAGCTGTGGAGAAGTTATCCAATTTGATTTGAATAACTTGGCTCAACTAAAGGAGCAGCTTTACATGATAATTCAAAAACACGAGACTTTGTTCGAGAAAAATTAGTAGCAGAGGCTGAGCAGTCTGAGAGCAGAATAATTTACTCACAACTAAATCATAACCTTTTAAGCAATAATTATTTTAAAAACACATTCAGCTATAAAGAAATATCGTTAATATTCAAATCCAGATGTGAGCTCCTAACCTTAAATGGCAGTCCATACAACGGAAATTTCCAGCAATTCTGTACCCTATGTAACATGAAAGAAAAAAAAGGCTGCTTCCATTTTATAAGCATTTGCCCAGTGTTAAGACACCAAAGACTAAGATTTTTCCAGAAAAACAGTTTTACAATGCTGCAAGAAACCATATAATTATTAAATGGTGTAAATTTGAAATTATTGTACTGTTTTTTAAATTCAATTTATAAGTATAAAAATCTTTTAATGACTGAATTTATTTAAATCAATTCATTTAAATTTTATTATATAAACTAAAATCGCTTTATATACTTTGCCAACTGAGCTGACGGCTATGCCAAAGCTTTATAAAATTCGTTATATTTATTCAAACTGTATTTAAATATTTATAAATAAATGAATTACTTACTTACTTACTTATTTGATGATCAAAAATGTCATTGTTTTTATATTAGATTTTAAAAAAAATTAAAGAGGCTGAGATGCGACCCACACTGATAACTTCCCATCCCGTCTGTCGATTTGTCTTGCTTAAAAGTTTGTCTATCAATCAAAACGGACTGTTGGATTTTTATAAAAAAATTACTGAATATCGAAAACAATATTTTCTGAGAAATAAAATAAGCTTGAAGCCAATATCTTTAATTTAAGAAGAGCTTTTTGTGTCGAAAGTAATTTTAAGTTTTAGTATTGTTTTTTTTTAGGTTTTTATTTTTTGTAAAAAAAACTGTCAATTCGATTTTTCTTAAAATTTTATCGAATGTTGAAAACAATATTTCTTATAAGATAAAATTAGTTTGAAGCCAATGTCTCAAATTTTTGAAAAGATATTTTCGTCGAAAAACAATTTTTCCAACTTTTATAAATTTTTTATTTAGGTTTTTATTTTTTGTAAAAAAGCTGTCATTTCAATTTTTCTCAAAATTTTTCCCAAAATGTTCATCTTTTTTTTAAACTGCTATGGTAAAAATACCACTAACGCATTTTTCTTGAGAGCCCTTTCTGCATCTTTCTTAAAACAAAATTTATTTGAAGTCGACATCTCTTCTGGTTCTTGAGCTATGAACGACGAAAAAAACGTCGCGAACATACGGACATACGGACGTACAAACGTACGTACACACGAAAATCTCGAAAATGAGTCATCGTTTCTTTGCAAAATCAAAATTCAAAACGTATATTAATAAGCTGCTTATACTTAAAATATTTTTGAAAAGCGTTTTAACGGTTTTCATTTGAAAAAATAATGTTTTTTGAGAATTCGGATGGCATTTAATTTTTGAAGAAAAAAACTTTTTTTATGTATATTTTTAAATCTTAAAATAGAGGAAATATTTTTAAACAGACTATTTGGATAAGAAAGTTCGTGTGACCTAATCGTGCATTTTATTTTGTTTGTTTCAAACTTGAAAATGTATTATTACAGTTTCCAAAAAATATTTTGGAATTTATAACAATTATTGTTCGAAAATATTCGAGGTAAAACATTTTTTTTTTTAATTTAAAAAAAGACGTTAATTGACTTTTTTCAAAATAATATTTATTTGGTATTACGTCAAATTACATTAAGTAAATATTTACCACACAGTCACTTGAGTTATTGGTTCGTGAGATATTTGGAGTCAACCAAAATTGTAACTTTTTTAAAAATTGCTATAGTAAAAACCACCCACTCAATTTTTTTGAAAGTCCTATAACATTATTTATTTGAAGTCAATATCTCTACTGGTTCTTCACACTCACGCACAGATATTCTAAAATTTTTTTTATTTCGATTCTAGGGACCTTGAAACGTCGTGAAATGTCAACATTTTCAATTTTACAAATCGGACCGCATTACAATATAACTTCCTATGGAAAGTTTAAAATTACACTGAATCCACCTGCAATTCATTCAACGAATTCTGTAATCGGCATGAATGTTTATGTTGCAGGAAAAGAAGTACTTTAGTCACCCAAATTTGGAAGTGTATAGTTACAAATGTGCAATTATTGTATTATTAACTTCCCATAGGAAGTTATTGTAATGGGTCCGATTTGTCAAATTGAAAATTTTGACATTTCTCGACGTTTCAAGGTCCCTAGAGTCGAAATAAAAGATTTTTAGAGAGATGTCTGTGCGTGCGTGTGTACATACGTCCGTACGTCCGTACGTTCGCGACGTTTTTTTCGTCGTCCATAGCTCAAGAACCAGAAGAGATATCGACTTCAAATAAATTTTGTTATACAGATAATAAGGCAGAAAGATGCAGAAAGGGCTCTCAAGAAAATTGCGTGGGTGGTTTTTTTACCAAAGCAGTTTAAAAAAAAAGTGAAAATTTTGGTTAAACCCTAAATATCTCATGAACCAATGACGCTAGAGACTTGAAATCCAATTACCGGTTTTTTTATAAATCCAAAAAACTGAAAAAAAAATTTGTCACCTCGAAAATTTTACGACTTAAATATGATTTCATCTCCAAAACAATTTTTTGCAACGAAGAATAATGTTTTTGACATCTGATAAAATTTTGAGAAAAATCAAATTGACAGTTTTCTTACAAAAAATAAAAACCTAAAAAAAAATTAATAAAAGTTGGTAAAAATTGATTTTCGACTCATATATCTTTTCAAGACTTTGAGATATTGGCTTTAAACTACTTTTATCTTTCATAAAATATTGTTTTCAACATACCTTACCTACTGATAAACTTCATCTATTCAACTGGTATTTAAAGTAGACATATTGTGATATGAATCTACAAAGAAGGTATACCTCCCTCAATATTTGTGTTCAAAATGTTTTCAAAGGTAGATGTACCTAGGTAAGGTACAAATACAATTATACTCAGGTACTGCCTTGAAAATTAGGTAAGTAAATATTTTTCCGAAGGTAGGTTAACTTTCATAGATACCTTTGTAAATTTCATTTAATTAAAACAAATAAATATAATTATGTCTTGTTCAAGTTTGGCGCAACACATTATTATAAAAAGAGGCTACGATGCGACCCACACTGATAACTTCCCATCCCGTCTGCCGATTTGTCTTGCTAAAAATGTTTGTAGGTTTTCGTGTTTTGGTAAAAAAGTTGTCACTTGAATTATTTCTAAAAATTTCAAACAATATTTTGAATATAATGAAAAAGTTTGATTTTAAAGTCGAAAATCAATTTTTCTGAACATTTAATAATTTTTTTAGGTTTTTATTTTTTATAAAAAAACTGTCAATTCGTCAAAATTTTACCAGATGTCAAAAACGTTATTCTTCGTTGCACAAAATTATTTTGGAGATAAAATCATTTTTTGTTCGTAAAATATTCGAGGAGACAAATATTTTTTCTTTAGTTTTTTTGATTTATAAAAAAACCTTTAACTGGATTTTTTTCAAAAATATATTTGTTTGGTATCACGTTACAATATAAAATTCAATTAAAGTATCTAGCGTTATTGGTTCGTGAGATATTTTGGGTAAACCAACATTTTAATTTAATTTTTTAAATTGGTAAAAGAAACCACCCACACAATTTTTTTGAGAGTCCTTCTGCATCATTCTGCATTTTTGTCTGTATAACAAAATTTATTTGAAGTCGAAATCTCTACTGGTTCTTGAGGTATGGACGACGAAACTTCGTGAACGTACGGACGTCCGAACGTACGTACATACAAACGCACGCACAGACATCTCTCTAAAAATCTTTTATTTCGACTCTAGGGACCTTGAAACGTCGAGAAATGTCAAAATTTGTAATTCGACAAATCGGACAATAACTTCCTATGGAAAGTTAAAAATAAAGCGAAAAAAGGGATGTATGTAGGTATAAAAGGAAGAACATTTCTTTACCACTGACATGCGACTACAAAAACTGCAAAAAGTGAAAACTTCTTCCAATATGCAACCGGCAACCTAAAGCAAAACAATATCTCAAAAAAATACGTAAAAGCAAAAACAAAGTACAAAAATAATTCTTAAAGCTATGTATATACCTAGGTTAGGTACCTACTACAAAATGTATACCTATACAAAAATTCAACAATGCGAGAAAAAATTGTACGAGTATGTTATTTGTGTACGCACAGTGCACTGGTGAATGTTAACATGATCCAAAAAGGATTTAAGAATCCTTCTTTACTCAACTTTGATTAGGTAGGTATATCTTTTTTTCTTCACTCGACAGTATTTTTTAAAGCAAAGAAATCTGCCTAGGTACTACTAAAATAATTGAAAAATGTAATAGGTACACCGCCAACTTATGTTATACATATATGTACATATATACATATATGTACCTCCATACATATGTTCCTACTAACCTCCATTTGTGCATATGAATACCTACCTACATATATGTAATTACTAATTACCTACGTACCTAACATTAGCCTAAACAATATACCTACCTATGCTTATGTACCTATGTATGTACATTTGCAATGTATACTTTGTAGTGAAGTATGATTCGTCCACTATCCATATTTTCAGAAAAAAAAGAAATTTAAAAATAAACCTATCCCAATACATATCAAACTAATAACGAAATTGAGGAAAAATTCACCGAAACTCACAAATCATCATCATGTCGACGAATTACATGGAAGCACCAACATCATTTTCATTTTATGAAAGAGAACGAAATTAAAAAAAAAACTTCAAAATCATTCTCTGCAGCGAACTTGATTTGGCCTTGAATGCCACACATTAACAGACATTATGTACCTACACAGTTGTTATTGTTGTTTTTTATTCTAAATAACAATATTCCGTTATCTTTCTCCACCATAACAAATTGTGAGTAAATTTCCCATAAGGACCAAATCTGTAAAATTGGGTATTGTATTTGATAGACTGATACAACAACTCGCCGTGCGATACTAGCGACTTATGAGCATTTGAAAAATAAGTGTCGCCATCTAGATCAGGATTTGCCCGGTGTCTCTTCTATCTTTGTATATGAAAACTATAGTACCACAGATAATAGAGTTACATAGATATCGCATCCTGTGCAAATAAAAATGATCATATTTTTTATCCCCTATTTAACGACAGACGTTGACCTGTGCCTGTGAGTTGCCTTCGAAAGATAAATAGATACATTTTCTTATTTGAATTCGTGTTCGTTTGCCAATGCAACCCTTTTGAGTTCTTTTTACGTCGCTTCTACGTTCCACCACACTATTTGCTGTGCATTAGTCTATATAATTTTGCAGCAACCAAACGCTTTCTTTTTCTTCGCTTCTCAATCTAATCGGTTGAGAGAGCGATTGACTGGTAGCAGGGTTCGAACCTCAGTAACAAAATTTCGGAGCAGATTTGCAGCAAAAGTGAAGTAAATCAAAAATTTCCGAAGTAGATTTGAAAATGAAAGAAAAACTCAAGTTTTCAAAAACTGTATTTTTAACAAAAAATTATGTAACGGAAATAAATAGGTATTTTTAACAAAAAATTACATAAATTCATTCAGACTTGAAAACCTTAAACTTAATATCTTATACACTAAATTAAATAAGAAATTAGAGTTGAAAACAAAAAAACTTTAGTTTTCAAAAACTATATTTTTAACAAAAATATTAATTTTTTAAACAAAAAATGAATCACAAACGGTTTAAGACTTCAGAAACTAAAAACTATTCATAATACATACTATAAATATTTTTGGTTTTTATTGATTTTATTTTAGAATGTATTTGCCTTGGACAAATTTAAATTCTCTTATAAATTTAAGCAATTCAAGCGCGGTGGTTCAAAAATTTGTTTTCGATCTGCTATTAATGATCGTGAAAACATTAAATTTTCAACTGTATTGACATGCAAACGATTTCTTATTTTAGTTTTCAATGAATTCATTTCGGAAAACTTTCTCTCAGTTGCGGCGCTGCTGTGTGTTAAAACGGCTGGAGTTAACATATTATAGTCAGATGAGTTTTGGAACATAAGTTCTTCCATTTTATTAGTGGTTGTTTTTAAAGAGTACTAAAAGCTAACTAAATCTTGCTGATCTATGTTGCTTATATTAAGTAAGAAAAATTATGATTCCGTTCAGAGACAGAGAGTCAGAGCAGAGTTGTTTGGAGAATACACAGTGCTGTCATTTAATTTCATTTGGTTTGGCTTAACAATTTTTAGTGTGGAAAAAAGGAGCAGATCTGAAAAAAGCGGAGTGGCGAAGTAGATTTGTTTTCTCCCTCAAAACTGGAGTAGATTTGCTTCGATCGAAGTGAGGTTTGAACCAAAAACACTCTAATGAAGATATAAATCCTTCGTACGTATCACCCTCCAAAACCCATTTGTTTACATTGTTGTATTTGTAATTTTGACATTATGTCCATGAATAAATGTGAAATTCAAATAACTGATAAACTAAATTTCCACGCACCGGATTTCATTAATTGTGTCTTAGTGTGCGTGTTTTCACGCACACTAAGACACAATTAATGAAATCCGTTTCCGGTTTAGTTTGTAGGCAAACCAATATAGCTACCGAGGATTTATATCTTTACTAGAGTGTTTTTGGTTTGAACCCTGCTGGTAGGTATCGGGATGGCTCGTCTGGTGTGTCGTTGGATTTGTTTGGTCGTGCGTAGGTATACATTTTCTATATTTTTTTGGGTTGTGCGATCGGTGTTTGTGTGTGGCTTCTTCTTTTTATTTTGAAGTTATTTAATTTACTTCATTTTCGTCGACTTTCGAACGATTTGGATGTTCATTTATGTATATGATTGAGCAATACATTTTTCTTTGTTAATTTTACAGTCAGTGGTCCTTTTTTTCAGCTATAGTTTTTTTTTTTAATAGCAATAGGGTGTCTTGTTCCGTTTGTATGAAAACGAAAAGAGATTACTATAGTTTGAAAATGTTTAAGTGCCCTTCTAGGGAAAAAAATACTTCACTATAGGATTTGGGGTGGGTGCGATTTTAGGTACATGCAAAGAACACGAATGCGTTTTTTTGGGAATTTCTTTGATTTTAGTGCTCAAATGCAAAAGTTCATTGCATATACCCAAACTCGCACCCACCCCAAATCCCATAGTGATCCCAAGCAGGGGGGTTGGAGGGGGGCAGCATGCCCCCCTTACATACCTAGCTGTTAGTACGCCGCACGGTGGTTCGGTTTGTATGGGAGAGCGGAAAAAAGTCTTTAAAATCTGAACGGTTCAACAGATTAAAATGAAATTTGGCAAACATGTTTAGATTAGTCTTTTACATATTTGGTCAAAATATGGTTGAAAAAAAAATTATAAACAAAGTTATTGACGTTTTTCTAAAATTTGAGGGTTTTTGATTTTTGTATGGGAGAGCGGAAAAAAATTTGTAAAATCTGAACTATTAAACGAATTTTATTGAAATTGGAAACACAAGTTAAGATTGGTCTTATACATACTTGGTCAAAATTTGGTCAAGAAAAAATTATAAGAAAAAAAGTTATTGACATTTTTCTAAAATTTGAGGGTTTTTGATTTTTGTATGGGAGAGCAGAAAAAAGTCTGTAAAATCTGAACTATAAAACAAATTTTAATGATATTTAAAACACGTGTTAATATTAGTCTTATACACGCTTGGTCAAAATTTGGTCAAGAAAAAATTATTAGAAAAAAAGTTATTGATATTTTTCTAAAATTTTAGGCTTTTGATGTTATATTTAAATACAAGTTTTTTTTAGTAAAATCTTAACTTTTTATTTTGAACAAAATAGTATTACTAACTATGTATATTATAAAATTAAATAAATAAATAGATAAATACATACAAAAAATAAATAAAAAAACAATGAAGTAGTAATTTTATTACGCTAAAATGAGGTTTTTAGCGTCTGCGCTGATTGGAAGTATTTTTTTCTTAAAAACCTTGCACTAATGCTCAATAACTCAATACTGACTTTTTTTTTAATTAATCCTTTATATATATAGATTTAAGTAAGAGATTTTATTCTAATATTCTAATAATTACGCAATACACAACAAAAACAAAGCAATAAAACTTTAAAAATAACACCTTTTTTATTTCTACCTGACCTACTTTGAGCGAAAAATTAAAAAAATAAAGGATTATCCCTAATCTTTTTCTTTATTTTTTATTAAGCTCTATCATATAATTTAAAACATAATAAAACTATATTGCTTTTCGTGTGTTGTTTCCAAGAAAATTGAGTTCAAAGTTGAAAAAATTTTCCGGGCAGAAATAAATGGTTTCGCAAAAATCGAAATTCTCAGACTTGTGTCAATGTATTAATTTTATTTTATTTTTAAAATAAAGTTTGACATTTTTTCTTAAAATAATGGGCTTAACTAGTTCATTCTGACAGTTAATAACGAAGAAATCAAACTTTTTGGTAAACACCACCGTCAAAACGCAGTTTTTTGAAATCCGATTCAGTGAAACATTTTTGATCATAACTTCCACATCTGCAAGTATCTGCAGCTGATTTTTTCTGTGCTTTAACATGAATGTATGGAGCATATGCTGGCATACTTACTTTCTTGGAGTCTTTTGGAGCTTTTTTTAAAAATCAAAAAGTTTAAAAAAAACGCATTTTTTCCTAGTACTAAAGCTTCAGACTACTTATAGAGGGTATCTTTTATAAATAATCAATTTTTTTTTTTTTTTAGATAATCGAAAATAGACCAATTCAATTATTTAAGAAGCTAGAGAATTTATTTAAAAAAACATCTCAAAATTTGTTGAAAATACGGTTCGCGATTTGAGTAAAATTATTTTTCAACTTTGAGGGCTTGTAAATCAGAACATACAATATATATGTTAAAAAATACTTTTGAATCATACGCTCGGGTTATCTAAGAGTACTTTAACATAAAGTTTAAAAGGATAAATATGACTTTTTAAAAAGACTTTTTTCCGCTCTCGCACCACTGTGCGCCGTGCTATCAATTCAAAAAAACTTTTTAGCAAAAGTAGCTATTCTAGACAATAAATCAATCATTTTTGAATTTTAAAACATTCGGCGTTGTTTCCATTATTTTTTTGGCCTTATTTCTTTTTATAAATCGAAATAAAGCCAAATTGGTTTTATTTCGTTTTGAACAACGAAATAAGGCCAAATTTGAAATTTGGTGTTATTTCATTTGGTACTATTTGACGTCACCGATAAAGTTTGAAAGTTTAAATATTAGGTGTTTCTGAAGAAAAAACCATTTACAATTTTTAATGATGAAAAAATATTTTGTTTTTATGATTTTCCTCATTTATTAAAATCAATTCGTTATGTTCTACTGAAATCAGATTTACAAACTCCAGATGGTAAGGTTTCTTTTAATGTTTTCAGAGAAATATAGAATTTAGATATTGACAACGTGGCTAAGACATGTTTGAAATTTAGAAGTTCTCATATAGCACCAAATGCTTTTGAAAAAATGCATGTTCGTCTTGCAACGCAAATATTTAGCAGGACAACTGCGGCATCTATTCAAACTGCTTTTGAAAATAATTGCTTAAAAGAAAGCTCGAAGGAAGCTATAGCAACAAAAGAGTTCACACTTTAAGTAAATAATGCATTTGACTGCATGGATAGTGGTTCACATTATGACAAAAATATTTTAAAGCGCGGAGTTCAGCTAGGGAATCCAGCTTATAGTGAGTTGAAACAATTTTTGTCTTATAGTGGTTAGGTTATAGTGGTAAGATGGAAACGGACACACTTAGGCCAGTTTAATGGCCCATTGTGATACCACATGAATCTTGAGGTTACTTCCTAAGCTCAATGGAACCAGTTTGAGTCTCTTACGAAACGTGAGAGGCTGATTATGCCGATATGATTTAGATCGTTTAGATCGTTAAAGAAGAATTCTCCTAGGTAATTCTTGCGTTTTCGAGCCAGAGCAGGGCATGTGCAGAGAAGATGAAGAATTGTTTCTTCCTCTTCCTCGTCCAGCTTCTGCAGAAATCATTTGAGAATACGCCTAATCTCGTGGCGTGCTTTCCTATTAGACAGTGTCCGATTATGACACCTATTATCGAGCTTATATGCGATATGCTTAGAGAGAGCAAGCACCTTGAACGTTTTAAATCCAGTGTTGGCCAGATGTTTTTTGTGACTTGACACGTGGTGATGTTGTTCCACCTGGTGCCTGCCCTCCTCACAGCGTCTTGCATTAACAAAAGTTTACAAGTAGCGATTGGTATGCCAGTACGTGCCAAACGTGCTAGGATGGGCTATACTGTACCGTTCCTGGCGAGTTCATCTGCCTTACAGTTACCTGGAATGTCTCTATGGCCCGGCACCCAGCAAAGGTGAATATTAAACTGTTGTGCCATCTCCATTAGAGATGATCGACAGTTATGGACTGTTATAGAGTTTGTAGAGACAGAATCCAGAGATTTGATAGCTGCCTGACTATCTGAGAAAATACGGATATCAGATGTTGATATCACGTTTTCTTTAAGCCAGGACAAGACTTCTTTTATCGCCAAAAGTTCCGCCTGGAACACGATACAATGATTGGGAAGGCGGAATGAGAGACTTAATTTCAGTCGTTCAGAGTACACACCTCCACAAACCCCTTCTTTTGTTTTTGACCCATGTGTATAGAAATTGATTGACTCATCTTCCAGGAATGTCCTATCCTCCCAAAAAGATCTGGGAGGTATAGAAATCTGGAAATTTCTGTCGAATTGCAGTTGGGGGATGGTGTAGTCTGTGTGCTTTGGAATTGATTCTAAATAACTAAGAATTACGGAGTGGCCAATGTTGTTGTTAGTCCACTGCGACGAAGCTTTGAGGCGAATAGCAGAGCTTGCAGCTATTTGTTTGCTAAAAATGTCAAGAGGTGTTAGATAGAGTAAGGTGTCGAGTGCCGCAGATGGGGTCGTGCGAAGCGATCCGCTTATACATAGGCAAGCTGAACGTTGGACTTTATTTAATTTATCTCGGTTTATACCTTTTTCTAAAGCAGTCCACCATACTGCCACACCGTATATTAAAATCGGTCTGATTACCGATGTGTATAGCCAATGCGTGATTCTGAGTTGTAAGCCCCATTTTTTACCGATGGCTTTTTTGCAAGAAAAAAGAGAGCTACAGTAGCTTTTTTGACTCTTTCCTCTACGTTGCGTTTCCAATTTAGTTTTTCATCTAAGACAAGACCCAGGTATTTAGCCTCGTCTGAGAATTTTAATTGGATTCCTTTAATATGGGGAGGGTTGACAAATGGAATTTTGTATCTCCTCGAAAATAAGACCCAATCGGTTTTGTGTGGGTTAACACCCAGTCCACACCGATCAGCCCAAAGTATTAGTCTGTCTAAGGCATTTTGTAAGAGTTCTTTTAACGTGTTAAGATGCTTTCCTGAAACTGCTATAGCAACGTCGTCCGCATAGGCTATCACTCTGAAACCCTCCGCATCCAGACTAGTTAGGATTTCATTCACCACTAGGTTCCAGAGGAGAGGGGATAGAACATCACCTTGTGGTGTCCCTCTACTAACGAATCGTCTGCCAGAAGAGTTTCCCAGTTTTGATTTAATTATCCTGCTAGTAAGCATTAAATGAATTAACTCCCGAAGCGAACTCTCTACATTTAGAGATGTTAGTGCAGATGTGATTGCAAATGTGTCCACGTTGTTAAAGGCACCTTCGATGTCAAGGAAAGCAACCATAGTGAACTCTTTATGATGGAGGGAATATTCGACGGTGCGTACTAAGGTGTATAACGCTGTTTCCACCGGTTTACCTTTACAGTAGGCATGTTGAGACGAAGACAGAAGTCTTGTATCAATACTTGCCCTTAAATGGATATCAATCAATCTTTCCAAGGCCTTAAGAAGGAATGATGATAGACTTATAGGTCGTAGATCTTTAGGATTGACTTGCGAGCATTTACCTGCCGTGGGTATAAAAACAACTTTAACTTCTCGCCATGCCGAGGGAACATGGACCAGGTAAAGACAGCTGGTAAAAATTGCCTCAAGGATTGGTGCAATTATGTTAGAAGTATTTTGTAGCTCGGCTGGTGAGAGCCCATTATAGCTAGTCCCTTGTGATCGGACCTTGTGGATATGTTGTATTGGGACTTGAACGTATATAACCGTTGCAAGTCTCGGTAAGAGAACTTCCAGGAAAATGAGTATCCAGTAGTAAGTTCAGCGATTCATTACTTGAATTTGTCCAGGAGCCGTCTGCATTTTTCAAGCAGCTTGGCATCGCTAGAGGCTTCAGAAGTTTCGTCTATCGTGCCACAGAAGGATCGCCAAGAAGATCGTTTAGAGTTCCTTAGTGCCTTCTTGTAAATTCTTAAGGATTCTTTGTAAGAATCCCAGTGAGAGGCTAGTCTTGCGGCTTTGGCTCGGTTGAAAAGTTTCCTGCATTCTTTCCTGAGCGAGTCAAGCTCTGAGGCCCACCATTGTGGTTTTCTCTTTCCTCTTATGTGTATAAGTGGACAAGCAATTTCTAGCGATCTGTTCATATCTGAGGTAAGGTTATTGACTTTGTTGTCAAGTTCATAAGCGTTAGAGGAAGGACAAGATAGTCCAGGTTTTAGTAAACTCTGTAATGAGTTCCTGTATGAATCCCAATCAGTTTTCCGATAATTTCGAAAAGTCAATGGACTCGGGTTATCATCCACATTGATATTGAACTGGATATATCTATGATCAGAGAATGAGTGTTCTTTCGATACTTTCCAGTCCAAGATCATATGGTGTGAGACAAGAGTTATGTCTAAGACTTCTTGTCGAGTTTTAGTTATGAAGGTTGGTTCATTTCCAACATTACTTACTAAGAGGTTAATACCAAGAATATAATCAAAAAGAGACTCACCTCTGTCGTTGATATTGGTACTTCCCCATACCGTATGATGAGCGTTAGCATCGCTCCCAATAATTAGGCGGATCCTTTGCCTTACCGCTTCAGCGACGACTTTCTCCAGGGTTTTTCCAGGGAGAGGGCCAAGGTGGTCATGGCCAAGATAGACCGCCACTAGCCAGAAACTTCCTTTGGTTGTTTCCAGCCTAGCTACGGTGGTATCTTTGTCACTGAAATGATGGAGTAAAAATACATTAATGCTACGTTTCACTAGTGTGCAAGATCTAGGTTCACCTTTATCTGTCACACACAGTGTGTAGTACCCAGGAGTCCTGAGTCCTCGAACAACGGATCTCACAATCCATGGCTCTTGGATCAGGACAATGTCTTCCCCGTTTCTTGCCAGCCGGAGAAGAAGTGATGCTGAGGCCTTTACGGAGTGCTGGAGATTAATCTGTACTAACTGCAGCATTTTGGCTACAATTAGGCAGATCAACCTCCACCACGGTTTTGTTCTGATCCTCTGAGTCTGAGGATGAATCCAAGAGTTCGTCCTCGCTCAAAAGGATCATGTTGAGGTCGTCCTCAGTCTCCATTGAGGATGGACTGTCTACGACTTTTGTAGAGGGTGGAGTCGCTATTGGAGAGGGCATGGGTGCATCGTCACCCTCTGTTAAGAGAGAAGACGATGTCCCAGGCCCACCAACCGCTAGTTCACCTTCGGTTGTTTTTGGAGGCCCGCTTTCCGCGTTGACCTCATCTTTTTTATAAACTCGAATTTTTATTGTTTCGAAGCCATAGTTTATGTAGCCCTCGTTTATGGCTAGAGGAGCCAAAGATTCCTTATTGAGTACCAAAATGGCGCTCCTATAAAGATTCTTCACCTCCTCTAGCTTGGCTATCTTCCAGCTATGAGTCGGAATGAACGGGTTACAAACTCTGATCATCTCGAGAATGTCCTCGATACCAGCAGGTTCCATTGGGATCCAAATGCGGACTCTAGGTCTGCTAGGAATGTCTTCCTTAGCGACAACCTCGAGCTTCGCACCTGGCCAAACTTCACCTAACCGGCTGACGCGAGCTTGTATAAGTCACAAGACCTCTGATCGCCACAAACCATGAGTTTGACATGGCCTTGATGCCAACCCCCATCGCTTATGGAAGGAAGTGGTCCTGGAAGCTCCCTCAAAATGCTTAAAAAGCCACCCGAGAGCTTAACCTTGACCAACTGCCAACGATCAGCCAATATTGTTCCATCATCATCGCTCCCGTCAATGACCGCAACCACGACTTTGCCCTTCGCGACGTCACTGAAACTGGCTTTCTTGATGGGATTGAGGGGAGTGCTGGTGTTGTGCACCCGAGGCCGTTTTGTCTTACTTAAAAGAAATACAAAAATCAGATAACCTTCCAAGAAACTTTTGTTTAAAAGGTATGGAGCAGACGATAAACGTAGTTTTATTACTTAGTCAAGATATAAGTAATGGCCTATATGAGAACGTGGATTATTTACTCACAAAGAGAATTCACCAAGACGTATTAGAAAATTTATTTTCTATTATTCGCATCAAAGGTGGGAATAACAAAAATCCATCTGTTTACGAGTTCAATGTTCTGATGTCAAAAATTCTTTCATCAAATCTTATTACTTTTTCTCCTTACAGTAATTGTGATGATGATGATGTAGAATTTTTGATGCTAGACGCATCCCAACAAAAACACTCTATATGAAGATATAAATCCTTCGTACGTATCACCCACCAAAACCCATTTGTTTACATTGTTGTATTTGTAATGTGGACGAATTCAACGAGAAAAATTGACGTGTTTTCACGCATACATAGACACAATTACTGAGTTTTTAGGGGAAATTTCATAAATTAGAGGAGAAATTACACGCACACTAAGAAATACTTTATGAGGCCAGTTTCCGGTTTAGCTTGTAGGCAAACCAATATGGCTACCGAGGATTTATATCTTTACTAGAGTGTTTTTGCATCCCAAACTCAACCAAATCCTTCAAAAATGTCTTCACTGCATAGGCCTCGTAAAGAAATAGTATGCGATGAGACTCTGTATGAAAAACTCATAAGTGATATGGAAATCGGAACTGAAATAACATTAGAAACATTGCAATGCGATATCTTGCTTTTAAAATGCTTTTGAGGAACAAATGTTCAAGTTGTTCGAAATTATTTTTAAAAGCTGATGAAAAAATAACAAGTCCTTCGGAATTTTTCATCTTTGCCAAAAATTACTCTCAAAACAGCGGCTTTGGAAGTCTGAAGGCACCAACTCAGGAATTTTTTAATGTTTGTAAACTTCACTTTAAAGTTTTTAATAGAGTTTTTAGAGAACGCCCACAAGAAAGACATATAAGAGAAACAATGGCGTTGGAATGGATAAGAATAACCAATACTTCTTCCTCTTCTTCTTCAGTTTTGAACTTTCAGCATTTAAATAATATCAATTTTGAAATAAGTGAACATACTGTTGCACAAAGCATATTGAAACTAGATGAGTGTTTTAGTCCTGGTCCTGATGGTTTGCCATCCTCTATTTTGAAAAAATGTGTCTCTTTTTTGTCGTATCCTTTATGTGTTCTCTTTAACACGTCTTTAAGAAGTTCGGTCTTTCCATTTATCTGGAAATGCTCATTTATAACCCCAGTGCACAAGAAAGGTCCTAAAAATGATATTATGAACTATCGACCTATTGCTAAGCTATCTGTGATACCTAAACTATTTGAGTCTATCGTATGTAGTGTCCTCTCCTTTCATTGTAGTTCAATTATTTGTGATAACCAGCATGGTTTTGTTAAAAAACGTTCTACTGTTACTAATTTATTTAATTTTACGTCCTTTTGTTTAGATGTTTTTGAGAAACGTGGACAAGTAGATTGTGTATTTACTGATTTTAGTAAAGCGTTTGACAAGTTGTGTCATAGAACGCTAATTTTTAAATTATCTCGTCAAGGTTTTAATGAAAATTTCTTAAACTGGATCGTATCTTATTTAGAAAATAGACAATATAGTGTAATATTTCGTAATGAATGTTCGAGTCCGTTTATTGTGAATTCTGGTGTTCCACAGGGCAGCCATTTAGGCCCAATCTTATTTATTTTATTTATAAATGACTTGGTTTCGATCATAAAAAATTCGTCTGTCCTTATTTATGCTGATGACATTAAACTTTTCAAAAGAATTAACACTACATCTGACTGTCTACTTTTGCAAGATGACTTAATATTATTTAGGGAATGGTGCAATAAAAATCGTCTCGTTTTAAATGTTGACAAATGTAAGACCATGAGTTTTACACGCAAAAAAGTTCCAATTGTTTTTGATTATATGTTCGATTTTTGTTCTTTAAGTAGAGTATCTGTTTTTACTGACCTAGGTGTAGTCTTAGACTCGAAACTTACATTTACTGAGCATGTTAGCTTTGTTGTTAAAAAAGCAAATAAAGTCCTTGGCTTCATTATGAGATTTAGTCGCGACTTCCGTGATCCTTATGTTCTAAAGATACTTTTTGTCTCATTTGTGAGACCAGTTCTGGAATATGCCTGTGTAGTATGGGCACCTTATTATTCTATACACGAAATGAGGATTGAAGCGATTCAGAGGAGATTTTTGCGTTTTTGTCTCCGTTCTCTTCCCTACGAAAATTCTCTGCCCCCTTATTCTCAAAGGCTCACTTTAATTAATCTTCCTTCCTTGACAAACCATAGAAAATATTTACAATTTTGTTTTGCTGCAGCAATAATAAATGGAACAGTATCATCACCATCGGTTCTTAATCGTTTCAACTTTAGTTTTAGTCGATCGAGTATACGGCTCCAAAAACCAGTAAATATAATTTTTAGCAGGTCGAACTATGGTGCTCATAGCCCACTTAATCAATTGATAGAAATATTCAATAAATTGTATTTTCTAATAACATCACCTAATGACAATTTTAAAAATTTCAAGTTTAAAACAATGTTTTATAATAGTTTGGATTAAAATAAGATGTTAAGTAGTTTTAAGCATTATTATTAAGCTTTTGTTCACGTTAGTATTTAACGAATTGAAATAAATAAACATCAGAGATTCAGACTGGTTTGATGAAAAAAATCCTTGCTATGGGCATCGTAAAGACCTTCTATACTTTTCCCTTCTCGTTTTATTGCGGAAACATTGTTCGTGGAAGATACAAAAAAGTATAACATCAAAAAGTCAAAAAATTCAAATATTATCAGGAAAAAAAAGTAAAAAACAATCCGAGTGAGAGTCACGGGGACCTCACTTAAATCAAGCACCCCAAGAGTGAGAGGCATGGGGACCTCACTTAAATAAATTTTGAAAAAAAATTTATTTTTTCTTCCGATTTTCTTTTTTAAATTCACATTTTATTTAATGAATATGTTACTAATGATAAACTGTGAAGAAATTTGAAAAAAAATTAATTTTCGTTTTTTTTTATGATGATAAAACAAATGTAAAAACCAATGAGATTCGTTTCTTTGATTATTTGTTTGATGTGTATTTTTATTTACATGTGTATCTACACCTGTACACCTGTATTTAGTTTTTAATACACGGATCAAATCGAAGACTCTACTGAAAATTTAATTTTCAAGGACAACTTTCCTATTTTGAAAACATTAAATTTTGCTAAGAACTATGTACATGAAATGTATTTTGTGACCACTCTTATGTCTTATGCCATAATTAGTTTCTTCAATAATTTGTTCTTAAGATTTTATATGTTACCCCAGTTTCATGAGCTAATGTTTTTTTTAAAGAACAACCTTGCTTTTAAAGAACAACCTTGCTTATATTCACAGGTTGACCTTGGCACATACAAAAATTACACCCAGGAAATACAAACAAAATTCACACACATCTTTAAGAAAGAACAACATAAAATACACAAAAGACAAAAAAAACAATAAGGCATTAAGGCACAAGAAGTAAAAAAAAGAAAATACAACAAGTTACTATACAACGCAACGCAATAAAATGTCTGAGTATGATTCATGCTAGTTCGATCAAACTGGGCCGTAGCGGTACGTCCCAGTCGATTGAAAAATGGTCATTTTTTTTTCCTCTGCGTGCGATATCTATGGAACTATAGTATCTGTGACGGCTCGGCCGCCGCCGTCGTTGGCGGTAGTATCGAAAGTGGTGACATCTCGGGGGACCGAGAGAAAAATATTATTTCCATTCCCATAACCAGCCAGCAGAATATTTGAGTCTATCCTTGTATATGTTTTCATATACAAAGCTTCCATATGAAGGTCGATGAATTTGTTTTTGTTTTTTTCTTTATATCAATGCACTTTTATATGGAAAACGGCAATGTCTCAATATTGTGTCTAATAAGGGAATGAATGAAATTTTTGTATGCTTACATCAGCTGTTCAGGATCTTGTACCGATTTTTGTTTTTATTTACATTCATGACTGCTTCTCCTTGTGTACGATCTTTGTATATGAAAAATAGTTGTATTATGTATACGAAGCTACGATGCGATTTTTGTGAAGAAGAAACTTATTGGGATAGTTATACATACGTTTGATTAGTATAGTTATATTTACATATTTTGTCGAGTGGGTATTTTGCTTTTATTTGGCATTCATTTTTTCTGCAATATTTGAAGATTAGATTTGTTTGACCTTCAAAGTTTTTTTTTTTGTAGATAGATATCAATTGGTAGGTGTTTTTTTTCATGATTTATGTGGGTTTGATTTTAAATTCAAATTTTAGATATAAAAGTTAGGTAGGCTAGGCAGGTATTTCATGAAATTCCATAGGGAATTCCTGATAGTATCCGGACAGTGATAATATCCGTACACTTAGCACTTTGTTTGAGATTAGTTGATAGGTATGTAGGTAGGTACAGTATTTATAAATACCTAGGTACATATATAGTTTTAAATAAAAACAAAAATGCATTTTTTAAGTTGGTCCAGATAATTTGAATAATTTGATAATTGAAATTTGCGTCTTTTATTTATGTTCCAATCCTACTTTTATTGTATCATTTTTAATAAATAAGTGTTAACAAAACAAATTAGCGGGCACATTACAGGACATAAAAATTTAGTTTATATTTAGGTAGGTAGGTACCTATGTATAATATGTTGCTTGCTGTTGTAGGTACCTTTAATACAATTTTGTCAGCTCGTCTATTTTAAGAGTGTGACTTTTAGAAAAAAACCAATTGAATGTTTTTTTTTACTTATTAACTATAAGTAAGTATAGTTTCGTAAATATAGTGTAATTTTCCATAGGAAGTTATTGTAATCGGTCCGATTTGTCGAATTGAAAATTCGACAGAAAATATTGTTTTCGATATTCAATAATTTTTTTATAAGAATCCAACATCTTCTTTAATATGGCTTTTATTTATATTACAACAATTCTACATTTTGCTTCATTTTTAACAAATTAATGTGGACAACAAAGCTCGGACCTTATAGAGGGCATAAACAACATATATATAAATATGGTTTGTATTAAGGCAGGCATCTATGTGTTGCTTAAGCCGATAGATTTTTGTATTGCTCCAGAAGGGTACCCCACGTTATTTTGTTTTTAAGTTTTCTCAAGATCAAATCAACTTATTTCAATTGTTTTTTTCTGCACAAGCTCTTATATTGGTTTTATTTTTGGATTTTTTAAATAATAGTACATTTTTTTCAAAATTCGATATATCCAAAACGAGTCATCAGTTTTTTACGAAACTGTACATTAATTAGTTCAAAATAACTGCATACCAAAAATATATATTTTAACTAAAATTGAAAAATTGTATTGTACAAAATTAATTTAAAAAGTAAACTGCTCTAAAGATTTTCAAATAAGAATTTTGAAATATTAAGGTTTTTTGAAAAATCAAATTTTGGAAACAAGTTTTTTTAACAGGTACATTTTTAAATTTGAAAGTACAGGAAATATTTGTCAATTGAACTGATTCGTTCTAAAATTGCCTATACCTCCTACACGAAGAGACATAGACCCCCACTTCGGTAGTCAAAAGTGCACGTATGTACGTATATTTTAAAACAGTAGTAAAACGTTATGTTTACTATTTCAAATTTATAGAAAAATTACTCCTAAGTTAAAAGCTTTGCTCTGGCATACAAAAATTGGATTTGCTAGAATTTAGATATCTTAAGACTGAGACAAAGGCATCAAATTTATGTACATAAGTACAATTACAAAGTGTAATAGGTACTTCTCTAAAACTAAAGATCCAAATAAAATCTTTAACCTTGTTATACCCTTGATCATTCAAAATTGTTGATAGGAAGGTCCTTCTTTTAATAAATACCTACATATATCATAAGAACTTACAGGCAAAAGTATGTTTCAAAATTTGTCCTTGAAACACTTTTTTGACCGGAAGTTATAACTACCTACTTTATAAACTGAAAGATAGGTAGGTATGTTTTAATTTTTTAAAACAAAAAGATTTAAAAGTTCCTCATCCCATTTAAAAAAATTCACTACCATTAAAAAACGTAAAAAAATTAAATATCCATCTTTTCATTATATACCTAAGTTGTTAACAATTTTGTAACCAGCTTTTAAATAATTGTATTAGGTATCAATTAACAAATTTATTTATTTAAAAAAATCATCTTTCTAAGACTTTGAAAATTTAAACTTCTTTGTGCTCGATTTGAAAACAAATTGTAAGAAAGGTTTAGGCGATCAAATTTTTTAAATTTATTAAGCTAGCTATCTATTATTCGATAAGAATACAATACCTACATATTTACTTGTCTACAATAGTTCAAGTTATAATTCCCTAATACAATCCGCAAATCATCAAAAGTATAAAATCCAACAATACAAAATTCCTACACGAAATCGCAATTCACCTGTTTTTTTCTTATAATCTTTGTATATGAAGACTACCATTTTGCGTATGTAACGAAAAATTATAACCAAACCAAAATACAAACACAAAGCATATCCCCTTTATATTGTACGTACTGTTGTCCTTGAAATAAATGTGTTTTCCTTATTCACTCAGACTTTCGTTAATTAACCATAATCTTCCTGTTTTCATCTACATATTTTGCAATATCACATTCGTAAGTCTCCCGGCTGCAAATGGATTTCTCTACTAGACGTTCCACAAAAAATATCTAGATGCCGCCCTATTCGACTTCCATGAGAGTACTATGGTTTTCATATACAAAGGCGGCATGTGGTCGCCCTAAAAGCACAGATAATAATTTTATACAGATGTCTCACCCTTATGGCGAGAAATGATATATGAAACTGAAATCAACCAAAAAAAAGAGCTTTTTCAAAAAGCTTTAACTCGTCTTCTTTCCTATGAATGAAAACTAAGGCAAAGAAAAAACTGAAATCATTTTTGTATGTTCTTTTCCTCTCATAATCCTAATGCACATTGCACAGATACACATAATACACCACGATCATTCTTCACAAACCAAAACTCGTTTTATTTTGGTTTTTTTGTGGTGTGGTTGGTGGTGATGCGTTGAAAACAAGTGCAGGAGAGTTGATCGCTTGTCGACGACGAGAAAAAAAAATATTTACAGCTGTCTTTGGAAATATGTAGAAACAAAGCAAGGGCAAGGTTGTCTTTATGGCTCGAGTTCGTATAATCGGATATGTAAATGCTAGCTGCGTGCATTCATGTGGATTTTTTTTTATAAATTCATCTTTTTCTTCAATTTTCTAAAATCTCCACGAATACATTTTTCAGTTTTATATCTTTTTAAACGTAATGAAGTGTCGTTGACTGGTGTCAATTGGATGATGAGGTACCCATGTACAATGCACAATGTATGTACCTCATTGTACATAATGAGTCAACAATTAAAATAATATTTTTAACTTCCCATAGGAAGTTATTGTAATGGGTCCGATTTGTCAAATTGAAAATTTTGACATTTCTCGACGTTTCAAGGTCCCTAGAGTCGAAATAAAAGATTTTTAGAAAGATGTCTGTGCGTGCTTGTGTACGTACGCTCGTACGTCCGTACGTCCGTATGTCCGTATGTCCGTATGTCCGTATGTCCGAACGTCCGTACGTTCGCGTCGTTTTTTTCGTTGTCCATAGCTCAAGAACCAGAAGAGATATCGACTTCAAATAAATTTTGTTATACAAATAATAAGGCAGAAAGATGCAGAAAGGGCTCTGAAGAAAATTGCGTGGGTGGTTTTTTTACCATAGCAATTTTAAAAAAGGTGAAAATTTTGGTTAAACCTAAATATATCATTCACCAATGACGCTAGAGACTTGAATTAAATTTGTATTATATATTGTAACGTGATACAAAATAATTATATTTCAATAATATAATAATTATATATAAATCAAAAAAACTGAAAAAAAAATTTGTCACCTCGAAAATTTTACGACTAAAATATGATTTCATCTCCAAAACAATTTTGTGCAACGAAGAATAATGTTTTTGACATGTGATAAAATTTTAAGAAAATCTAATTGACAGTTTTTTTTATAAAAAATAAAAATCTAAAAAAAAACATTACTCAAAGTTGGTAAAAATTGAATTTCGACTCAAATATCTTTTCAAAAACTTGAGATTTAGGCTTCAAACTTATTTTATCTTATAAGAAATATTGTTTTCAACATTCAGTACAATTTTGAAAAAAATCGAATTGACAGTTTTTTTACAAAAAATAAAAACTTCAAAGAAAATTTAACAAAAGTTAGTAAAAATTGATTTTCGACTGAAATATCTTTTCAAAAATTTTGGATTATGGCTTCGAACTAATTTTAACTTATAAGAAATATTGTTTTCAACATTCGATAAAATTTTGAGAAAAATCGAATTGACAGTTTTTTTTTACAAAAAATAAAAACCTAAAAAAAAAAACAATACTAAAACTTGGTAAAAATTTACTTTCGACTCAAATAGCTTTCCAAAAATTAAAAATATTGGCTTCAAACTTATTTTATTTCACAGAAAATATTGTTTTCGATATTCAGTAATTTTTTTATAAAAATCCAACAGTCCGTTTTTTCATAAAAAAATAAAATCTACAAAAAATAGTACTCAAATTTGATACATAGACAAACTTTTAAACAAGACAAATCGACAGACGGGATGGGAAGTTATCAGTGTGGGTCAATATCTTCTACCGTTCACGAGATATCGAGAACCGACCATCATTTTTTACCCATGTTGCGTAGGTACTAGATTTTTTTTATGAAAAAATGGATTGTTGGATTCTTATAAAAAAATTATTAAATATCGAAAACAATATTTTCTGTGAGATAAAATTAGTTTGAAGCCAATATTTTTAATTTTTGTAAACATATTTGAGTCGAAAGTAAATGTTTACTAAGTTTTAGTAGATAGAGTAAGTGTTGCAAATATGGCCCACCCTTAAGTTTTTTTTTAATAAAACGACAAATTTAACTCGAATTCATATATATATTTTTTTTTTAGTATTACAAATTATTTTAAGTTCAGTCTTTACAAGTTTAAAACATAAATAGTAAGTTAAAAAAAAGATATTGAGAAAAAATTAAATCAACTTCATTTCGCAATTTTTAAAAAAAGGGTCTTAATATGGCCCACTTGGTTTCAAATATGGACCAGGGTGGGCCATATTTGAAACAATGGTTTTCAAATATGTTATAGCCTAATTGCTGCAAAATTCACATATGAAATATTTATTTTCATTGCCTGAGCAGTTTTCATGGGCCCACATTGTGCATACGACGCACTGCACCCATTCCAAACAAAAACAAAAACAAAAAAAAAACATTAAGGCTCAGTTAAATTCATGTATCAAATATGGCCCACTGGTCCATATTTGATACACCTGGGGTGGGCCATATTATCAACACTGTGATTTTTTCACTTTTTTTAATTTTTATCATACTAAATTAACTTCAATCAAAATTTTAATTTCACATTTCATAACATAAAATATAACCACACATATATTTCGAAAAAACTTTTTCAATTTCAGCAAATTTTAATTTAATAATCCTTAAGTAAACTCACCCAAAAATTACATCAAACACGAACAAAAATTACAACTTGTTATATCTTGCACCGCTGATCAGCTATTGTCACGGGCATACAATGAAGCAAAACCGGTTTGAATGTGTATAATTTGAACTGGCAATTGAGTGCCTACTTTGTTTCATTCAAAAAATATTGCGGTGGGCCATATTACGAACGTGGGCCATATTTGCGACACTTACTCTAATGTTTTTATATTTTGTAAGGAAAATGTTAACTTGATTTTTCTCAAAATTCTTGAGCTATGGACGACGTACATACACAGACATCTTTCTAAAAATCTTTTATTTCGACTCTAGGGACCTTGAAACGTCGAGAAATGTCAAAATTTTCAATTCGACAAATAGGACCCATTACAATAACTTCCTATGGGAAGTTAAAAATAGAAAACACAGAAACCAAGTCATGTGCACATTCACTTGTCCCTACTTGCCCACACAATTTTCATATATCAATACACATTACAAGCAACTTCTTCTATTCTCCTTACCGGACACCTAACAATCTAACATTCACAAAAAAATAAACAAAAATGATCAACTCTTTCTTCTTCTACGCACCAAAACGAGCATAAAAAAACAAGATACAGACATAACCTACATCAACTCCCATATACTTCCTTGTAAAAAATAGGGTTGTTGTTGTTTATATTTGTTTCCAATGGACCGAACTTTGTTTTTGTATTCATTGGCAAACAAAATGACAAAAGAGAAGAGAAAAAAAAAGAAAAAGAAAATATGCAAGGCAAAAAGAGCTTTTTCAGCTTTATTTTTAAAAGCTCTTGTCTGTTAAGGCTTGTCTGTTAAGGGAAAAAAATGTTTCATTTTTTCCTGCAGGGATGAGACATCTGTATAAAATTATTATCTGTGCTAAAAGTTTCTGCTCATGAGAGTACTATGGTTTTTATATACAAAGGTAGAGCTATTTTGTCTTTCATAATTTTCCAACAGAGAGCGCTATAGAAGTATAAAGCTCTGTTTAGATGTTGTATGGTGTGCATAACAATTTATGTAAGCCAAATGTTAAACTGAAATTTTTACAATTTGGAAGATATTGTACCTTATTGTGCAATGTGCATGTCTTAATCAAATAACAATTTTTTCGAACTGACATGTGTTATTAATATAGTTGGGCACAGCGTTACAAAAAGATTTCTTTTTTAGTTTTTCAGCAATTGTTTCGAGCAAAAGCACCCTTTAATGATATATCTCTATAGATTCTCAAAACGTATTGTAACGTGTATACACTCTTTATCTCTTTTAATATCGTGTTATAGTAGAATAAGTAGTAGCAACCGTTTATTTGTAGTAATAAACACTTGTGTAGAACATTTAGAATAAGGGGCAACATCTAGTGATTAAGAGGAGAACTCTCGTTAAGCATCGAGAAACATCTAGTGGCTAAGAGGAGAACTAGCTTCGTTAAGCATCTAGTGATTAATAGGAGAACTCGCTTCGTTAAGCATCGAGAAACATCTAGTTTCTAAGAGGAGAACTCAATTCGAGAACATCCAGCGCATACAAGAACCTCGAAGGGGCAACATCTAGTGATTAAGAAAAGAACTCGCTTCGTTAAGCATCGAGAACAACCTAGTAGTTTCTTGAACCGATTTGAGGTATATAAATAGGCGCTCGGAAGCGATGCGGATTATTATTAGTTGTGTACTTCAATAAAGTAAAGACTGTGTTTAAAAAGTAATAATTGAAAGTAAAGACTGTGTTTGAAAAGTAATAATTGAAAGTGTTCAATAAATGAGTTTGGAACGATTTAAATAAAGTAAAATTGTGTTTTATTTAAAGTGTGAATAAGTTTTAATTTTCGGACCAAGCCGAATATTACAGTATGTATTTCTAGCCAATAAAAAGAAATTTAGAAACCATGTCCTTTCCTCTCTGCATGGTACCTCCTTTTTCTCTTATTTCGATCCGGTAAGCCTTGATCTATTAAGGATTTTTGAGAAAAACAATTTTCTAGTTTTCTGCTTGAATCTAAAGTATTTGGGTATGATGAGTTGTTGTTAAATTCATCATACTTATGCTAAGAATATGCTTATTGCTTCCGCCAAGAAATTGTTCAGCTCTGGAGCATTGCATAACGAATGATATAAACATGGTGTGAATTTATAGATGTAAAGTTAGTATCGTAATCTTAATTTAAAAACGTGAAAAGGCCTTATGTATCGTCCCTCCCCCAAATCTTGAATCATACATGTGTTATGTGTATGTTAATATTTACAATGTTAATATTGTACAAACAACGGCGATAACAAAGTACCCTTTTAAGTTGTACACAATAAAATACTGAAAACCAATCGCCCACATCACCTAAAATGTATATTTACGCGAACATTTTACAAGTGCTCAAAGCCTAAATACTTGAAAGTGTTTCAATAGAATCACTTAAAACACCACCCGCCCATAGTGAACGTGGAGTATAATTGATGATGAAGATTTATTGCATGTTGTTTGTTATGATAAATGAAAGTATAAGTAGGTACATATGTATGTATGTATATCAATTATAATAATGTAGTAAGTTAAGTTCGTGTAGATAGGCAGATAGGGACTTGCTATTAGCAATTCTTAGATTTATAAATAAATTCAAATGCATATATCACAATGTAATTCGATATGATATCGATTTATATGAATGATTGTTAAGGATTTTATTTATTTAATTTCACTGATCGATAAGGTTTACTTATTGGCAATAAAATTGCACTTTTTAATAGGTTTTGATAGCCTTAATTCAAATCCGACTTGATATTTTGATATTTATACTTATTATATATATGTATTTCTTTGGTTCTTATTACTAACTACCAAAAATCAAAAAATGCTGACAAAAATGGCAGTTCACATTCAATACTTTCTGAAAACGATTCTGGGAAGAATAGGATTACGAAAATTAAAATCAAAACGAACTTCCTCATCGAATGCGAAAAATTTGTTTGAACAAAATTTTTATTTGATTTTTTTTAAACGAATTTAAGAAAAATGTTTGTTTACAATTCAATGTTTCATTTTGTTGAGAAAATGTGTCTTTGATATTTTCATAAAAATTTCAAATTTAGAAAAAAAATTTCCTTTATATTTTCATGAAAATAATAAAAAAAGCTTGCGCTCAAAACTTGGAACAATTTTCCTTATTTTTTTTTTTCATTTCATTTACTTAGAAAAATGTGTGTTGATAAAATCTTTGTTTTCACTGTCAGTCAGTCTTCTTTTCCACTTATACATTTTCTTTTCAAGAAAATTATTATCATTGCATTTAACCCATTTCGCAATAGTTTTATCGAACTTTGCTTTAATTCACTGATTTTCATTCATTCATTTTTCCTTCGATTTTTTTTGAATCCACATAGGAAAATTTTTATTGAACATTTTTTTCTTTGATATTTTCATGAAAATAATAACCCACTTTTTTCGATTACTCTATCTCATTTTTATTAAAATCTCGAGCTCACATTTTTTTTCGATTGCAAAACTTGCCATATATGTAGAACCTATATGTATGTCGCAACTAAAAACAACTCATTCTTAAAATTCAACAAAGTTTTGAACGAAATCAGGGAACATGAGAAATTTTATTAATGAGGGAAAGTTTTCAATAATATCAAAATTCGTGGTCAATTTCTTCTTCAATTTTTTTAAACTTAAAATAACAAATTTTTTGGTCAAAAATGGAAAATTCGATTTTTTTCAAAAACGGACCGATAGTTTTTTTAAATTTTATCTAAATTTGTTTTTCTTAATTTGGCTTCTTTCAATAGAAAAAAATATTTTTCTGTTGCTCCAGAACCGATGTGTTGTTTTTAAGTTTTCTCATGAGCTATTCAATTTATACTAACTCAATAATGTTTGATGATAAAAAATTGTCAATTTTTGATTTTTAAGAAATTATTCAACATTTTTTTAAATTCGATATCTTGAAAATGGGTCATATTTTTTTTACGAAATTGGAATGTAAGACGTATTTTAATAAGCTCTAAATAACCGCGTACCAAAAATTGATTTAAAAAAACCGCTCTAACGATTTTTCCAAATTTAAGTTTTTTTAAGAAGTCAAACGAACGTGTACATTTTTGAAAACAAACATTTTTGCAGGTACATTTTTAAATCCTAAAATACTGGAAATATTTTTAAACAGACTCTTTGGATGCATGAGCAAGTTCGTGCAACCCAGTCGTGCATTTTATTTAGTTTTAGGAGTGTTGGACAAACAATTTTTTGATTGATAGTTTGGAAAAGTACACATTGAGTGCCAAATCTTAGCTCTGATGCTGATTTGTTTTTAAAAATTGAGAGAAAGCACAATGTTTTGGTGTTGAACTATTTAGGCAATTTTACAGAACCTTTATGCGTCAAAACTTTTCTGGGATTTATGAAATTCCAAATAAAAAGAAGTGTTTGGTCTTATTGCCCAATAAAATAACACCAAAATATTAAAATTGTCATATTGCTCAAAAATGGCTTTATTGTCCAAAAACTTTTTTTCAGAAGAAAATGCCATAATGTTCAAAATCAATATCATATTGCCAAAGTCAACTTTAAAGTATTATTCTAACAAATTCTTGTTTATTTTAGGCACTACTACATTTTGAGTTTAAAATGTTATGGAAAATAAAGTGCACGACTGGGTCGCACGAACTTGCTCCTGTATGCAAAGAGTCTGTTTAAAAAAGTATCTATATAATATTTAAAAATATACCTGTAAAATAAGTTTGTCTTCAAAGATATATATGCCATTTGATTTGTCGAAAAAACCTCCATTTTTCAATTACATTTAATACAGTTAAAATAATTTAAAAAAAAACTAATTTAAGATTCAAAATTTTACCTGAAAAATAAGTTTGTCTTCAAAAATTTAAATGCCATTTTATACATCAAAAAATCCTTGATTTTTCAATTTTTTTTTTTGAAAATCGTTAGAGCGGTTTTTTTTTAAATTAATTTTTTATATATAAAATTTTTCAATTTTGTTTTAAAAATATTTTTGGTATGCAGTTGTTTAGTGATAGTAAATATACGCTCTATATTTCAATTTCGTAAAAAAATGTTAACCCGTTTTTGAGATATAGAATTTTGAAAAAAAAAATTTCAATATTTTTTTAAAAATCCAAACAATAAAAAAGTGCACTTTTGTTAATCAAATATTGTTAAGGCAATATAAGAGCTCGTTCAGAAAAAAAATTATTGAAATCGGTTCAAAAGTTGCTGAGAAAATTAAAAAACAAAAAAACGGTTCTATGAGCGGTACCTTTCCTGAGCAATACAAAAATATGTTTTTCTTATTAAAAGAAACCAAGTTAAAAAATAAAATTTTAGAGAAAATTTAAAAAAAATCTATCGGTTTGTTTTTAAAAAAATTCGAATTTTCGTTTTTTGACCAAAAAAATTGTATGGGGGCCACTGTTAGTTTTGATCTTAAAAAAAAAATGAAAAAAACGCCTAACGCAAATCTGCTCAAAACCTTAACTTCCAAGTTTGAACTCAATCGACCCAATGGTTTAGGCTGTAGGAGCGTGGACAGACAGACAAAATTGACCGGACGGAATCGCGGGACCCACTTTTTTCGACTTCTCTACCATCGTAATATCATGTTTGATCAAAATCTCGAGTTCGAAATTTTGCACGAATGCAAAACTTGCCATATAGTTCCTATATGTCGCAAGTAAAAAATCTCAGATCGGCCAAAAATTGGGAACGTCAATAAAGCGTAGCAAATATGTGTGGCTTTATTTCACTTTCAGAATTAAAAGCATAGTTTATAAGCGTCTCAGAGCCAAACTACCCAAAACCTTTTGAGCGTTATAACATTTTTAAATGTGAGCGTTATGACATTGAAAGTTGGTTTGGGTGATATGACATTTTATTTGGGCCTTATGACGTTTTCTTACTGATTTTTTTTACGACGTTTCTCTTTTTGGGTTTTAAGTCATTTTATTTTATTTATTTATTCTTACTCGTCGCAATCCCCAAAATAAATGTCACAAAGCCAAACCCCTATGTCATAAAGCCCAAATTAAAAATTAAAAATTCTTTTCGGCAAAATGGCAACTAAAAATTTTTGCGGTATTTTATATAAAATTTATTTAGAAGTTATCTTTGAGAATTGAAGAACTCATAAGTAGTCTAGACTTAGGTCAAAACGCAGTTAGTTTAGCTCAGACTCCACTTTTTTGTTCTGTTCTCTTAGGACTCAAACAATTCTCCAGGGGCTTCAAAAAACGTAAGACGAAGGTAGACTTCTTAATGTATTCACGAAAATTTCTTTCAACTTCTCCGGAAAGTTAGACAAGAAAAATCTCCTTTTATATCAAATCACAAGTAAAGTCTATTTGTATCAAAATATAAGCTGAAAATATTTTGTATTCAACTGAAACCTTAACTTCATAGGGTAGGGACATATTCATAGATGTTTGCTAAACTCTTGCTTAGTTGTTACTAAGGAAGTCCAGAGTTTAGGCTATTTATAAATAAATTTAAACCTAAGTTTAGGGCTAAACCTATGGTTTAACTATAAACATAGGAAATGCTGTGTTTAAGTAGTTATTATCACAACCAAATGTCATATTTGATTTTTGTTTGTGAATTTAAAAGCTGAAAAAGTAAATGATATCAAATAAATTTTACGTAAACTTGCTGTCCAGAAAAAAGTCGATTGATACCGCAATTGAAGAAGATATGGCCATCTTAGAGGAGTTTGAGTTATTTGGTGATCTGCAAAATATGCCACCAAGAAAAAGAAAAATATACAAACCACGGTTCAATCCAAAAAATCTGCTTCAAAAAATATGAAGCAGTATATAACTATGTATATGCATAAATCCCTTATTTGTATTAAAGCTGATCTTCATGGTATTTCGCAACCAAAGGTTAGCAGAATAATCACCAAAATTGCAAGAACACTGGCACAACAATTGCCAAACTTTGTAAAATTCCCATCAACAAGTCAGGAACTTCAGAAGACAAAATCAGATTTTTTCCAAATAGCTGCATTTCCGGGAGTGGTTTGAACTATAGATTGCACACACGTACGCATAAGGTGTCCGGCTTAGATCGTTGGGGAAGTTTCTGCAGGACATTTCCTGGGTATCCCTTGTCTTATGTTTTATTTACTCCAGTCAGAAATCCGCAGACTCCAGAGGAAGAAAAATATAACAAATGCCACATCGCGACCACAAATAAAATAGAGTGTTTAAACGTACAAATCAAATCAAATCTAAATTTCGTTTTTTTTTTTTTTTAGAGACTCAGAGTTGATTTAGATACTGCCAAAAATGTAGTTGTGGCAGTATTAGTGTTGCACAACATAGGAAAAGAAAGAAAGTTGTCATGTGAGTATATACATAAGTACATATCACTTTTGATTCAACTTATTTAAACTAAAACGAGAAAGTAAGATGTTGTGTGTTATGTTTCATTACAAGTCTCCTAAGTGTTTCTGAAAATCATTTTCATATCAAACAAAGATTTCAAAACGTTTTTACATAATTGTTTTGAAGCAAATTTTATAATTTCAGTTCTAAATGAGTCCGATGAAATGGCCAATTATTTAGAAGAAGCAATAATGTCTAATATAGAAGAAAGTCCTATTTCTCAAAGAAGACCTGTAGCTGCAAGAATTTTCCGACAGAACTTTATCAATAATCATTTCACTTAAGAGAAAATGCAAACTTTCGTTTTATAATGCACTTAATAAATTAAGTATTTAATTATTTATTATTAACGTAAAATTATTTAATAAAAACTAATTTATTTAAATAAAAAACAAAAATATCTTATTCTAAAAAACAAAAAAACATTGGTTAGACAAAAACAAAAACATGTACAAGTTTTTGGTAGGAACAACAATAAAAGAATGAAGTGAAATTAGTAGAAATAAATAAATGTATGTAAGTTAAGTTAGTTAAAAAAAAAGTTAAAATTACAAGTTAAAAAAAAAATAAAGATATATACATGTACATATGCATGTACTTAAATTGTTTCCTTTTCCTTTTTTAACAAAAGACGCTGCCTTTCAAGAATTGTATTCTTTATTTCCAGTTCTTTCTCATAAAGAATTTTTTTCGTAGCTCATTTGTTTTCTTACTTGTACTATTTTAAGCTAGTGTAGCTGTTCTTTTTGGCAATTTTCGCTACAAATTTGCTTGCTTCGTTGGAAAAGAACATTGACTGCTGGCCTTTTAAAGTTTTTTCGGAATGCTGTTTTTTGGCAATCGCCTAAGTTGGTCAATCGGAGTAGAATCGTTGGGAACATCAAGGGGCTTTTCTTTCATAGATGCCGAATAGCGGTCTTCGTCTATAGGGGTTGGTTCATTTTCTATAGACATCACACTTTCATCTAGAAATTCGATCTCCTCCTTAAAATCTTCCCTTATCATGTCTTGCACGATTAAATCGTCCTCGGGTGGTTCCGGAACTTCAATTACATTCCCAATGGCTTTCAGAGCTTTCTTCATTACAGCATTACTTCTTCTGGCTGCAACTTTCATCCGATGCCACTGCTCCTTCAATTTTTGTAATGGTCTATTATAACCAGCGGCCCTCATATTGATGTCGATATCGGACCAAGATGCTTTTTTTTTCGTTATCATCTTAATATCATTTCTTTTATCGTCGACAATGTTGTGCCGGCGAATCAGCTCCCGCAAAAGTTCCTTCTCTGACTACGACCAGTTTTCCTGCCGTTCGCGTTTTATATTTTCCTTGTTGTTCATCTAAAATATTATAGAACGTTGTTAGTTGTTAGTTTTTTTTTTTTATTTTTTATTAAATAGTTTTGTTATGCTTACTTTTTTCGACAACCAATTCGAAGAATGAAAGCACAAAATAACAAGTTTGAAAATATAACAGTATTTTTTTGATTTAACCTGTCATTTGAAGGGGAGAGTACGATAACTTTGGCGACAAAGTTTAATGACGGATTTGTATAGAACAGTTAAAAACACGCATTTTTTACTATGGGAGGGGGGGTCTATCTCCCCCCGTTTAGGCGGTAGGGGCAATTTAAAAAAATATGTACATTAAATGGAAACAAAATAATTAAAAAATAACGGTAACACTTACAATTAAGTACTATACCTTACATTTTTGTCTATTAGCTTGTTTTTAAATCAAGTCAAAACTATGCGTAGTTTTTGAAAAAAAAATTTTTAAACTAAAAATGTATGCAAAAAAAATTTAAAAAAAAAGGTTTAAAGTGTAGTTTTTCAAAACTTTCAAATTATCTACTGTTTTTTTTTTATTATTCATTGCTCTTATTTGTTTTTGATCAAAAACTGAAAACTAGATGACTTTATGTATTCTAGTTCTTGAGAAAATTGAAAATTACCAAAAAAAATATTTAATTAAATTACTTTTTCCTTGCTTAAGTATCAACGTAGTCTTATTTTGAAAGTAATAATCGAATAAGGATTAAGATACACCTAGGGTAAATTAATTTTTCTTAAATCCAGCTTATTTAAATGCAAAAGAAACTTTGCATGCACCCCATCTTGCACCCACCGAACCTTGCCCCCTCTCCACCTTGCACGCACTCCAACTTGCACCCACCCCGAATCCTTTAGTGTTCCCAAGCAGATCCCACTGTTGCGTACACCCAAACTCGCACCTACCATTGTTACAATCAAAATAAGACCACTCAAGCAAAAAATAAAAATATAAAATTGAAATAGTAGTTGTGGTTATTTTCAATTTTCTCAAAAACTAAAAGAAATAAAATCATCTAGTTTTCAGTTTTTGATCAAAAACAAATAAGAGCAATAAATTCTGAAATAATAACAATGGTAGATAATCTTGAAGTATTGAAAAATTACACTTTAAACCTTGTTTTTAACTTTTTTTATCAAATTTTGAGTTTAAAATTAAATTTTTCAAAAACTACGCATAGTTTTCTAGTTTTCATTGAATTAAAAACTGGCTTATAAAACAGAATGTTGGCTTTAAAAAAATGTATAAAACTTAATTGTAAGTATCACCGTTATTTTTTAATTATTTTTTTCCATTTTAAATAATAATTTTTTTAAATTGCCCCTACCGCCTAAACGCGGGGAGATAAACCCCCCCTCTCATAGTAAAAAATGCTTGTATTAAGCCCCTCTACCAAAAACCGTTATTATATCTTGGCGCCAAAGTTATCGTACTCGTGCCCATTTGAAGTATAATTGTAGTAGAACACAACCTTAAACTTGGGTTTTACTAAACACAGCAGGGAAATCGACTATGAATAAGAGCTGTGATTATTCAATCAACAAGCCTTAAACTATAGATCAAGAAATCACGACTTTAGTAATTTTCTATGAATACGCTCCATACTCTTTAATTTATTTAATGATTCGAATAAAAAGATCCTTGGTTAAATTCGTAAATAATTAATTACATTTTCATTTCAAAAAATCAAGCTTTAAAATGTTCAAACCTTAAGTGCTACTTTCTTATTTTGTGGTAAAGCTAAAGTTGTTTCTTTTTTTTTTAACAAAAATAGGATTCGATTAAATATGTTTACTAGCTTACTGGTTCGGTACTCCCTCAATCAAACTTTGTGTTGTAGTGAAGTTATCAAAATCAATCACGTGTCTTAAACTTTCTGTAGATCGTATCACTCTTTCTTGCGTTGCAAAACTTGATCAAGAATTGTCACATTTTAATATTGTTTATCTTTAAACCGCGACAAGTCCAACGTTCAGCTTGCCTATGTCTAAGCGGATCGCTTCGCATGACCCCATCTGCGGCACTGGATACCCTACTCTCCCTAACACCTCTTGATATACTCAGCAAACAAATAGCTGCAAGCTCTGCTATTCACCTCAAAGTGGGTTAAGAACAACATTGGCCACTCCGTAATTCTTTGGTATTTAGAATCAATTCCAAAGCACACAGACTACATTATCCTCCAACTGCAATTCGACTGAAACTTCCAGATTTCTATACCTTATAGATCTTTCTGAAAGGATAGGGCGTTCCTGAAAAACGAGGCAATCCACTTTTACACAGATGGATAGAAACAAATGAAGGGGTTGGTGGAGCTGTGCATTCTGAACGACTGGAATTAAGTCTCTCATTCCGCCTTCCCAATCATTGTAGCTTGTTCCAGGTGGAACTTTTGGCGATAAAAGAAGTCTTGTTCTGGCTTTAAGAAAATGTCATATAAACATCTGATAGTATTTTCTCAGACAGTCAGCCCGCTATCAAGTCTCTGTCTCTTAGGGTCCGGCCACGCAATGAGCGACGAGCGACTGAGCGACCGAGCGACGAGTCGCTGAGTGACCAATCTGAGCGATGGGTGGCCATTTACTAAACGACACGTCGCTGAGCGATTAGTTGGAAAAAATAGACCTGTAATAAGATCGAGGTTCCGTAGATTTGGTGTACACCCCATAAATCGTGAAAGGGAAAATTATGGTGAATTTCATCATTTATTTCTGAATCTTCGCAGATTTCCAGATCGATTTTGCAATATTGTCGTATGTCAGTACCATCTTTTGGACAAAAAACACTATTTGTAATTAAAGATTAAATAAATAAAAACTTAACAAAACAATTACAAATTTGTCCAACTTTTTCCCACTCTTTATCGGTGACACTTTTATATTCCCATAGAAAGTTATTGTAATCGGTCCGATTTGTCGCATTAAAAATGTTGTTATTTCTCGACGTTTCAAGGTCCCTAGAGTCTAAATAAAAGATTTTAAGAGAGATGTCTGTGTGTGTACGCACGTTTGTACGTCCGTACTTTCGCGACGTTTTTTTCGTCGTCCATAGCTCAAGAAATAGTAGAGATATCGACTTCAAATAAATTTTGTTATACAGATAATAATGCAGAAAGGGCTCTCAAAAAAATTGCGTTTGTGGTTTTCTTACCATAGCAATTTAAAAAAAAAGGTGAACATTTTGGTTAACCCTTGAAATCAATTTTGTATTATTTATTGTAACGTGATACCAAACAAATAAATTTTTGGAAAATATTTCAATAAACGGTTTTTTTTAAATCAAAAAAAAACTGAAAAAAATTTGTGTAAAAATAAAAATATGTAAAAATTTTAAGAACAAAAAATGATTTTATCTCCAAAACAATTTTGTATAAGGGTCCGGCCACGCAATGAGCGACGAGTGACTGAGCGACCGAGCGACGAGTCGCTGAGCGACGCAAACAAATTAGAACACATGAGATCGTATGGAGGCGGCCACATAAACCCTAAGCGACTGAGCGATTTATTAAGCGACAGAGCGACGTCGCTCTGTAATCAAATCTGTTTTAATTTTTCAATCGATCGCTGAGCGACGTAGAAAAAAGATGTGTACAATAAACACTGAAAGTTTAATTTCAGCTGTCCAAAAGCTGTTCGATTTTTCTCAAAATTTTACCAGATGTTGAAAACGTTATTCTTCGTTATACAAAATTGTTTTGGAGATAAAATCATTTTTTGTTCGTAAAATTTTCGAGGTGACACATTTAAAAAAAAAATCATTTAGTGAAATATTTTCCAAAAATTTATTTGTTTGGTATCACGTTACAATAAATAATACAAAATTGATTTCAAGGGTTAACCAAAATGTTCACCTTTTTTTTTAAATTGCTATGGTAAGAAAACCACCCACGCAATTTTCTTGAGAGCTCTTTCTGCATTATTATCTGTATAACAAAATTTTATTTGAAGTCGATATCTCTACTATTTCTTGAGCTATTGACGACGAAAAAAACGTCGCGAACGTACGGACGTACAAACGTACGTACACACACAGACATCTCTCTTAAAATCTTTAGGGACCTTGAAACGTCCAGAAATAACAAAATTTGTATTCGACAAATCGGACCGATTACAATAACTTTCTATGGGAATATAAAAATGTCACCGATAAATTTGTAATTGTTTTGTTAAGTTTTTATTTATTTAATTTTTAATTACAAATAGTGTTTTTTTGTTCAAAAGATGGTACTGACATACGACAATATTGCAAAATCGATCTGGAAATCTGCGGAGATTCAGAAATAAATGATGAAATTCACCATAATTTTCCCTTTCACGATTTATGGGGTGTACACCAAATATACGGAACCTCGATCTTATTACAGATCTATTTTTTTCAACTAATCGCTCAGCGACGTGTCGTTTAGTAAATGGCCACCCATCGCTCAGATTGGTCGCTCAGCGACTCGTCGCTCGGTCGCTCAGTCGCTCGTCGCTCATTGCGTGGCCGGACCCTTAAGCTCTATAACAGTCCATAACTGCCGATCATCTTTAATGGATCATAAAGATATTCCAGGAAATTGTAAGGCAGATGAACTCGCCTGAAATGGTACAGTACAACCCATTCTCAAGGTGCTCAAGGTGCTTGCTATCTCCAAGCAGATCGCGTATAAGCTCGATAATAGGGATCATAACCGGGCACTGTCTAATAGGAAAACAAGCCACTCGGCTAGGCGTACTCTGAAATGACTTTTGCAGGAGTAGATGAGGAAGAGGAGGAAACAGTTCTTCACCACCTCAGTACATGCCCTGCTCTAGGTCCAAAACGAAAGACTTAACTAGGAGATTTTTCTATAACGATCTTAATCATATTAACATAATCAGTCTTTCACGTTTCGTAAGGGACTCAAATTGGTTTCATTGAGTTTAGACAAAAGCCTCAAGATTTATGTGGTATCACAATGGGCCATTAAAGTGGCCTAAGTGTGTCCTACTTCCATCCCAGTTTGTTAATTTTTTATTTAATCCTCCAATAAGCCTCAAATCCGGTTATAACTGGATTTTTCAACACTCAATCAAGTATTTATTGTCAAATTATTTTCTTAAGTATTTTTTTTTTTTGAAAATTGAATGAACATTTACGGAAGGTATTGCAATAAATGTATGTACATATCTAAGATCCAGTAATTCCAAAGAAAGTTGTACATTTCCAATGTAGCTTAACAAATAAAAATTACAAGTGTATGGTGGTTTTCATAAAAATTATCTTTATTTGCATATTTATTTAATCATATATTCAAATTAAACGAACTTTTGTTATTTTTTCTGAATAAAAATAAAATTCAATCAAACAGGATACAAAAATAAAACCAACAAATCAATTTCCTAAATAGAAACCAAGAAATATTTAACTGAATATTATAATTACAGAAAAAATTATGTAGTATTATTTAAAACTTGAATCAAACATTAAAAAAAAAACATCTTCCAAACATATATTTAAAAAATAAAAAATACTAGTTAACATTTACAACCCTGTGAACATACCATGACAGATAGACATTGTTTTTTATTTTCTATATTTATTTATATTAAAAGAATTCGTTATATTTTGTTTTTATTTAAAATGTTTATATTGATTTTTATTCTTTAAAAAAATTCATTAAATTTCGCTTAGGTTGAAAGTTTTTGTATTTTCTTTTTTCTTTTTGTTGATATTTTTAATTTATTTTAAGCAAAAAACAGATTGAAAAATTTACGAATGAAAATATCTTAGCCACTTTTTATTTATTTGAAGTTAGGTTATGATGAAATTTATAACAAATTATGTATTTTTTAGGTTCATTATTAATTTATTTAATATATCTTTATCTTTATTTAAATATTTATTATATTAACCTATACCGATAACGAAGAAAAGAATAAAGAATCGATAATAATATTTTTTTTGTTTTTATTTATGAATTTTTTTTATGAAATACAATTTAATTTCACGTCACGATTATTTTTTTTTGGTATGGAACAATTTATTTTTATATAGGTATACATTGACAATCAATAAAAATTCAAACACTTTTTTTTACTGAAAATTTAATCATATTTATGTATATGCAAAAAATATTGTGAAGGTATATTATTAGCTTTTTTTGTTTTTCTTTATGTTTAAGTTAAATTTTATTAATTTATAGATAAATAGAGAAATGGTACTTTGACATCTTTTATTTGCCTCCTTGTGTGTAAAATGAAAACAATATAAGAGATATATTTTAGTTTGATTTTTTTTTGGATTTTTATTTGTTTAAATACATTGTAGTGACTTTTTCATTAAGCGTCTAAGGTAGTTGTAAGTTAATGTTTATTTATATATATTACGTTTTAAAGTTTTGAATGATTTTTCAGTATTAAACTTTGTTATTAGATAATTTGTCAAAAACAATGAATATATTAAATTTTTATAACTAAAAACAATAAATTTGGTTGTTGTTGTTAAGGTATAAGAATTTATCTATTCAACGTGTTTAATTTTTTTTTAATTTATTTTATTTTCCTCATATATATCTATTTACCTATACATAATATATATTTATACATGTATGTATTTATAGTAGAAATAGACCCTACGTGTTTTTGTTTTATTAAACTGGAGTGATTTCTATATTTAATTTTTCTTGAATGACAATGAAAGTTAAAATTGTGTATAATGAGGAAAGGTAAATTATGTGATGATAAAATTTTAGTAAAAGCTTTTTTTTTATTCAAAGAAATACGAAAATTGTACTATTATATTCTTTCTGCTTTTTTTCGTTTTTGTTTTTTTTTACTAAGATTAGATTTTTGTTTCCTTTTTTAGTACAAATAAATTCAAATACAATGAGTTATCCTAGAGTGAAGAAGATACTTTTCGACACATTTATTTTTGTTGATTTATGAAATCGAAAGTAGTTGCACCACTTATCTTTCCTGATGCACTCCGATGAAAATGAACATTTTGCCATTTACTGTCACGTTTGTGCCACACGCGTGTCTCTTCAGACTGGTGTGTATGGGCATGGCCTTGTCTGTAATTAAAATATAAAAATAAGAGATATGGAATTAGGAACTGAAGCCATATGAGTACCTAAAAAGATATAATATAAAAATAAACTGAATGCGTTTAGAACTCTTATCCTAATCTTGTATGTTACATGACAACAATTGCCTTCTTGAAAAGTTACTACACGTGAGTATTTACCTTTTTGTTCCAATTTGAAGAACGGGTAATGAAAGTACAATAAAAAAAAAAAAACGTTGATGGATTTAAGAAGATTGGGTTCCTTCAGAAAATTTGTGGAAAATTCTCATTCTAAGAAAATCAAGTATAATAAGGATTACCTTTCGAAAATTCTAAGTAACTGAGCCCAAGACCGACCCTGAGCACAAGTCAAGGTCGTAGGAGTCAAAGATTATTTTGTTTAAATTTTCGTAGAAATTTCCTTGAATTCAAAACTTATCGTATTACGTTAATGGATATGACCTGCTTAATGTTTGTAATTATTTATTTTTTATATCTGAAAATAAATGATGCATTTTACTGCTTTAAGCATTGTTGCTAAAAGTACTACTTTTAACTGACGACTGGACCAAAACCATAATATGAATAAGAAATCCAGCCCTATTTCAATCGCTCAGCACAAATTCATCAACTTTTGACCAATTAAAAATCCAGGAGGGTCAAATGAGTCATAAAGCTTTTACAGTTAAGTTGAATAAGTACCTAAAGATTTCACCTGAAGGTTTGTTAGTAATTTAACGATATTCACTAAAAAGCGGTTTGCTGTCAAAAACAACTAAAATCTTTGTTTGCACACAATTTGGAATTTAGAAAAACTTTAGTAATGCTTTAAATTATTTTCATAAGATGTTTTTTTGATAGAAGGAGAAAATATTTAGGTTAAGGAAGAAAACTTGAATAAGAGATCGCCAACTTGATATTAAAGGGCCTTTAAATTCATAAAAGTCGTTTTCAATTCCATCTTATTTTTTCAACGCACATAAATAATGTAAGACTTTCGTAAAGTGTTTTTTTCTTTAAAAATTGATTTTCTATTAAATACAAAAACTTTAAGGATCTTAAAAAATTAAAGAAATCTACTTTTTGAAGTGAATTTGCTTTGGATGCTCTAGAACTGATACTTAAACACTAATTTCAAGAATATATGTGTCCAAAAACAGCAAAAGTGACACTTTCGCTAAACGAATGGCTAATTGAAAAACAAAATGGACATTTCATATCTATTAATTTAATATACAAGCTTTGAATATCTCGAGAAGTGAAGTGAAAAGATTCTGCAACGCGTAATTTGCAAGCGCTTCACTAAAGTTTCTTCCCAACTTATTTGTTTACCTTAATTTATTTTTTATAATCGGGCTGTCGTAAATAAAATTTCATATTTTAATGTCAATGAATTCCATGTGTTAAATTCGACACTACTCAAGTTCCTTATTTTCGAAAATGGGTACAAGTCCAAAATCACCCATGTAAAATAATTAAATATTTACTTACTTGTCAATGTACTGCGTCAGCCGTACATATGCAATACACGCTGCGTCTTCTCCCAACAAATGAACGTGTGGGTTGAGAATAGTTGTATTAATAGCCTTGCAGTTTTTACCGAGGACTAAAGAGAAAAGAGAATCATGTTATTTATTAAATATAAAACAAAGTTATTAAAATAATAAATAATTTAAAATATTTGAACCAGATTTTAGCAGAAAAATCATCTACACCGTAATAATAAATCTGAACTTCTGTTGTAAATTTTGATTGATAGTTTCATTCAATATTCAATGTGTGAATGTTGAATTTCCAAAACTAATCAATATTGATCTCATTAGCAAATCGAATACATTGAATTTTATAATTTACGGGAAAAAGTTACCGTTTTCGAAGTAAAATTTATGAAAATCGATCCCTTCGACTAGATTTCCCAAAGCTTCTGGCTCAAACGCTGTCAAATGGGGGTCACAAATTTTTCTAAAATAATTAAATAAACAGTAGTTTTTAACAATTTGTATACTATTTTTTTTTGTTGGTTTGCAATTACAAAACTTGTTATCAAAAACTTACGTATAGCTATCAAAATCACCACTGTTAATAGCTTCGATCAGTTGCTCCGTGATTTTAATAATCTCTTGTCGGCGTGCTAATTTTAATTTTTTAGATTTATTTCAATTTCAATTAAAGATGAAACAAGTTGAATGCGGCGAAAGCACAAAAAAGTGAAAGAAAAAAACATGAATATGTGAAAATAGTAGTTTTATAAAAATACATAAAACAAATTAAATTTACAAATTTCTCTAGTTAGGTATCTATTTATTTGTTTTTGAAAGTTAAAATTGCAATGTTTTAAATGTTTTCTAAAGCGAACACAGAAAATAAGTGAATACTTTCATTATTTTTGCTCTGTTACCACATCTTTTAAATTATATTCATTATGTTCAAATCATGTGAGTTTGTTTTTTTTTAATTTAAAATTATTTCTGCTTAACATAAACCGATACATTTTAAAAACGAAGAACGATCGAGTTGATAATTATATAATAATTGATCTGTATCATGTAGCTAATAGGAAAAGAGTGACTTTTTTTAAATACTGCACTTAGGTTCTTATTTTTATTAAAATGTTCGATTGTATGGTCAAAGAAAGATTTGTTTGTATTTACATGTTATTAAATTGTGTTCATACTTAGTTAATTAATAAAAACAAAATTAACCATAACTAAGCTATAACGATTAATGTAACTAATCATTAATCATTTACTTTGTTATTTGTTCTTTTTTCACTTTTTATTTTAAACCCAAATCAAGTTAACGTAAACCGAATATGAAACAAACTAATAAATATGTTTCATAGATTTAAATAAGCAATGAGAATACAAACAATTTACCGCATAACTTTTATTTTATTACGTAAAGGTAAGCACTTGTGGGACCATCCAAAAACTTTAAAATTAAAAAAAAAGTTTCCTCTACATTGAAATTTATTTAAAACAATTATTTAAAAAAAGAATGGAAAATGACAAACATTACATAAACATATAGATTATAAAATCACACACACACACACAAATAAAAATGGCAATCTATTTATACGCATTTCTAAATATTCATTATTTTTTTTTTTCGTTTAATAAACAGCAAAATTATTCAGACTAGATACAAAATTGCTTCACTTATTTCTTGAAAACAATTGAGAAGCGTAGGAAAAAAATTACATTTACACTTAATAATTTTTTTCAGAAAGTAAGAAAAACGAAATTCGGATATTTGTATTTCGGTAATTAAAAAAAAAACTGTTAAATTGTTTTATTAAATTTTTATTTAGATACAATCAGGACTGGCCTGAACTGTCTATAACTTCTTTGTTGTTTTATAGATTCACATTAGAATGTACATAAGCACTACGAGTAAAAATTCCTATATTAAGGACTGATTCCTTAAGAGCTTCCTACATTATGAGAATATTATTGTTCAACAAAACCTCTTATGATAATTATTCTTGATTTAGATCTGTCAAAACACAAATTTCCCCTCTTGGGGCATAACATATTGATTTATTTTTGATTTAAGATCAAATCTATAGATCTGGATTTTTTTTGAAGATTTACCCCCCTTTTCACCAATACTAATATAATTTTCAAAAAACATTAAGCTAGGAATTTGGCTAGGAATTTTTGAAATCTGAATTTAGCCATGGAAAACCCCAAGATGTACATAGGACCAAATTATTTAATAATGACATATTTTGATTCGCTATAAATGCTTCATAATGGAATGAAAATGTCACCTTTTGTCCCTGAAGTGACTTTTTGAATAAAAATTGCATTAGTTATTTTAGTTTCGATTTTATTATTTTTTAACTTGAAAATTGATAGAATTCATGTGGTTCAGAGGTATATATTATACGCAAAAAAAAAACAGAGATTGGGAATGTCATTCTTTGTTGCAAGCTCCTCAATTTTTAAATTTGCATTAAAAATTCACCTGGCAACACCAAAAAAATAAAGAGCACACACTTTGTTAAAAAGTAAAGTTATAAATAGTTGTTAACTCACTTTAAACATTCTGACTAGCCATTGAGAGCAAATTTATAAACTTTTAAAAAATAGAGCTAACATATCTCTCATATGTATTTAATTTTTTTCAAAATATATTTTATTAAAAATATTTTGTACAATATATATAATATGTCTTTTAGATGTGTTCTTTGTTTTAAAGACAAGTTAAAATGTGATCTAAGAGCTTATTTGTCAGTTACAATTTACTAGTTAGACGTAAAAAACTGTTAACTTTGTTATTTGTCATGTCATCCTTAGGTCTGTTAGTTTTTGAACAACTGCTATCTATTGTTGTTACGTAAACAAAATTGTTAAAGTAACATTGTTAAGAATTGTTATAAATATAAATTGTTGTCTCTCGATTTGTCTTGCTAAAACTTTAACAAAATATTCATAACAATAGTTTGTGTGAGATAAATTACTTATCAATTTTTAGCAATTGTGTACTTTTTTGTAAATTTCAATATTTATAAAAAAAAAATGATTTTAGGCTTTTTATAAAAAAAAACAAGGAATTAGTTTGAAGCCAATAGTTTTTATTTTTGAAAAGATATTTGATCGAAAATCAATTTAGTTTTAGAAATGTTTTTTACGTTTTTATTTTTTGTAAAAAACTGTGAATTCGATTTTTCTCAAAATTTTACCAGATGTCAAAAACGTTAGTCATCGTTGCATTACATTATTTGGAAATTCGAGGTGACAATTATTTTTGTTTAAGTTTTTTTGACTTATAAAAAACCGTTATTTGAATTTTTTATTTTTTTATTACAGTAAATCCCGGAAAAATATCTATTCTGTCTAAGGTAATTATAAAACCTGTCTGTGATGAAGGAAATATTATTTTGATTGAATAAGAAGAATGAGAATAAACAGGTAAATTTTGAATGAAATAATATATTCCTCTATTTTACTTTCATTCCTGCACTGAGTTAATATTTGTATCAATATGGTAGTAGGTAACTTTTTTTTTAATAAATCTGTATTTAGGTTGTTAGAAACAAAAGTAAAAGCGGGTTTCTAATTAAGTTGACTCACGAAAAAGTACCCACGAAAATATTTTTCACTTTCATACGTATTTGAAAAAAAAAAAATACTGCATGCGCTTTAAATTTTGTATATTATTTCTTCTAATTTGAAATACAATTTAACGAGCATGGTTTGTTTACAATTCTTAACTTAATTTTCATTTGCTCGAGAAGATATACAGATCTATGTACAACCTTAATCTCAAAGTTTTGCTCAAAACTTTGCTGTTTTCAATACTTACAGGTTAAATTTAAACTAAATTTATTTTAGGGTGAAATTTATTACATTTTCTAGGACAACATTCGTCCAGGGTAGCTATTAAACATGGAAGTAGGAAAGAACAAATCAATATGAACACTGTCCTTCTCTATTCCAATAATTTAAATCTGACTTATAAATATTATAAAATAGAATAATTTCTTTTTTTCTCGTCTATAATTCTTTAAATTAAAATTTGTCTGAAACCCGAAAATGTATGTAGTAATGCATTTTTAGAAAGGTGGCATAAAAAAGTGCACATAGAAATTATAAATGTTGCTTGTTTTTTTATATATTAAAAATGAATTGATGCAGAAAGAGGAATGTTCAAAGCATATTTTATATTAATATATATTAAATGTGCATTTAAATAATTACATAATTCATACTTTAGCATACGAAAACCAAACCATTACTTTTGAATTATGTTTTTTATTTCTAATTTAATAACTATACAGTGCTGTTCGAATATTTTGTACCAAAAAAAAAACAAAAGTAGCCCGAAAGTTCATTTAAACATTAATTTTATATGCTTTAATGCGTCTATTTTGGTATAGGGTAAACAATAATAAATTAAATATATTTTCATACTTATATATGAGTTTACTTAGGTTATATAATTTGTTTTAAAAGCCTATATAAATTGAAAATGATATTAAACTGAGATTGTATTTTAAATATCACAGTAAATTAAACATAATTGATTATGCCAAGGCATAAACCATTGCAATCATTCTCACGCTTAAATAAAGGGTGTTTTTTTGTCTGAGTTAAAGTACTTTGAATTGGAATAAAGCAGACATATTTTTTTAAAATTGACATGAAATTTAAGTCATTCGAAAGATAATATATTTCGATAATGTTATAAGCCAGATTATAACAGCCACGGCTTTTCTAACGTTTGTGGCCATATATCGGCAATAACGTGGCGAATGGTGTCCTCCAAGTGGTCAAACATTTCGAACTTATCGGCGTAGACTTAACGACTTCACATATGGCCACAGAAAATAGTTAAGCGGCTTTAAATCGCATGTCTTGGAGGTCAATTCACGGGTCTAAAACGTGTAAAACTATGCGGTTTCCAAACATTTCGTTCAATTTAAAAATTCTGGCAAATCTTGCGGCACCGTTTTGTAGAGACCACAACTCCTTCACATCATGTTTTTTCAATTCATGAAAGAAAAAGTCAGTAGTCAAGGCATGGCTCTATAGTGGTCACCATTCACTGTAATGTTGTGGCCAGTAAATTTTAAAAAATAATTTTCACGAATTCGACCCTAGCACTATCTGATCACAATCCTTCTCACGCCCTTGCTCTCAGGATCATATTTTTGTTTCTATTTCTATTAGTGTTAAGAAGCTACAATAACGTAGTGTTAAAAATAAAAACTTTAGAAAATAAGACACAATACATAATCAGATTTCTGAATCAAATAATATTGCTTTTAAACACAATACAAAATTATGCCTTATGTACATCAATATTTCGACAGAAAATGAAGTATCGCATGTTATTTACAAAACATTGTAGTAAAACTAATTGTGATGAAATGTAAATGAACAATAAGATATAATTTTATAAATATTCGTATTTAGAGTGAAAATCTCATGTAGTTATGCTTTAATTATTATTTATGTGCAAATATTCAATTAAAGTGAGTGTTAAAAAAAAAAATTGATAAACATAAAAAGTGGCTTAGCTATTTCTTTTTTTAAATAATAAAATGTTTATTTTTATATAGGTTCAATAATAATAATGTAGATATGTATAAATATAATTTAATTATTATTCTCAAAAAATAATACATACCTGAGCATTGAGAATTTGTTGAGAGCTGTTGGCAAGCTTTAGCTGGGCATACAATCCTTATCTCTAATTTGTTTGTTTTTATTTATTTTTGTTTTTGTATATGGAGAAGGACACGTTATATAATTCGCATCAAATATGTTAAAATTGTATTGAAGGTTGTTTTTTCAAGGTGTTTTATATTTTTTTCACAAAAATGTAGGTATTATTTAATATAATTTTATTTTTTATTTGTTTGATTTGGTATGCGATTCGGGAGGATAACAACATACAAAAAATAAAATAGTTTGATTATAAATATGTTATATTTTTTTTCTTTCAAATAAAAACAAACTAATAAAATGAATAAGGTTTTATAAAAAAAAGTTGCTAATAACAGTTTATATTTGACAAAAATTTTAACTTGTTCTTTCACTTACATATATTTTTTTAAGTATAGAATTTGTGTACATAGTGTGATTTAATTTAATTTGAAAGCGCTCATGATCGCTTCATTTAGCAATTAATGAAACAAAAATCAAAAAACAAATAGTTTTTATTTTTTATAAAAGCATTAAATGGAACTAAAATTTAAGGCAATTTTAATTATTATTCCTTCATTTTGAACTACTTAGGGTTTGCGAATGCTTTCATTTTCATTAATATATAAATTCTATGTATAGGTTAGGTACCTACAATAATTGGAAAGGATGTTTTTATCTTAAAATTATTCGTACAGCGGTGTAGTAGTGAATTAGTCTAAATTTTAAGGATTGAGTTCTTCACCTCCTGATTCGATTTAATTAAGGATTTTTTTTGGAAAAACTGTTAATGCCTGACAGAGCAGATATTTTAACAATGTGCATTTTATTCTGAAATTCATGATACCAAAATCAATATAATTTTATTTTGCTTACAGACGTCTGTATTTTTTTTTTTTTATTAATAATGAGTGCAAGTTTTGGGCACGTACAAACAATTGCATTTTTAGATCGCATGTATTCGGTAAGCTAGCTATAAATTATTGCAATAAAAGCTTTGCTCAATTCAATGCTAACGAAAATTTGTCCAGTTTATTTACATAGAAATAATTAACTATAATTAAATATTAAAACATATTTAACGGACATCGCCAATGCATGATGTAGTACATACAAAACAGTAAAATATTGAACGGATACAATTTCAAATACTCGAATCATATTGGGGGGAAAGGGGTCCGCTACTTTGTGAAAATTATTTGTTTGGAATATTGTTATAAGTAGTACCCGTAGCGTGATGGTTAGTGCGTATGGGACCAGTAAGTTAGTTGTAAGTTATGGTTAATTAGGCTAGTTTTATGAATTTTTGTCTAGCTTTAAGATAGATTTAAGATTGAATTAATAAAAATGAATTTGAAAAAAAAAAAAAAAAGTGCGTTGGACTGTCATGCCAGGGGTCTTGGGTTCAATCCCTGCCTGTGCCACCTAACTTTTTTCACGGGTACTGCCTCTTGCGAGGAATTGACAAATCCTCCAAGAGTAATTCTTGTCATGAAAAGTGCTTTCTCAAATTAGCCGTTCGGATTCGGCACATAAACTGTAGGTCCCTTCCATCTCTGACAACATTACTCGCACACAGGGATGGTTGAGAGTTTCAAGTCACTAGGCCCTGGTTCTTCATGGACTGTTGCGCCACCTAATTTATTTATTTATTTATTGTTATAAGATCCTAGCATATAGAAAAAAATTATATTGTAGTGATCATCAGTGTGTATTTTTGTCCGTATAAAGGATGTATACAAATAATGTATATATGTATATTATACGTATGTACATTTATAAAACCTTATATTATTGTTTTATTTACAAGTTATTTGACTCATATTAGTTACTTTAAAAAAAAAGTTTAAACGAAGAAGATATACAACTAATGACAAGGAATTTATAAGATTTAAAGTTTAAGGTACAAAGTAAATAATGTTGAGTAAGTTTATATAGATATCTGATGATCCGCAAAATAATATTAGGAAAATATATAGATTTTTTTTACCTCAGTTTGCAAACTTAATTCCTAAAAATTGAAAATGAAAATCTATTTCACATTAGGAAAGAAGTAAAATGTGTATTTTTTATAAATTGCTTTGCAGAAACTACCGTTTTTTTCCTTCTTTATAAATAACTCAAATAGTAAAATTTTAAGAAAAAAAAAGTAACATTAAAATTAGTAATATGTTAAAATTTTATAGGGGATGTAAAGAGGAAATGGCGTACTCAAAAATTAGATTCTGCTGAATAGAATTTTTGGGACCCTAAGAATTATTTCCACAAAGTTGTAAAAAAAGGTGTTGGCTTTTTCGGAATGTCCAATATAAGAAAAATGTCCAGACATAACATGTCTTCGTTTCGGCAAACATTCTCTAGGCCACATTAAGCTCAACCAAAAAAATTCGTCGTTGCTATACACGTCCCCATCCACAACCGCTTCAATGTGTAATGTATTAGTGAAAAACGTCACGAAACGAAACCTCGAATACTTAATGCTTGTGAATGCCTTTGGATTCATAACAACAACAGCGCCAACGTCAAATAGAAGTTAGCAAATTTCATATAATTGATATCCCTTATTATTCCTAGTTTATTAATTAATGCTCTTAATCTAATTATGTTCTGATTTTTCTTTTTGCCTCATTGCTTAGTAAATCAATGTATCGTTGTAGATGAACCATAATATAAACATAACATTTAAATCACCCTTTTGATATTATTTTTCTAAATTTCTTTTAATCTATGTGATCAAGAAGGTGTCTATTTAAAGACTATGAACTCAAGATATTGGACATGCTTAGAGGATCTAAGAACTACTTTTTATCATTTTTTTCATCTCCGTGCACAGTTTGAGTTTTTGCAAATGCCAATTCCTAAAGAGGCCAATAAACATTAAACTTTTAGGGATCGGTATTACAATTTGTTTTGTATTCAAAATAAATGCAATTTAAAAAAAAAAGTCTTTGAAAAAATGATTATAAAACATGACAAATATGAATACAACTTGTATTCACGAAAGCATGTCTTGTCTAGATTATCATTTCTATGAATAATGTTGAATCTGAATTTGGTAGATTGATTATCGTTTATATGTTTAAGCTCGCCTCTTCATAAAGCCTAAATCACTATGCTACGTTGTTTTCAATGTTGGCTAAGAATGTTTTTTTTATAAATGTAAGGCCTTGCTTATTTATTTTGTTGTTATTTTATTTAATTTCTTTTTATCTCTTTTATAGACTCACAATTGAAATAAAACTCACCGTCAGTTTTGTATCCAGGATCGTCAGAAGTCTCATTGTCGAAATCCAGCGCACGATAGCCTAGCACGCAAACATAGCAACAATGCCAGGTCTATAATTTGAATTTAATCCGCAGTTGTGTTTTTGTTTTAAAATGCTTTTTTTGTCTTTCATTTGTTGTTCAATTTAAGGTTTGATTTTTGTATTTAAATTAAGTGTACCATGTTATAACAAACATTTACAAAGCACTCTATTTGAATTTTTGTACAAAGAATTCTATGTTTATAGTGACAGACAGAACAATAGGATCACAAGTTAAGAAAACTCAGATCACTTCTTTAGGTATGTCGAAAAATACATTAAAAAAAAAAAAAAACTTGAAAGAATGGAACAAAGCGATAGAAGCACTTTAAATAAAGGTTTCCAATTTTATATTTCTTATCCTATTTCTATGTCATAGTGGAGCCTTCAGTTTGTATCCAGGTTTTGACCGTCCTAGTTTACATGCATATCTGTTATTATATTCACGACAAATTCCCAAAGCTTATCGTTGGGAAAAATGGTAAGGTGTCTATTAGATCAAGTTATATATGTTTTGAACACCTAGGCTATATATAAAAATTTCTTTTAAAACAAATATGTATTTTCCAAAGATTCAATATAGTTCTGAAAGTTTAAGAACAAAAATTAGTATTTTAATCGTTCAAGTCAATACCTAGAAAAATACTTTGGGTAATAAATACTAACCATATCTTTAACATTTATGGGCGGAACTTAGCAAATTGGTAACTTAATAGTGAATTGGTAACTTTTTTGTTAGTGTTTCCATTTTTTCAAATTATTCTTACAATTATATAATGAAAAATTATATTTTTAATTACTTAACAAGTTGAGTTACTACTGGTATATTTTCGTTTGACATAAGGTTGCGGTACGAATAGTCGTAGGGTTCTCACGAAATTTTCTTAAACTCTTCGCTTAGTTGGTAATTTCTTTTTTTTATGGTATTACAATATTTAGTAATCCTTTTGTATAATATTTATATTAATATACATTTATGTGGTATTTCATTACTTAATGACTAATTATATACGAATTAAAAAAGCGTTTGCTTTAAAACGTTCATTTTAATTAAATTTAGGTATTTTTTTTACTTAAACTATAGGCAACGAATATCAACAAAAAAAAAATATTAAAACGTCGACAGACTTTTTTCATAATAACAGAAAAAAAATAACAACAAATATAAGATAATATAGCCATAAAGAAATAAAATCAAATATTGTTTGTCTTTTTATTTCTCATGTATTTCCGTTCGTTCTTAGGAAAATACAATACAATATTATGTCAAACATTTTTAATATAATATACAAAATTAGAACAACAACAAAAATGCATTTTATAACCGTTATTTTTCTGTGTGATGTGCTTTCGTAAAACAACATGAAAGTAGAAAAAAGTCTGTAAACAAAAAAGTAGAAAAAACGAACAATGAAAATTTAATACGAAAATATTGGTTTAAAAAAATCCTTATATGCTACCATTTGAATCTAAATCGTTAAAAGTATTTAGTACATCTGAAGAGTTTGTGCTTAAGCCGATATTTAAAAAAACGCTTTTTGACAATCTTTTCTAGAATGAAACATTGCACCTCCACTTTCTCTCTTAAATTTCTTTCGAAAATGGCGACGAACAATGGTCAATAACATTCAAATTGGGATACTTACCACCTTAGTTTATATAAGTTTTAGAGAGATAAATGAAATCTCGACTAGTCGACATGAAGGTTTCCTTTTATTGGAAGCCGAATAAACTAAAAAGGGGCATCCCGATTCCACGGACAATCAAATATAAGAGGAACAGTATATTCAGAATATTCATTTTGAATCAATTTAACTATTGTGTAGTTAAGTGCACGTGAATTTAAACAATTATCCGAGAAATAAATAGTAATAGTAATAAAAATAATAAATAATTACATGAAATATTCCACATAAATTCTGGGTAATAAGAAAGAATTCACTAGTTTTCAAACTTTTAACAAAAAAAAAAAAAAAAACAATATTTACTAATCCGTTTTCAAAAATTAAGAACTAATAATTAACAACTTATTTGCCTTACTCCTTTGAATTTCTTATTACAATATGACATTGAAATATGAAATTATTACCTCCCTTTTAAACCTAAAAAAGAGAATAAGTAGTTTTTTTTTCTCAAAAAATAAGTTTCATGATTTAGAAAACCAGTAATTTGTTAACAAGCAGTTAGCTTGAAGCAAAAATGTTTGGGATCTTTATTTAATCCCAAGATTCGGCAACTAAAATTGTGTATACAAAAATTCTAAAATTTAAAAATTCAGTATTTCCAAACGCGGTTACCAAATTGACACACTTACTCCTAAACAAAGTTTTAAAATCTACCAAATTTAATACGAAAATAATGGTTCGGTTCGCGGATCTTCGCAGTTTTCGAGCCTAAAAATCCAACTCGTTCAAGTATTGAAGACGAACGACCATCAAGCTCGTTGCACGTTCGATGAATGGGCCAAAAATGAGATGGCCACTAATTTCGATGAAGCTCATTTTAGTTTGAATGGACGAACAGTTTTTTTGTTGGAGGGAGATCCACAGGACATTGTTGACACGCCCGCCGTTACATCTTTAAAAAGACACTGTTTGGTATGCTTTTTGAGCAAAAGGAATCATTGGTCCACATTTCTTCAAAATGAAGCCGCCCATAATGTAACATGATGGGGAACGCTATTAAACAATAATTAACCTCTTTTTCGTGCTTGTTGACGTGGACGACCTTTGATTCCAACAAGACAGCGTTAAATGTCATACAGCCAACGAATTAATCAATTTATTGAAGGAAACTTTTATTGAGTGCATTATTGTGGGGATATGTGAAGTCGCTTGTATACGCAGATACACCCGCGACGATTAATGCCTTAGAAGAGGAAAATAAAAATATAATGGCAAACCCTAAATCTAAGTTCTTAGTCATAACATTAAATTATATGCGTTTCTTCTTAAAAACCACACGTCTAAAAAACAAACATTTTGTATTGTTCTATAAAAGGCAACAAAATATTAAATTTTAAATGTTGAAAGCTTAATAAGAACACTAATTCTTTACAATTTGGTGCGGGGAGCGTCTATAAAGCTTCAAAAATGTTAACAAAAAAACATGGAAATAACCGAGCGCTATTGCTATTATGTATTCCTAATGTATTATTAATACTAGTGGTTTATTAATCTGATAGTTTGCTAATAATCTGACGATAATTCGGACAATTTAATAATAATTGACAATTTAAAAGAAAAGAAAACTATTTTGTTGATTTTGTTTTAATCGGTTCTGTGAGTAAAAGCGATACTTTTAAATTTGAAAGACTGAAATTTCGTTTTAAGCTCAAATCTGGACTGCCTCAAAATAATGAATAGCGAACGCAAAAACATTTTGAGGGTAAACGGATATGGATATGAATTGCCATGTTGTAAAGTTGTAAAGCTACAATTGAGTATAAAAATTAAAATTTTAAATTAAAAATTGATCAAAAATTACTTTTAGTTGGATCGTCTATTTCATGAGTTTGAATAATTTAATTTGAAAGGACTGTTGCTGAATTCCAGCAAAATAAACCCAAGGCAAAAAATGCGCACCTTATAAAAAGTTTTGTTTACACTACAAAAATCGTAAGCAATGCTTGGTGGAAAGCTATCTTAAAATGACCGCAACAAATGAAGAATTTAAAACGATATAAATGTTTACGGTATCTAGAGTACACATACAGGTTATTATAAAACATTACTACTAAAACTAATTAATTGGATCAATTTTATTTTCAAAAGTGCTTTTGTATAAATTAAGCAAAAGCACAAGTTGCAAGAATGTGATTTTACCGACCCTAAATTTAAAACAAAAACAACTACTTTAGATAATCGTTCTTATCGGCTGGCTTCACACGTCACCTATTTGTATGTGGGTTGTTTGTACTTGTCCTTAAGGGCATCAGGTGAACATCAATCTAAGGTCTTGACTTCTTGGATTTGCTTCTTAAGATTCGATACCTAACACAATTACATATTATGAATTTTTCCTTACTCTTAAGATGATCTCATTTTTTGTTATTTTGACTGATGTAATAATATTGAGCTAATTTGCTTCTTAAAATATTACAGTTTTGTTTTGCATCAAATTTAATAAAATTGTTAATTTTTATAAATCTCAGTGCTGTTCTAGATTTTCAAGTTTCCTGCATTAAAGAGTTTTACTTTAAAAAAAAAAAAATAACGTTTTTACGTGCAAATAGTGCAACTTGTTTCGAGAACTAAAAAAATATTCAAAAATAAATCTAAAAAATCCGGTTGACAAAAATATCTAGCCTAGTTCAACGTGTCTAAGTTAACCGTTTTCTATATTTCGCAGGGCTTATATAACTTTATAGTTTTAAAAATTGAATGAAAATTAATTTAATAAATAATAAATATGAGCCCATTTTTTTCCCGAGTGAAATTATTCAAAATTAATTATATTTATGTCTCAAGCTTTCTGTATTAAGTCTCAGTTTTTTGTATACTTTCATAAAGTTAGCAGATCTCTTTTTTTCAATAACTATTCTTTAGTATGCAAACACTTGGCAATGACAAAATTGCCAAGCTATTTTAACCAAACAATTACCGCTCCAATTAATGACGGTTATAATTTTAAGAAAAGATTTTTTTAAAATCATCCAAAGACAAACAATATTGCTTTATTGTCCAAGCACCAAGTCAATAGGCGTGTTTATAGGCCAAGTTTATGGGTAAAAAAAAGTTGGAATATTTAGAAAAATTTCTTTCCGAGATTCCTTTAGTTTTTAATGTAATGACCTCAACATATCTTCTTCACGGATATGATGAAGCTTTCAAAACCGTGTCTGAAATCCAAAGAACTGAAGAGAACAGAGACGTACTCAGGACAGCGCAAATAGATCCAGAAGAAGCCATCTTTGACGATGACTTTTATATAATTGAAGATCCGAAGGAAAAAGTGGAGGCGGTGGGAGCTGCTTTCCAGCAAGTGTACAAGGTGAATGTTAGCATTCGCCCCAACCACGACCTGGAAAATAGAGCCCTAGTTAATCACTTTTAACTTTCAAATGATATGACACAATGGCGATCTGAGAACCGCGGTTTCATGCGGTTCAATGACGATTCCTTGGCAAATGTCATAATCGCCGAGCAAACGGGAGCAAGTCTCTTGTTAGTGACGAAGGTTGAGCTTCAGCTCATCTTCAATTCAGTAAAAAATAAAAACGGAAAGGACAACTCCAACCCGTCAAATCTTCGGTCGATAAGTCTTCGAAAAGATCATCAATAGGGCTCTGACTAAGTGGGCTGCGGACAACAAAATAATTCCGGATAAACAGTTCGGGTTCAAGGCGGGTCATGACACAATTCATGCTGCGTCTAAACTCGTTTCTGATATCCAATGGAATAAATCAAAACAACAATGCACAGATGTTCTGTTCTGGTTGATTTGGAAAAGGCCTTTGATACCGTATGGTTAGAGGGTCTTTACCTAAAACTGAGCAGGCTTGGCATAAGCAAGCCATTGTTGTATATACTTTATGATATGCTTAACGGTAGAAAGTTTGTTGTCAAAAGTGGCAACGTAACTTCTACCACAACATTCTTAATTAAAAATGGTCTTCAACAGGGAGCAGTGAATTCGTGAAATTCTCTTCAGCATTTACACCAGCGATCTGATAGGTAGTCTTACAAAGGCAAATGCGTACGCCGACGATCTAATTGCGTACAGAACGACCCGAAATGCTTAGGTTATTAGAATTCTCTTGCAGCGTGATTTCGACAAAATTTAGCGATATTGCGACGACATATAAATGCTGCTCTGACCAGGGCCAAAGGAGCCTTCGCTCTGACGAAACGGCTGTTTTACAGCAGTCGGCTTGACCCCAGAGTGAAGGTAATTTGCTACATGGCCCTCATACGGCCGATGATCGTTTATGGTTGTCCTGTGTGGTTCAACGTTGCCCCTTCTCAGATGGAGAAGTTTCGGGTGTTCGAGCGGCAGTGTTTACGACGCTGTACCGGCTTATATCGAACAGCCGAATCTTCTTACGTGCAATATTATTCCAACGAGGTCCTATACAACGGGGCTCGAATCAACAGAATTGACAATTTCGTGATAAAACTCGTTCGAGGTCACATGTCTTCGACCAACAATTTAATTTTCGGGGCGTTCTATCCGAACGACGAGTATTTTGAAAGTGCACGCTCAAGCGGCTTCATTCCACCAGAAGCATTCCTCTTCTTAGATAAATGCTGTCTGATACAGGATAGATTGGCAATTCCGCTAATGTACCACGTCAGACGACGTACCGTGGATAGGTGACTCCTGTACAATCGGGACGTCATGGCACAAGGCGGAGCAGAGCTCCTTCGGTTCAGTAGGGCTGTGTCCGAACGGGACCAAACTGATAGGGTGAAGCAGGAGAACCAGTTTTGGTGGCTTCAATCGGCACTTGATAGTGGGTAGTCGGTTCTAAGCCTTGGCCGGCTTACATACTTGTTTTATAGTTAAAGGGTTTAGTTTTAAGTAGAATAGGCATGGTGGCACAGAAAAAAAATACACAAAAAAAAACAAACAAAAATATATTAAAAAAAAATTAAATAAAAAAACATGGAATAAGAAAAAAAAAAAAAAAAAAAGAACAACAAAATATGAAAACAAAAAATGTTAGATTTGCTGCTGTGGTTGTTCTAGTTTTAAGTAGTTTATAGGTAGAATAGGTAGTTTAAGTTTGTTTAAGTTTTATATTAAGGACCTTATTTTAAGTAGTTTTAAGTAAAAGTAAAAAAGGATATTGATATTAGTTTTTTTTTTAATTTTCTAATGAATACAAAAATTAATAAAATTGAATTGAAGTTAAATAGATCTTAGGGCCGAAAGGCATACGAATTAAGTATTATTGTTTAACTTAGAGTGTCCGTATGGGACCAGTAAGTTAAATGTAATTTTTGGATAATTAGGCTAGTTTTATGAATTTTTGTCTAGCTTTGAGAGAGTCTTAAGAATGAATTTATAAAAATGAATTTGGAAAAAAAAAAAGTTTTCAAAACCTTTTTTCTGAAATCTTAAAAATAAAGTTTGGTCCTACCAGAGCCATCGGAATTAATCTTTTTTTCGTCTGAAAACTCTTATAGCCTAATTTCACGTTGTTCATCAAGTAGCGGTTTTCCTTAATTTTAATTCGTTTAAAATGGCTCGAATTTTTAATAACTCTCAACTTCCGTTTACGCCAATTTTTTAACTTTTTGCTTTATTTTTGCCACAGAATCAGAAGAATCTGATGCACTCCTTAAGACCTTCTTTCATGATTTTTTTATACGGATCTTTGTTTTTATTTAGGTAAGAATAAAAGCCTTCAAAATTCGGTCTATTTTATCAGATACTGAAAGTGAAGTTAGGTCTTGGTCGGTCTCTAAGCAGATCTTAAAATGTTCTTAAAATTTTGGGTCAGGAATCAAATAGAATCTTAATAAACGATCATAAAAAATGACGCCAACTCAACAAAAAAAATCCCAGTTTTATTAGGTTACTTTTTTTTAAATTCTTTTCCTAACATCGAGAGTAGTTATGCCACAATAACTCTCAACATTTGAAAAAAAAAATATACAAACAATTTTCAAAAATCATTTATATGATCACAAACATTATTTTTTCTTATCACGAGAAACTTTTTTTTTTTTATCCTGGTTCCTCAAATAAAACCTACAAATAGAGTACTTCCAACGCCAATTTCACACATTTACATTTTTCTTGAAATTAATTTTTAAAAGGTTTATGTTTCCATGAGATGGGCTGCGTTGTCACCTCATACGAAAGAAAGAAATAAGACACGTGATAAATATTCCAAAAAACGTCTAAAGTCGTATAAATAGAACCCACTTAAAAAGTACTTTTTGTTCATCTTATTACAAAAAGTGTGCTGTTCTTGAATATATTGCTCACAATTTTTCCAAGATTCAAAAATTTTCAAATAAGGTGCTTTGTAAATGTCCTATCATCTAGAGAGTATTTTCAATTCAGTTTTGAAATTGACTATTTTCTTTCTTATAAGAAGTTTGCACAAAGAAAATCAGTTATCAGTTATAGAAAAAGAAGTGCTAGAAACCTGTGCTATATGTTTTCCTTTTATGTTTCAAATAAATAATAAAAACACTTGAAAAAAAGTATTAAGACATTTTTCTAGAGGAAGTTTGGGGGGATAAAGATCAACAAACATTTTTGTATTTTGTTGTTTTTATTTAATCTTTTTTTTTTGTATCGCTTAAGTTTATAAGATTTAAACTGAAAATGTATGGTTCCATTTAAGTTTTATTTTCTGCTCCTTTTTTTAATATTGTTTTTCGAGTTAGATTTTTTGTTAGCATTAATTTCATTTTATAAAAAAAATCAATCATAATTCAATAATTAATTAGTTTGATCAAATTAAAAAAAAAAGAATATATAAACTACTAGCATGTGAGTGTTAATCGTGCTTAATTATTATAAGTAAGAATATTCAAGGACCGAAATATTTTTATTTTTTTATTAATTCAAAAATCGAACAAATAATAAAATGGAAAGCAGTAACTTTCAATTTGGTTTTGTTTTCTTTTTTCACATAATTTTAAAATCAATTTTGAACCAAATACCTTCATACATTAGAACGAATTTATTGATTAAAACAAATGTATGTGTTTATATATTTGTTCGCATTTTTAGAATATTATTGTTCGATTTTCAATATTAAAATTTACCTTCGGGCTCTTTAGATATTACAGTTGTGCTGCGATCAACACCTCCTTTTTTATCTTCTACAAAAAGAAAATAAAATTAAATAAAATATGTCCAAGGGCAAACAAATCGCTACATTTTTAGTAGATTTTAAGATTCTTTTATTTTGCTTTAATTAACTTTAATTTGTTTTCCCTTTGTATTTGTATTTTTTTTCTAAATATGTAGTTGTGTTATTTAAAATTTATTATTTTTATTTAAATAGAAAAAAGCATTTTAAAAAATTTAAATGAAGGAAACAATTAATTCAAAGTTTGATATATATATAAAGATATGAGTATTTCATGTTTTATCTTTAAAGAATAGATTTGAAAAAAAAATCAAGCTCCTTAAGTTAAGAACAGTAAATTCATAATATATATGGAAAAGTAAGGAAAGTGATATCTATAAAAATAAGTTTCAAAAGCGTCACTGAGTTTTAAAAATTAATTGTAGTTGAAAAAATTAAATATCCAAAAATACAACTTATAGGAAATTCATTCGATAGAATAGAAAGGATTAAGTTTTCAAGAAATAAACTATAAAGATAAGCACTGAATCAATCGCCAAAAATAGGAATAGTTTTTTTGGCCATGGAAGTTAAAATTTTAAATGTATTTATTTATATTACGTCTACTTAAATACATATGAAAAGTTAAGGTGATTTTTCGTTGTCGAGTTGTATTTTTGTACATTGTCAGTTGTCAAAAACAAGTGTTTTGACCCAACAACGGCTGCAACGCAATCTGTGAAGTTGGTTCTTTTGGGTAAAACCCAACCTCACAATGATTTTAGTTGCATTTTGAAAACGTTATAGTAAAACTCGTTAAGCACCTGTAATAGACTCTACTTCTTCAAACACGTTGCTAATCATTGTAGCCGCCACTTTCTTAACTGTCCACACCTAATGACTTTTGTTTAATTATGTCAATCAAATGATTACACTAATAGAGATGGCATAAACCAACTCCAGGAACCAGATAAAAAACAACAAAATATTACTTTTACTGTGATTTGCTTTCCTGGATTTAAAGTCTCTTAGTTATTTATAACACTGAACAAAAACAAAAACGAAATTTTTAACAACCATGGAAAAAAAATTATTAAATTCAGTCCACCATTTATTTTATGACTATATTTGGGTATGCACCTGCAAGTATTTTGCATTATAGTAAAGTTTTTATTTTGAGTCAGTTTAAACATTGGTGAAATATATTTTAAAAAAAGAACACAAAAAGACAAATTCAATATACTCTGTAGCTTCATTACACACATTTAAGTTGATGACATAAATATAGCAAATCCAAAAGTACGATGACAACAAAACAGAAAATTAAATTAAAATAATCTGAAAAAACAGTCTTCAGAAATTTACCTGCACTTTTGCTTAACTTTTGCTTACTTAAAGAAATCACAAAAGGATTCAAAAATACAAGGAAGGGTTTTTAATCAAACTGAATTTCAAACTCGAAGGAAGAAAAAAAATAATGTTAAGTCAAATATTTAGAATGATAACAACATACCAGGAAAATAAGTTAAAAAAATGAAGTTAAAAACGTAATTCGAAACAAAAATTACATTCACATGAAATCACAGGAAATGCCTGCTGAGTACAAAAATAACATACATTCCTAGAAGGGAGGAAAACAAAACTAAATTTTGAAGTGTAGAAATAGACATAAGATACACTACTCGTAGATAGAAAGACAAACTAAGAACGAAAATATGAAAAAAAAATAATTGTATCAAAATTTAAATACAAAAAAATTGAGAAATTAAAATTGCGTTTCATTTTTCGTCACTTTTTCTGTTTATACTTATATTATCTAATCATAATAAAACGTTTAATATATACATAAGCAATTTACTTATGCATGTATTGACTTTCTATTGAGCCACTGAATATAAAATATATAAACATATTTTGGAACATCATGTTTTTAAACGGGTATTGGTATTATTGGGTTTAATTTATTTAGGCATTAGAATATAATAATTCTATTACTTATATTATCAGTCTATTTTAATTGATTTCGTATGTTTTTTTAAATGATTTTTATAATTTTTTAATTACCTTTGACATCATCATCCTCTAGAGTTGTGCTTGATGAATCGGTTGATTCTTTGACTTGAGATCCTTCGCCTTTTTTGGTAATCATACTTCTGCCTTTTTTTGGAAATCATATTAAAAATAATATTATTTAAAAATGGCAATAGAAATGAAGAATCTTAAAAAATATTTTAAATAATAAATAACGATATTATGGTTGGATCACAGGTTTTTTGTATTTAAAGGGCTATATGATATTTAAGGTGTGCTTTTGTTTTTTTTTTGCTCGGAAAAGTTTGTACATAAGGAAATTTATTTATTACAATAACAACTTTTATTTATAGAGAATAGGACATAGTTGTCTTCATCGAAAGGTATATAAGGTGATGTCAAATGATAGATACAGGAAAGATGATGTATGTACGATGTCCGACTCAATAATTTTTATAAACATAATTTTTGTAACCATCTTAACGTCTTTTTTATTCCAGCAGAAGTTCAAAATTAAAGTATGTAAATCTCGTTTCAAACTCTTCTATTTTTTATTTTCCAAACACTAGCACTGTGAAATTTTAAGGTAACAAAGTAAAACATTAGAAACGTTTACTATTTTGGTGAGTTTATCTCTCTGTAAATTAATTAGCACATTTTTTGGGAAATTTTTTACGCAAATTGGTTAAAATTACCCAAGTATTTTGCTGCCTTAAATAATGAAGTGAACAGTTTCATATTGGTACGGGGGATAGCGAAAGATTGGATGAAATCATTTTTAAAAAGCTGACATTTTGAACACGATTGTTGAGTCCTACGAAAAACGAAGATGCAAGTCTATCAACCAGCCTGCCTTTTAAAAACTAGTCGAAATTGATCGAATCGTTGGAAAAACAAGTATAATTGTCAATTCCAAAAAAGCTGAAAAATTTTATATTCAAAAAGTGAAGTCTACCACTACCGGCCAGCTTTCCGTGCTAAAGGTAGACATAATTAAATGCAAACGAATCACGTCAATATCAGTTTTCTTGTAAAATTTAAATATTATTGAAAAGTACAGATTTCATATTTGATTCATTTCTAACCATCATAAAAACGTACAAAAGATCTAAATGAATATTTAAGATTAAGGTCTCTATAGAAGGAAATCTATAATTTAATGTTTAAATATCATCATTAAAAATGCAAAAGTTGATGATAAGTTGTTTTGTTGAACTTTTTATTTTCAATCAGCAAAAGTGTTTGTATCTAGCATTTACGTGATTGCAGAGGCGGTAGACATAGGATCGTAAGGTTTTCAAGGTAGACTATACAATTTTGGTTATCGTTTCAAAACATCTATGAACATGCCAAACTTAGGCTTTGTATGAATTGACAATTATTCTTTTTTCCTTAACATGTTGGCCAATTTTTTACTAATTTTCGTAGGAATTCCTTTGAAATCAAAACTTATCGTTTTGCTTTATTTAATGAAAATGACCCCCTTTTATTTTTATTATTTTTTTTATATATGAAAATAAAATTTGTATTTTGCTGCTTCATCTGTATTTTGTTGCTAAAAGTACTACTATTAACTGAGGACTGGACCAAGAACATAATTTAAATCGGTAATCCAGCCCTATTCCAATCGCTCAGCACTTAAGTTGTAAATAAGTAAATAAGCGGTTTGCTGTCAAAAACAGAATTTGGTAAAACTTAAGTAATGCTTTAAGTTATTATAATATCTTTTCTGAAAGAAAGAGCAAATATTTAGGGTCCTAAGAAGAAACCGTAAGAGATCACCAATTTGATAATAAGTTGAATTTAAATTTCTGAAAATCGTGTAAGGCTTTCTTAAAGTGTTTTTTTTTTTTGTCTTTTAAAATTGATTTTCTATTAAATACAAATTAAAAAATTAAAGAAATCTACTTTTTGAAGTGAATATCGTATTTTAGCTCTTAAATAGGGCATACATATTTATAAAAAATAATTGGAATATTGATATAATACCTATACAATAATTCTTGACCTATAAAATGATAAATATTCTAATATTAAGTAATATGAAATTTTTCTTGCACCAATCTACTACTTTATTTATATCACTTTTGACATTAAGACACTCATCTATATTTCTTACTGTTTATAATAGCAACAAATCTATCTTAAGAAAAAAATCAGCTCTGTAGGTTTCGCTATATCCAGTAAAATAGACATCTTAAAAGATTAAGGTCTTGATAAATCTTTAAATGCAACACCATAACGAGGAAGAGTTCCTATTGTCACCTGTTTTATGTTTATTTTTAATGATTTCAATTGTGTTGCTTTTGAGGGTTCTTTTAGGAATGTACTCCTCATTATTTGTACATATGTACATCGAGGTGGCACAGCATCGATAACAATAAAAAATCTTCAGCCGAGCAATACCGCAAGCATATATGATAATATTCGTAACTAAATGATACACACACATCTATCAAAGAGTAAGCAATTTTAAATTTAGATATTTACAGAACTTTTCCTCGGTTGCTGCACGGGAATTAATGCACAAAAGTAAATAATTATTTAGATACAAACACTTCGTGGTCCAACAGATGGATAAATAAAATATTTACAATCAATAGTATATAAAACAAAAAGGTTTAATTCACAGCGCAAGTAGACAATATTTGTTGTGTAGATAAAACGCCATGAATGTTAAAATGAAATATATGTGGATTTGACAAGATATTTCTGCAAACAAAAATTTTTTAGCGAAGTCAAGTTTATATAATAAAAAGAAAATATGATACTTAATGCGAAATATATAATTTTTACTCAATTTTTTCCTATCGTCACATTTCTTATGAAGAGTAATACAATACAAAAAAATTGAGAAATTCTTGACGAAGGACTCCATTTTTGGATGAACAGGTATGTTAAATCAGTGTAGCAACATGGGGGATCCATAAGGAACAAAGTCTCCGGGACGATAACTGGAGCAATTTGGAGCGGCCAAACTAGTTTATTAAAAAAGTTTACCGGCATTAACACTGCTTCACAGTTATGTTACTTTCATTTGGCAGTCCGGAATCATTCCCTGATTCTAAACACTTCTTTTTACCCTGACGTTTCAGGATCTTGGTGTGATTCCACGAGTATATTTAGCATAAGAATGTGTAGTTTTCTCAAATATTTGTCCACTTAAGCATTTTCAAAAAAATACAGAAGGTTTCTGTGCTGCCATAAAAAATTACATAAATAATCGGCAAGTGAGCACTTTCAGAGAATTTCACAAGATTTTCGTATTATCACATTGAAATTGCATTAGTATCCGACACTGCAGATTTGGAAAGATATTTTTTTTGTGACTGCATTTAAGTCATGACTAGTTTCTTATAAGTTTTTTGAAATAATTTTAATTTTAACTTTTTGTTAAAAACTTTAGTTAGTTAAGTTTCAATGCAGTTATTAATAGACTTAAGTCTTCACAGCTATAATGGTAATCATACGTTCCGTGAGTTGCCGAACAACAAAAACCCATAGGCTATGAGAGTAGTATGCAACTTCATCCTTAAAAGATGTTGTCTGAACTCAAACAATTTCTCTTATCACGGTATTATCGTAACAGAGTTTGTATACATGCATTTTAAATTAATGCTGCTAAAATTTCTTGCACTACTAAAATATCACAAGTTTTCAATAAATACTTAAAATAAACTAAAAAAATAAACATGATTTAAAAAAAAAAAATCTAAACATTATCAATATTGGAGAGTTTTGAATTCCCGGCTTTATTTCCTTTATTCCGAAAAGCGAAAATACCGAAATTTCAAAATCAAATTTTTAAAATGCCAAAACCCAAAAAATCAAACTACTTATAATTATTTTTGCTATGGGTGATGGGTACTTAGTTTTATTCGCAAATAAGACTTTAAAAATAAATCAAATACAAATTAATTTTCAAACCGTTCTCTTAAAAACGTTAATATCTCTCCTTATTCATAATGCTTTTTACTATCAACGTTTGAAACGAAACACAAGAATTTTCCTATGATACTTAAATAAATTATGATGTGTTTTCTTTTATACATACTTCAATGTTAATATTTTAAACAATTTTTGTACTATTCATATTCGAAGAAGAAAATTTCATTCAAACTTTTTGCTACAGCTTTTAACTAATTTTAATATAATTTTAAACAAGAAGCTCTTCCGAAAATGTTGACACAGAAAATGAAATCAAGAAAAAATATAAAAATACAAATTTGTTTGCTTTTCGGGATCTTGGATTTTCTTAATTCTGAATACCTACAACCCTCTCTTTTTTTTGGAGTGTAAGAAAAATGACTTGGGCCGGTGAACCTTCCCATGCTACGCCGCCGGCCGCGCCGCCGCGCCCGCCGCGCCACTGCTTAAAAAATTAAAATTTCTAGATTCATATCGATTCGAATCCACGCACAATTATCATCAATAATGCATAAATGCATTAGTTGTTCCAATAGAACAGCAAATCGTGCCACCTAGTCCATCCTCAATGGAAGGAACGGAATCACAAGCACGAATGGAACGGAAACTAGCAACCAATATTGTGTGATTTCAGCTCGAATTTTTCGAACGTTATATAGCTAAAAAAAAACACGACTAATGAAATGCGGATTGCCATGATTCGCGAATTTTGTATAGGTGCCTCAGCAATTTTATGTTTCTTTCTATCTTTTATTTTGCCCATGATTTTAAATTTTAAAATAAAAAGTCTAAAGGAAAAAGGTCGGTTTATAGTTTACTTAAACTTCGGGGTACTTACTTGAAAAATTCCTCGTGGCTAACATTGTTGTTAGAATAGCACCCTTAAGCTTACGTCGAGCATTGAATTTTTTGAGGCAGTCGACTGTTTCTTGACGATGCACAACTGAAGCCACGCGTTCTCTTTGCTGTAAATAGATTTAGAATCCTCATTAATGGTTTTTAACGACGGAATCATTTTCATTAAAATAGATGGAAGTAGAAACAAATTACTTACACAGATCCAGGGATGCTTAAGTGCTTCAGCTGCAGTAATTCTTTTATTTGGATTCACTGTTAACATTTGGTTTATCAAGTTCTTAGCTTCTGGTGTAACGGTATCCCATTCTGGCGATGGATACTAAACAAAATATTTAAAAAAAAAAAACACTAGAAGAACAAAGATCACACTATTATTTTGCGAAGATCAAACTTTTAACCGCTTTCCAGTTAATAAAATGTATCAATTGAAATAAAAATCGGTATTGCCAAATTGAATTAACAAAGTGTTTGACATTTTGAAAACGTCCCATTTACTTTTCAAAATTGTGAATGTTTCTACTACCACAGATGAGGAAAAAAGTGAAATAAATATTTGGAAAATCAATAAAATTAAAACACTAAATTATCCTGTCTGATGTAGTCTGTTGTAGCCATCATCAGTCAATATAATTTATAATTTTAGTTTTCTGTTTTTTTTTTTTAATTTTCCATTTAAGATAGATCCATACCCTGAAGTTTGTTCTTTAGTACTTAGCTATATTTTTCCACTTTGTATTAGCTATAGCTTTGGAACAAAATCCTTTCGCGAGTTCAACGTTCTCTTGCGTTTACTTTACCAATCTACACAACTACTGTTTACTTTACTTTGTTGTGTAACTCTTTGAGTTTTTTTTTTTTTTTTAAATAGTTACAAATTTTATCTTAGTCAAGAGTCACATTTTTTTATTATTTCTTAACTTCTATACCAGAATATTGATAAGAAATTATTGTTCACAGTACCGATTTTTTAATACAAAACAGGTAATTTACATTGGTTCAACAATATTGTTAATTGACAGCCACAATAATATTTCATACAATTTATTGAAAAATATAGAAATTAATAATTTAATATTTGATCTTCGCAATTAGGGTGTGTAACAAAAAATAACACAAAACACTCACATCATACGCTCCAGCTTTGATTTGTGAATATAATCGATGTTGATCTTCATCCCAGAATGGTGGATAACCAACTAACAAAATGTATAAAATGACACCTGAGATTGATGGGGTGGTGGGTGGTGGTTGGTTATTTTCAAATGATGGTGGTTATGGTTTTTTTTGTCAACATGAAATTAAAGAACATAAAAGCCAATTTTTAGGAAACAATTCCTTCAATAAAAAAAGATAAATAAAAGATCTTACCGCACGCCCAGATATCTACCGATTTACCATATGGCTCCTTCTTAAGAACCTCTGGCGATAGATAACCCGGTGTACCAGCAAAACCAAACCATGCCTGATGGTCGCCCTGAACTTCGATGGCTAGACCAAAGTCAGCTAACTTAACAGCTGCACCCTTTGCCTTACTTGCTAATAGTAAATTCTCTGGTTTAAGATCACGATGTACAACACCATTTTGGTGGCAGTGGTTAACCGATTCCAAAATCTGTTGGATACAATGTGATGCATCGGCTTCTGAATAGAATTCACGTGCTACAATATCTTCGAAAAGTTCACCACCTGTAACCCTGTTTTGTAGTTTTTTGTTTTATTGTTTTTTTTTTGGTTTCGGTTAATAGTTCGAGTTTCGTAGTTTGTTTGTTAGATTTTAAGGTTTTGATCGAATTTATTAAAAACAAGAAGGAAAGGGAAAAAGTTGAAAGGTTGTTAGCAATAATTTTTGTAAATGAATAGGTTTTGTATTTTTTTAAATTTAAGTTTTAAATTTAATGCAATACTTGCAATTTTCTCTTTTGGACAAAACTTACAGATCAAACACGAGGTAGTGACAATTTTCCTCTTGTATACTATCATGCAGTCGTACTAAAAGAGAAATTGTAGAAAAAAAATTACACATTTTAGCACAAATATGTGTGTTCTCTTAAATTTAAATTTCTAATTCAGTGTTTTTCTCTTTTATTTTATTTAAAGAATCTATAAGTGTACAGCTGTTCTTATTGTTCAACTTTGATCATCTCTTACATTGCTAAGTGCAATGTGAATGTTTTACGAAAACAAAAGAATTGGGATTCTGATAAATAATATTAAAATAATGTTTTTTGAATGATTTGTTTGCTTACCAATATTAGGATGGTGTAGTTTACGACAAATTCGTGCTTCTCTTTCTAATTTTTGAAAATCTGTAAGAAATCGAAATCATAAATATTTTTTAATGTACTTAACAGTGCAGTATTCGTGGTAGTTTATTGTTTATGCTTTGTTTAATCTCTATCTTAGTTGAAACGCACAGACGACAACTCACCTCGTGCAGTTAACTTTTTTGTGTTTATTATCTTTGCGGCGAATTCGAGGCCAGTAGATTTTTGAACACATCTTTTCACAATTGAAAAAGCACCTCTGTGAAAAATAAACAAGAATATGAAATCAATACAAATATTATTCAAATTCATATGACATTGGTCAAAACGTTATTATACAATAAACATATGATCATTAATGGATTTAAAAGTAATGTAGATCGCAAAAGAAGAAAAGTCGGGAACTACTAATCGTTGGACACAGCTACCCGAGTGCATCAGTAACATAAGCTACCACTCAAAAAATATTATCAAATTAAAATGCCAAGGTATCAGTGAATTAATTTTACGTTCTCAGTAGCCGCTACAGGGCGCTGTGGTTTCCACAAATTTGACAGTACAGAGTATGAAGAAAAAATAGCCAATACCATAGTTAAATTTCGTTATATTTCTAATTTTTCATTGTTCGTTCCTCATAAAACGAAGCAACTATAGCAAAAAGCATGCATTCATACAAAATTTCAAACTCGAGATTTTAATCAAACATGACATTACGATGACAGAGAAGTCGAAAAAGCTGTTCCCCGATTCCGTCCGTCGGTCTGTCTGCGTGTCTGTCCCCGCCAATTAAGACCAAAGCATTGGGTCGATTGACTTCAAAATTTGAAGCTAAGGTTTTAAGCCGATTCGCGTTAGGAGTAGTCCCCATACAAATTTTTTTAGTCAAAAATCGAAAATTCGAATTTTCTCAAAAACGAAACGATATATTTTTTTAATTTTCTCTACTTTGCTTTATTTCAATATTCAAAAAATATTTTTGTATTGTTTCAAAAGGGTAATCCATAGAACCGTTATTTTTTTTTTAATTTTCTCAAGAACTAATCAACCGATTTAATTTTTTTTCTGCACAAGCTCTTATAGTGTGTCAAAAATATTTGATTATCAAAAATGTCATTGTTCTTATTTCTGATTTAAGAAAAAAAAATCCTTTTTTTTGTCGAAATTCGATATCTTTAAAATCATCAACGTGTATTAATAAGCTATAAATATGTAATTGCATACTAAAAATATTTTTAAACTCATACCAAAAAATTTTGTACATACAAAATAAATTTATGAAAAAAAACCGCTTTAACAATTTTCAAATACAAAATTTAAAAATAGTTGGTGTGACCCAGTCGTGCGTTTTATTTTCACATAGATTGTGCATATAGTATTCTTATTCATAAGTTAAGACGATTATGTAAGCCTAGACCGAGCTAACTACTCGTAGCCAATATGTGCTGCGTCCATAGAGTCACCTCGTGGTCCTAGGTACTACAAAATTTATATAAAAAGGTTGCCATGCATAGATATATACGATTTTAATTTTAGGGATAAAAATCTAAGATAATATAATGTACATTAATTATTCATATGATACAGTAGTATTTTATTTCTGATAAAAGGTCCTTATAATTTAAATTAACAGGTTTGGGAAAGTTTTTAAAATCAATCGAAATGTGGGACACTGAAAACCAATTTACCTGTTTTTCAAATTTTGGTTTCTGCAATTAAATTCTTAAATAATTTTACTTTTAATAAATAGAAACCTTTGTCTAAAGCAAAATAAGAAAGTGAACACAAATCCTACCAATTTAACTATATTATGGATTAATTAATATGGATAATAATGTGGTAGAACTTAACAGTTTTTTTTTTGTGAAATTATGTTTTTATAAAGTAGTACCCGTGGCATGATGGTTAGTGCGTTGGACTGTCATGCCAGAGGTCTTGGGTTCGATCCCTGCCTATGCCATCTAAAGTTTTTTCACGGGTACTGCCTCTTGCGAGGAATTGACAAATTCACCCAGAGTAATTCTTGTCATGAAAAGTGCTTTCTCAAATTGGCCGTTCGGATTCGGCTTAAAACTGTAGGTCCCCTCCATCCCTGACAACAGTACTCGCACACAGGAATGGTTGAGAGTTGTAAGTCACTAGGCCCTAGTTCTCAACGGACTGTTGCGCCACCCGATTTATTTATTTTTATGTTTTTATAAAAGTATTAACGTTTTTATACTTATTGCTATAGAATAAATGACGTGAAGGGCATACAAACATATGTTATGTACATAGGTATTTTGCAAAAAAAGATGTTTTGCCCCTATTTTTAGAATCAACAATAACCTATTTTTGATCGCATTATTCTTAATTTGTCCACTTAGGTAAATATAATAATTCTCTACTTGCAATTGTCTGTTATTACGGTGTAAATAAATTACTTTTAAATAAATATAATTATGATGTTTGTTATTGTTAAAATAATATTTGTTTAGACGTATATGAGTAAGGTGTTGTGAATTCTTATTATTTGTTATTAACTTCCCATAGGAAGTTATTGTAATCGGTCCGATTTTTCGAAATGAAAATTTTGTCATTTCTCGACGTTTCAAGGCCCCTAGAATCTTAATCAACGATTTTTAGAGAGATGTCGACTTCAAATAAATTTTGTTACCCAGATAATGATACAGTAAGGTGTTTAGTGGGTGTTTTGTTTACAATAACAATATTAAAAAAGGTGAACATTTTGGTTAACCCAACAAACAAACAAATAAAGCTAGGGACTTGAATTAATTGTATGTTAAATAAAGTGACGTGATACCAAACTAGTATACATTTGAAAAAAAAATTAATTAACTGTTATTTTTATAAGTCAACAAAACTGAAAAATAAATAATTGTAACCTCGGATATTTTAGGAACAAGGAATGATTTTATCTCCAAAATAATTGTATGCAACGAAGAATAACGTTCACAATAATTTTATACATAAAAAAAAACAAAACTAAAACTTATTTTCGACTCAAATGCTAAATATCGAAATTGAAACTATTGGCTTCACTTATTTTATCTTATAGAAAATATTTTTTCTGATATTCAGTACAATTTTTATAAAAATCCTACTGTCAGTTTTTTTCATAAAAATTTAAATCTACAAAAAATAATATGCAAAATTGGTAAAAATTGATGTTCGATTCTCGATATCTTGTGAATTAATTAAGGTATTAAAAGTGATTTCATTCCGTGCTAAATCTTATTAAAAAAATCCAAAACTTTCAAAATCAAACTATTTCACCACATCCAAAATATTGTTGGTAGTTTTAGGTCATATTTTATTAAAATTCAACTGACAACTTTTTTAACAAAAGACGAAAACCTACAAAAAACAAAAAAAAAAGTTATAAGAAATGATTTTCGACTCAAGTATTAGGAAAATATAGAAAGATGTTGTTTTAAAAGTATTTATCTAACGGAAACTATTGTTATGATTATGAACATTTTATTGAAGTTTTAAGACAATTCGACAGACTTATCAGTGTGGGTTGCATCCCATTCTCTTTTTTTAAATTAATTTTGTATGTATACAATTTTTCAATTTAAGTTTAAAAATATTTTGAGTATGCAGTTATTTAGAGCTTATTACTATACATTTTGCATTTGATTTTCATAAGAAAATGATGACCCATTTTGAAAAAAATTACAATTTCTTTAAAAAAGCCAAAAAAACGAAAATTTTTAATCAACAATAATATTATTAACACAGAATAATAGCTTGTGCAGAAAAAATCATTGAAATCGCTTCATTAGTTCTTGAGAAACTTAACAAAAAAAATAACGGTTCTATGGAGCAATACAAAAATATTTTTTGTTTTCTTTTTTCGTTTCCGATAAAATTTGAAATTTCGTTTTTTGACCAAAGAATTTTTATCGGGTGATTTTTTTGAGGTTAGGATTTTCATGCATTAGTATTTGACAGATCACGCGGGATTTCAGACATGGTGTCAAAGAGAAAGATGCTCAGTATGCTTTGACATTTCATCATGAATAGACTTACTAACGAGCAACGCTTGCAAATCATTGAATTTTATTACCAAAAAAAGTTGGCAGAAAATCCGCTTTTTTATCGACAAATTTTGTTCAGCGATGAGGCTCATTTCTGGTTGAATGGCTACGTAAATAAGCAAAATTGCCGCATTTGGAGTGAAGAGCAACCAGAAGCCGTTCAAGAACTGCCCATGCATCCCGAAAAATGCACTGTTTGGTGTGGTTTGTACGCTGGTGGAATCATTGGACCGTATTTTTTCAAAGATGCTGTTGGACGCAACGTTACGGTGAATGGCGATCGCTATCGTTCAATGCTAACAAACTTTTTGTTGCCAAAAATGGAAGAACTGAACTTGGTTGACATGTGGTTTCAACAAGATGGCGCTACATGCCACACAGCTCGCGATTCTATGGCCATTTTGAGGAGAACTTCGGAGAACAATTCATCTCAAGGAATGGACCGGTAATAAGAACAAAAATTCAAAATAAAACTGCGAGTCTTGCTTTCGCCCACTTGTAAAGTGTACAGCACCTGATAAAATTGATTATTCTTACTTAAAAAATAAAGATTCGAAAAGGTAAAATATAAAAGGAGACAAAAAGAACTGCAAAAATAGCAGTTTGAAGACGAGCAATTTTAAGGAAAGAAATTTTAATAATTAATCTAACATTTTTTGACGCAGAAACTTGGGTGCATAATAAAAGCTTGGACATTACTTTACTCATCTGATCTAAATACAATCAAATATACTTGGGGATGGTTATAGTACTACCAACTTAAGAGAAACTTGTTTTATTCCAATCCAATACAAATTTTAATTTTTGTACCTATTCAGTTGACTCATACAAATATTCAATTTATTTTAGTAGAAAGCTTTAAAAATTGTTTCTAAGAACATCAGTAAAACAACGAGATGGTGTTTGAGCGATGCACAGGCTTATAAAAGTTCTATAGCCTATAGAGGGAGTAGTAAAAGGAAGATTTAAAGAAGCATATATAATAGCTAATGAAAATAATCAGTTGTTCAAACCTACGTTGACTTCATCATTACTCAGTTTTTGGGTGAAAACACAATTCAGGGAGAGTACGATAACTTGGGGTCAAAATCAAGTACTAACCATCCCCAGGTATATTTGCTAGGAGGTAGGGGCACTTTTATAAAAAATGAATGTAATTGAAAAAAAAATATAAAAAACAATGGCAACACTTACAATTAGGTAATATACTGCATTTGAAATCCAAAAGTTTGTTCTATAATACTGCATTTAAATAAAATTACTCATATCAATTTTTTTTTCGAGAAATTTACATTCAAAGTCCAAAGTTATTATTGTCGATTTGTCAAATTTAAAATTCAAATAGAACCTAAATTGAAGGTTTTAGGTCTGTGTGTGCTTGCTTACTAGGGTGGTCGTAAGTTATAGGGAAAACAAATTGAGGTCGTAATTTTGTCGATGAGAACCCCACAACGTGTACAGCCTATCCAGATTTTAGGATAGACGAAGTTTGCCCAAGATTGGACAAGTTAACAGGTACCGACGGAATTCAGGATTGAAGATCCTGTTCCTGGTATTTTCGAAGCTCTAAAAAAGTCTTATAGAATGGCATTCCTTAAAGAACACGCTGTCACCTGGTCAAAAAACGATGATTAAAAAAATGCTGAGGATAATTGGATCACTTAAAGTTGTTAAGGATTAAGCAGCGAGGGAAGTTTAGATTTTAATAAAGTTATCCCACAAGCTTTTATTTAAGATCAACTTTATGAGAAAAGGGCACGAGTACGATAACTTTTGCGCCAAGATATAAAAACGGTTTTTGGTAGAGGAGCTTAATACAAGCATTTTTTACTATGGGAGGGGGGGGTCTATCTCCCCGCATTTAGGCGGTAGGGGCAATTTAAAAAAATTATTATTTAAAATGGAAAAAAATAATTAAAAAATAACGGTGATACTTACAATTAAGTTTTATACATTTTTTTAAAGCCAAAATTCTGTTTTATTAGCCAATTTTTAATTCAAGTCAAAACTATGCGTAGTTTTTGAAAAATTTAATTTTAAACTCAAAATTTTAGTAAAAAAAGTAAAAAAAAAGGTTTAAAGTGTAATTTTTCAATTCTTCAAGATTATCTAGCATTGTTTTTATTTTAGAATTTATTGCTCTTATTTGTTTTTGATCAAAAACTGAAAACTAGATGATTTTATGTCTTTTAGTTTTTGAGAAAATTGAAAATAACCACAACTACTATTTTAATTTAATGCTTTTTTTTTTTGCTTGAGTGGTCTCATTTTGATATTAACAATGGTACATAGGTGCGAGTTTGGGTATATGCATTAGTAAGGTGTGTGCGAGTTTGGGTGTATGCAACAGTGGGATCTGTAAGGGGGGGCATGCTGCCCCCTGCAACCCCCCTGCTTGGGAACACTATAGGATTTGGGGTTGGTGCAAGTTGGAGTGCGTGCAAGGTGGGGAGGGGGCAAGGTTCGGTGGGTGCAAGATGGGGTGCATGCAAAGTTTCTTTTGCATTTAAATAAGCTGGATTTAAGAAAAATTAATTTACCCTAGGTGTATCTTAATCCATATTCGATTATTACTTTCAAAATAAGACTACGTTAATACTTAAGCAAGGAAAAAGTAATTTAATTTAAATATTTTTTTTTGTAATTTTCAATTTTCTCAAGAACTAGAAGACATAAAGTCATCTAGTTTTCAGTTTTCATGTGTTTACCGTGTTTTCACCGGCGCAGAGACATAAGGCCCAGGGGCATAACGCCCAATTTTTTTTTTGGGGCTTATGTCCCACCCGAGTGGGACATAAAGCCGAAATTTAATTTGGGCCCTAAGTCCCACCCAAGTAAGACCTAAGTCCAAAATTTGTTTGTTAAAAATGGAACATTGTCCCCAAATTTTTGCAGAGCCAAAAAAGAATATAAAGTTTTTGTATTTCAATACAATGAACAATAATTTTTTGATACGGTGATAATACAAAAATTAGGAAAAACAAAAAAGTTTATTTTCAACATTATTTGCGGGATCTCAGGATTTTAACTCCCTTTTTCGGGGTCACACCCGCTCACGCAACTCCGTTCCTCCGCTTCGGGTTTGTAAAGTCGCCAGGCAGGCGCCTATATCAACAACTTCTTTCAATAAAAGCACCTGTGGCTGGCCCGCTTCGCGGGTTCTCAGGATTTGAACTCCCTTTTTCGGGGTCACACCCACTCACGCAACTCCGTTGCTCCGCTTAGGGTATGTAAAGTCGCCAGGCCGGCGCCTATATCAACAACTTCTTTCAATAAAAGCACCTGAGGGTGGCCCGCATCGCGGGTTCTCAGGATTTTAACTCCCTTTTTCGGGGTCACACCCACTCACGCAACTCCGTTGCTCCGCTTAGGGTGTGTAAAGTCGCCAGGCAGGCGCCTATATCAACAACTTCTTTCAATAAAACCACCTATGGGTGGCACGCTTCGCAGGTTCTCAGGATTTTAACTCCCTTTTTCGGGGTCACACCCGCTCACGCAACTCCGTTGCTCCGCTTAGGGTATGTAAAGTCGCCAGGCAGTCGCCAATATCAACAGCTTTTCTGAATAAAAGCACCTGTGGGTGGCCCGTTTCTCGGGATCTCAGGATTTAAACTCCACAAAACAAAGTCTTGTGGTATTGAAGTGCTCCAAGTTTTGTCATTTGGTGATTCTTATTAAGTGGGACATTAGCCCCAACATTTTTATTTGGGGCTTCGGTTTTACTTGGGTGGGACTTAAGGCCCAAATTCAATTTCGGTTTTATGTCCCACCGAAGTGAGACATAAGCCCCAAAAAAAAAAGTTGGGCGTTATGTCCCTGGGCCCTATGTCCCTGCGCCGTTTTCACCAACAACATGAGTTTGATGTCCAAATGAAATTTTTAAGTGATGTGGATCAAAAAGCTAAACTAATTGTGTGGACTTAAAAATTGCAACAGCAATGTTTGAAAAGGTTAAAATAACTTGAACATCTGAATTAAAAAACCTTACCACTTCCTGAGAGAAACTATGCGTTTCATCAATAAATCCTTGAAAGGGAACGATTGAATATTCAATATCAAAACTGTTTACCTCCATTAAAGCTTTATTTAAAACTTCATCAGCAGCAAGATATTGTGTTACTGGTGGATCTTGATAAAATCGCCACCTATAGGTCTCTAAGGAATTCTTATGTAAAATATTTCCTAGATAAACAATTTTGTCCAGAATTGCTTGGTTCCAATTGTCAACAGGAACAATTTGTAACATGCACAGTGCTATAACAGAGTTACTAGTGCACTGTTTATTTTTAAGATCTCCGAAAATTTCATTGTCTTGGCTTATAGCTCCAAGAATTATTTTTGGGTAGGCAATTTCATTCAGGTTAACATTTACATTTTGTTAAATTAAGTGACTTTTTTGAAGTTTTGTTCATTAAAAAATTTGCCTTCTTTTGTTTCTTTCCCATTGTTATACTAGGTGAATCAATGTAACAAAAGCTAAGCTGAACTGATTAAAAGTAAAATTTTACGTGGATTCAAGGAACACATTGATTTCTTCAAATCGCTTGTAATTTTGTGTGGATGATTTTTGTTGCAAAATTTTCGAATTCTTGTTTTATTTTTTTTAATCTCAATTTTTCCTAAAATATGTATAGACCCAAGAATTCGACAAGAACGAACTTATTTAGCTTTTGGTTTAAATTTAGAGAGCGGATAAGTTGGGACTTGTTATCAAATATGACTTCAACGTTTGAAATTTTGTTTTGCCTGGAATGCAAGTTCTATTTGAATTAATTGCAACTTTTTCCCCAAAACATTAAGACTGTTTTGATATGGGGTACATTTTTTCGGGTGCAAAAGCAAATAGTGCGGCTATGGTGGTGGGAATTTTTTTTTGTCGAGAATAGAAATTTAGTCTGGACGAATCATCATCATATATATTATTTCGTTACATGGTCTCCCTTTTTCGGCTCTCATACGGAACTAATTTTAACAAATAAGGTGTCAAAACAAAAAGAATTTTTCGTAGACTATGCGAATTGTATTTTATTGAATATTAATTTATAATTTGTTGAAAACTCGGAAAATATTATGTTAAGGGAAGTGGTTTGTGTTTGAATGAACTTATCGAATGCACAGAGTGCGTGAAGTTAGCCCCCTTTTTTCGATTTTCGAATTTTGGAAAGTTGTTCCAGGTTGTTCCCGGTTTGTTCCGCATTGTTCCAAAGTTTTTTTCAAAAATACATTTAGACCCCAACTGTGTTTGACCTAGCCCCCCCCCCCTTTTTCGAAAATCGATTTTTTGAAAATTGTTCCAGGTTGTTCTAGTTATTCTTAACATTGTTCCAAATTTTTGGACCTCTATGATCAAAATTTTGAAAAATTCTGGCCCACCCTTTTTCGAAATTTGAACTTTTTATATTTTTTTTTAGATTCTTAAAAGTGTTCTAACCACTGTTCCAAAAAATAAGAGTCGTGAAATGTATATTTTAATAAAATATGGCCCCCGACTTTTTTTCAAAAATGCAAAATACGTCTCCCCATTTTGTTTGTTTTTTTTTTTTTTTAAGCATACATTTTAATAAAACGTGATTAAACAAATGTAAAGCAACCAAAACTTATAACCTATTATTTACGCTGATGATCGATCTTAAAAAAAAATCTTGATGTCTTTAAATTTTGTAAAAATTATTTTAGCTCCCCGTTTTCAAAAATCAAAAATTCAAAAAATGTTTCAAGTCAAACCATACTTCCCCCAGTTCGTGTCCAAATTTCGTCCAAAACCATAAGCAAATATAGCTAAAGGCGCACAAAAACAAAAAAATAAACTTTCCCCTCCCTTGTGCCCCCCCTTTAAAAAATTTAAAATTTTAATCCAAAGCTGTATTCTTTCAGCAAAGACCAAAAGATCTTTAAGATTCCGACACTATGAAATTAATAATGTTTATGCCTACATTCAAAAAAACATTCCCAACCCCCCCTTTACAAACACCCATATTTAAAAAATACTTTTATATGCATAATCACTCAGATCAAATTGTTCCAAATTTTCATTCAAATATGTATGTTCAAAAATAAAGATATTAAGCCCAAATGAAACTTACAGTGTACTATTCTGTTAACCATATTCTGGCCCCCCTTTACCGAAATTCAAAATTCCAAAACTTGTTCCCAATTGTTCCGGGGCTCTTCTAAATTGTTCCAGAGATTCGTTTCTTAAAATTGATTTTTAGTAGGAAAAATTTACAAAAAATGCTCCCCGCCCCCCCCTTTGCCAAAATCGGAAATCTAAAACTTGTTCCCTATCCAAAATCATTCAAATCAAATTGGTCAAAGGTTCATAAAAAAATGAAGATTTTAAGCTGAAAAAATGTTAAAAGAAAAATCTTGTTACTTGCTTTGATATTTTATTAACTCCCCATAGGTAGTTATTGTAATCGGTCCGATTTGTCGAATTGAAAATTTTGAAATTTTTTGACGTTTCAAGGTCCCTAGAGTCGAATTAAAAGATTTTTAGAGAGATGTGTGTGCGTGCGTGTGTACGTACGTTCGTACGTCCGTACGTCCGTACATTTGTGAAGTTTTTTCGTCGTCCATAGCTCAAAAACCAGTAGAGATATCGACTTAAAATACATTTTGTTATAAAGATAGTAATGCAGAAAGGGCTTTCAAAAACATTGCGTGGGTGGTTTAAAAAAAAGGTGAACATTTTGGTTAACCCAAAATATCTCACGATCCAATAGCGCTAGCGAGTTGAATTAAATTTTATATTATATACTATGACGTAATACAGAACTAGTATATTTTTTAAAATATACATTTCACGACTCTTATTTTTTGGAACAATGGTTAGAACACTTTTTAGAATCTAAAAAAAATATAAAAAGTTGAAATTTCGATAAAGGGGGGGGCCAGAATTTTTTAAAATTTTGATCATAGAGGTCCAAAAATTTGGAACAATGTTCAGAACAACTAGAACAACCTGTAACAATTTTTAAAAAATCGATTTTCGAAAAGGGGGGGGGGCCTAGGTCAAAAACAGTTTTTGGGGTCTAGAACCCCCACTTTTGGGTATTTTTGAAAAAAAAAAACTTTGGAACAATGTTCAGAACAACTTGGAACAACTTTACAAAATTGAAAAATCGAAAAAGTGGGGATAACTTCACGCACTTGAATACACACCATTTTTTGTCGGTAAGCTAGTTTCCAGATATTTCATATTTGTTGGGATGAGGTCTTTCTTAAGTTCTGAGCGGTATTAAGATCAGCTAAGGTAGGGAATGAATTGTGCGAATGTTTTTGTGCTCGCGATTCATTCCAAGACACAACTCATCCTAAGACAACTCATCCCGGAAATGAGAAATACTTATAAGCATACTTAACGAAAACAATTGTTTGTGTATTCAACTAGTTCCTTCAAAGCTTTTTCCTTTGGATAGCTTTATTTTAATTTCATATTAGAAGAACCAGGGTGGAAAGTAAATTATCTGAAGATAAGAAAGAGGAAGAACATGTTTGTTTAAATTGTAAAACGATCGCCTATTGGTTGTGTAGTTAGGTATGTGTCTAAAACGAATAAAGAATAGTTCATTGGCGTGCGCAGCTTTATGCAGATAGATAGATAAAGACATGTTTATGATGATAATGAAGGAATGTTATTGGTAGGTAGAAGGTACTTACTACAATCCAATCACATTCCATCTTTCCTACAAGTTTTCAGCACAAATATGGAGCTATTACGTTCAGTTAATTTTTCGTTAAAGTTTAAAAAAAAACAAGCATACGAACAGGTAAAAGGAATTGCTATTCATGTGTTGTTTACAGTCAGGCTCTTGTGCGTTTTGGATTTTAGTTATGAAGTGAAACGTAAACAGTAGTTGTAGAGGTTGTAGGTAATACGTATTAGGTATAATGTGTATACGTTGAAAAAGTGATTCTAATAGAAAATACATAAACTCTTTCTGGCTCGTTTCTTCAACTTGTACTAAGTATTTATTCTTTTATATAGGAGAAGGCGCTACACGGCCATCGTTGGTATTTACAATAGTTATAGTTATACAAATACATAAATATGTACCAAATGCATTAATTTGGATAAAAGATAGGAATGTAATTAAAATATTGTCAAAATAATGCGTTTGTTCGGGCTTATGCACAGTTAAAATAATTTAAAAAAAAAAGTATTGATTAAAAATTTTACCTGAAAAATAAGATTGTCTTCAAAACTTAAAATGCCATTTTATAAATCAAAAAACCATTGATTTTAAATTTTTTTTTCGAAAATCCTTAGAGCGTTTTTTTTTTTAATTAATTTTTTATATACCTATACAATTTTTCAATTTTGTTCTAAAAATATTTTTGGTATGCAGTTGTTTAGTGATTGTTATATACAGGGTGTCCCGTAAGTAATGGATAACCCTGAAATGCCGCATAGTAGACTTTATGACCGTCCTGAAAACTGATAAAAAAAAGTTCTATCCCAACCACAAGAAAAGTTATATGCATTTTTTTGTTCAGTGCACTATTTTTTTTCTTACTTTACATTTTTGAATACCCTACTACAAGTGAATGAGTTCCATAATTTTTTTTTTGCAGGAATATTCTACATTACTTTTGCCAACACATAAGTAGAAGAAAAATATTATAACAGTTGGACTTCTTAGAGAAAAAAATTATTTAACATTGAATTTCAATGCAAAATGTGAAAACAAATAATTTTTGAAAAAGTTAAATCATAGCTGGTATAAAAAAAATGCATGAATACCTGAGTGGCCCACTATTTTAAAAATATGCGCGTTAAATGCAGATTTCAAAATGGTATTACTTATTATTATATCTAGAGTCAATAGCAAGTTAATGGTAAAAATCTGCAATACTAGAGTAAATTTAGCAAAAACAAAAGTTTTCAAAATTAGCACAGTAAACGTGAAAATAATACCAAGCGTTGAACATAGCAGATTTTTGATTTATTGGCTGTTTTTACGATGTTGTCCTAATGATAAATCCAAGCTTTCAACTTCTAGGGCCAAATGCATTATTGATAAAAATGTCAAAAAAGTGCAAAAAACTGTTACATTTTCGAGCTTGTTTTGAATTTTACCTGTTCTATTGGGCTTTAACAAACCCATCAAATATTTTGTTGGTTGCTATTAGAGATACCGAAGACTTAGTGCTTGCGGAATTTGACCGAGATCCTACAGTATCAATCCGAGCAATAGCACGGCGCACTGGGATCGGAAAGACGATTGCGCATAATGTGCTAAGTAAACATAAATATCATCCCTTTCACCTAACACGGGTGCAAACTCTACAGCCGCAAGATAATGATAATGAAAATTGAAGAAGATCCGCAGTTTTTTGACAAAATTCTTTGGAGCGATGACTCGACATTTAAAAGAGATGGCTACACTAATCTCCACTTCTGGGCACTACAAAACCCAAACATCATGAGGGAAGACAAGTCCCAGTACCAATTCAAAATAAACTATTGGACTGGGATTCTCAATGGGAAAATAATTGGACCCTTTGAGTTGCCGGGAATTTTAACTGGCTAAGGTTATTTGGAGTTCCTCCAAAATGATCTCCCAACCTTGCTGGAAGAAGTTCCTCAAGAAGTAAAGGAATCCCATTGGCTTCAAAATGATGGTTGACCAGCACACTATGCTGTGGCTGTGTAGGCAGATGGATAGGACGCCTGGGACCAATTTTATGGCCACCCCGTTCACCACACCTAAATCCACTTGATTTTTTTTATTGGGGATGCATTAAGGAAATCGTATACAGCAAGCCGATCAGGTCTTTAGAGGAGCTAAGAAATCGTGTGGAGGCAGCTGCATTACAAATTTCTGAGCAAAACCTTGCACGTTCACTAAGATGTTCATTTATTCGGAGGTGCAGAACCTCTATAAGAGTGGGTGGAAAACAGTTTGAGCATTTGCTTTAAATAAAAAAAAATTAAAAAATTATCTATTTTTGTTTTTGTTTTCTAACTAAGTGATCATGTGATTAAAACCTGGCTCAAAAACTTTTTGTTTAGATAAAATAACAAATAAACTAAAAGCAACCAACAAAATATTTGATGGGTTTGTTAAAGCCCAATAGAACAGGTAAAATTCAAAACAAGCTCGAAAATGTAACAGTTTTTTGCACTTTTTTGACATTTTTATCAATAATGCATTTGGCCCTAGAAGTTGAAAGCTTGGATTTATCATTAGGACAACATCGTAAAAACAGCCAATAAATCAAAAATCTGCTATGTTCAACGCTTGGTATTATTTTCACGTTTACTGTGCTAATTTTGAAAACTTTTGTTTTTGCTAAATTTACTCTAGTATTGCAGATTTTTACCATTAACTTGCTATTGACTCTAGATATAATAATAAGTAATACCATTTTGAAATCTGCATTTAACGCGCATATTTTTAAAATAGTGGGCCACTCAGGTATTCATGCATTTTTTTTATACCAGCTATGATTTAACTTTTTCAAAAATTATTTGTTTTCACATTTTGCATTGAAATTCAATGTTAAATAATTTTTTTCTCTAAGAAGTCCAACTGTTATAATATTTTTCTTCTACTTATGTGTTGGCAAAAGTAATGTAGAATATTCCTGCAAAAAAAAAATTATGGAACTCATTCACTTGTAGTCGTGGTATTCAAAAATGTAAAGTAAGAAAAAAAATAGTGCACTGAACAAAAAAATGCATATAACTTTTCTTGTGGTTGGGATAGAACTTTTTTTTATCAGTTTTCAGGACGGTCATAAAGTCTACTATGCGGCATTTCAGGGTTATCCATTACTTACGGGACACCCTGTATACGCTCTACATTTGAATTTCGTTAGAAAAAATGTTGACCCGTTTATGAGATACAGAATTTTGAAAAAAAAAATTCAATATTTTTTTAAAAATCCAACCAAAAAAAATGGCACTTTTGATAATCAAATATTGTTAAGGCAATATAAGAGCTCGTTCAAAAAAAAAATTATTGAAATCGGTTGCTGAGAAAATTAAAAAACAAAATAACGGCGGGACCCACTTTTTTCGACTTCTCTACCATCGTAATATCAAGTTTGATTAAAGTCTCGACTTCGACATTTTTTACGAGTGCAAAACTTGCCATATAGTTCCTATATGTCGCAAGTAAAACAGTGTAAAATTTGGTTGACCACGACGCTAGCGACGCTGGATCCCAGCCTAGCCTCTTTCAAATACACGATATTTATAAACTTTATTTACTCTTGTACACAATAAAATATACTAAGGATAATTGTTATTTAAAGTAATTAAAACGTTTACTTACTTTCCGAGCTCCTCCTTGATATCGTAGTTGTCAGAGAAACGCGTACAGGCTGCTGGTGCAGCCATCGCGATAGCACACTTAAAGAAATCTATTTCGGCAGTAAGTAGGACAAATTTTGACACTAATATCTATCCAAGAAGTTTCTTTTGGTATTTAGTTATTCTTATAATGTATATTATTTTGTATTTATTAAACTATATTGTCTTTGTAATTTATCAAGCTTTTATTGACTAATAAATTAAATAATTGGTAACTATTATATTTAAGAAAAGAAAAAACACAAAATAAATACAAATTTAATAAGGTAAAACTATGTCAGCGCTATTGAATTTACTGCTTGTCTACTATAATAATTTCTTGCTTATATTTTTTTTAAACTCGAGGTTCTTGTTTATTCAATCTACAAATGCCGTTATCTGAAATGAGAAGAAAAAAATGGTTGTATATAATTAACTTTTTTTTAAATACATGTCAATTTAGAAATGTTAAACGTTTAAAATATTCTTAACATGACATTCATCTATCATTCTTCCATCCGAATCATCATGAAAAACTAGAATGATAAACTAGCAACGTAATTTTGAAGCCAATATTCTAAGATGAATTATTTTTAAGACCGGGAAAAAAGTTGAGCAAAATTGGGTTTTCAAAATAGCATTCAGGAAGCCATAAGCCAGCAATAACAGTGGTCGACAAGGTTTTCTTACTGACATTAAAATTGCACCAATGGGTTTGACGGTTTTAATGCAAATGCGACTTCAAAATAAATGTTTTACGTCAGGTTTTTGAGATATCAGTTTCTTAAAATTAAAAAAAAACTCGTATATACATGAGTCTTTCTGAGGCTATATAGATTTATATTATTACATATATTAGTTGTTAAATTTCACCTGTCTTACAAAAACCTAAAAGAAACGCTAAATGCTTAAATGGTTTTCAACAGGAAAAGCCAAAACGATTCAAAAGTAAGTTTGGTTCTTGTAAGGAATCTGTTGTCGAAACAATTCTATTATATCAAGTTTTTGAAATAGCAATAGAAAATAGCAAATATTTAAAATTAGAGTTTGGATCCGAAATCAGCACTAAAAATTGGGTCCAAAATGTATTTTCCGAAACTATTAAAGTATCAAATTCAAGTTTTTCTTAATATAGATTCAAAAACTCCTCATAACTAATGAGAATTTCCAGAAAGTAAGAAAGATAATAAAATGCTTTAAATTGCTTCTAAAAGAGATATTTTTAATTTTAACTTAAGCTTAAGAACCCCGTCTTTGATTGTTTTTAGTATTTTTGTAGGGGCATATGTTTCTGCAACAGAAAAAAAAACATAATTTTGTCGACCAGTGTCATTTTCAAATATTAAATGCTATTAAATTTATGAGGAAACATTTTTGTCAATAGGTACATCGAATTTGTTGTTAATTCATAAATATTAAAAAAAATACCAATACGATTTCAAATTCAACTTATATAAAGTACTGGATCGCACAACTTTACTCTTGGGTGAAAATTATATAGAAAGAAATTATAGATAGGAAATTGGTAAATGATACCATCATGGATGAAATAGCTGAGCTTGTGCTTTTGCTTTCTATTAACAAGTTCTGCCAAAGATCATTTATCAATTGAGAACTATTCAGAACCTGAATTTAGAAGTTTGAAATAAGATTTTTAAAAAAAAATTAAGATACCAGTCCCAATTAGGATTTAGACGAATAAGAACTAAGCAAATTGTCGCTGGTAATTAAAACGTGTATACTTTTCAAACAGCTGCTTTTGATTTGAAACATTGTACTTTGATGAGAAAAGATGAATAACACCTGTTCCTAATGAGATAATATTGTACAAAGTAAACATTAAACAAAAACATTGGTCATGTTATTGTTTTTTTTTTTATAACGGGCATCTCGGTGTTTGTTTATTTTGAATCACATAATAAAGCTGCTTGTAAACAGAAAAATTTTGATAAGAAGCTCACATTGGAAGATATTTGGGAAGAAACGCATTGAAATCTCTTATGCACTCCTTCTTCCTTGATTATTTGAATGTTTATTTTTAACAAAAGTATTTATAAATTTTGTAACACACACATATTTTATAATTAAGTCGCATTAATTGACTTCAAAACTTTTTTACTTTTAACAACTGTTTGCAATTATACTTACATCAAAGAAAATAATAATAACAAAAAAACAATTTTCAGTAGTTGGTCATATTGCACTTTGGGAAAGTGAGATAAGGCCAAATTATTTGGAGATGTAAAACTGCGACCCCCTGCTTGATTTCACCTTGTTTATGTGTAATAAGACCAACCGCTAAAAATTGGCCCTATTCCACTTTACAAAAGTTAAATATGGCAAATACTTGAAAGTACACATTTTTCACTTGGTTTTATTTAATGGCTCCCTAAAGATACACTTGAAAAATGTAAAAACCTAAATTTAATCCTTTTTTACTTTTTACAACTGTTTGCAATTATACTTACTGTTGTTATAATAGTGTTCCATTTAGTTCTGTTCTCATTTATCATTGAACAACTCTTTTATTTTAATCTAATAGCACTGTCTGGATAACAATAATAAAAGCTCATTACAAATGTCATTTAAACTTATGTCAAATAATAAACTTTCTCCTCTTTTGAATCATCAAAGTACTCGGACGTCTTTTCATTATTGGTATATTAATCTGTGCACTATATAATAATCATAGCTTTATTTCTTCAGGATATGGGCCCAGTGTAACGATTAAATAATTGTTAAGACGGATTCGTGTACATTTCGAGTGATTTTGGTTTTTTGGTTGCAAATTTTTTGGGTAGACTTGGTAGATGTCTTTGAGATAAAATTGCAATGGGTAAACCAAAGAAATTAGAAGGGCGTAAGAATTTTGATGAGTGGAAGTTAGAGGCAAAAGCGTATCTTGCCACAAAAGGCCACTGGAAATGTTTCGATGGTACAGAAACAGATCCAGATAAAAACTTTCTGGCGATTCAGATGCTGAACTTGCTGTTGTCATCTGCAGCAAAACAAGCATGGGATTCTATTTGTTCCGCATTCGAGGATACAGGTATTGGTCGTAGGGTGGATTTGCTAAAGCAATTGGTAGGATTGCAGCAACTGGACTGTCCTTCTATGGAGGATTATGTCCACAAAATGGTACTAATGGCTACAAAGGTGAAAAAGGCTGGGTTGGAGATTGGTGATGAAGTGGTTGCAGCGCTTATGTTAGCAGGTTTGCCGGACGAATTTCGTCCTATGGTAATGGCAATCGAAAATTCTACACCAAAACTGTCGACTGACTTCATCCAAAACAGCCTTCTTCAAGAAGTAACCTATAATAATACAGAAAGTGTAGAGACCGCATTGTATGCTAAGAAACGCTTCAATCAAAAAAAAAAACAATCTCACAAGTCTGTGAAATGCTACGTGTGCGACAAAGTAGGCCATTTCGCAAACAAGTGTCCAAACAGAAAGAATAAAGACGAGTCGTTACTTATATGTTCTTTCATGGCTCAATCAAGCTCAAGATTGGTACATCGATTCAGGGGCATCCGCGCACATGACAATGAGTGACGTCAATTTGGTAGAAGTGCGTGAACCTATAAAAAATAAAATCCTCGTAGGTAATAACTCTCATCTTGCTGTGGAGCGAGCTGGGGACATACAAATGTCAATTGGAACAAGTTCACGTCAAAACTACGATGTCACAGTGAAAGATGTACTGCATGTTCCAAATAGCTGTGCAAATCTCATGTCTGTGAGTCAGATGGCTAAACATGGCAACACTATGGTCTTCGATAAAGAAAGTTGCCGAATATACGATTCAACAAAATCATTAATTGCGACTGCACCTCTTGTTAATGATCTATATAAATTAAACTGTTCTACAGATCGATCAGCAACTGCGATGATGGCAACCGACAAAAATATATGGCATCGTCGTTTGGGCCATACTTGTGATGCAAACCTAAAGAAGATTCGGACGGCAGTGATTGGTGTGGACTTTGCGGAGGGTAGTGACGGCAATAAGTGCGAAATTTGTGTCAAAGGTAAGCTGACACGTGCATCTTTTGAGGCAAGTGACAACCGAGCAACAAGTGTACTAGAGTTAGTGCACAGCGATGTCGCATTTATGCCCACGCGCTCTTTTGGAGGAGCAAAATATTTCGTCACATTTATAGATGACTATAGCCGCAAGGTGTTCTTGTACCCGATGAAAAACAAAAATGAGGTTTTTAGCATTTTTAAGAACTTTCTGAGTTTTGTTGAAAATCAACATGGGTGCAAAATAAAAACACTTCGCACTGACAATGGCACCGAATATTGCAACAAACAATTCGATGCATTCACGGCAAAACATGGCATCCTACATCAGCGAACAGTACCGCATACGCCGGAGCAGAATGGTGTGGCTGAGCTTATCGGCTGTATGACAAAAAGGCGAGAAAAGTAATCGTGAGCAGAGATGTTACTTTCATCGAATCGAGTGAAGATCAGGTAACTCAATCAAAACTCAATTCTAATGGTTCTGTTTTTCTTCCAAAGGCACCTACTGAAGATGAAACTCATGTGAGTGATGTATATGAAAGCGATTCAGCATGTGATGATTATTTGAGTGAGGCTGGTGATGAGGACATAGGTGTGGCTGTAGTCGACAATCAAAATTCGTCAAATGTTTGAAGCATGAACTATGCAGATGCTAATGATTCAGTCATCATTATGCCCCACCAAGATCAAACAATCGTAGAAATTAGCGATACAATGGAAGAAAATGAATCTATAAAAAACGAATTCAGTGAGGCTGGTGAGAGTGAGAATTTGTCATATACTTCTGTCGCTGAGACTGATTTCGACGTTCGTTGCTGCCAGTGAGATATGCGCTGTTCCATGTCCTTTAACAACCGATCAGATCGAAAGCCCAAGACAATCTGCGAAAGCTCGTGATGCTCTCAGTTTACATGCGATGCTTGCAGCAGCTACGGAAGACGTTTGTGAACCGAAGTCTTATGAGGAGGCTAGGCAATGCGGCGAGAAAGGGAGTGGGAGGCAGCGATGAAGTCTGAGTATGCGGCCTTGATGGCGAATAAAACTTGGGAGCTGTGTGAGCTTCCTGCTAGCCGAAAAGCAATTGATAGGAAGTGGGTCTACAATGTCAAGCGCGATGCAACTGTTTGTATCGAAAGATACAAAGCTCGGCTTGTAATCAAAGGCTACAGTCAAGTCAAAGGCATAGATTATGACGAGACGTTTTCACCTGTTGCTCGGTACTGCTCAATTCGTTTTTTGTTGGCGATGGCAGCCAAGTACAAATTGATCATTCACCAGATGGACGCAGTGACTGCCTTTCTTCAAGGCGATTTGAGAGAGGAGATTTATATGCAGCAACCAGAAGGGTTTAGCGATAAAACGGCAAAGGTCTGTCGCTTGAAGCGAGCGTTATATGGTTTGAAGCAGGCAAGTCGTGTGTGGAACGACAAGTTAAATGAAGTGCTCGTTCGGGTACTTATTCAATAGACCAATGTATCTATTATAAACATTCAAATCAAAATACCATAATACTGGCTGTGTGGGTGGATGATATTATGATATATGATACTCGAGCAACGCAACAATGTGTACCAAGTTAAAGAATGAATTGTCAACTCAATTCAAAATGAAAGACCTAGGTGAGGCGAAATCATTACTTGGTATGAATATTACTCGATATGCGGATGGTTCTCTTTCGATTGATCAGCGTCACTACATATCAACATTCCTTAAGCACTTTAACATGGAGGAATGTAATCCAGTCAACACTCCATTGGATCCCAACCAAAAATTGTCAGAAGAGTTATGTCCGAAAACAGATGGTGAGAAACGAGAAATGGCAAACGTTCCTTATCAAGAGGCGATAGGGTGCATTATGTATGCTGCACAGATTAGTCGGCCAGATGTTTGCTTCGCTGTTAGTGCCCTTAGTAGGTACAACAATAACTATGGTCGTGCACACTGGGCGGCGGTAAAGAGGGTGCTACGATATTTGAAGGGTACAATCGATTTCAAATTATTGTTTATTCCAAAGCAAAACGATGAAGTGGTAGGTTTCTGCGACGCCGATTGGGCTAGTGACTTGGACAAAAGACGTTCAACAACTGGCTATGTATTTTTGTCACAAGGCGGACTTGTCGTCGTCAACCAACAATAGCTTTGTCTTCTACCGAAGCAGAGTTTATGTCAATGGTTGCAGCTATACAAGAAGCGCTTTGGTTAAAGCGTTTTGAAACCGAAATATTTTTGGAGGCATCAAAAACGATTCTTTTGTATTGCGATAACCAGGGAGCAATCAGTTTGGCGAAAAATAAAAACTATCATGCGCATACTAAACATATTGATGTGCGCAAATACTTCATACAAGAACACTTGTACCAAGACGTCGAAGGTGAAATCAAATTAAATTTACAATACAAGTCGACAAATGAAATGGTTGCAGACATATTGACCATGGCCGTTAATAGCGCAAAGCTTAACAAATTCATTCCAGATTTTGGGCTGAATTGTTATTAATAATTTTGAATATGTTTTTTTTTAAATAATTTCTTTAAATTTTTTCTTAGACATAAATTGAATTGTTAATAATTTTTTTTTTTTTATGAAACACTAGTGAGGCTGTTGTTATAATAGTGTTCCATTTAGTTCTGTTCTCATTTATCATTGAACAACTCTTATATCTTAATCTAATAGCACTGTCCGGATAACAATAATAAAAGCTCATTACAAATGTCATTTAAACTTATGTCAAATAATAAACTTTCTTCTCTTTTGAATCATCAAAGTACTCGGACGTCTTTTCATTATTGGTATATTAATCTGTGCACTATATAATAATCATAGCTTTATTTCTTCACTTACATCAAAGAAAATAATAGTAATAAAAAAACAATTTTCAGTAGTTGGTCATATTGCACTTTGGGAAAGTGAGATAACGCCAAATTATTTGGAGACGTAAAACTGCGACCCACCTGCATGATTTCACCTTGTTTATGTGTAATAAGACCAACCGCTAAAAATTGGCCCTATTCCACTTTACAAAAGTTAAATATGGCATATACTTGAAAGTACACATTTTTCACTTGGTTTTATTTAATGGCTCCCTAAAGATACACTTGAAAAATGTAAAAACCAAAATTTAATCGCTTTGTTTGTTTTTTTTTTTTATTAAATCTAGACGAGTATGGTATTGGTATTGCGATTAAAATTCTGACTGGATAAACACTATTATTACAAAATTCTGTTTTCAAAAATCTGCTTTTTTAAAATTGTATTTTTTTAGCTTTTCAAATGTTTGTTTTTTTCAACCTAGTTTCGAAAATTCAAAACGCAAGGTTGTTTTGCATTTTTGAAACTTTTTTTTTATTATTTAATAACTATTGATAACAATTTTGGTTTTTAAAACACTCTTGTGTGTAATTAAAAATATTATTAATTTTATTATTATCAATATTGAGTTATTGTAATCCTTCCGATTTGTAGACTTGAAAAGATTTTTTAAAAGATGTCTGTGTGTGCGTGAACGTACGTTCGTACTTAAATACGTCCGTATGTCCTGATAACTCACATCCCGTCTGTAGATTTGTCTTGCTTAAAACTTTAACAAAATATTTATAACAATATTGAAGTCAACATCTTTCTTTGTTTTCCTAATACTTGAGTCGAATGACATTTTTTATATGTTTTTGTTGGTTTTGTAGGTGTTCGTGAGTTGTCAGTTGATTTTTTCTAAAAAATAAACTAAAAATTACCAAGAATATTTTGCTATGATGAAATTGTTTGATTTTAAGTCAAAACCCGATTTTAACTAATTTTGCAATCCTATACACATTTTACTGAATGTTTAAAACAATATTTCTTATAGGTTGAAATTAGTTTGAAGCCAATATTTCAAATTTTTGAAAAGATATTCGAGTCAAAAATCAATTTTTACCCAATTTTGGCAATGTGTTTTCTTTGTGAAAAAAAACTGGCAATTCAATCTTACCTAAAATTTGTTTTAATGTTGAAAACTATATTTTTTAAAAGAAGAAATAAGTTTGATGCTAATATCGCTTTTTGTTAAAAAGATATTTGAGTCGAAAATCAATTTTTACAAACTTTTAGTAATTTTTGTAGACTTTTATTTTTTTTTTTGTAAAAAAAACTGTAAATTCGATTTTCTTCAAAATTTAACCAGATGTCAAAAACGTTATTTTTCGTTGCATAATATTATTTTTAAGATAAAACTCAGTTTTTTTGATTTATAAAAAAAACCGTTTGTTGATTTTTTTTTCCAAATTATAATAGTTTGGTATCCGTCACAATTTATAATATAAAATTCATTCAAGTAGCTAGAGTTATTGGTTCGTGAGATATTTCGGATAAACCAAAATGTTCACTTTTTTACCTGTGACATATCACATATAGGAACTACATATGTATATATGGCAAATTTTTCATTCGTAATATATTTCGAACTCGAGATATTAATCAAAAGTGACATTACGATGGTAGAGAAGTCGAAAAAATTGGGTCCCCCGATTCCATCCGTCTGTCTGTCTGTCTGTCCTAGTCCCTATAGCCCAAACTTTTGTGTCGATTGACCTCAAATTCGGAAATTAAGGTTTTGAGCCGATTCACGTTAGAATTGTTTTTCCTGTTTAATTGTAAACACTGAAAATAACAGTAGTCCCCATACAACTGTTTTGGTAAAAAATCGAACATTCGAATTTTCTCAAAAACAAACCGAAATATTTGTTTACATTTCTTATTCTTTCAATTTTGTTGTATTGCTCCAGAGGGACACCAGCCACAGAACCGTTATTTTGTTTTTAAGTTTTCTCCAGAACTAATAAACCGCTTTCAATAATTGGGTCATCATTATTTAACGAATTTGAAATGTAAAAAGTATATTAATAAACTCTAACTGCAAACCAAAAATATTTTTAAACTAAAATGGAAACATTTTAAACATAAAAATTAATTAAAAACGCTCTAACGATTTTCTAATAAGAAAATTCAATATTTAAGGTTTTTTTGAGAAATTAATTGGCATTTCATTTCTTTAGATACATGAGCAAGTTCGTGCGACCCAGTCGTGCATTTTATTTAAGTTAATTTTTTACTGGAAGTTCGCAGTTACCTGTTTGGTAAAATTCAAATTTCATCATTAAAATTTTTGAAATGTATTTACGGAAAATAAGCTTGCCATTAGAATTCATCTTATTGCATTTATGTTCTTACGAAAATAAAAATTGTACTGATAGATATAACCGGCCCCTTAGTAGTGCTCAACTTCGGACGTGCTCTTAAGTTTAAAGGACAAATATTTGCAAATCAAGGATGGGAAATATCATTTGGCTCATTTCTGGCAAAGTGTGTATACAAACGAATTCGGTGTCAAATGAAAGGTGATATTGGTAAAATAGAAAAGCTGAGATATTTTAATTTGAAGTTAAGAGTTGTATAGGGAACATTTCTGTTCTTCGCCGAAATAACTGTTTATATCTTGCAAGATACGAAAGGTAAGAAAATAATGTTGATAAAAAATAAAACGTATTTAAAAAATATTCTGTCATCGCTGTTATTCTTTACAAAAGGCAGTTGAAAAAATACATTTTTAAAGAACTAAACCCCAAATATTTCAAAATCTGTGCAATCATTCGCAACTTTGAAATTCAAGTTATCAAATATTTCAGCTTTCCCATGACCGATTTTGAAAATGTAACCACTTATATTACAAGCTACATATCGCCTTTCATTTTATACCAAACTTTTGGGCAAGGCTCCCTAGTAAACAGAGCATTTCTTTTGTTATTCTCTCCCATTTTAATATTTAAAGCCTTAAGACCAATATGCACCGGAATCTGCTAATTAATCGTTTTCTATTTTTCTTAGGCTAGCACAGTGTTTAAACTTTAAACATGTTAAGGGAAGTTATAACTCCTGTTATATACGCTAAATATACATATAAACAAAAATCATGGTTTAAAACTAAAAGTTACAATGAGCGTAATTTTAGTGCAATTCGTTTTTCTGTTTATAGAGGAATCTTTGCCGTGAAAAAATTGACTTAAATGATATTTTAGTTACTTTATCATCATCAGCATTTTTCATACTCGTATGTTCATTTGAACTGTTTAACTGATTTTTTTTATAAAACGTACAAAGTAAAATTGATGACATAGTACTTTTTTTTTATTTTTGATCTTGATTTTATTATTACTGATTCATATGTATGTATATCGCATTTCTTGTATCGCATAAATGTGACTAAAAATACTTCAGTCGAAAACACATATTAAAAAAATAAAAAGAGAAAATCCACATTTTAATTTAAAGCAAAACAAAAATGAAACAAAATACATACTCGTATACCTGAAATACACACATTTTTTGAAAATTTTAATTTACAAAAATTTCTGAATTGACGCGATACTTTTTACTTTTGTACTTTTTCACATGTTTTGTTTTCTTTGTTTATTGTTCCTAACGTGATTTTTGTTTCTTTTTTTTTCAAATTATATAGGCTTGATACAAATTTTATTTATACCTTTTTAGTTCCAAATATCATTAAAATAGATCTTAGCTAGTTTCGGGTTGCTCTTCTTTAGTTGAAAGACTCTTTGGATGTAGTAGCTATTTAAATGTTTTCATGTCCAACACTAAGATCGTTTTTTTATGATTGTTTAATAACGGAGAGAAGTTCTTATAAAACTTTTTGAAAAAGTTTAGAGGGCTATCTTTGTGGGGTTCTGTGCCGCTCTCCGCAACTCCGTTCCTCCGCTTATAGTAAATAAATTCACCAGACAGACAAATCAGTTTATTTAGCAAAATTGCCACAAGTACATATGCACGTACAACTCATTGTCTATTAAAACTATTTCCTCCACACATGTATTATACGTACATATGTATATATAGTCTTTTTAATAATTGTATCAAAAAGTAGGAAAACAGTAAATTTATTTGTTGTCTATAAATAAATAAATTAGGTGGCGCAACAGCTCGTAGAGAACCAGAGTCTAGCGACTTACAACTCTCAACCATTCCTATATGCTAGAAATGTCATGGATGGAGGGGACCTACTGTGTTTATGCCAAATACGAACGGTTAATTTGAGAAAGCACTTTTCAAAACAAAATCTTGGAGGATTTGTCATTCCTAGAAAGAGGCAATACCCACAAAAGAAAATTTAGGGATTGAAACCAAGACCTCTGACATGACAGTCCTACACACTAACCATCACGCCGCGCCACGCCATAACAGATTCCGTACCTTTATTGATAGTTTAGTGTTTTTTTTTAAATATTTGTTCATAGTTTTGCATAAAATTTTGCATAAAAGGAACCTGAGCCAATCTTGTGACAATTTTCAAAGGAAAACATTTCGTTTTAATATTTATGCTCATTAAATATTCCTGCTATGCGGTATTTATTAAAAGCTCAAAGATAATTAAGGTTATTTTATACAATTTTTGAGAAACGAGCTATGACATTTGTAATAATTTGCGAGCACAGAAGGGGCTCTGCTTAGGTATTAAGTTACATTTTAAAGTATATTTTTTAATATTCTGACTGAGACTAACATTATAAGTTTAATAAGTTTTTAGTGATGATTAGTAGCGGATGGTGTGCTATTATAGTTGAAAATCTGACAACACCAATATTCTACTTGCAAAATCAGTTTTTCAAGTTTATGTATGTATGTTATTTAAAATGTTTATTTTTAATAAAATCAAATTCTGTAATAATGAAATAAAGGACGCGTTTTTTTTCTTTTTTATTATTTTCAATATGTTAAAAAGTTTTCTGTTTTTTAATATTTATTTCTATTCCAGAACAATTTAATTTGTTGCACAAATATAAACATCCATTTAACCATCTGGAGGTCATTCCCTTTTATGACTTTAACTTTACAGTTAACAATACACAACGTTAGGTTCATATAAAGTTAGCACTGAACTTTGTAAAATATATACATATAAGCATACAATTAATTGTAGCTAATTTGTTTTAAATTAGATGTGCAAATAAAAATAAAGTGAAAGACTGGGTCGCACGAAATTGCTCATGTATACAAATAGTTTGTTTAAAAATATTTCAAATTTCAAAATGTACCTGCAAAAAAAGTTTGTTTTAAAAAAATTAAATGCCATTGATTTTTAAAAAAGAAATTTAATTTTTTCAAAATTTTTATTTGAAAATCATAAGAGCGGTTTTTTAAATCAATTTTGTATATACAAAATTTTTCAGCTTGAGTTTAAAAATATTTTTAGCATTAATTTAGAACTTATTAATATACGTTTTATTTTTGATTTTCGTAAAAAATGATGACCGGTTTTTGAGATATCAAATTTCGAAAAAAAAAAATATTCTTTTAAGAAACCAAAAAGTAAAATTTGACATTTTTGATCCTCTATTATTAAGCTTGTGCAGAAAGTTATTGAAATTGAAAATGTATTCTAAAGAAAACTTAAAAACAAAATAATGGTTCTATGGGGGTACCCTTCAGAAGCAATACAAAAATATTTTGTTTATATTAAAAGAAGCCAAATTAAGAAAAAAATTAGCGAAAATTAAAAAAATCTATCTGCTTTTGAGAACCACCGCTGAGGACCCACTTTTTCGACTTCTCTACCATATAATATCATGTTTGATTAAAATCTTGAGTTCGGAATTTCTTACGAAAACATAACTTGCCATATAGGAATAACCTATGTACATATATGTATGTCGCAAGTAAAAATTCAAAATTTTGTATAAAGTTATGTAGTACTAGCTTAACACGGTGAGTTCAGGCTTGGTATTCGAACACCTAACCTAACGATGAAATTAATTGCAGCTCTATTTTTCTTTGTCATTTCGATTTTTCTCAAAATTTTAAAAACATTATTTCTTATAAGAAAAAATTAGTTTCAAGCCATAATCTCAAATTTTTGAAAAGATATTTGAGTCGAAAATCAATTTTTACCAACTTTTATTAATTGTTTTTTAGCATTTTTATTTTTTGTAAAAAAAATCGATCTCAAAATTTTACTAGATTTCAAAAACGTTTCGTTGCACAAAATTATTTTGGAGATAAAATCATTTTTTGTTAGTAAAATATTCGAGGTAACAAATTTTTTTTTTTCAGTTTTTTTTAAATTTATAAAAAAAAACTTTGATTGGATTTTTTCCCAAAAATATATTTGTTTGGTATCACGTTACAATATATAATTTAATATTTAATTCAAGTCTCTAGCGTTATTGGTTCGTGAGATATTACGGGTTAACCAAAATTTTCACATTTTTTTTAAATTGCTAAAACACCCACTCAATTATTTTGAGAGTCCTTTCTGCATTATTATCTGTATAACAAAATTTATTTGAAGTCGATGTCTCTACTGTTCTTGAGCTATGGACGACGAAAAAACATGGCGAACGAACGGACGTACGGAAATACGAACGTACGTACACACGCATGCACAGACATCTCTAAAAATATTTTATTTAGACTCTATAGAGACCTTGAAAATTCGAGAAATACCAAAATTTCCTATTCGAAATGTATGCAATTAAATTAATTTGGTGCATGAACTACTCGCTAAAATGATTAGTAGTAATTTTTATCAACAAGCAATTAGAATCACAAGTCAATATAGATAATATATAGGGTGTTTTTATTATATAGTACCATAAGAAGTTTAGAAGGTTTTTATATTTATATAGTATGACAGTTGAATGTTGAATGTCCTGAAACATGTTTTCTATCGAGGTATATAAAACATTAAAATAGTATATTATGTGCTTTCCCATAAAATAAATATAAGATATCAATATTTTTTCTTCAAATTGTGCTAATGTGTATTTCAGCTGGCTACAGATAACCTTTCATTTGCGAAAACCCCATTTTTCAATGATCGGTTGGAAAATACTCTGATAATACTATCGGCCAAAGTACAGTAAAGAATGTGTTTTGAAATGTAATAGGAAAGCAATATTTCGTGCATTTTTCATTCTATTACAAAAATTACTTCAGTTTTAATTTATATAACTGAAATTGCTTTTTTTAAACAATTTCCTCTTGTCGAATTCAAATCACTTGCAAAATAAGAAATGTTGAACATAACTTTAAGAAAAATTAAATCAAAAATTAACTACATTCTTTCCTAATAGATTTTAATTTTAATTCGAGTGAAAAAATGTAGAACCTAGCTAATTGGTTTAAATTCCAAAGACCCTGAAAAGTCAGGAAATGTCAAAATTTTAAATTCGATAAATCAGGGCAAATTTCCAATAGGAATTCTAAATAAATAATTACACTTGGAGTAAGGACTTATAAATACATGGCTCTAGCAATTATTCTCGAATGTAGCAAACCTGTTGAACTCTTAACAATGAAGAGTTTATGCATTAAAATAATTAATTCATAGATATTTTTTCCCAGTTGATGTTATCTTTGAACATTTTTAAAAAGTTGTACTTGACATACTTTTCTACTTAGGCCATAATTAGTGTCTTGTTTGTTTTGAATATTTTTGTTTGACAAGCTTACTTTTTGTTGCAACAAAACATTTATTCATTAAAGCCTAAATTGTTATTAATTGTACAATTGTTTCTATTTTTGATTTAACGTATTAAATGGTACTTGTTTTATATTACTTACATTTACTTAAAGCACTCTTTTTGGAATTACAAATGCCATACCTAGATTGTTCACTTTTTAAAAGGGTCTAAAAACAGCTTTGTGGTAGATATACAAGATAAGTAAAGAAGGTAACAGACCGGATGTATTTAAGCCCAAACGTTCGGGATTTCTCAGATATTGACTTCAAATAAATTTAGTTTAAAGCCTAAATTGTTATTAATTGTACAATTGTTTCTATTTTTGATTTAACGTATTAAATGGTACTTGTTTTATATTACTTACATTTACTTAAAGCACTCTTTTTGGAATTACAAATGCCATACCTAGATTGTTCACTTTTTAAAAGGGTCCAAAAAACAGCTTTGTGGTAGATATACAAGATAAGTAAAGAAGGTAACAGACCGGATGTATTTAAGCCCAAACGTTCGGGATTTCTCAGATATTGACTTCAAATAAATTTAGTTTTAAAAATACCTAATACAAAATGATTTTTGACTTGAATAACTCTTAATCAAATAATTATTTTCACTTCAAACTTGTTTTACCTAATACACAATACTGTTGTTAACATTTTTTAGACAAACCTGATTGATGTGTTTTAAACAAAACAAAACTGCAAAACATTGGTAAAATAAATCGAAATTTTTGTTATTAATTTTTTGAAATCAATTGGCAGTTTAAAATAAAATCATACTAAGAATAACATTAAATTGGCCTAACGTCCAAATACCCCGACCAAAAACAGTTAAGATTTCAATTACTTATTGCATACTTTTTCAAGTTCTTTAAATGATAATTTGGCTTATTACCCTCCTCTCGCCTAGCACGGGGGCCATAACATCTCATCTCATAACATTTTTTCTTCTTTTAGCCAAAGGGCAAACATTATTATTAACTTTTTATAGGAAGTTATTGTAATCGATCCGATTTGTCAAATTGAAAATTTTGACACTTCGCGGCGTTTTGAGGTCCCTAAAATCTAAATAAAAGATATCCATAATAATTGTATGCAACAAAGACTAAAAAAAATTACTAAGAGTTGGTAAAAATTGATTTTCTACTCAAATATCTTTTCAAAAATTAAAAATATTAGCTTCAAACTAATTTCATCTTAAAAAAAAACTATTGTTTTCGACATTCAGTAAAATTTTTAATAAAATCCAATAGTCAGTTTTTTTATAAAAAATAAAATCTACAAAAAATAGTACTCAAAATTGGAAAAAATTGATATTCTATTCTCGATAATTCTTAGAAAAATTCAACTGACGTCTTTTTGAAAAAACGAGAAAACCTACAAAAATTTTGAAATGATAAATACTATACTATTACTATACATGAAATTTATTTCCAAAATGTTACTCCTTGATCACCGGTGCCTTATTAAATTATATAAATTATTTAAATTAATTTATATGAGGTAATTTAATAATTGTGGAGACAAAGAGGGTTGTTAATACATAAATAACAATAAAAGGTACCTAATGAATTATTTGAATAAGATCGATATTTCTGAAATACCTACAAAGAAAACATTTTTTTCAGAAGCCTTGGATAATAGATCGTCTAAATGATGTAATATAGATATGTTTTTAATTGGGTTAGTTAGCAACCCCCCTTTCAACTTACTTAATACAATGCCAAACGTGACTGAATTTGAGATTAAAAAGAATTATTCATTTCTGATCAAGAGTGTACACTTGATGATCGTTTTGTATCGAATGGAAGATGAGGTTGAACCTGTTATGCAAGTGCAATATTTCAAAGTCGTTTATGGGAAATATAAAGGGTTTAAGTTATTAAAATTAGCAGTACATCACTCTATTAAAACTTGTAGTCTCCAAAAGTTTGACTCCAAATAATTATTTTCCCTAACTTCGGGCCCTTCCTCTTTATCACATCATGTCCAATCATCCTGTTTACGTAGCCTAGGCCTGCATTATGTGTACAGAAAACTCAAAAACTTTCCAAAACACTACACAATAACGTTACATATATAGGTACCCATAGTTACACACATTCTTTAAATATTTTTAATAAAACGAATGAAAACGATCAATTCTCAGATGTCTCAATCTTTACACTAGATACATGCATATACATACATATATGCACATCTTCGAGTGTATTTGAACAAATCTTTATTGGCTAACATCTTTTATTTTTATGCGCGTATATAAAAGAAAATTTAAAAACAAAACAATTGTGCTGCCAATTAAATGTCTTCTACAAGTATGCATACATATACAGACGGTATAGATAAATATACTTCTCATCTCAACTTCAGCCAGCCACGAAACGAAGCCTGTAAATACGATCAGGGGAACATCGTAGTAGAACCGCAGTCTATGTTGAGAATATGGAAAGACCACTTCTTCAAATTATATAACGGCGATGACGAACCGAATTCCGCTTTAAGGGAGATAGAACCACTCAACCTAGGCGACGCAGATCAACAATTCCGCCTTCCCGACCTAGACGAAGTGAAGATAGGTATATCTAAACTGAAGTCAAACAAAGCTGCTGGAGCTGACGGCATCGCTGCCGAACTATTTAAAGCAGCAGGCGATAACTTGGTAGGGAACATGCACCAACTCATCTGCAAAATATGGTCGGAAGAAAGCATGCCCGATGAGTGGAATCTCAGCATAGTTTGCCCAATACATAAAAAAGGAGACCCTTTAAATTGCACCAACTAAAGAGGGATCAGTCTCCTTAACATTGCATATAAAATCCTTTCTGCCGTATTATGTGAACGTCTGAAGCCGTTTGTCAACAACCTGATAGGTCCTTATCAGTGTGGCTTCAGACCAGGAAAGCCCACTATCGACCAAATATTCACACTACGGCAGATCTTCGAAAAAACCCAGGAGCTTTAAATCGATACCCACCATTTCTTTATCGATTTTAAAGCCGCGTATGACAGCATCCATAGAGCTCTACAGAGCAATGTCTAGTTTTGGCATCCCTGTCAAACTTATCCGTTTGTGCAGAATGACGATGCAGAATGCACGCTGCTTCATCAAGGTCGGAAAAGATCTCACCGATGCATTTGATGTCAAAAAAGGTTTTAGACAAGGCACTGTCATGCGACTTCTTCAATATCGTTCTGGAGAGAATTGTGCAAAACTCAACCGTCAACACTAGAGGCACAATCTTCCAAAGGTCCATCCAATTACTCGGATACGCAGATGATATTAACATAATTGGAAGATCAAAGAGTGATGTCAGTGGAGCGTTTTTGAGCATTACGACGGAAGCGAAGAAGATGGGTTCAGTGGTCAATGAGAGCAAGACCAAGTATATGCTGTCATCAAAAAAGGACATTGAACAACGACGTCCTGGACAAAACGTCACCATGGACAGCTAAACCTTCGAGGTAGTTAAGGACTTTGTCTAATTAGGCACCGCTATATACACAGACAACGACACCAGCGCTGAAATCAAACGAAAAATAACTCTTGCAAATCGCTGCTTCTTTGGACTTAGAAGGCAATTGAGAAGTAAAGTCCTCGCTAGAGCATCTAAAATCACCATCTATAAGAAACTCATCATCCCAGTTCTCATTTATGGCGCTGAGGCCTGGACCCTGTCAAAGAAAGATGAGAACGTCTTAGGATGCTTCGAGGGAAAAATTCTTCGGGTGATTTTAGTCCCGTTCGTATAGATGGAGAATGGAGGAGAAGATATAACGACGAACTGTACGGGCTGTACAGCGACACTGACTTAGTTAGCAGAATTAAAGTCCAACGGCTTAGATGGCTGGGTCATGTAGAGCGAATGGACATCAACGCTCCAGCCCGGAAGGTCTTCGAATCCAATCCCGAGGGACGGCGCAGTAGAGGAAGACCGCGACTCAGGTGGCGCACTCAGGTGGGTGAAGACCTCAACCAACTTGGCGTGCGAAACTGGAGACAGCTAGCTAGGGACCGAGCTGGCTGGAGACGCATGTTGGTTGAGGCCCAGGTCCGCCCGGACTGTTGCGCCACCTTAAGTAAGTAAGTAAGCATCTCAACTTTTGTAAACAATCAAAAAAATAAAACTGCACAAAAAAGATAAGGCGTGGGTCAAGAGAAAAAGACGTTAATGACCAAGACGAAGGCACCCAAAGAAAGGTAAATACGGGATTTGAGGTTTAAGAAAAGTTGTATGAAAGTGGAGGTTTTAAGATAATTAAAAAAACATCATCGTGCCTGCTAATCTAATTTTTCTACCATTACTAAATTTATAGTAATACAGTTGCAAACTTTTTTTCCATACGATCCGATCTTCCTACCTAAAGTTATAACTCTTTTTTATGTGATCATTTCTGTAATTTGGATGTATCTATGCGGATGCTTAAGAAATTTCATAACTTTGCGTAAGTACTGATTTTGGTCTCATTGAATTTGAAACAACAAAACTATTTAAAAATCGTGTTTCTTATATTAAGATTCAGGAATAAAGGGTGATTTTTTAAAAGCTATAGAAAAGTTTTTCAAAAAAACACATAAAATTCAAAAAAATGCATGAAATCTTTATTTGAATCGATAATACGGTCCATATAATTTAATGTTTGAAGATTATTTCATGTAAATGTTGACCTTGACTGCTCCTCAAATGGTCCATCCGCTTAGTCCAATTTTGCCATACTCTTTCTAACATTTCGTCCGGTATCTCACGAATAAATGCCTCAATGTTGTCTTCCAATGCGTCAATTGAAGCGGGCCTGTCTGTATAGACTTTCTTAACAGAGCACGCATTTTGATAAATAAATTCAATAATTTGCAAGCAGTGTTCGTTCATAAGACGATTCATGGTTAAATTATAGACCAAACTGAAGATGGTTGACAGTGAAACAAAACACGAAACGTGCGTCAGCTTTTTAAACCGGTGTGGACAAAAAGATAATAGCTAAAAAATCACCCTTTATTTACGCTTAATAAATTTCCATACTTCTTTATAATTCAATTGAATCCAATCATTCCAGCTATTTTTCTGAACTATCTATTAGATGATCTTTTAGGACTATGAAGTATTAAGTCATAAAGTGTGGTTACATTTAAGATCGAACCAAAGACAAAAAATAAGCTAAACATTGGTACTAAAAAGTATCTATATGTCACACTAACGTTTTCAAGATCTTCGCTGTATGAAAAATCACGAACTTTCGGAACTATAATACTAAAAACCTGCTTCACTGTTTAAGGGGACAGTTATAGCTATCATTGAAATCGAACCGGAAAAATTTTGTAATCGATATTTGACGGTGTTTTCCTTTGGTTAGAAATTTATACTGATCGATCGGAAATCACACAAGGAATTTTTTTTTGAGAAAAAGAAGTGTATTTGCGCATTTATTAATCTCTAAAAATGTATTTTCCTATTTTCCTGAACAGCTGATACTTTTATGATCAAAAGTGAAACGAACCGTTCCACTGATTTGTGTTCCAATTTCACACAATTCCAATGACAGATTTCTGTCAGTAAAATTATTTCGGTGGATTTCAATCAGGAATTTTTGTATAATGACAGAAAATTCCGAATGTTTGTTTTCAATGATGAAAACCAATGATAGCTATAACTGGCGCCTGAGAATTATTTATTAAAATTAAAATCTTCAAGTTAGGCATTTCACAATGAAAATGCTTTCTAAGTATAAACTAACGTCGAACATTTTCAATTTGAAAGAAATACATATATATTTTGTTATTTTTTTTAAATTGTTGACAAATTAAATTATTGTTGATAGTCAGTGATTTTCTTGTTAAATTAGGTAAAGAGATGTATTCATAACGCGTCAATTTTGTTCTGCTCATGACGTCATAATGTCTGCACTCCTAATATAACTAAAAACCCGTCGAAAATATGTTTTAAAAATCAAATAAATGCTTATACATGTATACATGTATATACCTATATATTTCAAATATATGATTTAGATCCTAAGACTTCCTAGCAAAATGTGTATTTAATTATTCCAAGCTTACAGTGGTTTTTCATTTCCATAAAAAAAGGGATATACATAATTCTTGAACTGTAAACGATTTGCTTTAAATTTGTATGTTTTGTTTCTCAATTTTGTGCATCCTCCGTTTAAAGCTTTAAAGTATATACTTTAAACTGTAGATACTCTCAACTGCGTGCGATAAGGGTTTATCTGGAGTCTTTTTGCATTTTGAATTTCTATAAATAAAACTATAAATAGAACTATCTCGATCATAAAATGTCAAGAAAATTAGAAATCCAATGGGCCAAATTGGTTCAGAATGGCTCGTAGCCAAATAGCTCGTTCGTGTTAGTTTGTTATATACTAAAATATTAAAGACATTGCTTATGGTATGAGCATTTTTCTCTCAAGTCAACTTTTAAAAAATCAAATCTTTAATGCTTTGGGTCATTTTATATTTTGGTCTTAATACTTTTCAATTATCCTAGAACATAAATATTAAATGATGGAAATGCTTATAATTACTACAACATAGAGATACAACAAACCAAAAAAATGACTTAAATGATGACTTACTCTTAAATCCTAATCTTGGCACACTCCTATGAAAATTTTATGATCATGTTGTTCTGTGTTAGAAGGTATAAAATCTACCAACATTAAATTAAATGTATCTTCTTATTATGTAAATTTTCGTAGTTTACAGAGCAGTCAACTACAAACAAAACATACAGAAGATATAATCGAGATCTAAGACCAAAGGCAACTTATATGTATATGTACGAGACACGTATATGAGAATATAAACCATTAAAGTCAGTTGACCAAATGTTTAATGTTTTTATGTTTTGTTTAGTATCTATATTTTGATTTTTTCTTCAATTTTTCTGTTTTTATCTAGTTTCGTTATTTAAAGTTTGTTTTTTTTCACTTCAATTCTTATTACGAGCATGTTACGTACGTAAAGCTGAAAACAACATATTCCAAGGATGCACTGATATTCTAAGGGACCAGTTATAGCTATCATTGAACTCAATCCGGAAAATTTTTTGAATGGATATTTGACCGTGTTTCCCTTTGATTAGAAACAAAAGAAAAAGGCACGAGTACGATAACTTTGGCGCCAAGACATAATAACGGTTTTTGGTAGAGGGGCTTAATACAAGCATTTTTTACTATGGGAGGGGGGTCTATCTCCCCCCGTTTAGGCGGTAGGGGCAATTTAAAAAAATTATTATTTAAAATGGAAAAAAATAATTAAAAAATAACGGTGATACTTACAATTAAGTTTTATACATTTTTTTAAAGCCAACATTCTGTTTTATTAGCCAGTTTTTAATTTAAGTCAAAACTATGCGTAGTTTTTGAAAAATTTAATTTTAAACACAAAATTTGAGTAAAAAAAAGATTTAAAGTGTAATTTTTCAATACTTCAAGATTATCTACCATTGTTATTATTTCAGAATTTATTGCTCTTATTTGTTTTTGATCAAAAACTGAAAACTAGATGATTTTAATTTAATTCTTTTTTTTTTTGCTTGAGAGGTCTTATTTTGATAGTAACAATGGTAGGTGCGAGTTTGGGTGTATGCAACAGTAAGGTGTGTGCGAGTTTGGGTGTATGCACCAGTGGGATCTGTAAGGGGGAGCATGCTGTCCCCCTGCAACCCCCCTGCTTGGGAACACTATAGGATTTGGGGTGGGTGCAAGTTGGAGTGAGTGCAAGGTGGGGAGGGGGCAAGGTTCGGTGGGTGCAAGATGGGGTGCATGCAAAGTTTCTTTTGCATTTAAATAAGCTGGATTTAAGAAAAATTAATTTACCCTAGGTGTATCTTAATCCATATTCGATTATTACTATCAAAATAAGACTACGTTAATATTTAAGCAAGGAAAAAGTAATTTAATTAAAATATTTTGTTTTGGTAATTTTCAATTTTCTCAAGAACTAGAAGACATAAAGTCATCTAGTTTTCAGTTTTTGATCAAAAACAAATAAGAGCAATGAATTCTAAAAAAAAACAGTAGATAATTTGAAAGTTTTGAAAAACTACACTTTAAACCTTTTTTTCATTTTTTTGCATACATTTTTAGTTTAAAATTTTTTTTTCAAAAACTATGCATAGTTTTGACTTGATTTAAAAACAAGCTAATAGACAAAAATGTTGGCTTTAAAAAAAGGTGTAATACTTAATTGTAAGTATTACCGTTATTTTTTAATTATTTTTTTTCCATTTAATGTACATATTTTTTTAAATTGCCCCTACCGCCTAAACGGGGGGAGATAGACCCCCCCTCCCATAGTAAAAAATGCTTGTTTTTAACTGTTCTATACAAATCCGTCATTAAACTTTGTCGCCAAAGTTATCGTACTCTCCCCAAAAAAAATTCACACAAAGAATTCTTGTTTGAGAAAAAAAAAAATGATTTGCATAGTTATTTTGCGCTAAAATGTATTTTCCGGACGGAAAACCATTTTCCTGAACAGCTGATACTTTTATGTTCAAATGTGAAACGAATCTGATTGTGTTCCAATTTTACACATGTCCAATGACAGATTTCTGTCAGTACAAATTCGTCGTTGGATTTCATTCAGGAAATTTTTTTCAATGACAGGCATTTTTAATGATAGCTATAAACGACCTGTCAAAAAAAATCCAATGATTGGTTTCATTGATGAACACCAATGATATCTATAATTGGCTCCTAAGCCCGGAATTCGTTTCCTCAAAACTTGTGGTATTCCCACACTGACGTCCGTCGTCGTGGAAGAAACCCCACGTAATTATATGATGGAGGAATTTAGTGCTATTTTTGTCTTTGGCATTTAGTGCAAAAAAAGTTCGTTATTTGACTGGAGAAATTACTCTAGAGCATAAAATAGTAAGTACTGAAAACTGACATTAGTTTCTTTTTAATTCTTTCTATAAAGTCTTCAAAACTTTGGGGTTTACCACTTCATTTTCATCATAATCTACAAATTTGTTTCCCCTAAACGCCGCCGTTGAGCACAAAAATAGCACTCAATTCTTTTATCACAAATTGTGTTTTTATTTAAAACCCATGGTGTGATCTTTCCAGCTTGCCATCAAGCTGAGGGGGAAGTGATTTTTGTACTCTTAATTATTATTTTATCATAAGAATTAATTAATTTCAATCGTTGTGTTTCCAACTGCATACACCGTATATTTAGTTATTCACTCAATAATTTTTTTTATTTTTGTTAAAGATTATTATTGTTTCATTATATTTATCGCAGTTCATTTTGACTAATACAAAATTAGCATTTATTTATATATGTATATTTTAGTTTAATATCATATTTTTAAAAAAATACATACCTACATAGCTATTACATTTTTCCAACCATGTGCTTTTGGTCTTTTATTTTATGCTTTCAACAACAGAATTTGATTATTTCGAGAAAAAAACAATTTTTGTGAGAGATTTGAAAAATAATAATTTTGTAATAATGTGGAAATATTTAATTCATAGGTTGCGATTTATTCACACACGTTTAATAAATAAAGAAAAAAGAGAACATAAATCTATAATTTAAAAATATACAAAACGAATTTTATTTCAATTTTGTGTTGAATTTTTATGTGCTCATTGACACAAACCAAAAAAAAAACTGTTTTTCGATATTCAATACCCTAAAAACTTTGCGAACGAAAAGAAAACAAAAACAATTATTTTTGCGCGTGACACAGTTATTTGATATATTACTGTCATTTTAGCCACTACAAAAATAAAATGTTCTAATTTAATATTAAAAAATATTATATAGGTACCTATATTGTGAGAAATTTTTAATCATTCCGCATTTTATCCAAGGTATACAAACGAAAAAATCAGATTCCTATTTGATTTAGAATAAATGTTTTTATTTTTTGGTAGCCCGTTAAATTTGAATTCTTTTTTAATTTAAACTTGACAGATTTTACAATTCAACTTTGCCACATTTATTTATACTTTTATTTATTCTCTCTCATTCTGCTGCTCTTCTCTCGTTGCGACTTTTTTAGATTAACAAACGGGAATTTTTGTGAAATTTTCTTTGAAATTTCAATTACCAAACCGACCTATATTTTCATATTTATGGTCTCTTTTTATTCATAAGATCTTTTTATCGAAATTTCATGTTAAATGTAAACAAAAAAGAAAAATGTGTCGTGTGAAATTGAAAGAGGTGGAAATGGGGCTGGATGGGGAAACGAGTTTTTTTGGTGGTGGTGGGGGTGGGGTGTTTTGTTCTGGGGTTTTGGGATAAAAAGTTCTAATTTTCTTTCTTTTTTTTAAGCTGCCGACCGATTAACTGACTGAGCGAGCCACCGATTTATAAACGCACATAATTTGCGACTGGCAACAGTGCCAGTAGCAACAAGAGTAGGAGGTTGAAAAAAAGCACCGCTTTTAATACTCTTTAATTCCGCACCACAAAAACACAAGGTATTTATTTTTCATATACATATTCAAATTTTCTTCATAATTAATTTTTCATTCAGCTTTTTTTCAATAAAGCATGCAACCACATTTCATTTATTCCCTAAATGAAATAAACTTTAAACATACAAGATAGAGATAGTGAACCTTGAAGATGTCGTCGTCGTTGTCAACGATTCTTTGAAGAAACCGAAGATGAATCCAATTTAAATAATAATAGGCAAAAAAGTAATAATAAATCCACTACCGCTCCGCACAAAACTTGAAACGGCACTAGGGCACTTGGTGTCTTAGTATTATTTTTGGTATACCCTGTTCCACTTACCACCACCAAAATTGATTTCCTTTCTCTTCTTCGATGGATTTTTGTACTCTGCGAGCTGTGAGAAGAATGGGGGAGACTGCTGCTTTCTGCTTGCTGCTGCTTCTGGCGACACACGAAAAGTAAAAGAAATGGACGAGTGAGGGGTGGTTTGTGTGTTATTTTATTTATTTTTTAGTCTATTTTATATTTTGGTTTAGAAATGATAGCGGTGTTTGAAATATAAAAGTTTTTTGAGAAGAAAAACAACTACACGAGACCCAGCTGGGACTGTGGTCGTGGTTCTTTTCATACGACATTTTTATTATATTTTTCCTTGAACGAACTTTTTTATTTGATTTTTCTTACGAAGCTTATTTCGATGTATACCTACAACCAACAACTTTTCTCAAACACCGCCCCTGACAAGCTCTCTTCTCGGTCTCAGGAGAAAGACACGCAAAATAAACTCCCATGATTTTTGTTTATGCTGCAGTTGAACGAGAAGAGTGATTAAAAATGAAAGTGATTGCTGAAGCTAGATACAAAAGGTAAATTTAATGGTACATATACATTTTGATATAGGCAGGGTGAACATTTTTGATTGAGTTGAAAAAGCAGCAGCCACTGCCGAAAAAAAAACACATCTACCTACAGTGGTTGGCCACAGTCACAGAGTTAAAATTGCCATCCGGAGTCCGGACCCGGTCAATGCAAGTCTTTCGTTAACTAGGTTTTTGTGCATAGTTTTCTTTTTTGTTTGTTGTTGTTAAAAGACGAAGTCGCATGTCGCAAACATCGCCACGCTACTACGCAGTTGTCAAAACTGAAAACTCCTAGGAAGCTTTTTTGTTTAAGCTTCTCAGCAAGCAGTTGGCTCTTGGCTGGCACTGGCAGTCGCAGTAACAGTAACAAATGGACAAACGCAAAAGCAATAACAAGAGGCAGAGAGAAAACTTGAGCAGTCGTTGTATCTCATAATTCATAAACAGTGATTCTTCGTATTCCTGTGATAAACTCAAATACAAAGCACCGCAATTTTAGCGTTGCCATTTATATAGGTATTCCAAAACTTTTTTAAATTTTGCATTAAAAGTTTACGAGTCTTGTAATCTTACAATCTTAGTACCTATTTGTTTTTTTGTTTGCTTAAAAACAACTGCAAAACTTTTCCGAGCTGGTTTAAATTAATTTCTAATTTGTAAAACCTTTAACTTAACCTTTTTTGTTTGCTTAATTTAATTCTGATTTGTAAAACCTTTATTTTTTTCGATTTTCGTTTTTGTAAGAACTGGAACTTGTGACTTTGATTAAACTTGACTTTAAAAATCTGGGTTATGGTATTGATTCTTTGATTTTATTTATGTTAAAAGCACCTACATTATGTACTTTTACTAGAATCTAGAATTAAAGTATGCCTACATTCTAGGGCCTGAAGACTAAATACATATATCTTCTAAGAACCTGAGTTTAACTTATTGGAAATGTAATTGAAGGATTTTATTTTTTTTACCAATATTTTTTTGTCGGAACCAATTTGAACCGATTTTTTTCCAATATGGTTACTACTTGGTCATAGAAAATATTCAAAAAAGAGTGACTTATAAAACAAAAAGCATCTCAAGCCAATTATTTGATAAGCTAGTTAGCTTAATTTTGAAGTGGCATCTTATATTTGCATTTTTAAAAAAATGTCTTTCGAACAAAAAAGCCCAAAAACGAAAAAAAACATGAAAGGAGTTGTAGCACTTTTTGAAATTAATGGACACGAATATTTAAATAGAAAAAAATATGAAACGAGGTGAAGTAAGTGTTCCATGTTCGAACCTATGAAGAAAATATGAGTAAGGAAGGATTCAATAAAATTGTTTGGCATTAAAATATAGATTAACGTTTTAACACTAATATAAGAATTTGATCTTTATTTTAGTTTCACAGAAAAAGAACTACCTACCTACTATGTCTTTTTTCGTTAGGAATTCTTATGAACACAAATTTAAGGATATTTTATCTTTTACCTATTCTTTGTATAGATAGCATATTCTTTTCGTAGCACAGGCAATATTTGTATAGGCTGCACATTTTGTGGTTGAAGTTTTTATTTCATTAATTCCCAGAAAACTTTTCTGAAACAGTTTACCTTTTTTCTTACTTAAAAAGACAATTTACATTTACTTAGATATAAAAAGGTACACACAATAATGGCAACAAACACACTTGCTACTAAGAATTTAATCCAATTTGTTCTTATAAAATTAAAGTAAATATACGATTAATTTATGTAAGATGCACTTCAAGTAAGTCAGATAATAATCATTATCTAAATTTTGCATCAGTACATATTATACATACGTTTTAAATTTTTTGCGGCTTACACATTGGTATGTCAAAGCTAATTAATAGTACAATAATTAGCTAATTTCATTTAATTTTCCTTTAGCTGCAATTACTTAATTGTGTTTGAAATGTTAATTACAAATAAACAGTGGTTGAAAAACAATTAGAAACCATGGACAGAGAACAGTTATTGTTATTCTTTGCCATATTAACTTTTTAAAAAATTGGCGCTAAACCAGTCAAATATAACTGTAATTAATCTTTATTTTGCTCGATTTTTAAATGTTTTTAAATTTTGAGTTTTACCAAAACTAATTTTTGTCGTCGTTTGGAGCTTCGTGAGAACATTTAGAAAAATCGCTCTCATTTTGGAAAAAAATCTTATGGAGTGATAAATCGAAATTAAAATTTTTGGATCAGATGGCAAATGTCATGTGCAACATTGGATTTGTTTTTAAGTTACAAAAATGGAAAAAAAATATTGAATTTTGAGTTTTACCAAGACTAATTTTAATCGTCGTTTGGAGTTTGCGCGAGAACATTTTGAAAAACCTTATGGAAAATTAAAATCAACATTTTAAGATCAGATAGCAAAAATGTTATGTGCAGCGCCCAATTGACTAGGAGCTAAATCTCAGTGACTGATTGGGAGAGCAATTCTAGCAAGCCATATAGTCCAAACAGAAGGACGTATGGATCGATCAGTCGCGCTAAAAAATATATATGTATTGGAAAATATAATAAAGCTGTATGCATTTGAAAAGTTGACTGTTTCTTACATTTTTTCAACAGGACATCGATCCGAAACACACTTCACGTCTATTGAAATGTTCGTTTGAAAAATAAGAAAATAAAATTTGGATTTGTCAGAAAAAAATCTGGATCTCAATCCAATAGAAAGAGAGCTTTAGATAGTACAAAATCCAGAAATGCATCGGAGTTTTTTTTAAAACACTGAGGAAGCATGGAAAAAGGAAATTTGAGGGATGTGTAAAGAGAGCTTTAAATAAAACAAAGTCAAAAAATGCTTAGTTTTTCAAAAATATGGGGGAAACATGGTAAAAGATGTCTGGTAGCCAGCCTTCAAAGGTGTTGTAAAGGCGTGATTAAAAATAAGGGTTACCTGACCATGTATTAGAGTTTTAATTTGTAAAATCTGGTGAATTTTGCTTTGAAATAAATCGGAACACCGTAAGTTTATAATTATTTTTACAGCTAATATTAATATAAGCTACATGTGCTTTTATTTAACAAAATATATTATGTTTATGTTAAAATGAAAGTTAAAAAAACAAAACAAAATTAAGCAAGGAAATATTTGTACCTACCTACCAATTATTTCAAAGAATGTAAACAACCTGTTTTAAAAAATAAAAAGGCTTAGAAAAATAAAGGTTTAAGATGGATTTAAAATTAGCAAAGAAAAAATTACTGCTTAGGAGCTACACACTTAACAAACATTTAAACATTTTGCCTATGTTCAATGTTTAACTGAAAGCTGGGAAAAGGTTAATGCTTTTTAAGTTAATGGATGCAACTAATTGGAACAAACGTGTCGCCAGCTACTTTCCAGATTAATCAGGTTTTTTTTAATATACTTTTACTTAATCTCCCAAAATGAAGTTAACTGAAGGTCTGAAATAAACCAGGTTGCCGTCTGTTGTTCTTCTAAAGCAAACTTCGCATGAATTTATTTATTATATTGCATATTTTCTTAATAGTTTCTTAAGAGTGCAGTTATAAGTTAAGAAAAGCAAAAAAAACAACAATAATCAGAAGGATCTCTCGATAGTCTCGATTTGTAAGACCATTCAAAAATTTGTATTACAATTAAAACACTTAAACACATAAATTCGTTAGATAGCATTTTTTTGAAATATTAATTTCATACTCGTATATGCATAGATATATCTTGTTGCATAACTCTGCGCATCGTACAAACTTCAAACACAATATACACATACACACCATAGCTATAGTGTATTTTCTAGCAAAGGGCTGTATTTTTGAACACTTTTATGGGGCTCATAACTCAAATAATTTTCATGTTATACACAATTTCTTTAAGTAATACATCGTGCAAATAATATAATAAGCATAACAATAAGAATGGTACTGATGATCACTCATAAATCTTATGAGAGCTCATAAATGTTGATTTTTATAACTTGGATGAATAGGTTTTTAATGAGCCGACTTATTTGAAATTCGATAATTTTACCGCATTAAGAGTTCGGCAATGTCTTCATTATTTTGGTTTTTGATCTCCATTTAAAATAATGAAAATCCATAAAATCCCAAACATGAATGAAAAACAAAGATTTTAAATTATGTTGGATTACTTTAATGACAGCCTACAAAAAGTATACATATATGTATTATTGACGCTTGGGCTGTTTTTACTTTTGCAGCTGTTCTAGTGTGGATTATGTTATTGCTGCAATTAAAAAGCGTGTTAATTGGATGTTTTGATGCCTGTCGATGGTGGAGTGAAGATTTTGGAATTTTTTTGAATGCAAAAGTTAACAGATGATAGTGCAAATGCTTTGTTTTTTAATATGATAAATTGATGTTTACTTCAAAGGCGAATTAATAAGGTGTGTGGAGATTTTTTTCTTTAATTGTTGAGCTAACACGACCCGCTGGTCTAAAATCGAACACAGCTAAATTTCATTACCATTTTTCCCTCAGAGGTCTTGTCGCTTGAAGTCATGAAGACTTATAAAGTTCCTATTCTTTTAAGATACAATTATTCATTATGTATTCTAAGTCATAAAGAAATATTATAGATCTTCTTAACTAGTAGGTTTGTATATAACAAAAAGTAACGCAAATATATGTTTAAGTGAGATATTTTTAATAAAGACATATAATTTGTAACTAATTCTTTAAATTAAACTATACTTAAATAAATAATTAAAAGAAAGTTTAAATAAAGAATAAATATTTTCACACTCTTATCCCGATTATGGGGCGGGAGAACCAAACTTAGGCAGGTATTTGGCTTTTTTTTCTATACACAAAAATTTAAAAATACTTATTATAAGAATTTAAATTTGTTAACAGCAAAAACACAAATTCTTGGACACTCTTACTCTTTCTATACAATAAGGCCTTGCAGAAACACATATGAATATATACTTTTTGTTTTTTAGTATCTATAAAATAAGAAAGAAATTAAAGGTAAAGATACGCTCCCTAATTCAAACAGCTTCATTTTGCATGTTACAGGTTGCTTGGTTTAATACAAAGATGAATGCGAGAAAAGGATTTTTTTCAACTCGACAAATCAAATTCGAATTACTATACATAAAAATACATTGAAAAATACAAAATTGAAGTATTTAGTGTTAAAATACATTTTTGAAAATGTTGCAGTTATACCTATGTATATTCTGTTTTGATGAACCAAAATGTATTGCTTCAACAAAAAGTAAATTAGGGGAATTATATTAGTGTTAATTATTGATTTGTTTTGTAAGAATCGATTTTGATTGCATTTACAACATGAATTAATTATACATATATATGTGCATTTATATATCTATGTAAATATGTATGTATATATATAAACATATAATATATACATACATATGATGCATACATAATACATATAAATATACGTTTGTTCAAAAGGATTAGAATAAGATACTAGATTATTATCTGCCATAAAGTAGGTTTACAATAAATTAATTACTTTTCCTTTTTTTAAATTAAGATTTAAATCTCCTAAGAGTGGAAATATAAAAAAATTACATTTCGTGGCAAAGGAAGGTCAAATGGACTCTGCCAATAGATACACATATCGGACCCAATTCATGTATCTGCTTCTGCACACCCTCTTTTTTTCTAACCGTGCGCAAAACAATATTAACATTATATTTTTTCCTTAATCATATGGTTTTTTCCAAAGGTCCTTCGATTGAATAAAATAAAATAAGTTAAGATTATTGAATAATAAGGACTGCAATTGATATCTTATTCTTAAAACAATACATCTCCACTATATTAATTTTAAATTAAACTTTAAGTATTTGTATTTTAATCGGGTGTATAAAACTCACCACCATCAGCAGCACCACCCTTACCTTTTATTCTTATATAATAGTTACAAAGATGTTTATCCCCTTTTCTTGTTTTATATTTTGTTAATTTTGTTTAGTTTTGCGAATCAAATAAAAGTTACTCGGTTATTCATGACATTAGTCAATAAAATAAACAACAAATATTTTTTTTCTCTTTTAGGATACTACACTTTTTAATTTTTCTTTTTGCTTGAAGGACTCACTAATAGAAATGAAAGCGTCTGTATACTTTGGCATATAAATTCACATGAATATTAAAACTCCGAAACGCACCAAATCGATTGTTGAATGTAACTGACTTTCGTTTCGTTTTCGTCGTTTTTTATTCTTTTCAAGCGTAAATAGAGAGAAGCTTGAGAAGATGAGATTGTTTCAATTTTAATAGTGCAAGTTGTACCAATACAATGTCCGTTTAGGGATTTTTTTAATTTTAAAGCAAAGTAATCAAATAAAAAAATAATAAAACACTTTTTTTTCCATTACAATTATTATTTTTGTGAATTAATTTTGTAAAACAATTTTTATTTTTGTATATTATTTATGAGTAAAACAAAATTAACTGCAACTCCAAATTTACATGGATACAGAAAGATACAACGTAGAGTTGTTCTTCTTTTATAATGAGGTATTGGAATCAACAAGATACACTTCTAAAGGAAGAGAGATACTTATTGAATTTATATATGCGAGAGATACTCGTCCATGGTGGCAAAAATGTATCCGAAAAGTCTAAGTCTAAGCTTTTTCTATCGCAAAAAGGATTTAAACAGATAAGCTTTGTGGATAACGTGGTGTTCACGGTAAAATGATAAACAAGGTTGGTTACATTAAATAAGCTGCAAAGAAAGCTTGTAGTGTTAACGGATATGGAAGGTTGCATCTTATTTTTGATTTTATGAACGTTTGACGTTAATTGACCTAAAGCCAATGTAACACAAACAAAAGAAAACTATTTATTAGAATAAAAAGTATAATAATAAGGCTGGACAAGTTAATTCCAAATTTTGTTCAAAAGAGCTTACAAAAGTTTTTAAAGCAAGAACACAGTAGATAGGTAGTCAAAATTCAACAGTGCATTATTTTGCGAACTTAAAAACATGTAATTAAATGTTACGGATTGTCATTATAATGACATTTTGTCAAATTCAGCAATTTACTATAATTTCTAAAATGCGGACCTCGAAACGATATTTTATCGCTTGCATTACATCATATCTGTGTATAACCACTGATATTATTTTAATTGCAGTTTTTCAACAGTCATTATTGAAATAGACGATTAATTTTTTAAAAGTTCATACCTATCTGTTTTTATTAAGGAAAAAAATACCATTTATACATTTTTGCGAAAACTCAATATCACATGAGGTACAGTGATTTTTTTTAACTTCCTAAAGGAAGTTATTGCAATCGGTCCGATTTTTCAAATTGAAAATTTTGACATTTTTCGACGTTTCAAGGTCCCTAGAGTCTAAATGAAATATTTTTAAAGAGATGTCTCTTTTCTTTGTGCGTGTGTACATACATACATATGTATGTATGTACGTACGTCCGGGAAGCTTTTTTTGTCGTCCATATCTCAAGAACCAGTAGAGATATCGACTTTAAATAAAGTTTGTTATACAGAATAATGCAGATTACAATGCTACAAATTATATTATGAGTAGAATAAAAGAAGATACTGACTTCCAAGTTGTTTTATGCCATAGAAATATTGTTGTTAATATTTTGTAACATGTAAATATAATTATTTCCTATGAAAATATGTTAATTAATTCCTCGAATACATCTTAACATAAGACAGCTCAAATTTAAGTTTTGAATTGCATATCCATCTATTTTTTTAATAATTTCTCTTAATAATTAAATTAACTTGTCTCAAAAATGACCATTTGAACATTTTTAGCTGCTACCAATAGGAAGTTATCAGTGTGGGTCTCATTCAAGTCTTTTTTTTTCTTTTACAAGGGCGTCTTTAACTTAAGAAACTTGGGAAACTTCGCAACGACTGAAATTAAGAACATTCAGCCTTATCATGAACTTTAACGAATACCAAAAAAAAACTATATTACTGAATAAAAAAAAAACTGTATTGCTGAATATGTTCGTACTTTTTCGTAAAAGTTTCCAATTATGATGAAATTCGTGATAGGCCTGATTATAAAAATGAATGTGTTCTTCGAATAATAAAGACATCAGAACAAGGCGCACAAATGGCGGTTTTGAAAAACGTGGTCTAATTTAAAATTATATTAAAGACTATCTGCGGTAGGAATAATAACCTATTAACTGTGGTATCCTTTAATTTTTCAGAAATTACTACTTTTTGTGTTGGGTGTTTTACTATAGGTCAAAAGGCGATGTTTTGAAAATGCTTTTAACTTCTTCAGCTGGGGTGTGGAAGGCATCTACGAAGATTGCCATCACACATGGCCCCGTGAGCCACATTAAAAACTTTCCGAGTCATTCAAAATAATAATTATTATTATTTTTATAAGTTTATTTAAAGTAATGTAAAATTACAGAAAATAATTAGTAAAAAAAGCGTTAACATTTGTAGCCACCAGCTTTTGTTTTTAAATTTGTACATACTTATGTAAAAAAGAAAATAGATTTGCGTTGGATATAGAAATATTTAAAATTATAATTTTGAAATTAAATTTTTTAAAAATGCAAGTATTTTGATGCAATTATCTAATGCAGGGTTTTTGATTAGTTCTAGTAAGGGGATACTGTTTTGGTTTGATTGAAAGATGGGGCAGATGGTTAGAAGATGTTCGATCGTCATTTTTGCTGGGTTGTTGCAGTAGGAGCAGGAATCATTTCTGAGGTTACGATCAAGTAGGTGCTGATGAGTGAGGCGGGTGTGGCCCCGTCTCAGTCTCAAAATGGCTGTGGTTTCTTTTCGTGATAGTTGTGGTGGATATTTGGCTGGAATGCACAGAGGGTTAATAAGGTTTGAATAATAATTATTTATACCTGTTAAAGTTTGGATGTTCGTTTCATTCAAAAATGACGTAATATAAACTCGGGTATCGTTGGTGCTGTAAATATTTGAGAGCTTGGTAGCAAAGTCAGCTGCTTAATTACCTGCTATGCCTATGTGGCCTGGAATCCAGGCTAATTTAAGTTTGTTGGGGTATTGGGATAATTTGTTACGAATCGTTGTAATCGGAACTTGGTTATTATTTAAGTTGAGAACTGCCTTTAACGTGGAGAGGCTATCTGATAAAATACAGAACTTACCACGTTTCTTTTCTGCAAAGAAGATGGCAGGATCCAGTGAGGTTTTTTGATATGCAGCAAGAGTTATGTTGATGCTATCATTTTTAAGACACCAAAGCGGATAAGGGCCTGACTTTGGATTAATATAATTCATTCCAATGTGAAGGTCACTTGCTATTTGTATTGCTCGGTATATTGCATTTTCTATTTTTGGTTTGGTTTTTCTTCTTAGTGTGAGTTTAAGATCTTTTTGTATAAGTGAACCTTGAGAGGTAAGTTTTGGCTGTGGCAAATTTAATACGATTTTCTAAAGAGGGAAAACCAGATTCGGCGAGCATGTTAAAAACTGGAATAGTGCGATATGCATTTAACGCAATTCGAATTGCGGCGTGGTATGGTTGTTTTAGTTTTTTTAAATCGGTCTTGGAGCTGTTGCCATAAATTGGGATTGCATAGTCAATTTTAGAAAGAATTAGGGCTTGCACTAGATTTAATATCGTGTTGATATGCACAACACTCTTTTTTCCGCAAAAATATTTGATGATATTTAGGCGGAGTATGAGGGAGTTTTTCAGTTTAAGTATATGTGAAGACCATCGATACGATTTATTAATAGTAAGACCCAAGATAGTTAGTTCATTGGTGTTTTCGAGGATGTATGGACCAAAGTTTAAGGTAAAATTTGTACAACTTGTCTTGCGGCACAAATGCAACTGTTTGCTTTTTTCTAAAGATAGCTTCGCTCCAGGCGACTCTGTCCAACTTTTGATTTTATTTAGAACTCTTATGAAAGCGTCTTCTATGAGGACGTGGTCTTTTATCTTTTATCTCCATTGCTGGAATATAATTGCATTATTTGGAATCCAGACTCAAAAAAATTGATAGATAGGATTGAGAAAATTCAGAAAAACTTTTTAAGGTACGCATTGAAGGCATTTCCAATGACCGGTGATAGTAACATGAATTATAGGAGTAGATGTTTAATGCTTGGAATGCAAACTCTTGAGTCGAGGCGTAGAATGTTTAGTGTTTTATTTGTTCGTGACATTCTCTGTAACGATATTGATTCTGCAGATTTAATTTCTTTAATAAATATCTATGCACCTACTAGAACTTTGAGAATGAGGCAGCTTATTTTTGAAATACCCCATTCTACAAATTATGGGCAGCGAGAGCCAATATCTCACTGCTGTAAAATATTTAATTTTTATTATGAAAATTTGGATTTGTTCTTAACAAGATATCAGTTCAAGACACTTGTTTTAAATTTACTGCAAAATTCTTCATAACTGTATGTGGTTTACTTGAATTGTAATTTATTTTGAACAGTTATTTAACTTTACCAATAAATTATTTTTTAATTATTATACTATATTATATACATATTATTATATATTATTACATTATATTAGGTATATTACATTATATTATATTAAAAAATTGTATATATATTATATTAAGCTATAAAGCCAAATCTGTGGATGTACGATCGTAGATTGAAGTAAATAAATAAATAAATAAAATTATTATAAGATCGTCAGCGTATAGACCATGGTCAAGTAGTTTCTCAGTATTGATGATCGTATTGATATTGTTGAACGCAATTATAAATAGAATCACCGATAGCGGTGATCTCTGAGGAATTCCATTCTCCATTGGATGTATTTGTGAATACTCATTGTTAACCCTGGTTCGGAACTTGCGATTGTTAAGAAAATTTTGTATAAATCTAATCATGTTTGGGCCTAGCTGCCATTCTTTTAGCTGATTAAGAATTGTGTGAGCTCCGATCCTTTCAAAGGCTCTTTCAAAATCGATGGCTACTAGAGAGCCATGGTTTCGTGTAGCAAGAATGTTTGAGATTGTGTAATCCATATGAAGCAGTGCGTCTAGAGTACCTTTTCTTGCCACTTGGGATTTATTTATTAAATTTTTTTGCTCAAGAAACCAAATCAGTCTTTTTGAAATTATTTTTTCTAGCACTTTGCTCAGACATGGGAGGAGTGAAATCGGGCGATAGCTCTCTATTTTACTAGGGGAGCGTTTTGGTTTAGGAATTGGTAGTATAGTAGAGGTTTTTCAAACTTGAGGGTGAATCCCAGAAGAAAAAATGTTATGCATGCATAGTCGAGATTTGGAAGATTCACGTAGATGTTTTACCATTGGGTAGGATATTCTGTCGAGAGATGGGGTTGTCCCTTTAAGCGAGCACAGTGTAAAGTGAAGTTCGGAAGTTGAGATCGGGAATTCAATTTTTTTCGCACTTGCGCATGTTTGAGGAAGGTTGTCGATGATAGTTTGTGCTTCCTGTTTTTCTTCTCTGAATGTGTTCGGATACGACGACGCCACGGTCTGTTTCTATTAATTTTATTGAATGTGGATTATAAGCACTAGACATTTTTCTGATATTAGACCATATTTGTTGCGTGGGAGTATTGGGGTTAATTGTGGAGGTAAATTCTTCATAGGCTTCCGATTTCGACGATTTACATTTTCGTTTGAAAAGAGCTCTCAATTTTTTATAGTTAATGAAATTATCGGATGTAGGGTGCCGTTGAAACTCATGAAAAGCTTTATGTTTCCTATCGCGGAGTGTTTTTAATTCGTTATTCCACCAAAAAACATTTTTTTTTTTTCTTCGGCTTAGTTTGGGGAATCGAGGAGTTAGCAGCATATATCATTGATTTGTGAATGTTGGCAGCTTCCTTCTTTACATTGCTGGATACGGGGCGTTTCTCTAGTTGATGAAGAATCAAATGGCTAAAGGCCTCCCAGTTTGCCAATTTCAATTTGAATTTCGGAGTGAACTTATTTTGTTTCTTGGAAGTGAACATGTTGGTTACCTGTATAGGTTTTGGGAGGTGGTCGCTGGAATATGTGTCCACAAGGGTGTTCCATTTAGACAAAGATGCGAGTCGTGGAGAGCATAGGGTTAAATCAATATGTGTTAAGGACCCATGAGTGGAAATGTGCGTAGGTGATCCGTCGTTTAACAAAATTGCGTTCGAAGTTAGAATATAAGATTCAACTTCTTTACCTCTACTGTCATGATTAGGAGAACCCCATAATGGGTTCCAAGCGTTAAAGTCACCTAGTAGCATGAATTCACCGCTTATATTTTTAGTTAAATCAAGGAGAATATCCGCCGTAACGATATCATTTTCATGCAGATAGGTATTAGTCAATGTAAATTTGTGCTTTAAATTAATCTCTATGGCTAAGACTAGTAAGTTTGAGTTTAAATCAATTATTGTGTGTGGAATGTCTTTCCTAATCAGCAACGCGATGCCGTTTTTTTTTTGTGGTGATATTTTGATGATTTTTGAAGTATGAATTAAATTGTTTGGGGGTGAAAGCGCTGTTACCGTAAGGGCAGTGAGTTTCTTCAAGGGCAATAATACCGGGGGAGGTATTATTAATTAAAAGTTCGAGGTCTACATAGTTATTATGGTAACCCTGTAAATTCCATTGAAGAATTTTGAGGCCCATAATGAATGCTAAATGCACTCGATTGAGTTTAAATAAAAAAATTCAATTAATGGAAATTTTATTTTTTGACGTTTGGATATTAAGATGAGTTAATTAAGTTTAAAGTGTTAAATTGAGTATTTTCTGAGTTAAAATTAGTTGTTGATGTGGAGTTGGTTTGTGTGTTGTTGAGGGTAATGTTTAGATTAGTGCTGTTTGTTTCTATTTGAGTGTTATTGGTTGTGATTATGTTTTGTTCTTTATTTGACTGTTGTGTTGGAAGTGGAGTTGTGATTGTATATTCAGTTGTATCCATATTAGTTTCGTTTTCTTTAGTATTAGTTTGTCCCGTGCGCTGAAGAGATCTGTCTCTTTTTTTCCTCTGCTCGAGTACTGTTTTCAGATCTTCTTTTGGAATATTGTTGGCTAGGGGTTCTGGGAATTGAAGGGGGTTTTCTTGTATATATTTGCTGGCTGCTTGGTATGTTATTTGTTTTGTTGTTTTGATTTCTAGAATTTGCGTTGTTCTGATTTTTGCTGGACATTTTTTGTGAGTGGCTAAGTGTTCGTGTTGACAGTTGACACATAAGACCTGTTTACATTGCTCCGGCTCGTGGACCGCTGAGCTGCATACGTCATAAGTTTGGACAGTTGATTTGCAATGCTTTTTGGTATGACCAAAACGATAACAGTTTTTGCACTGCATCGGTTTCGGTACATATGGTTCAACTTTGGTGTTTAAGAAGCCTATTTTAATTTCTGAAGGCAGTTCATATAAATTAAATGATAGTATATGAAGAGGAGTGTTGATCACTTTCCCGTCTACGAATTTTGTAATTTGTTTGCATTCGGTAACAAATTGGTCTGCTAGACCTTCAATGATTTCCTTCTCTGATAGGTTTTTCAGTTCAGGGGAAAATATTACTCCACAAGAAGTGTTGAGGGTAGGGTGTAAAGAAACTTCGATTTCACATAAGTTTGAAAGGGTTTTCTTTTTGAGAAGTGTGTTTGCTTGGTTATTATTTTTCGTTAAAAGGAGAATATTGCCATCGTTAGTAAAACTCACCTTGAGTGGGTCATTAACAAGCCCTGATATTGCTTTTGTAACGAGAAAAATGTTAAGTTGGTTGAGAGGTTTAGTTTGGTCTTTGTTTTTTATAATTATAAATTTGGGGCATGCAGATTTTTTAGTGGATTCATAGTGTGTTAAGCCGTTTGGAAAGTCATTATAGTTCTGGGTTTTTGGTTTTTTTCTACGCGGACTCTCGATGTCGGGGTCAAGAGAACTCCAAAAATTTTGGCGGGAGCCCCCACCGGGATCATTTGCCATCGTGGCTTTCAGATAAGAAGTGTGTAGATTTTTACTATGTGTTTACAATTAATTAGATTTGGTAAGGGGGGAAGGTAAAATATTGTGAAGTATTAAAGGTTACACAAAATCGCGGTTTACTAGCGCACTGTATCAGAAAGAGGACTGTATTCCGCGAGAGCTGGGTATCGACTGTCATTCAAAATAATCGAACAACGATACGTAACTACTTTTCATTGTTTTTTCTTCTTATTTTTGTATTTAATAGTTGAAATTGCTGAAGAACCAATAGATTTTCGTACCTTTACATACGGAAGTATTGAGGAGGACGATCCTATTTTGTAAAATGAGGTAGAAACTTTTGGTTCCGAAGGTGAATTCTTTGTGGAGACTTTAATATTAATATTCCTAACGACCAGACTTTCACTTTGTTTGAGTGTAATAAGACCAAGTATTGGAAATTGGCTTTATTACGCTTTAAGTGAAATAAGTCCAATTCTTGAATTTTGGCCTTATTTCACTTGTCTTTATTTCACGGGCGGCGTCGACAGATGCAGAAAGGAGTTTCAAACAAATTTTGGTTGAACCCATATATATAACAAAGCAATAACACTAGCGACTTTAATTTAATTTTGTATAATAAAATGTGACGTGCTTAATAAGCATAATTTAGAAAAAAAATAAAAATAAAAAAAATTTAAACAAAATATTTGTCACCTGAAAAATTTTACGAATTAGAAATGATAGCACCTTTGGAAAAATTGGACGAATAATAAAGTTTTTGACATCTGGTAAAATTTTGAGAAAAATTGGTAACAAATGGTTTCTTAGAAGAAATAATAACCTCAAAAAATGAGTACTACTAAAAGTTGGTAAAAATTGATTTTCCACTCGAATAACTTTTCAAAAATTAAAGATATCGCCTTTAAACTAATTTTTCCTCATACAAAATATTACAGTGGTGGTCCAGTATACGAATGATACAATGTCCAGAGTTAATTCGATATATCGAAAACTCGTTAAATTGAATAAATTCTTTTTTAAACAAACGTTTGGTAAATTTGTATTATATTATTTTATTTTATAATTAAAAAAAACTTATTTAACTTCTTTTACATGTAAGGAATAGGCTTATTAACTTCCCATGGGGAGTTATTGTAATGGGTCCGATTTGTCAAATTGAAAATTTTGACATTTCTCGACGTTTCAAGGTCCCTAGAGTCGAAATAAAAGATTTTTAGAAAGATGTCTGTGCGTGCGTGTGTACGTACGTCCGTACGTCCGTACGTCCGTACGTTCGCGACGTTTTTTCGTAGCTCAAGAACCAGAAGAGATATCGACTTCAAATAAATTTTGTTATGCAGACAATAAGTCAGAAAGATGCAGAAAGGGCTCTCAAGAAAATTGCGTGGGTGGTTTTTTTACCATAGCAGTTTAAAAAAAAGGTGAAAATTTTGGTTAACCCTTAATATCTCATGAACCATCGACGCTAGAGACTTGAATTAAATTTTATATTGTATATTGCAACGTGATACAAAACAAATTTATTTTTGGAAACAAATCCAATTAACGTTTTTTTTTATAAATCAAAAAAACTGAAAAAAAAAAATTGTCACCTCGAAAATTTTACGACTAAAATATGATTTCATCTCTAAAACAATTTTGTGCAACGAAGAATAATGTTTTTGACATCTGATAAAATTTTGAGAAAAATCTTATTGACAGTTTTTTTACAAAAAATAAAAACCTAAAAAAAAAATTAATAAAAGTTGGTAAAAATGGATTTTCGACTCAAATATCTTTTCAAAAATTTGAGATAATGGCTTCTAACTAATTTTAACTTATAAGAAATATTGTTTTTAACATTAGAGCAAATTTTGAGAAAAATCGAATTGACAGTTTTTTTACAAAAAATAAAAACCTAAAAAAAACAAAACTAAAACTTGGTAAAAATTTACGACTCAAATAGCTTTTCAAAAATTAAAAATATTGGCTTCAAACTTATTTTATTTCACAGAAAATATTGTTTTCGATATTCAGTATTTTTTTTTGTAAATATCCAACTGTCCGTTTTTTTCATAAAAAATAAAATCTAAAAAAAAAATAGTACTCAAATTTGGTAAAAATTGATACATATAGACAAACTTTTAAGAAATACAAATCGGCATACGGGATGGGAAGTTATCAGTGTGGGTCGCATCCCAGCCTCTTTTTTATTTTGTTTTTAATAGGCTTATTTATTTTGTTTAAATTAATTACAAAAATAAAACATACAGATATTTAAGAACAAAAATCGTCAATATGCGTTTGTTTTTTTTGGGCTTCGATTGTATGTCCGTTAACTTATTAGAACTAAGACTTTGGGGCTTTCAATGTCATTTTGTTCTTAACGTTATATGCAATAGCCAAAATTTTCAACAACTTCGCATAATGACTCACTCTTTGAACTTGAGTTTCAAGCATTTTCATCGCTATCATTATTCACAATTTCGATTTCTTCAACGTTTTTGCCATTAATATCTCAAGGTTGAAACTCCATCTTTCTTATTTTAGGACTCCCAATCATGTGCAGTGAATTTATGCTCAAATAAAATGCACGAAAGGGTCGTACGAACTTCCTCATGTATCCAAAGAGTATGTTTTGAAATATTTCCTGTATTTCAAGAACTAAAACTTTACCAAACGCCATTTAATTTTAAAAAAATCTTAATTTATAATTACATTTCTCATTTTCAAATACTATTGAGACGGTATAAGTGCTTGTGCAGAAAAAAATTATTGAAATCGGTTTATTAGTTCTTGAGAAAATTTCAAAACAAAATCACGGTTCCATGGGGCGTACGTTTTTATATTGAAAGAAGCTAAATTAAGAAATACAATTTTAGCGTTAATTAAAAAAAAGGTTTGTTTTTGAGAAAATTCGAATTTTCGATTTTTGAGAAAAAAAATTTTGTATAGGGACTACTGTTGTTTTTAGTCTTAAAAAATGAAAAAAATGCCTAACTCCAATCGGCTCAAAACATTAGTTTCCAAATTTGAAGTCAACCGACACAATGTATTGCGCAGTAGGGGCTAGGTTAAACAGACAGACGGAATCGGGGGACTCACTTTTTTTTTATTTAAATCTCGAGTTCTAAATTTTTTACGAATGCAAAACTTACGATATAGTTGCAATATGTCACACACAATTGTATTCAATCAAAAATATCTATTTATATAATAGATCTATTTATTTATAAAGGGTTCGCCAAATAACTTCTTTTTTTTTTAAATGCTATCAAAAAAACGAATGAATAATTTCTCAAATTTCTTTTTTATTTGAAAGTACAATCCTTCCGGTTAATAATAGAAAATAATTTCATTCAAATGACTGCCTCGGCTAGTCATGCAGTAGCCTACACGATCGGTCCAATTTTTAAGCACATTATCGATTGTGTGCAGCTGTATTTTACCAATGGCTGAACGAATATTGACCTTTAAAGCGTCAATTGCCGGCCTTCCTGTTGAAACCAAATGTTGGCAATATCCTCCTCTTCAATTTTTGTGAACAAAAATTGGTTCAACATGACCCGATAACGATCGCCATTGACTGTAACGGCCACTACTTGCTCATTTTCGAAGAAAAATGGCCCAATTATGCCTCTGGACCAAAATCCGCACCAAACAGTGACTCGTTTTGGGTGTATCGGCTTTTCAATGTGTGTACGTTTATATTTAAGAATGCTTTTATATGTATATCTTCTTATGAGTTGCATGTTGACGTGTAGGAAAACCGTAGAACCTATTTGTGTTAGCGAAAAACAGGTTAACCAAAAATATTGTGCAGCGATTAGTGCAATTAAATTGAAATTAAAAGTATTTATAATTCAAAATATAAAATATTATTGTTAGAAGATTTTAAACTATCTGCCGACCATTTTTTTTTTATAATTAGCGAACACTAAAAGGGTGGTGGTGCAAAATCGTATCGTCACCTCCTATTGGTGCCTGCTGGATAGCCGAAAGGTGAACTAACGACGAACGTTGGATCCATCGGATCCAGAGCTTTGACATCTGAGTTACCTTCTCAGGAAGTAGGAGCAACAGACCAGATATCGCTCTGAAGAACCAGCTGATGTGACAGCCCTCCAGGAAATGCGATGGAATGGGCCAGGCAGTAGGAAGATTGAAGGCTGTGGTTTCTACTATGGGAAGTGTCTACTCGATGCGAGGAAGTGCTTATTTGGATGTGGTTTTGCTGTCAGAGGGAAACTAAGGCAAAGAGTTTTAAGCTATCGGGAAATAAGCGAAAAAGTGACGACAATCCGCATTAAGGCCAAACTCCACCACCTGAGCCTTATCATTGCGCATGCCCCGACGGAAGAGAAGGATGACAATACCAAAGAAGAATTCTACGAGCTCCTCTCCAACACATATGAGCAATGTCCCAAAAACAACGTTAAAATTCTCCTGGGAGATTTTAACTCCAATTTTTTTTATTATGTAAAGACACTTTGTGAGCACTAGAAAAGGGAGAGAGGGTTTAAAAGGAGGTGTCGATGCACATTGGTTTTGAATTCCTGACTGGGAAAGACAGAGAGTGTGGTAAGGCATTCCATATTCGCGTAGTAAAGGACGAATCTCTGTACTTGACAGTACGACCGAAGTTGGGCTCGAGGGTATACTGATGACTGATGAGCATTCCAAGAAGCACGAGTATTACGGTTGAACTTTTTAAGGGGAGGAATGCAACTGGCTATTTCTCTATAGCATAAACCGTTAAAATAACAGTTAAAGAGGGTGAGACAAGAAACTTTGCGACGATGTTCGAGCGACGTAAATGATCCTATGATGGTATTATCACCGATCAATCTAAAAGCTCTACGTTCAACACTGTCCAACAGGCTTAAGTAAGTTGCAGGAGCACCAGCCTAGATATGGGAGTTATACTCAAGCTTTGGACGTACAATATATAAGTCTTGTAGATTGTAGCCAGATCAGAGGGGGAGAAAAACGTCTTGCATCGCCTTAGAAAACCCAAACATCTTGCGGCATTTTTGGCGACATCGCGTATGTGATCGTTACACAAAAGGAGGTTGGTGATACAAATACCAAGAATATCGAGATGTTCAGTCTCCTCGATGCAAGTGCCATCTATGGATAATTGCAAGGGGGGTATATCTCGCTTTAACGATACAAGACAGCATTGAGTTTTCGAAGCATTAAATTCCACGCGGGTTTTTATTCCCCATTGTACAGTGCTGTTTAGGTCGGAATTTAATAAGCTTATCATATTTTGTCGTTGCAGCTTTGTATATGAAATGGAATAGTAATATCATGAAGAGGAACGAACGAAGCGACGTCTGGGCTAACGTCAATGAACTAAATCTGCAAAGTTTGTGCAGAATTGCAGAATTGGGGAAATTAAGAGACAATTTGACAATACAAATCAGAGAAGAATGTAAACAAAAGTAGCTATGGTTGGAGTGGAGGGAGACAATAAAGAGAAATTTGTTTGTTTATTTATTTATGCAAAGCAATAATAAAGACAAATACCAATAAGCCAAATACCAATTCAAATTTAAATTTTGTAACTGTTGCCGGTTTGCCGATTGCCAATGAATAGTACAAAAAAAAGTTAAAATACCTTTCAAAACAAAAAGGTAGTAGGTGCAATGTTTTTGTTTTTCTTTTTCATAGGTAATTTCCTGTATTTGATAAAATGAAAGTAAGTATTACGAGTATCAATAAAAAGAAAAAAATACACTATCAATATACCTTTGTTGTTAGGTATATTTAAAGAGAAGACAAATAACACTATGGCTATTGTCCGTCGGTAAAGTAAGCACTCCCTTAAGATGTATGGAATAAGTATATTTATAAATAGGAATTTTAAGGAAATTATGTGAAGTTGAATTTCATGTGAATTTTAATTTTAAAATTATGATTTGATATTAGGTATTAAATGGATTCACATGAAATTGCATTTCAAATAACCATGAAAGCATGAAATTTTACTTCACGCGAACAATGAAGCTTTGCTGCAATCCACGTTGTTTTTAAAATATTACTTCAGTTCACTTGAAAAATGAATACCAAATTATATGTGAAGTTCATATCAGAAAATCAAGTGAACATTACAATTTTATTTCACACGAAATTTTATTTCACACCTACTACGTGAATAAAAACTGCATCATTGCAAATGCACTAGGCAGTAACGTACTTTTGGTTTTCATTTCAAAAGCCTAAATTATTGAAAATTCATGTGAAAACTAATAAAATATTGTTTTGAAACTTTGAAATGTATTTGAGTTCAATTGAAAAACTTAAAAATAATATGGACATAATAGAATTTCCATGGTAATCTTTGTAATTGCACTTTGCAATTTGCACACCCAAGATTAGTAATGCTAATCGCACCATTTAATTAATTTTTACCCAACAATAAATATTATAAATATTTAAAATAAAATATATAAATACAATATTTTCGTGTTTGGTGATAGTTTTTTTCAAAACTATTCGTTAAAATTTAAATACCTACTTTCAAATTAGATTCCTCTGCCCATCGCGAGTGAATTATAAAAGAGTTAATAAGTGTTGATTGTAATATTACGTATAAGTATATACAGTGTTCTATTGTAATTGTGGTGACTATAAACAATTTATTACATATATTTTACATATATTATTCATTTTTTCTAGATTAATTTTGAGTCTTAACTTTTAATTGCAATTTAGTGAAATTCTAGGTATTTTTTGTTTGGTATCCTTCAAATTATAGGGTATTATATTAAAGTTCAAATTATTTATCTCACACAAAAATATTGTTATGAATGTTTTGTTAAAGTTTTAAGCAAGACAAATCGACAGACAAGAAGAGAAATTATTATCAATTTTTGAAAAAATAAAAATAACATTGACGAAAATTGGTAAAAATTGATTGATTTTCAAAAATGAAACTAATTGCTTCTAACATCAGATAAAATTTAAAAAAATACAATTGACACTTTTTTCAACAAAACTAAAAAACAACAACTAACAATTGGTTAGTAATGACTTTTTACTCGAATATTTCGAGGACAGTTGAAACTATTGCCTTCAAATTTAATTTATTTAATACAAGATAATGTCGATAATATTTCTTAAAATTTTTAAAAAAAAGTCAACCTACAGTTTTTTCTATATATCTGTACCTATCATACTTTATAACTATGCTTACAATAGAATATCAAATACGAATAACCTATGATAAAAATGTAGCTATACCTATACCTACATGTGCATAGGTACAAATTTGTAAACACTATCTAATTAGTGTTTTCAAATTTGTAGGTACCTAAATACATATCCAACTTACGAGTAACAAAAATTGTACCTACCTCCCTACATACATATGTAACTGACTCAAAATTGAATTTCCCTACCTACCGTATTGTTTCTTTCAAAAAAATGAAAAAAAAAACAACAAAAATCTGTTGCCAATTTTTAAATATGCACATCCACACAACTATGTACAATATTCAAAATATGACAACAGTGTATTTATTGTGCAAAGAAATTTGAATTATTTTAGATTTTATAAATTTGAAATCAAATGCAACAAAAACAAAACCTACATAGTTCAATACATAGGAATATCTCCATGACAACACACAAAAAAAAATGAGCAAATGTATTATTTGTTTGCCTCCCTTACTCTCTTAATTTCTTACAAGAGAGAAAATAATAAAATCCTCTTTTCCTCAACTTTGTTTTAACTTCTGTAATCTGCACAACAAATTTTCAGTACTCCGAGCGCCGCCTGTCAGCCATCAATGAACTAAAAATTCATGTTCCATAAGAGTACTATAGTTTATATATACAAAGGTTGCAGTTCAAAATCCGAAAAGAAGGGTTGTGAGTCTGGACATAGAGGAAATATATGATCGGCCTACAAACTAAATTGAGCGAATTTTGCCCATTAGCATAAGCATGTGTTAGTTGTCCCGTGCATTTCTTATGGGAAAATGCAGATTCTATGTAGTTGTTACGGGCTTTTAAGAGAGTTACCTCAAATAAAATTTGAGGGTGTTTCAGGCAAGACGGGTACCAGTCGGGACTCTAGATAATATATTTCCTCTATGAGTCTGGAGACGAATATGAAAAGCCAAGAGTGCTATCGTCAGCGAAACAATGTATTGGATTAGAAGTAGCAGACAGGAGATCATTTATAAAAATGAGGAAGAGGGTCGGAGACAAAACGGAGCCCTGGGACACACCAGCATTTATTTTAAGGGTTTCAGACTTGAATCCGTCCAAAATAACTTGTATTGAACGGTTCGAAAGAAAATTTTTAATCCAACGAAGAAGAGATTCGTCGATACCTCATTTATAAGTTTAACTGTCACATTTTATTTACTAAAAACTTTGTTATATTCTCATTTGTTACAAACTTGAATATCAGTTATAATATTTTACACATATACATTTTAAATTGTATTCTTTTGTATTGATTTTTTATTGTACGAAAATTTTGATCAAATGTGTTCAATGTCCTTCCAATTCAAATTTCAAACCAGAAAATTTGTAAAAAAAAAAGCTTTAAGTTTCCGTCTTCGTTTGCAAGTAATAATTTCATTGTATTAAAGGGTAAAGGTAGTAGAAAATCAGTCATGAAGTTCGCTATGTGCTTTTACACACGTTCCCCTTGAATAACTTAATATGTAGAAAAACGTTAGACACAGCAACGCGCGGCCGGCTAGCTAGCTGTCTCCAGTTTCGCACGCCAAGTTGGTTGAGGTCTTCACCCACCTGCGTGCGCCACCTGAGTTGCGGTCTTCCTCTACTGCGCCGTCCCTCGGGATTGGATTCGAAGACCTTCCGGGCTGGAGCGTTGATGTCCATTCGCTCTACATGACCTAGCCATCTAAGTCGTTGGGCTTTAATTCTGTTAACTAGGTCAGTGTCGCTGTACAGCCCGTACAGTTCGTCGTTATATATTCTCATCCATTCTCCATCTATGCAAACGGGACCAAAAATCACCCGAAGAATTTTTCTATCGAAGCATCCTAAGACGCTCTAATCTTTCTTTGACAGGGTCCAGGCCTCATCGCCATAAATGAGAACCGGCATGATGAGTGTGTTATAGATGGGGATTTTAGATGCTCGAGAGAGGACTTTACTACTCAATTGCCTTCCAAGTCCAAAGAAGCAGCGATTTGCAAGAGTTATTCTTCGTTTGATTTCAGCGCTGGTGTCGTTGTCTAAGTTTATAGCGGAGCCTAGGTAGACAAAGTCCTCAACTACCTCGAAGTTATAGCTGTCCATGGTGACGTTTTGTCCAAGACGTCATTGATGATGAAAGATGAAATAATTAAATAAAAAATTAATCAATCAAAATCAATCAATTGTTCAATGTCCTTTTTCGATGACAGCATATACTTGGTCTTGCCCTCATTGACCACTAAACCCATCTTCTTCGCTTCCATCACAATCCTCAAAAACGCTCCACTGACATCACGTTTTGATCTTCCAATTATGTCAATATCATCTGCGTATCCGAGTAATTGGATGGACCTTTGGAAGATTGTGCCTCTAGTGTTGACGGTTGAGTTTTGCACAATTCTTTCCAGAACGATATTGAAGAAGTAGCATGTCAGTGCATCGCCTTGTAGGGCTTCCACTGTGGGTTTATTGAAAGTGACAGCTGGATCCAAACACACTCAAGTGCCATCCTCCACTTTCCCCTTTTCTCTAACAGTCGCACGGCTTAGCATGTGCATCAAATTGCATTGCGTTTTTTAACTAATGCAATTGATACACAAACTACGTCGCCGTCGTTCAATAGATTATTGACAAACAAAATTTACTGTTTTGCATTAACAGGGGTGAATTCGATTTTTTTCTACTAAGGCATAACACTAGTAGTGACGTATATCGAATAGCATTCTGTGGTTCTACTCAGTGATATTTTGTATGGTCTTTGTCTGTTTTGGTTTTTGATATTTTTTATTTGCAATGGCTGTAAATTTCAGGGTAGATTATTGTAATATTCGTGGACTTAGAGCGAATTTTCTTTCGACGTACTCCCAAAAATCAAAAGAAAACAACCTGGTGCTGCAAATTCCATTTTTTTTTTTTTTTTTTTAATTCATTTTTTTATTCATTTAAACTTAACTCTACTTACATGCTAGACAAAATGGGAAACTAGCCTAATTAATTCTACTTAAATATAACTTACTGGCCCTAATCGGGCGCTCTAAGAAATTCATGATTCTTAAAATTAATGCCTTTCGGCCTACGAACTAAGATTGTTTTATTTATTTCAATTTATGTTTTTTTTTAGAAAATTTTAAAAACTAAAATCTTTATCATTTTTTGGGGTTTTTACTTACATACTAAAGTCCTTAAAATAAAACTTAAAATTACCTAATCTACCTACAAACTACTTAAAACTAGAACAACCACAGCGGCAAAACAACTATGTCCCTCTATTTGTAATTCCATCTAGGATTTTTATAATATTGTCTGTGATATGCGTTTGCATTTTTTTTTTTTTTTTTTTTTGATTTTTTTTTTTTGTTTTGTATTTTATGAGATTTTGTTTTTTTATTCTTTTTTTTTTTTATTTATTTATTTTATTGTGCCACCATTCCTGCTCTACTTAAACCTAAAACTTAAGACTAAAACAAGTATGTAAGCCGGCCAAGGCAAAAATACCCCACCCCGGATTACCCATTATCAGTTGAAGTTTGAAGCCACCAAAACTGGTTCTCCTGCTTCACCCTATCAATGCGGTCCTTTTCGGACACAGCCCTACTGAACCGAAGCAGCTCCGCTCCATCACGAGCGAGGATGCCCCGTTCATACAGGAGCCGCCGGTCTACGGTTTTTCGCCTGACGTGGTAGATAAGCGGTACTGCCAATCTATCCTGTATCATGCCGCACTGGTCTAGATAGAGGAATGCCTCTGGTGGGATAAAGCCGCTCAAGCGTGCATTGTCGAAGTAATTGTCGTTCGGATAGAGCGGCCCGAAAATCAAATTGTTGGTCGAAGTCATAGCCCTCGCAATGTGACCCCGAACAAGTTTTATCACGAAATTGTCAATTCTATTGATTCGAGCCTCGTTGTATAGAACCTCGTTTGAATAATAATGCAGATAAGAAGATTCCGGTGTCCGATACAAACCGAGACAGCGCCGAAGACACTGTCTCTCGAACAGCCGAAACTTCTCCATTTGGGAAGGGGCAATGTTGAACCACACTGGACAACCATAAACAATCATTGGCCGTATGAGGGCCATGTAGCAAATTACCTTCACTCTGGGGTCAAGCCGACTGCTGTAAAACAGCCGTTTCGTCAGAGCGAAGGCTCCTCTGGCCTTAGTCAGAGCAGCATCCATATGTCTGTCGAAATATAGATACTGGTTCAACCAGATACCGAGGTACTTCACTACATTTTTGCTCGTCAATGCCTGTCCGTGCGGGTCCACAATGACCATCTTGCGCCAATTCTTACACGTATCTCGCGAGGCTTTAGCCAACGGAGTTCGGAACAAGATTGTCTCCGACTTTTGGACATTTATTTTCAGTTTCCAATCGTCGCAGTATCGCTGAATCTTCTCGAAGTCACGTTGCAAGAGAATTCTAATAACTTTAACCTTTCGAGCCGTTCTGTACGCAATCAGGTCGTCGGCATACGCAATTGCGTTAGTTAAGCTACCTATCAGATCGCTGGTGTAAATGCTGAAGAGGATCGGCGAGTTCACCGCTCCCTGTTGAAGACCGTTTTTAATTTCAAAGGTGGTGGTAGAAGTTACATTGCCACTCTTGACAACAAACTTTCTACCGTTGAGCATATCATAAAGCATATACAATAATGGTTTACTGATGCCTAGTCTGGTGAGTTTGAGGTATAACCCTTCTAACCATACGGTGTCGAAGGCCTTCTCTAAATCAACTAGAACAGCACCCGTGCATTGTTTCTTGGACTTGTTCAATTGGATATCAGAAACGAGCTTAGACGCGGCATGAATAGTGTCATGTTCTGCCTTGAACCCAAACTGATTATCCGGAATTATACTGTTGTCCGCAGCCCACTCAGCCAGAGCCCTATTGATTACCTTTTCAAATACCTTGCTGATGCTTGGAAGAAGACTTATTGACCGGAGATTTGAAGGATTGGAGTTGTCCTTTCCCTTTTTCGGGAGAGGATGAACCACAGCTGTCTTCCAAGTTCCAACGCACTGGATAATATGCATTATTCAGCGCGTTGTTGAACAGAGTGGTGTAGATGTCTATTGCTTCAATCGGTAGGTGTCTTAGTACAATATTGGATATACCGTCGACACCTGCTGACTTCTTATTCCTTATTGAATCGAAGATGAGCTGGAGTTCTACCTTCGTGATGAGCAAGGGACTTGGGCCCGTTCGATCGGCGATTATAGCGTTTGCTAAAAAGTCGTCATCAAACCGGGTAAAACCACGGTTCTCGGATCGCCAATGCGAAATATCATTCCTCAGGTAGAAGTGATGAAGTAAGGCTCTGTTCTCCAGGTCGTGGTTCGGGCGAGTGCAAGCATTCACCTTATACACTTGCTGGAAAGCAGCACCAACTGTCTCCACTTTCTCCTGCGGATCTTCAATCACAAAGAAGTCATCATCCAGGACGGCTTCCTCAGGATCAATTTGCGCTATCAGAAGTACGTCTGTGTTCTCTACTGTTCTCAGGAGTTTAAATTGCAAATTCCATCTCATGGAGGCGATCAATATGTTATAGAAATATAGACAAAGCTAGAAACGTCTGCTTGGACCTATTGCAAGAAAATACTCCAGCATCAATAACAAAAACGAAATTGATTCGGTAGAGAGACAATAAAATAGCAAATATCATTGAGGAAATGCAGAACAGTTATTTTATACAACGCATTTTAAAGTCTGCTTTCAAATTGCGCGACACCGGAATCTCTATTTATCGTGATTACACAAAAGCGACGAGGGAAAAACGTAAATAACTGATGCAGAAAAAACAGAAATTAATGCTAAGAACCATAAAATCAAAGTCGCACTTCGTGGACAAACACTTTTAATTGAACATAAGAGTTTTTATCTGCATGATAATAACAGCTTGACGTTTGACGATGCTGATGGCTTAAGCATGATCAACAATATTTTGACAGAGTGCAGTAACAAGGCTCAGATGACAGCAAGCTTGCAAACCAACAACATCGATGATGCAGTGCAATTCCCTGGGTTCAGTGGAGTCGGTAGTAGTAGGAACTACATACAATGTTTATATTAAAGCCGTCTGCCAAACCAAAACTAGTAAAAAAGTACAAAATAACTTATTATAATGTGTTAGGTCTTAGTAATAAATCTCTGTATAATGACTTATATAACGTCTGCTTGGAAGTAAAAGTCATTAAGTAACAAAATCCAAATTTTTCAGGAGAGCAAAAAAACGGGGGTACGCTCATTAAAAATAGGAAAATGATAAATCATTCAACATTTCCTTTCAATTTTAACACTGGAGTACACCCGCCCTATTTTTTTACACCAATGCACGCGTGGCCTACTATGGTAGACCATTTAATAATGTTAATAATTTTTTATTTTAAAAACATATAAATGAAATAAATATTTTTACGTAATATTCAATTAGCCTTAAACATTTAATAACCATTATTTATGAATTTTAGGTTGGAGTGTAAAGTAAAAAAAACAATCATTATTTTCAATTGTAATGTTAAGTTATGAAGAAAACTATTACTGTCGTCTACTATAGTAGGCCACGCGTGCATTCCAGTGTTAAAGCATTTATATTCACTTAGTGACTTTTTATACTTATGGGAAATGAGAACATCAACACACAATGACTTTTTCTCGAATTTGGGAAAAATTGCACTTAGTGACTCTTACCTCCAAGCAGACGAAATTCATAAATAATTATGACTAAATTTTTGTATATGCAACTTTCATATTCAATTTTATTATCAATTCTGGCGAGGATAATCTCGCCAAAATTGAGAATAAAATTTTAAATTTTGGGTTTAAGTGGATACCAGTGGAGGATGTGTACAAGGATTTAAGAAAAAACTAAACATACAACGATATTTCGATTCTAGAATTAAAAAATTCCAACATCCGTCTTACGATACCACCGATGTATTTGAGTTGTAACTAGGAACACGACTTCGAAAAATTATCATGTACATTCAATGGTATAAATGCCTCAAACGTGATGTTAATTAGATATTACTGAATGTGATAGTTAGAACTCATGCAGGAGCGATGGCAATCAAAAGATCCTTGTTCTAACGCAAGAGGGAAGAAACTATTAGAGTTTTATTAATACGTTTTGTCTACGCATACTAAATGGAACCAGTGTCGGTGACTCATCAGGACATTTAACGTTTGTTGGCGACCAAGGAACATCAGTGGTCGATTATGCTATCATAGGAGAAGATTGGGAACCGTTAGTGAAAGATTTTTAGATTATTGAAATATCATATTCAGTTCAGACCACCTTCCTGTTTTTGTGACAATGCGAATTCAACCTAAGCATCATAGAGGAACTATATTATCTAGAGTCCCAACTTAATGGGTTTGTTCTCTTTCGACCTACAAGCTAAATTGAGAAGATTTTGTCCATAAGTCTAAGCATGTGTTAGTTGTCTCGTGTATTTTTTAAGGGACCAATCCGTTATGAATGTAGTTGTTATGGAGTTTTGTGACAATCTTGCTCAAGCGCGGAGGTAAAAACTATGAGGTGAACTCACCAGTGAAAGTGATCCGTTGAATTCAAAAATTGTAAAAGAGGCTGGGTGCGACCCACACTGATAACTTCTCATCCCGTCTGTCGATTTGTCTTGCTTAAAAGTTTGTAATTTTTCGTGTTTTGTTAAAAAAGTTGTCAGTTGAATTATTCTTAAATATTTCAAAACTACCAACAATATTTTGCATATAATGAATTAGCTTTTTTTTAAAATCTATTTTTGTTAACGAGATTTTTAGTCGAAACCCAATTTTTACCAATTTAGTAGCATTTCTTAAAAGTTTTTATATAATTGGATGATTGAAATTAATTTGAAGTCAATATCTTCTATTGTTTACGAGATATCGAGAACCGAACATGTTTACTAAATTTGCGTACTATTTTTTGTAGATTTTATTTTTTTCTGAAAAAACTGACTGTTGGATTTTTACATACACAATATTTTCAGTAAGATAAAATTGGCTTAAAGTTAATATTTTTAGTTTTTGAAAAGATATTTGAGTCGAAAATCAATTTTTACGAACTTTTAGTAATTTTTTCTATGTTTTTATTTTTTGTAAAAAAAACTGTCATTTTGATTTTTCTCAAAATTTTACCGAATGTTGAAAACAATATTTCTTATAAGACAAAATTAGTTTAAAGCCATAACTTACATACGTTCGTAAAATATTCGAGGTGACAAATATTTGTTTGAGTTTTTTTGATTTACAAAAAAAACGTTAATTGGATTTTTTTCCAAAAATATACTTGTTTGGTATCACGTTACAATATATAATTTAAAATTTCATTCAAGTCTCTAGCGTCATTGGTTCGTGAGATATTACGGGTTAACCAAAATTTTCACATTTTTTTTAAATTGCTATGGTAAAAAAAAAACACCTACTCAATTTTGTTGAGAGTACTTTCTGCATCTTTCTGCATTATTATCTGTATAAGAATATTTATTTGAAGTCGATGTCTTTACTGGTTCTTGAGCTATGGACGACAAAAAAAAACTTCGCGAACGTACGTTCACACGCACGCACAGACATCTCTCTAAAAATCTTTTATTAAGACTCTAGATACCTTGAACATCGAGAAATGTAAACATTTTCAATTCGACAAATCGGACCGATTACAATAACTTCCTATGGAAAGTTAAAAATGAATGCAATAATTTAAGAAAACTGTGCCTTAAATAATATTTTTCTGCTTTTGGCACACAAATTTTATGATTTTGAAGAAAATTTTCAATGAAAGCAGAAAAAATCGTGCATAAAGTATAGACGCACCCTAGAACTGCAATGCGAACGTGGGCCAATTTGAGTTGGTCCCAGTTATGACAGATTAAAAACGAGGTGAGTATTTTGACAACGAAAATGAAAACAAACCAAAAAAATGTAATGGATATTTTTTCTTTTAAAAATATAATTGATGCAGATTTTGCATTTAGGCCTCTTTCACACATGACGATTTTCTTCGTACGGAAAAAAACCGTACACGGCCGAAGTATGTATATCTCAGTCATTGAGACGGCTGTTTTAAATCGACCGTACGAAAAAAAACCGTCTCCGTCCAGTGTGAAAGCTTTAGTTAATTTTATTAGTTTACTATCCATGGCTCACGGATAAAAATCGTACGAATTTTAATCATACGGACGAAACCGTCTCGTGTGAAAGAGGCCTTATAGAAGCATACAAATTTGCGTCTAAGCAGGAGGTTCCAAGAACTTGAAAATGGACTCAAAAGATGAATGACGTTCATCGGCCTCGAACTCAGGATTCATCGGATGGTAATAATTCGCAGAATAATTCACGAGCATCAATCCCAGAAGCACCAAAACTCTCGAAATCTGAATCGGCGGCATCTATTATAGTAGGGGAGCCCAAGAAGGGATTTTGGGATTTACTACAGCGCGGCAGATTAATATACAGGGAGGTAACTAGTACCCCATTGAATACCTCAAGTATTAGCCCCGTATATGTGGCCGCGCGTCAAGGATAAAGGATTAGATTAGTAAAAAAAAATTGATCATCTGAAATTCTCGAGCGCATCAGATTAAGGTAGGGTAAGTTAGTGATATGCTAAAAAGTGTATATTCCACTAATCTGACAATTTTCGATTGACGATAAGAAGTAGGCGGGTTACAAACTTGTAAAAAAAAAAACGTCATCTTGACTTTCTCTTCTCGAGCGTGGCTAAATTTTTTTTTATTTTGAAGGTAATAATTCAAGGTTCACAAATAATATATAATCTGACGATTTCCGTTAGCCGAAGTGAGGAAAAATAATCGATAAAGTTTAATGCGTGCAGGTACATGATGCCGGCATTCCCCTTCCCGCGTTTCTATTCCTCGCAAGAGTACGATAACTCAAGATATTATAACGGATTTTTTAAGAACAGTAAAAAACAAGAATTTTGACTATGGAAAGGGGGGGTCTATCTCCCTCCGTTTAGGCAGGAGGGGCAGTTTAAAAAAAATATTATTTAAAATGGAAAAAAATTATTAAAAAATAACGGTAATACTTACAATTAAGTTTTATACATTTTTAAAAACTGTCAAAACTATGCATAGTTTTTAAAAAATTTAATTTTAAACTCAAAGTTTGAGTTAAAAAAAGTTAAAAAAGGTTTAAAGTTTGATTTTTCAATACTTCATGATTATCTACTATTGTTTTTATTTTAGAATTTTTTGCTCTTATTTGTTTTTGATCAAAAACTGATGATTTTATGTCTTCTAGTTCTTGAAAAAAATGAAAATAACCACAACTACTATTTTAATTTAATTCTTTTTTTTTAGTAATAATAGTAGGTGTGAGTGTGGGTGTATGCAACAGTGGGGTGTGTGCGAGTTTGGGTGTATGCCACACCGAGGTGTGTATTGGGGGCATGCTGCCCCCTGCAACCCCCCTGCTTGGGCACACTATAGAATTTGGGGTGGGTGCGAGGTGCAGTATGTACAAGGTGGGGAGGGTGAAAGGTGCGGTGGATGCAAGATGGGGTGCATGCAAAGTTTCTTTTGCATTTAAATAAGCTGGATTTAAGAAAAATTAATTTATCCTTGGTATATCTTAATCCATATTCGATTACTACTATCAAAATAAGACTACGTACATACTCAAGCAAGGAAAAAATAATTTAATTAAAAGATTTGTTTTTGGTAATTTTCAATTTTCTTAAGAAGACATAAAATCATCTAGTTTCCAGTTTTTGATTAAAAACAAATAAGAGCAATAAATTCTAAAATGAACAGTAGTAGATAATCTTAAGGTTTTGGAAAAATTACACTTTAAACTACCGCCTAAACGGGGGGAGATAGACCCCCCCTCCCATAGTACAAAATTCTTGTTTTTTACTGCTCTTAAAAAATCCGTTATAATATCTTGTCGCTTGAGTTATCGTACTCTCCCCCTATTCCTCTCTCACTCTTTCTCTATCTATGACTCTCTCACTCCGTCCCCACTGTGGATTCTGTTGCCATGACGCCATGACAGCTGATCGCGCAGTTGTTTTTTCGTTTACAACGTATTTGCAACGATTGAAATTATTTTGCGACTTTGATTAAGTGAATAAAAATTTAAAAAAATTTAATATGAGTGACATTAATGTAAAGTGTGTGTTTTGTGGTGAAACTACTTTACAAAAAAATATCAAATTTAAGTAAGATACATTACAAAAATGTATAAATGTAATAGAATATCTTTAGAGTAAGCCGGTTCTCCGAAAATCTCGTAGAGGATACGAGAATCTGAGGCTTACAAAAGAATCTTCAATTTGTTAAAAGATTTGAAAAAAAATACATTGTTTCCACTGTCAGATTAGGCGAATCCCTCCAGATAGTCGTCAGATTAAGAGACAATACGTTCAGGGTATATACATGAACCATATATGTAGATATATCATAATCTCACGCGCTCGAGTATTTCAAAATGGCGATTTTTTTTTGCAAGTTCTAATAATGGCCGCGAGTTTGGGTCACATCCAAATCGTCAGATTATTACATAAGAGCGTTCTTTTAGGTTCACTTAACATCCCCTTTAAAAATCTGACGCGCTCGATTACATTTTTTTTTACCGTTTTCAACCCTTACGTACGACCACCCCTATCATGGAAACGATCACTTTAGTATATGTATATTTTCAAAAATACGTAGAACATGGATGCTATTAATATCTGACGCGCTCGAGTATGTCCATGCAACTATTTTTTTTTACATTTTTGAAAATTTATAGCCGCTCCCCCCACCGATGAAAATGTATATGTATATGACATAACATTTTTGACGCTCGAGTAAATCCCGATTTAGCACCCTGGGCTCCCCTACTATTAAGACATCGATCGAATAAGTCGGGATCGACTAGTCCCAGTTAGATCAAGAACGAGTAGTATCGCGGTCGTCGCGCGTAAGTTCACGCGTTCAATGTAAAGAAGAAAAAGGAAGCTCATGAAAATTCCGATGACTGTTCTAAGATGATTCTGAAAATAAGAACTACTACTTCAAGGACAGAGCTACACCACCAGGAGTAAGTTTATTGAAAATCCAAAACTAATTTCAAATATTTATTCATTTATTCATTTAAAGCTTGTTTCACAATATCCGAGACATCAGAATTATCAAGAAACAACCAGTCTGATTTCACCTCCTGAAGAACATTACTACATATCTACGATGATTTAGATCCTTATGGCCGCAGTGCTATATAAAAAGGACTGCCAGAACACAGGATTTCTCATTATGAGGATGAGTGATTGTACAAAGATTTAAACTCCCAGACCAGGTTGATGAATGGAATTATCCTTTAATGCATTCGAAGTTCCCTGGTGGTTGTGCTCTTTCGAATCGTGAGAATCGGTAAAATCGCAGCGACAGACGTAGCTGTAGCAGTAATTCATCTTATAACAGTTCAACAAGTCAAAATCAGATTCAAGTTCTGAATCAAGTCCAGAGCATAGACATCGCTAAAAAAGCAGTTCACACAAAAGTCCGAAACACGAAGAGAAAGGATTGTGTTACAAGTAGTTCCGGTTGAGGTGAGAAATTGTATTTTTTAAATTTATCTCAACTATAACTTTTCTCATCGTCATGTACATATCAACTTTCAGATACATCGTCACAGTCAAGAAACGTATGCGCACAGCTGATAATATAGCTAATAAACGTTAAGCAGTGAAAAAGAGTGAGAATAAAGAGTTAAGAATTCTCTAAACTAAAGATAATTATAAATAATGTTATTTCAGTGGATACTGTTAAAAAACAATCGCCAATTTTAATTGAAATCAAATAACAAGCTACGGTTGGAGCATTAGCACTAACATCACCTAGCAATTCAAACTCATCAGTCAAGCCAGAAGTCAAAGACATTTCGTAGAACACAATCGAAGAGTAACTAAAGGCCCAACTATAATAGACTTAACCGAGCTTAAGCCAGCTTAAGGGAACGAACCAATACGTAGCCTTATATGTCACGAACCATAATAGACGTTCTGCTCAGTTTCGTTAAATTTCGCTAACTTTCGCGCAATTACGCAAGAGCCATTTGAATGGCTCGAGCTTAAGCAAATGTCAAATTTGAAACGCATTTGCTTAAGTTACTTGAATCCATTATGGTTACTTTTTGTTTTGACGATAACTTCTGATAACTTTTCGTTCGGTTTTGACATTAGCTTACTTTCGGTTAAGTCTATTATAGTTGGGCCTTAAGGCCGTGTGTGAATTGCGTTAAAATTTGCGTTAAAACTTCTACCACGATTAAAATTTGACGTCTTCTTTGAGGTGGGATCAAATTTAGCCATTTGCTGTGTGAATTGCGTTAAAACAATTATTGTAACCAAGATTTCTACGCAGGTTAAAACAATTTCCCTCGATAATTTAAGAAATTTCCCTGAACAAAAATTGGTTTTCTTTTTCGCGGAAAAATAATTTCTCTTACAAAACATATTTTTAAGAAAACAGGGTTAATAAAAAGTCTCTAAAACTAAAAAAAATCCTTTTTATTTATTGTTCTCGATTCTAATGTCATATTTTAAAACAACAGTCAAAAATATTCAAACAAAATTCCCATTTTGATTAATTGATTTATTCGGTGTGGTAACACTGAAAAATTGAATGCAAAAGCAAGAGCAAATTTCTATATCAAGAAACGTCAAATTTTAACACACTTTAACCTGCTCCAGTAGACCAGTACCCGTGGCATGATGGTTAGTGCGTTGGACTGTCAGTCGTTCTTTGACTTCCAGAAAGAAAACAAGTGTGTACAAGGTGATTGCTAGTTTATTTTAAACAAAAAGTGCATTTGTAGGGTTTTTAAATTAAGAAGGCAGTAAGCCACAGTTTTCAATAACTATTCGTAGCCTAGTGGAGGTGGCGTCCGGACACAACTCCAAGGGTCGTGGGTTCGAATCCCGTGCAGAGTGCACTAGAAATCTTGAAGCTTTTTTTCACAATCGTGAAATCGTAGATTTTATAGATTGGGAAAAAAAGCAAATGGAGAAGGAGAGGAAAGCAGGGGTATCGAAAGATACCTCTGCCAATACATCAGGTGATGTTGCTGTGGTGCCAGCAGCGGTACAAAAAATCACCGAAACAACATCGGACCATGCAACGGACCAGTGGTCAATAATAAAGAGGAAGAGGCAAACTCCCAACTTGGTTCAACGAACCAATCCTGCTAAGAGAAAAGCAAATAAAAAAAAAATGCAGCAGAAAACCGTGACGTCAGACCATGAGACCTCAGAGAGTGACGACTCTGGGAGCCCAGATTACGTCTCAGAGGGTGGAGAAGGGCAGTTTAGGTCTCCGAAATATAGGAACAAGATACAATCGGTGCCAGAACCGTCAACAAATAAATCGTTGGAGGGGGAGGTGGACCAAATCCTCCAAGAGGAGAATCAACTGATGGAGGCACTGCAAACTAAGCAGGCCGCCATCAGTAAACATGAAGACAGCTTAAAAAAACTAAAGGAGGAAATGGGGCCAATCCTCAGCCAACTTAAACTAAAGCAGGAAGCGCGCCGACAACATGAGGCAGCTCAACGGCAACAAAAACAACAGCAGCAAAAACAACAGCAACAACAACCACAGCAGCAAAAACAACCACAACCCAAGCCCGCTTCCAAATACACAGGAGCGGAGCAAATTAAAAAGACGCCAGCAGCAGCGACAGGCCCAATTGCTGAGGGCCCATCGACTTCGGCTAAGGCAAAACAGCAGCAACAACAACAGCTACAACCAAGGCAGCAGAAGCAACAGAAACAGCAGCAGCAGAAGCAGAAGCAGCAGCAACAGCAGCAACACCAGAAACAACCACAGCCCAAGAAGGAGAAGGTGCCACCAATAAGGACCCATAGAGTTGACCTGGACGACATAAAACAGGTATGTAAGTCGGCCACTAAGGGCAATTTTTTCATTAAAATCCTTAACGAAAAAGAAAAGAATTATTCGGTCCAGTGCTTCTCACTGGCCGAATACAACTTAGTAAAAGGGTTACTTAAAGAGGCCACAGCTGAGTTCTTCAGCTTCACGCCTAAAAGCGAAAAATTAAAGACGGTCCTACTGAAGGGCATAAGTTCCTGCACGGAACCGGAAGCGCTCTTAGCTGAGCTCCGCCAAAAAGCCATCGACGATCTCGATTTCATCGGGGTCAAGCCTTTCACTACGGTGAAGTCCAGGCGAGGGGGTTACAGGCTGCCAATGTTCCTCGTAACCCCAAAGTAGGCTTGAGAGTCTGAGGGAAATCAAATGCCTCGACTATCAAGCCATACACTGGGAGACATTAAAAAGGCACGACGACATTTTACAATGTACGAAGTGCCAGAGGTTTGGCCATGCCGGAGCCAACTGCAATATGCAGTTGCGCTGCGTCAGGTGCTCCGAAACCCACATCAAGGGAGAGTGCAAGCTGGGGAATGAGCGGGTTGAGGATTTGACCCAGCTCAAGTGTGTCCTTTGTGGAAACCAAGGGCACCCGGCTAGCTATAGGGGTTGCCCTAAGGTCCAAATAATGAAACAAAAACAGGCCAGTCAAAAAGCCGAAGAAAGTCGAACAGTTCGACAGGCTCCTACACAAAAATTCGTGGATCCCAAATTTTCCTACGCCCAAATGGCGTCAGGGAATGGGAACACGAGACAGGCTCCACCAACGGTTGCCCCAAAGGCCCCTGTGCCTAAGGCACCAGAGGTGCAGCCTGACATTGTAGCCTTGTTGTTGAACATTCAAGGTCAACTTACAGGACTGCAAAGTCAGATAAAGGAGCAAGGCAAAAGGGTAGACCATCTCTACTCTTTGTTGCCTGGCCTGGCGCAATTTAGACCATAATGGGCGCGCTGCCGGAGACGCGCCTAAAAGTCCTAGCTGTGAATGTAAATTCACTGATTAGGATTGACCCAAGAGCCAATATGTTCCAATTGTTGAAAGACTACAGTCCCGATGTGTTTATGGCTAGCGAAACCAAGCTAAACCACAAACACAAATTGACTCATAAAAATTACAATATCGTAAGAAGAGACCGGCCCGACTCCACTCAAGGGGGCGGTGTCGCTCTCTTTATACGAAAAGGCATTAATTATAAAGTTATATACAACAATGAATTGCGAAAGCTCAAGACGCTAGAAGTTTGCGTTGTATGCATCTCTCTCACTCAAGGGAAGCGGATGTATATGATTGCGGCTTATGCGGCTGGAGCTCCGCAGGTTACTTACTTTGCTTCAGAACTCGAGATTCTTTTTAGGGAACTGAAACTGAGCTTGGAAGAAAACTATTTCATCTTGGCCGGCGATTTGAACGCAAAACATGAAGATTGGGGAAATCAACATAGTAATCCCAGAGGTAACCATCTTTTTAATTTGATGAATCTTTACAGCGTTGAATATGGCGTCGACCTGCTGGCTACTGAAAAGCCATCGTATCCAAGAAGCGACTCCTTTCTGGATCTTTTGCTGTACGACACAAGACTGACAGTTACAGACAAAGTGGGTAATCACCCTCGTAACTGCTTACAGACAATCGAGTACGACAGTGATCACTGCGGACTGGCTGCTGTAATGCAGATTCCGAACGAACGCGTGGAGTTGGAGGAATACGTTGCAACGCATTCTTACAATTACAGTAAGATGCGCTGGCCTCGTTTCACCAACGCCTTAGCGAGAGAACTTCGTTCGAGTGACATAGCCCCACCAAACAACAGAAACCTGACAAATACAGAAATTGACCAACATTTACAACAGATGGACGAAACAATAAAACGAACAATGGAACGGACAATACCGAAGTACAAAGAACGGGACCAAATGGACGCTTACAGAAACGCGACTATTGACGCACTGCGTAAGCACAAGAGTGGCTTACTGACAAGACTCAAAAACTTGTACAGACGACTTACAGACCCACACGACTTGGAGGTTAGGACACTGAAGTCGTCAATAAAAAATGTCAATCTGTTGATTAAGGAGAACTACAGGTTATCAATTAACAAGTACTGGGACCGCAAGATCCGGTCTGTTAATTCCAGTGACCCTGGTATGTTCCCTAAAATCAACAAGATATTTAGGAAAAAGAACGACAATGACCTTCCGTGTCTGAAACTCCAAAGAACTGAAGAGAACAGAGACGTACTCATGACAGCGCAAATAGATCCAGAAGAAGCGATCTTTGACGATGACTTTTATATAATTGAAGATCCGAAGGAAAAAGTGGAGGCGGTGGGAGCTGCTTTCCAGCAAGTGTACAAGGTGAATGTTAGCATTCGCCCCAACCACGACCTGGAAAACAGAGCCCTACTTAATAACTTTTACCTTCGAAATGATATAACACATTGGCGATCTGAGAACCGCGGTTTTATGCGGTTCGATGACGATACCTTGGCAAATGCCATAATCGCCGAGCAAATGGGACCAAGTCCCTTGTTAGTGACGAAGGTTGAGCTTCAGCTCATCTTCAACTCAATAAAAAATAAAAAGTCAGCAGGTGTCGATGGTATATCCAACGTTGTACTAAGACATTTACCGATGGAGGCAATTGACATTTACACCACACTCTTTAATAATGCACTGAATAATGCATATTATCCAGTGCATTGGAAGACTGCTGTGGTTCATCCTCTCCCGAAAAAGGGAAAGGACAACTCCAACCCGTCAAATCTTCGGTCGATAAGTCTTCTTCCGAGCATCAGCAAAGTTTTCGAAAAGATAATCAATAGGGCTCTGACTAAGTGGGCTGCGGACAACAAAATAATTCCGGATAAACAGTTCGGGTTCAAGGCGGGTCATGACACAATTCATGCTGCGTCTAAACTCGTTTCTGATATCCAATGGAATAAAACAAAACAACAATGCACAGGTGCTGTTCTGGTTGATTTGGAAAAGGCCTTTGACACCGTATGGTTAGAGGGTCTTTACCTGAAACTGAGCAGGCTTGGCATAAGCAAGCCATTGTTGTATATACTTTATGATATGCTTAACGGTAGAAAGTTTGTTGTCAAAAGTGGCAATGTAACTTCTACCACAACATTCTTAATTAAAAATGGTCTTCAACAGGGAGCGGTGAATTCGCCGATTCTCTTCAGCATTTACACCAGCGATCTGATAGGTAGTCTTACAAAGGCAATTGCGTACGCCGACGATCTTATTGCGTACAGAACGGCCCGAAAGGTTGAGGTTATTAGAATTCTCTTGCAGCGTGATTTCGACAAGATTCAGCGATATTGCGACGACTGGAAACTGAAAATAAATGTCCAGAAGTCGGAGACAATTCTGTTCCGGACTCCGTTGGCTGGGGCCACGAGGGATACGTGCAAGAATTGGCGCAAGATGGTCATCGTTGATCTTCACGGGCAGCAATTAGCGAGCAAAAGTGTAGTGAAGTACCTCGGTATCTGGTTAGATCAGTATTTGTATTTCGACAGACATATAAATGCTGCTTTGACCAGGGCCAGAGGAGCCTTCGCTCTGACGAAACGGCTGTTTTTTAGCAGTCGGCTTGACCCCAGAGTGAAGGTAATTTGCTACATGGCCCTCATACGGCCGATGATCGTTTATGGTTGTCCTGTGTGGTTCAACGTTGCCCCTTCCCAGATGGAGAGGTTTCGGGTGTTCGAGCGGCAGTGTTTACGACGCTGTACCGGCTTATATCGAACAACCGAATCTTCTTACGTGCATTACTATTCCAACGAGGTCCTATACAACGGGGCTCGAATCAACAGAATTGACAATTTCGTGATAAAACTCGTTCGAGGTCACATTGCAAGAGCTATGTCTTCGACCAACAATTTAATTTTCGGGGCGTTCTACCCGAACGACGAATATTTTGAAAGTGCACGCTTGAGCGGCTTTATTCCACCAGAGGCATTCCTCTTTTTAGATAGATGCGGTCTGATACAGGATAGATTGGCAGTTCCGTTAATCTACCACGTCAGACGACGAACCGTGGATAGGCGACTCCTGTACAATCGGGACGTCATGGCACAAGGCGGAGCAGAGCTCCTTCGGTTCAGTAGGGCTGTGTCCGAACGGGACCGAACTGATAGGGTGAAGCAGGAGAACCAGTTTTGGTGGCTTCAATCGGCACTTGATAGTGGGTAGTCGGGATGGGGTTTTAAGCCTTGGCCGGCTTACATACTTGTTTTATAGTTTTAGGGTTTAGTTTTAAGTAGAATAGGCATGGTGGCACAAAAAAAAAAAAAAAAAACATACAAAAAAAAAATACAAAAAATACAAACAAATACAAAAAAAAAAAAATAAAAAATAAAAAAAAAAAAAACATGGAATAATAAAAAAAAAAATACAAAAAAAAAAAGACAAAATATGAAAAACAAAATATGAAAAACAAAAAACGTTAGATAGTTAGATTTGCTGCTGTGGTTGTTCTAGTTTTAAGTAGGTTATAGGTAGAATAGGTAGTTTTAGTTAGCTTTAAGTTTTATATTAAGGACCTTATTTTAAGTAGTTTTTAAGTAAAAATAAAAAAGGATATTGACATTAGTTTTTTTAAATTTTCTAATGAATACAAAAATAAATAAAATTGAATTGAAGTTAAAATAGATCTTAGGGCCGAAAGGCATTAGCATTAAGTATTATTGTTTAACTTAGAGTGTCCGTATGGGACCAGTAAGTTAGTTGTAAGTTATGGTTAATTAGGCTAGTTTTATGAATTTTTGTCTAGCTTTAAGATAGATTTAAGATGGAATTAATAAAAATGAATTTGAAAAAAAAAAAAAAAAAAAAAAAAAGTGCGTTGGACTGTCATGCGAGAGGTCTTGGGTTCGATCCCTGCCTGTGCCACCTTAATTTAAAAAAAAAAACACGGGTACTGCCTCTTGCGAGGAATTGACAAATTCTCCAAGAGTAATGCTTGTCATGAAAAAGTGCTTTCTCAAATTAGCCGTTCGGATTCGGCATTAAACTGTAGGTTCCCTCCATCCCTGACAACAGTACTCGCACACAGGAATGGTTGAGAGTTGTAAGCCACTAGGCCCTGGTTCTCTACGGACTGTTGCGCCACCTAATTTATTTATTTAACCTGCTCCACAGCTCAATAAATTTTAACCCATTTTATTCACCTCATTAGTGTCAAATTTTAACGCTGGTTAAATTTTAACACACATTTAACGCAATTCACACACGGCCTAAAGCAGCTAAGAGCAGTCGAAAACGCAACTGCCAAGAAAAGATCCAAACTGAGCTAAGAGATTTAAGTGGGGAGCAAACTACAATTATTTCAACTCATAGTTAAACTTCACAAACAATATATCAATTTTCCAAGAATTTTTCGTTTTATAATCAACAACAGTGACACAGCGTTACCGAGAAAACCACAAACCGTACGTCTGCGGATTTTTGCTATTTTCGTCCAAATCATATTGCTGGTGTTGATGCTTTGTTGCAGCTTAACTTCTGGCTTAGAAGTAAGTAAGTTTACTGTTATGATTTTCTAGTTGTTAATTTCTTTTGTTCATAGTTTCCCAATGCCTGATTTGGCTTCAATGAAGCATACATATCGATTTGGAAACGATCCGTTCAAAATGTAAAATGTCTCCTTTTTGTTGGTAAGGATGAGTATATGAATAAAAACAATTTGTTTAGTTAATATGCACATTAAATTTTACATTAGTTTAACAAGAATATTGTATTCTTTTTTTGTGATAAAGAATTATTTTACTCATTAAATATGTAGGCTTTCTGGTTTGATAATCATGTTTATTTTTGCATCAAAAATTACCTCTTGAAGGAACTATTTAAAACCATAAAAGAATTACAATCAAGGTTTTTCAAAACTTTATGTAGAGTCAAATGAAGACTCATGAGTCTGTTATAAACATGAAATCAGAATAAGGATTAAAAATATTAAGTTTTTAGTTTTGTAAACATATTCCTCAATAAAAAAATATATATACTTAGTACAGTTTTTTTTTATTATTTGCCAAATAAAAAGTTATAATTCACTAACTTTTTATTGGACTTTAATATTTTGTGTAATTACTCAAAAACTATGATACATTTTAACATCAAGTTCTCTGGTTTTTATTGAAAATGAGTAATAGCATTTAATTTTGAAAACAAACATTTTACAATTAGATACAATTTTGAAATAAATTACAATTTTATTTAAAAACTAGCTGCGTCACGACGAACGTAGACTATCAATGAATGACATTCTAAGCATGTCGTCGGATCAAATTGTATGATTTATTGCAATACCGCTTCGTTTTGTTTGGTTGCTAAAAAAAACATTAATTAGTGCTTTCAAAGCTTGTGGTTTACGTAAAACTTACTTTGAAGTAGTCTTGTTATCATGAGCTTTCTGGTTACCGAACGCAAAATGAAATTGATTAGATTATAACTATACCATTCCCGGAATAGGGCTCGTAATTCCATAGATTGAAATAATGTGGCTTATTAAGTCGTTTGCGTTGATATTCTTTGCCGAGGCAAATTTAAAATCTCAATAGGACCTTGTCACAAATGCTTAATTTTCAATTTTATTATTTTTGACATTTTCGGCATGTGAAGGTTGCGGGCTTACAACTCTATGCGCAGCCACTCTTGCAACATCATTAGGCAATTTTTAGAGAATTTTCTGTATCGACGTTCTTATGTGTGATTTCAGTTAGTTCTGTGCTGACACTTAGCTTTGGTGATGCAATAGGCATAACGAATTCAGGGAATTCTTCTATTTTTCCAGTCCTTAAGTTTAGCAAACTAAAATAGTACATACAAAAGTGATGAGATTGTTTTTTGAATTTCCATTCAGAAGACTTACCAAATATTTCCGACTCCCTTCATTTAGGAGGTCCTATATTCTCTCAGCAGGTTGCTTCAAAGTTGACATTCGGTTCAGCTACCTAATCTACGTCGTCTGTGTCAACCAGCTAAGTGTCCCTATCGTCCTTTAGTGGCTGCGAGATAGTGAGACATTTGGTGCTACAAGCTTGGATTTACACCTAGAAGATGAAGATTTAGTTGACCACGATACGAATGTTTCGATTCGTACTTACACAACTGATCTCCGCGCGGTGTCGCGCCGTTTTTTCTTTTTGAGCGGCTTACATTTTATTTCTTGGCAGCTGATGAATAGGTCGAGTTGGCAGTTGCTATCGCTGCTGTTAAGTCGTTCCAACATCAACACTCAGCTGCTGGGAGAAGGACGTAAGCGGTCAACTATTGAATGGCAAAACTTCCACTTGCATTATTGACTTAGTGGTGTTGTTGCTGATGGTTTTGTTGCATTGAATTTCATTTGACTATTGGTAGAGATGGTAATACCTCCACCGTCAACTTCTGCGGCACTTAGGGCCGGCCGTTGAGGTGTACACACAAACACAACTGTCGTTAAAAACATTGATATTATGTTGTAAAGAGAAATATAATATAAAAAAATAACTTACCTGTAAATCATCGCCTTGTTTGCTTTGTCTTCCAGATTTCTTGAGCGAAGTTGCTTCCTGCATTATGGTATGTAAATGCAGCATCTAAAATGGAAACACAGATTAAAAAATAAATCGATAATTGTTACACCTCCTTCGCTGCAATTTGTCTTACTTTTTATTCATTGAAGTGACCTTGTATTCTCTTCATTATAAATGTTTTTGCTCTGACAAATATCAAATTACGTTAAATATCGGAACAATTTACAAAAAACTTACTCTTAAAATCCCAAATGCATCGTTTTGTTTTGCAAAATTGAAATTGTGGAATTGTCATTTTTGACAGGTCACAAAAATTCCATGAGTTGTTTTTGTAGCCCAATCCTCCATTTTGCTTTTTTCCACCACTCACATGTATTCACCGATAGCCAATTTGAGAGAGTTCACCTCAAATGGAATTTGTTTCAGGCAGGAAGGGTACCGGTCGGGACTCTAGATAATATATTTCCTCTATGCTTAGCATGATGAGGAAATAACTTTTATGCGGCTCCTGTCCAAACTCAAATGGAAAGAGGCTAAGGCTCAGGAGTATAGACGATCTCTAGACTTGCAACTCCAATCACTGCAAATTGAGGACTTTTCCCACTTAGAACGGATGGGTTGGGTTCGATATCCCGGTTTTTATATTCCCGTTTCTTAAAATCCCGTTTTTTATAATCCTGCTTTTTATAATCCCGATTTTTTATAGTCCCGCTTTTTGTAATCCCGTTTCTTATTATCCCGTTTTTTATTATCCCGATTTTGCAATCAAAACTAGTTGTTTAATTTTCAAAAATCGCGCGATTTTTTAAAATTAAAAAACTAGTTTTGATTGCAAAATCGAAATTAGAAAAAAATTAAATCAAATTAAAAAATGAGATATTTGTCTAGATTTATTTTATTGTAACCTTTAACAAGTATCACAACGGACCATACTTTGGTCTAAGTGTGTTGGACGTCCCAAACCAACAGCCACTTTAACCTAACCTTTAACAAATATAAAATAAAGTAGTATTCTTTTAAAACAAACTTTACGCAATTAACAAAGTCAACGATAACGGTAAAACCGTTATCGCGAGGTAGATTTGCTGTAGGATGTATATTATTGTGTAAGAGTCAATATTGTAAACAAAAATTAATGTTTATGTTCAGTAAAAACAAAACAAATTACGATATTATTATATTTTAGTCAAGTAATTTAACATAAAAACCTTTGACTCCTATTGTTATTAAGTTTAGTGCACATATTTTGTAAAAAAAAACGGGATTGTCGGGATTTGACGGGATTTTAAAAAGCGGGATTGTAATTGATCGGGATTTTGAATAAGCGGGATTTTAAAAGACGGGATTTCAAAAAATCGGTATTTTAGAAGACGGGATTTTAAAACTTTTTTTTCGGGATTTTTTAAAAACGGGATTTTAAAAAGCGGGATTCCGATACGCTCCCAGAACGGATTGTGAAAGCCTTATATCCACAAGAACAACTCAGACAAAACAAAGGAAATACAAGAAAAGAAACCTGGTTTGACGAAGAATGTCAAAAAGCTCTTAAAACATATTTTGCGTTGTTGAAGATTTTCTGTTACTCCACCCGAGGATTATTTAAATGCTCTTTTATAAAGATCAATAAGAAGTTTAAAGAGCTTTGTAAGACTTAAAGAAAGTAATACGCTGAATAGCAAGTATTCCGATTAGCATATTGTAAAAGCTCCGCTAATTTTTGGAATGGAAAACGTTTTATTATCCACACAGAACTGTCTTCAAATGTAATGTATTCCCATTTCAAGGATCTTTTAAATCCTGAAATAACGCCGACAAAGTGGCAATTCGCACCACCTGGATTCGTAGTTGACTCTCTAGACTGTGCATTTACATTTAGCGAGTTGGAAGAAAAGCTGGAGACGCTTAAAGATGGAAAATCAGCCGGTTCGAATGGTATTCAATTGGAATTTTTTAAGTATGGGACCGTAATGCTCAAAGAGCACCTTTTAAAACTTTTTAATACATTTTTGGAGGGAGAACTGTCTCCAGATGAATTTCGAGATGCTATTATATTTCCAATCCACAAAAAAAGGATCGTTATTCGATACAGCTAACTACAGAGGGATTTCCTTTTTAAATGCATCTTACAAGGTATTTACAACGATGATGCATAAGCGTCTTGTTAGTTGGTTTGAGACATGAATTTTGCTGAGGGAGTTCCAGGATGGATTTAGACCAGGATACTCAGCAATAGAGAACATTTTTATATTCAGTAGCTTGGCAGAGAATTTCTTGAAACAAAGGAAAAAGCTGTATGTATTTTTTATCGATTTTAAAGCAGCTTTTAATACAATCGAACGAGATGCACTATTCTATAAGCTGTAGTCTTGGGATCATTGAAGTTTGGTAGCGTTCCTGAGCACCTATATAGAGGAACCAGGGCGGCTGTATGGACAGATGAAGAACTCTTAGACTGGTTTGAAACCTCATCGGGTGTGATAAAATGTTGTACATTAAGCCCTACTTTGTTTGCACTATTCATAGACGACCTTTTAGACTACCTGCCGGGTGGAGTGGATTTTGCAGGGATGCACTTCTGTTCGCAGACGATATAGTCATGTTTGCGAATCAAAATGGAGCTTTAATCGCGAAAATATTGAATGTGTGCGAGACTATAAATACCTTGGCATTACTGTTACAAATAATTTGAATACGGAGAAACACTTGAGAGAGAAATTGGTTAAGGCGAAAGCTGCTATTGGAAACAATGCTTCATGAATAAGTGTATAGTGCATAGCAGTAAGTTTAAAGTCTTTGAAGCAGAAGCTGAGAGCATACTTACCGTACAATTTGGTTAAAAAACTCCCTAAGCACTCTATAAAAAGAATATTTCATTTGCCGAAAAATACGCCAAACTACGTCATAATGCGGGTCTCTTTCCTTTGTTTATAAAAACATTGAAGTTACAAGCCGACTTCTTACTTATCGTTTTCAAAATGATTCAAGGGTTGTGAAAAGAGTGGCCATAAAAGCAATACAAGATCAAACAGACCTGACTTACCCCTAGAGTGCAATATGTGCAACCTATCAGAAAGAAAGGATACTGTCCAAAACGCCCCATTCTCAGAGAAATCAGAAGGAATGTATTCAGAAAAGACTTTTAATAGGAAGATCAAGTGATAAGTTTATTAAATGAAATGAATGTTGTCAAACTTTACGAATTCTGCAAAACGGCGCTCAGATATACGAGTAGAACTGCTATAATGAACAAAGATTTCTGATTGTGATTCTATTCACTTTTTTAAAATTATTTTTAATCTATCATGAACTTTATATTGTTAAAAAACTATGAATACCTTTTTTAATATTAAAAAGTTATTATATCGAGGTCTTTTAACATTCATTGTGTTTTGTTATCAATCACCCGAAGGAGTATGTGCTGAGATCTTCGATGCCTCTTGCGAGGAATTGACAAATTTTCCAAGAGTAATTCTTGTCATGAAAAGTGCTTTCTCAAATTAGCCGTTCGGTTTCGACTTAAAACTGTAGGTCCCCTCTATCCCTTACAACAGTACTCGCATAGAGGAATGGTTGAGAGTTGTAAGTCACTAGGCCCTAGTTCTCAATGGACTGTTGCGCTACCCAATTTATTTATCTTTAACTGGTCACTATGCTTCCTTTATATTTTGACATCAGCGTTGGTATGATCACATGTTTGATTCTCTTGGGAATGAGAACTTTTATCCCGAACAGGGTTAAAAGCATCAGACCTAAGGAAAACGCATGATTCGATGCTAGCTGTAAAGAGGTTATTAGGGTCAAGAAGATAAGTTTCCGTTGTTTTAAGGCCAATCCAACTGAGGAAAACCGGAAAAAGTTCAAGCAAGCCAGGAAGGCCTGCAACGCCCATATTCGACGGTCAAATTTTTACACGACCAAAAATTACGGCAAGGCAAAAAATACTACAATGTCCCAAGGGCAGTAAAAATGTTTGGTCATTTGTAAAAAATATGAAGAATTCTTCCTCTTCCTCGGTTCTTACACTCGTTGTCAATGACACTCCATTTGTTAGCTCTTTAGAGAAAGCTTATCTCTTTACTAGGCAGTTCGCCGCCAAATCAACGCTGCCAGTGAGTGTTATGACTCTGTATGTCATCGAGCGCGTTAGTAATTTTATGGGGTCAATCTTTTTTCGCACTCGTACTGTGGAGAGAGTCCTAAAAGATCTTAACATACACAAATCCGCTAATCCGGATTTTATCCCCGCTATCGTTCTGAAGGTGTTTTTCAATGCTGGCAAAACCACTGCGTAAGCTTTTTCATTTGTCTTACTCCTTAGGTCTCGTTCCGAGCGGTTGGAAAACCGCATTTGTCAAGCCTATCCCCAAAAAAAGGCGAATCTTCCTCACCCTCTTATTACCGACCGATTGCACTTACGTTCCTTCTTTCCAAGGTCATGGAAACGCTGATTAAATGAGCCGTTTATTTTGAAAGTGGCATAAGTCACTTTTTTTTTAAGTCGAGATATTTAAGATATTTGTTATACCGTTAATTACCAATACTTCTCTCGAAGAAATCTTAATAGTTCTCAACTTATTGAGTGCAAATGTTTTAAAAATGAAAAGATACCGTTCAATTGTATTTAGTGTTGCCATTAACTCGATTTTTTTTTAAAAAGTGACTTATGCCACTTTCAAAATAAACGGCTCAATTATCAGCTCAAGAAATATCTCGAAGATCAAAAGCTTCTTAATGACCGACAATACGGCTTTCGTAGCAATAGGTCCACTGGTGACCTCATGGTTCATCTCACCGAACGGTGGAACAAATCTTTACATCGCTTTGGAGAAAGTAAGATTATTGCACTTGATATTTCAAAAGCATTTCATAGGGTTTGGCATCAGGCTCTCTTATCGAAAATGCGTGCTTTCGGTTTTCATGAATCCCTCCTTCATTGGATTAGTAATTACCTTTCGAATCGTTCAATATACGTAGTATTGGATGGATTCAAGTCTGAAAACCACAAAATAAATGCTGGTGTGCCAGCTCTTAGCTTTCACATTCGTTTTCAGATTTTCATCCCTCTTCTTCGAATGTGGAACTGCAACGACAAAATATGATAAGCTCATTAAATTCCTCGATATTCTCGGTATGTGTATCACCAACCAAATTTTGTGTGACGATCACATACGCGATGTCGCCAAAAATACCGCAAGATGTTTGGGTTTTCTAAGGCGATGCAAGAAGTTTTTCTCCCCCTCTAATCTGGCTGTTATCTACAAGACTTACATACATACATATATATACGTACATACGTCCAAAGCTTGAGTATAACTCTTATATCTGGGCAAGTGCTCCTGCATTTTATTTTGGCCTCTTGGACAGTATTGCACGCAGAGCATTTAGATTGATTAGTGATAATACCATCATAGGATCTTTTACGTCACTCGAAAATCGTCGTAAAGTTTCTTGTCTCACCCTCTCTTACCGTTATTTTAACGGTTTATGCTCTAGAGAAATAGCCAGTTGCATTCCTTCCCTTAAAAAAATCAACCATAATACTCGCCCTTCTGGTAATGCTCATCAGTATACCCTCGAGTCCAACTTCGGTCGTACTGTCAAATACTGAGATTTGTTCTTTAGCCGTACTATGCGAATGTGGAATGCCTTACCACACTCTGTCTTCCCCAGCTATTGCAATATTCAGGAATTCAAAACCAGTGTGCACCGACACCTCCTATCAACCCCTCTCTCTCTTTCCTAGTGCTCACACTGTGTCTTTACATAATAAGGGTAGTATTATTCCCTTGAGTGTGCGCTTATTAAAACAAAAAAAAAAATCAGTTATGATTACGGTTTTTATTATAATTCTGAAATTCTTCTTACATATCTGATCAAATCTAAACAGAAATTAATGAAAAATATTTTATAACCGAATTGTTTTCATTCCAGCTTTTAAATAACGTAATTTTTATACAAACTTTCATTACCTAATTGAACATCTTCCAGTCGTATTTTACCATTGACCTATTTCCTTTTACAGGCTCCTAGAATATCACTGTAACAAATTTCATTTAAATCGGTTCTGTAGTTTAGGCATAATTTTGTAACACATCGGCAAAAAGAAATATATTATATTCTTAGTAAGGTTAAAAGATATACAGGGTGTCACAGTTTTTGAAAAATTGATGCAAATAACGATTTTATCATCTTACTATTTCTTAACATTTTTATTCACTGGTACAGCATCTTGCGTGGAATTGACAAATTCCCTTAGAGTAATTCTTGTCATGAATAGTGCTCTCTCAAATTAGCCGCTCAAGTTCCATTCGCACACAAGAATGGTAGAGTTGTAAAGCATCTTGCACATGAGCTACGAACTGCGAACTGTGGATGGATGTTCGCATATTTTGACTTTTCTTTCACATGAGCTTTATTTCTATTCGCAGACAGCGGCGAACTGTCAATTTATAATTACCCTTTTCTCTATATTTTCTATAAAAAAAATTACTGAATATCGAAAACAATATTTTCTGTAAAATAAAATAAGTTTGAAGCCAATATTTTTAATTTTTGAAAAGCTATTTGAGTCGAAAGTAAATTTTTACCAAGTTTTAGTATTGTTTTTTTTTAGGTTTTTATTTTTTGTAAAAAAAACTGTCAATTCGATTTTTCTCAAAATTTTATCGAATGTTGAAAACAATATTTCTTATAAGATAAAATTAGTTTGAAGCCAATGTCTCAAATTTTTGAAAAGATATTTACGTCGAAAAACAATTTTTACCAACTTTTATAAAGTTTTTTTTTAGGTTTTTATTTTTTGTAAAAAAACTGTCGATTAGATTTTTCTCAAAATGTTTCCTAATGTTGAAAACAATATTTCTTATAATTTAAAATTAGTTAAAAGCCATTATCTCAAATTTTTGAAAAGATATTTGAGTCGAAAATCAATTTTTAACAACGTTTGTTAAATTTTTTTTTCGGTTTTTAATTTTTTGTAAAAAAAACTGTCAATTCGATTTTTTTTCAAAATTTTACGGAATGTTGACAACAATATTTTTTGAAAGATAAAATTAGTTCAAAGCCAATATCTCAAAGTTTTGAAAAGATATTTCAGTCGAAAATCAATTTTTACCAACTTTTATTAATTTTTTTTTGGGTTTTTATTTTTTGGTAAAAAACTGTCAATTCGATTTCTAATAAGATAAAATAAGTTTGTAGCCTTAATCTCAAGTTTTTGAAAAGATATTTGAGTCGAAATTCAATTTTTACCAACTTTGAATAATGTTTTTTTTAGGTTTTTATTTTTTATAAGATTTTTCTCAAAATTTTATCAGATGTCAAAAACATTATTCTACGTTGCACAAAATTGTTTTGGAGATGAAATCATATTTTAGTCGTAAAATTTTCGAGGGGATAATTTTTTTTTCAGTTTTTTTGATTTAAAAAAAAAACCGTTAATTGGATTTTTTTCTGAAAATATACTTGTTTTATATCACGTTACAATATATAATATAAAATTTAATTCAAGTCTCTAGCATCATTGGTTCATGAGATATTTAGGGTTAACCAAAATTTTCACCTTTTGTTTAAACTGCTATGGTAAAAAAAAACCACTAACGCAATTTTCTTGAGAGCCCTTTCTGCATCTTTCTGCCTTATTATCTGTATAACAAAATTTATTTAAAGTCGATATGTCTTCTGGTTCTTGAGCTATGGACGACGAAAAAAACGTCGCGAACGTACGTACACACGCACGCACAGACATCTTTCTAAAAATCTTTTATTTCGACTCTAGGGACCTTGAAACGTCGAGAAATGTCAAAATTTTCAATTTGACAAATCGGACCCATTACAATAACTTTCTATGGGAAGTTAAAAATATCACGACTGTCATACAAATTTGAACTTACACTTATCATCAAATCATCCGTCAATATTATTTTGAATTTATATGGTTATAGTTCAATATCATACTATAACTATAAGTATGAATAAAAAAACAATAATAATAATAATAAAATAAAAATTATATATATATTCCCCCACATATTTAAAACGCCAACCGTTCTTTAGAATTTGTTACCCCTTTTTCCAAGTTTAAAATACTTTTGCAAGATTTACTTTACAAAAGAAAGTTAGCCTGAAAAAATTGTTTCTATTTGATACTGGAGCGAGTCTAGTTTTTCGTTAAAATGTCCAAAATACACCGCCCAAATTTATAAAATTAAAATTTCTGACAACGCTGATAAGTTTCAGAAAAAAATATATTTTAGAACTTCATTGTTATATTATATAAGTTCAATTAGAAGGAAATTATTTAATATGGCAGTTCATTTTTGTTTTTAGTTTAATTCGAAATTTTCAAAATAATAAAATCAGTAAGTTGAACAATAACATAATTATTGTTACAACTTACTGATAAATTTGAATAGCTTACAATGAGTTTTTGTTATTTGAAGTCAGTTTTAATTTACTTAGCGCATATGTTATTTTCTACTGTTTTTTTTTTTTTTTTGTATTTTTGTTTAAATATATTTTTGTTGTAATTTTTATTTAATATCTTGCTTTCGAGTTTCAAAAATAATGAATGCAAAATACATTGCATTTGGAATTTCAATTTTATATAAGTTTCCTTCAAGCCAACAAATTGCTTTCATTTTGATTTGATTTTGAACACATTGAAATAGCTTCTTTTTTGTTTTGTTTTATTTTTCTTTAATTAAACATTTTATTCATAGATTTGATTTCTTTTAGGGAAATTTAATTGTTGGCTTGATGTGTGCAAAAAGTGCAAGTTTGTCAAGAACTAGAAGAGTTCAAAGAGATCATCTTGCATGAATTCTCATGTACAATTTAAATAACATAATACAGAAATATTATTAATTAATACGGTTCAACATTCAGAATTATGGGAAACTATAATTTAAGCAAAATTTCAAGTCCACTTATTTCATGCAAAAACTATAAGGAACATTTAAACTACATACAATGTAGGTGATGAAAACAATCCGTTTATGAAAAGCAATGTTCAATATAATAATTATGATGGTGCATTGACTCCTAAATACGGGTAAGTATTGTTGTCCACCAGCTCACTGGGCTTTTAGAGTATAAAGCATTTCTTTGAAAAGCTTAGTATAACTGAAAAAAAAAACTCAGGTTATGTGTTACAAATGTTGCTTTTGTTTGTATCTATTACTTTTACTCTACTCGGAGTAAAGTTCTCACTTTGACTTAAAAAAAACATCATATTTTAAAAATATTTTCTTAAGCTAATATTTGAATATATGTATATATTGGTTTTAAATTACTAAATTTCATTAAGGGTTTTGGAACTAAGTATTATTTAGAAAACCAAATAACAAAACAAATGAATTCAAATTCAAATACATCGAGAATATGGACAAACATTTTTCAAGTTAACAGAGACTTTTCAAGTCATAAGAGACTATTTTCAACCTTTTTTTGGTTCAAAACTGACATAGTTCTTAAACAAATTTAAAATGTAAACTCCCATTTAAAATCAATGTAATAATATATGTATAAATTAATAACAATAGTCATACAAAATTTCAGCAATGAAATAATACATGTCATGCACTAACAATACTTTTTGTCTAGTAAAACTGTTTTTCGTTTTTAATGCTGGGAGCCCTTACTGTTTTGGTAGCTGCTGTTGCGATTACAAGTATGGTTGATGCTGCTTCTTTTTGATTATCCTTGACTGTTGGCGAAGAAATTTGATAATGAGGATGGAATTGATGTAAATGGAAAACAAGAGCGCATGATTCTATCGTTGTTAAATTCAAATTTTGATAATCTTCGATTTTACTTTAGAAAATAGTGCTACCTCAGATTGGTCAATTTAATTCCCTCATCATTGTAATAATCAATCATATTTTTACACTGGTCGAGATGGCTTTCTTACTGGCATTAAAATTACACTTTTCCAATGGGTTTTGACGGCCTCAATTCAAATCTGACTTCAAAATTAATGTATCACGTCAAGTTTTTGAGATATTACTTTCTAAAATTCGAAAAACGGTATATTAGTTTTTTTGAGGCTCTCTAAATTTATGAAGTAGTTTTTTTTTTCAATAAAATCCGTGATGGTTTTCCAAATGAATTATCCTTTTCTTTAATATTCAATAAAAATATAATTATTATTATCATTATTATAATTTTTATCATTATCATCATTATTATCGTTAATATTATTATTATTATCATTACCATAACTTTATCATTATCAATATCAATATCAGCATAAGGGCAACTGCCAAGAGATGTTTTGTTGTCATGTGATGACGCATCTTGTTTAATTTTTATTGCTAAAACAATATTTCAAAATACCAACGATGTTGATTGTTTTGCGGCAGGACTTTGTTGTTGCAGCTTAACTTGTTGATGTTGCAGCAGTGCATCGCCAGCATTTTGTATTATTATATTTATTTTAAAAGAGTTTTTCAATTGGCGCGGGTGAATGAATGAATGTTCATTAACGCAAACGTTGCGCGCATTGCGCCCATTTTACGGTAGACGTGGTGGCTCTTCACAGTCGACTCTTTGGTGGCCAAATTTGAGACGACCGGTTCAGTAAACAAACAGCCAACACCCGTACGTTCAAGGAACGCAAGATCGGCCGAGAACATTGCCGCGGTCCGTGAAAGTGTACAGCAGAACCCCAGGCAGTCTATTCCTCGCCGTGCACAAGAACTCGGCCTTTCGCAGACTTCAATTTTGCCTTGGGCATACACCCTTACAAAATCCAACTGACCCAGGAGCTTAAAATTCATGACCATAGACAACACCGTTTGTTCACTGACTGGGCTTTGAATTATTTGGAAGAGGACCCCAATTTTGGCCGAAAAATTATCTTCAGTGACGAGGCGCATTTTTGGATGAATGGCTGTGTTAACAAGCAAAATTGCCACCAACCCACGCAAGGTTCAATAAGTGATAATATATCCTCAAAAAGTTACCGTTTAGTGTAGATTTTGGACCGGTTGCGTAAATGGTCCGTACTTTTTTGAAAACGACGTTAGTGAGGCGTTCACCGTCAACAGCGAGCGCTACATAACGATGATAACTAATTTCTTATGGCCCACATTGAACCATATGGACCTAGGCGACATGTGGTTCCAGCAAGACGGCGCTACGTGCCACACAGCAAACGCCACGATTGACATTTTGCATGAACGATTTGAGGGTAAGGTTATCTCTCGCAGGGGTGATGAGAATTGGCCACCGAGGTCATGCGATTTAACGCCGCTAGGCTTTTTCCTGTGGGGTTTATTGAAGCCGCAGGTCTATGCAAAAAAACCATAATTGACTGATGCCCTAAAGGTGAACATAACACAGGCCATCGCTCAAATTCAGCCGGATCTATGCAGAAGAGTCACTGAAAATTGGACATGCGGATCCATGACACCGTAAGAAGCCGAGGCGGGCATTTGAGTGATGTCATATTCCACACTTAATGGCATACATGCGCCTTTCAAATAAAAAAATAATTTTGTTAATACATCACACACAGCTTGTTTGATTCCATTTCAACATCTACCCGCTCTTTTTGAAAAACCTTTTATTATTATATTTATTGTTATTATTATAGTTATTATTATTGTTATTATAGTTATTTTTATTGTTATTATACTTATTATTATTGTTATTTTAGTTATTATTATTGTTATAGTTTTTATTATTCTAATTCATGTTGTTCTGGTTGATGTTGTTTTCTTGCAGCTTGATGTTATTGTTTTTTCATGATCCATATTTATTGTGTTGTATTATTTTCCCATCATTTTACATATTGTTGTTCCTATTATTGCTGCGATTATTGTTATTGTAATTATAATAATTGTTAATGTTGGTGAGATTGTGGTTGTTACTATTGAGCAACCGATGATAAAATGTTTTTTGTTGTGATTGTAACGTTTGCTGTTGATATTACAGCTAATAATGCATTAGAAAATCGTTTGATCAAATAATGTTGAAACAATTAAGCAATTACAATGAAAACGGTTAACTCACCGCACTGTTGTCGTTATTTGTTGTCAGTGCACTTAACACCGTATTAGTTATAATATCATCCGAATGATGGTGATGGTGATGTTGCTGCTGTTGTTGTTGTTGATGATGATTGTTATTGTTGTTATTTGCCGTTGCATGAATATTACGGAAACTTTCAATACTGCCACTATTCAAATTGAAACCACTATTTATGACGTCCCCAAAATTAAACGATGTAATTTCAGTTGGAAATAGATAGAAAATAACCAACATTGCAACGTAGATAAACAAATGGAATAATATACAAGTCCAAATTAGATTGATCTGTCGTAGAGAAACAAAATATCAAGTGGAAGTTAATTCCATGTTGTGTATAAATGTTAAACTTTTGTATACAAACCTTTGTCTTGCGGCCATATTTAGTTATTGTCACAAATGGCACTAATGCAATAGTCAAGAATATTCCACAGAAAATTCCGGCCAGGAGACCAGCAAAGTTCAACTGCCATGGTAAAGTTCCTATTCCAAATAGTATACCGCCGATAACAATAAGCTTAAAAAGAGCTAAATGCGGCTTTCGCAGTTGCTTCCAATGAATCAGAATCAAAAGAACAACAAACGATGCGATTACCCCAGCGAGAGAAGCAAGTGGTCCAACCTGGAAAGCAATTACTTGTTGCATAAAAGTTCAATAAAATATAAAAATATAAAAAAAAGAAAAACTTAAAACTTAGCTTATGACAAATTAAGTATTGGAAGTACATTAACATAAATATATGACCATTTTTTTACAAAATGATTTTATTCAAAAGAGCAAAAGTATGTTGTTAGAAATTGTATCTCGTTAGACAATTTATTAGCGTTTGGCCTTTCTGAAAAAAATCGTTCTTCTGTTTCAACGCAATTTTTACGATATCAAACATTCAGATTAACTTATCCTACTTCAAAATACTACAACTTTATAATCAATAATATCTCCAATGTTTGCATTGTGTAAATAGTAAACCATTTAAAGTAATGAAAACTTACGTAATTATTGTTGATTGTTTCCATTGAAAGATTTACTTTCTTGAACACAAATAAAATCAAAAAACCTTGACCGAGAAATTCCTTCTATCAAAAGGTAGGTTGAAATAAAACTGAAACAAAATGTTTAAAAAATAAAAAAAATAAATACAAATTTAAAAAACAAATACAAATAAAAACATTAAAATATCAAATCATATAACTGCTCCCGTGATTACCGCATCGATTTTTTCGGCTTATTTCGTATCGCTTTTGTCTACCGTTTCACGCTCTTAAGATACGTTTCCTTTAAATACAATTTTGCGGTTAAGAGTTTAGAGCCCTCAGTTTTCGGAATATTTTAATGAAACAATGATTTTCGATTGGAAAAATGTTAACTTGTGCAAGTTGAAAACAAAGTAAGGAAATATATAATTCATAAGATCTTGAATTGGTACCCGCCTCCAGGATTTTTTTAAAAATATTATTTTGCTATTAATTTTGTTTATATTTTCTAAGGCAACACATACAAGAATAACCTTGATTCAAATCAACGTTTTTACACAGGGTTTACAAATAATTTTATTTTTATATTAAACAAATCGATTTTTCTCTTATTGTAAAGAGGTATGCCATTAAAAATACAAAATTATCTGCCTTGGCTACGTTCACAGCATCATATTCTTTTGATAAATTTCGTGGATTGCTTTGCAAATGTATGGTCTTTATGGTCTTGATTGAAGAGTATTGACAGATACCTTATCTTTCACGTTCAAAGAAAAGTCTAAGTGTTAAATCATACGATCTTTCTCAGTGGCCAATTGTGACCATCTTTTCGAGAAATTATAGCCAAATTACAACCTTAAAACGTTAGTGAGCGTTTGTTCGTATTTAGGATTGAATGTGTCAAAAAGCGTAACCCTTTGTAAAACTAAATGTAGCCTCAAACCTCTGGCGCTGCCTTTGATGTTTGTACTGATTAACAATTAAAAATGTATATAATATTTCCGTTGTTGGTAGTTTGGTAATTTAATTATATACAAGTGAATAGGAAACATGAAGCCGGGTGCCAGATTTCTGAACAGAACCACATTTATTCAATTATTTATAAAAAGGAATTCAATTACTAATTTCTAATTTTACTTTATTTTTCAACTATTAAAATAAAATGATTGACAACGAACCGTAAAAATCCCGACCTGGCCTTGCGTTGTTCTGACGTTTATGATATTAAGATATAGAGTCTTTGCAAGGCCTGAGGTAAAATTTCAGATAACCCCATGGAAGTAATTTGTTTTTATTCCTTATGTCAAAGCCCGACCGACCGAACGATCGAAGTTGTTGTAAGCAAACCAAAATAATAATCTTTATATTCTTCAATTATTATATGAATGTTCCTTAAAACAAATGTGTTTTCCTTATTCAGACTCCTGTTAATACAAAAAAATGTAGGGTCAAAATAATTAAAATTGAAATTGTGTTATTAGCTTTAGTCTTTCCCTATTTTCATCCGTTTTGAATTCAAAGGATTCGTAAGTCGCAATAAGGTAAAACCTAACCACAAATGGCGGAATAGTCTGTAGAGAACTAGGGTATAGTCACAGATAATAATTTTATAAAATATAAATGTAAAATTATTATCTGTGGTATAGTGTCTTACAATTCTCAACCATTCCTGTGTGCCAGTCATTTTTGGAGTGGAAGAGACTACAGTTTTGATGCCGAATCGGAACGGATAATTTGAGAAAGCACTTTTCATGGCAAGAATTACTCTTGCAGGAATTGAACCCAAAACCTGGTTAGTAGAATTCATGTTTCTTTCAAATACCGCATCTATAGGACTTCACTATTGGCTATGTAATGTCACAGTCCGTAAAATTACTTTTTCTTGAATCTTTGACATTTCAGTTTATGTGCTTAAATTTTTATTTTTGTGAACGCAGAAAAATGTAAATTTTTATTTCTTCTCATTAATCCAAAACTCTATTGTTCTGCTGTTGGGCAACGGCCTAGTCACTGATAAAGGTTCCCATCGATCACCGAAATCAAGCATTAGTGAGCGTGGTTAGTAGACAGATGGGGGACCGTCTCGAAACCAATCGCGTGCTGTTTTCATGTGTTCTTTCTGTTCTTTCTCCTCTGTCCTTCTGTCTTGTATTAATGTCTTGTGTTGTTATCACCTACCATAGTTTAGTCACTCAAGGTGCTGTGTTCTCTACTCTGTACATTTATGTGCTGAGTAGTGTGAAATGTAATGTAATGTAATGTTCTGCTGTTGAACAGATTCAAACGACAAAGGTGCAAGGTAGTGTATGTTTTTAGTTTCTAATTGGCCAGCTGTAAAAATTGTCACTACAATATTATCAGATTCATTGCTCAAATTTGTTTTAAATACAAGCAAAAATAAATAAATGCTTTACTTTTTAATATCCTCAAAATAAAACACAAACAAATCAAAGAAAAATAAAATTGAATATTGCGAATTTGTGTGTTTACCTCAGGCTTATAAGGAACCAGCACGGCACTTGTAAGATTTCCTGCTAGCCCAGAACCGATATAGACAATTGCAGTTCGTATTGGACCAATTAAGCGTTCCAAATCAGCTAGAAAGACATGCTGAAAGGCAATTGTTATGGCCAAATGTAAGATGCCAGCGTGTAGACACAATGATGTGAACAACCTGTAGAATTGATCAGGCACCTCTATGGAAAAGAACGGAAACATGCCACACACATTATTGAGGCACGAAATCTGCGAAAACAAGAAAGAACATTGACTGAGAAAATATTTTCACATAAAATTGGATTTGATCTTACCTGTGAGCACAAAGAAGCTTCTTCATGAAAATAACCATTTACGAAATCACAATATTCTCGCGTGGTTATGCGGCACTCGCCAAAAACTCCAGTGCAGCACGGATGGCCTATCACCTCGCATACCATATGCTCAGCCGTGTGGTCCTTAAAACGAAATCTTTGAGAAAACGAATTGGTTTTGCGACAAATCGGCCACTTGGTGATATCGTCAGGCCATTCGTATGGAGCTATTGAAGCTGGAGCATCACAAAACTTCGGATCGAGTCCGCAAACTGAGCCGGAAATTCTGCCGCCCGGTCCGGACTCTCCCGGTGACCATTTCTTCCATGTGGAAATAGATTTCTTTTTTAAATTGACAGACATAAACAATTTTATATTCAACGGTTTTTGTACGTTTGAATTATTTTAATCAAAAGCAAATAAAAAATAAACAAACAAAAATAACGACAATTCTTACAGTTGGAAAGAGTCCTCGAACGGAACAATCGGCTTGTGAACTTTGTACGCATCCCGAATCATCGTTCCGAATGCAGCACGCAGTCTCACGTTCCTGACGTCTTGTTTTTGATATAACATCCATTATTTTTATGTCCTTGCGCATGCAAGTGGCAAATTTGGCGCCCATATGAACTAAATCACTATTTCTTGGTCCGATCCAAACATTTCGTTGCTCATGGTGTTGCACTGTCTGCAAACTCAGGCTTGGCACTAAGACCTGGCCCGTTTTTTGTTCTATTCCTAAGCCGATGGGGCCAATTCCATAACAAATCAAAGACAATATCAGGACAAGAATCTGCACTGTGTTAATCCAATATGTGAAGAAAGGCCGGTGATCATTGCGATCATCGAGATCCTGCACAGAGAACAGTTTGACTTTTCGGGCTACTGGACGTCTTGAATTTTCAAGAACTCCATCAAGCAATTGCGATGAAATTCTAATACCTCGGCTACCAATTTGGTTCTGCATTCCTACTGCGTTTCCTAGTCCTAATCCGTTGCCACCATTGGTTTGCTGTTGCTGGCTAAGTTGCTGGTCAATAATAGCTGAGGTTCGCCATCCATGAACTCTTTCACCCATGTAAATTTGGCGCTGGTGTTCTATTATCTTCGCGCTAGCTACTCGTCCTTCAGTGACGTTGCTGAAGTTTCCTGAATCATTTCCTGGTGAATCAAAGAATACATCCTCTTCTTGCAATGTGGTTAAACCTTCGCAGATATCACTTGGGTTATCACCATTGATAGCCGTAACATGCGCTGGTGCAAAACTACGTGACCAAAGACGCTGGTTGCGGTGCTGACGCTTGTTGAGCGTCTGCACTATGTATGACATTCCTGAAATTATCATAGTCGGGACCGATGCCTTGCGTTCTACATGCTGACCGTGGTTAAAGTCGGCGACATTAATATGCGACTGGGCTTGCGACTCCTCGGTTTGTGCCGGTAGAATATCGGGTCGTTCTGTAGGTGGCTGCTGTGCAACATTATGTCTTCGACCATTGTTAGAGTTCAGTTCACTTTCAGTTTTTAGGGAACCAAAGCGACGGATCGCGAAACGTCGCTGCCGCCCTAACCATATGGCACGTTCATCATTTTCAGTTTGAGAATCAACACCGAAGAACTTTGATATTTGCTTGCGAACATATTGATTAAGACGTTGCTTGCGAGAAAATCGATGCTGCAACTGCTGCCTAGAGTTCAACGAGTTGGGGATACCTCCAACTCCTGAGCCTGTTACATTGTTCGTTGTTACAATGTGTCTTATATGATTGTGCGATGGTTGCTGCTGATGATATTGCTGAGAATGCTGAAGTTGTAACTGTTGCTGTTGATATTGCGATGGTTGCTGCAAATAATGTTCATGCTGTTGTTGTTGGTGCTGTTGTAGCTGCTGTTGTTGCTGCTGCTGTTGTTCCTGAAGCAGATCTTTTGACTGATCAATTGCTTCTTTATAATGAAGAAGTTCTTCATGTTGGCCTAGTTGTTGTTTCTGGAAATTCCGATTGCCGTGTGTGTGGACGCGGCGTTGTTGTTCCCCGCAAATCATTTCTGGATTTCTCTGATAAACTTGCAACTGTTCTTGATGCTGTTGATAGTGCTGTGATGGGGACAATGGAGAAATGTGCGATTCATTTGTGGATGGGGTGGAAGTGGATGAAGTAAGCTCATTTGAAGTAGCACTTTCAGCCAAGTCTGAAACCTCCGGCAAATTCTGTAATGGCACCGGACTGACAGGACCTGTGGTTTGAGTTGTCTGATGTACACCGGTCGTTCGTCTTATTGTATTACAATGCAAGCATGCTCCTATGCTGGGCTCTGAGAGTATGCTTACTGGAGTTAAAATACGTCCAACACTTGAGCCAATGTATTCTATGCTTGGTGTACGCGAAACATAATCATTGAGAATGCACGAACTATTTCGAGGTGTACGTAGATTGTTTGGTATTGCCGAGTTTGCTTGTTGTTGCTGATAACTGCTTGCGACGTTCTGTCTCTGCGGTGACAGTTCAGAGGCAATTGTATCATTAGTAGCTGTGCACTTTAAACCACTTCGAACACGGGTTGATGTGGCAAAATTATTTGCTGCAACAATTCGTTCATGATGTGGAGTATTTTGACTCATTGTGGATAAATTCGTGGCAACGGAAACGGGCTGATCGTTGATACAACATTTCATGCGGAAACGATACGGCAAAGTGCTGACACTGTTATGTTGTTGTGTTTGTTGGGATGAAGATTGTGTTTGATGAGGTAGGTTTGGGCTTTTAACGAGAGTGTGATAGTTTGCGCCAGTTGCAGAAGCCGATGACGTTGATGTAGAATGATGGCTAATATCTGAATAAACTTCTGTTGGAGGAGGCGTTGGAACATAGCGTTTGACAGGTGTATGTACATTTGATGACAAATAAATATCATTCGAAACAAGAGGTGTACTGTTCGATAGAAAATGAGGTGATGCCACAAATCTATCACACTTGGGCGAAATTTCACGATAACGTTCGGGCAACCGATAGCGCGAGTTTGGTGACATTGAGCGTTGTATCGAGCTATTCATACCCACGCCACTATATTTGTGCGTGATATTCGCTCCCGCAATTGAATGTTGCTGCTGTGTTGTAGATGAAGATGAGGATGATTGAGATCCACTTATCAAAGCCGATGTAGAAGATGGCTGTGTATCATTCAAATGACTACTGCTATTAACAGAGCTCGATGGCGATGGAATCCCCATTACAAAACGATCACAATTTGGTGCTGGAGATGGTGGCGGCAGGCAACATGTCATTGTATCATCATATCGCGCATCGATTGGATGTATAGAGAGCTTCGATCCAATGTGATGAAATACTCCGTCATTCGAATTTGGACTGAAGCGGCTAGGAGAAGCAAAACTACTGGGGCTCCGCGCCACATCAATATCACCGATATCCACCATTGCTATAACATCAGCTGATGCTGACGATGCCGCAGCCGTCATGATTTGTTGATGTTGATAAGTCAATGATGATTTTCGTCGACTGATGGAGTTGCTTGCAAAATTAGATGCATTTTCATTATTTGATAGGTTTTGTGAATGGGAATGCTGTTGGTTATGATGTTGATGAGACGTAGAAGTAATTCCACTCGATTTTGACGATGAAACCGCCGATGACGTCGACGAGAGCAACATTGATTGTTGCTTTAAAGAAGATTGCTGATGATGGTGATGTTTTTGGGCCAGATTGCGATTGCTATTAGATCCTCCACTTCCTCTATATTTACTTGAGCTTAATGAGGGATTTGGCAGCGTTGTTTGGGAGTGATGGGTGCTGCTACTGGGGTGATGGAGGAGGTGCGTTTGGTGATGATTGCTCTTTTGATATGAATTTCCGTCATCGGAAGACATCCGGCTCTTCTGTTTAACTATTTTTGATTTAGTAATTTGTATTGCTTCCCCTATTTATTCCTATTCCGTATTATCAACACATATTCAAACTTTGCATTCTTCTTGTTAATTTGTGATGAAAAGAGATTTTCTGAAAACAAAAACAAACAAAGACCTCGAAATTGAACAACTTAAATTGCGTAAAGACAAATATTTTAATTACTCTTCAAAACTATTCTAAATTCACTTAAAATAAAAACAGACCACTGAAATCTATTATTCAATGATAAATTTGCTATCGCGTTTCATAAATAATTGTTTGTTTAATAATTATTTCTAAGCCTATTGAAGTGCATTAAATCTTATTGATAGTAAATAAATAATAAATATTTGTTTAAAAACAAAAGTTATTTTAATAAAACATTGAAAATTTACTTGTTAAGATCGTAAGATTTTTCCTTTTGATTTGAAGGACATTGGTGTCTTTATGATAAGGTTCTTCTATATGAATACAATTTTTGAAAAATATTGAATAAGATAAAATCTTGGAATGAAAACATTGAAGAGCTCAAATAAACTCAGAACAGCCCAATCATTAGAACCATTTAACTTGGCAATCTTACGACCTCAACTTGATTTAGGAACGCAAAATGTATCGAGCAAGGAAATGGTTCATGTTCAAATGGTAGAAATGTGCCCCAAAGAGGACACAAGCGTCAATAGGTTTTTTTCAAAACCCACCTTTGTCACCTCACCGCGGTGAGCACCGGTTGTCTTGTACCTAAACTAGATATTGGTTTTAAACCCCAGTGGAAAGTTGTTTGAGATACCAAAAGAAAGAGAGTGAAGAGATTTGTCTACTAAGACACTTCCCCTTTTATCCAGACGGTAGCGGAGGAATTCCCGAGTTGGAATCAACGGTGGCGTCTACAGTAAGGTTGAACTATTTAGAGAACACCTTAAAAGGTTTCTATGACATATTCGGAGCTTAGGTCTGTAAGGAGCGGTTATGCCAGATCTCGCCCTTATACATAGTTCAAATCAAGGATTTTTCCTCCAGGTAAAAGACCGTGCGTCAGGGTGACTTCCTGACCACGTAAGGAAAAGTTAGTAGCAAATTACCAACAAGTCTCGGATTCGAAGAGATTTACTGTTGACAACCCGAGCAAACGATTTCAGGACAACGAACTTTAGACCTTAATAGAAGAATCATTCGCCTTAACATCGCATACAAAATCTTCTCTGCCGCAATATATATGACCATTTAAAGCTCATTGCAAACAACTTGTTAGGTTCCTATCAGTGTGGCTTTTATTTCGGAAAGTCCACAGTGGATCAAATATTCACATTATGACAGATTAGCGGTTAATGAGGACAAGAAAAGACCTACATCACCAACGTATCGGTCTAAACGTCACCATCGACAGTCGTTCCTTAAAGGTAGTTAAGGACTTTGTCTACCTGGGCTCCGCTATGAATGCAGAAAACAGCACCAGGACTGAGATCAAACGAAGAATTACTCTTGCCAACCAATGTTTTTGGGTCTAAGAAAGCAATTAAGTAGTAAAGCCCTCTCACGGGGGAACAAAGTCTCGTTATATAAGACCCTCATCATTCCAGCCCTCTATGACAAAAGCGGATGAAAGTATCTTTATAATATGTAGTGAAAAGTTATGTGAAGATTACAATGACTTTATTAAATCTAAACAAACATTTTTTAAAACAATTTAGTTTCAAAAACAATACAAATTGCCCCAAAATGAGCCTGGAAATAAGTTTTAATCGATTGCAATAGTATGTAAACATTTTTTTTAAAGAAAAACTTACGAGTTTATTTTTCGAGCACCTCTTTAATTTATGAAGCTTAGCAACGAAAACCAAAATATTGAAATCAAATACAAGATGTAACTACAATAACCCACTTTAATTTTAATTTTAGTTAAAAGAATAAAATAAATAATTTTTTGTATACTTGATACCTAAACAGTGTAAACTTAAGGCAGATGTTTTAATTTTTGCCTTTCGTCAAACATTAAAACTTTTTAATTTTTGTTTTAATATAAAGGAATTGATTGAAAAAACAATAACACACAGCTCTTAGTCAGGTGTAAATATGTAGGTACATCTTTTTGGTGTCTTTATTTCATATTAAACTTATTTCGCCTGTTTTCATTGATTTTTCGTGAGACTCGGATTATAGATGCACTTATTTTGAATTAATTGAATTTATCATTTTTATTTAAATCCATCATTAATAAATAGTTTACTTACAACAAACAGAAATATGCAATAAAAAATGAAATAGAACACTGAGCATGCAAGTTTTATTTTTACTTCTTTTAGGCGTGGAGGAGATTTTATAAGGAATGTATTGTAAGCTCTTTTTGGGGATGTTAGTGCTTTGGAAGCTTAATTTTGGGGAAGAGAAATGATAAGAAACTGAAAATACCCCGAACTCATATGAAAGGTATGAAAACTAAATTCTGAAAACAAAATTCTTGACAAAATAAATAAATGTATAGAACAAATGCAACAAAACTGATACGTTTTTATTTTTAATTTAACAAAGGGCCTATGAACTGCTAAACACGTAACTTTTCTTGACCTTCCTTAACTTGATTTAAATTTACTTACCAGGCAATTATTTTTATGAACTCACAAAAAACTGTCAATATATTGAACAAAACATTAGTTTATTTATTTTAAATTTTTGTTTGTTCTTCAAACACAGTTTCCGAACGAAATCAAACCAGGGATAGGAAAACAATACAAATTTTTATGTTTCCTTTTTGTTTATTTAATTTTAATCAAACAATCCATATTCGATAAATTTAGAAAACAAAACTTCTCGGATCAAAACTTGTAAATCTTTACACATTTAAAAGAAAGTCACAACTACATAAAACCAACAACTAAAACAAAAACTAACAATATTTTCAAACAGAATTTTTCATGTATACACGTATATTTTTATTAAGGAAATTTTCGATGTCTATTCTATTCTAATTGCATTCGAATATTGGTATTAGGAATAGTCCTGCCCAAAAACACCATATGGAGATGCTTAGCAACGGTAGCCATTTCATTCTGCCGACCCGTTGATGTACAAGTTGATTGTTGTGTGCACACATCAACTTGCTCATACATACATAAAATGAACTCATTCGTTTTAGTCTCTAGCCCATAGAGGAAATATATTATCTAGAGTCCCGCGACCATAGAGAAATATATCTACCAAGAGAACCGACTTATGGGGTTCGCTCTCTTTCAACCTACAAACTAAATTGAGCACATTTTGCCCATTAGCATAAGCATGTGTTAGTTGTCCCGTGCATTTCTTATGGAAAAATCCAGATTCTATGTAGTTGTTATGGGCTTTTAGGGCTAAGTATGCACAGTTAGAGGGAAAATAATGTGAGGTGAACTCAGCCGTTCAAAAAAGAGATCCGTTGAATTCAAAAATTGAAAAATTGTTGCAATATTTTAAGAAAAATGAATTTTGCAACTTCTTTTTAGTGAAAACTGTGCTAAAAATAGTATTTGACTGCTTTTGGCACACAAATTCTGTGATTTTTATGAAAAGTTTCAATAAAAACAAAAAAAATCATGCAGAACATAACATAGGTAGAGTAAGGTGTCGAGTGCCGCAGATGGGGTCCTGCGAAGCGATCCGCTTATAATTATATGAAGGACAGAGCTGTACCATCGGAAGTAAATTTATTTAAAATCCAAAATTAATTTTAATTGATTAATATTCATTTAAAGGTTGTTCCAAAATATTCAAGACATCATAATTATCATGAACCAGTCGGTCTAATTCCACCTCCAGATCGCTTTGCCCGAGGATCACTACAAATCTACGATGATTTAGATCCTTATGGACATTTAATTTTACATTTACTATAAGTCCTTAGCTATAATACTGTATTCTTTTTTAGTGATAAAGAATTATTTTAGTCATCATACATTTAGATTCCTTGGTTTGTTAATAATGTTTATTTTTTGTAAAATAAAATGGAATTAATAATATTATGTTTTTAAGTTCTATTCGGCACTCAACCTTATAATTAGTGACATAGTATACATAAAAGGCTTTTCGAGGTTATCAAAATTCATGGAGTACATTTTTTTTCAAAAAAACTTGTGATGATTTTCCAAATCTGCATTATTTTTCTACAATATTCCGTTTGAAATTTTTCAAAAATTCAGGTAAGTCAAATGGTGGCATGAATCTTCTCATAACTAATGAAAAATTACGAAAATTAAGTGAAATACTATAATGATTAAATCTGTAGCTAAAAGGTAAAGATATGTGGGCATATCCACAGTATTTTTAACTTTCATGTTACCACAGCATATTAAGCCTTAGAAATGAAATTGGCACTTTCTAAGTGACTTGACTCATGACTTATTTCAATTATGTAACCTACTTGTGACATGATTGGATTAAATTTTTTAATTAAAATTAATAAAAATAGGCTTAAATATTGCAAATTTCAAGCGTACCAGATGCAAATTTATTAAGTTTTATAAACCAAAAACATTTCAACGACCTTTGAAACAACTTAACATCATTAATATATAATTATTTATAATAAACACTGATAGAAAAACCTCGAAAGAAAGGTGTGCTACCATTTAAAAAATAGTACAAAGCAATTAAATTAGAGTACCTCCGTTTTTACAAATATTAAAATCTGATCTTTTTTTCTATATAACATTCCCAACGATCGATTCTGGTTGTATTTTATAGGCTTAAAATATTCTCTATCAATCAATAAATCAATTAAAATTTAATTGGATCATGTGCCTCTATTTAAAAATAAATAATGCCATTTTAAAGTTTAAAATTGAAAACGTGATTGGTATAAAATATGTGATTTTTTAGCAGTACACCTATCGATAAGATCTTACAGCAAAATAAATGATTGTGAATGATACTTTTACGAATAATCAATAGTAAAAAAAAGCAGTTGATCTAAATTTTTAAATTTCAAAGTTTGTACGACACTACAAAATCAAAATTTATTATAAAATGAGGGTTTTTCATTGAATGCTTTTCATTGATCTAACGTACCGGATGTTACGTGACGGATATTAACGATGTTTCAAAACGAATCACGCAAGTATTTTCTTGTTATTTAGATGATAAACAATCAGGAAAATGTTTGTTTATAGAAGTGCCTCAAAAAAAAAAAAATTCAATTATTGTTAAAAATGAAAGATTCTGTGGATATGCCTATATATTTTTGTTTTTCTTAATATAATAAATACTTCCATAGATTAAATTTTATAAATGCAGAACATAGAAGAAAATATACATAAACAATTGTTTTCAGATATAAAGCAGAGGTTACTTACTTACTTACTTAAGGTGGCGCTACAGCCCTGTGTGAACTAGGGTCTCACCCAACAAACTTCTCCATCTAGCTCGGTCCCTAGCTAGATGTCTCCAGTTTCGCGCTCCGAGTGGGGTGAGGTCACCTTCCACTTGTGCGCGCCACCTGATTCGCGGTCTTCCTCTACTGCACTGTCCTGTGGGTGTGGATTCGAAGACTTTCCGGGCCGGAGCATTGGTTTCCATGCACTCTACGTGACCCAGCCATCTTAGTCGTTGGACTTTGACCCTTCTGGCTAAGTCTATGTCGCTGTACAGCCCGTACAGCTCGTCGTTCCATCTTCTTCTCCACTCCCTTTCGATGCATACGGGACCGTAGATCACCCGAAGAATCTTTCTCTCGAAACGACCCAAGGTGCTTTCATCCGCTTTTGTCATAGTCAATGCTTCTGCACCGTATAGCAGGACGGGGATGATAAGGGTCTTATATAGCGACACTTTGGTCCTTCGAGAGAGGATTTTTCCACTCAATTGCTTTCTTAACCCAAAGAAACAGCGGTTTGCAAGAGTTATTCTTCGTTTGATCTCAGCGCTGGTGTTGTTTTCTGCATTTACAGCGGAGCCTAGGTAGACGAAGTCCTTGACTACCTCAAAGTTACGTCTGTCGATGGTGACGTTTTGAGCAAGACGTCGGTGTTGTAAGTCCTTTCTTGATGACAGCATATACTTTGTTTTGCCCTCATTAACCGTTAAACCCATTTTTGCCGCCTCTGCCTCAATACTCACAAAAGCCCCATTGACATCACGCTGAGTTCTTACGATTATGTCAATGTTATCAGCATATGCTAGTAATTGGACAGACTTTTGAAAGATAGTGCCTCTAGTGTTGACGTGTGAGCTTTACACTATTCTTTCAAGTACGATGTTAAAAAAATCGCTTGTTAGCGCATCACCTTGTCTAACCTTTTTTGACATCGAAAGGTTCTGTTAAGTTGTTTCCAACCTTTATGGAGCAGCGTGAATTCTCCATGGTCATCCTGCACAAACGAACGAGTTTGGCAGGGATGCAAAAACTAGACATGGGCTCTATACAGCTCGTCCCTGTAGATACTGTCATATGCGGCCTTGAAATCGATGAAAAGATGGTGGGTGTCGATTTGGTGTTCTTGGGTTTTATCCAGGATCTGCAGTAACGTGAATATTTGATCGACTGTGGACTTTCCTGGTCTAAAACCACACTGATAAGGACCTATCAGGTTGTTGACGATGGGCTATAGACGTTCACATATTACGGCAGAGAAGATTTTGTAGGCGATGTTAAGTAGACTGATTCCTCTATAATTGGTGCAGCTTAGAGGGTCTCCTTTTTTCAGGATCGGGCAAACAATACTGAGGTTAAAAGCAGAGGTTAGTGTAGAAAAATATTTTTGAGAAAGCCAATGTTATTTTAGGTATGTTCATTAAAGAAATTTCCGCTCCAGTGAACCTTCATCAACTTCTTAGAAAAAAATTAGCATTATTTCATAGCATATTTAATTGTTCACATTGTAAAATGTCTAGAAATGTTCATATGCTTCAAAATTCGTAATTTTATGCGTAAGCATAGAAGGATAACATTATTTAGTCAAGAAGTATGCATTTTGGCGCGTTCACCGATTTTTTTCTATTGGGTGCTCGGTTTCCCATACTGGAATAAAAAAAAGTTACTTAAATCTATTTATTGCACTCATTTAGTTGGTATTGTTTGTAACCATATTGCATACTTCTATTCCTTAAAGATGCTTTACACAAAGCAACTTATTTTTAAAACATGGTTCCCTCAAATTTGTATTCCAAAATCTAACTACGAACAAAATTCTAACTCTAACATAGTCCCTCAAAAAGAAATTTTTAGGAATATTTCTGCAACAAACAAAACTAAAATTTGGTCTTGCAATTATCGAACTGCTTAAATGATGAAAATACTAATCTAATTGAGGAATCTGAACTAGCTAAAGTTGGCAATGGAACTTCACAAGTTTGTTTCTCGTAGCATTGTCTGTACAAAAAAAATACGGAGACACCCACCATTGTTTCCACCTGAACTTCTAACGTCGCCAAAAAAAAATGCTCTTAGCAAACTACAGCTGAAAAAATTGTCTGTTTTGTTGTTTTACAAAGTATTGAGTACACTTTTGTCCATTTCCAATTATACTTAACCAGTTCAGCGCATATTGCGTTCGCAAATAATTTAAATAACAAAATACAGCACTTATAAATCATTAAATATGTATTTGATCAATTTTATATTATTCAATATACATTAACAACATTTATTGGGATTGAAATTAAAAAGCTATACAAATCTTCCAATTTAAGACCATGTCAGCACTTCAGATTTTGTTGGTTAGGATTGTTTAGTTTCTGAACGAGGCCATGAAACATTCAAAATGAAGCATTTAGATGGGGCTGAGGACTAAAATGAAGCATTTTGATGGGCCTGAGGCAGTGTTGGGACCTCGCAGAAGCAAAAGAGTGGTAGAAATGATGTCAAAAAGGTGGTAGAAAAGTGGTAGAAATTAAAACCCATTTTTATGTAGTAAATCTTATATTCAATAACTTATAAAAAAATACAAAAAATTAAATAAACAACAACTCAGTTCTTTCAGTTTCAAATATCACAATTCACAATAATTAAATTAGTTAGAAAAACTTAAAGTTATTTTTTGCTATATAGACCGCCGGAAAATTTTAATTTTGAAGCATATTTCAGTAATGCTTCCGGAGAATTAAAATTCTGAAAATTTACTGAAATTTCCCTTCCAGCCAAAATGTTGTGATGTGAACGGTTGTAGTTTTTAATTTAATTCTTTTTTCATTTTTTATATTTCTTACTGTGTATGCAATAAATGAATAAACTAAACTAAACTAAACTAAACTAAACTTAAATCTGAAAATTTTCGTTCAGCAGCAGCGCTGCTATGCGGTAAGCAACAAAGCACCAACATATGTATAAGAAGATATGTTTTCAAAAATTAAATTGTCCATTCCGTCTTTTAAGTTTTTTTTATCAAAAGCCATTGTGAAACAATGTCATCAGTTTTAAAAATTTGGAGTAATTGATTTTCTAGTACCCGTGGCATGATGGTTAGTGCGTTGGACTGTCATGCGAGAGGTCTTGGGTTCGATCCCTGCCTGTGCCACCTAAAGTTTGTTTCATGGGTACTGCCTCTTGCGAGGAATTGACAAATTCTCCAAGAGTAATTCTTGTCATGAAAAGTGCTTTCTCAAATTAGCCGTTCGGATTCGGCATATAAACTGTAGGAGTGTAGGTCCCCTCCATCCCTGCAATTACTCGCACACAGGAATGGTGGAGTTGAAAGTCACTAGGCCCTGGTTCTCTACGGACTGTTGCGCGACCTAATTTAATTTAATTGATTTTCTCCAATTAATTTTCTCAACTCATTATTAATTAACTCTAGTTCTGAGTTATTTACACTCGTAGTTGGTGAAAAATGTTTCGTGAGACCTAAAACTGATGGCATTGTTCCATCAATGACGTTTTTCGGGTTTAAATATTTGAAAAATTTTAGTTCATCGTTTGAAAGGTTAAACCTTTCTCCAATTTGAACACATAATTCAATATAATAGTTGCACATAACTTTTCGTAGTTGCATTACATCTTGTTCAACAATATCATTTTCAAGTAAGTACCTTTCAAAGTAAAGGCCAAAATACATTTGAGAATATGGTAGCGATTTTATATGCTGTTGTGTTTGTGAAGTGGACGCGGTTAGTTGTAGTCGTATGCGTATGGTATATGGTATAAGGTAGAGTTTAATGATAGGTGAACGGTGAGTTGCAAAAAGTGGTAGAAATTGCTTTTTAGGTGGTAGATTTTCATGAACACCATAAAGTGGTACAAATACCACTTAAGTGGTAGAAGTCCCAACACTGGCCCTGAGGACTAAATGTGAGAATGTGTTTGGATTTTTGCATCATTTCACGCACACTTTCTCACATTTAGTCCTCAGTAGCTTGTAGGCAAACCGAAATGTCAGTCTTAGATTCCGATCTTGGTAAATGGAGTATTTTTGGTTTTGTGTCACTAATTTTTGACTTCTTTATTTTCTTTTCTGGTGGTTGTCAATTTGTCAATTAATCACTTGCATTTATTTTTATTATTTTGTGTCTTTATTTCCATTATTATTATTTTTAATAATTCTTCTTATATCATAAATAGTAAAGCTTATTTTATTCGAATAAAAGACAAACAACCAACAAAAGCTGTAGTGTTTATAAAAATTGAATTTTCCCATCCTTTAGTAAATTAGCAGAAAAATGTTTTCTCATTTGGGAACAACCGGTTCAAAATTCATTGGTAGTGCAGCTATATCAAAGCGTCTTCAACTTCAACTTAAATACTTAACCGAACGCACCAAAACTACTTCCGCAGAAGACTACCAATATCTTCACAAATCCAAATTACCAACATCATATTTCCAGAAGTCTCTCCCTCGCCTTCCTATTCCCGAGCTTGACAAGACTTGCGAGCGATATCTTAATGCCATTGAGCCTATTATATTGCCAGAATCTCTAAATACAACTAAATCGATTGTGTCCGATTTTGCCACTGGCACGGGGCAACAACTTCAAGACCTTCTTAAAGAGTCAGATGCTGCCAACAAGCATACAAGCTACATATCGCAGCCATGGTTTGACATGTACCTTAGCGATAGATCGCCACTGCCAATCAATTACAATCCATTGCTTGTCATGAAACATGATTCCAAACCTGAGTACAATAATCAACTTATTCGCTCAGCAAATCTAGTAATAAGTTCGTTGCGCTTCATGCGTTCGCTAAAGGAAAACGTCCTTAAGCCCGAGGTATTCCATATGAATCCTAAAAAAAGCGACAATGAACGATTTCAAAGAATAACAAGTCTGGCACCCACAGCTATTGCCACTTATGTAGCTTACGCTTTTAAAGCCTTTCCCCTTGACATGAGTCAGTACAATCGACTATTCGGGACTACACGGATTCCACTAATCGGAAAAGATAGAATTTACGAAGCCCCAGAAGACTCTCGTCACATCATGGTTATACGCGGTGGCAAATTTTTTACGGTTGATGTACTTGATGCTGATGGCGATATCATCTCACCGAATCATATTCTTGGTCGCTTGAAGGCAATCATGGACATGAATCCATCTGGAAATATTCTCGAAACGCATCCACTTGGTGTGATGACAGCTGCTAATAGGGATGTATGGGCCGAAACTCGACAACACTTATTGAATACAGGAAGTTCGAAACTAATGGAGTTAATTGACTCGGCTCTATTTTGCTTGGCATTAGATGGTGACGATGTGAAATATGATGAAGCCTATCCTCAGAAATTAGTCAAGCATTTCTTGGCTGGAGATGCTGTCAACAGGTGAGATTTTTCATTCCAACTTTATTCCAATTTTTAATTAATCTATCTAGCAAAATCCACCAATTTTGAAAACAAGTAATGTTGGTTTATATTTTATATTAATTTGAGGTGGTTTGACAAATCAATCACGCTTATTGTGAGTGGCGATGGAACTTCAGCTGTAAACTTTGAACACTCCTGGGGCGATGGGGTAGCTGTGTTGCGTTATTTCAATGAAATCTTCACAGACTCAACTGAATCACCTCAAGTTCATCCAAATACAATTCCGTATTTACCACATGACAATGACTGCTCAATGCGTTCTATTGATTTTCAATTTGACGATTTTATTCATGATAAAATATCAAATGCCCGTAAGAATCATAATCAAATCATCCATAGCCTTGATATGCATGTACTTCGTTATACAAATGGCATCAATAAAAAATCTTGCAAGCGAAATGGCGTAAGCCCGGATTCCATAATGCAACTAGCATTTCAATTGGCATATAGACAAGCATTCGGGCATTATGTTGGGTCTTATGAGTCCTGCAGTACAGCAGCTTTTCGACATGGTCGAACTGAAACCATTCGTCCATGCACGATGGCAACTAAAGCATTTTGTGAATCGGTCATCAAACGAGACGGCCAAAATAAAGATTTGAAGGCTATGATTCACAATTGTTCGACGGTACATGGACAATTGACAAAGGACGCAGCCATGGGTCAGGGATTTGATCGACATTTATTTGGATTACTACACATGGCTAAGTTAAATGGAATCGCTATTCCAGCTCTGTACAATGATGAGAGTTACAAAAAAATCAACTATAATATCATAAGTACAAGTACACTTTCATCGCCAGCCGTCTCGGCCGGATCGTTTGGACCAACTGTGCCTGATGGACTTGGAATTGGGTAAAGTCAATAAATTGTAATTGGAATTTTGTATTGATGTCTTTCTTGCAGATATTCGATTCAAGAAGATGAATGTGGCGCCATAGCGACAACATACAAACAAAATCGTGATGGAAGTGCGTTTATTGAAAGCTTAGACGGTGCACTCAACATTATTCGTGATATACTAGATAAGAAGATTTAGGTCCATAACGAATTAAACTCTTGAAGTCAATTTAAATGGAATTTAATCCATACATTTGTTAACTTGTTTCAATTTTTGTGTAATACTTTTAAGCTTTATTTTTATATTATTATATACAAATGAATCCAAGTAATGAATTATTGTAAATTTATAAAAAGAGGATGATTTATTAAAAAAAAATAACAGCTTTGTATTTGACGCAAGGGTTTTTCTATGATGGGACTTTGTATTCAGTCAACTGCCTTCTTTAAACGTAATCCAAGACTAATTTAAAAAGTTAGGTTTCCACAAGTCATTAATTTTAATCTTTGAATTTCATTTAATTAACATCTCATTTTAGTTGTCGCATAGAATAAAAAACAGTCACCAGTTACAAATTCGAATGAGTTGTATTTTGCATGGTTGTGAAATAATTCGTATTCTTTTTCAAATTTGAGGAGGCAACTTTTTATAGACAACTGTCAATGAAATTATGCAAACAAAAATTGTTGAAGTTCAGATTTCAGTTCATTGAAAAATATGCTCAGGGGCCCCGAAAATCAATTCTATTCGAAAGTGATTTTCGTTCCAAATTTAATTTCGTACTCTGTAAGACATTCGAAACAGAGAAAAAATAGTACTAAAAACTTTTTCCCTTTTTCGGATTAGTTTTTTCAAATATCTTAAGGGGGTATTCTAGTGTAGAATTTTGAAAAAATCAAAAAATTTGTTTTTCATATTTCCAAAGTTTAGACATTCAAGAATATGCGTTTAAAAGGATTTTTTAATATTCCTATTATTTCACAAGTGAATTGAAGGTCATAGAAACTGGTTTTGTTTGAATATTGTCCTTTTAGTTTCATTTTAAGTTACTTTAGTGGCAACCTTTATACTGAGTGGAAGTGCTAGCTCTGACAACGTGTTTATTTTTGAAGTGATAATTATTTTGTAAAATGGATAAAAAATCTTCGAAATTCAGTTCTGGACGGCCATGCAGATCAAAATAAACGGAGATTTTCAGAAATCAGTTTCACTAGTGCATCTGCAGAAAAACGCGTTTTTCTCGAAACTACTTTTTTCGAGCTGGCGGTAAGGATATATCGAGTTCTAATAGACCGATTTACTTCAAATTTGGAGAAGATGTTCTTTATACATCTCTTTATCGTGTGGTCCTTGCCCAAAAATATAACTTCTCATTTAGTATTTTTAAAAAATTCTGAATTATTGAAAAATATGCAACAAGAACATTTTTTTTTCAAACTGCTGCCATTTTGTTAAAAAGTTTTTTTTTAACTTATCCAAGGGTGAAACAATAGTGACATCTATAATAATTAAGAATCCGTCTGGTTTTTGTTTTTCAGAACACCAGGAGGGTTGGTAGGATGCACGCCAGGACACCCTCTTTTATTTAGACCCCCCACTTTGACTGCTTGTAACTTTGTTAATTTTAATTTTTTTTTTATTAATTTTTTTTATGTATGAACAACAAATCAATAAACAAATGATAAAAAATGTATACTACAAATATTTTTTGTTTCCTTTATACAACGCTTCAAAAACCGGGTGAAATTCATGTCTCTACACTAGAATACCCCCATCGAGAAATCATAACAAAACCAACTTTGTATTATAAAAAAATGTTTATTTTCAAAGAAAGAGTTTACTCGTTTACAAATTTTATTAAAAGTTTATATTATAAAAGGTGTCATTTATTGTTGCAAAAGATTCAAAATTATTATTGTTTATTATTTTAGTTTTGTACATCCCCCATCGGTGGGCCTTAAAATGTTATTTTAATTAAGATTTTCAAAAAAACTTATGTTTTTAGATGAACACATTCTATTTCATTATCACATTAGATGTAGAAACACATTTTCCGTTTAAGAAAGCTTTTGACATTCGAAAACAAGTTGCCAGGTACGAAAATTCCACTTTCGGAATTGTCATTTCGAAAGTATTAAATCATTCCGCTTTCGAAATAGAGAATGCAAAATATTCGTTTTTGGAAATTTTTATTTTAAAACAGAGTAGGACCACAGGTGATGTTTTTTAAGCAAGTAGACTTGACTTCTCAACAAGGGAGATTGGTTTTGAATAATTCCGCTTTATACAAGTTTCTTGACATTGAGGGAGCGTTTGACAACACCTCCAATGAAACTGTAGAAATCACTATAAGATGGATAAATACAATTTAAGCCACTAGAACGGTGGAAGCGTACGCCAGACAAATATGTACATAGTTCAGAAAGTCATTACAACTAGAGTTTACTTACAGGGAGGGTTATTATCACCCTTCTTAAGAAAGTCTTACTTTTCAAGGTATAAAATGTACAGGTTTTTGCTGATGAGTTTAGTTAACAGTTCAAGGAAGTTTGAGGTATCTGTGATATAATTCAAAGAGGACCGAGCATAACCAGAAAATGGTTCGGGACTAAATATATAAACAATAGTACTATTTACTAGACAAATACTTCTACCAAATATGAGTCTCATTTGGTTCACTGGAAAATATTCGACTAAAAAATAATTGTTTAAATATCTATGGATCACACTAGATAGCAAACTTTTTTGGAACAAACATTAGGAGTCGGTCAATACCATATTGATCTATTAATTCTTTCAACTTCGCTTGAACTTCATGTTCCTAACTCGTCCGAACCAACTCATTATACTCAAGCTGCTTACGCCAACATGTAAGAAAAGAAACGTGTAAAATAAATGATTCTGAGAAAGCTAAATGTTTGGTTGAGTATCCCATAGTAATGTCACCGACTACACACTTATTATTTTTGTCCAATAACAGCCTTTTCAAACCTTTCCACGATTTTCAATTGAAGAAAACATATTTACAAACCTATAAATTACCTCTTAAAAAAAGAGCCGGTACTTAACTTTAAAAAAAATTGTCAGTTATTGCTGGGTATGACGTTTTTATTTGGAAGCCTTATGGAACTCTTCTTTAAATTTTTACATAGGAGTTTTGGCCAAGCCATTGAGATTTCAAGAAAATTAGAAATTCATCGAGTTTGCAAAGCTACTTCTTTTTTTATTGGTTTTATCGTCTTTTTGATGTCCGGGACAAATATTTAATATATTAAGCCCAAGCACGAATTCCATCGTAATTTCAAACTTTTACGAATCCCGAAAAAAAACTATTCCCAAATTCGTAATGAAAAATCTCCTACAATTGTGCATTACGAACCGATTTCGTGATTAGGTTTTTTCGGAAATCGTAAAAGTTTCCGATTACGATGGAATTAGTGATAGGCCGGGGCCCTACTATGTAACTCGATTCTACTTTTGATTCTATTCGAAACTCATTTCCGATTCTACTTTCAAAGTTTTAAAAACAAAGAAAAAAAAACAAAAATAAAACATCAAATTTTTTGACAAGAATAATTATAACAAAAATGGACACCGTTGGAATTTGGTTTAATTTGCAAGGAAATGAAGAAAGGTACGAGCAAATTGAACGCAGAAGAATAAGAGATAATTCCAAAATAATGGAACTGAGTGAGAAAAGGTTTGCACATATAAAGTCCGCCATCGAACGTTTTTTTGTTTAACTATTGCTTATTTTGTAAATGGGGTTACACTTAGCTCATGTCTGATTTCACAGATAATTAGTTTTATCTTTCCGCTGAACGAACATGGTTTTGTATACGCTTCATCATCTTTTCAGATGAAGCTCATTTTGATCTTGGCGGGTATGTAAACAAGCAAATTGTCGCATTTGGGGCACAGAAAACCCGTACGCATACATTGAATAGCCGTTTGGTGCGAATTTTGGTCCAGAGGCATAATTGGGCCATTTTTCTTCGAAAACGAGCAAGGAGTGGCCGTTACAGTCAATGGCGATTGTATCGGGCCATGTTGAACGAATTTTTGTTCACAAAAGGAGGAGGATATTCACCCCTATTACCGATGTCGTAAACGACAGCAAAATATACGACACGACACAATCTGCATTCCATAAGTCGTTTTCAACTTTTGTCACTCGTTTTGTTGTCGTGTGTAAACGTCAAGTGTGTTGAACGCTTTAATTCAGCATTCTGTAAGACGAAAGGAAACGACGACAATGAAAAAAAACGACGGTATCTCTCGTTTGAAAATTTGCTCACGACGAAGAAATGGAAGTTCCCAAAACTGTAAGTTTCCTTGTTAAATAACTTATTTTATGGAATTTATTAGTACTTTATTTGCGATAAATAAAAAATAAATATTTTTAAACATTTTCAGTTAAAATTAACAAAGCAAAATCAATTTGAGGCGCTTGTCCAGCTGATGGAAAGCAACGAGCAGTTGGCTGGGGGATTTTTGAAATGTATGAACAAAGCTGGTTTTAAAAAAGAATGGAATGTAATAGCTGATAAACTCAACAGCAAAGGTCCTCCAATAAGAGATGGTGATGGTTGGCAAAAGGTTTTAATCAATTTATTCTATTTACATTAACACATTTTTAATATTTGCTTTTTCAGGTTTGGGCTGACTTTGAATTTAAAATAAAAAAAAACAACAAAAAAAGAAGTGAAAGGAAATGAAGGAGGGCCAAACCAATTGCACATCCTATCTGCGCTTGAGGATGCTGTTGCAAATCTACTTAAATATAAACAGATGGTTAAGCCCGAGTGGAAATGCAATTGGTGTATCGCAGCTCCCAACCACTTCATCATCCGGACATACATAACTCAAAGCAAATTCAGGCTACAAATGCAGATGCCGCGCTTCACTGTCCTATTTGTACAATTAATTGTGCCTTTGCAATATTTCGCTCTCTACCTTCTTCATCATTGTCACTATCGCTGCTTGTGTTGTAATACATTTCAAAACTTATCATTTTAATAATTTATTTATTTGGTAATAATTTAATAAAAACACATTTGTTGAATATCGAGTAATGAAATGATTTAGAATTTGATTTCAGTTTGACAGATCTCTGATACATTTTCATCGTTTAAAACTCTGCTACAAAATAGTCGCGTCGAAAAAGTTATAGAATGCCACTTAAAAAACGACACGACAAAGAATACGAGAGTCGTCGAAAAAACGAGACGACATCGGTAATAGGCATGATTGGCAAAATTTGGTTTCAACAGGACGGCGCTCCGTGCCACACAGCCCTTTATATATACGGTAGAATATTTGAACGCATTCTTAATGAAAAATATATACTTTTGTTTTAGTTTTGTTAAGAACTATCGTCTTTCTAAAGACGGATTTATGTTCTTACTTAACACCATATCATCCGACATGACTACTCGCAGAAGACAAAATGCTGTTTCGATTATCATTAAGTTATCAGCACCATTGAAGTTTTTGGCAACAAGAGGTTACCAAAACCAAATCGGTGGGGACAATAACGCTGGACTTGCACAGCAAACCATGTCAAAAAATACTTGCCGAAGTTTTGATTTCAATTGAAATATACATGTGCCCGCTGATGATGAATTTTTAAATGAATGAGGAAGAAAAACGAAAGTCCAAACGCTATTTTTGGTAAAAATCACGAATTCCTGGTGTAATTGCGGTGGTAAAATAATAAAACACAAAAAGTTGAAAGAATAACTCTCAAATTCAAATTGCATATTAATAATTTATAACATTTTACTTACACTTTGGCAAAAAAACTTCGTTCGCAAACACAATTGATGTAGTGATTATTTTCGATTTTGCCTTGTTTTGAATTCTACTTTCGAGTTACGTAGTTCCTCGTTTATTCGATAGTTCATAAGAATATAGTTGGCACTACTAGAACTATTCGATTCTCGTTAGTTCGAAAGTACATAGTACCAATTTTTCGAATTCGAGCAATTTCAATGTAGAATCGAGTTACATAGTAAGGCCCCTGATTAACTCGACTTGGCAAAAAGATCTACGTGAACGTAAAACACAAGGTATTGACGGGCACATCTATTTTAGTTGTCTCAACAGTAGTTTGGTGGTTTCATCTGTTGATAAATATAGTTAATTTTGTTTCAATACAATTTTCTGTTCTACAAGAGTTTTGATAAGAAAATCATGGTGCCTTTAAATGCGGCGAAAAACAATCACCCCTACGAGGTAATCGATCGGAGAGGATTGTTTTAAGATTTGTCCGAAAAGTAAAAATGTTGTTGGTTTATGATATTAATTAGTTTTACAATCGAAATAAATATTACGATTATCGTTAATAATCCTTAGTTATAGTTGCGTTGCGAATAAGTTTTAAGACATATGTATGTTTTTTTTTTAACCGATACTTGTTTCAACTTTTGCACTTAATTTTAAACATTCCCGATGAACTAACTATACCCTTACATACAGAACAGATACAAAAATATACTTTATAACTTTATTGGATTTTATTTACTACTTTTTCATATACAATTTAATATGCAATACATCGTTTTTGGCTTAATTAAAACTATATAAGAATATTTAAAATTGATTTGTGTAATGATTTCAAATTTTAGTTTTACATGATTCGTTATTTTTCCCATTTTCCTAACATTTTAAAAGAAATACCTACAATGAAAAAAAAATTACTTAATTTAAGAAAATATCTGTACTGGTTAGTATGTACGTATATTTTGTTCTTTTCTTATAATTTTAAGATTGAGAATACAAAACTTATAATTATTGCAAACTTAACACTTTTTGAGTTTTGTTTACGCGAATACCTCGTTTGAAAAAAACAATACTCTCATTTGTTTCTTTACTTCACAAAACAGTTTCGTTGAACTTAACATTAATTATTTAGATATTCAATGATCTCAGTGGAATTAGCACAATTAGTAAAATTATAAAAATAAAATATAAATTCTAGTTTTAATTAACACTAAAAGAAAAAAAATTATTTTTGACTTTCAGAGTTGATAAATAAATATATATTATAATATTGATTTCTTCGCCAAAGAAATAATTGTTTACGCTTAAAATATATATTGGCTGCAAAAATGCAGTTAAATAGAAAACTTTTTATTTTAATTGCATACAAAATGCGCACAAAATCACCAAAAAAATAACAAATTCCTTACAAAAAAAAACAACGTCCGTTCGATTTCAAATTAAAACAAATATAAATAACACTTTTTATATCACTTAGAATTAATCTAAGTCCAATAAAACTCTTTTGTAAAGTGAATAAGTAAAACCTCGTAGCGCAACAAGACAGTTGCGATACGAGAAATAACTTGTAGAAGTACTGAATTACGAGCAACTGAACATCCTTATTAACTATTCGGTGCTTGGTGAATTTGGCATGACTTTAACGTTTGTTGTGGATCCCCGTGGACGTTTATTAGACACTGGAGATCCTGAAACTTTTTCTTGATTACGTTTCAAGGCTGGGGACATAGGTGAAGATGATGTTTGTTTGGAGGAAACGGGATCTGAAAAAAAAGTAGATTATTTATCATAGAATACACCATGTGTTCGTAACAAGTTTAATTTGAATACCATTAGTATTTTTTTCGAATATTTTGCATAACTGCTCATGAGGTTTGACTTTGAAATAAATATAACCTATATTTTAAGAATTTTTGACCAATTGTCATTTCAATATTTTCTCTTAATTAGAGTTTCACCTAAAAAATTAAGTTTAAAAATTTCCTTATCATGATTAAGGGGGTCACATTGTCAAATAAGTTCGACTAGCATTTAAAGTGATCACAAAAATCAATATCAATATCTTGCTGAAGCAAATTTATTTTGAATGAACATTTTGAGGCTAAGTTGAAAAAGCTCTAATAAAAATCAAAAGGGCTAAAATCCATATTCTATTATTTTTTAAAACAAAGTAATTTATTTTAATAAAATCATTGATTGAATTCATAAGATGCCAATCCCTTAATACAGAATTACAAATAATAACATTTGGGATATGATATTTACGGAAATTAAAACTTAAAATTGACTAGAAAGCTGAAAGGAACTGATCTTATATTTTATCACATCATAAACCGGTATATCTGAAACCGAACCGAAACAAATATCCCAGAATTATCTAATAGATTTTGCCTTGTTCTTTATACAGTCATAGAATTTGTTTGTTGCCTCAGGCATTTCAATAATTCTATTTACACTACGATTAACGTACTAAATTAATATTATACTCATGGACCAAATAGAACGCACTCGAAAATATACTCAAATAAACCCCTTTTAAAATTTTACACAGCCTTTTTATTTTTTTTCCAAGCCACGAAGAAAAAAAAATATACTGATGTAGAAAGGTAGAGTAGTATGTTTACGAACAAAATTAAAAACCCGTATACGCAATTTAAAAATCCTCTGATGAGCAAACAAATCCAACCGTTATACATCGACTTCGTATGAAATATGTATAAAATATGCAACGCAAATGCAACTTTTTTGATTTTATGCGTTTAACTTAGATCTGACGATCCTCGGAGAGAAGTGGAAATGTTTATTTTTCTATTTACTAAAAATGGAACAGAAAACAGGTGCACCAGACATCTTGGTATCTTTAAACGAGATAAGATGGGATAATATACTATAAATATTCATTAAATTGTCAAGATATTTGTTTTGTGTTTTTCCTTTCTACACCGATTTTGTTCGTCCAAATATAATTTTGCTTAACGAAAAACGGTGCTCACTAAAAATTAGAGTTTTAAACCAATCAGAGCAAATTGACTCTGTTTTTTTTAATGTTAAATGTACATTGTACATAAATACTATTTGGGATTTTATGTTGACGATTTCAGGACTATTAGTAGGTATACACTTTTTCAAAAACATTTGTTTGAAGCTTGCAAATTGCAAATGTATTCGAAGGCAGAAATAATTTTCCAATCTCTGTACTTTACAGTAAGTCCGAAATTGGGTTCAAGGGTGAACTGATAAGCATTCCTAGAAGAATGGGTATTACGGTTGAATTGTTTGAGGGGAGAGAATTGCATATACGATCAGTACAGTACAGGAGAAATGCACTGGCTGTTTAACTAGAGCATTGTTTATGAATATAGCGTTAAAATAATGACAGACATGACCCATTACTACGACGGTGTTCAAGAGATACAAAAGTTTCAGTTAGACAGAGGTCGCCTATCTTTTTTAGGGCTCTCTTTGAATTATGTCCAAGAGCTTCAAGTGGGTTATTGGAGTATCTGCCCAGATAAGGGTATTGTACTCGAGTTTTGGACGAATCAGAAGAAAACCTAAACAACACTTAGCAGCGTAACGAATCAATAACTCCGAGTTTTCCGTTAATGCTCCATCTATTTTAATAAATACAAATTTTTCATGTGTATTCATAGTTTAAAAAAGATTATAACAACTATACTACGAAGTATCAAATTGACATGTTTTTGTTGTTCATCTAAATCAGGCAAGCTTATAGTTTCAAAGAAATGGTTTGGTTATGTTGCTATTTTGGTAGCATTGACTGTCGAAGTTAAATAAATAAATCGGGTGGCGCAACAATCCGTTGAGAACTAGTTGAGAAAGCACTTTTCATGACAACAATTACTCTTGGAGAATTTGTCAATTCCTCGCAAGAGGCAGTACCAGTTAAATAACATTACATAACACAGGCAGGGGTCGAACCAAAGACCTTTGACATGACAGTCCAACGCACTAATTATCATGCTACGGGTCGAAGTTAAATATTCACTTGATATAATAACTATAACAGAGTAGTCAACATTGAGAATTTCATCTGAGTTCTTTCCACAATTAAAAAACTTTGATGCAAAAAAGAGAATCAGTGAAATAATTTTGGCTGTAATAGGCTATACAAATTATTTCCTTTTATTTGCGTTTCGAAGACGAACATGCAAAACAAAAATTTTAGAAGAATCGATAACGACAATTCACAAAGTTTGAACGAATAGAGACAAAAAGTAAGAACTCAGAAAATTAAAAGCTTTTCAATGAATTCCTTCTTCTCTTAAAAATGTAGGATACAGAATTTCTTTTTCTCTCAGTGTATTTATTTAGTTGATTTGTTTATATTTTTCTTTGTGCTCCTCCTTTTGTTGTGTGAATATTGTTGTTGTATTCCTGTACACATTTTCTGGCGGGCGCCTGCTTGGCTGAATTATTTAGTTGTACTGCATTGTGTAGATATCTACCGCGTGATTGTGAGAAAGTTTTGAAATTTGATTATTTTGATCGCAGAAGCAGTGTTGCCCCAGGTCAAATTTATCATGAACGATTCACCAAGGTTAATTAGAACTTTTAGTATAAAATGTTTTCTTTTGAAAATAAAATTGAAAGTGGTTTTATTAACTAATGAAACTTAGCAGATTGAATTGTATTTATTTTTGCATCTCAAAAACAAAAATAAAGCAAAACAAATTATTGCAGTTCTAGAACATTTTCTTTACAATGTTTGCATTTCTTTAAGGAAATAATTATTTTACCATGAAACAATGTCTCAAAATCATAAAGAAAAAAATCTTCTGGGATACAATTTTGCCCCTTTGGAAGATCTATATTTTTATTTTGAACAGCATTTTTTCTTTGTAGAAAAAATGATTTAAACTACTTTTTCTCTCATAGTTTGTTCACTTGATTTTCGTGTTTTTAAGTATTGAAAGAAAATCGAATTTTTTTGTTGGGATCTCAGTAAAAAAAAAATTAATTTTAAAGCGTAACTTATGTCCTTACTCAATAAATATCACGTAGGTAGTTTTGTTTACTTTAATTTTAAGTCATTGGGTATGAAGAGTTTTCGGCAATCGAAAACCCGAAAATCGTTCACACTGAAAATTTACACGTTTTCCGTTTGAGATTCAATTTTTGTTACATCGACTGTCAAATTGTGTATTGTTGCAAAATTTGTAAGTACAAATTTACTCCTGCAATTATTATTTGTGAAAATAAAATGCATTCTGACCAATTAAAATTGATGGAGATTTTTTTAACTTTTTTCACTACCTCATAGAAAAAAAGTGTCGTTTTCTTTTGTAACTCCTGGAATTTATTGAAAGAAATCTGTAGAAATAATATTACTCACCACGACCAAATTGTTAGTTTAATTAACCACATAATTTAATTTAAATTGAAACCTCTGCTGTTGTGGACAAATTTAACAATTTTAAAGTAACATGTTTCGTTTAACAGCAGCCACCAGCTGTTTTGTTAACATTTAATTGAGCGCTGAATGTTTCGAAAGGTTTGTTTGTTTAGTTCATCTTTGAATTGCTAAAAGTTTTTGACAGTTTTTATACAAAATTGTAGTTTACGATGTCTTGTGCTTTAGGAATAATGTACGGGAAAACTTGAGTTTTCGATGTAGGTTTTCGGCCAAAACCGATAATTTGGAATGAAAAGCCTATAATACAGACTGATCTAGTGATTTGAAACAAAATGCAATTTTGGGTGTTTCTATTTATGTTGGTAGATCGAGTTATTTACTATAATCCATAAACGGTGCAGTTTTAAAACAGTGTAATTTCTAGAAATTCCTATCTATGTGCTAAAGCTATCCCCATAAGAATTTCTTTTGTTTTTCGCCTATGCAGCCTTGTTTAAGGATGTAACTTATTCCTTTCACACACAAATCAAAAGGAAATATTGCTCCAGCTAAAAATGATCCTAACATTTGGTTTTGTTTATATAATGCAGTTAGAAAAGATAATTTACTGTTTGTCAAATAAATGTAAATGACAAAAAATGCTAAATACTGAATGATAAAAATTTTGATTTTGGATGGCATTTTTAAAATAAAAAAAAATACTAAATCTACAAGAACTTGATTTTTTATGGGAAGCAAACAAAAATTTACCATATTTAATTTATTTTATTCACCAACATATCAACACGGGTATTACCTGTGGCATGATGGTTAGTGCGTTAGACTGCTATTGAAAAGCCATCGTATCCAAGAATTGGCTCCTTTCTGGATCTTTTGCTGTACGACACCAGACTAACAGTTACAGACAAAGTGGGTATCACCCTCGAAACTGCTTACAGACAGTCGAGTACGACAGTGATCACTGCGGACTGGCTGCTGCAATGCAGATCCCGAACGAACGCGTGGAGTTGGAGGAATACGTTGCAACGCACTCTTACAATTACAGTAAGATGCGCTGGGGCCCTACTATGTAACTCGATTCTACTTTTAATAATTCTATTCGAAACTCATTTCCGATTCTACTTTCAAATCGTACTACGTATGAAAGTAGAATAGAATGCCGGTTATACCAACTTGTTTTCAAAAAAAATTCTACTTTCGAACGATTATCGAGTCGTTTGACAGTTTTAAAAACAAAGAAAAAAAAAAAAACATCAAATTTTTTGACAAGAATAATTATAACAAAAATGGACACCGTTGGAATTTGGTTTAATTTGCAAGGAAATGAAGAAAGGTACGAGCAAATTGAACGCAGAAGAATAAGAGATAATTCCAAAATAATGGAATTGAGTGAGAAAAGGTTTGCACATATAAAGTCCGCCATCCGCCATTTTGTTTAACTATTGCTTATTTTGTAAATGGGGTTACACTTAGCTCATGTCTGATTTCACAGATAATTAGTTTTATCTTTCCGCTGAACGAACATGGTTTTGTATACGCTTCATCATCTTTTCAGATGAAGTTAATTTTGATCTTGGCGGGTATGTAAACAAGCAAAATTGTCGCATTTGGGGCACAGAAAACCCGTACGCATACATTGAATAGCCGTTTGGTGCGAATTTTGGTCCAGAGGCATAATTGGGCCATTTTTTTCGAAAACGAGCAAGTCAATGGCGATTGTATCGGGCCATGTTGAACGAATTGTTGTTCACAAAAGGAGGAGGATATTGGATTTGGTTTCAACAGGACGGCACTCCATGCCACACAGCCCTTTATATAACGGTAGAATATTTGAACGCATTCTTAATGAAAAATATTATTATTATTATTATTAGTTTTAATAAATGGTAAATAAATTACAAATTTAATAATTACTTACACTAGAAATTAGCTGCCAGGGCTATCTACTAGGGAAGTTAAGTTTTTAATTGTAAAAGATAAGAGATATATACACAGGTAGTTATTATTGTTATTAGTATTATTATTATTAACTTCCCAGTTTTTTTTTTTTGTTTTAAATAGAGTTTTCAATTTTTAATTTCGTCATTATATTGTATACCAAATTTATGTTGTCAAAATTGATATTTTTGAAAAGATAGTGTAAGTTTTCCTTTGATAGTGTACCACTCATTTTTACCAATGAAGCCAAATGTCTTGGTCTGATATTGGACAAAAAATTAAGTTGGAAATCTAATATTCAGGAGAGTTAAATAAAGCTACAGCAGCTCTTTTTCTTTGCAAGAAAGCCATATGAAGCAAATGGGGTTTTCAACCTCGCATAACCTACTGGCTATTCACATCGGTCACCCGACCAATACTTACGTACGGGGTTGCAGTATGGTGGAGTGCACTGGAGAAAGTCACATACTACGACAAACTCAGCAGAGTCCAACACACTGCATGTCTCTGCATAAGCGGGGCATTGAGAACCACACCCTCAGCAGCGTTAGACACTCTCCTCCATCTGACACCCCTCGACATCTTCAGTAAACAAGTGGCAGCGAGTACAGCTATAAGACTCAACGCCTCATCTCAATGGGCCAACAACAATGTTGGACACTCCATCATTTTGAACCTATTTGGTTCTATACCAAAGTACATAGACTACACTATTCCAAAACCCCAATTTGGAAAAAACTTCCAGGTATCCATTCCATCCAGAGATGAATGGGAAGACAAAAAACTCCTGGATGACAAAAGCATCCATTTTTACACAGATGGATCCAAGACAAATGAGGGAGTTGGTAGTGGTGTGTACTCAGAAAAGCTTAATCTAAGCATCTCATTCCGCCTCCCTAATCATTGTAGCGTCTTCCAAGCGGAAATTTTAGCGATCAAAGAGGTTCTCTCCTGGCTAAGAGAAAACGTGATATCAACTTCTGATATACGCATCTTCTCTGACAGTCAGGCTGCTATCAAGTCTCTTGACGGCGTCTCAACCAAATCTCTAACGGCCCTCGATTGTCGATCGTCTCTTATGGAGATGGCGCAGCAATTTAACATTCACCTATGCTGGGTGCCGGGCCACAGAGACATCGCAGGAAATTGTAGAGCCGATGAACTCGCTAAAAATGGAACTGTCATACCTATTTCACCTGAAAGGGAGAAGATAGGTATACCAATAGCTACATGTAAACTTCTGCTAAAAGAAAAAGCTTTCGAGATAGCAAACTCTAGGTGGTACAATTTACCAACATGCGCAGCCACAAAACTAATATGGCCTTCATTGGACCTAAAGCGCTCTAAAGATTTGTTATCCCAAAGCAGACTTCATATTAGCTCCCTAATAGGTGTCCTTACGGGACACTGTCTTATAGGCAGATACGCAATACGATTTGGTGTAGCCTCAAATGACTTCTGCAGGAGCTGTATGGACGAGGAAGAAGAAGAAACAATCTCTCACCTCCTCTGCACCTGCCCTGCTCTTTCACGAAGACGCAAACTTCATCTGGGAGAATACTCTTTTGATGATCCCAGTGAACTAGCTAAAAAGGATATCAGATATCTCCTTCGCTTTATAAAAAGCTCAAAATGGTTCGACTGGTGGGAAGTAATTCTCTAGATTCATGTGGTATCACAATGGGCCTTTTCTTCTGGCCTAAGTGTGTGGTTTTTGTATCCGCAGCCACATTAACCTAACCTAAACAAACATATTTGAGTCGAAAGTAAATTTTTACTAAGTTTTAGTAGATAATGTTTTTATATTTTGTAAGGAAACTGTTAACTTGATGTTTCTCAAAATTCTTGAGCTATGGACGACGTACGTACACAGGCACGCACAGACATCTTTCTAAAAATCTTTTATTTCGACTCTAGGGACCTTGAAACGTCGAGAAATGTCAAAATTTTCAATTCGACAAATCGAACACATTACAATAACTTCCTATGGATAGTTTAAAGTAGAAAACACAGAAACCAAGTCATGTGCACATTCACTTGTCCCTACTTGCCCACACAATTTTCATATATCAATACACAAGCAACTTCTTCTATTCTCCTTACCGGACACCTAACAATCTAACATTCACAAAAAAATAAACAAATATTATCACCCCTTTCTTCTTTTACGCACCAAAACTCGCATAAAAAAACAAGATACAGACATAACCTACATCAACTCCCATATACTTCCTTGTAAAAAATAGGGTTGTTTACATTTGTTTCCAATGGACCGAACTTTGTTTTTGTATTCATTGGCAAACAAAATGACAAAAGAGAAGAGAAAAGTTTCTAAAAAGAAAAAAAAAATATGCAAGGCAAAAAGAGCTTTCTCAGCTTTATTTTTAAAAGCTCTTGTCTGTTAAGGCTTGTCTGTTAAGGGAAAAAAATGTTTCATTTTTTCCTGCAGGGATGAGACATCTGTATAAAATTATTATCTGTGGTATTATTATCTTTGTAACAGTTCAAAGAATTACAAAATATAAAATCTTTACAAAGATATTTAATATTAAAATGTATATTTAAGATATTTGAAATAAAAAAGAGGTTCTATTAATTTTTTGTCACTGTATGCGCGGAAAAGTAAAAAATTTAACGTAATCTTAAACAACAAAACTATAAATTTACCTTGGAGCCACCTAACTTGCGTTGCTGGACCATAGCCCTTCTCATTTCGAGCAGCAATACGGAAGATAATAGCTGGTTTATTGGAGCAATCTACATGAGCTGTTGCCAATGAGTTATTAGCAACAGTACACTGGTTTGTTGCGCCTACATATACACGCACAAACACCAATTGCGGAGGAGGCATTTTGTCTTTCGGTGTGGACTTGACTGCTAAATACACGGAGTACTCGATTATTTCACCAGTATTTTGTGACGGTGGCGGTTCCCACGTAAGATGTGCTCCTTCTGGGGATTTTGAAATTTTAATTGCAGAAGGCGCACCTGGAAAGCCGGGTAAACATGTTTTAAAACTGGAAACCTAGAATAAGAAAAAAAAATTAAAGAAATAATTCTCAGTTTATTGGGTACAATTTTACTTCTCCCCATTCTCCTCGGCCACAAGTGTTTATAGCTGCTAAGCGAAAACGATACCCCGTACCCGGCTCCAGGTTTATTCTAGGATATTCAGAAAGGTCAGGCAGGTTATCCGAATCGTAATTATCAAACATTGAATCATTCCAATGACTATTATCAATATAGCTCGTTACAGTGTGAGATAGATTTTTAAAGATACCGACTGTGTGCCATTTAGAATTTGGATCGCTTCGAATAGGCTGTTTTTGAAGTAATTAATAATTTTAATATTTGTTTTTAATTAACAATAAACAATATTATACCAACGTACCTCGATATTTTCGCTTGTCACTTTCAGTGCAGAACCTTGAGTCTTGTTTTTTTGATTTCGACGGTTTCCCTGATGAATTGTTGAACCTGTTGTCGATGATGTACCTCCTAACCGAATATTGGATTGCACTGTATTACTCGTGTTGGAGTTTGTAATTGGTGTTATGATCGAAATTTGTTTGTCAGCTGCTATAGACATGTCACTACTACTCATTGAGTTGTGTGTAATATTTGATGTTGTCGACGCCAATTCAGTTCCTTTTTTACTTGAATTTGGAGAAATGCCAATGAAGGACTGTTGTTGTTGTGGTTGTTCCTGTTGAACGTTTTGCTGTGATTCCACTTGTGCTTGGCATGCAAAATTAATTATATCCATAACTCCACTTTCTTGCTGTGTAGCTCCTGCAGTAGTAGTAGGGCTTCCAAATACTTGAAAAGTATCCCTTTGTCGAAGCGTATTCGCTTGCATAACGGCTTGTAAGACCGCTGCAGAAGCAAGAGCATCAAGGCGACCTAAATAGGGTAAGAACGATTAAATTATTAAGTATTTCTAGAATGATATAATAAAATGTATTAAAATAAAACATAATGTAATATAACATAATAATAAACTAAATCGCATTTATTTCAATTTAAATATCTTTATACCATTGAGTGAAGTTTGCGGAGAATCACCATCCGAATTAACTACATCTTTGTTCTGAAGATCTACTTGGCTATTGTGAAGAGATGATACATTTTAAATTAAAGATAAAATAAATTAAACATTAAAATAATTCACTCACATGGATTCGTCGGGGCATTGGTTGACCGGACTTTTTTGCAACATTTCACCGCTTTTTATTGTCGTCAAAATATTTGCAGCTTCAGTTTCAGATGCTGTTGGTGTTGCCCCAAATATTGAGCTCTAAAGTAAACAAATTAATTTTTGTTGAGAATACAAATTTTAAGTTTGAGGGGAAATTTCCCTAAACATTGCGTCGATTGTTTAAAAAATGTTTAAAAAACTTCTACTTGGTTCTTTTCTTTTTTATTTTATTAAGTAAGCTAAAGTATCGTTCTTTTATTTTATATAACAACAGAGATCTTTCCTGCATTTTTACAAACAAAATTTTTAGTTCGTGCGATTCTTACTGTGACAATCGGTTCTTCGATTGCCCGTTACAAAATAAATATTACCCGCTCATCCGCTCTAAAATGTTTTTTTTTTTCTTTTTTATATACGTACTTTAGAGGCACTCAAGGGTTCTTAGTACCCTTTCTATGTTTATATTTAAACACAGTGCGAGCGTTAGGAAAATAGGGAAGGATTTAAGAGGAGATACCGGTGCACACTGCACATTGGTCTTTAAGTTCTGAACATCAAAATGGGAGGGAAAAACAGAGTTGGTCAAAGCATTTCACATTCTCGATGTGCGATTTAAGAAAGAATCTCTATACTTGACAGTACGCCCGAAATTGAGCTCAAGGGTAAACTGATGAGCATTCCTGCAAGTGCGAGTATTACAGCTGAATAGTTTAAGGGGTGGAAAGCAACTGGCTAATTCGACAGAACATTGTTTGTAAAATATCGATAAAACAACGAAAGGCATTAGACATTGCGACGGTGTTCTAGCGATGTAAATGTTACGATTACAGTTCTATCACCTATCATTTTTAAAGCCCTTTTTTGAATTCTATCCAAGAGATTTTAACTTGTTTTAGGGGCACCTGCCCAGATATGCGAATTATATTCAAGCTTTGGACGGATGAAGGCTTTGTAAATTACAGCCAGATCAGAAGGGGTGAAAAATTTCTTGCACCGTCGGAGAAATCCTAAGCACCTGGCAGCATTTTTGGCAATGTCAAATATGTTATCATTCCATAAAAGGTGATCTGTGATACACATACCGAGTACTGACAGTTGATTAGTTTCCTGGATGCAAGTGCCACTAATAGATAGCGGCATCGGGGGTGTGTGCTTTAACGACAGGAGACAGCATTGAGTTTTCGAAGCATTAAATTCTACACGGTTTTTGATTCCCTATCAAGACCAGAATTTAATGAGCTTATCATGCGCTGCCGTTGAAGTTCCACATCCGAAGGACAAGGATGTGAATCTAGAAACGAATATGAAAAGCTGAGAGTACTGTGGTCGGCGAAACAGTTTAATGGACTAGAAGTGGCAGACAAAAGATCATTTATGAATATAAGGAAGAGAATCGGAGACAAAACGGATCCCTGGGGGACACCAGAATTTATTTTATGAATTTCAGACTTGAAACCATCCAATACAACTTGTATTGAACGGTTAGAAAGGTAATTTCTAATCCAATTCTTCTCCAAAACGATGTAAAGATTTGTTCCACTGTTCGGTGATATAAACCATGAGATCACCAGTGGACCTATTGCTACGAAAGCCATACTGTCGGTCATTAAGAAGCTACCGTTGTTCAAGATATTTCATAAGCTGATAATTTATCAGCGTTTCCATGACCTTGGAAAGAAGGGAAGTAAGTGCTATTGGACGATAGTTGGAGGGGGAGGAGGATTCGCCACAGGCTGGACAAATGCTATTTTCCATCCACTCGGAAAGAGACCTGTAAAAAGATGGAAAAATTTACGCAGTGGTTTTGCCAGCGTTGAAGAACACCTCTTCAGAACAATTGGGGAGATACTATCCGGGCCAGCGGATTTGTGCATGTCAAGGTCTTTCAGTACTCTTGCAGCTGCACGAGTGCGAAAGAAGATTCTCCCATGGAATCATTTACGCTCTCAAGAACAGCGAATTAACAGCAAACAGTGCTGCAAACAAATTGGCTTTATCGATCGAGCTCACATAGGGAGTGTCATTGTGGGCTAGCGTTGGAACCGAGAATGACGTGGTGTTTCGTACGTTTTTTACAAATGTCCAGAAATTTGTACTACCTCTGGGACATTGTAGTATTGTTTGCCTTAATTTCTGATCATACAAAAATTTGGTTCGTCGAATATGACCATTACAGGTCTTTCTAGCTTGTTTGAACTTATTCCGGTTTTCCTCAGTCGGGTTGGCTTTATAACAACGGAAACTTACATCTCTGAACCTAATAACTTCTTTACAGCTCAAATCAAACTATGAGTTCTCTTTGGGTTTGATAGATTTTTCTCTATTCGGGATAAAATTTCTCATTCCACAAAGAATTAAATTTGTAATCATATCTGCGCTGGAATCAACGTCACTATCGAGGAAACATAGTGACCAGTTAAAGTTCTTGAAAAATTCATTGAGACCGTCCCAGTTGGCATTCTTATATTGCCAAACGGTTCTCATAGGAGTTTTTTCTTTAACTGAGTTTTTTAGACATGAGAATTTTGCAGATACGATCCAATGATCTGATGTGCCTAGAGGCGGTAATACACTGATTGTGTATTTATTAGGGTCAGAGGTAAGAAACAAGTTTAGGGTGTTGGCGGATTGACCTGCAACGTCAGGGATTCAAGTTGGCTCATCGACAAGCTGAGTTTATTGATTTAACTCAGCAAAGATCTCAACATACCTTCCTTCGGGTGTTGACTGGCCAGAATAGCGAAGCCAAGAAGAATTGTGTACATTAAAATCACCCGCAATGAAGATTTCAGTGTGAGGATAATGGGCAACAATTCTTTGAATAGAGTCAGACAGAGCACCAAATTCGTTAAAAGTTGAATTTCTGTCCAGATTTGGACTTCGATATAAAAAACATGCGCTTATTTACCGTGAATTTTAACCACATGAAATTAAAGCTTGTGTTAGAGCACAAACCATATTGTGGCTGAAGTTGGAATGCAACATAATTTCTTATATACACGGCTAATCCATGATGAGGAAAAAATAATGGCACTAAGTTATACTTTTGTATATGAAAACTATAGTACTCTCATGGGCAGACATTTTTTGCGCGACTGGACGCCGCCGTAGTTGGCGGTAGTATCGAAAGTGGAGACATCTCGGGGGAGCGAGAGAAATATTATTTCCATTCCCATAAGCAGCCAGCAGAATAATGGGGAGAGTTAATTTTGCAGCCAAAAAGTCGACACAATTTCCTTCATTCTATTTGAATCTATCCTTGTATATGTTTTCATATACTAAGCTTCCATATGAAGGTCGATGAATTTGTTTTTGTAATTTCTTTATATCAATGCATTTTTATATGAAAACGGCAATGTTTTAATATTGTGTCTAATAAGGGGATGAATGAAATGTTTGTATGCTTACATCAGCTGTTCAAGATCTTGTACCGATTTTTGTTTTTATTTACATTCATGACTCTGCTTCTCCTTGTGTACGATCCTTGTATAATATGAACCATGGTTTGTATTATGTATACAAACCTACGATGCGATTTTTGTCGTGCAGATCTTTGTGAAGAAGAAGAATATCGGGGTAGTTATACGTTTGGTTATAGTTATGTATATTTTGACTGGTGGGTATTTTGCTTTTATTTGACATTAAGTTTTTCTTCAATATTTGAACATTAGATTTGTTTGAGCTTTAAAGATTTTTTTTTGTAGATAGATATCAATTGGTAGGTGATTTTTTTTTAGGATGTGGGTTTGATTTTAAATTCAAATTTTATATATAAAAGGTATTGGTAGGTAGGCAGGTATTTGCAGGTATTTCATGAAATTTCATAGGGAATTCCTACTAGTATCCGGACAGTGATAATATCCATTATCCATACACTTAGCACTTTGTTTGAGATAAGTAGATAGGTAGGTACAGTATTTATAAATACCCATGTAGTTTAAAATAAAAACAAAAATGCATTCTTTATGTTGGTTCAGATAATTTGAATAATTTGATATAATTAAAATTTGTGTCTTTTATTTATGATCCAATCCTCCTTTTGTTTTATCATTTTTGATAAATAAATCTAAACAATAAAGCTGGGACCTTAGCCATAAACAACAACAACAAATTTAGTTTATACTTAGGTAGGTAGGTAGGTATATGTTGTTTGCTGTTGTAGGTACCTTTAATACTATTTTGTCAGCTCTTCTATTTTAAGATGTGTGACTTTTAGGAAAATCCAATTGAAAGTTTTTTTAACTTATTAACTATTAGTAAGTATATTTTCGTAAATGTAGTGTCGAGGTAGGTATTTTTTGTATTGATTTGAAATTTTCTTTTATACGATTTCGAAGTTATACCTCACCTTGTTAAGATGAAGGATTCTTCAGATACATATTTAAAGTTAATTTAAGACTTACTTTCACAATTTAGAAAATTATGGGTCTGAACTTAATTTTTTTACTTGCGTCATATAGGCAAGTTTTGCATTCGTACAAAATTTCGAACTGAAGAATCAAAAATGACATTTCGATGGTAGAGAAGTGGAAAAAAGTGAGTCCCCTGATTCCTTCCTGGCCCGTACTTCCGTATTTTGGTTAACCCTAAATATATCACGAACCAATAACGCTAGAGACTTGAATTAAATTTTATATTATAGATTGTAACGCGATACAAAACTAGTATATTTTTTGAAAAAAAATCTAATTAACGGTTTTTTATAAATCAAAAAAACTGAAAAAAATATATTTGTCACCTCGAATATTTTACGAACAAAAATATTGTTTTCAAGATTCAGAAGATTTGAGAAAAATCGAATTGACAGTTTTCTTGCAAAATATAAAAACATTACTAAAAGTTGGTAAAAAATTACTTTCGATTCAAATATCTTTATAAAAATTAAAAATATTGGCTTCAAACTAATTTAATCTCACAGTCATTTTTTTATAAAAATCCAACAGTCAGTTTTTTCATAAAAAAAATAAAATCTACAAAAAATAGTACGAAACATTGGTAAGAAATTATGTTCGGTTCTCGAAATCTCGTGAACAATAGAAGATATTGACTTCAAATTAATTTAATTCATCTAATTTGTATTTGTTTATATAAGAAATAAAAACTATTTCAGAAATGCTGCTAAAATTGGTAAAAATTGGTTTTCGACTAAAAATCTCGTTAAAATAGATTTTGAAATAACTACTTCATCATTTGCTAAATATTTTTGGTAATTTTAAAATTTTTTAGAATAGTTCAACTGATAACTTTTTTAACAAAACACAAAAATCTACAAATCGACAGACGAGATGGGATGTTATCATTGTGGGTCGCACCCCAGGATCTTTTTAAATATGAAATGTATGGCTTTTATTTATATTACAACAATTCTACTTTTTGATTCATTTTTAACAAATTAATGTGGACAATAAAGCTCGGACCTTATAGAGGGCATAAACAACATAATATGTAAATATGGTTTATATTTAGGTAGGTACCTACATATGTGTTGCTTAAGCCGATAGATTTTTGTATTGCTCCAGAAGGGTACCCCACGTTATTTTGTTTTTAAGTTTTCTCAAGAACAAATCAACGGATTTTAATTGTTTTTTTCTGCACAAGCTCTTAAATTGGTTTTATTTTTGGATTTTTTAAAAAATAGTACATTTTTTTCAAAATTCGATATATCCAAAACGAGTCATAAGTTTTTTACGAAACTGTACATTAATTAGTTCAAAATAACTGCATACCAAAAATATATATTTTAACTGAAATTGAAAAATTTTATGTGTACAAAATTAATTTAAAAAGTAAACTGCTCTAAAGATTTTCAAATAAGAATTTTGAAATATTAAGGTTTTTTGAGAAATCAAATTTTGGAAACAAGGTTTTTTAACAGGTACATTTTTAAATTTGAATTAACAGGAAATATTTTAAATAGTCTTGGTTTGTCAATTGAACTGATTCGTTCTAAAATTGCCTATACCTCCTACACGAGGAGACATAGACCCCACTTCGGTAGTCAAAAGTGCACGTATGTACGTATATTTTAAAACAGTAGTAAAACGTTATGTTTACTATTTCAAATTTATAGAAAAATTACTCCTAAGTTAAAAGCTTTGCTCTGGCATACAAAAATTTGATTTGCTAGAATTTAGATATCTTAAGACTGACACAAAGGCATCAAATTTATGTAAGTACAATTACAAAGTGTAATAGGTACTTCTCTAAAAATAAAGATCCAAATAAATTCTTTAACCTTGTTATACCCTTGATCATTCAAAATTGTTGATAGGAAGGTCCTTCTTTTAATAAATACCTACATACATATATCATAAGAACTTACAGGCAAAAATATGTTTCAAAATTTGTCCTTGAAACACTTTTTTGACCGGAAGTTATAACTACCTACTTTATAAACTGAAAGATAGGTGGTAAAGAAAAAAGATTTAAAAGTTCCTCATCCCATTTTAAAAAATTCACTACCATTAAAAAACGTCCAAAAATTAAATATCCATCTTTTCATTATACCTAAGTTGTCAACAATTTTGTAACCAGCTTTTAATTAATTGTATTAGGTATCAATTAACAAATGTATTTATTTAAAAAAAATCATCTTTCTAAGACTTTGAAAATTTAAACTTCTTCATGCTCGATTTGAAAACAAATTGTAAGAAAGGTTTAGGCGATCAAATTTTTTAAATGGAAAAAAAATAATTAAAAAATAACGGTAATACCCTCAATTAAGTATTATACCTTTTTTTAAAGCCAACACTTTTGTCTATTAGCTTGTTTTTAAATCAAGTCAAAACTATGCATAGTTTTTGAAAAAAATTGTTTTAAAGTCAAAATTTGTGCAAAAAAAAGTTAAAAAAAAGGTTTAAAGTGTAATTTTTCAAAACTTACAGATTATCTACTATTTTTTTTTTAAGAATTCATTGCTCTTATTTGTTTTTGATCAAAAACTGAAAACTAGATGACTTTATGTCTTCTAGTTCTTGAGAAAATTGAAAATTACCAAAAAAAATATTTTAATTAAATTACTTTTTCCTTGCTTAAGTATTAACGTATTCTTATTTTGATAATAATAATCGAATATGGATTAAGATACACCTAGGGTAAATTAATTTTTCTTAAATCCAGCTTATTTAAATGCAAAAGAAACTTTGCATGCACCCCATCTTGCACCCTCCCCACCTTGCACACACTCACACTTGCACCCACCCCAAATCCTATAGTGTGCCCAAGCAGGAGGGTTGCAGGGGGGCAGCATGCCCCCCCTTACAGATGCCACTATTGCATACACCCAAACTCGCGCACACCTTACTGTTGCATACACCCAAACACGCATTACGCATACGCAAATACCATTATTACTATCAAAATAAGACCACTCAAGCAAAAAAAAAGAATTGAATTAAAATAGTAGTTGTGGTTATTTTCAATTTTCTCAAAAACTAAAAGACATAAAATCATCTAGTTTTCAGTTTTTGATCAAAAACAAATAAGAGCAATAAATTCTGAAATAAAAACAATGGTAGATAATCTTGAAGTATTGAAAAAGTTACACTTTAAACCTTTTTTTAACTTTTTTTACTCAAATTTTGAGTTTAAAATTAAATTTTTCAAAAACTACGCATAGTTTTGACTTGAATTAAAAACTAGCTAATAAAACAGAATGTTGGCTTAAAAAAAAAGGTATGATACTTAATTGTAAGTATTACCGTTATTTTTTAATTATTTTTTTTCATTTTAAATAACAATTTTTTTAAATTGCCCCTACCGCCTAAACGGGGGGAGATAGACCCCCCCTCCCATAGTAAAAAATGCTTGTATTAAGCCCCTCTACCAAAAACCGTTATTATATCTTGTCGCCAAAGTTATCGTACTCGTGCCCATCTTTCTAAGACTTTGAAAATTTAAACTTCTTTATGCTCGATTTGAAAACAAATCGTAAGAAAGGTTTGGGCGATCAAATTTTTTAAACTTATTAAGCTAGCTATCTATTATTGGATAAGAATACAATTCCTACATATTTACTTGTCTATAATAGTTCAAGTTATAATTCCCTAATACAATCCTCAAATCATCAAACATATAAAATCTCAACCAAGAATATAAAATTCCTACATCTTCGTATAGAAAGACTACCGTTTTGCGTATGTAACCTTTGTATATGAAAAAGTTTTCATATACAAGGATGTAACCAACAAATATAACGGCACCAAAACATAAACACAAAGAAACAAATGTGTTTTCCTCACTCACTCAGACTTTCGATAATTCTCTAGTCTTTTTCTATTTGAAATTATAACATTTTTAAGTCTCCCGACTGCAAATCGATTTCTCCATGAATGTCTTGACTAGACGTTCCACAAAAAATATCTAGATGCCGCCCTATTCGACTTCCACCATGAGAGTACAGTTTTCATATACAAAGGTTATACCCATTTAGATTGAATTCCGAATGATCGGAATCTTCACCTATTTGAGTTTTACCTTTTTGAGCCAAAACAGCTGGCCTGTTTGATGCAGTGTGGACATATGTGGCATAGCAGTTCATTCTTAAACCACGAATGTTACTAAAATCCACCCTGAATTCACCCAACATTCTAATGTACAAAACTCGTAAAACACAAATTCGGACAATATTATGTTATATCTAAAATCCAATTTGAACTTTTCAATAACAGACTTTCACTAGTGTTATGCCTTAGTGAAAATCTGCATACTGATCCGCCCCTGGTTAGCTAGATATCACATATAATAATCTATCCGAAAACACATCAACTCAATCCATGTATACACTGTATAGCAATAAAAAGAACCGTATAGTGTCTACATCGATTTTGATAATAATCCTGTGTGGGATGGAGGGAAGGGAGAGAAGCGATTACCCATTACAGTGTGTTTATCACTTTTGCCATTTCATCGCTTATTTATTAATTCTATAAGCTTTTTTTGTTTTGTTGGAACAATTTTTTGCAGGTAGGTAGGTATTGATTTTTTTTTTTGTGATATGAACACTGAACAACAAATGCACTTAATAATACAATCTAACACGGCGCGAAATTTATTTTTATTATTTTGATTTATATATATGGGCTGGACTATTATTGTTTTTTTTTTTTTTAGGTGTGGGTTATTATTTAGAATTTATACAGACAACAAAATGCACATATATGTAAATAGACAAATGCAATGGGAACAAGACTCTCAAGACGCGTGCACTGTGGGTGGGATGCAGATCGGTACTCAATTCAATTTCCTGATGCTGTGCGTTTTGTCATCTAGAATTTGAACATTTTTTTAGTCCAGTAGGTATTTTATGTAAGTTCATTTAAACAATCATTACTTGAATGCGAGATAAATGAAATAATTGCCTGCGGCTTGCATTTCATGAAGAAAGAATTTGTGGAGTGATTGACAGGAATGGTTGAGAGTTATAAGCTACTAGGCCTTAGTTCTCGACGGACTTTTGCGCCACATAATTTTAATAAATGCGCTTGTACTTATAGATTTCTATAATGTTTTGTATTGTATGAATACTACAGGCAACAGAAAATGTTCATATAATAAGTCAAATCAAAACAAGCTTACGCAAAAACGGGTGATTTGGAAGTCATTTTGAAAAATTCGTTCATGTAATTTTCTCGATGAAACAATTCCTTTGACAACTTTTATTTTATCCACAATCTACTGTAAAACAAAACAATTCTTGTATACCTACACTGCTTGTCTGAATTTTTCGTGTCTTATTAAGCAACTTGTTTTTTTCAACTTTATTTATGTGCAATAATAAAAGCAGAGAAAAATTGAAAAAACAACGACGCTGAACTTCACGACAAAGAAAATCATTTAGAAGAAGTCTGATTTTTTGTAAGTCTATTTTTTGAATGTTTTTATAGTTGGAAAAAATAAGTCGCTTTACTCACATTTTCCGCAGGCTTATTGGGTGAGGAGATAGTTTGCAAACAATTATCGTCGTTGGAGTTGAATATATCAGCAGCAATGGCTTCGTTATTTTGATTGTTGATTTCCTTTGCCGGACTTTGCAATTCTAAACTAGAAGTATTCGAACGCTCTGTTGTATCAGGAGTTGGTTCGTCTAATAAATGTATACAAAATAGTTTAAAAAAATGTTCGTTAATTAAAATATAGTGGAAAAACTCACCGCCACCGCCACCACTAACACAACCCCCACCAATAACTGAAGACTGTACTAGATTTTCTTGATTTCCAATATCTGCATCTGCATCAGTTGTACTTGTTGGCTGCTGAAAGTCCATTGCATCGGTAACAGCTTCTCCTGAATCAGAAATCGATGAACTAGAAACAGGTTGGTTATTTTCGTCGGGGCATATTTGTCGGTCAAGTTGTATTTGAGTTTGTTGCTCGGTACACGTGCTCTCCGCTTCAGCATCGTTTTGACTAACTGTTCCTGCAGCAGCACAATTTCCATTCCCACCTATTCCACCAAACAATCCAAGTTTAAAATACTTTGGTATAATGCCACTACTGCTCGTGTTCTTAGCTTTGAAACTTATTGAATGTTTCACTTTGTGCAGTATGTTCCGTTCAAGGACATTGCTCTCTGCACATTCCGAATCAGATGTTATATCTTCATTAAGGTCACCAGCAAGGTTATCAAAAGCTCCATCTAGTTGTTCGATGATATCATCGATGGGGTCGCCTTCAATAAAAGCATTATCGCTTGTATAGACGGTATTGGGTATGTTTGTTGTTTCATTATTTTCATGCGTAACAACTTTTTGCTGCGATACAACAGTTTGCTGTTGAATGTTCTGAATTGCCGACTTGTGGATTCCGATTGCACCTGCAGCACCTGAATTTGGTCCGAAAACAAAATTCTTCTTGTTCGGCATCATAACGAGTTTACCTTGAGCTCCCGTTGTAAGAGTTACAGTGCCAGCACCAGAGACAGCATTTGCGGATGACACAATTGTTACTGTTTTGGGTACACCCGCTGAGTTATTTGACATTTGCACAGTAACTGCTTTTCCACCCAGTGTTATTGTCTTTTGAGGAAACTGCTGTACAATTTGTCCCCCTTGTGTTTGTTTAGCTTGATTCATATTTGTTGGAAGAGTGAGTGTAATTGGTCGACCAGTTGCACTTGTTACACCGCGCAACATTTTCATACCACCAGATTGGCTTACAGGGCCCGGGTTTGTAGTTCCTGTGCCTGCTACAGCCCCTGTACCACTCGATGTTATCGAATTAGACTGTGAACCAACAATGGAAACTATATTACCACCTGCTGATGTGACTACTCCTGTATTTACTGTACGAATTGCCGAACCAGTTGTTACAATTATTATCTGTTGATTTGGTCTAAGTTGTTGGCCTTGTTTGTTTGTTATTACAAATGCTGGTTTTCCAGTTACATTACCGCCTACTTTACCAATTGGCACTATTGGATTTTTCATAACGATTTTGCCACCCGGTGATACCAGTTTAACTAGGTTACCTGTTACAACTGTGGGCTTCGCAATTGTCGTTGTCTGCGATGTCTGAACAGTTTGTACTTGGTTTTGACCTGCCGTGCCACCAGGTATGTTCTTCAATACGTTTACTTTGGGCAGCGTCTGCACTGCTACACCCGTGCTTGTTTTGATTAATTGAAACTGTACATTCTGGCCAAGTGATAATGGTTTTTGTATGAAGTACTGCTTGCCACCTATCGTAGTCGCTGTAGCAATGGAAGTGGGTGCACCTACAGTCTGACCTGTTGAAGTTTTCAAAATAGTGGTTGATGAGCCCTGAGTTGTTGCAATTCGAACTGCTTGACCACCTGATAGTATACGAACAGGTGGATTACCGGAAACTACACGTAAACCAGTTCCACCAGATGAATTGGTATTTGCTGTCCTAGAGAGAACAGTAGCTGGTCGAAACTTTTGCAACACAGTCCCACCCTGTACGGTACCCGTGATTGGTGCTGAGACGATTGTTTGAATTGAATTTGTTGGCGTGTTTGGTGGTGTTATAATTTTTGCTGTAGACGAGACTGCTGGAGAGGCTACAACTATCGACGTCGTCATAGATACACCAGCTGAAACCGTACATTGGGGGGAAATAGTCACAACTGGACTTAATTGCTGTTGTTGTTGCTGCTGTTGTTGCTGTTGTTGTTGCTGTTGTTGTTGCTGAATTGGTTGAGGTGGTGAAATGATTTGTGTTTGGGGTTGTGTTACATTCGTAACTTGCTGTCGTATGCTTACTGTTTGAGTTTGCGACAATGGCATTTGTTGAGCTTGTGCTTGGTTTTGTATCTGTGGCTGCTGCGTTTGTTGCGGCTGCTGCGAAGTGGCTAATATAGGATTTATTTGTTGTTGGAAATGCTGACTATTTCCTTGTCGTATGAGGTGCACTTGTTTAATACCTGAAAATTGATTAAAAAATGCTATCACATATATATTCACTTATTGGGTTTGCTGATTTCCTACCATTTCCATTCGAAGTAGTGTTGCAACTACTAGGCTGTTGAATAGTTTGTGTCATAATTGTTACTGCTGGAGTTGTTGGCTTACTAGGCGGTGCTATCGGCTCGATTTTTTGAGTTTGTAATTCGTAGGCACTGGCAAATGTGGTAGCGGTCCAGCATAACTCTAATGAATGTGTGGAGGCACGAACCAAGGCAACTTTCACTGCATAAAGTGGCTTGCAAACTTCTAAATACCACAAGTCTTTACAACAAACCTGAAAATCAAATTTTGTATTATTATATTTGATTCTTTGAGAAAACAGAAACTAAGAAAGTGAAAATACGAGGCGTGCTTAATTATTTAAAAAAAAAAATTGTTTACAAACTTGTGTGTTATATTTTCGTTTGTTTATTTTTTTTTGAATGACAAGTATACAAATCCGTTGGTCATAAAGTAAAGAAATCACCGTGTCGAGTAAGTTAAAAATATAACTACAACATAAGAGCTTTAAGATGAAGTTAGTTTTTCTACTTATACATACATAAATGTTCGTCGTTATAAGTGAATAATTGTAGGTCTAATTTACGAATCATTATTTTTCAGTAATAAATTCTTTAACAACTACATGTTTCTATGCGTACGCGCCTCGACATTTGTTTATATTCAACAATGATTAGCTTTACTAGACAAACAGAAGTATAAACTCGAGCTCACCCTGACCTGGTTGTTCCAAGCTTTACGATACCCGTCTCTACCCGACCAAACATAAAGACGACTTTGAATACCCACAGCACAATGTCCTGCCCTTGCACGGGGGACATGTTCCTCAACTGTATCTAACGTTATATCTTCCCAGTTCATAGAATCTATATTTTTATCATGACAAAAAATTAAACAAATCAAAATTTCTGTTACACTAGATGATCTTTTTAAATGTTTATCGGCAAACCTAAGTCAAGCACTGCCAAAGTATTTGTGCATTTCCATTCACGTTCGGTTGCTGATTTTGAGTCATTTACTACCAGAGGTACCCAGCCACCGAACACATACATTTTATTGCCCACCATTGTAGCACTGTGCAGGGATCTAGGTAAAGGAGCTCTCCCTTTTGTTATAGGCTTAGTCCATGTCATCGATTCTAAAATAAGTTTATATTGAGCATATAAGTTTTGCTATAACTTAAAGTCAGCCGAACCTATATCGAGCAGCCACAAGTCCCCCAGTCGACACCCACTCATTCCACCATAAACCAATAGGTTCAATTGTCCAGTAGTTTTACATGTATATGCTACACCTGTATGAGATTCTCGTGGTGGAGGACTTTCACCATACGTTTTTGGAATCAACCATTTACCATTTTGTGAATAGTTGCCTTTTGTTTCCAAAATATATAAATCATTCAGGTATCTGTTTTAGTAGTAAGAATCAAATTTAAACAAATGCAAGAAATAATATTTATTTGTAAAAAAATAGTACCCATTATTTGCAAAGTTTTTTTTATCTGACAACACCTAAGCCAATGTTCATGTCCTACTTAAAATGTATGCACCTTTAAAACCGTATTTTTTATATAAATTTGTAGAGAATTCTGCACTTTGCACGTTTCAGTTTATCGTACTCATGTTTTTGTTAATAAATTTTTGATCTAGGGATGTCTGATAAAAAAAAGATTTTGCTAAAAAATGGTACATAAAAATGTATAAGTGAAAATGCCACATACTTTGGAATGTTGTTTTTGGGATCATCACTTTCATTAGCCAAACCGCCAAATAGATATATTCTATCGCCTACCATTGTAAAACTATGACCCAATCGCGGACAGGGTGGAAGTCCATTATCTGGCATTTCGGGTGCCATTTTACGCCATTCCCATTTTGTGGCCTGAAGTTCATAGAGCTCGTTTGAGTATTTTCCATACTCAATCATTCCTCCAAATACAAACATTCGTGTGCCTTCGACAACAAACCCATATGCTGCACAGCCGGGTGGAACTTCACCCTTCATAACTGGCACAAACCATTGATTGCTTACTGCAGGAAACACACCATTTAAAATAAATATGAAGTAAAACAAAATATTTCCTTACTCGTATTATATACATGTAGTTCATCAACGATACCCTCATTACCACCACCGAATACAACCATGAGTTCTTTTATATTTATCGCTCTGTGACCATGACGTGGCCTCGGTTGTGGTCCTGTAGGATTAACAACACGCTTCCACCGAAATGATGCATTAAGTGGGATCATTTCATCGTTGTCTTCTGTTTGTTGCTGTTGCTGATAGTTTTCAAGTTCGTCTATCATATTGTCATTTCGATCATCAGCAGATTCACAAAAATTAACCAAATTGTAGTCAACTGCAGTGTCTAGGTCTGCCATTTTAATAAGCAAGCAGTATTACTACAAGCCCTGTGTTTGATTATACCTTGCTACTTTGTTATTATTTTCCTGGAAAATATTAATTCAATTTGATAAATTTTTGACAAAATCAAGCTTAACGCTAAATAATAATAATCAAATTATATTAATTTTTATAAATAACTTTATAATAATTGAACGTGGAAAATTCTTAGGAATCTCACTATAAAGGGATTTGCTATTTTTTCCAGAGAAATAAAAGGAAACGAACTTTACTTTAATTTGTATTGTCAACTTGTTTGTAATGCAAAGATACATACAATTTCATCAGAATAACCCGTGATATTAGTTTTAATGAATTTTTCGAAAATTACGGTTTGAAGATGAAATTCTGATTGGGTCATAAATTTTTGTTGAAATTCTGCTTTAAATATTCTGTTTATAAAATACTGCTTTTAATGTCATGTTTATAAAGGTTCTTCATATCCTGCAGGAGGCTGACCTATATTTGTATATAAAAAGGTGCTATATTTGTATATAAAACCTAAAGTACTACGGGGAAGACTCCTGGTGGCTACGGCAACAGTTTCTCTTTTTTTCTTTATGCTCGTGAAGAAACAAACGTCGATATTAGTAGAACGATAAGTAAAAAGAAGACATTTTTTAAAAATAAAATGAAAGAAATAGAAGCATCATGTTGACATTTATGAACTCAACCGAAAGTATGTATTTCTATTTTTTTGACAGTCTTTTATAACCCCAGCAAATGGACTCTAAGATCTTAGGAACCCATATTACCTTTTAAAAATCGCAAGTTGAGAAACATTAACAAAATAGTTTGCATTGAAACTAAATTGTTAAATTTATTGACCCAAGTGCTTTTATTTTGGCTATAGCTGTACCTCTAAGCCTCGGTGCGCACTTGCGTGGTGACGAATCGTTGCTTTCTAAGAACATAGCTTTTGTATAGAGTACACGAATATTACTCGTTTAACAGGCGCTGAACATGCAGGGCAGTAGTTCAATGCACACATGAGGGTAGACTCAATCGCAGATTTTTTTTTCCAGATCAGTATTAGCATTTTATAATTTTTTTTTTCAAAATTATTTTTTATTTTCATAAAAAGCAAATAATAAGAAACATATTCCAAATAATTCTTTAATTTATATTCAATGTTTTTCAAGTTCAATCTGTTTCATCATCCTAAAACCACCATCGAAATTGTGTTAGCTAATGTTGTTTCGGAATACATTTTGAGCTTCATTGCTGGTGCCAAATCCTTGACCACACTTCGCAACGAAACAACACAAAACACTAAAACACATTGCTCTACATCAGGCCGTATATCTCTATCAAATCTCAACGTAAGTTGCACTTCTTAAAAGATTCATATCCCACAGTCAAAACTTTTTGTAACACCACTTCCAACATAAGCTCAACTCAAACCCTATTAATCCCACATATCTACTCATACACATAATATTCAATTGGAATAATACAATAATAAAAATAATAATAGGTACATTTTTTATAGTTTTTATATAATAGTTATAAATGATCTTTAGTTGTACTTATTATAAACAGTTATCATATAATTAAGTTATTCTATAATTAATAGTTTTTTTTTTAATATTAAATTAATAACAGTTAAAATAATAATAATTTGTATTATTATATAGCCAATTTTTATTTGCTTGTCATCGAAATCTATTTGTATGACTTGCTTGTCATCGAAATCTATTTTTATGACTAAGTATTGATGATTACATTCTAAATAAAATGTTTGCATATCGGATTTTCTTTTAAATGACTAAACTTTTGTTGGAAGTAAGTGCTCACTGATTCGTATAAAACCGAGCAAATCCTTATAAAAAGCTAAACAGTCCATATGTACGTACTCTTGTAAATTACAATATTGTTCACACTAGCCTTTACAATCATCTGATAACTTCCAAATTTGTGTCACCAGCACCACAGATGTTTATAATAGATAGAACATCATTGTTATAGAAAGTTATCCAAAAGGCAGATAACCATTCAATTCCCCAAAACACACATTACAAATTGACAAAAAAAAACCTTGAATATAATGCTTGTTTCCAGGACTATTCATATTATAGTGGGCGTAGTTTGTTCTATTTCTTCAGTTGCTATAGCTAATGTGACCATTTCATTCATTAATAAAGGATATATTGGTAGGTATCAAAAAACACAAAACTAAATAAAGTTCAAAACCACAAAAGTGAAAAAAATTCCTTATTGGAAACATCTACTAAGCGAACACAAAATCTTTAGTGTATGACTAGATTCAACAATAATGACATGGATTCCAAAAACGTCCCTTGCTTGCCAGAATTTTCCTTAGCTACAAAACAGAGACTTAATGAATTAAAATTAATGAGTCGCTGGTCACAGTGGTTAACAAGGAAATGAAGCGGCTAATCATGATGCTAACTATGCTATCTTGAATGGAAATCTCCAAAATCAACTGCAACAAACCCGCTCACAGCCTACTGAATTCCGCCAAACTGGGTTTAACTAATATTCCTACCTGCTCCAAAATTATATCACCATCAACCCCATAATACTTAAAATACAAGTCTTTGATGTAGAGCTAAAAGCAACTGCAATTAAGCTCGTTTACTTAAAATATCTATGTTAATAAAATCTTGTAGATAATAATAAGGACAAAACGCCAGATACTTTTGACAACAATTTTATGTTCATTTCGGTATTTCTGTTTTAACTAGAAATTTGGTACGGTTCTAATGAGATGAAGTTCAAAATCTGCATAATTTTGTTTATTACAGGCAGGCCCCTGACAAAGTTGCGCTGTCCTTCTTAAAATTGTATTTAATTAGCATCGTAGTTGAGCGTTTTATATAATGAACAAGTGTGACTTCGGCGTCTTTTTACCTGCTACACTAATTATTTTTGTTTCTTCCAATAACATTTGTAGACCTAATTATTTAATGATTTTTTTCTTATTCTTGAGGCTTTTGGAGAATCAAACTGATCTATTACTTTCAAAAACGAACTTTAATTTGGCCTCAGGAAAGGATCCTAATACAAGACTTGAATTATCTATGTATGTAGCTAACAAACCAGGATTTGATACTATAAAGTTATAAACGGGGGTGAATAGTGGTTGACAAATATAGGATCAAACTGTTTTTGGAAAACAAAACAAAACTGCAATCATTTTTTAACTTTTAAAATAGACTACAGGATATGAAAAATATTGTGGTGATCGTCTAACATTCAATCACAAGGGCCAACAGACGTTATCCTTATTTTTACTAATTCTACATTATTTGTTGAAGTTTGAATTGTTCTTGTTTTTCTCAGTCATATCATGTCATCTCATTTCAACGATTGGCAAAACAAACTTGTTTGACTTCGTATATTATTAGAAAGACGCTCATTCATTAGAGGAAACCAAATGCTGTGGATAGTGGATAGAGCAGGAAAAGCGCAATGCAATTTGGCAACAAATTTCCATACAATTTTTTTTTTGCGAAAAAATCATTCTCGTTACACGCCTAAGGTTATTTTATCCCTCTCGCAAAAAGCACAATCTTCACACACTTTTTCTCTTCTATCATACATATGTAAACCCAATTCCACCCACACAATCACGTCAAAAGGAGAAATATCAACGGGAAGAACGGAGACGCCCGATAGGCCGATAATGAAACAGAAAATGCTGGCAATTCTAATTACCTTTTGTGGAGCGCTTTTCAATAGTTATTTAAATAAAAAAAATTATTAACATTAACATACCACTTTCAACTTAAAATATAACTCGAGTTACAGAAAGAAACTAGTTTCGTTTAAAAATTGGCAAATGATAACTACAAGCACACATCATAAGTGTTTTGTCGTTTCGTTTCTTTTCTATTTTTTCTTGTATTTTTAATGAAATTTTGTAAATGGCGTCCACCCGTCTTAAATTCGACGGTGCCCGATGGTACTTTTATGTGTGACTTTTTCAAAGCGTTGGATGATATGAAAAAAATGGCTTCGCCCTTGATGTGTTGAATTTGGACATTTCTGAATTGATCAACCAACTGCAACCAACTTCGTTTTAATTAAGGTTCAAACAAAGTTTCACAATTACTGAATGAACGCAATAAACGCGTTCCAAAAAGTAAACCGAACATGATTATTTCATCTTGTTCTAACTTCTGAAAAATGAAATATTGCCATATTTGGCATATGATGCATTGAAGATTTTAAATATATTCAATTATTTTGTTGTTGTTATTATTGCGTATTATTTGTTATTTGTACGTTTCAAGTACAAACACAATCTAAATTGCATACATTTAAAGGTATTCAAAACTAGGTCGTTTTTTGTTTTTTAACATCTTAACAGGATGTACTGCATTGAATTGTTTTCATATAAAAACATGTAAATAAATAAATATAATATAATATATAATATAAAACTACGTTGAAAAAATAACCTTACAAGTGTCAATGCCTAAATTGGAAAGTTATAAGCTTAATATATGAGGTATTATGATGACATGGTATTAATTTGGACAGAATGGAAGTGTTTCTTGGAGATATCATTATGATAATATTAATTGCTTCTGTGAACCTCTTCGATTCATATAGTCCAAACCATTTTACTTTTTTCGGTTTTAATCTTTTGAGGTCTTTTATTGTAAAAGATTCAAACATAATTGTTAGAGCATTGTATGCCGAGTTTACACCTTGTTTCAAGAGTGTCTTACTTACAACATTAACATGACCATGCTTCCACATTAGTTTGATATCGGAGGGCATTTTAATTATCATGTCTCGGAATTTAGCAACAAAAAAGTCTCAAAAATGGATATCTTATTAGAACATATAGCCCATTTGACTCTAGTACATGAGAACTTACCAAGGAATTCGTAGATAGTTTGAGGTTTAGCTGCAAGTATTGACGCAATCAAAATTATTAACGAATAGCTTATCAAGAAAAAAATCCTTTTGAAAACAAAAGAGTCCCTTTTAAAGTAAAGGGTGATTCTTTAGCTATTTGACAACACTGGTTTAAACAGCTGACGCACGTTTCGTGTTTTGTTTCACTGTCAAACATCTTCAGTTTGGTCTATAATTTAACCATGAATCTTCTTACAAACTAACAACGCTTGCAAATTATTGAATTTTATTATCAAAATGCGTGCTCTGTTAAGAAAGTTCATCGCGCACTTCTTCCATTTTATGGTCAGTTTAATCGACCCACTGAAGCTGCTATTCGGACTATTGTGAATATCAGCCAGAAGCATTGTGCCTGTCTATACGTGTTGTGCCCACAACGTTGTGCTCACAACACTATGTGTCTACATGTGTTGTGACTACTCATGACCCCTTTTCCATTTTGTTTAATGGAACGACAAACTTGAAACATTTGTGTTTGAAATTTTAAGCCGGTGATACTGCCGACCGACATGCATTACGGTTGCCACTTGAAAAAAAAGTTTGTGTCCAAATTTGAAAATAAAAATGACCACTTGTAGGTAAAAACGACCAACATAATCACATTTTGTTTAACATATTTTCCTTATTACGCACATGACATTTATTTTTTAATTACGTACAAATAAACTGACAAAATCCCTAACATACTTAATTAAATTAGATGAACCCAAATAAAGATGACGAAATATAAAAACAAAGCGTTTTAACATTAGATCACAGTACCTATATAAGTTTTTACAATAATTTCGATTTCGAGAATTTTTCTGGTTTGTGTAATGCGTAGATAATTCTCTCTGTTCCCTAAGTCCAATTCAGATATTTTTAATAAAGTTATTATTTACACAAAGTTGCTTAAATGAGTTTAACAGTCATTTCTATTTAGCCATGTGAGTATGTTAAAAGAACGTTTTCGTTACTCAAATTGTCGAACATCTTTTGTCGTTTCCAAAATATATGACCAAATGAAGTAAAAAATGACCATTTGACCAAGTGAAAAAATAATGACCAAATTTGGTCACAGATGACCAACGTGGTAACCGTATTACAATATGTGCCAAGCCGAAGAGCAAAACTAATATACCTTTCGCATCGACGAACAGAAAATAATAAGAAATTCGGAACGAAATGAAAAAGGAACTGTACTGCCAAGCAGAAAATTCAATTTCTGTCATGAGCATCCCGTCCCTTTACTCAGCTCCTCTCTTGCCCACAAACTCTCGTCACAACGTTGTGGGCACAACACGTATAGACAGGCACATTGCAAGAGCTACCAATGCATCCAGAAAAGGTCACAGTTTGGTGCGGTTTATGGGCTGGTGACATCATTGGACCGTACTTCTTCAAAGATGATGCGAATCGTAACGTAACTTTGAATGGTGAGCGCTACGTGAGATGATATCCACATTTTTTTGCCCAAAATGCAAGGGCTTGACTTGCATGACATGTGGTTTCAAATGGACTTATTAAGAGGCGAGTTCGGTGAACATTTTATTTCACGTTCGGGACCGGTCTATTGGCCGCCTAGATCGTGCGATTAATTAACGCCTTTTTAGACTATTTTTTGTGGGGCTATGCAAAAGCTCATGTCTATACAGACAAGCCCGCTTCAATTGATGCATTGGAAGACAATATTGAAGCATTTATTTGTGAGATACCGGCCGAAATGTTGGAAAGAATATGCCAAAACTGGACTAAGCGGATGGACCATTTAAGGCAAGGTCAACATTTGCATGAAATAATCTTCAAACATTAAATTATATGGACCGTACTATCGATTCAAAAAAAGATTACATGCATTTTTTTGAATTTTATGTGTTTTTTTTTGAAAAACTTTTCTATAGCTTTTAAAAATTCACCCTTTATATACATATACATATACATATACATATACATATACATATACATATACATATACATATACATATACATATACATATACATATACATATACATATACATATACATATACATATACATATACATATACATATACATATACATATACATATACATATACATATACATATACATATACATATACATATACATATACATATACATATACATATACATATACATATACATATACATATACATATACATATACATATACATATACATATACATATACATATACATATACATATACATATACATATACATATACATATACATATACATATACATATACATATACATATACATATACATATACATATACATATACATATACATATACATATACATATACATATACATATACATATACATATACATATACATATACATATACATATACATATACATATACATATACATATACATATACATATACATATACATATACATATACATATACATATACATATACATATACATATGCATATACATATACATTAGGGTGATCCAAACAAAAAAAATGTCTTGCAAACAAGCTTAAAAGTTTAAATTCAATGTAAAAAGATGCCAGTTAAAAGTTCAGCCCTTAATATTAATATTAAGACTGTCCGCATCGCGTTTTTCTATTTCCCCTAAGAATAATATGGAAAAATTATTCTCTGCACTTTTTGAATTTTATTGCTAGTCTGTCATGTATTATAAAAAAGAGACTTTTACTTATTTTTGTAGGGAATCGAACGCTCTACAAAAAAGGTCTCATTTAATTTTTTGATAAACCTAATAGTTTACAAGTTATTTAAGGCCAAAGTTAAATTTATCGAAAATTTGAAGGTTTTTGATGCATTCCAGCAATTTTGATGGTTTTATTGGAACAAATCACTCAAAAAATTCATGTTTATTTTAAATTTAGTTTCTTAGACAATCATTGCTAATAATTCTCGGTAGTTATCCAAAGAAAAATCTAATAGTCTAAAGATTTATTATAAATTTTGTGTATGAAAATAAAAATTATGTTAAATTGTTTATCTGTTCATCCAATAGTCTGTAAATGCTCATTTAAATTCCCAAAATTATAGGTGAAAAATTAATTCATTATTGATTGACCGATCAGAAAGAAATTTTTTTACGTTTCGTCGGTTACATAGTTCTTCAATAGCAATATTAATTTAGATTACATTAGACTAAGTAATTTTAAAAATAATTCTTGAAAAAGTGAATACATTTTTCTATTCAAACAAAACCAATTGTTAGTTAATATATTCCTTCTGTGAGTATTTCAAATGATTAAACAAAATCTTTTGTGTTTAGATTAAACAAAAAAGATGGACTATGATTTCGAAGCTAATCGATGCTAAAAATAATTTCAAAAGTTTCACTAGTCGCATTATTGCAAAAAATTATTAACAATGATTGTGTAATTAACAAAATTTAAGATAAACATGATTTTTTTGAGTGATTTGTTCCAATAAAACCATCAAAATTGCTGGAATGCATCAAAAACCTACAAATTTTCGATAAATTTAACTTTGGTCTTAAATAACTTGTAAACTATTAGCACAGATAATAATTTTATAAATAATAATTTTATAAAATTATTATCTGTGCTATTAGGTTTATCAAAAAATTATATGAGACCTTTTTTGTCGAGCGTTCGATTCCCTACAAAAATAAGTAAAAGTCTCTTTTTTTTTAATACATGACAGACTAGCAGTAAAATTCAAAAAGTGCAGAGAATAATTTTTCCATATTATTCTTACGGGAAATAGAAAAACGCGATGCGGACAGTCTTAATATTAATATTAAGGGCTCAACTTTTAACTGGCATCTGTTTACGTTGAATTTAAACTTTTAAGCTTGTTTGCAAGGAAAAAAAACAAAAAAAAATGTTTTGAATCACCCTAATATACATATACATATACATATACAGCTGTCAACAAAATAATAGCAGCGCTACTTTTTTCTCATTTCTTTTTATTATATCTTCTTTGTTTTTGCTTTTTTCTCTCTAACTTAAGGTTTTTCTGAAAGCTCTTATTCTAAGCTTTCATTATCACCATCAATCATATCAATATGCATTATATCAATAAAATAACGGCACTTTGTTTAAAAAATTGCAAATTTTGGACACACAAAATAATAGCAGCGTTAATGCAAAAAACAGTTAAAATCAATAAAATAAAGTATAATTCAACTAAAATAGCCAACAAATAGTGAGTATTTTCTGCAAATATCATTGTTTGCTATTTTGCATGTTTTTTTTGTTAAATTTATTAAACAGTGGGACGAGGAAACCATTGCCTTCAAGAGCTACGCCAAATCATACGCCAAGTGAGGAGCGCCGGACAATCGTACAGGCAAATCCCAAAAAATTTGAACGTTTCTGCAAAGCTGATCCATAATGCCATCAATTTTGTGGAAAAAGTGAAAACCAGAGGTCGAAAACGCAAATTGGAGGACGGGACCATAGGCAAATAGTCAAAATGTTAAAGAAAGACCCTTTTAAAACAGCTGTGGAGATAAACAAAGAGCTCGAGCTTAATGTGAGCGATGAGACAGTGCGTCGTACTCTTCGCACAGCTAATTTGAAGGCATGCCACCCAAGAAGAAAGCCACTCCTCTCCAAACGTCATCTGGTTCAACGCCTAGAGGGGGGGTCTATCTCCCCCCGTTTAGGCGGTAGGGGCAGTTTAAAAAAATATATACATTAAATGGAAAAAAATAATTAAAAAATAACGGTAATACCCTCAATTAAGTATTATACCTTTTTTTAAAGCCAACACTTTTGTCTATTAGCTTGTTTTTAAATCAAGTCAAAACTATGCATAGTTTTTGAAAAAAATTGTTTTAAAGTCAAAATTTGTGCAAAAAAAAGTTAAAAAAAAGGTTTAAAGTGTAATTTTTCAAAACTTTCAGATTATCTACTATTTTAGAATTCATTGCTCTTATTTGTTTTTGATCAAAAACTGAAAACTAGATGACTTTATGTCTTCTAGTTCTTGAGAAAATTAAAAATTACCAAAAAAAATATTTTAATTAAATTACTTTTTCCTTGCTTAAGTATTAACGTATTCTTATTTTGATAATAATAATCGAATATGGATTAAGATACACCTAGGGTAAATTAATTTTTCTTAAATCCAGCTTAAATGCAAAAGAAACTTTGCATGCACCCCATCTTGCACCCTCCCCACCTTGCACACACTCCAACTTGCACCCACCCCAAATCCTATAGTGTTCCCAAGCAGGGGGGTTGCAGGGGGGCAGCATGCCCCCCTTACAGATGCCACTATTGCATACACCCAAACTCGCGCACACCTTACTGTTGCATACACCCAAACACGCATTACGCATACGCAAATACCATTATTACTATCAAAATAAGACCACTCAAGCAAAAAAAAAGAATTGAATTAAAATAGTAGTTGTGGTTATTTTCAATTTTCTCAAAAACTAAAAGACATAAAATCATCTAGTTTTCAGTTTTTGATCAAAAACAAATAAGAGCAATAAATTCTGAAATAAAAACAATGGTAGATAATCTTGAAGTATTGAAAAAGTTACACTTTAAACCTTTTTTTAACTTTTTTTACTCAAATTTTGAGTTTAAAATTAAATTTTTCAAAAACTACGCATAGTTTTGACTTGAATTAAAAACTGGCTAATAAAACAGAATGTTGGCTTTAAAAAAAGGTATGATACTTAATTGTAAGTATTACCGTTATTTTTTAATTATTTTTTTTTCATTTTAAATAACAATTTTTTTAAATTGCCCCTACCGCCTAAACGGGGGGAGATAGACCCCCTCTCCCATAGTAAAAAATGCTTGTATTAAGCCCCTCTACCAAAAACCGTTATTATATCTTGTCGCCAAAGTTATCGTACTCGTGCCCATCTTTCTAAGACTTTGAAAATTTAAACTTCTTTATGCTCGATTTGAAAACAAATCGTAAGAAAGGTTTGGGCGATCAAATTTTTTAAACTTATTAAGCTAGCTATCTATTATTGGATAAGAATACAATAAATATATATTTACTTGTCTATAATAGTTCCAGTTATAATTCCCTAATACAATCCTCAAATCATCAAAAATATAAAATCTCAACCAAGAATATAAAATTCCTTCACGAAATCGCAATTTTCCTGCTTTTGTCTTATCATCTTCGTATAGAAAGACTACCGTTTTGCGTATGTAACCTTTGTATATGAAACTGTTTTCATATACAAAGATGTAACCAAAAAATATAACCACACCAAAATACAAACACAAAGAAACAAATGTGTTTTCCTCACTCACTAAGACTTTCGTTAATTCTCTATAGTCTTTCTCTATTTCAAATTATAACATTTTTCAGTCTCCCAAGTCTCCCGACTGCAAATCGATTTCTCCATGAATGTCTTGACTAGACATTCCACAAAAAATATCTAGATGCCGCCCTATTCGACTTCCACCATGAGAGTACTATAGTTTTCATATACAAAGGTTATAGCTATCATTGGTTTTCATCATCGAAAATAAACCTTGGAATTTGTTTGACAGGTTGATTATAGCTATCATTAAAAATTTCTGTGATTGAAAAAAAATTTTCTGATTGAATCCCCCGAAAATTTTTTACTGAAATAAATCTGTCATTGGAATTATGTGAAATTGGAAAACAAATCAGTGGAACGGTTCGTTTCACTGATTAAAAGCATCAGCTATTGTTTTGGCATCATTCTATGTTAAAAGAAAATCTTATTTTTATCGTAACTTGGCACTATTGTTTTTCTTTTTCAATAAAACTGTACCTTTCTTCTTACAAATTCAAACTGTCTAGACGGGTCTTTTATTTTCTTGAAGATTTTTACAGAATAATCTGCGGCTTCCAACAGGTTATGGGCCCAGAACTTAGGAAATATTAAAGATAAGTGAAGAAAGCATAATTTAAATTAATTTGTTTTGATTTTTTCGATTTGTGTAGTCACAAATAATGACGAGCAATTTGCCAGCAATAGAACGCTTAAAAGGTCGTGAAAACTACGACAATTGGAAATTCGCGGTTGAGAATTACCTCATGTTGGATGACTTGTGGAAGTCGGTCCAAGGAACTGAGGTAAAACCCGAAAAAATTGCACTAGCAAAAGCTAAGTTAGTTTTGCTAATCGACCCGTCGCTCTATGTGCACATCAAGGAAGCCCCCACTGCGAAGGAAGTGTGGGACAAATTAGCGTCGACATTTGATGATTCAGGACTCACCAGAAGGGTGGGACTTTTAAGAGAACTGACCACAACTCGTTTAGATAACTGCTCATCAATATCAGAGTACGTCAACAAAATCATCGGAACTGCTCATAAATTGAATTCAATTAAAATGAAAGTGGATGATGAGTGGAGCCAGAGAAATTCCAGCCAATGATTATGGCAATTGAAAGCAGTGGAATCAAGATCACTGCAGATTCAATAAAGTCAAAATTGGTGCAAGATTTTGATTGCTATAATGGTGGTGCTCTCGACAGTCAAGCGATGGCAGTGTTCAAGTCCAAAGGAAAACCTAAGAAGAAAATAAAATCAGTAAAATGTTTTGGATGTGGTTCTATTGGACATATGAAGAAAGATTGTCCAAACAAATCGACACATGGAAATTTTGCTGTATTTACATCATATTCTGTTCAAGAATCCAGTCAATCATGGTTTGTGGACTCTGGTGCATCGTCGCACATGACAAAGAGTGTCGAAGAGTTTGATAACTACATGAAGAGTTCTTCGAAGGATTTCGTTACGCTGGCGGACGGATCAAAGCTGGAGGTTGCTGGTAAAGGTGATATAAAGATGTTGATGTGCGGTGATGGTGGTGCTGTTAATGAGGTGCTTGTACGTGATGTTCTTCATGTTCCCGAAATATGCTTCAATTTGATGTCCATTAGTCAAATCGTCAAAAATGGAAACAAAGTTCAGTTCGATTCAGATGGATGTAAAATTCTTGACAGCAAACAAACTATTTTTGCATCGGCTACTGAAATCGATAAAGTTTTTAAATTAAATATTCCTGCTACAGATACTGCTAGGGTAGTAGGTGAATTTAAGAACAAGAGTTTGTGGCACAGACGGATGGGACACCCAAATGCTGAGGTCTTACGAAAATTAGAAAAGACAGATGGTCCCAATGATGTGGAGAAAAATTGCATCACATGCTGTGAAGGAAAACAGTGCAGGCGCAGTTTCAAATCTTCAACAACAACTACGACTGATTTCCTGCAGCTAATTCATTCGGATGTCGCCGGACCCATGGAAAAAGCATCGATTGGAGGAGCCAGATATTATGTGTTATTTTTGGATGATTATTCAAAAAAGGTGTTCGTGTATGCAATGAAGACAAAAAGTGAAGTTGCAAAACATTTTTTAGTTTTCAAAAACATGGTGGAAAATCAAATTAAAAAAAAATAAAAATCTTTCGCTCAGATAATGGAACCGAGTTCCTGAATACAGAGATGCGAAAATGCTTTGAGTCATCTGGGATTATTCATCAAACGTCAACTCCATACTGTCCTGAACAAAATGGAAAATCGGAAAGGATGAATCGTTCATTGGTGGAAATAGCGCGCTGTCTGTTATTTGATGCTGGTCTCGAGAAAAAGCAGCGTATCTGATAAATCGGACTCCGATAAAAACTCTCGAAAATCGTTGTCCAGAAGAAGTTTGGGTTGGCGCAAAAATTGATTTGTCTCATTTGAGAGTCTTTGGATCGATTGGGATGGTGATGGTCCCGAAGCAGAAAAGATTGAAGTTTGATGCTAAATCAATTAAATGCATCATGGTCGGCTATGCTGAGAACTCAAAAGGGTACAGGATGTACAACCCAGTCAACAAAAAGATGTATATCACTAGAGAAGTGAAATTTCTCGAAGACCAGCGTTTTCATGAGGTAAATGATTTGAAAGGCTGTTCTAATTCTTTTGATTTAATCACAGGTCAGAATTTAGTGGGGAATTTAAGAAAAAATCCTGAGCCTGTTGCTGAACTTGCTGCCGAGGTTGTTGAAACTTCTGAAGCTGAGGAGAACTTATGTGCTGTTGATGTTGTTGTCTGTGATGATGTTGTTGCTGAGGGTGCTGCTGGTATTGAGGACGATAATTCTGAAGATTTTGAAGAAGAGTATATTGATGCTGAGATGTCAAGTGGTGGACGATGACGTTAGCTCAAGTTATATTCCACCAAGTTCATTATCTAGTGGGGATGTCATCGTTGGACCTGTGCGGCGTTCAAATCGAGAACCTAAGCCCAAGAATTTCGAAAATTATGTAACGTTTGTGAATGAATAAATCGGTGAAATTGATGATCCTTCGACCTATAGTGAAGCAATTTCGAGATCGGACGCATCGAGCTGGAAGAAGGCGATTAGTGAAGAGTTTGAGTCTTTAATTCAAAACGAGACTTGGGAAGCAGTTAATACTCCGATTGGAAAGAAAGTGCTACGTTCTAAATGGGTATTTAAAACGAAAAAAGATGACAAAGGTGATGTTATTCGCTACAAAGCAAGGCTAGTAGCTAAGGGCTGTGCACAGCGGAAGGGGCTCGATTTCGATGAAGTGTATTCTCCGGTCATAAGATACAGCTCATTACGGTATCTTTTGTCACTTGCAGCGAAAATGGATCTTCATATTGAGCAGCTAGATGCAGTAACAGCGTTTCTTCAGGGTGAGTTATCTCAAGAAGTTTTTATATTGCCCCCTGAAGGTTTAGATATTTCTAAAAATAAAGTCTTAAAGTTAAAGAAATCTATTTATGGACTGAAACAGTCCTCGAGAACATGGAATCTCAAATTAAGTAAAGCTCTTAAAGAATTTAATTTGCAACAGTCACGATATGATCCATGTATCTATTTTAATGAAAATAAAAGTAATTCGTTTCTAATATTGGCCGTCTATGTAGACGACTTTTTAATTTTTTCAAAAGACCTTAAAGTATCTGAAAAATTAAAAATTGACTTAAAATCAAAATTTCACATGAAAGAGCTTTCCAAAGTTAATTCTTTTCTGGGTATGACGTTAGAACACAATAGAGAGTTTGGAAAACTTTGCATAAATCAAGATTTGAAGATGCTGAGTAGATTTGGAATGAACAATTGCAATCCGGTTTCAAGTCCAATGGATGTGAACGTTAAATTGAGCAAGGACAACTGCCCAAAATCAGAAGATGCTAAACTTGAAATGGCGAAATTACCTTATCAAGAGTTAATTGGCAGTTTGCTGTTCGCGGCCCAAATCAGTCGTCCAGATATTTGCTACGCGGTTAATTTCTTAAGCAGATTCAACAATAACCCGGGCAAAGAACATTGGTTGGCAGCTAAGAGAGTTCTTAGGTATTTGAAGGGAACTTCGAAAATCAAATTGTGTTACAACCGAAAAGGAAATGGCGAAATTATTGGTTATTGCGATGCTGATTACGCCAGCGACTTAGACGAAAGAAAATCTATCAGCGGATACGTATTTTTATCTCAAGGTGGCGCAATATCGTGGTGTTCAAAAAAGCAGGCGACTGTTGCTTTGTCTACTACCGAGGCTGAATACGTTTCAATGGGAACAGCAGTTCAAGAGGCGATGTGGCTGAAAGGTATCCAGAAAGAGTTGACAGGAACTGATTCATCTTTGCAACTTTTTTGTGATAGTCAGTGTGCTATTCATCTTGCGTCTAATGAAAGTTATCGTCCGAGGACAAAACACATAGACATTCGGCATCATTACATTCGAGATATAATAGCAGATGACAAAATCAACTTGAAGCAAATTCCTTCCGAAGAAATGGCAGCAGATATATTCACGAAGCCCCTATCATCTCCTACGATTAAAAAGTTGGTAGAACCTATGTGATTACTATAAAATAAGTTTTAGTGGGGATATTGTTTTGGCATCATTCTATGTTAAAAGAAAATCTTATTTTTATCGTAACTTGGCACTATTGTTTTTCTTTTTCAATAAAACTGTACCTTTCTTCTTACAAATTCAAACTGTCTAGACGTGTCTTTTATTTTCTTGAAGATTTTTACAGAATAATCTGCGGCTTCCAACATCAGCTGTTCAGGAAATTGAATTTCCGTCCGGAAAATAGAAAAATACATTTTTGGAGAAAAATAAATGCACATTTACACTTGTTTTCCTCTTTCTTTCTGTGTGTGATTTCCGATCGATCAGTATATAATTTTCATTTCTAATCAAAGGGAAACACCGCCAAATATCGATTCAAACATTTTTCCGAGCCGATTTCAATGATAGCTATAACTGGCCCCTTAGTCAATAGTTTTGCTTTCTTCTCCCTCTCCCTTTTGTAAGAATTAGTACAACTTCGTACTAAAAATAGCTAAAACTTTCAGTCTGAAACTTTTTGAAACTAGGTGTGGAACACACTGAATGTGTTGTTTTTCGTCGACAAATTTTGAGTGACAGCTCCACCCGAAAAAAAAGTTCACAATAGGGGGACATTTTTCGAAGTGTTTAGTCTTTCGTCAGAGATTCACCATAAGGCAAATGTGAAATTTCATTTGTTTTCGGGCGGAATCGTGAAAAAGCGAAACTCACAATAGGGGTGAATATCAATTTTGAAAAATGCCCGCCAGAAAAGGTCAACGTCAAAGGATCCGTTCATGCAACACATGCCACAGATTTGGCCAGGACCACTTACAAAACCACATTACTGGAATTACACAAACGTGCACAACCTTCAGAATTAATCAAGAAAGGGTTAGGGTTCTCTTAACTAATCTATATCCTCTTATAGATTACCAATTGCTTAAGTTGGATGAAAATGAACAGCTTCCATTACTGCGAATCACCCGTTTTTCTGTCTTGTGTCTTAATTTCTTCCTATTTATGTCATATTGAAAGAATAGTTATATGTATAAAGTTTAACATTTTTTTTTTTGAAATTTCTCTCTTTAATATTATATTATATCGTTTTAAATTAAGTTTTTATTTTATTTTTTAGCTTTAATTTGCGTTTTAAAAATTTAATTTTTTATATAGCTAAAGCTATAGAAAAGAGACTGCTATTTGAATATTGAAGCCAAAATATGTTATTTCGTAGATTATTTACAAAAAAATATGAGTAAAATTTTATTTTGTTTTGTTACATATTTGAAATTTAATTAAATTTTATAATTTCTTCGAATAAGTTCCGAGAGTGTGTAAATAGAAAGTTAAGAAACTACAGATTTTCGCAGATTTTTGTGAGTAGCTTCGTATATTTTGATATAATAGGTATTAGGTAAATTTTGTTTAAATATAACAATATATTATATAGGAGTAGAAGAGTTATGTATGTATATAAATCGGTGCAACTTTTGAACATAATTTTTGTAAGTTCTTTTTTTCTCTTTATTTCATTTTTGTTTTTCTTTTTACTTAACAAGCAATATGTTTTTTAGTTTTATCTTTAAAATTAACAAAGTTCGAATAATATACCAGTATAACAAATTAACGAGTTCGCATGGATAACAATTACTTATGATTATTCCTTTTGTTTGTTTTTTGTATTTATATTTATTAATTATATACTGTAAATGAAAAAAGGGGGCGAAATCAAGTAGGTATATCATATAAGATTTTTTTAATTTCAAATCTATTTTGGCGGGATGCTCCCATTCACAACTGACGACGGTGTGTCATGGCAATCCATCTGGCTGTCTTCTTGGGCAGCAACGTTGGCGGATGGTGTTGATGATACTGCTGTTAATTCAGTTTCATTTGATGTGACTATGCTTGGCTCTGTCTCCATTGTAGACGTCACAGGTGAAGGCTCTACGTTGGCTGTATTGCTGCTATTACCTGCCGCATTGCTATTTAAAGCCATACGCTGCATTTGACGTATAACCGTTGCCGCATAATATGCTTGCTGAGTAGTATAACATTTTTGAGAAATGAAAAAAGACTATTCTTAATTGTTTTCAAAAAAATAAGTGCTTCATAGGAAAACTAACCTTCCAACGTGATTTGGCAAAGTTCTTTTTAAGTTGTTCTGAAACGGTTCCATGAATATTTTTACTGCTTGCAGCATTTCCAGATATCCTATTAAAAAAAATATAATTTTCAATTTTATAGAACATGGACCCTATAATTTCCAGATCTTTCTAAACATCTGATTAACGAGCAGACTTTAAATAAAAACGATCTAAAATATTACATGCGGCAAGATGTGGGAAGAGATATTTACTAATTCAATTTTAAAAAGTTTAAATTTCGTTACCTAAAGATTCAAGGTCAGCACATAAAAAGGTAGTCTTACCAAGAGCTAGCTACGAGACCGACGAGACTTTCGAGTATCTCTCCTCGGCAAAAACACTCTATATGAAGATATAAATCCTTCGTACGTATCACCCTCCAAAACCCATTTGTTTACATTGTTGTATTTGTAATGTGGACGAATTCAACGAGAAAAATTGACGTGTTTTCACGCATACATAGACACAATTACTGAGTTTTTAGGGGAAATTTCATAAATTAGAGGAGAAATTACACGCACACTAAGAAATACTTTATGAGGCCAGTTTCGGGTTTAGCTTGTAGGCAAACCAATATGGCTACCGAGGATTTTTATCTTTACTAGAGTGTTTTTGCTCCTCGGTTTCGTATATTTGAGTCACATCTCGTTTAGTGTATTAATTGCTTTAGCCATTCCACTTTAGGGAAGATTCAAAAATAAAAGTGACAATACGAACAAAAATATTTGTGAATATAAATTCTTGATAAAAAAAGTTAAGTTTCACAGCATGAACATTAAAACCTAAGAAACTGACACGATCGGTTTGGCTCTATGGGTCTGCCTTGTGTGGAGAATCAACGAGCCATGTAGTTCTGTCTGATTACACAATTTCCGTTTGCAACAAAATAACAACTATCTAAAAATCTCATACAAGGCCTGAAGGAAACAATTTTTTTAAGTCTATTTCCCTCTCATAATTTTCTCTAGTTCCGGTGCCATCTTACAAATTGAAAATATTAAATAGAATTACCATTTTTGGTAAAATTTTTTCGAACTTAAATTTTCGTACTTTTTTAAAATAATTATTTTATAAAAAGCTTTTTATGTCAGTATTTAGATAAACATATATTTTTGTATGACATAATATAAATATAATCATATTGGCTCTGGATCGGTCGTGTAAGTCCGGCAAATTTGACCCGTGTCCAAAAGGAAGTGTTCCAAATGGCTCGGAGCCAAATGTTTCGGATTCCTAACGTTTAAGTTTAAGACAAATGTTGTCTTCACGTTAATGGAATTTAAAAGCTTATCTACATTTTGACGTATTAGCCGTGGCGTGATGGTTAGTGCGTTGGACTATCATGCTAAAGGTCTTGGGTTCAAACCCTGCCTGTGTTATCTAATGTTATTTAACTGGTAGTGCCTCTTGCGAGGAATTTACAAATCTTCCAAGCGTAATTCTTGTCATGAAAAGTGCTTTCTTAAATTAGCCGTTCGGATTCGGCATAAAACTGTAGGTCCTCTCCACCCCTGCCATGACTCGCACACAAGAATGGTTGATCGTTGTAAGTCACTAGGCCCTAGATCTCAACGGACTGTCGCGCCGCCTAATGTAGGAATAACAGGAATACAAATAGTATGTGAAGTACAACTACTATAAATAAATAAATTAGCTAGCGCGTAGAGAACCAGGGCCTAGTGACTTACAACTCTCAAGCATTCCTTTGTGCGAGTAATTGCAGGGATGGAGGGGACCTACAGTTTATACGCCAAATTCGAACGGCTAATTTGAGAAAGCACTTTTTCATGACAAGATTTACTCTTAGAAAATTTGTCAATTCCTCGCAAGAGGCGATGCCCGTGAAAAAAACTCGGTAGATCCAAGACCTTTCGCATGACAGTCCAACGCACTAACCATCATGCCACGGGTACCACAGTACAACTACTATAAGACCCAAAAACACTGATGGGGCAGACAAGACCGAAACTTCGATCCAAAATATAATTTTTTTGTTTATTCTCGTCTCGGGTGGTTTTTAGTTAGTATTTCCTAAAGCGAGATTATTCGCGTCTCATGGCCAGGTCTAGTTTTATTCTTAAGTTAGTTCAATGGCGTCGTTATTTATTTAAAAAGTAAAAAGTAAAAAGCCAGGAGTAAAAGTCCACTTTTTGATATTATAGTTTCTGTAAGCTATTTTAATATAAGTCAGTGAAAGCTAAAGGACAACGACGTATTAATTTACAAGTCTGATTTCATACAGGGATGTATTTGGTCTTGCAATATGAGTTGTTAATTATAAGCGTTAAATGGAAATCTATCAATGTAGTTGAAACTGTTCTTAATATTCAAATCAATTCCAAAAAGTTAAGAATCGATGTCATTTATAAATATCTAATGAGTGTTTTTAATCAGAGAGAAAAGTATAGAGGCAGGAAAAAATCGATTATTATATAAAATGTTTTTATATGCTTACCATGCGTGCGCTAAAGCCTTTTTGCACGTATATCGTTTTTCTACATTGACACACATCAAGTTTTGAATAAAGTGTTTTGCAGAATCACTTATTTCATCCCAGTACGGTGAATCAAATTCGAATTCACCTTAAAAAGTTAAAGTTAGTTAAAAATAAAATAATTTGTCCTTTTATAAATGCAATTGGGTACCTTTTAAGATTTGTGCAAATAAATTGGCATCATTCTCATCATAAAATGGTGGATAGCCACACAGTAAGATATATGATATAACACCTATGCTCCATACATCAACTGCTTTTCCATATGGTTTTTGTGCCAAAACTTCTGGGGCTACATAGCCAGGTGTACCACAAGCTGTCGCCATAATTCCAGAATCTTCCATTTTTGATAACCCAAAATCACTTATCATTATTTTACTGTCCTCATCTGCGCTATAATATAAAAGATTTTCGGGCTGAAATTGGGAACGAAATGTTGTGTTTTTGGAAAACATTGTTTGAAATATTAATATTTAAATATTTTTACTTTGAGGTCTCTATGTACAACACCTTGCTCGTGCATATAATCAACTGCTTCTAAGACCTGTCTTATCAAATCGGCAGCATCCTTTTCGGTATATGACCCCTTTTCTACGATTCGATCAAAAAGCTCACCACCAGTAACTCTGTGATAATGTTCAGAAAAATGTAATTTTTTTTAAATATAAATTTTTAAAGAAAAAAAAAATAATTTTATAATATTCTACGTAAAACATTGGGAATATTAAGTTGTTGACTGTTTGCATAAGGACAGATAAATATAAAACAAATAAAGTATAGCAATAAAGGCCTCATACAAGAAAGAGGAAATCTAATTAATCTGTAAAACTTTTCTCATAATCAAACGGAAGTGGCCGAATATATAAAAGAGCAGTGAAGGGGCAGAGAAAAACATTTGGTTGAGATACAAGCAAAACCAACAATTTTATCATAATATTTTCCACAAGCAAAGATATCGTACAGTTTTCTGTTCAATGAAAAATCCGCATTTTGCAGATAATTCTGGGGTGGAATAGGCTAAGGTGATTTTTGATGAATGACAATCAAAATTAATGAATTTGATCTATCTAAGGTGATAGTCAAATTGGACAGGTTCAGACAACATAAGGAAGGGACTTTATTTGCAGAAAATCATTATTTGAAGGTACATCTTGACGAAGACAACTAGTTAGTCACAAGTGTCATGAACTTCAAATTAAAAACTTTTACTTCACTACTTAAGTTCATAGTACAAAAACTACCAAAAACAAAAACTAACAAAAAACAACATTCTTGTGACTAATAAAGCTTTCGACATTCGAAAAAAAAACAAACAAAATTGATACTTTTGTTTATATATTTTAGGAACCACTTTAAAATTGCACCAATGGCAACAATGAATTTTAACAATTCTGATCTGAAATTGTTTAGGTAATCGAATTGAATTGAGTTAAAACATCTTACACAGAAGGAAAGCTCGTGCGTCGAAAGTCAAGTTGACTATGAAAAATGTGATAGTCACTTATCACCTTAGTCGATTCCACCCCTGACCATATAAACACCGAAATGTGTAAAATATTTTATTACTTAGAATTGAAAATAATTATAAACTTTTATTCATTAAATGGTTTTACTTACAATTCCATCACTAGATACACTTTGGATTTGTCCTCATAAGTTTCCAGCAGTTGAACTATATTCGGATGTGTTAGTCTGTCAATTATAAAATATATAAATAAAAAACGACTTGGATCAGGACTTAAAATTTAAATTTTAAATTTAATCTAAAAATTAATTAATCATGCGGTGCAAAAGGAATAGGTACAAACAATGAACAAAAAATATGTAACAATCTTATAATTTATTATTATGTTTTTTGTAGGCCTTATTTCGAACGTAATCTTATGCATCTCTTAAATAAATAAACCTTAAAAAATTTGATACATACACTAAAGGTTAGAATTACGAGTAGGTAGGTTGAACATACGAAAATGGGATTGAATCGGAAAAATTTAATGATAATTTATAGGTCTTTAGAAATTGTATTGCTTTTTTGTCAAAGGAATATATTGAAGGCGTAGGATTTAATTAGTTATACATTTTTTCTTGCAATTTGTTGGTTGTTGAAATAAACATCAAAATGCAAATTATAAAACAAAAATTAAAGCTAATTAAGAATCACATTGGCAGTTAGTTTGAGTATATGCAAGGAATGGATGTAACAATAATTCTGTTGAAATGCGGTGAGTTCCTGGTTAATTTTACGTGAGTGGGTTATAATTTATAAATAATACTGAGCTATGGTCTATACATTATACAAGTTTTATAATTTCGTTCAAAGTGGATAGTTTCTTAAGGTGATCGGTACGCTGAAGACAAGCTTACTAGATATTGGGAAACTTTTCGTTTTATACATGTTTCATTAATGATTATTCAGACGTCCAGAATTTTAAGGAAACGATTAGACTTTGTTTTATAAAAGCAGAAGGGACACACGATTTGTTCGTCTTTTACAATTGGAAGTTACTTTTATTGTGAACAATGCTAAATTTTGACATCATACGAATTTTTTATATTTTACTATGAATAAATCTTTGTCAACAATATTTTTAAAAAGATTACAATAGCACAAATCTTTCTAGATACCCATACAATTTGCATTACCGACAACCAAGCCCTTTTTTAGACTTGGAGTCCATAGTTAGTAATTGGTAATCAAATCCAGCAAGCCTGTCCCCTGAAAATCATGCTGATTTATTTGTGTATGCATGTTTGTGTGTGAGATTTTTTAATTGAAGCTGTGTATAATAAAGTTAATGTCAATATAACAAGAGTCAAAAATTTACAGAAAATAAGTAGAATTCATGGCATGTACTTTTTATGATTGAGACAAAATATTGTTTGTAGGAAACCTAAAATCATAATATAATAATATCATAATATAAAATAACATAATACTAATAATACATAATAATAAATCATCATAATCCATAATAATATAATAACAATATAATAATATTAATAATAATAAGAAGAATAACAATAATCAACCAGTAATAATAATCTTACTAATAATACACTAATAAGCATAATACCAACAAATAATAATGATACCTACCTATAAAAATAATACCACCTAATAATAAATAGTACCTACTAATAATCAATAATAATCATACTTACAACCATGGTCTTTTCTTAACTGAATATTCAGTTGGTTTTGTGCTTTTGCTTTGGGAAGGCGGTTGTTTCTCCTTTTTTTTTTAAATTCTAGTTAGGTTGGCTGGCTAGATACCCTAGGATTGAGGTGGAGGTGACGCACATGGAGTAAGGTGCGTTTGGCGGAGCAAAAGAGTGAGTTAGGGGCTACTACATAAATAGGAGGTTGTAGTAGCCAAGGTGGTATCCGTCGGATACAAGGGTGGGCAAATCCTCCGAAAGTCAACACCATCAACGACCCTCCCCCTCTATAGGGATCACTCTCCCCAACCCCTGGACAGTTGGGTTTCCATTTTTTTTTTATTTTGGTTTACAGATGGCATGAAGTCGTAACCCCGTCCAGTGCTGCGGTAGCAAGAACCCCCGCATCGGCGATCTAGTTCGTGCGTATGCAAGCATGCCAAGCTACCGTGGCCTGGACACCCTCTCCTTTCTGCTGCCAGAATCAGCCCCGGGAGCCTGTAGCCCGAGGTTGTAATGGTAGTAAGGAAAGGAGAGGTTTACACCCGAGTGGGTTCGTTACATGTTCCAATAAGTGTATATTTGGTCCCAAAGCGTCATTAAATCGCCAACTGTTTATTTTGGTACTAAATTTATTTTGAGGCCCAATTTCTTGGGTCTCCGTTAAATTTGATGGATATACTATTCCAGACTTTATTTTATTCCCTTTCATTTAAATTTAAAACCTTAGTTAGAAAAACGTCACTGAACAATAAATACAAATATTTATCTACAAAAGGTTGGAAGTCTTGGTCTGTATAAAAGGAATTAGTTGCGTCGTTAAATTTTTTAACGACGTGACTAATTCCTGAGCATTAAATGTTCCAAAGAATACAAACGAGCGTTTGGGATGTGGAAGATTTCAGAACAATCGTATCAAAAGTTTTGAAAATAAAAAGGTCCATCTTTGGAAGATAATGAAAAGTAAAGCATGATTTTATATTTTGTTTATAGATTTATGAACGGAGGTATAATTACAAGATTCCTAATCTGGTCGTGGTTTGGGTGAATAAGCAATAAGCATTTATTTCTTACCACGTCTTTAAACAGGGTATAAAGTATAGTCCAAACTGAATATGGAATTGCCAAGTCTAAATGGTTATGTTTCATCTGATAATATAATACTTATGATTAATTTTAAATAAGATCTAGTTTCAATTCAAACTGAATTTGGTATTATGACCTTTTGAATTTGTTAACTTGTTTATCCCAAATCATAACGATTTTCGTGTAACGGCTGTATTATTGATATTTTTAAAAACACCTACTCTTAACCGGTTTTCACTCGCTCTATGCATAAATGATTTTTGTTTAAATGTGTTTGGCTTTTAAAAATAAACAATTAATTTTCAACAAACAAAATTTGTTGGGCACTACCATTTTGCTAAAAATTAATGAATACTTTGAGATTTAAATAAAATCCAGTTTTGCACTTTAATTTTAAAGTTGTAGGGTAAACGCATTTGTATCTGGACACTTAACGTATTTCTTAGCTTTGACTTCGACTCATTTTCATTCAAAGTTTTTGTTGGTACCTGGACGAAAAATTTAGCTTCCGGAAGATTTTTTTTTTTAGCATCCGGACACAAACATTGTATGAAGTTTTATTCGTTTTCGTCTTAATTTTTTTAGGTTCTTGGTAAATTAATCTACTTTAATAATATAGTAACAAAAAAGATTTTTGAAATATCTGCACAGTTTAACGCGAGGAACATGAAGAGTACAACAAATGAATATTGTGTAACGACATTCCGATTAAAATGAAGAAACTTGAGCTAAAATTGTATAGCCCTTTTTTGGGGGCTAAACGAATAACTTTTACCTTTTTGGGCAGAGGCAAGCGTTGTTTTCGTCACTATTTTATGTTGATTCTTGGCGCGTAATTGCCTAGGAAATGCTTTTTGAGCTATCTTTAAGTTCTATGAACCATTTCAAACTTGACAATTTTTTCTCTCCGGTCGATGGGAGTATTTTTCTTCCCGTGTTCCTTAAAAATGATACAAAAAAGTAGCAATGCTGTATACACAAAACTAACGAATTTCTTATAAGATACAATTGTACTGAAAATAAATGAGAAAAAAGACATTTTTCTTTACGTTAGTCATAGAAGATAGATATACGAAACTATATCATTTGGAAAACAATGCTTTGTTACTCTCACATTTGCAGTATCCGGACAAGTGCCTGGACACATCAAATTTGGCCATAAACGAAATTATCTTTCTTTTTATAATTATTAAAATTTAAAAAAAGAGGCTGGGATGCGACCCACACTGATAACTTCCCATCCCATCTATCGATTTGTCTTGCTTAAAAGTTTGTCTAAATGTATCAATTCTTACCAAATTTGCGTTCTATTTTTTGGAAGTTTTATTTTTTTATGAAAAAATGGACTGTTGTATTTTTATAAAAAAAATTACTGAATATTAAAAACAATATTTTCTGTGAAATAAAATAAGTTTGAAGCCAATATTTTTAATTTTTTGAAAAGCTATTTGAGTCGAAAGTAAATTTTTACCAAGTTTTAGTATTGTTTTTTTTTAGGTTTTTATTTTTTTTTAAAAAAACTGTCAATCCAACATTTATCAAAATCTTACCGAATGTTGAAAACAATATTATTTATAAGATAAAATTAGTTTTAAGCCATTATCTCAAAGTTTTGAAAAGATATTTGAGTCGAAAATCAATTTTTACCAACTTTTATTAATTTTTTTATTTAGGTTTTTATTTTTTGTAAAAAAACTGTCAATTCGATTTTTCTCAAAATTTTATCAGATGTCAAAAACATTATTCTTCGTTGAACAAAATTGTTTTTGAGATGAAATCATATTTTAGTCGTAAAATTTTCGAAGTGACAAATTTTTTTTTTTCAGTTTTTTTGATTTATAAAAAAAACCGTTAGTTGGATTTTGTTCCAAAAATATATTTATTTTGTATCGCGTTTTAATATATAATATAAAATTTAATTCAAGTCTCTAGCGTCATTGGTTCATGAGATATTTAGGGTTAACCAAAATTTTCACCTTTTTTTTAAACTGCTATGGTAAAAAAACCACCCACGCAATTTTCTTGAGAACCCTTTCTGCATCTTTCTGCTTTATTATCTGTATAACAAAATTTATTTGAAGTCGATATCTCTCCTGGTTCTTGAGCTATGGACGACGAAAAAAACGTCGCGAACGTACGGACGTACGGACGTACGGACGTACGGACGTACGGACGTACAGACGTACGGACGTACGGACGTACGTACACACGCACGCACAGACATCTTTCTAAAAATCTTTTATTTCGACTCTAGGGACCTTGAAACGTCGAGAAATGTCAAAATTTTCAATTTGACAAATCGGACCCATTACAATAACTTCCTATGGGAAGTTAATAAAACTAATCACTTTCCATCACAATAAGTTAATTAATACATGTTTAAATACCTAGTTCTTAAAAATAGTCCTACTATTTTTTTTTGCACAAATTAACACTACAACCTGATTGCATACCTTCACCTACAGAAGAGAAAGTAGTAGAAAATGTTGGGCTATGCTGAATCATTAGTAGAAGTGGAACTATCAACCACGATGTTGGTTACAGAATAGGCATTCAATTTGCAATGCAATCATTGTGTTGAATGGCTTAAGTAGCTCTTCAAAATCTTTAGAAAGTTTTAAAATGTCAGTCTTAATAGAAAACATTTCAAAATCTAGTTGGTATACAGAGAGCTTACGGCTGTCGTCGTGGCAGTACCAGTAAGCAAATTTCGAATTGGCAATTTTTTTCAATTAATGCATTTATTTAGCCAACGCATTTAGCATGGTAAAAATTAGCACAGGGTCCGAAATAGGCAAATAAAGTATTATTATTTGAAATAGGCAAATAAAGTATAATTATTTGATCCATATCTAACGAAGATGTGTTAAAATGAAATAATAAATAATAAAAAATAATAATAATAAATACAAATTCAAATTTATTTAAATTAAAAAAAAAGAATGATGTAATGTTGGTTGTCTAACGTATATTTTTAAAATTTCCTTTGTTCTTAAACTTTCGAAAAATGTAAGAATCGTAAACCCATTTAAATTCGTACAGAGATGAGTTTAAACCATAATCAAAATAAAACACTTTTTATAAAAAAATGTATCAGCTTATTACAGAAAAGTGTGAAAGTAGGTTTTTCTTTTAATCTCTTAGTATTCATTAATATTTAAACTAAAAATTTTTTTATTACTAAGTTCTTTTAACATTTAGATTTTATAAAATGCCAAAACATTTAAATCAAAACTCATTTGTGGACAGGCTGCGTTTAAAAAGTAGGTGTTTTTCATAATTTTGTTGAAACAACCGTTACGCGAAAACCGCTAAAATGTAGTACAGATAAGTTAGGTCATGACCTGACCTTTTACCGTTTTCAGTTTGGTTGCTGTGTAACGCTCGAAAGAAAATTTTCTTTATAGAATTTTGTATGAATTTATCAATAATTCAATTTCATTTTAATACAAATCAAATATGAAAGCCTTTACAGATCTAGCATTAGGGAAGAAATATGTCCAGCAGATAGGTAGGTATAACTAAATTTTCTCATAGAGGTAATTGCATTGATGTATCTTAATCGCTCTACCCCTTTGGAATAGACAGCAAACTTGTTTTATGTTTTTGAGCACAATGGGCAGGTTTAAACAGCCAGCGTATGAGGCTTCATTTGCAGTCAACTCGTTTTTCTAACGTACATTTTGACCAAGGCAACTGGTTTAGTTAAACTTCAAACTCGGAATTTTACTTCACTAAGCTCTACTTTCCCTTGATCGTGCAAAAACTACCAAAAACATAATTGTCTAGAAAAAAAAAAAATCTCAGCCAAGCAACGAGTTCATCACGATTTCTCTTTTATATTTTAAAGAAATATTACTTATTCCTTTTCCAATTTGTTCCTTGTCCTTTTACATAAAACATTAAATGGAATTGTGTAGAAAATAAATAAGTCACAGAGTAATAAAATTCAGCTTTCAGTAGCATGAAAAATTATAACCAGCTGCCATTTTGACATAAGTAGACTCGATTTGATAGTTAGGGGCCGGTTATAGCCGGTTATAGTAAAATCCATCAGTACAATTTGAAACAGAAGGAATCTGAAATGTTTTACTGATGAGCGTTTATAGCAATCAGTTAATTTACGTCATTAAATTAAATGTCACTTTGAGGCTTCGCGCCTCAATAAAATTTTTAATGATGTGATCGGAACAGTAAAAAATTGAAACACCAACAGTAAAACGATATGGATTTTTTTTTGGCTTTTGGCTGTTCAGTAAAATGAAATTTCATCATTAACAAATTAAAATAGATTTATAAATTAAATAAAACTATGCATTGTTTCTTTTTAAAAAAATACTTGAAAATAGGATTCAACTTATTGCATCAATCTTTTGTTAGAAATAAATCTGTAACATGTTCAAAAACTAAAAACAAAAATTTTAATGATGGATTTTACTGATAGCTATAACCGGCCCTTAGGGAGATTTTTCTTGACTAACTTTCCAGTCAACTTTCCAATTAAGTTGACTTAATATGAAGGCAATTTTTTGGCATCTGGCCAATCAGATACTAGAAACTTGCCTTACTTTCAAGTCGTCCGAACCTGCCCAATAGATTAAATATGAAAGTTTTAGCACAAATATGGTAACTGATGGAATCCATACAAATCTGGGGGGTCATTCTGTAAAACGATAATCGTTAGACGATATCGTTTCGACGATAGTCTCACTTCACGTAAGACGATAATCGTCAAAGTGATATCGTTAGAGCCCCCGCAGACTGCAGACTTTTTATCGGCCGATAGTTTGGTCGGCTTTTTAATCAGTATGGAGAGGAATGCATATGCGCACACTACAGCGATTCAGTATCGGCCGATAAAAAAGTTTGATAGGCTACCCGATTACATTCAAACTAATTTGTCGGCCAACTATCGGCCGACTGTTTAATCAGTATTGGCGCATACACGCCTGCGCATACATGACGATTGTTTAGTCGGCCGATAGTTCAGTTCGCTCTTTGATTTGGCGTCGTGTACGTGTATTTTGAATATGGCGTCGCCCAAATCACAATTATTGATTGTAGAATAGTCGGCCGACTGTTGGATAGGCTGCGCCCTGTTCAACAACCAAACTGTTTAGTTGGCTCGGTGTGCGCACTTTCAGTCCAACCCGACCAAACTATCGGCCTATAAAAAGTCTGCAGTCTGCGGGGGCTCTTAAAACGATAGCGTTTGCACGATAGCTAAGTAGGTATCGTCTCCTATTAGAGCCCCCGCAGACTGCAGACTTTTTATCGGCCGATAGTTTGGTCGGGTTGGGCTGAAAGTGCGCACACCGAGCCAACTAAACAGTTTGGTTGGTGAACAGAGCGCAGACTATCCAACAGTCGGCCGACTATTCTCGAATCAACAATTGTGATTTGGGCGACGACATATTCAAAATACACGCACACGACGCCAAATCACAGAGCGAACTGAACTATTGGCCGACCAAACAATCGTCAAGTATGCGCAGGCGTGTATGTGCCAATACTGATTAAACAGTCGGCCGATAGTTGGCCGACAGATTAGTTTGAATGTAATCGGGTAGCCCATCAAACTTTTTTATCGGCCGATACTGAATCGCTGTAGTGTGCGCATATGCATTCCTCTCCATACTGATTAAGAAGCCGATCAAACTATCGGCCGATAAAAAGTCTGCAGTCTACGGGGGCTCTTAATTTCCATTGATAACCGAAACAAATTGAAGCAAAAATGTTACGGCGTAGTTTAGTTTTGTTACAAAATAAACATAAAAACTCAAAAAAATACAATTAATACGGTTACGAAGAAAATTAAGACATTCATCGGACCTTCTATCTATTCTAACACATATGTAAGCATTTTTTTATATACAAAACATAAATATGTACATAAGTAATCTTTCTTAATTGTTGTTAAATATATAAAACAATTGTAGTTTTGTTCAAAGTCTTGGAATTGCAAAAGAGGATAATGATGATATTGGAAACAATAAATTTGTCAGACGGTTGTCGTTCTACATACATACTATATACCTTCCATATTAATATTTGCTGTAACCATTGAAACTTTGGGGGCGGAGGAACATTGGTATGTTCGAAAGGCAACGCTTTTAGTATCGCTCTTGCACAAAGCACTAATCCAAACAAGTTTCGGAAACAACAAATATTTGTCTCCCCTATGGATAAAATGGAGTCTTATCTTCCTTCCCTTGGACAGAGTTGGGTTTAATATTCCAGCTGATTGTCTGTTACTAACTTATGTATACTCTAAATTATAATTAGAATTATTAATTTACAAAAATATCAGACATGAACAAAACATTTTGATATAGTTTTACCGTCGACGGCAACAAATGAAAACACAAAAAGTGACAGTAACAATAAACATCACAAAATAGTCGGCATGTTTACTAACAATACATTTTTTGCAAATTTTCAAAATTTCCCATACAGAAAAACCAAGTTTAATAACATTTTCAAGTTATTGAACAAGCATTATCTTTCGTTGAGTTCTTTTTGACATTTCAGTCATAGTATAATAGTATTTGAAGTATACTGAACGATCTACTACTGAAAACGATTGACGAGACGATAGCGATAAAGTTAGGTGAAGCAAATTTTTGACGATATCGTTAATGATAATCGTTTTGACGATTATCGTTTTGAAAATTACGGAATGACTCCCCTGATGAATTAAGCAAAAGTGTTAATCTTGCTTATTTATAACGTCTGTAGAAATAAGACATAATTTTTAAATTTCCATAGGAAGTTATTTTATCGAATTGAAAATTTTGACATATTATGAATTTTGAGAAAAATCGAATTGACAGTTTTCTTACAAAAAATAAAAACCTAAAAATCAAACAATACAATACAATTGGTAAAAATTTACTTTCGACTCAAATATCATTTCAAAAATTAAAATTATTGGCTTCAAACTAATTTTATCTCACAGAAAATATTTGTTTTCGACAGTCCGTTTTTTTTTCATAAAAAATAAAATCTTCAAAAAATAGTACGCAAATTTGGTAAAAATTGATGTTCGGTTCTCGATATCTCGTGAACAATAGAAGATATTGACTTCAAATTAATATCATTCACCCAATTTGTATTTGTTTATATAAGAAATAAAAACTTTTAAGAAATGCTACTAAAATTGGTAAAATTTGGGTTTCGACTAAAAATCTCGTTAACAAAAATAGATTTTGAAATCAAAGTATTTCATTATATGCAAAATATTGTTGGTAATTTTTAATTTTTTAAGAATAATTCAACTGACAACTTTTATAACAGAGCACGAAAACCTACAAACTTTTAAGCAAGACAAATCGACAGATGGGAAGTTATCAGTGGTGGGTCGCACCCCAGCCTCTTTTTCAATTTAGTGTTAAATGTCTTTCTCAAAATTTAAATTTCTCTTTTAAAAGTGACTTCAATTCAATCTTATTTGAACTACTAACAGCATGATGGATAAAATAAAATGTTGACGTTTAACACGAAAACTGTTGAATACGTTTCCAATTCAAGTTTGGAAGGAAAACTGGAAGGATTTCTTAATGGGACTTTAAGTTCAACTTACAATAAGTTGTAGTGCCCGTGGCATGATGGTTAGTGCGTTGGACTTTTAGTGAGCTTGGAAAAAAAAATGTCATCTTGGCCGGTGATTTGAACACAAAACATGGAGATTGGGGAAATCAATATATTAGTATAGTAGAGGCAACCATCTTTTTAATTTGATGAATCTTTACAGCGTCGACCTGCTGGCTACTGAAAAGCCGACGTATCCAAAAAGCGGCTCCTTTCTGGATCTTTATCTGTAAGACACCAGACTTACAATTACAGACAAAGTGGGTAATCACCCTCGAAACTGCTTACAGACAGTCGAGTACGACAGTGATCACTGCGGACTGGCTGCTGTAATGCAGATCCCGAACGAACATAGCCCCACCAAATAACAGAAACCTGACAAATACAGAATTTGACCAACATTTACAACAGATGGACGAAACAATAAAATGAACGATGGAACGGACAATACCAAAGTACAAAGAACGGGATCAAATGGACGCCTACAGACGCACTACTCAGACACAACAGGGGCTTACTGACAAGACTCAAAAACTTATACAGACGACTTACAGACCCACACGACCTGGAGGTTAGGACACTGAAGTCGTCAATAAAAACTATCAATTCGTTGATTAAGGAGAACTACAGGTTATCAATTAACAAGCACTGGGACCGCAAGATCCGGCAGTTGATTGCAGGGACCCGAGTATGTTTTCTTAAATCAACAAGATATTTAAGAAAAATAACGATAATGACCTTCCGTGTCTGAAACTCCAAAGAACTGAAGAGAACAGAAACGTACTTATGACAACAGCGCAAATAGATCCAGAAGAAGCCATCTTTGACGATGACTTTTACATAATTGAAGATCCGAAGGGAAAGGTGGAGGCAGTGGGAGCTACTTTCCAACAAGTGTACAAGGTGAATGTTAGCATTCGCCACAATCACGACCTGGAAAATTAACAATGGTCTTCAACAAGGAGCGGTGAATTCGCCGATACTCTTCAGCATTTACACCAGCGACCTGATAGGTAGTCTAACTAAGGCAATTGCATACGCCGACGATCTAATTGCGTACAGAACGGCCCAAAGGTTGAGGTTATTAGAATTGTCTTGCGACGACTGAAAACTGAAAATAAATGTCCAGAAGTCAGAGACAATTCTGTTCCGGACTCCGTTGGCTAGGGGCACGAGGGATACGTGAATTGGCGCAAGATGGTCATCGTTGATCTTCACGGGCAGCGATTAACGAGCAAAAGTGTAGTGAAGTACCTTGGTATCTGTCATATTTAATATTTCGACAGATATATAAATGCTGCTCTGATCAGGGCTAGAAATCCCTTCGGTCTGACGAAACGGCTGATTTACAGCAGTCAGCTTGACCCCAGAGTGAAGGTAATTTGCTACATGGCCCTTATACGGCCGATGGTCCTGTGCGGTTCAACGTTGCCCCTTCCCAGATGGAGAAGTTTCGGGTGTTCGAGCGGCAGTGTTTACGACGACGCTGTACCGGCTTACATCCAACAGCCGAATCTTCTTTCGTTCATTACTATTTCAACGAGGCCCTATATAGCGAATCAACAGAATTGACAATTACGTAATAAAACTCGTTCGAGGTCACATTGCAAGAGCTATGTCTTCGACCAACAATTTAATTTTCGGGGCGTTCTATCCGAACGACGAGTATTTTGAAAGTGCACACTTGAGCGGGTTTATTCCACCAGAAGCATTCTTCTTCTTAGATAGATGCGGTCTGATACAATTAGTAGTTCCGCTAATCTACCACGTCAGACGAAGAATCTGTACAATCGGGACGTCATGGCACAAGGCGGAGCAGAGCTCTTTCGGTTGAGTAGGGCTGTGTCCGAACGGGACCGAACTGATAGGGTGAAGCAGGAGAACCAGTTTTGGTGGCTTCAATCGGCAATTGATAGTGGGTAGTCGGGATGGGGTTTTAAGCCTTGGCCGGCTTACATACTTGTTTTATATTTTTAGGGTTTAGTTTTAAGTAGAATAGGCATGGTGGCACAAAAAAATTTGTTTTTAAATGTTTAAATACAAAATTTTTTAAAAATATTTAAAAAAAAATCTAGGTTGATTTACTGCTGTGGTTGTTCTAGTTTTAAGTAGTTTATAGGTAGTCTAAGTTAGTTTAAGTTTTATTTTAAGGACCTAATTTAAAGTTGTATTTAAGTAAAATTAAAAAAAAAGATATTGAAATAAGTTTTTTTTTATTTTCTAAAAAAATAAATAGTAAAATAGATCTTAGGGCCGAAAGGCATTATTATTAGGTATTATAGTTTAACTTAGAGTGTCCGTATGGGACCAGTAAGTTAGTTGTAAGTTATGGTTAATTAGGCTAGTTTAATGAATTTTTGTCTAGCTTCAAGATAGTTTTAAGAATGAATAAATAAAAATAAACTTAAAAAAAAGTGCGTTGGACTGTCATGCCAGAGGTCTTTGGTTCGATTCCTGCCTGTGCCATCTAAAGTTTTTTTCATGGGTACTTCTCAACATACTGTTGCGCCACCTATTTTATTTTATTTATAATAATAAGTTCATAATTTAAAAGTGTTTATCAATTCAGTTATTTTTGGTAAGGCAAATGATATTTAATAACAATTGAACTATTTGTAAAGAAATAATCTTAGTGTTTTAACCTATGTGGTTACAATGACTTTTACTTAGCTTCTTATTATTTTTAGTTAATGTTTGGACTAATAGGTACATATGTTGAATGGAAGCAATTTGTTTTCAGTTTCATAACTTTGAATTTCTCTTAATTTTTGTCCACCTATATGGGAACCTACATATAAGTTTTTAAGATTTATTATCACTAAAAAATCGGTTTTTAAGGTAACGAACATTTTCCAGATGCATTTTCAAACCCAGCGGGTGTTAATATTAAAAAATATCTTTCTTATTTTCTGTAAAATTTTACTACAGCAATATTGATCACCAACTGTATGAATTTATTTTCGAATTCATCTTGATAGAGAAGGCTTGATGTTTAAATGTACAAACTCACCGCGGTCCACTAGGTCCATCCGGATCATTTTGATTAGAGCTGAACCTACAAAAAATATAGAGAAATAGAGAAAACAAAGAAAACAAAGAAAAGTAGTTGAAAAAAAATAAAAAGTTTAGATTCTTCTTTTTTTGCATTTTTTTTTGTGTTGTTTTTGTCATTGGTTTAGTACTAATTTTTTTTTGAAACAATAATAATAAAATATACAAAATAAACGCAAAAATATTTGTATGACTTTGTTAAAAAAAAAACTAAAGCTTAGCATTGTTGTAAAAATATCTTTTTCGTAACCTGCACCTGCCTTCAATATATTCCTTAAGGTTGGTTAACTTCATTTAATAGAACATACATTATTTCTTAAAAATTCAACTTGAAGTATATTTTTTAAGTGTTGACATTTCATCTCAGGATTTCAAGAACTTATTGTATTTATTTCACGTTACTTATTTTCTGGGTTCAAGAAAATATATTAATAAGCTTTTTCTTTTTAGGTTACTCAAATATATAAAGTTGGATACAAAATGTAGGGAGTTAATACTATACGCGCAAAATGAACTTAATAAAATTTATAATGAAATCAGATAAAATTAATTACCTTAAACCTATCAAACTTGGTATTATATATTGTATTATATCTAGAGGAAAAATCGATGTTTAAGCTCCAAACAAAAATTGTAACAATCATTAACCTGTTATGAATATGAAACTTGGCTGTATAATAATTTAGTTTTTAATAAGACTCTAGAAAGTTCTGCATATGCCCTAACATAAGGTCATTTCCAATTTTTATATTCAAGACACATCCCGTAAAAATAAATAACATAATTTCTATTGTTCTACATATATTCAACGTCAACCAATGAGTTTTAGTAAAAATAGAATACAAAAGAGTATATTATATATGTAAACAGTCAGGATATCTTCAGAGTCAAGGTCTTGATAGAAAGACGAGCTTAAATTAAAAAAAAAAAAAAATTGGGGAGCTAATGGAAAATGTTGGTCTTAAAATTTAATTCTTTTATTGGAGGTTTTTTAGTTGCCTTTACACAAATCTGGAAAAGTCAGAAAACAGCACGATATAAGGTAAAAGAAAATAAATGTTTTCGTTTCCTTTTTGTGGCACTTTTGCCAAATTTGAAGATTTTTCATCAATTTTTCCTGAAATTTAAAAGACTGAAACTAACTCCAATTTGTATGAACAAAACACAAACTTCTATGCTTTGAGCCTTTATCCGCATATACAAATTTTTTCAAAATTATTTCATAAAATTCAGGGAGATAATGATTGGTTTAAAAGTTTTTAAACATTTCTAAACACTGCGGAATGATTATATGGCCAAGAGCGCACTCAAACAAAACTAGTGTCAAATGAAATAAATAATATATATATAATAATATATGACATTTTCAAAATCGGTCATAAGAAAGCTCAGATATTTGAATTTGAAATTAAGAGTAGTAATAAGAGCATTGTTTTTTTTTGTCTCCTTTTTAGATACAAAAGGTTAAAAAATAAGTGTGATATCCAATTAAATGTATTTTTGTAAGCTTTTAAATATAAGCTCAATTATTCTTCTTCAGGGTACAACGGTACCCCAAATTTTAGACCTTTAGATTAATATACATACATACAATGTACAACATGAAAATTATTGTTTTACCTTTTGTATCTCGCAAGATATAAATAGCTATTTTGTGGAAAAACAGAATTGCTCTTTTTGATACTTCAAGTTCAAAGTAGCGTAATGGTTGGTGCGTAGGACTTTAAATAGATCTTAGGGCCGAAAGGCATTAGAATTAAATATTATAGTTTGGAAGTAAGTTAGTTGCAAGTAAGGGTTAATTAGGCTATTTTATACATTTTTGTCTAGCTTTAAAATAGGTTTAATAAAAATTTACAAAAAAGTGCGTAGGACTGTCACGCCAGTGGTCTTGGGTTTAAACCCTGCTTGTGCCACCTAAAGTTTTTTTTTTCACGGGTACTTCCTCTTACGAGGAATTGACAAATCTTCTAATAGTAATTCTTGTCATGAAAAGTGTTTTCTCAAATTAGTTTGGATTCGGCTTAGTAACTGTAGGTCCCCTCTATCATTGACATAACTCGCACACAGGAATGGTTGAGATTTGTAAGTCACTATTCCCTGGTTCTCTGCGAGCTGTTGCGGCACCTAATTAATTTATTTAAGTAATATCTCAGCTTGCCCATTAACAATTTTAAAAATGTTACTTAAAATATTACAAATTAAACGTAACCTTTCATTTGTTACCAAACTTCGTACATCGTGTACACTCTTGGCCGCTCCATAGTAAAATGGGCATTCACTTTAAGTCTTATTTAAGTGTTTAAAAGTTTGAAGTATTAGAAAATTTAGCAATTAAAACTAAGCTTTAAAACAGCATTTGTATAAATAAAAACATAAATGCAAAGCAAACAAAAGTCTAGATTGGAAGAAGTTTTTAAGCGTAGGAACATAACTTCTTTTTTTACTGTTATACTAAAAAGTTATCTGTTTTTAATTTACACACAAAAAACACAGGAAAAAGAACGTTTATGTCTAAAAGAAAATAATTTTCATTGTCTTAAGATTAAAATTTGTTGTTTCTTTTTTTTTAATTCAAACTCTTATAACATTATTATTATAAAAAATAACCCTTGCTAAATAAACTTACCTTCGAAGAACTTTAATTTCATTTTCAAGTGAATCCTCTTTTCCTTTTAATGCTTTTTTATCAATAATCTTAACAGCAAAATGTTGGCCAGGATTGTCTTTACTCTCGGCTAAGCGAACTTCTGAAAAGGCACCACTAAGTAATAAAAAAAAAAGTTTTGTTAAATATACGCAATAAATAATAGAGTGAACATTTCTTAATGAAGTTTTCAAAATGAACAAAAATTGTATCCCTGAAGGTTTTAAAAGGTTTTGAATAAAGTATTCGGTGGATGGGGAAGGATAGAAGCATAGCGGGAAAGTGTTTTATTTTAAAATTTTGAATTATCCTTCTTACAAAAATATACGTGAACAATAAACTTTATAAGATTATCATGGTCATACATGATCACGGTGTATTCAAAATATTTTTCCACGCAACAAAAAAGAGTTAATTAACTTTATCAGTAAAAACTTTGACGTCTGTCACAAACTGTAGCCGTTTAATCATTCTTTTGCTAAAATTCTAATAGTGAATGATTACATGCACAAACATAATTTTGAACCTAATTTTCAATGTTATCGGAGCATTAATGAGGATTAAAAATAAAGTAAAAATGGTTAAAAACTTCTTAGTGTACCTATTTTTTTTACCATAAATAACCAGTTTGAATGCAATTATTTTATTATTTAAACAAAAATATACTATTGTAAACTATATATTACACTGTACTACAAGGTTTTTTTCTGTCAATAAACTTGCTCTTTTTCAATGGGGTTTGATAGACTTTATTCAAATCCGACTGCAAAATTAATATATCACGTCAGGTTTTTGAGATATCACTTTTTAAATTTCAAAAAAAATACGTATACAAAAAATTTTTCAAGTAGTTTTTTTTTTTACATTAGATCCGTGATGGTTTTCCATCATACTTTTCTTCAATATTTAGTTGAAATATTTATATTATTTCATATAATATTCGAAAAAACTTCAAAAGTTGTTAGATTTCACCTGTCTTACAAACATCTGAAAGAAACGCTAAACCATTTATGCTAAAACGGTTTTTTAACACTAGAAGGTAAAACTTTTTGAAATTAAGTTTTGTTCTTGTAACAACTCTATTATATCAAGTTTTTGAAATATATTAAAAAATATCGAAATAATGTTGAAAACGAGTAATTTTCAAACTTAAGCAAAAAATTAAAATTTGGATTCGAAACCAGCACAAGGAATTAAGCCCAAAACGTGTTATTCAAAACTATGAAAGTATCAAGTTCAAGGTTTTCTCAAAACTTCAAATAGAGTCAAGTAAGGTACTAAAATATTTAAATTGTATCTATAAAGAAAGATTTGTACATTTTAAAATTATCATTCAATTTATTGTTAGGAAATATTTTGAGTTTTAACTTTTTTGGGTGCTTTTTGGTGTTTTAAAGCAGCATATTTCTAAAACCTGATGTAATAGAACAATTTAAAATAATGATTTGAATTAGGGACATCATAATCCTTTTATATAGTATTGAAAGATGATTCTCTGTTATTTTTTTTGTATAATTTAAGAAAGAAAAACATTTTATAAATTATTTCTACTTACGTTCCAAGTAATCCTTGAAGATTGTATTTATCTTCAATTGAGATTTGTTTGTTGAGATCTTTAGTTTCTTTTTTACTTTTTTTACCCGAGTCCTTTTTGCCAAAAAGTGGCATTTTTAGAACTTTATCTCGTATGAAATTCACTTTTCTAATTATAAAATTTCTACTTAGCAATTTTTTTCGTTGTTGCTTATCTAATGGTTCTTATAAACAACAATTTTAAAATTATGATTTGTTCACTTTATTAGCAAAAATAAAAATTAAAACATTTCAACATTTCAACATAGGCACATTATTGCACTTTTTTTTAAATATCTGTTTGTAATGTAAATACACGTACAATAAATGACGCTTATAAGAAACTTCAAAATATATTTTTTTATTTTCAAAATAAAAAATATTTACTTTATTAGAAAAAAAAGAAAATCCACACACGTCTAATCAAAAAAACAAGACAAATTTCACGGCAGTTAATATAGTCTAAAAATGAAACTCAGTTTCTTTATGATAAAAAACAGATACAAAATAACTTTACTTCGAAAAAATTCTGACAAAGCTGAAAAGTGGAAAACTTTTATTCGAATTTAATACTCCTTAAACAGTTCTTTTATTTTGACAGTAGGAACAAATTTTAGGGTTAAGTAAAATTCCACGAAGTTTATTTTTCACAATTCAAATTAATCGATGACATTTGTATTTAAGTAATTTTATTAATGTGTTTATGTAAGATGTTTACAAGATTTAAATTTCAATATTAATTTGTATTTGTCTGTCTTATATTATCAGAAAATATTTCTAAATTCAATTGATGAGTCACATATTTTATATAATTACTTATAATCTTATAAGAGTTAATCTTTCCAAAAAAAATTGCTTTATTTTCGGAATTTTGTGTCTTTTGGGACTATAAGAACCTGATATGTATATAGTTTGAAAATCATTCGTAAATCAAATGTTCATTCTTGACATTATGTTTATGTATTTGTATAATTGGGCTCGTATGCAGTACCTTTGTCCATGTTTTTTATAAACGTGTGTTTCTAATAAGCGTCATTTACTGTACTCTACTGTAATTCTTATTTTTATTTGAATATTGTGTATTGATATTTTTGTTATGTAGATCTGCAAATTGAGTCAGCAAGAGAATTTAATGATGAAGACGTCTGAAATGAAAATAAAATTTTTGATTAGGTGAAATTGTTTTAATGCTTAAAAAATAGTTAATGCTTGCATATGTATTTTTATGTTAAAAACGAGCCGAGTTAGAATAACGAGCATTAATAAATGTATGATTGCAGGACACGGTTCTGTCACAAATAACCATTGGTGGTTAAGATTAATTATTATTTATCATTATTATAGTTACATTTTTAAAAATAATAATAAAAAGAGGGTGGGATGCGACCCACACTGAAAACTTCCCATCCCGCCTGTTGACCTTGCTTACAACTTTTACAAAATATTCATAGCAATATTTTGTGTGAAATAAATAATTTATAGTCAATATCTTTCTTTGTTCTCTTAATACCATTTCTTTTGTAGGTTTTCGTGTTTTGTTAAAAAAGTTGTCAGTTCAATTTTTCTAAAAAAAATAACTAAAGATTGTCAACAACATTTGGCATATGATGAAATAGTTTGATTTCAAAATCAATTTTTTTTAACGAGATCTTTAGTCGAAAACCAATTTTAACAATTTTAGTAGCATTTGTTGAAAGTTTTTATTTTTTATATAAGCAAATACAGATTTGATTTTTCTAAGAAAATTTAGCACAGAATGAAATCATTTTGAAGTCAATATTATTTATTATTCACGAGATATCGAGAATAAAACATACATTTTTGTAGATTTTATTTGTTATGAAAAAACTGACTGTTTATTTTTTTTATAAAAATTCTAAAAGATAAAATTAAGCAAATTTTTTAACTTTTGAAAAGATATTTGAGTCGAAAGCAATTGTTGTTGTTATAAGATGAAATTAGTTTGAAGCTAATATCTGTAATTTTTAAAATGTATTCAAATCGAAAACCAATTTTTACAAAGTTTTAGTAATTCTTTTTATATGTTTTTGTTTTTGTGAGAAAACTGTCAATACAATTATTCCCAAAATCTCACTGAATTTTTAGAACTATAGTTTTTATAAGATGAAATTAGTTTTAAGCCAATATTTTTAAATTTTAAAAAGAACATTAATTTGAAAATCTTTTTTTACTAACTCTAAGCAATATTTTTTTAAGGTTTTTATTTTTTGTAAAAAAAACTGTCTGTTTTACTTTTCTCAAAATTTTACCAGGTGTCAAAAACGCCGTTCTTCGTTGTATAAAATAAAAAAATAATTTTATTTCGTAAAATGTTCGAGGTGACAATCATTTTTTCAGTTTTTTATTCATAAAAAAAAACGTTAATAGATATTTTTTTCAAAATTATATTAGTTTTTGGGTATCAGTCATCTCCATAATTTGATGTCAAAATGCTTAAAGTTTAACCTCTAAAAAAACACCCATTATATATGTAACTAACGCTCGTGACTTTTGGCTTTAAAAATGATGATAGAACACTTCAACACCTTATTTGGGTGCCTATTCATGAAGACATTCCAGGAAACTGCAAAGCTGACTTGCAAAAACCCGTAGCAGCTTTTGAACATAACGAAAAAGCCGCGAACTACCACCACTGGGTCACACGAACTTGCTCATGTATTCAAGGAGTCATTACCTGATTTCAAAAATTTAAATGCCATTTAATTTCTCAAAAATCCTTTATTTTTCAGTATTTTTATTTGAAATTAGAGTGTTTTTTTAATAATTTTGCAGTTTCAATTTAAGATATTTTTAGTATGCAGTTACTTAGAGTTTTTTAATATACGTTTTCAATTTCAAATTCGTGAAGAATAAGGAACCATTTTCCAGATATCGAATTTCGAAAATAAAATGTTTAGTATTTTTTAAAAACTAAATCTTACAAAAAAAAAATGTAAGAAACGCCTAATGCGAATCGGGTCAAAACCTTAAATTCCAAATTTGAAGTCAATCGACCCAATGCTTTGGGCACTTTTTCAAACTTCTTTACCATCAAAATGTCATGTTTGATTAAAATCTCGAAGAAGAAATATTTGACTGTTAACAGTCGAATTGTTTTTTCTGAACACCGTTTATTTTAATAAATATGATTTAAAATCACGAGAATAAATATAAACCAGCACAAAAGTGTTCATATAAATGCGTTTCGCCCCGATGCGATGTAATGGTTGGGCTCATCAGAAGATGACCATTACACCTTGTCTTGACGCATATTTTCCCGAATAAATTCGAGATTCCATATAATCCGAGCTACATAGAGCAACTGCAAATTGTATATACAGGGTGTCCCGTAAGTAATGGATAACCCTGAAATGCCACATAGTAGACTTTATGACCGTCCTGAAAACTGATAAAAAAAATTTCTATCCCAACCACAAGAAAAGTTATATGCATTTTTTTGTTCAGTGCATTATTTTTTGTCTTACTTTACATTTTTGAATACCACGACTACAAGTGAATGAGTTCCATCATTTTTTTTTTGCAGGAATATTTTACATTACTTGTGCCAACACATAAGTAGAAGAAAATTATTATAACTCTTGGACTTCTTAGAGAAAAAAATTATTTAACATTAAATTTCAATGCAAAATGTGAAAACAAATAATTTTTGAAAAAGTTAAATCATAGCTGGTATAAAAAAAATGCATGAATACCTGAGTGGCCAACTATTTTAAAAATATGCGCGTTAAATGCAAATTTCAAAATGGTATTACTTATTATTATATCTAGAGTCAATAGCAAGTTAATGGTAAAAATCTGCAATACTAGAGTAAATTTAGCAAAAACAAAAGTTTTCAAAATTAGCACAGTAAACGTGAAAATAATACCAATCGTTGAACATAGCAGATTTTTGATTTATTGGCTGTTTTTACGATGTTGTCCTTATGATAAATCCAAGCTTTCAACTTCTTGGGCCGAATGCATTATTGATAAAAATGGCAAAAAAGTGCAAAAAACGGTTACATTTTCGAACTTGTTTTGAATTTTACTTGTTCTATTGGGCTTTAACAAACCCATCAAATATTTTGTTGGTTGCTATTACAGATACCGAAGACTTAGTGCTTGCGGAATTTGACCGAGATCCTACAGTATCAATCCGAGCAATAGCACGACGCACTGGGATCGGAAAGACGATTGCGCATAATGTGCTAAGTAAACATAAATATCATCCCTTTCACCTAACACGGGTGCAAACTCTCCAGCCGCAAGATAATGATAATGAAAATTGAAGAAGATCCGCGGTTTTTTGACAAAATTCTTTGGAGCGATGACTCGACATTTAAAAGAGATGGCTACACTAATCTCCATAATCTCCACTTCTGGGCACTACAAAACCCAAACATCATGAGGGAAGACAGGTCCAGTACCAATTCAAAATAAACTATTGGACTGGGATTCTCAATGGGAAAATAATTGGACCCTTTGAGTTGCCGGGGATTTTAACTGGCCAAGGTTATTTGGAATTCCTCCAAAATGATCTCCCAACCTTGCTGGAAGAAGTGCCTCAAGAACTAAAGGAATCCCATTGGCTTCAAAATGATGGTTGTCCAGCACACTATACTGTGCCTGTGCGGGCATATTTAAATGCCAGATATCCAGGCAGATGGATAGGACGTCTGGGACCAATTTTATGGCCACCCCGTTCACCAGACCTAAATCCACTTGATTTTTTTTATTGGGGATGCATTAAGGAAATCGTATACAGCAAGCCGATCAGGCCTTTAGAGGAGCTAAGAAACCGTGTGGAGGCAGCTGCATTACAAATTTCTGAGCAAAACCTTGCACGTTCACTAAGACGTTAATTTATTCGGAGGTGCAGACCCTGTATAAGAGTGGGTGGAAAACAGTTTGAGCATTTGCATTAAATAAAAAAAAAATAATAAATTATCTATTTTTGTTTTTGTTTTCTAACGAAGTGATCATGTGATTAAAACCTGGCTCAAAAACTTTTTGTTTAGATAAAATAACAAATAAACTAATAACAACCAACAAAATATTTGATGGGTTTGTTAAAGCCCAATAGAACAGGTAAAATTCAAAACAAGCTCGAAAATGTAACCGTTTTTTGCACTTTTTTGACATTTTTATCAATTATGCATTCGGCCCTAGAAGTTGAAAGCTTGGATTTATCATTGGGACAACATCGTAAAAACAGCCAATAAATCAAAAATCTGCTATGTTCAACGATTGGTATTATTTTCACGTTTACTGTGCTAATTTTGAAAACTTTTGTTTTTGCTAAATTTACTCTAGTATTGCAGATTTTTACCATTAACTTGCTATTGACTCTAGATATAATAATAAGTAATACCATTTTGAAATCTGCATTTAACGCGCATATTTTTAAAATAGTTGGCCACTCAGGTATTCATGCATTTTTTTTATACCAGCTATGATTTAACTTTTTCAAAATTTATTTGTTTTCACATTTTGCATTGAAATTCAATGTTAAATAATTTTTTTCTCTAAGAAGTCCAACTGTTAATTTTCTTCTACTTATGTGTTGGTAAAAGTAATGTAAAATATTCCTGCAAAAAAAATTATGGAACTCATTCACTTGTAGTCGTGGTATTCAAAAATGTAAAGTAAGAAAAAAAATAGTGCACTGAACAAAAAAATGCATATAACTTTTCTTGTGGTTGGGATAGAACTTTTTTTTATCAGTTTTCAGGACGGTCATAAAGTCTACTATGCGGCATTTCAGGGTTATCCATTACTTACGGGACACCCTGTATAGTAAAAAAGTTTGGTCAAAGAACAAAATTCAAAATTTGTGAAAATAAAAAAAAAATAATTTTATTTACCTTTCCTGATTTTTCATCGTTAATGTGAAACAACTGTTTCAATTTTTTGCAAAACAATTCCCATTTAATGTAGATATATTGTCGACATAGGACTGTACACGTTATAAATAAAGCTAGTGTCAAAATTTAACCTTATTAGAAAATGTAAAGAACATTTTAAAACAATCCACACTAGGACTAACATTAAAACGCATTTAAAAATTAACGTATCATATTATCAAAATAATTCCAACGAAGGAAGACAGAATTTTACATTCTTATTTGTAAAAAAAACAACAATTAAATCCTTAAAATCAACAAATCAAGTCGAAAGGTCATAAGTTTACAAATCTTCATTGTCTAGTAATGTTAAAGATTTTTAAGCACTACAAAGTAAATGCGCCAATCTGTTGGAATTTTGACAAACGTAGCTAAAGTGTAACAGGAACTAACAAAGTTTTGAGTACTTACATTCATTTATTGAACCCAACTAAAATGCCATCAAAGTCACTCTTTTAGACAATTTGATTAGCGAAGCAATAGGAACAATTAAAAAAAATAATATAACTTTCCTCGAAGCATAGTTCACCAGGTTCTGATACGATATATCGAATTGTACTCTGTGTCGCTCCTTATAGAAACATGTACAAAATTAATGCGCGTGACTTAATTATGATATAAAATATGCAAGTTGCATATTCTTTAATTTAAATAGACATAGACTTAGGCTTTTAACGATATGCATTTAGGCAGATAAAAAGAACTGCAAATTAGATTGTATTTCTAGTTCATGCTGTTATTTTCGTTTCACAAAATATCTTACCTATTGAAGCCAATCTTGGCTTCGATCCCTGCCTATGCCATCTAAAGTTTTTTTCACGGGTACTGCCTCTTGCGAGGAATTGACAAATTCTCCAAGAGTAATTCTTGTCTAGAAAAGTGTTTTCTCAAATTTGCCCATGAAAACCTTTAAAAACAAAAAAAAAACAAAAAAACAGACGGGATGGCAAGTTACCAGTGTGGGTCGCATCGAAGCCTCTGTTTAAATCTAAAATACAGGAAATATTTTTAAACAGACTCTTTTGATTCAGGAGCAAGTACGTGCATTTTACTTTTCAAAGCCAATGAGCGGTAGAATTTTATTAACTTCCCATAGGAAGTTATTGTAATGGGTCCGATTTGTCAAATTGAAAATTTTGACATTTCTCGACGTTTCAAGGTCCCTAGAGTCGAAATAAAAGATTTTTGGAAAGATGTCTGTGCGTGCGTGTGTACGTTCGTTCGTACGTCCGTACGTTCGCGACGTTTTTTCGTCGTCCATAGCTCAAGAACCAGAAGAGATATCGACTTCAAATAAATTTCTTTATACAGATAATAGTGCAGAAAGATGCAGAAAAGGGCTCTCAAGAAAATTGCGTGGGTGGTTTTTTTACCATAGCAGTTTAAAAAAAATGTGTGAAAATGTTGGTTAACCCTAAATATCTCATGAACCAGTGACGCTAGAGACTTGAATTAAATTTTATATTATATATTGAACGTGATAACAAACAAGTATATTTTTATAAAAAAATCCAATTAACGGAAATGATTTCATTTCCAAAATAATTTTGTGCAACGAAAAATAACGTTTTTAACATCTGGTAAAATTTTGAGCAAAATCAAATTGATAGTTTTTTTTTATAAAAAATAAAAACCTAAAAAAAATATTACCTACTCAAAGTTGGTAAAAATTTAATTTTGACTCAAATATCTTTTTAAAACCTTGAGATTATGGCTTCAAACTTATTTTATCTTATAAGAAATATTGTGTTCAACATTCGGTGAAATTTTGAGAAAAATCGAATTGACAGTTTTTTTTACAAAAAATAAAAACCCAAAAAAAATTTAACAAAAGTTGGTAAAAATTGATTTTCGACTCAAACATCTTTTAAAAACTTTGAGATATTGGCTTCAAACTACTTTTATCTTTTTTTTTTCATTTCATTTATTTATTCATTTAGTGTCAACCTATTTATAATACACTAGCGGCTTCGCACGGGTACAGATATTTAAGTTATAAGCATGCTAATTAAAACGACCATGAATCACTAAATTAGAAAAAAATTGTATGCTTATCTTAAAGCCTCCCTGTACACTACTTTGGCTGAGATATTTGTAGGTGGCAACAAAACGTATTGATTTAATGATAGTAGCTACAATCACAATATCTCTTAATTCTTTGATCAATAGTCTTGTATTCTATAATATTGTCGAACATTTGTTTGTCCTATCATTAATACTCTTTGCAGCGTATGCGATGAAAGACATTTTATGGCTAATTTTTTTTACACCTTCGGTTGGTTTTAATAGGAATTTCAAAAGATTTCTGTAGTAATCTAGTACTAAATATAGCCTATGTTACTCAGTGATATTGTAGCTTTCTAATGAAAAAAGAATTATTAAAATCGGTCCAGCACTTTTTGAGTTTATTTGTTACATACAAAAATACAAATCTTTCCTCTTTATAATATTAGTGTAGATTTAGATAATGAGTACATAGAGATGAGAATAATATATACATTTTTAGCAACTATAAATTTTATAATAGGGAAGGATATTTAATTTATTGGTAGGTACCTATTCGTTTTGAGAAAAAATTTACAAAAACTCACTGGCAATTTTACTTAAACTAATATAAATACTTAAAACTAAGATAAAAAAAATGCAAACTAAGCGGCAATATTTTTTAATATTGAATTTTCATTTATTGAACATTTATACATAAGCTGCTCGTAAATTTTTGAGCAATTTTCTTTTATAGTAGGAATTTTTACAATTTCATGCAACCCAAGAGTTGAGAAATGCCAAGTTAGGTTCGGTTATAGTGGCTGTCCAAGATGGAAACGGACACACTTAGGCCAGTTTAATGGCCCATTGTGATACCACATGAATCTTGAGGCTTGAGGCGTGCTTTCCTATTAGACAGTGTCCGGTTATGACACCTATTATCGAGCTTATATGCGATCTGCTTAGAGAGAGCAAGCACCTTGAACGTTTTAAATCCAGTGTTGGCCAGATGTTTTTTGTGACTTGACACGTGGTGATGTTGTTCCACCTGGTGCCTGCCCTCCTCACAGCGTCTTGCATTAGCAAAAGTTTACAAGTAGCGATTGGTATGCCAGTACGTGCCAAACGTGGTAGGATGGGCTATACATATACTGTACCGTTCCTGGCGAGTTCATCTGCCTTACAGTTACCTGGAATGTCTCTATGGCCCGGCACCCAGCAAAGGTGAATATTAAACTGTTGTGCCATCTCCATTAGAGATGATCGACAGTTATGGACTGTTATAGAGTTTGTAGAGACAGAGTCCAGAGATTTGATAGTGGCCTGACTATCTGAGAAAAAACGGATATCAGATGTTGATATCACGTTTTCTTTAAGCCAGGACAAGACTTCTTTTATCGCCAAAAGTTCAGCCTGGACTACGCTACAAATGCCAAGGAAGGTTTAAAATTGTTTTCAAAAACTTATTTTGACAAATCTGAATTTTTTGTAGTGGCACTCAGCACAATAGTACCAACATGGGGATGTATTATAACATAGCAGGTAGGAAAATAACTTTGTAAATTAATAATTTATTTTCAAGGCTTAGGTGGAAGTTTCTGTTTAAAAGTGGAAACAAGACTTTGATTAAAAATTGACCTTTCTTAACACTTTCGGAAGTTTGATGTGAGTAAGTTAAGCTTTTGTCAAGAATAACACCCAACTATTTAATACTTTGTTCCCATTGGACTGGAGCATTACACACTGAAAGATTTATTTGTGGAAAGTTGCTTTGCTTACGTTTCTTTGTAAAAAAGCAAGCTTGTGTCTTTAAAGGATTTATTTTGATTTTCCAGCTATAAACATAGATTTGAACCGCATCAAGAGCATTTTGAAGGTTGAGTAAAATTTGGTGGCAACTATCGGATATACTGTAAATACATGTATCATCAGCAAAAAATGATCTCTTGCAGTGATTTAAGGCAGGGAAGTCTGACACATAATTATTGTAAAGAAGGGGGGAGAGGGTTGAGCCCTGGGGGACACCCGCTTTAATAGCATACAACGGAGATTTATATTGTGAAATTTCAACGAAGAACTTTCTTTTGGGAAAATAGCCTAGAAGGAAGCAGTTATAGAAAAGAATACTAAGAAAGACATGGCATTTTCTTGGAAGATTTTTAATTATCTTGTTAGAGATCTTGTCATCACCAGGAGCTTTTTTAGGTTTAAGTTCTTTTTTAATAATATTTTTAACAAATCTGGGTGAAATTTTTGGAACATTGTGGTGATCAACAGAAAGTTGTTCAATTTCAATTACACTGATTTCAACTTTTTCATTGGTAATTCTATCATTAAAGCTCTGAGTAATAGTGTGACTGTTTTCGAAAAATTTTGCTAGCTCCGTAGCCTTTTCGAGATTAGTATTTAATTTATTGCCATCCACATTTAAATGTGGAATTTTTGAATTTTGTCTTTTGAAAATTTTTGAAAGTTTCCAAGTAAGTTTATCATGTTTTTTTTATCTGGGATAAAGTCTTATTCCAATGCTTGTTTCTAATAACTTGAAGTTTTTTGATTACTAATTCGTTTAGAAGTTTCAGTTGAAATTTCAGATAATTGTTCTCTGCCTTTGGTACCTACGTCGAACTGTGTTTCTAAAAGTAATTGTTTTTTTGAGATCCTCAGTTAACACAGGATCGTGGAAGTTGTGAGATTTTGAGATAAAAAGAACTGACATTTCAACTGATTCTTCTATATCGAGCTCTAATTTTTTAATATTATCATCAATAACATCTATGGTATACATAGAAGAAAAAGTTTCATACTTACTGTAAAATTGATTTAAATTTTTTCCAGTCTGCTTTATGAAAATTGTATTTTCTTTCTGGGAAAGAATATTCTGCTTGATGGTTCATCTCAAAAATTACCGGAAGGTGATCGGATGTGAGATCATTTTTAACTATAGGACAAGATAATAAGTCTTGACAGTTTGTTAAGATAATATCCAAGGTAGAAGCAAGTCCTCTACCATTCGAGGGGATATATGTTGGATCATTTGTATATGAAATATTTAAATTTTCAAAATTTTTGAGATCAAATAAAGTCTTGCCCCATTTATTTTCTCTAGGACAACCCCAAGATGAATGTCTACTATTTAAATCACCACAAATGACAAAATTTGAATTACATCTTATTAATTTCAATATATCTGATTTAAACTTTGAAATTGTTTCCTTTTTGACTCTTCCTCCATAGCAATGAAAATGCTTAAAATTGATATTTATTTTTTCTTTAAGCCACGTTTCAGTAATGAACGCTATTTCAATTTTGTGTTTTAAAAGAAAATAGAATAACTCAGTTTGTTTATTCTTCAAACTCTTGGCATTCCACGAGCAGATCTTTAGTTTACTTGCCATTTTTATTGTTATACAGATATTTGATGCTTAACTCAGCGATAACATTAAATTGGTCTTGCTTACTTTTACATTCTGAAAGTTTAGATAACATTTCGTTTTTTAATGAAATTAATTCTTCAAAGGTAAATAAATCATTGTTTTGCGACTGTTTAACATTTGGAATTGGATTTGCACTAGATTGGTGTGTGGATGACATTCTTTTAACTGTGGGAGTGGGATTAGAATGAGAAGGAAAACTACACTGAGGTGGAGCAGCAGCTGGGGGACGTTGATTTATAAGGGGAAAATCGGCAGTTCGGTAAACAAAGTTGTTCCGTTGATATGATCTTGAGACGTGGTTATTGTTATTGGAGCGATTTCTGGTTCTGTTTCGTTCTCGCAGATGGTTTTTTATTTCAATATATTCAAGTCTTTTTTTACAGTTTGAATCGGTTGCAGAGTAGTTCTCTCCATAATTTACACATTTGAGAGATTTTTCTTTATTAGGACAAAAAGTGGCATTATGTTGCTCTGAGCAAAGAGAACAAGCTATTTTCACATGGCAAAAACTAGATCCATGTCCGAACATCATACACTTGTGGCACTGGGGAACGAAGTGTGGACTTTTTTATAGTAATCCCAATAAACAGTTATATTAAGAACTCTTTTGAAAATTTTTCTGAGGTCATTGAGTTTTATACTTTTATTTTTAAGGTATATAAGGTAGTTGCACTGGTCTTTAAATTTAGGGATTTTAACATCATTCATGGTGTTAACATGGAACACTTCAAGGTTTAGATTTTTTACAAGTTCATTGAAGAGATCTTCTTCTTTTATTTTATATAATCCGTAGAGAACAACTTCAATCGGTTTGTTTTCTTTTGAATTATAGGTAAAGAAGGGAAGTTTTGATTCATCAAAAGCTTTGGATACTTTTTGGATATTTTCGTTGTTATAGAAATTCACACGACATCCTAATGATGTATTCTTACATTGGAAGTTGGTGATGTTAAGGTCTTTTATGTAGTTAGCGACGAATTCACTATTTTTTCCAATTAGGTGGAATGGAGGAAATTCAATTTGATTGGATTTATTTTTGTCTTTTTCATGAGAATCGTCTTCCATATCGGAAAGATCTGATAATTCATCGAAACGATTCGATGACGATAAAGTGGCTTTCATTTTAGGAAGCCTTAATTTAGCAGAGACCGAGTTCTTAACCGCGGATGAGCTCCTCGCTCTTTTCAAATCGGGTGGAATTTTAACAATTGTTTTTGTTTATATTTAGAGATTGTGACTGCTGTGTGAGCTCGGGATTGCTAAAGTCGTCAAAATCAAAAGGTACGTCTTACAAAGCGATTTAGACCAATTTTTTTAAAGCAAAATTTAAATTCAAAAATTGCTTAATATATTTAATCTTGGCGCCTGAACCGGTGTTCCAATTTTTATTGGCTTAGAGAGAGAGCTTTTGTTTTCACATTTATATATGTATATAAATTTTAAATGAAAGAAAAAACCAAAACAGAACAGAAACAGAAATTAAAAAAATCTAGCGGCAAATAGTAAAACTAAAAAAATAACACCTAGTAACCAGTGCTGCCTCCCAAAGACAAAGTTTACACTTTTATTAAACAAATAAAAATGGCTATCACTTTGGACATTTTAAAAATTCTTCTTGAAGAGCAGAAAAAAGACGTCTTTAAGAATATAAATGATGCTTCAGAAAGAGTAATGAAAAACACTGACGAAAAGGTAGGTGTTCTCTCTGAAAAGATTGAAAAGCTCGAACAAATTGTCGAAACACAAGGCTTAACTATAGAAAAACAAGAAACCTACTGTGCCAAACACGAAAGACAAATCACACAACAATATCATAATTTTTAAAGTAGAAAAAAACCTGATTAATAAATCTAACGAACAGTTTGACTTAATCAAAAATGACATCGAGAGCTGCTTCCGTCTAGGTAAGAAAACAGAAGGAAAAATTAGAATTACCTTCAAAAGTTACGAAAAGAAACAAAAAGTTCTAATGGGAAAGAAATCTGGGGCTACTTTCACCATCGCCGAAGACTTACCAAAATCTGTAGTTGAAGCTAGAAAACCTCTTATACCATAACTACTCGAGTTTAAAAAAGAAGGAAAAAGAGCACACTTCAAACTAGATGAACTCGTGGTTGAAGGCAAAATTTGGAAAGAAAATAGCCCAGAAACCTCAAAGAAGAGATCCCGCTCTAACGAAAACTCACCATCAGGACAACCAAAAAACAAAGAAATAAGTACGAACAAGACGAAAACTACAATAATTGGATCAACGGACATTAACCCCAAGAGACAACAAATAAACCCTATTATGAAATTTCTTACACAACAAAATACAAACGAATTGGTAGAAAGAGAAAATAGCGCACGAAATAAAAAACAATGCAGTTCAAGCTACAACGAACTAACCTATAACAAATAGCAATCTAGACTTACCAACCATCAACCTTACAATAAACTGCCAAGACAAGAAGTGAACACCGAACAAGACTCAGAAATCAATACAAATATATCAACACAAAAATCCTTCACAACCCGGCTGATCACCGTGGGAAGAGTAGATCAAACCCCCCCATATAAAAATAAGCGAACAGAGAACATAACACTCAAAAAACAACAAAATACATTAAAAATCTGTACTTTCAACGGCAGGACACTCTCTTCGGACGAAAAACAGGAGGAATTAAGACATAAATTGGGATATAATAGGACTAGCTGAAGTAAAATTGCTTGGACAAAGAATAATTAATAATGATAATGATATCTTCTGCTACATTGGTGAAACAAAAGGACTATATGGAGTTGGATTTTTAATTAAAAAATAATTAAAAGACAAAATAATTAATATCCGATTCCATAATGAGAGGATATGTAGCATACAACTTAAAATTCAAAACACAAAAATGACTATAATACAAGTATATGCACCTACAGAAAAAGCTGAGGAAGAAGAAATGATAAAATTCTACGATAATCTTGAAGAAACATTCAACAACCAAAAAACAGAACTAATGTACGTGATAGGAGATTTTAACGCAAGACTTGGAAAAAGATTAAATGAAGAAGAAAACTCAGTTTTTGGACCTCATGAATATGGACTAAGAAATGAAAGAGGGGAGAGACTCATCAAGTGGCTGGAAGAAATGAACTTAAAATTTGGGAACTCATTCTTCAAATAGAAAGATAGCAGAAAATGGACGTGGATCTCACCAAATAGAAAGACAAAAAATGAAATAGACCTCATACTCACAAACAAAATTGAAACTATCCAAGACATTACTGCCCTTAATAATGTAAATTTTGACAGCGATCACAGACTAGTAAGAATGAAGATAAAAATAAACCATAAAACATTAAGAAGAAATCGACAAATCTATTACATCCCTAAAATAATACCAGAACAAAAAATTATCAACTACAATGAAACAATAAAGACAAAGATCAACCAACTTTTAGAACCGTCAAATAACGACCTTCAAAATACATATGACAAGCTAGAAAATATCATAAAGACTACAGCAAAAATCTCAATAACGAACATTAAGACTTCCAAAGAAAAAATATCAGACGAAACCAAAGCCCTTATATCAAGAAGAGAACATTTAAGAACAAAAACACAACTACTCAACCAAGAAAAAACAGAATTAAGTGAACTCAGGAAAACAATAAAATCTAAAATAACAAATGATGTTCGTGCATATAATGAAAAAATTATAAAAGATACACTAAGACAAACAAAATCAATAACCAAAGCAAAACGATATTTGAATAATAAACAGGAATGGATAGTAAATATGAAGGATCAAAATGCAGTTAATATAACAAACCGAAGAGACATAAATGAAAACGCTACATTATTTTTTGAAAAACTGTTCACCTCGACTAAAATCAACACAGAAGAAGAAACAATAGAGAACAACAATATAATTCGACACAAACCCATATATTCAGCAAAGAAACTATCGAAAGGACCATAGACGATCTGGAGAGAGATAAATGCACTGGAAATGACGGAATATCAGTGGAAATGTTAATATACGCAAAAAACTCACTATCGAACATTCTTACAAACATATTCAACGAAATTGTTCTAACAAAACAAATCCCTGAACAATGGAAAGAAACAACAATAACACTAATACATAAAAAAGGTAATAAGGACGATATCAACAACTATAGACCAATAAGTAACATTTCAACAATTTACAAGCTGTTCTCCAAAGCACTTTACAGGACCATAAAGCACGATTTCAATAACAAACAACCAAGAGAACAGGCTGGATTTAGAGAAGGATTCTCCACAACAGACCACCTACAGACAATGAATCAGCTAATAGAAAAGTGCAACGAATTTAAACAACCTGTTTATTTAATTTTTATTGACTTTTGTAAAGCTTTTGACTCCGTTGAACATGAATGATATGGTCCGCCCTAAGAAATCAAAACAAAAACTCAGAGTTAATAGAAACAGTTAAAAACATATACAAAAATAACACAGCACGAATAAAAACAGAGAAAATTGGACGAAAATTTAACATAACAAGGAAGTCAGACAAGGAGATCCACTTTCACCACCTCAATTTAATGCTGTCCTGGAAGACATTTTTCAAAAAATTAACTGGAAGAACTATGGAATAACGATATGTGGACAGGTCCTTAACAATTTAAGATTTGCAGACGATATAGTTCTTATTTCTACAAAATCTTTACATATTCAAGAAATGTTGACGGAACTAACTAGCTTGTGCAGAAATTATGGACTACAAATAAACAAATCAAAAACTAAAGTCATGACAAATCACACTAAAGATGATATAACTTTGGACAGAGAAAAAATCGAGTACGTAGAAGATTATATATATTTGGGACAAATAAAATCATTCAAAGACCAAGAAAATAAAGAAATAAACAAACGCATCACGAACAGCTGGAGACAATTCTGGAGCCTGAAAAAAATCTTACAATTGGACCAAAGTGCAGACACAAGGAAAAATATCTTCGACTTTGCTTTTCTGCCGATTCTAACCTATGGACTACAAACAATGAGCTTGACTACAAAAACACTTGACCAGCTTAGAATATGCCAAACCAAAATGGAAAGGAAAATTCTAAACATACGACCGCGAGATAGGATTAGAAATGAAGATATCCGTACAAGAACTGGAATTATAGACGTCATAAATAGAACAAGAAGACTGAAGTGGAGTTGGGCAGGACATTTATCTAGACTTCCGGGTCAAAGATGGATAAAACTGACGACGAAATGGAAACCAGATAACAAGAGACCAGCAGGACGACCCAATAAAAGATGGAGTGACGATTTATCCCATTTAACAACAAATTGGTACAACGAGGCCAAAAATAGAGATACATGGGCAGCCAATTAATGTATATATTATCAAACTTAAGGCAATAAAAAGCTTATAATAATAATAATAATAATAATAATAATATTTAGAGAAAAGAGAGCACTGATCGAAACACTACTTTTAACTGGACTCCTTTTATCTTTTAAAAATATTGTTTTCAACATTCAGTAAAATTTTGAAAAAAATCGAATTGCCATTTTTTTTTTTTTTAATTAAAAACCTAAACAAAATTTAACAAAAGTTGGTAAAAATTGATTTTCGACTCAAATATCTTTTCACAAATTTGAGATAATGGCTTCCAACTATTTTTAACTTATAAGATATATTATTTTAAACATTCGGTCAAATTTTGAAAAAAATCTAATGGGCGGTTTTTTACCAAAAAATAAAAACCTAAAAAAAATTAATAAAAGTTAGTAAAAATTGATTTTCGACTTAAATAACTTTTCAAAACTTTAAGAAATTGGCTTTAAACTAATTTTATCTTATGGAAAATATTGTTGTTAATATTCAGTAACATTTTGAGAAAAATCGAATTGACAGTTTTTTGACAAAAAATTAAAAACTTAAAAAAAAATTTACAAAAGTTGGTAAAAATTGATTTTCGACTTAAATATTTTTTCAAAACCTTGAGATATTGGCATTAAACAAATTTTATCTTATGGGAAATATTGTTTTCAACATTCAGTAATTTTTTTTTATAAAAATCTAACAGTCAGTTTTTTCATAAAAAAATTAAAATATACAAAAAATAGTACCCAAAATTGGTAAAAATTGATGTTCGGTATCTCTCTCTCGATATCTCGTGAATAATAGAAAACATTGGCTTCAAATTAATTTATTCATCCAATTTGTATTTGTTTACATTAGAAATAAAAACTTTTAAGAAATGCTACTAAAATTGGTTTTCGAATAAAAATCTCGTTAACCAAAATAGATTTTGAAATCGAACTCTTTTATCATATGCAAAATATTGTTGGTAATTTTAAAATTTTTAAGAATAATTTAACTGATAACTTTTTTACAAAACACGAAAACCTACAAACCTTTTAAGCAAGACAAATCGACAGACGGGATGGGAAGTTATCAGTGTGGGTCGCATCCCAGCCTCTTTTTTTAAATAAAATAAATAGCTTAGCTATTGTTTGTTTATATTTATCATACAAAATAAAAGTGGATTCTTCGAAGGGATTAGGCAGCGTTTTCGGCTTGATTTTTGTCCGACACCTTCGAAAATTGTGTATCGTCATATCACAACCAATTTCTACCAAGCGTTAGCAAATTATGCACCTAAATCTTCCTCAGGAATCAATATGTGGTTAGATGAAAACCACACAAAAATTTTTGGAGTAGTGTATGAAATTCTAGCATAGAAATATACAGACGCGGTGGAGGTCCATCTTTTATAACAACTTCATTATTATGTATTGTAGATGGATCAAATTTGTCAGTTAAAAATCATCAGAATATAACACTTTTCCATTAGACGTAGAAACTTTCATCCTATTTAAAAGCGTCTAAGCAAACAGCCAATAGGTAGAATATAGGGATTTTGGACACGCTATAGAGAGTTAAAAGCCAACGTAGTTGCAGTCATAAAATAAAAAAAAAATTATTATTTGTTTAGACCGAGCTTCATAGCTCCTGTCAGAAATTCTCTACCCAGACTCTCAAATCCGTTGAGTTGAACTTTAGGAAATTTAATTTGTAACTTTCGAATTATTTCAAAATTCTAGAAATGCTAAAAAAACAGCTTTGATGATGAACAGACATTTTAAATGAAAAAGAAAGTTAAGTACCTAAATTAGAATTAACTACTCCACTTTCACATTATTTTTGTGTGTAACTATAATGTTTTCAAGTAAGAGATTTCATTTTGATTGAAAAAAATGTTAAAGGTTTTAAGTCTCACTAAATCTCCGTGGCGTGGGCTATTGCGATCACCTTTCGAGAAATGTGTTCCATTTTTTAAGTGAACTTTAAATATTTCAATGTGTTGTTAAAACATGAATTGTCTTATTTATAGTCTAGTTAAAATTTCAAAAGTAAACACTATCCAAATAAAGGGATATTCAAAATGGGAACTTCTTATTAAAAAAAACCTTAATTATTGGCATTTTTTGTTTTGTTCTTTTATGTCTTTATTATTTTTATATTTAGTTAAAATGTGACTTTTAGATAAATTATTAAAGGAGAAAATAGAACACCCTTTCATCGATGACATAATTTGATAATAATTAAATAAATTTTGAAGTAACTACTTAAAAATCGAGTTCCCGATATGGTGAACTAAAACATCAGAGATTGTCTTCTTTCTAAGAACAATGGATTCCGATGCAATGGGCTCGAAGACCGTGCAGGTTTTTTAACTTCCCATACGAAGTTATGTACAAATTTTCACATTTCTCGACGTTTCAAGGTCCCAAGAATCTAATTCAAAGATTTAGTTGGGACGTTCATATGTTTAAACATTTAACAGTTTTCTTAAAATTAAAATGAATTCCAAGACTAGGTCGCACGAACTTACTTATGTATCCAAAGAGTCTGTTTAAAAATATTTCCTGTATTTTAAAATTTAAAAATGTACCTGCAAAAAAATTTTGTTTTCAAAAATTTAAATGCCATTTGATTTCTCAAAAAACCTTAATTTTTCAAAATTTGTATTTGAAAATCGTTTATTTATTTTTTTAATTTGAATGTAAAAAATGTTTTTGGTATGCAGCTATTGAGAACTTATTTATATACGATTCAAATTTCAATTTTGTAAGAAAATGACAACCCATTTTCAAAATATCGAACTTCGAAAAAAAAATGTTTAATATTTTTTTAAAAATCAAATATAAAAACAATGACATTTTTGATTACCAAATATTATTGAAACAGTATGAGAGCTTTTGCTGAAAAAAAAATTATTGAAATCGGTTGATTAGTTCTTTAGAAAACTTTAAAACAAAATAACGGTTTTAATATAAATATTTTTTTCATTAAAGAAGCCAAATTAGAAAAAAAATTAGAAAATTTAAAAAAAAATCTATCTATCTATTAAAAAAACGCCTAACGCGAATCGGCGTAAAACCTTAATTTCCAAATTGTTGTTGTCCTACGATTTTTATTCATAGAAGTGAAACTAAATTATTTTATCTTTAGTTACACATAAAAGGGGTATTTCTATCAATAATTATAAATTAAATAAATAAGGTTTCGCAACAGTCCGTTGAGAACCAGGGCCTAGTGACTTACAACTCTCAACAATTCAGGAATGGAACCGAATCCCAGCATCTAATTTGAGAAAACACTTTTCATGACAATAATTACTCTTGGAGGATTTGTCAATTCCTCGCAAGAGGCAGTACCCGTGGTACAGGCAGGGATTGAGCCCAAGACCTCTGGCATGATAGTCCAACGCACTAACCATCATGTCACGGGTACTTCAAAAACGTTCAGAAGTTTATAAGTAAAGGATTTATCTTGTCTGTTGTCTTAAAGTCAAATTAAACAGAATCTATATAGAAAGATAAAGTTGTACGTGCAATTAAATAATTCACAAAACTTTAATTAGATTCACAATTTTACTTTATAGGTAGGTATTTTTTTGTTGTAAATTTCAACACAATAGTTTCCATGAAATTGTAAAATTGTTTTGGAATAGAATTCAATAGTCTGCGTTAAGTTATTTAATAAATAGGAAAACTTACACCTGGGCACATGTCCATTCTATCCAAACACCCAATAACTATCACAACAGTCTAAGAAGAGGCCAAGTGAGTACGAGTAATTACTTATTCATCTGAATTAAACAATGAAATGCATAGTAATGTATTTTGACATTGAAAACTCTTCAAAACATTCAGTATGGCTCTATATATGTACATGTACAGTACAATAAAGTCTTATGCCGTGAATTAACATTATGTATTGTTCCGCTTATTTAGCTAAATTAAGATGATTACGACCCCTAAATGTTCAGTTTTAAACAAATAAGAACTATTTCTGATCAGCAATCACTAATCAGCATATAGGTAACCTATAACCTGGTGGATTCTCGGTCTTGACTAAACATTCAAGAAGACTATACAATCACATAACATAGCACATATGTATATGTACATACATATATGTGAAGATAGATAGATATGTATGTAATATGTATTATAAACAAAACAACAAAATTGATGATGCCGATTAAGATGATAATATTTATGATGATTGGTGTTAAAATAATCACGAACACCACCGCGATGCGACCCGACTCGACGGTACGTCATCGTCATCGTCATCTTGCCTAACAGTATATATGACCTGACCATAGCGGTTATTGTCCCTATAAGCGAGTGTTTAGATATTTAAATTATTTAGCCCACAGTAAAATATCTAGTAAGGTTAACTCGAATTGAACTCAGGAAATCATTATTCATATGCATATCGGAGATAGCTCTGAAAAAACTGGTCCCTAGACCTAGTAGAGTAGAGAGCAACACAATAATAGGTATAGGTAGGTATTTTGTATTGTTGTTGTATATAGTAAATTAGATCAATTTTGTTTTTTGGATCAACTTACTCACCTCTAAAAAATGATGTTAAAACTTTTTGCTCATAAATTTTATATTCCTTTTTTGTGATAAAGTTTAGATTGGTGATGTGATACATGGCCTATGGGCACTTCTGAGAGACAGCTGCTTTTTAATAGATTTTCACAAATGTCAAATGTATAGATTTCTATTTCACTCAAATGTCAAGCCTTTCACAAAACAGTTTTATTATTTTTATTTTTTAACCACAAGTTAAAATCGTGTGCCAGTTTTTTAACTTTTTTGTTTATCATTTAAAAAAAAACACGAAATTGTTTTTTTGTTTGGTTGGTTGCGACGAGACGTTTAAATTTTGTTTAAATATTTTTTAGTTTTTTTTTTTTAAGTTTATACCAAGTAAATACATTATGTAGGTATAAATATTTATACAATTATTTTACTTAGTTTGTTGAATGGCTGGTATTGAGTTTACTCGCATTCCTTTTGCGCATACAACCATATAAAACAAAATCATGGAATTCATGGAAAACATGGAATTATATAGAAAAAAAATCTACACGTCTATATGCTGTGATACACCGGAGAGAATCTATTGGAAAATTTGTTTAAAACTCCGACCAATCGAATATTGTTTGTTGGCCAACTGCTATAGGTATAAATTAATTTATAAATTTAAAAACAAAACAACAACAATGGCAATGGCAAGAATACATCACTAAGCGTCAAAAGCAACTGAAACTGAAACTGAAATTGAATCTAAAACCGACATCGACATTATTATTATCATCAAGAGATGATATATACAATATTCGGGGTTATAGTGAAAGATAGGTACTGTTGTAAATTATTTTTGTCTTAGAAGTTTTTTCAACAATTGATTTAAAAAAGACGACAACGACGACGACGACGACTACGACGATAAAGACGACGACTACAACGATAAAGACAACGACGACGGCGACGGCGGGCGACGGCGACGACGATGCGAGAGAAGTGTGTTAAGAGAAGAAAAACGACAGTCGAGGCTTTGGGGCGGGCTATTAGAAACAGCGAACAGCAGCAAAAAAATAGCTAGGAGCGATATGAAAAGATATGAAAAGACGACGACAGCGACGGCGAAAATGGCAATGCCATTTTTGACAATCGAGAGCGACACTATTTAAACTAACTACCATCAGCTGCATCTACCGCGGCTACCACCCATTTCAATAAAGTAAACCATGTTTTTCGTTTTTCTGTTAAGACTTTTTGGGTATATATAGTTTTTGCATCTGCCCAAGGAATTTAAAATAATGCTCTACTACCGTACCGATACCGATTTAAGTTGAAATTTATAAATTTTGTGGGTTGTAGGTATGTCTCTCTAATGTACCTACCTATACCAAATGCTGCCTTCACCCCTTATATCACAGTTCACAGACATAGCACCTTCATCGTCGTCGTTGTTGCACTATTGATCAAGATGATGCTTTTTTCTTTTGCTTTATAATAACTAACGCTTTGGAATAAGAATAATGTTGTATCTACCACTAAAGTAGTAATGTTGTGTTTATTAAAGTAGAGATGGTGGTCTATGCTCTATGGCATGGTTAAATCACCTTCATTATCACCATTGGTTTCGGAGCGCGACCGCTACCGCGACGCCACGCAGTCGTTTCTATATAATTAATTATTATGGGTGGTATGTATAAGTAAGTATACAAAAACTATGATTTTTCTTAAAAGGTTCTTAGTTCTTTTTAGCTTTCATTAAATTTCCTTTTAGAAGTTAACGTTTTATGTGAAAAAGAAAATAATTGATTTTAAATTAAGTTATTTTAATCGTGTACCCGAAGAGATTTTAATCGCAACATAATGTATAACCTGTCCATAAAGGTTCTTTAAGTGAAAACAAAAAAACGCCACAATTTGCTTTTATTATTTATCATCAAGGAGCAAGTAAGGGTAGAGAAGTACGTATGATTTTTGCTTTAACATATGTGTATAGGTAAGAGGTACTTTCTATAGTTAAAAAGGAAATATAATGGAGTCATCAGTGCGCAATTTCTGGCCTCTCACAGAGCTAAATCTAAATAAAGAAACTATAACATAGAAAATGCGCACTCTGTTTATCAGAGTTTTCTTATTGGATTTAAAAAAAGCTAGGAAAGTGGCATAGGCAAGTCAAGGTACAAGTATGTATAAGAGCTTATACAAAAATGAACTAGGAGCACAGAATTTGTATTTTAGAGATGCTAGTAAGAGGTGGAAGGGGGTGGATGGGAGAGTTTTTGATTAATGAGAGTTATAATATAAAAGGTTGTAGTGTTTTTTTTTATGGGGACTTGAAAATTTTGAATTTGATTTGTGAACGCGCTCTTTCACTAACCATCGAACTGTCATTGTCAATTTGTTCGGTAAACTCAATATTTTCATCATGATAGTACATGAACCAGGAACGTCAGCAAATTATTGAAATTTTCGGAGTCGTTTACTCCCATTTTCGTTCTTAATTCTCGCCCAAGTAGACAAGCAATGTAGTACCCGTGGCATGATGGTTAGTGCTTCGACGTGTCATGCTAAAGGCATGTAGCTCCCCTACATTCCTGTCAAAATTACTCGCACAGGAATGGTTAAGAGTTGTAAGTCACTAGGCCGTAGTTCTCAAACGACTTTCGCGCCACCTAATTTATTTATTTATCGTAAGAGTAATAAGAAGTTTAATGCAAATATTTGAGTCACTGCGCTTCAGGCGTCCGTAGCAAACGATCAAAATCAATCCAAGTCAATTACACGGCATTCTCCAGATCTCAAGAATTGAGCATCACCTAGACTACATTAAGGCATTCAAAGCTGACTCAAGAATTAAAGCCGATGAATCATTTAAAAGCGACTTACTTTTTTTCCTGTCAGTTGATCATGATGATGAAAAATATACCTGTGATAAATTTTATAATCAAATTTATTCGTCTAATTTGAAGACACAAGCCGGGGAGGGGAATCGATCTTAACCCGTTTAGGGGCCATTTAAAAACAATTATTTAAATGAAATTAAAATTAGGTATTAAAAAAGAACGAAAAAACTTACAATAACATAACATAACGCCAATGGATAATCCAGGGGGTCGTAGGGATCATAAACCCCCTAAGAGATTTTTTTTTTTTTTAATTTTCGTAGAAATTCCCTTGAATTCAAAACTTATCGTACTTCGTAAATGGATACAATCCCCTTAATACTTTTAACTATTTCTTTTGTATATGTAAATAAAACTTATATTTTACTGCTTAAAACTTTGTTGATAAAAGTACTACTTTCAACTGAGGACTGGACCAAGAAAATAATACGAATCGGAAATCCAACCGCGCAGCACGAATTCATCAACTTTTGACCAATGGAAGATCCAGGAGGGGGGTTTATACGACCAATAAAGCTTATACAGATAAGTTGTATAAGTAAAGATTTCATCTAAAGATTTGTTAGTAACTTAACGATATTCACCAAAAAGCGGTTTGCTGTCAAAAACAACTAAAATCTATGTTTTCACACAATTTAAAATTTGGAGAAGGATCAAATATTCAGGTTCTAAAGGAGAAACCTTAATTAAGAGATCGACAATTTCCGAAAAACGAATTTCAAGAATATAAATGTCCACAAAACAGCAAAAGTGACACTTTTGTTAAATTAATGGCTAATGGAAAATCATAATGAACGTTTCATTTCTATTATTTTAATATAAAAGCTTTGAATCATACTAAAGAATCTTCTAGACCTATTTGTTTACCTTAATTTGTTTTTATTTAATTTTTAGAGAAATTATGTACTTAAATGACCTATTTCCTTAAATTCAAGAACCAAACATTTTTCTCTCTCCAATTTTTAAATTCCTTTAAGATAAAAATAATTTCAGAAGGTTTACGCAAAAGAGTTATCTTATAGAATTTGACTTCTAGCATCAGCTCCAACCTACGAGCAAGCAGACTGATAACGGTAGTAATAATAGACTCCCGAAAATTGATTCCCATGATGATACATCAAAAAAGCCAGACAATGTTTCATAACAGATTTTGCTTTTTTTCCTACGAAAAAAGATCACATTTTTCTGGCAAACTTTCTCATTTCTGCATCTATATTGTAGCGTTCTTCGCATTTATGGAAATGTCAACAAGAACAGAATATATTATTTTTGGAAAGAAGCTACATTTCAACACAATTTCCAACACTTCTGCGTGAAATCCAACAAAAAACTAAATATGGCATGTTTAAAAAACTGTTGGAATCCTGGAATCCTGGAATGCTTTCATATGAAGGGAGTCGTCCAAATGAAATAGTTAGACCATATCTTACTGGACAACAGTGTTCTAAAATATTAATAACTATGGTCAGGTCACTTTAGCCCTTAAAATATGTACATGTAAGGTTAAGATTCACATTATGTTATTTAAATTTTGTCAGCCTCCTTTACAGAGATGAGTGCTAGAAATGTATATTGTATTAATAGCTTACAAAAATAACCAGAAAATAAAATACAAAATTAATTGAAGTTTTATTAGCCTACGAACAATACTCGTAGGTTTAAAACTTAACGCATAAAAAGCAGACCGATGTTGTTTTTTGTTTCTCTTGAAAAATTAGCTTTTCTGGTTCACAAGGACGATATGGTAAGATAACATCAGGACTCATGTTCTGTAACTTTCGAAGATATAAAACTAGTCAAGGAACGTACGTGGAAGTCAGCTCGTGAACTTTTAATTGGAGGTCATTCTTCGATTTGGCGGTCAATGTATTTCCCATAATAGAAAAATAAAAAGTGCCAGTTAAAACATTAATTTTACCAAATAATTGTATATCAACGGGTATTAATATTATGAATTTATGATTATAAAAGAATAATATATACAATGTGTTTATTTTTAAAACAGATAGAAAATATAGTAAAAACATATTCAACTGATGTAATTTGTTCTCAAAAAGGTAAGCAAATCGCAAGAAAACAACAACAAATACCTAAAAAAGAGATAAAGTTATTGTTATTTTTTGCAAAAGTCTTTTAAATTGTATGGCAGAAAACAGGTGGAAATTTAGTGAGTGAGTTCCCACCAAAAACCCTTTGGGATTTGGGAAGTCTTGACCCTCCAACTAAATTCAATGGGACTGACATCAAAGTCGTCGTACATACATATCCCATGAACCAGTAGATACATCAACTTAAAATAAATTATGTTTTACAAATAATAACAACGAAAGATTTAGAAAGGAATTTAAAAAGAAAATAAAGTGGGTGGTTATTTAATTATAGCAATTTAAAAAAACATTTTGGTTGACCTTCAATATTTCACTAACCAATAATTTCATTTAAATGTTGTATTATATAATGTGACTTCATACCAAATTGGCATACATTTTGAAAAAAATAAATAAATTCAGGTATTTTTTTAATGAACCAAAAATTATTGTATCTGCAGAATAATTGTATGCAAAAATCGGAGTTACGTTTTTTTACAAAAAATAAAACACTACTAAAAGTTGGTAAAAATTGATTTTCGACCGGAATATCTTGGTAATTTTAACATCTTTACTATCTCTTAACAATTTCCTAAAGTTAAAATCACGGAATGGCTACTTTAGCTTTTAGCAATTTGCTATATCCATATGACATCTGTCAATTAATCTTAAAAGAGAAGTGGATGGAGTGGTCCAGTCAACAGTTGGGAATTCCAATTAATATGTTGGTCCGTTGAAGCGCATTTGGCTTGTTTATTTTCAGGAACTTTTAAGACATGTTTGGATTCTCGTTTAAAAAAAAAAAGAAGCAAATTGCTAGCTAATAAATTGTTAATACCTTAGCAATAGGTTGTTTAAAATTTTGCGCAATTTTTTCACATTTGTTTTTAACATTTAATAAAACGTTTAGAATAATCCAACAGAAAAATTTAATATAAAAAATGAGGATCTTCAAAAAATATTGTTCAAAATTGTAAACTAAGGTTCGATTCGAATATTTCCAGAATAGATGAAAGTATTGACTTCAAAATTATTTCATTCTATACAAAATTTTGTTGTTAACATTAGAAAATGCTTTAAGAAAAATTCAATTTATGTTTTTTTTTTAAGATATAAAAACTTTCAAAAAAATGATGCTAAAAAGGGGTTTCGACTCAAGTATTATGAAAACAAAGAAAGATGACACAAAATATTTTTATTAAGTTTTAGAAAAATCGACAGACGGACACGGTTGGAAAGTTCAGTTTGGATTGCATCACAGCCCCTTTTTTTTAGTGTTGGACAGTCTTAAAGTCTGAAGTCCGCAAACTAAAAAAATGGTACTCATTTTACGATAATTGTCTCGGCAAACAATAACGACTTTCTTGTAAAATTTGTTCATGCGTCCCATCTTTTTCAAACTTTGTTTGTATAACTTGTTTTTCGTTATTTTACCAAACGGTGGCTTCTTATTTTTTTCCTTTTTTTTGGAAGTTTTTAAGTACTTTCAAAATCCTATAAACTTTTGTTGTTATTTCCTACTCAAGAACATCATACAATATGCAATTAGTGCACAATCGTCCAATTATTTGAAAATACGAAAAATTTGTGTTTAGACGAGTATAAACGATTGCGAAGTCGGCCAATTTTTTTATAGAAAATTTGCCGACGATTGACTTTCAATTTCGTTTCTGTCACTTTTGACAAATTAAATAAAAATTAAATACATAAATCATAGAAAATTGCTAAAAATATTTTGCAAAAATTCTGCTAATATTGGAAGATCTTCCAATTATGTATACTTACGTTAACTTTGTATTTACTTTTGCAATTAATTATAAAAATCAATTCAAGGAACAGGATTTAGTTTTGAATTAAAAAATGTTACATTCAACTTGTAAAATATAACTTGTATGATTGGTAAAATGCTCAAAATTGTTCATGAAAAACCTGAGACGTTTGAACTTCAAGTAGTAATAAGAGCGTTTCTGTTTTTCGCCTTAATAACTTTTAATATCTTGCGACATACAAAAGGTAAGAAAATTATTTTTGTATCCAATTTTGTTGACATGAAATTGATTAAAGTTTTTTTGTGCTGTTTTTTTTTTGTAGGATTTCCAATACTCTTGTTTTATTAAAGTGCATTAAAAGTGCGAAAACAAATTTTGTTACCTGCCATCCAATAATGATGGTGTTCCATTGTCTGACTCATGTCATCGTTTTCCTGATAACTTCCAAAACCAAACGTTTCTGCACACTATTCTTCATAAAAATACAAGCCCGTTTAAAAGAACCTAGATTATATAGAATCCAGACAAGAGTCTGTAACATTCTCAAAACTTATTTGAGAAAAACTCTCTTAATGTTTCACTTTTTTTTCTTGTCCTTGAATACATGTGAATAGCAGCCTATATTATCTAGAGACCCGATTCAAAGGATTTATGTATTTTTAATGGAATTGTGCTCAAAGAACGTGTTTGTTGAATTGACTTTTGAAAACAGATATCCGTTGAATTGGAAAATTCAAAAATCGATTTATTTTTTTCGGTCAAAATAATTCCTGTTTTAAAAAAGTTCTCAATATATGTAGCTTTTATATTACTTCTTACATTTAAATTCATATTTATAGTAATTATATGTATGCTAAAAACTGACTTAGTAAAATCGAAAAGATGGATCTAGAAAGTATTAGTAAAACCACCTGATTTGAGCAAATGACAACAAGAAAAGAAGAAAAAAATTAAGAGGGATTTGCTAAAATAAATGTTGAGTGTATTTCAAGCAAGAGCGGTACTAGTTGTGCCGCTAGATACAATTGGTTCTCTGTGGTGCAACTGGCTGTTAAATTTAACGGATGTCTATTTTGAAAAGTTAATTTATCCACCACTTTGTTTGAACAGATTTTACAAAACTCCTTAACTACTACTCGTATAAGAAAAAGAAACATCTCCTCAATTAAATACTCAAACATTATCAGAGTCATTCACTCAAAAGCCAAATTGGCCACTTTAAATGCTTCTTACAGTTTTTGGTTCAAATGACAGTAATAATGATAAAGAGCACGACTATAAAGAGTTCACAAATAGCACTTATATTTTAATCTTTTAAAATTTACCAATAAAATAAGTTTGCCTTCAAAAATGTAAATGTCATTTAATTTTTAATTAATTATGTATGCACGAAATTTTTCAATTTAAGTTTAAAAGTTCCTGTTTTGAGATATCGAATTTTGAAAAAAAGTTAATATTTTTTTAACAAATCTAAAAAGTAAGATTTTACATTTTTTATCGTCAATTATTATTATAACAGTATTAGCTCTAAGGAAAAAATTAGCTAACTCTAATCTGCTTAAAACATTAACTTCCAAGTTTGAGGGCGAGGACAGACGGACAGAATCGGGAGACCCACTTTTATCAACTTCTCTACCATCGCAATGTCATGTTTCATTAAAATCTCGAGTTCAAATTTTTTTACGAATGCAATACTTCCTCTATGTCCCTCGTTAAGCTCGTAAAAATCATTTCTATATTAACTTTTCAATTCACTTAAATTTGTTGGATTTCGCAAGAATAACTTTAAACCTGAAAATTTGTAGGAATAAGTTCAAATTCCTTAACATTTGTGCAGGTCATTTTCGCATAGTAAAATAATAACTAAAGCTAATTAAAGACTATGAAAATGTCCCTTAGTAAAAAAAATATGACAATCCTCTTTTATAGGAACACCACCAACAATTAAAAAAAGGCTTGATTCCCTAAAAATAAACTTAATGCATCAGGGTTGGTTGCATTCGTTTGTCCGCCGACTTATCTTTGGAATTCACCGACAAATATAGTTCATCCACCCTTATTTAAAAAGTTATTCAACATTCCTTTTCTATAGCAATTTTTTAAAGCCAACAATATCAATTGAGTCTATTTACACCCAGAAACAACTTAGAACATTGGAAATTATTGGAATTGATTGTCACCAAAACAATTTTTGCTTGTTCGCCTTTAGTTCAAAAGTTATTGAACTTTACATTTTTATGGCACGTACCAAAAATAATTAGAAATTTAGTTTCACCGATCAAACGCATTTCAATCGTTTATCCACCGAGACATTATGGGTGTCCAGAAAAAAAATCGACCATCCGTTCCTTTTTTATAGCAACTTTTTTTTTATTTTAAAGCTGCCTAAAACCCTTAAAATCAACTTACAGCATTGCATGTGGTTTCAATCGTTTGTCCACTAAAATAATTGTCACTTAAAATTGTCATATGTCATCCTTAGTTCAAAAATTAACGAACATTTGAAAACTATAGCATTTATGTTGGCATATTCGAAGCATGTTTTTCAAAATTCTGAAATAAATTTTACAATTGCCTGTATATCTAACAGTATTATTACAATTTTTAAAACTAAAAACAATATGGTTTTATGTTGTCTAGTTTGTGAGAAAATTCAAACTAGACACAAACTAGAAAACTTAAAACCATATACCTTTCGGTATTTATTTAAGAATTAATAGAAATCTCAAATAATTACAACCAATTTAAGACTTAATTAAAAAAAAAAAAATATGGATATAAATTTTAATTGCGATTTCTATTGATGTAGGTAATTCAATTTAAATTTTGGATTATAGAACGGACTTCTGGCTTTCAAACCCGTTAAAGTATTTTATTGTTAGTATTCCCCTTTTTTAATTTTTTTTTGTCAATTTGATTATTTTTTTCGAAAACTAACATTACCTCCAAAACGTGTCGATATAGAATCTCTCATCCCTCACATAGTAAAAAGTGGTTCTTTTTGACCCTCTTCAAAATACCCTCTCTTGAAAAAAAGCAAAATCACTCGATTTCTAATTCATTTCTGAATGCATAGTTGTATGAAAAATGCAACACAACTTTTTCCAAATGTCGTAATGCTTTTCGAAATCGTTTAAAAAAAAATATTATAAAGGAACTTATTATTCGAAAAGAAAAAAAGTTGGGGTTGTATTCTTATGTGCAAAGATTTTTTTTAGCGTTTCGATGCTTTTTCAAACGTAAAAAAAACTTAACGAAGGTAACGACTTGTTCTGCGAACTTGGCATACTAAAATAGGTGTTTTTAGTTTTTAGTTTTACAACAAACTGCACAGGAGGAAGGTCGAAAATAAAAGAGCGTGATAGTGTTTTGTTTGTCTTACAATTTTTCCACTCTAAATTATAGTGTTTTATTTTAAATGGAAGGTCCGAATATTATTATACACCTTTGAGAAACTAACGAAATTTCAATGATAACACAAGTATAAAATTTTGTAGGGACATCGAACAGTGTCTTATTTAGAGTCGCCCTACTTAAACTAACTTAAGGCATGAAGAGGCAAAACTGGAAATTGTACCTAACTCAAGATCAAATAAGACAACAAAAATATATTTGTTACATAATATTATTATTGAATATTTTCATAGTGAATTCATTATCTTTTCTTTTTCACTGAATTTTTACTTAAATTTCCTTCGAATGTATGCGTTTCTTAACTTCTTTTTCTTTTGGTCTTCATTTAGTTTTTTTTTATACTTATATATATTTATAATGTGTGTGTGTTGTTCTTATATATATGTATATATAAAGATCCTTGTTAAAAACTACTTAAATACATTTGATTGACATCATTTTTTAGCAAGTTCATTCGACAGCCAATCCAGACCCTCGTAAAGTCCATGTCCTTGTGTAGCACAAGTAGCTTGAATATACCACTAAAATTTAAACAAAAATGTATATTTATACAATAATTAAAGTAAACAAAAAAAAATAACAACATACATGTCGTTGACGTAGCTGATTCAGACGTAATTTGTCGGTGAGCTCTGCTGCACTCATTGCATTAGGTAAATCTTGCTTGTTAGCAAATACTAATAAAACTGCATCTCGCAATTCGTCCTCTTGTAGCTTCAAATTAAATTTTGTTAATAATTGTTACTAAATCAAGGGAAGTATATTCAACAAAATACTCACCATATTTTGCAATTCCTTTTCAGCCTCATTTATTCTGTCTCTATCATTTGAATCAACAACGAAAATAAGACCTTGAGTGTTTTGGAAATAATGGCGCCATAATGGTCGAATTTTATCCTGCCCACCAACGTCCCATACAGTGAAGCAGATGTTTTTATACTCCACAGTTTCGACGTTGAAGCCGATTGTAGGTATGGTTGTTACAATTTCACCGAGTTTTAGTTTGTAAAGGATCGTTGTTTTACCAGCTGCATCTAATCCAACTGTTTAAAATAAGTAGGCATTATTAAATGTGCATAGGAAATAAAAATGATGAATATCCCTTTATTTATCTATAAAAATATAAAAATCATTAATCCGCATGACTCATAATAGTTTACTAAACGCAGGACCCAAAATGATCAAATGAACGTATATGGGGACATGAAATTGTTAATTTAAGGCGAACCCAGGGATTAAGTGGATCAAAAAAGTTCAGCAATTTAGATCATAGATCAGAAAAAAAATTTCCCATTTTTATTACATGGAAGAATCATGAATTGATGAGGTGATTTTCACAAAAGTAAAAATATCAGTAATACCACTGTCAATTTTATGGAAATACGTTTAAATTAAATATGCACAGTTTCAATTCAAATAAATATTTTGTGCGAATAGAGTAAATAGCAAAGCATTCAACACCCACCTTTGCCTGACTTGTATTTACGTTTAGAAATTTTTTAAGTTTTTCCACATCGTTTTCCGTCCCAAACATGTTAGAGCCAAATTTTAAACGATCAAGTAGAATGTTAAAGCCGCTTTTAGCAATTCACCAAGCTTAAAAAATGATTTATATAATTTTAAACGATTTTAACATCCTACAATCTCCTAACAACTGCTAAAGTTAAAATCACGGAATTTATGGCTTTAATTTGATGCCCGTTTTTAATAAAAGTAAATTAGAAATTTGATAATTAGCAAAACGGTAAGAAAGGTTTATAATATTGGGGTCGCTTGTAAACTGCTACTTAAATATTTTACACCATTTTTTGTAACAGATTCACAACATTACTTGACAATTTTTTTTGGTAAGTTCGTAACAATTATTATAACAAAAAACTTTGAAAAGAATTGAATCGGCTTTGGGAAAGATAATAGTATGGCATAATGGCTATAGTAGTATAAGATCAGTATATAAAACTTAAACAAGAACCTTTAATTTAATTATATTTCAACATCAAATAGCAAAAAGTCTTGGTAGCTAGTCCTTTTAGTGTTATTTAAAATGTAATTTATTTTAAATTTCAATAGTTATGACAATAAATAAATACGAAAGAAATAAGGTAGCGAAATAGTCCGTTCACAACTAAGGCCTAATGACTTACAACTCTCAACCATTCCTGTGTGCGAGTAATGTTTATAAGGATGGAGAGGACCTACACTTTTAAACCAAATCCGAACGGCTAATTTGAGAAAGCACTTTTCATGATAAGAATTACTCTTGGAACATTTGTCAATTCCTCTTAAGAGGCAGTACCATTGAAAAAAAAACTTTAGCACAGGCTGGGATTTAACCCAAGACCTCTGGCATGATAGTCCTACTCACTAACCATCACGCCACTGGTACTACATAATGATAATAATAATAATAACGAATCAGCCGAATCACAAACTTTATCTTTTTATTTAGCCATCTTCTTTAAAAACTATTCCAGTTGAAATTCTTGCCATTTTGGTATGGAAAGCCCCATTTTTTTACGAAATATTTTAATTGTTTAATAGAAGAAAATGCCTCAAAAAATAGATGAAGTCTAGTTTATTGAGCTTATTTGTTTTTTTATTATTTGCTTATCTTTTGGTATGCAATAATGAATTCAACAGATTAAACTAGGGAAAGCCAGGATTAAGATGTCTTAAATTCGAATCTCACCTTTAAATTTTTGCTATCACATCATGTTTTGAAAATATGCCCCTAAAAAAAAACAACCAAGCCTAAGAATGTACGATAATTTTTAAAAGAACAAATTATTCTCTTTTAGATACAATTTAAAGCGTTTTAGTATCTTACTTAGTTTCTGGAAATTTGCATTTGTTATGAGTCTTTATTTGATTTTATATGAAGTTTCGAGAAAACTTGAATTTGATACTTTGATAGTTTTAGAAAATACGTTTCGGATTTAATTTTTAGTTCTGATTTCGAATCCAAACTATTAATTTTAACTATTTGCTCAAGTTTTAAAAATACCCGTTACAAAGATTGAAGATTTGGAAAACCATCACGGATTTTATTGTAAAATACTACTCCACAAATTAAGATAGCCTCAAAAAGCCTTATATCCGCGTTTTATTGCAAATTTTGAAAAGTTATATCCCAAAAACCTAAGTAATACTATAATTTTGGAGTCGGATTTGAATTAAGGCCGCCAAAACCCCTTGGAAAAGTGAAATTTTAATGCCATTAAGAAAACCTGTTCGACTAGTTTAATCAGAATAATTAATTAATTTTTTGCTCTAAGAACTGTATTTAAAAATAAAACCAAAGAATGGGTTTCTGGCTTTTCAAAATGCTATAGCAAGTCTGTAGATATTACTGTTATTTTTTGATATTTTTCCGTCAAAACGGGGGAAAATGTATCCGCCCTTTTTGTACGATTTTTTTCTTGTGTGAACTTAACTTAATCGCTTCAACATTTTAATACATTAGTTACCAATCGCCCTGTATATAAATACATTTAAATAACTACTAAATAGCAAATTTTAAGTTAAAACTGAAAGTATTTATTTCAAATATTAAATAATTATGCAGCTTAACGCATGCACTCTTAATGTGAATAACAATAACAAAGAGAGAGTGAAAAACATAGTTTTTATACCTATAAAAATTTAAAAAATTCTGTTGCTATTGCTACTCAATTAGTGGTTTTACAGTATTTAGTAAATTTTGATTTTAAACGCAAGTTTGTAAAGTTTAGAACAAAATTGGTGGACTAGTAGCTGCACATATTTTATGGCTAGAGCCAATTTTCCTTTGTTATGTATGCATGTGAAGCATATTAGAGCCGGCAGAAGTTATTACTGTTGTTTTTTAATCTAGTATCTTTTTTGTTAACAATATCTTTGGTTGTCAAACACTGTTATCGAACATTTTCTAAGATAAAATAAAAAACATTACAATGACATGATTGCTAACTAAAGAAAGATAACTCTCCAAAGTCTAACTTTTGGTAGTTGTGAAAATATCCATCCCGTTCATAACAATTAGTCATCCAAACTGTATTAAGTTTAATATGTTATTTAATTTTTGTATTCACGACAACGCAGCAACTTGCTTGATGTGTTATAGAAACCGAGGGTAAAAAATAATTATTTGCTACCACGTATGTTTTGTTGTTACTGTTTTCTGTCAAGAACAACGACCACATACAATTAATACGACGACAATAGATACCCTGATAATATTCACATGAAAAATAAACTGTTTGCAACAGAAAATGAGATGAGAAGTCCAGAACTTTTTTTTATTAAATTATGTAGGAGCAAACAAAGCAATTCTGAGCTGGAGGAGGAGAATAATCAAGAAGCTATTTCTTTGAAACGTGTTATTAACTATGCATTGGTAACTAGATGCACTTATCCATCCATCAAAACTTACCCATTAGTATCCGCATTTGTTTTTTACCAAATAGGCGGGTGAGGAGGCTCGAAATGGTCAAACCCATTTTTTATCTTCTTTCTGATTCTTGTCTTCCACGTACCTTAACCAAATGCAGAAGGCAATTAATTATATTTCCTTTCCTTATACACTACTGAATAAAATGTTTTTCTCGGGATTTTATTTAATTATATTTAGAAGTGGTTGAAGTAAATTATAAAATGTTGAACAAAAAACTAAAAAAATGTTCTACGAAAGCAAAATTCGCGACGGGAAGAATGGACAAAAAATTATTCTGACGTTCTGCCTTTGATTTAATGATTTCTAAGAATAAAATTTTCTTCTATATGTCGTCAGTGATGGGCCGCATTTCAAATACTATTGTTATCGATAATTTTTTGTTTTTAGCTATCGATTTTGTTGCTCATGTTCTAACTATGGTCAAACTGTTTTAAACAGTTGGTAATACTACGTTTCCACCGGGCACTAAACCGAGATTTAGCTAGATTTGTCACAAATCTCCTTGAAATCTCGAAGATTTACCATACAAATTTTAATTTCCTCAAATGAAGATTTCAAATAAAACTCATTGAAATCTACTTGGAAACATTAGTTTGTCAAATCAAACAAACTTTTTTTTCGGAGAATAATTGTTGAACCGACCCATTTAAACGCCAATTTCGTTTATTGACAGATGGAAATGTCAACAAAAACTATCTGTCTCACTTCCATCTGACTCAAATTCAAAACAATAAACAACTTTCAAGAAATCACAGACGAAATAAAATGTAAGTATACAAAAATAATAAATGTTGTAATGTGTATACACTCTTTATCTCTTTTAATATCGGATTAATAGGAGAACTCGCTTCTTTAAGAATCGAGAAACATCTAGTGGCTAAGAGGGGAACTCAATTCGAAAACATTCAGCGCAGCGCATACAAGAACCTCGGAGGGGCAACATCTAGGGATTAGGAGGAGAACTACCTTCGTTAAAGCATCTAGTGATAAAGAGGAGAACTTCCTTCGAGAACAACCTCGTAGATTCTCGAACCGATTTGAGGTATTTAAATAGGCGCTCGGAAGCGAAGCGGATTATTATTGGTACTGAACTGCGATAAAGACTGTGTAAAATAATAATTGAAAGTAAAGACTGTGTTTTAAAAGTAATAATTGAGAGTGTTGAATAAAGAATTTTTGTGAGTAATTTGAAGAAAGTGAATTTGTGTTTTTATTTACGAAGTTTGAATAAGTTTTAACTGTCGGACCAAGCCGAATATTACAATATGTACTAGAATATAATAAAACTATTTACTAACAGATGATGAGTGAACAAATACATATTTTTTTTTCTTTTCGAAAGGAGAATAATTTGAAGTTTGGTTGTTATGACATAAACCAAACGTCAAATTAATCTCCTTTTCTTTGGTGGAAACACTTCATGATTTATTTAAAATCACTTGCCTTAAATCTCGGATTATTTGTTGGTGGAAACGTACTATAAGTTTATATTCCAAAGATCTTAAAAAAGAGAAGAAAGGCACAATTAATAGTGAATGCTGCTTAGTCCGGTATTACACAGCGCATGTTTTTCCTTGCATCAATGAAGTGCGAAAGAGAAAGGATGAAATAAAAAATGAAATAGAAATAAATCTGTCTCAGCATGCACGTACAAGCAATTCCTTGCATGTTTTTGACGTTTGTCTTTCCTTTTCTTCGTATTTTTTCGCATTTGCTTCACTTAGTGTTCGTGTTTAGTAGAGCTAATACCTCAATTTGGGACACGGAAGTGAATTCAAGTTGGCGATAGGTATACCCATACTTGCCACTGCTGAAAAAAAAGTTTGTGTCCAAATTTGAAAATAAACATGAAAACTTGTAGGTAAAAATTACCAACATAATTCAAGTCCGAAAAATTTGTAAACACAGATTAATAAGTTCATCACATTTTGCTAAACACATTTTCCATATTATGCAGATGGCATTTATTTTTTTAATTACGTAAAAATAAACTCACAGAATCCCTAAAAAACTTAACTAAATTAGATAAATCCAAATAATGATGACAAAATATAAAAACAAAGCGTTTTAACATGAGATCACAGTATATAAGTTCTTCCAATAATTTTATTAATTGTAGTAAGGTTCGATTGTAATACGTAGATAATTCCCTCTGTTCCCTAAGTCCAATTTAGATATTTAGATCAAGAGTTTATATTTTTAATAAAGTTATTATTTACACAAAGTTGCCTAAATGAGTTTAACCGTTGTTTCTGTTTAGCCAAGTGAGTATGTTAAAAGAACGTTTTCGTTACTCAAATTGTCGAACATCTTTTTTCGTTTCCGAAAAATATTGGAATTAAAAATTAAATTTGGTCACAAATGACCAATGTGGCAATTGTGAGTTGGGTACACCGAGCGAGCAACGAAAGTAGAAATAAAAGATATCTGTCAAAAGAATGCACAAACTTAAAAATCTGAAAAGTCTTCGTGTAATAACGCGCGCATCACCGATGGGTGCTATGGATTGACAGTCTGAGAAAATTCTCAGATATCAAAAAAATATAAACTGTTTATCGATCTCTTTACGATGACTGATGTATCGTAAAGTGAACAAAACTAGGTCAGTTTGTAAATATTTTCAGCGGTTTTTGCCTTCCCTGGGATTCGAGAATTAAGAATATCACTAAGAGAGAAATCGTTATATCTAAAAAAGCCAGCCAATTTAAAAACTTAACTTATTCGATTCGATCTGAACGTTATAGCCAAACTCTTTGCATACGAAAGCCAAACCACAACCTCGCATTCGGTCACATGGGCTTTGATATTTCAAATAAGGGGTCAGTTATAGCAATCATTGGTTTTTATCATTGAAATCAATCTTTGGAATTTGTTGACAGGTCGTATAAAGTGATCATTAAAATTGTCTGTCATTGAAAAAACGTCCTGAATGAAATCTACCGAAAAATGTTTGCTAACAGAAATCTGTCATTGGAATTGTGTGGAAATTGGAACAAAAATGAATAGAACAATTCGTTTCACTTTTGAACATAAAAGTATTAGATGTTCAGGAAAATTAATATCCGTCAACAAATTTTCTCAAAAAAAAATATTTTTGTGATATCCGATCGTATATATTTTGTATTTCTAATCAAAGGGAAACACTGTCAAATATTCATTTAAAATAATGTCGGGATTGATATCAATGATAGCTATACCTGGCAATGCAATGCAATGCTAGGCGTTGCGACAGCAAAATATCATTAAATCGACCACACTTCAGACCACACCGGTAGGACAAAGCAAATGGATATCTATTTTTTATTCAATCGGCCACTTGGAAGTTTATTGTCAGCCATTTTGTTTTAATAAATGGAAACTGAAGTAAAATAAAAAATAAGCAAATGGAGTTATTCTTTTTATAAATAATTGAATCAAGAAATTGTGGTTCTATTTTCTACTATTTTTTTTTAGTTTTTAAATGCCTCAAACCAAACTAAGAAAATCAAGAGGTCATCAAAATCAAAAACGACAAAGTTGGTATCTGGCCATAGGAGTTGTGTTATTCCATACTAAATTTAAAATAGGTCTATTCTGATTTAGTTTTTAAAAAGTGTTGAATTTTTAAAGTATTTCGTATTATTATTTTTTATTAAATGTAAACATTTTTTTTCTCGTGTAAGTTGAATACACATTTTTTTAAAGTGTGAATTGAAAAATTACCTATGAAGAAGTCGAGAAATTCCAACAATATATATAGTATAAAAGTATGGGAGAAGAAAGCTCGAATATCATTTATATACGTGATATTTTGAAAAATGTGATTGATTTTATTTTTGAATACACAATACGTTTTTTAATTGATTTTTTTTAACTTATAGGTAACTTTCGATCAAGAAAATAAAAAACACATCAAATTGTCATACAAATGAAAATAAAGATATATCAATATCAGCAAAGTTTTTTCTGATCAAAAATAATAATTATATAAATATATATGCATTTGTAAATATAATTGTCTGAGTTTTAAGTCTCTTGAGATCTTTTGATTATTTAAAAAATAATAATATTAATAATAACCTTATTAAATAAGTCATAAATAAATTGTTTGTACTTAACTCTCAGTATAATAGAATCATGATTCATAGTTTAACAATTTTATCAGGCCTAATACAAGCCTTTGTATACTAAAATACATGAGGCTTTAATATGATATGTCAATTTCATATTTACAGGTCTTAGAAAAGTTATTGGAGTAAAATTTTGAGCAACCTATTGTAAGGGCTTAACAATGTATTATTAACTAAGAAATCAAACCTTTCTTTTCGTTTTTCTAACTAGTAAAATTGCTAATTGCCTTTTATTATAAATCGAGTATCCAAACATGTCTAAAAAGTGACAGTTCGTGAAAATAAACAAAGCAAATGCTCATAAACGAACCTATTAATTGGAATTCCCAACTGTTGTCTTGACCATTCCATCCACTGTTCTTATAAGAATAATTATACAGATGTCGTAAGGATTTACCAAATTGCTAAAAGTTAAATTGTTAAGAGATAGTAAGATGTTAAAATCGTTTGAAATAAGGTAAATTATCTTTTAAGCTTAGTAAATTGCTAAAATTAACTTTAACAATTTACTAAATTGTTCAAAATTTTGCGCCATTGTTTTGAAAATATTTCGAGAAATAGTGGACTTTTATAATAAAGTCTTATATTGTTACTACACACACTTTCAAGATTTGCCTTATACTACGTTTCCACCGGGCACTAAACCGAGATTTAGCTAGATTTGTCACAAATCTCCTTGAAAACTCGAAGATTTACCATACAAATTTTAATCTCCTCAAATGAAGATTTCAAATAAAACTCATTGAAATCTACTTGGAAACATTAGTTTGTCAAATCAAACAAACTTTTTTTCGGAGAATAATTGTTGAACCGACCCATTTAAACGCCAATTTCGTTTATTGACAGATGGAAATGTCAACAAAAACTATCTGTCTCACTTCCATATGACTCAAATTCAAAACAATAAACAACTTTCAAGAAATCACAGACGAAATAAAATGTAAGTATACAAAAATAATAAATATGTACAAGAATATAATAAAACTAATTACTTACAGATGATGAGTGAACAAATACATATTTTTTTTCTTTTCGAAAGGAGAATAATTTGAAGTTTGGTTGTTATGACATAAACCAAACGTCAAATTAATCTCCTTTTTTTTTGGTGGAAACACCTCATGATTTATTTTAAATCACTTGCCTTAAATCTCGGATTATTTGTTGGTGGAAACGTACTATTTATTGTTTCTGTCATGAGAACAGAGCTCTTTCCCCATCATCCCCATCGTTCTACTTCATGACTATCACCCGTATCTACTACATATTATTGAACGCGTCTACTATGAACTTCTTGGTTAATATTTTTTACTCAGTTGATGTAATGTTGATGATTTCTGACTTTCTATTCAATTTCAATCTGTTTTCTTTTCGTTAAAGGTTATTTGGATATTTTGTTTGTTTTTATATGTTTAAATAATATTTTTGTAATATTTATTTGTTCGAATAATCACGGACTGTTTTTGTATTTTTTTTTTTATTTTCTAGAAGTGTTGTTTCAGTGAAATTACTTAATTTATTCGTTATTTATTACTTACATTCATTCAGCGCTAAGTTTAATTTGTGGTCTTATGTTTATGTACGGGGTATTGGGTAGGAATTGTAAACATTTGTGAAATACTGTTTCATCTTTTCTTATCAAAGTGAGGTAATTTTTTGCATTAAAATAAACAAAATTGGTAAGAGCAAGATGCTTTGTTTATTTTGTTGCTAAATTTATTTGAATAAAAAGACACGCCCTTATACATCCTGTTCAGTAGATCGGGGAGATGATGTTAAGTAGCTACAAAGAGAAAAAATAAATTATACCTTCCCATAATTTTAGTAAATTAGATATTTAAAAATTAATACAAAAATCTTTGAGATGTTCTCAGATAAAAAGGAAAGAAAATCTTATTAAAGCATTAAAGGGAAACCGAAAAGTGCCTTGTATTGTATCATTGGAATAATTTATTAATGTGGGATGAAAATTCTACGATTTATGTGTCATGACAATCAAACGGCCTACGAATCAAACACTGAATCATTCCAACGATGAATTATGTTTATTTTAAGACTCACAGCGGCTACAAAAAATTCCAATTTTGGTCAGAGAAACTTATAAGTCTATATCGCTTAAAAGGAAAAAACTAAATTGAAAAGTGTGTTTTTCGAAATATTAAAATTTGTTTGTTGATTAGCATAATTTGTATGTTAAGAAAGACTGCCTACAGGATAATTCCTTTCTTATACTTCAACAGGTGCAAGTGTACTAAATATTAACTTTATATTATTTGGCTCGATGCCGTAGAGATTTTCGGTTAGGAACAATTGTTACCTTATTTCGTTTACAATATAAAAACATATCCTAGCATAAAAATACAATTCGGGCTCAAAATACTTAACTAATATTAGGTATACATTCATACCAAAAATACGACTCAAAGAAACTTTAAAACATAATACAAATTGAAAAAAAAAAAAAAAACAAAGGTATAGGAACACCCTGCCCATGTGAACGATATTTAAAACGGAGATGCACACAAGATTAATTTAAAATTAAAAAACTAAAGTTGTTGATTTCTAATGCAAGTGGCGTTAAAGTTTAATAAACAAAGTTGAATTTTTGTTGAAAAAGCATTAAATTTGTTTTCATTAAATTTTTAAAAACTTGTCTATAGCATGCAAGTCAAAATCAATAAGAAGTTATTGTCCTATAAAACGATAGTTCAATAGCGTCGCTCAAAAGCACATGACCTATTATAAGATCATACATGCAGTGATGGAGAAAACAATGGCAGCACTTTATGTGTTCTAAGATTTTATCATTAATTAATCAATCAAATATTTAACGCCTTATCTGTTTTAAATTTACATTTTATCATATCTTGAGCAGTTAAGCAATCAAGGAAAAATGCATTCTTTAAAAATGAGATATTACAAAATAAATATTTGAAAAAGCGGGCCACTTTGAAGAATGCTTACAATTTATTATAAAACGTCTTAATTTTAAGCGTTTCATCTGTATACTCTATTTAAATTATTTCTTCTGATATTGGTTTAAAAACTGGGGAAAAAACTGGTAGTGCCAGCGAACTGAGTTTTGTTTTAATTATTGTCATTTTGGTCCAAAATTAATTTCCATTTCTGTATTTCACTTGCACTCAGTAACTCCTGAGCAATGCTTATTATTTTTTAATACAAGCTGTTTCCCGCCGTTTAATTTGCGATCAAGGTTATTGTTGACGTTTTCAACGTTTAAGATGGGGAAGCATTTATTTCGGGAGCGGGTCGAAATGCTTTATTTTAAAATACTGTATGGTCAACATTCTGTATGATACTGTACGATACTGTATGATTAATATTCTGTATTTCAAAATCCTGTAGATTTAAAATACATACTGTGTCTTATAATACTGGACGTTTTGACAGATCAATTAGTTTGGTGCAATTGTTTATGCAATTGTTGATTATGATAGGTATAATTCATGTAAAAATGCAATTGTTGATTATGATAGGTACAATTCATGCAAAAATGTGAGAGAGATACAAATAACTAAGAAGAAGAAAATAAGAAGAAGATACCATTTACGTTGTTTTTGTTTTTATTATTTCAAAGACCTATGAATTATAATAGGTACATATGTTATTGTTCAAGGGAAGTATATTTTAGAACATTATGCTAATAAAAAAAATTATGATGTTTTCTTAAAAAAATATTCTGTTTTCAAAATGCTGTATTTCAAAATGCTGTAAATAAGGCTAAAAAATAAAAGGCGTTTTGAGAATGTAAAAAAGTGCGCACTTATTTACAGCATTTTGAAAAAAAAGCAGTTGAAATCTCTCCAGCCAATAGAAAACGTCGTTGTAACGGCAACTGCTTATGTACTTTTTTTAGTAAGACAACAAGGACAAAAAAGACGAGACAGAACAGCGGACAGTTGAAAGTACAAGTAAAAGGCAGCGGAGGCAACAGAGAAACACAAAGTTTAAAATTTGTATATAAATTTAGTCAAATAAAATATTTCAATAGTTTACGCAATAAAGTATTTCAATCATTTACAGCTTTTAAAATTTTTATAAAATTCATAAATTTAATCACGCGTCGCTGCCTTTAAATCAAAATTAAATACAAAAACATTAAAAACTGATCGCAGCTCAATAACTCCACCAAAGAAAAGCCTTGTTAATTTTCCTGCTGCAGCTAAACCACGCTGCGGTACTCGCACTGTTATTTTGTCCGTTAGCTTTGGAAGTACATAGACACCTGTTGGAAGTATATAGACACCCATTATAATTCGTCACATTGCTGGACGTTTGCCTTTGTACGCCGTTACTTACGCGTTTTTTTTTGTATTATACTTTTATTTGGAAATTCAAGTTTACATTTATAATTTGGGCATATAGTTTTCACTGCTGCAAATACCAGCATTTAAGGAATTTTGTCTACCAAGTTTATGCCGTCACCTCCTCGCAGTAGTGCCCGATTGAATAAAGGTAAGCCTCCGATGCGTTTAGGTGCTACACCTAAAACAAAAATGCAACGTCAACAGCAGCCAAGAGAGCTGCAGTCAGCACAATCGCAGCTAACACAGTCGCAGCCAGCACAACACCAGACAATACAATCGCAGCTAGCACAATCGCAGCCAGCACAGTCGCAGCCAGTGCAGTCGCAGCCAGCTAAATCGCAGCCAGTACCACCATAGCCAGTACCACCATAGCTAGAACCACCACAGCCAGACACACAGCAGTCAATACAAGAGCAACAGGGTCAACTCTTAACGGCTTTGGTAGCGCAGATACAGGCCCTTAAGGAGTCGGTTAACCAGCTGTGAAACAACACAAACGTGAGCCAGGTAGAAACACAACGCTTGCGAGAAGCAATTGATTGCCATGGTGTTCATAACATGAATATAGACATTGCAGAACCTAGCCAGGTAGAAGCAACACACGCAGTAGCGACCTTGCAAGCACCAACATCTATAGTACAACCTCATAAAAAACTTTACTATTTTTCTAATTTCAATGGAAAGCCTGAGGAGTGGCCTGAGATGGGATATGCCAGAGAACTTTCGCCGATTGAGTTAAAGCAAGACTATGACCGAATCTGGTACTTACTTCATTTTGCAGTCACAAGCCCTCATAAGCCAAACAAACTGCGTATTGTGTTTGACGCTGCTGCCCAGCAAGCCCAGCCGCTCTTGACAGTATTATTTAAATTTCGCCAAGGGATTATTGGAGTAGTTGCAGACATTAAGAAGATGTTCTCTCAAATTTAAATTCGTAGTGACGATCAAAACTTACCTCTTGGAGGTATGAAGATATGTAGCCGATTCGCACATATGTAATATCGTCAATGATATTTGGCGCAGTTTGTTCGCCTTGCACCGCCAAATACATTAAATATAAAAATGCTCTATTATTTGAAAAGAATTCGCCAGAGGCTGTCAAGGTCATCATAAATAAACACTACCTGTACGATCTAGTATCCAGTTTTCGAAGCCAAGCCGAGGTAATTTGCGAAGAAGTAAAAAGTGTTCATGCCGAAGGTGGATTTCATTTACGCAATTTCGTTTCCAACAATCAAGAAGTTCAAGTGAAGTTTAACAACATTACTTGTAGTGATAATTCAGCATTTGCACTAGAGTCAAAAGATGCTAGAGAAAAGGTGTTAACACAGAGAATGACACATTTCGTTTCCGACTGATATATTAGAACTCCTTAAACCACCTACGAAAAGAGAAATGCTTGGGATAATTATGGCCGTTTTCGATCCATGCGGATATTTAGCGAATTTTCTTTTATACTCCAAAATACTTCTTCAGCAAACTTGGACTAGTTGAATGAATTGGGATGATGGAAATTTTTTTGGACAGAGCTAAAAAACATCAATCAATTCCGGTTGCCTCGTTGCTATTCGCCTAAAATACCACAGTCTGATGATATAGAACTTCATATTTTTACGGGTGCCAGCGAGAGTGCATTTTTTGCAGTGGGATATTTCCGAGGTCAACATCAAGGTGAAATAAATGTACCGTTTGTCACTGGCAAAACAAGATTCGCACCAGAGAAAATACTTTCCGTCCCACGTTTAGAACTACAAGCAGCAGTGCCTGGAAGCCGTCAACAAGCTATGATTCGAGCCAATCATAACATAACTATCTCGAGACTAGTATACTGGAGCAGCTCGAAAACAATCTGGTGGATTAAATCATCACATAGGAGATATAAGTCATTTGTTCCAAATAGGATAGCGAAGATTTTAGATACCTCAGAACCATCAGAGTGGCACTGGCTTCCAACGGAACTGATTGTTGCGGATGACGCCACACGAGCTATAAAACCACCCGTTTCATCAACAATAGCCGATGGTTAACTGGACCTGAGTTTTTGAATTTTCCTGAAGAGCAATGGCTGTATTTATCAGAATCAAACGCTCCCGATACATTTGACGTGGAAGTTTGTTCAAAAATGTTTCATATTTAAAAGCAAGTTACTTTATTGATATTACTAAATTTGCCTCGTTAAAGAGGCTAACAAAAACAGTTGCTTATCTACTTAGAAGCAAAAGATGGTTAGAAAGAGCAAGGTTGAATATTACAACACAAAGATAAAATCCAGTAGTCGAATTAAAATAACAACCTTCATCCAAAAACACAACCTCCACATTAATGGCTATTGAAGTTTTGGAGGTCGAACGATTTCTTCTTAAGCTTGCGCAAAAGGGCTTACCAATACCAGCCAACAGCGCGATATTTCAACTAAGGTCTTAACTAGAAGAAATTAGTTTAGTTCGTCTGAACGGACGTCTAAATGCCGCTTATTGTCTTCCTATTGATGCCAGATGCCCCATAATCCTGCCGAAAAGTCATTATTTAAGTCAACTAATCGTACAATACTACCACGATTCCTTTCATCATCAGAACGATACCTTTATAATCAACGAGATTCGTCAACGATTTTGGGTACCACAAATTCGATCAACACTCAAGAGAATAAAGAGAAAATATCAGACCTGTAAACTTAACAAAGCCAAACCAATAACACCGCTGATGGAACAACTGCCTCCAGATATGTCCGACCCTTTACTTATACGGGCCTGGATTATTTTGGCCCAATGAATGTTACAGTGAGTCGCCGCAAGGATAAAATATGAGTAGCACTTTTCACCTGCCTTTCCACAAAGGGCCATACACTTAGAACTGTCCGCGGGCTTGTCTATTGTTTCGTTTTTCCTATGCTTGAGAAACTTTATAAACGGAAGGGGGGTTCCAGTAAGAATAAGATCCGATAACAAAAGCTTTGCAAAAAGGCAGTTTTTTGACTTCGAAAGCATTCAGAACGAAATGACGAAGAAAGGAGTCGAATGGAAGTTCAATTGTCTACTCAACCCTAGTGAAGGGGGGGGGGGGGGGGGGTAGAGGATGGTACAATCGGTGAAGAAAATTTTAAAGGTGACTAAAAGAAGAAGCTCCAGGAGTTGAAACTGTTCGAAGTCTGCTTATAGAAGCTGAGAACATCATAAACTCAAGACCATTAACGCAATTGCCAAACAATTCAACAGAAGACGAAACCTTAACGCCGAACCACTTCTTATAGGATGTACAAACTCGACGCAAACTCCTAACCTTGATGATTCGGCAATATGTAGCCGTTAGCAGTGGAAAATTGCACAACAACTTAAGGACAGATTTTTGAAAAGGTGGATTTTGGAATACTTACCATTTTTAACAAAGCGGAGCAAGTGGCATGATAGAGGCAAACCCTTAAAGGTGGATGACCTGCTGGTCATATGTGATGCAAGTCAACCTAGGAGTAAGTGGCAACGTGGCAGAGTAACCAAGGTGTATCAAACAAAATACAAACAAATCCGGAGCGCAGAGCTTAAAAAAATCAACGGAGCTTTGCGCCGTTCTGCATTGAAGTTAGCGATTCTAGAAGTAAATTGTGAATCTCCTTGAGAATTCACGGAAGGTGGTATGCTGATGTCTTCAACGTTTAAGAAGTGGAAGCATTTATTTCTCCAAATCAAAAAGCAGATGAAATATCTCCAGCCAATAGAAATCGTGCGTCGTTGTAACGGAAATGGCTTATATACTTCTTTTAGTAAGGCAACAAGGACAAGAAAGACGAGACAGAACAGCGGACAGTTGAAAGTACAAGTGAAAGGCAGCGGAGGCAACAGAAAAACACACATTTTAAAATTTGTATATAAATTTTAGTCAATTAAAATATTTCAATAGTTTACGCAATAAAGTATTTCAATCATTAGCAATTATTATTTCGAGTAGCGCGTTTTCTTCTTCAAGATCATATCTATCTCTATACCAAAATTCATCAAAATCTTGAAAAACGTAATGTGATAAATCTTCACCGAAAGATGCATAATTGCAGATAAGTTTAAATGTAAAAAAAAGTTAATCTTATGATTGATTTTTTTAGCCTCTAAAACTTATATTTTGTATAAATGCATTTGAATATAATGGTAAAGAAGACATATGAAAACTTCCACTTGTGACCCGCGGCCTTAATGCACTGTCATTTGAGCAGTGGATTTGATTGTTTTTCATACTTGGAAATGACCGTTTTAACAAACATTTGTAGTTTTTACCTTTAATCTATAACTTGATTGAGCCATAGTTTCCCACACCATGATAACTGATGTACGGCTGTGATGCCTAGCCACAACAGCTCCCTCTTTCTCTGATAACGGAAATAAAAGTCGTAACCATTGGGTCCGTCAAGATACATTTGTATTCTTCCCAAAAATGAAACGCTTTTCCATTTACTGATCCATACGAAAAAATTATTTCCATGCTCGAAACAGGTTTTTTTTAATTCCCTTTTTTGGAAATCTTAGGCATGGTGATGGTGCTATTTCTGCTGTTACTCCTTTTTGATTTTTTGTTCGTATTTTGTAGCCCCTGAGATAACTGATAAGTGATAACAATTGTCTTATATCTGTTTAGCTATTTCTTGGTTTGTGAGTCATAAAGCCTCTTTCCAGAATCCATTTGTGTTTCAAATTAAATAAAAACGGTTATTTTCAACAGTTTTTTAAATATAACGTTTTAGAAAACTTCTCTGACGAAATATATATGGCCTCATTATAGTGGCGCACTTTTTTTATAATAACATTTTTAAATACTTCTTTACTGTATTTAAGGAATTTCCAATGGTCGTTTGCAAGTAACCTTTTAGTTTCGGCCATTTTTTATGAATGATTAAGAATTATTTCAAGGTAGCAAATGTTTGCAGGTACTAACGTTCCCACAGGTTAAGAGAGCGAAAATTGATTGCATATTTTATGCCCCTAACCTAGGCTCAATTCAAAAGACAGCTCAGCTCATTATTTGAAATACCTTACTTTTGAGCTCTTTAAAAAAGTAATACATTTATTTACAGATCAACTTAACAAAACACTCAATATATTTTTTTATTAAAAAAAAAAGTTTAAAAAAAAAATCAACATTCTTCAGATACAAAATATTTTTAAATAACAAATTCTTAATATCCGTTTTCCTATTTGGATACATTTTTTCATACGTAAATTCCTTTCTTAACAACAGCTCCGGATCCAAAGCGTAACTTTGTTTTCATTTGATTTAAATAATTATTTCGAGTGTGGGCTCTAATTTAGTTGTAAATTTAAACTTCATTATACTTATATAGGCACTTGATATTCTACAGGTATACGCCTCGTCGTCGTCGTCGTTTCTATTCAACTTGAACTTATTAATGCAGTTTATTAGATGAAAACCTTATGTTCCCTCCTACACATGTAGATGTTGAATTCAATGCAATATTTTTAGTTCCGTCAATCAATGGATAAAAAAGTTTATGACTATTGCTTAGTACAAGCATATTGTATGTGTAAATAAATAAATAAGGAAGGTAGCACACATTTATAGATATTTTAAGAAGAGCCCTCTGGTACAGCATCAAATCAGTTTTATGTATATTCTCAAGCGTTTTTGTTTTTATTTCATAAAGGGCGCAAAGCAGATAGTTGCGTATTTTCATATTTCTTAGCGTGCGCACGAATAATTTTAATTATTTTTGTGTTTTTTTCTCAAATAAAGTTAATTTAATTTATTTAGCAGAAAGTGCAGAAAGACTAAAATATAAGGAACCAACAAAATAAAAATAAATAAAGAATAACACATCTAAAGTAAATCACTGCAACAACTACATAATGCCAGTCTTCCATACAAAAACTATAGAAAGTATTTTAGATCCTGTTGCTCAACAGGTAAGTTTTTTTTTTAATTTGCTTGATTTTTTTCTATTTTAAAAAATAAATATTGAACTAAAGTTGTATAAATCTAATGGCAATACAAAAATTGTGCACTTCAAATAACAACATTTTCCAATTACGAAGCGTGTTATTTTATTTCCATATATAAACTTATATTAATTTGAAATGATCCAGTTAGCCTGATGACTCATTTAGTGACGAATCGGTTGTTTATTTTTTGTTTATTAAAAAAAAAACATTTTGATTAAATTATACAGTGATGGTCATATTTTAAAGGACTGTTACTTATTTTTGTTATTATACACTCAACAAATATTTGCATCTGGAAGATGATCAGAAATTATTACTTGTTTGTATTTGTTTGTTTTTAAATTGAGGGAGTAAAACACAATGGATAGAGGTCAATGAACATAATCCAAAATGTATCGATGTTCTTAATTATAACACATTTCCAAAGTTTTAGTCAAGTCAAGAATTTCGAAAAAAATCTTTAAAATGTATTGAAAACCGAATCGGGAATAAATATTTCTAACAACGAGAGATCTTATGGAAATTGTTTGATTTTTAAATTGATTAAGATCAATAATGTGTAATGTGTAGAATGCCAGTCTCTTGGATGGGCAAGAGCACGATAACTCAAGCGAAAAGATATTATAACGGATTTTTTAGACCAGTTAAAAACAAGCATTTTTTACTATAGGAGGGGGGTCTATCTCCCCCCGTTTAGGCAGGAGGGCAGTTTAAAAAAAATATAACTTAAAATGGGGGAAAAAATACTTTAAAAATAACAGGAATACTTACAATTATTATTTTTTTAAAGCCAACATTTTGTTCTATTAGTCAGTTTTTAAATCAAGTCAAAACTATGCATAGTTTTTGAAAGATTTAATTTTAAACTCAAAATTTGAGTAAAAAAAAGTTAAAAAAAGGTTTAAAGTGTAATTTTTCAATACTTCAAAGGTTATCTACTATTGTTTTTATTTTAGAATGTATTGCTCTTATTTGTTTTTGATCAAAAACTGAAAACTAGATGATTTTATGTCTTTTAGTTTTTGAGAAAATTAAAAATAACCACAACTAATATTTTAATTTGATTATTTTTTTTTTGCTTTAGTGGTCTTATTTTGATAGTAATAATAGTAGGTGCCGAGTTTGGGTGTATGCAAAAGTGGGTGTGTTTGAGTTTTGGTGTATGCCACACCGAGGTGTGTATGGGGGGAATGCTGCCCCCCATGCAACCCCCTGCGGGCACACTATAGGATTTGGGGTGGGTGTAAGGTGGGGAGGTTGAAAGGTGTGGTGGGTGCAAGATAGGGTGCATGCAAAGTTTCTTTTGCATTTAAATAAGCTGGATTTAAGAAAAATTAATTTATCCTAGGTATATCTTAATCCGTGCCGTACCCGTAGCGTGATGATTAGTGCGTTGGACTGTCATGCAAGGGGTCTTGGGTTCAATCCCTGCCTGTGCCACCTAACTTTTTTCACGGGTACTGCCTCTTGCAAGAAATTGACAAATCCTCCAAGAGTAATTCTTGTCATGAAAAGTGCTTTCTCAAATTAGCCGTTCGGATTCGGCATATAAACTGTAGGTCCCTTCCATCTCTGACAACATTACTCGCACACAGGAATGGTTGAGAGTTGTAAGTCACTAGGCCCTGGTTCTTCATGGACTGTTGCGCCACCTAATTTATTTATTTATTTATTTTATATCTTAATCCATATTCGATTATTACTATCAAAATAAGACTACGTAAATACTCAAGCAAGGAAAAAATAATTTAACTAAAAGATTTTTTTTTTTGTAATTTTCAATTTTCTCAAGAACTAGAAGTCATAAAATCATCTAGTTTTCAGTTTTTGATCAAAAACAAATAAGAGCAATTAATTCTAAAAAAACAATAGTAGATAATCTTAAGGTTTTGAAAAATTACACTTTAAACCTTATTTTTAACTTTTTTGTAGATTTATGTTTGGTGATGCAGGCTACTTTGGTCAATTGACTTTAAATGCAAATAAAAAAACTTTATTTCATCTTTTACCCAACGTTTCGTCGCTACTCACGACTTGTTCAGGGGTTTTTATAATGATCTTTATTTAACATTATGAAAAAATTTTTTATAATACTTAAAAAATGGAAACGTCACATGTGTCGTACGTCAAAGTTAAAAGTTGGTCAACTCTTCCGACTCCGGCTGCGGCTCCGATTCCAGTTGCGTCCATTGAATTCTTTGACAGCTATTCCAGTTACGACTCCGGCTCCGACACCATTGTGTTCCAGCAGCAGTAAAGTGTGAAATTTGTCATCATCATTATTTTTTCTACTTTATTTAATAACTTGCTTATAAGTGGCCATATATGTTATTAGATGAACGAACAAAGGTTGTGGGTTAAGAATATGATATACAAACTAATTTTCTGAAAATTGCAAAATGCTATGCAAGTTTTAAAATAGCTGTAACTTTAGGCGGGTTGAACATTAATCAGCATATGTGTATATATTCTAAAAGGGAATTTAAAAATCTACAACTTCTTTTCTATTCATACTTTTCGTTTATGAATAGGTTTAGACAATATGATGCAATGTTTATGAATAATTTGACGTAAATTGATTTTTTTTTTGTAAATTTCAACTTTTTCCGAGGTTATAACTCGAAAACGGTTAGGAATTAGAAAAAACATGTAATATAAAAGTTGTAGATAATTTTAGGAACTCCATTTTATTATCTAAAAATATTTCTCTCCGATGCACCGTTTTCGAGATATAAGCGAAAAACCCAAAATTCGTACCTTTACCCCCTCCTCCTCCCCCCGCTCATCACCTAGGAGTCAGGACTTTTGGTATGTTAACATCCTAAGCCCCCTGAACAAGTTTCTGAAGAAATCGCTTAGTTACCTGCTCACGCACTCTACACCTCATTCCTTGACTGGATTAATTTGTCACCAAGAATATTTTACGAACAAAAAATGATTTTACCGCCAAAATAATTTAAGGCAACGAATAAACCATAAAAAAGTCAAAGTAACGGTTTTTCTACAAAAAATAAAAACATAAAAGTTGGTTGAATTTGATTTTCAAATTTAAGCTTCAAACTTATTTCATCTTGCAAAAAATATTGTTTTCAACACTGAGTAAATTTCAATAAAAATCCAACTCAGTTTTTTCGTTAAAATTAAAATCTACAAAAAAGTACTACACAAATTTGTTAAAAATTGATGTTCTATGAATAAATGTAGGTATTGACTTTAAAATGATTTCATTCTATGCTAAATTTAGTTGCTAACGTAAGAAAAATCCAATCTGTATTTTTTTCAATAAATGATAAAAATTGATTTTCAGTTATTTTACTCAAACCTATTTTATCATGTGCAAAAATAAAATAAAATATTGTTAAGGGTTAAACAATTTACTAGTTAGCAATTTGCTTAATATTAAGCAATTTATTAAGGAAGTCCAAAATCTAAAACCTTTCTTTTCGATAGTTCTTAAAAATAAACAAAGCAACGGACCCATTAATTGGAATTTTCAACTGTTAACTGGGCCATTCCATCCGCTGTTCTTATAAGAATAATTGTACAGATGTCATATGGATTTAGCAAATTTCTAAAAGTTAAAGTAGCCATTCCGTGATTTTAACAAATTGTAAAGTGATTGTAATATGTTAAAATCGTTTAAAACTAGCTTAATCGTCTTTTAAGCTTAGTAAATTGCTAAAAACGACTTTAACATTTTACTAAATCTTTTCAAATTTTTCGCCATTGAACTATAAGTTATTTTTTTTTTTAAATTCAACTTACAATTTTTTTTTTTATAAAACACAAAAAACTGATAGCAAATAGTTTTCAACTCAAGTATTAGAAGAACAAACATATTGACTTAAAAAAATGTATCTCACACAAAATATTTGTATTATCATTTTGACAGACGGAATGGGAAGTTATTAGTGTGGTCTTTTTTTTATTAAAGTTTTCAGAAAACTAAAATGATTTACTTTAAGTTTTGAACTGAATCTGTTTATTTTTTCTGACTTATGTATACAAATAAAAATGCAAAAACAGATTTAAAATAGAGACATAATATTGTCCTCAAAAATATGGCCACTACTGTATCTGCTTATGTATCTTTAAGATCCGAAAGTTTAAATTAAAACATGATTACTATTTACGTAGCTACACGGTTGATATCTAAAAAACATTTTTTACTCGCATAAAACGAAAAATAAATTGAAACAAAATTTGCTCTTGGTTCTTTTAAAAACGACATCAATATGGATTCAACCCGCAAAATATTTTTGTTTTGTAAATAGCAAAAATGCCATTTTCATAGCTTACATAGAAAAAATTTATCAATTTACATTTTTTTACGGAAAGAAACTTTGAAGACGCAAAATGTAGGTAATTTAGAACTCGACAACATTTTTTAAATTTCTTTTTGGGAAATAATCGACATGCTTCACATACAAATCAAACAACACTTTTAAATCAAAATCTGCAATATCTTTTGAAACATTGCAATCAGCGAATTTTTAAGAAAAAGTTCTATTAGAAATCAAGTACAAATGTCTTGGTGACTTGTCTCACAGTTTAGATTTAACTCATAAAAATATAGTTTATTCGTTATTTAATTAAAGTTTCCAAAAATTCCTATTTTTTAAGGTATCTCGATTAGTTATCCTCCATGAAGAAGCCGAAGATGGCAACGCTATGCCAGATCTCAGCCGTCCAGTTCAAGTGGTATCAATGGCTGTCACCAACCTAATTAAAGTTGGTCGTGAAACTATCAATAGTTCCGATGATAATATACTTAAACAGGATATGCCCTCTGCATTAATACGTGTCGAGAATGCCTCTCAACTTCTCGAAGAGGCATCAGACATGTTAAAAGGTGATCCATATTCCGGTCCAGCACGCAAGAAACTTATTGAAGGAAGTCGTGGCATTTTACAAGGCACTTCTGCGCTACTTCTATGCTTTGACGAATCTGAAGTGCGAAAAATTATCCAAGAATGCAAGCGAGTATTGGATTATTTGGCAATTGCAGAAGTGATAGGTTCAATGGAGGATCTAGTGCAATTTTTGAAGGATTTGAGTCCGTGCCTTAGTAAAGTTTCGAGAGAAGTTAGTTCGCGTGAAAAAGAGCTTACGCACCAGGTGCACAGTGAAATTCTAGTGCGTTGTCTGGAACAAGTTAAAATTCTAGCCCCAATCTTAATTTGTAGCATGAAAGTTTACATTCATATTGTTGAACAAAATGGTGTTGGAGTTGATGAAGCAGCGGAAAATAGGAATTACTTAGCGTCACGTATGACTGATGAAATTCAGGAAATAGTTCGTGTGTTACAATTAACAACTTACGACGAGGACACAAGTGAGCTGGATAACCTAACAGTTTTAAAGAAAATAAGCAACGCCATCCTCAATAAAGTGGGTCTTGCCAATGACTGGTTGGCCAATCCATATGCTTTGAAGGGTGGTGTTGGTGAGAAAGCTCTGCGACAAATAATAGAAAACGCACAGGAGGTGGCTGACAGATGTCTTCCACAGGACTCGATGCCAATCCGCAAAATGGCGGACGATATTACAACAATGGGAAATGCCTTGTGTGAATTGCGTCAAGATGGCAAGGGTACTAGTCCTCAGGCAGAGAGTTTGGCCAAAAATATACGCGAAAAACTTGGAAGTCTGCAACAGGCTCTTATTAATGCAATAGTCGGAGTAAACAAAGCCGGTGTTCAGCAAACAGCCCATACTATTCAAGGGCGATTGGAGCAAGCTCGCAAATGGCTGCAGAATCCAGAAATTAACGACAATGGCTTAGGCGAACGGGCTACAGGATTGATAGTAGAAGAAGGAAGGAAATTAGCAGAAGGTTGTCCTGGCTACCAGAAGGCTGAGATACTCCAACTTTGTGATGAGGTAGAATATTTAAAAATGAATGCAGCTGGTACAACACCAAAAGCCAAGGAGTTCGCTAAGAAGCTTAACCACAAGTTACATGAGCTTAAAGAGGCGATCCAAAATGCCCTGGTCAATAGAATCGTTCAAGACTTTATGGATGTGTCAACACCATTAAAACAATTCAGTGAGGCAGTCAATGTTCCCCAGGGAACACCGAACCGAGAGCAAAATTTTAACCAGAAATCAAACAATTTACAAGCTTTTAGTGATCGTGCTTCGAAAACTAGTCGAATGGTTGCCGCAGGGGGATCTGGTGGCAACAAGAAAATTGCTGAAATTTTGTTATCTTCTGCATCTCAAGTTGATAGCTTAACACCGCAACTGGTATCTGCTGGACGCATCCGAATGAACTACCCGGGAAGCACAGCTGCTGAAGAGCATTTAAACAATTTAAAACAACAATATGCCGATACCATTCTCCGAATGAGAACCGTATGTGATCAGGCCACCAATCCGGCTGATTTTATCAAAACTTCTGAAGACCACATGCAGGTTTATGTGAAGCTCTGTGAAGATGCCATTCACAATAAACAGCCCCAGAAAATGGTCGACAATACATCAAACATCGCACGCTTGGTAAACCGTGTACTACTGGTAGCCAAACAAGAAGCAGACAATTCGGAAGATCCGGTATTTACAGCTAAACTTAATGAAGCTACTAATCGCTTGGAAAATTCTTTGCCAGCTATGGTGGGTGATGCAAAAATGGTCGCAACCAACATCAATGATCCAAATCGTGCTAGTACCTGGAGGGACTCTTATAAAAGGGTATGCTTAAAATCTATATTCATTGAAGTTTCTTTTTCAATATTTATAATTTACATAAAAAGCTTATTGCTGACGTGTGTGATGTTCGATCAGCGATTGCAGCTTCCCATGGTAATTTGCCTCCACCAGTGCCTGAACTCAGTGCCTTGCATTTGTCTTCCAATGAAAATAAACGTAAGGAAAATTAAAGCTACATAGAAGAAAAACTCATATTTAATTTATTTTTTTTTAAGCGGAACGCGCTCCCCCACGTCCTCCACTACCACGTGAAGGTATGGCTCCAATTCGTCCACCACCACCAGAAACAGATGACGAAGATGAAGTCTTCCGCACAACGCCTCACGCAAATCAGCCAATTTTTGTGAGCACAAGATTCTTTATTTTCAATTTAATTAATAACTATTTGCTGAGTTTCTTTTTAGATTGCCGCTCGTGGTCTACATCAAGAAGTCCGTCAATGGTCTTCTAAGGATAACGAAATTATTTCAGCTGCCAAGCGAATGGCCGTCCTTATGGCAAGACTCTCCGAATTAGTTCTTGCTGATTCGAAGGGTAGCAAACGTGAACTCATTGCTACAGCAAAACAAATTGCTGAAGCATCTGAGGATGTGACGCGTCTGGCTAAAGATCTGGCTCGTCAATGTACTGACCGTCGAATTCGTACCAATTTGTTACAAGTTTGTGAACGTATTCCGACCATTGGAACACAACTTAAAATTCTGTCAACTGTAAAGGCAACAATGTTGGGTGCTCAAGGCTCGGATGAAGATCGCGAAGCAACTGAAATGTTGGTTGGAAATGCACAGAATCTAATGCAAAGTGTAAGATTTTATATTTTAAATTTTATTTAAAAAAGTAGTAACATTATGAATGATACAAACAAATGTCGGTGTCTTTGGTTAATTAAATGTATTTTGTCCCTTTTTTTCAGGTTAAGGAAACGGTCAGGGCAGCTGAAGGTGCTAGCATCAAAATCCGTTCCGATCAGACTAGTAACAGACTTCAATGGGTCCGACGACAGCCTTGGTATCAATATTAAGGAATAAGTGAAGTGCAATGGAATAGAAACAAATATTTTGTTTAAACAAAATTTGCCAAAATCATCTGTTAAAATCATTTAAAAATGCTTTCATCATCTTTTTTTGTACAATTTAGTTATTGAAAAATTTTGGGCTGACAGTGCATATAACAAAGATTTTTTTTTAAGTTTGTGTCTAATAAAAACATTTTTATAAAGTTAAATGTTATAAATTACGAATGACATATAAATGTGTCTAACTGTTGTTGTCTAATAGAAAAATTGAATAAATAAGTCTTTGAAATTGAAAAAGCTTTAAAAATATATCTTTCCTACTAAAATTAAATTGCTTTCTAAAATATTTTGTTTATTTTAATTATTTGTTTTTTTACTTTCTCTTCAAGATATAAGTTTATTAAGGCAAGGCAAGACAAACGACCATTTTATTTAGCACTAGCTTTTACACGCGACTTCGTCCGCATTAGATAGTTTTTTTTGGATAGTAGTATGAAAAAACCTGAGCTGTACTTCTTTGTACGTATGTTTGAATTGTGCCGTGATGGGATGAGATCATACTAAGTGTGATTGTCATAGGTTAGGTTAGGTTAGGTTAATACATTTTAAGAAGAAGATAGTTTACTGCAATTCATTTTTATATATGACCTTTTTTTGTTTTTCCTTCCTTGGCCAGAACGCAAAGATTTTGTGGGTTTGAGACTCGTGAGCACGCTACATTTAATTGTCCATGGGAAAAACAGTTTTTTTTTTCAAATTTACACCTGCAACTTTCAGCGTTTGCCCCTGAGCTTTATTTATTGTTATTGCAAATGCTGCTTTCAGAGGAAACTGAAACAGCAAATTGGTTGGAATTATCGGAATGCGGGGAATTAAAACATTTTTCCCTTTTGCTATCCAGTCATGATTATAGCTTTTATAATATTTCGTCCTAGGTGAGTTATCTGTAGCCGTGTACCATTACATAACTTTGATGCGTCAAGATTTCTCATTAACAGGACTTGAACACCAACCTTCAATCTCAAGTTATGAGAAGGGTTGGGAATGCATTTTTTTCCCGTAATACCAATTTTATCCAAATATTATTCAAATATTTGGTAATTTAGGAGTGAAAGCGATCAGATTCCCCGGAAAGTAATTTTTCCCATGGGAATGCGTTGTTTTCCCGAGGTCAAAAGTAACTCATGTCCTTTCTTAAGTCTCAAACTATCTCCTTACCAAATTTCAGTTAAATCTGTTCAGTAGTTTAGGCGTAAAAGCGATCGGCCCACCAAAATTTTGCCATGGGAATGCGTCATTTTCCCGGGGTAAAAAGTAGCCTATATCCTTTCTCGGGTATCAAAATATCTCCATACCAAATTTCATGCAAATTGGTTCAGTAGTTTAGGCGTGATTGAGTAACAGACAGACAGACAGAGTTACTTTCACATTTATAATATTAAGTAAGTATAGAATTAGTATAGATTCTCTTGTTTAATTTGCGACTAGAATTTGCAGGCCTTAGATTTGAGACAATGAAGAAAACGAGAGCGTTTGTGTACAATGTGTTGAATAAGAATTTATAGAAGATGGGAATTGGTAGGCATGTAAACTTTGTAGGTAAGGAAAGATTTTTCAGTCTAGAGTCTAATTCTTATATTTATTTATATGTATTTTATTTAATAGTAGATATGTAAGAATGTGAAATGTATTTTCCTTACAAGTCGGCAGGTATTTTTACGTAGGAAAATAACGTAGATATATTTCAAACGATGCACGCAATTTTGTTTAATACTTACATAACTTATATAAAAATACTTATCGTACATCAAAATTGGTTTCGAGGTTTCTCTGATTTGTGTATCTGAAGGGTTCGATGATACAAAATTCGTACATTTCGGACAGATCGGAAAAAATACCTCTCCAATCAGTTACCTGGATAAGGGTGATTAAATAGAAGTAGAATAATCCAGCCAATCAGGCGCAGGAATCCAACAACAATATTCACACAACAAAAAGAGTAAAACGAAGAATAAAAAAACGACAGAGAAAAATATTGCATCGTCATTAGGATAGAAGCAGACATTGCGTTAAATTTGATATTTCTAATTTGTTTATGATTTGATTTTTAATTAGTAATTTAAGTTTCCGAACTCGAGTGCAACGTGTTTAAATTATTGGTATTTTTTACGCTGAAGAGGATTTTTTTTAAAACAAAACTGTTTTACGATTATAAGGCTAATAAATTAATTAAAATTTAAACCTGAGGAGTCTGTAATTGTTACGGTTTTCAAAATATTGTTGCACACAAATTGTGAATTGACACACAAAAAGATTGGAAAACAACGTTAACAGAATCCTATTCTTGCAATAACTTTTTAAGATTTGTTTGCTTTTGTTTATAAACCACAAAAAATAAATTGAAATCTCAAAATTAAAAACAACAGACAAATTACTGTGAGTACTGTTTTTTTCAGTATCAGTATTCAGTGTTAAGCCAAATCTAAAAATATATTTTAGTTTTGGGGAAAATTAAAAACTACGTAGTAGTCAAGTTGTCTTTTCTCTGGACAGTGGACACTGGACAGAAAGATCAGTTTCATTAAATCCGGTAGATCGAATTGACTTTGGTCTTATAAATAATCCAGATTTTCGACAAACCCAGCAAAGATCATTTACTTTTATTGTAAGTCCTAAGTATCGATTTTTAACCTTGATAGGTTAGTTTCTTCAATATAAGCAATCTCTACGGTTCTAAGCTAACTAAATTTTCTGCATTTTTAGCCCAATCCCGTTTCTATATGCCCAATTCTTTCCGAAATACAACCATAATAAATGTATAACAAATACAAATTTATAACGAAAATATAAATAAGAAATTAAAGAAACAGCGGTTTCTGGATTTTCTCTTCCACCGAAATTTCATTGGAATGACCACAACAGAGATTTTTTTGTGCAGTATAAACAGACAGGTAGATTTGCTGGTAGCAACAGAAGTTCCAGAGAACCCCGACCTAGACACACTCGTAACTCTCATAAAAAATGCAGCTTGTCAAAAAATACAAAGAGCTTTGTAAGCTTGAAAAACGAAATTTCGACCTCAGAAATATTGAAACAATAATAAAGGCTAAAAACGCAACTGATTTTAGAAACCAGTGAAGCTTTTGAGTGGAAAGACTACCTCAATGTCTGCAGCTCTGCACATAGACCTTCTTTAAACACATTTTTGGAGTTTTCTTAAAACAACTGAAATATCGCCTCCAATTCAATATACAACCCCTTTAATAACCGATGAAATTCTTGATGCTTGATTCTTGAGGACAGAATACCTTTTGAATTTTATAATCATCTTACCCCCAAATTTCTACAACTCCTTACTGTCAAATTCAACAAAATTTTTGAGACGGCCAACGTTCCCGTGAGTTTTCGATCAGCAATCATCTTTCCCTTGCATAAAAAAGGCAACCCTGAAGATCCAACAAACTACAGAGGCATTTCATTTTCAAACACTGCGACAAAGCTTTTTACTTCAGTATTGTATACTAGATTATCCAATTGGATTGAAAGCAAGGACATTTTGACTGAGTTTCAAGCAGGGTTCAGAAAAAATCACTCAACAATCGATCGAATATTTTCTTTAATAAATATAGCCGAAATCTACAAGAAGAATGGCAAAAAGCTGTATGTCTTTTTCGTCGACTTTTGGGCAGCATTCCACTCTATTCCTAGGGAAGCTCTCTTCTACAAGCTCTACAATTATGGAATCTCTTCAAAAATAATAGCAGTCTTCAGAGCAAGGTATGCAAAAAACGTGGCTAGAGTGTGGGATGGAAAACAACTTTCCGATGAGTTTCAGACCTCGATTGGAGTTAAGCAAGGATGCGTTTTAAGGGCGCTACTGTTCAGTCTATACGTAAACGATATAACAAACTCAGTGAGAGGCGGTATAATGCTTAGTGAAAAATCCATTCCAGGTCTCATGTATGCTGACGATATAGTCTTCCTGGCCGAATCTATAGACGGAATGCAGCTGATGATGAATAGACTTCAGTGCTATTGCAAAGTCTGGAACCTATCAGTTAATTTATCAAAGTCCAAAATAATGATATTTAGAAGCTGTGGAGGCAGGTACTCTAGAATGGAAAAATGAAGAAGTCGTAGAAATAGTTAAGCAGTACAAGGAATCTCGATATACACTTCCGACCAAAGTAGCGAAAGCTAAGCGTTTAATGTGTAACGTGTGGAGAAGCTGTTATTTGAGAAATGAAGTTTCACATATTGCTAAATACAAAGTTTTTCGAGCAACCGCAACTGCAATTCTTTTTTACCGCAAGGGTGGTGATACAAGTCGTTCGGTGCAGTGGAAAAGTTCCTCCGTTTTTTCATCAAAAGCACCTTAAGGCTGCTGAGTACGACACCCAACTATATGCTGCACCTAGAAACAGGCCCCCTTTTCTTAAATACTCTCAAATTACACTTTAATTATGTGGCAAGGATTATGGAGATGGGAGAATACCGAATTCAGAGACTTGTGCTAAGTCACATTATTAATTCCAGAGGAGCATGCGTAGGTGAGTGGTATAAAATGGCGAACGATTGATCAACAACTTTTTCAATATCAACTGAAGACAACCGTTCTTCGCTTGGTTCGAAATTTGATGATTTGTTGATGAAAATCGGAAACAGAATGTACGATCTGTAAACAGAGGAATCGGAATCATCATTATATAAAGCTTACTACAGTAAAGTTAACCACTTTTTGGAAAAAAGACCTACTTCTTGGCCGATCACTACATACGCAAAATCAGAGGTGAACTCCTCAGCTTAAACTTTATTCCTCACCGTCCAGATCTTCCTCTATGGTGTGATCTATGTAATCGACGAGAACGTGAAGAAATGTTCCACTTTTTGGGAGTTTGTCCAATTCTGAAAGAATTCCGCAATAGATAAAATTGATGAATGGAGAACGAGGGTGGGAAGTCTTACAGCCCTATTATGGTTATCAAATATCAACACGATATTTGATAATAGTTGATAATTATCAACAAAATTAATGAATCGGTATTATGGTGATCAATTATCAATATTTTTGATAAATAGTGAATTTAAAGATCTTTTGTGAATAGCTTTATTGATAAACTCGGTATTACGGCTATCAAATATATTGATACCCATCAAATATTCTATCAGCTACAAAATCTTCGTTGACAAATGTATCAAATATTTGTAAATGGTCTTAATAACGATGTAATGCACGATATATTTAGTATAGAAAAGAGCTCTTCTAAAATATATTCTAAATGATGTTTGTTAATAATAGTGAACAATCTAAGCAATTCTACAAATCGAAAAATAAAAATGCAAATTTTAAGATCATAATGACAAGCCTTAGAAAAAAATTCAAACTCGAGAATCCTTCATTATCGTTTCTGGTCATCATCGTGCGGGGAGCAAAATTTTTGGTTTTTAGTTAGGTAATCTAAAATTGAGGTCGCAAGTAAAAGTTAAAAGGTCCCATTTTTTATTTTATTAGGAAGCGGTGATCTATAGTTTTTCGTCTACCTAAATATTTTGTTCAAGTTTATTAAAATATTCGATTTTTTTTGTATTTCAAACCAAAATCTTGGTACTGGATTTAATTTTTCGATTTTAATACGAAATAATCATTATTAATCTTCCTGCAATCAATACAATGACAGGCCTATCACGAATTCCATAGTAATCGTACATTTTTACAATTTCGTAAAAACCGTATCACGAAATTGTTCGTAACGCAAAATTGTACGAGATTATCCACTACGAACGTATTTATAAATAAATTGGGTGGCGCAACAGTCCGTTGAAAACTAGGGCCTAGTGACTCTCAACCATTCCTGTGTGCGAGTACTGTTGTCAGGGATGGAGGGGACCTACAGTTTTAAGCCGAATCCGAACGGATTATTTGAGAAAGCACTTTTCTTGACAAGAATTACGCTTTGCCAATTCCTCGCAAGAGGTAGTACCCATGAAAAAAACTTTAGAAGGCATAGGCTGGGATCGAACCCAAGACCTCTGGCATGACAATCCAACGCACTAACCATCATGCCACGGGTACTATGAACGTATTTGGTAATTGTTTTTTTCAGGAATTCGCGATAGGGCTGACTCAAACCAAAGTTTTATAACAAGATAACGAACCAACCACAGCAACCAAAACTAAAACAAATGAGTAGTTTAACTATTATTTTAATTTTTTTTTTAATTTAAAAAATGCTAAGGTAAAACAAGATCTGTTATCTGCAGTTATGAGTATCATATCATATTATATTATCATTTTTTATTATACAATGTTTAAATTCTTTTTTTTTTTCATTTATTGGAAGGCTTTAAAAACACAAAATAGGTATTTTCTGTTTTATTTTATTTTCATTTGTTAGTTTTTAATTTTCTTTTTATGAATCAGCCGTATTTTTATATTTTATACAGAATGCAGTTTATAAATGTTTCTCTTTTGTTGGGTTGTTGGTTTTCTATAAATATAATATGTCTTTTTTTTTTGTTAAATTTTTGTTTTGTTGCTTCTCTTAAATGTATTCTGACAGAAAATAAAAAAAATATGAACAAAATATTTATTTGTATATTAAAAAAAAAAATGCATTCCTGATTCAAATTACTGTAATCTACTTGAAACGTTATTTTTTGTTTTGTTTTTTCCTCTCAATTATTTTTTGTGTTTTGAATTAACTTAGTTCGTATAATTTATTATATAATTAAGACATACTTGAATAAGTGTTAAATATATGGAAATATATACATTTTGTTGCTTTAAATATAAATCTACTTAATTTAGAATATATAAATATATATTATTTATAGATATATATATATATTTATTCATACATATATTTTGTTGTATATATGTATAATTAAATATATATTTATAAATATATTTATATACATATAAAATATATTTTCAATACAAATGCTAAATTATGGTGTCTAACTGTCTGGCTTGATGCAAAATTTTCTTTTGATGTCCTACTAAGGTGATGCCCATATCAGATAACTGTTGAGCAGTAAGTCTTGAAATCTGAAATATGATTAAAATTTTAAAAAAATATGAATAAGTATGTGTTAATGTAAAAGTTTTATAATAGTTTGTTAATTATGTTACCTGTTGCGCTGTCACTAAATTAGCTTCTTTAAAATGCTGAGAGTAGCGTGACATTTTAATACTCTCCAGCCATAGATCTGTACTTATAAATATATTATGACCACGTTGTGTATCGATGATATGTGTTCCATCATTATCAGGTGAGTTTCTTGTTGTGAGAAGGGCCTGTGGCTGGCGCGCTAAATTATCTAAAGTTGATACTATACTCGCAAACGTTGGTCTATGCGTGCGTTGCTTTTGCCAACAGTCTAACATTAGCTGATAGAGTGCCTCCGGACAGTCCATCGGTGCTGGAAGCCTGTATCCCTTTTCTATGCTCTTGATAACATCCTGCAGAAAATTAAAAATTAACACTTTCGGAAAAATCGTATACAAATCTGCTTTACTTACTTGATTCGACCAATTCCAGTAAGGACGTTCACCATACGACATGACTTCCCACAAAACTACTCCATATGACCATACATCAGAAGCTGACGTGAATTTTCTAAAAGCTATTGCTTCAGGTGCCGTCCAGCGGACCGGAATTTTACCTCCCTATGGAGAAAAACAAATTTAATTTAATAACTTATTAAACAAATAAAACAGATTTGTAGATATTTACTCTTGTTGTATATGCATCGCTAGCATTTTCAATTTCACGTGACAAACCAAAGTCAGCGATTTTGCACACCAATTGTGCATTGACGAGCACATTTCGTGCCGCTAAATCACGATGCACATAATTCATATCACTCAGGTAAGACATGCCGCTAGCAATGCCACGTAGCATTCCAATAAGTTGTAAGGTTTGAAATTTTCCATCATTAGCACGAAGAAATGTATCCAAGCTGCCGTTTTCCATATATTCGGTTATTATCATTACAGGATTTGATCGCGTAACAACACCTTGAAGATATATTACGTTCGGATGATCGAACTGCCCCATTATAGAAGCTTCGGTTAGGAAGTCACAGCGAGCTTTTTCTGATGAACCTGTTTGAGAAACAGCTTTTAATGTTTCTATTATCAAAAATAACCGTTAAATACTAATCAATAAAATTATTTCATTATGAAGTGGAGATTAAAATTAAATTAAACTTAGACTAACACACTATTTAAACATTTAAGAGATTTAATGACGCCTGCCAAGGAATTGATAAAATAAAATAACTGTCACATTTAAATGTTGAATATATAGGGCCACTTGTGTGGACGTCTATTTTTACATTTGATTTAAAATTTAAAAAGTGTATTTTTGATCGCCCGGAAGTCGAACAATAGAATGTTTTTAAAATAATTTACTTTTAAATACAAAAACTGAAGTATCATGTCATCATCATTTTCGTGAGTTCTTAATATATTTGATTCAATAGAGTTAAACTTAAGTGAAGCTTTAAAATTGGGCAATAATTCTTTTTGCATAAAAATTATTGACCAATTTTGAGATTTATACGATGCGTGAAAATAAAGTTCCCTTGAAGGAGAATTTTTGGTAAAGTTAATGTAATTTAATATTTTCATTACAAAACCTGCGGTGACTCAAAAAGCCGCAGGAAAATTTTATTTAACTATACCGTTGTCTTATTCGACATACTAGTTTACTTTTATTTGTTAGAAAACTTGTACAAATATCAATCAATATTAATGAATTACTTTATTTAATTCTAGGGAAGAAGACTATATATAGGAGTGTATATGAAACAAATTTAATTTTGTATAGCTAATGTGCTTTTTGATTGTTTTTGTGAAGTTTTCTTCAAAACATCCTCTAAAATAGAGTTTATGCTGATTCCCTAATGCATTTCTAATGAAGTACTGTAATTTCAATAATAAGGTGAAAAACAATATTATTGTTACAGTGAAACAAAATATAACGTCTTACATTTGACGCAAATAACAAAATCAATAAGACAAATCTAATGATGATGTATATGTTTTAAAATGAGTGATGTATTTAAGAAACATGTTTCCTTCCTCACCTGGTTTTAGAGTTTTTATTGCGACATCAATGTCTTGAACGAAGTTTGGTGGTATTTTGAGACGACCCCTGCATACATCTCCGAATTCTCCGCCGCCTTTTAAAAGAATAAACAAATATTATATAGGTTATTTTATTATTGAGATAAAAAAGAATTTCAAACTTTTGACAGGATCCATACCGATAATAGCCTCGATAGTTATGTAACTTGCATCGATTTCTCGAGCGAATTCACGTATTGCTTGGTTTGGATCTTCATAAGTATGTGGATCCACATAACTTCGACTTGTTCCAAATAGAGGTGTAGTCACTAAAATAAACAATATTTTTAATTTCCTCGTGAAAATTATATATAATTATTTTAAACTGTACAAAATTATTTAAAGCCAAGTAACAACATAGCATTTATTAAGCTTATATATATATATGTATATTACCAAGAACACCAAACCAAAATTAGTTAAAAAAAAGATAAATTTATTTTACTTTTTAGTAATATTGTAACACAAAATTAAGAAAGAAATGTTATATAAAACCAATTTTCAAGTAAGCAGATGCTAAGAGTTGCTAAAGATGAAATAGGTTTTTTGTATTCATTTTGTTTAAGGAATACAATTTAAAAAAAAAAATAATAATTAAATTTACCGTTGGATTGGATAGTCTTAACAATTGGTGTAGTATCCATGGCATGAACTAAAAATTTAAAATAAAATCGTAATAAATACATACAAACAATATTAAAACAATAAAAAATGAACAACTGAGATTAATATATTATATATTATTTTATTAACAAAAAAAAAAAAACGAAAACAGGTATGGACAAGGAATATTGGGAAGTATTTATTGGTATAAGAAATGAATACAAATTACAGGATTCCACTTTCCACTTTTTTTTACAAGAATTCGTTGAAATGGTGTAACTTTTAAAATCTTCTTCATAATACAAATATTTAATGTTTTGCAATTAAAGCACTCTATGGGCAGCTCAATGCAGACAAATTAAAAAACGTTTGATATTTCGTGAAGTTGATCTGTTTCCGTAAATTTCGGAATCTTCTGTCTTGATTTATATTAAATAATAATTATCAATCAAAATACAAAATTCTTCCACTGCTAGAGAACCCACACGCCTTAAATAATTTTGGACCAAAATAAAACTATATTAAAAAATTTAGCACGCTAAAACGATAAGTTTATGCCGATAATTGTTTGAGTCAATTTCTGTAAAAAAAAACTTGAAATATTACAACACAAAATCTTCAGTAATAAAAGAAATGTTTCTGCTATAAATTATCCTTTAAAGACGTCATATTGTTTTGTCCGCTTTTTGGCAAACATTTATTTTCGAATATATCGTTACTTTTTTTAATACATAAATTATAATTATCTTCGTAACAATTCAAGGAATAGCAAAATGAAAATTATTTATAGATAAGGCTTTAAATATTTAAGTTAACACATTAGTGATCCTATTCTCCGGTTTTATACGATTCGGAGGACTAATACTTTAAGTTATTATATCCAACATCTGATTGATTTTTTTCGCCGACATTTTTTAATCCACACCGGTGAAATGCGCTGAAGTGCGATCAAGTGTATTTTTGTAAAATATTTGACAATTCAATGCAAATGTTTTTTCTCCAGCTCAAATTCTTCGCGGGACAGATTGGATTCTTGGATTCGTATTTCCAGGGCTATCGCCAACGAAAAAACAAGCATTCTTTCCGATGATAGATACGAATACGATACCTTAAATACAGCTTGAATCTCCAACGAAGTATGCATGTTGGACAATTTTCCGCTCCGTACGAATCAAATATGCTATCAACAAGAAGCGCAAATATACCGTCCTTGTTTCAACCTGACCAAACAAATTCACTCAATTTTGGTGAAGCAAAAAATAAGTCACGATGATAAAAATACTTAAAAATAAGTACCACGTGCAAACGTTGAATGTTTGAATAAATTGGACTATAAATAAATACAGTTATGATTCATTCATGGAATGTTGTACAAAATTTAAATCGCTCCAGGGTTTTTTTTTTATTCAGTTAAAAACCTAGTGCAAAAGACCGAATACCTTATAGAAACACTCCTCCACGCACAGAAACAAGTTCAAATATTGTTATATTTCGCAAAATTTGTTGTTGGGAGAGGACGCCTATATTGCCGTATACCACAAATATATTGTCATCGTTTAAACTCATCCAATAAAAAAAACAACATTCTAACTCAAAAGGTGACAGGGACTATTAAAGTGATTTTGAACTTGCATTCAATACCCTACACCTATGGTGGGCGCCAAGAAGACGAATAAAGGAGTGGCTTTCAAACTAAAAATAGGTGTTTGCATTTGTGAGCTCAGAAAAATAATTCCGGAGAAATTCCAGAATTTTTGTTGAGTGAGACAATTAAAAAAAGGAAGAACTCATAACTAGAAAATTAATGATTTTGGCAGATCTTTTACACACTCTCCTTTTTTATAAAATCTAAAGTACTATCATCGTGGGTTTGTATGGGGCGGCATCTAGTCTCTACGGCGACATTAGCTATTGCAGTTTTTTTTCACTTAACCTTTGTTTATAAAACTTCCAACGCCACCTTTAGGCTACGATGAACCTAAAAAACAAACTCCATGATAATATTATAGAACTTATATAAAAAGGTGTCATCACAATATCTAACAAGAAGATACAATTGCATTGTAGAGGAGAAAATGTTTTGGAATGTAATTGTAAGGTTACGAGCCTTAACAACCTTGATAAAAAAGATTCCCATTTACCCACCTTCATCGCATATTCCATTTGTCTTTATATCCATTTTTTGATGTGGCAACATAATCTTAATTTAAATAATGTACATTTGCTAGTTGCTATAAACGCTCATGAATAAAATTTTTAGATATCTCCTATTTAAAATCGGTCTTAAGGCTTTTTCAAAATAACATGCACTGTTGATATTTTTTTTCTTTCTTATCGATTTACGTGGATTTCAAATAAATTCACACATGTTCTGGCGTTGTTACTGACGTTTATTAAAATAGTTGTAAGTTATAGTTGTAGACTAGTTTTATGAATTTTTCTCTAGCTTTAAAAAAAATCCGTAGGACTGTCATGCCAGATGTCTTGGGTTAAATTCATTCCTGTGCGACATAGTTTTTTTGCACGGTTATTGCCTCTTTCGAGAATTTAACAAATCCTTTAAGAGTAAATCTTGTCATGAAAAGTGCTTTCTCAAATTAGCCGTTAGGATTCGCCATAAAAACTGTAGGTCCCCTTCCTTTTTTGACATTGCTCTCACACAGGCATTGTTGAAAGTCGCTAGCTCGCAACGAGCTGTTGCGCCACCCAATCTATTTATTAAATATTTTTCTGCATAATTTCATTTAGTGTTTTTAGGTTTCTAGAGGAACTGGTAAAGGCATAATTACTATTTCATTACATACCAAAAACTTATTATCTACAAATTATGATTAGAATTTTATAGATAATAATATTTTTGTATGTTCTGCACGAAAAATCGAAGTTGGAATGCAATATCTTAATATATAAAAATCAACCAAGTCAACCGATTTATTTTTATAAAAATCCAGTGTCATATGTATGTTCCCAGTGAACTCTTCACCAAGTCAACCTAGATTGCTATAGAAATCTTTAGAAATTTCTATTAAAACCAACCGAAGGTGTAAAAAAATTTGCCATAAAATGTTTTTCATCATTACACTGCGAAGAGAATTAATGATAGGACAAAAAAATGTTTTCCAATTTAGTGATTCATGGTCGTTTTAATTAGCATACTTATAACTTAAATATCTGTACCTATTTATGTCTACCCGTGCGAAGCCGGGACGGGCCGCTAGTTTTAAATAAATAACATTTGCAAAAACTAACTATTTGCATTCGTCAAGTATGCATTTGCACATGACGTTTCTTTTGTCCTTACTGTGCCCATCTTTCCTATCTATTGGTACAAACTATCTACGCTTAACAAAAATCAATTAATACTATTTTACTTATTATATCCAAACATGCAAATACAAAAATACGTACAAATATTTTGTTCAAAATAATTTAAGAATAATAAACACAAACATTATTTATAATGAAAAAAATGTATAAGCTACAATGGTAAGGTAGTGGTTAGCTAATAAAATTGAAATTCATATTGATACCCCACCGTAAGTGTGTTATGTGTCATATTTTTTTTTGTTTTATTATTTTAAATATCCGAAAGCAAACAAGTTTTAAAGCCCAAACAAATTAATCATAAAAAGCGAAACAAACATGTTTCAATAACAAAGAATTTTGATTTAAAAAAATTTTGTTTATATTTGTAAAGATAATAACACTTACTATAGGTTACGATGAGTCCTGCGTTTTAATAAATATATATATATGTGCATACAAGTGTAGAAATACATATATATTTATCATTATTTGTTGTTTTATATAAATGTAAATGCATTGTATTTATTTCAATTTTTTCGGGATATGGGAGAAGAGAAAAAAAGTTGATATTGAAATATATTTTATAATGTTTTTTTTTGTCAATAAAAATAAAACCTTAAAAGGTTTGTTTACGTTTTGTTTACAAGAACATTTAGCATTCAAAAATTAAACCAAAGGATTTTCAAACTTCCAAAAAATATTACGACCCGCTGAGATTTTGTGGAAACGATTGTTTGCATTGTGCTTTATTTATTTGCGGACTTGTTTATTTTTTTACTGCTATGATTTCTTTTATATGAACTTCAATTTTGTTCAATAGACTCGAATTATAATTATCTTTACAAAGTAAATCGATTTAATATAAGAAATATAATGTGCATTAAGGCTTCAGCAGCCAAAATAGAAGTGTCCATAAACTATTGATATTTTAAATTACGATACTATAGTTGACTTTAATGTTAAACGCGTTAACGATCGCATTTTTTATAAAAATTGTCAAAGCATGAAGACTTTATCTGCCAAAGTTTGCAACTACTTCTTGCAGAATTAAAAATTTTTCTTTGTTGGCAAACGATTTCGAAATTGAGACAAGACTTTTCACTGCCATTGCCTATATAATAATTACCTTTTTATTTAGCCTTACCAGCCTTTTGGTAGGAATATGTACCATATAAGTATTTTTGGTACAAGTGATAACAAATACTTTTGAGTAATACAAAAGTAATACTCTATATATTAAATTTATTTGTGGAAGTTAATATTTTGTTATAATAGCCTTTTCCTCCAACAGTTTGAGTAATTTTACATTGTTTACTGATGTTTAATCCACACAAATTCACCTTTGGTGCAATACTTTTTGGCTTTGTATTTTAAAAAAAATTAAATATTTATTTGGGTAAATGTAAATTTTCAAACGTAACACAAACATTATTCGTTGTCAGTGTGATTAGAATAGGTACATGGGTTTTTTTTTATCAGAACAAAACTACAAGATAGCAATAAGTTAAGTGTGGGATAAATCTTACCTTCATTGCTGGCGTAATCTAATGGTAATGGCAAATGATTATTGGTCTTTTTGTCCAATTCATCTTGGTTTTTGGATCGCAAGAATAAAACTGTCGCTACAATTACTAATACAAGAATAAATACCACAGCCACAGTTGCACCAGCAACTATTCGCATTTGCATTGAATCGTAATAAACTGATGAAAATGTCAAATTTAATTAATTGAAAGAATAATAATATATTTTAATTTATTAATCATACCTGGACTAACACTTTGATGAGTCTGTGCATATACTATATTGCTATAGGTTCCATATCCATTTGGAGTCTTACAGCGCACTTGAAAACCATATTCAACATTTTCTTGCAGTCCTTCAATATGAGCTTTGGTTTCTTTTGTATTGAGAGCTGTCTTATTTATAGCATCGAGTTCTGATTTTGGGAACCACCTGACCTCATAGAATTCAATTGGTGAATCACTATGGATTGGTTTGTCCCATACCAGATCGGCTTCCTTGCTAGTTATCGATACAATACGAACATTAAAAACCGTACTCAATATGGCAGACTCAGTTGTGAAGACAATTTCTGTATACTCTGTTTTGATATTTGTTGAACTATCGTCAGACGACGACGTAGATTTATCCGACACTGAATCACTGGCATTGGAAGTTCCATTATCACCATCTGAAGTATCGTTGTCTGGATTAACAGCGTAGGATATACCATTCATGGAATGAATTTGAATTGTATAGGGTGTAACTGGTTCTAGATTTGTGAGTGTTAATTTAGTTTCGTTGAATGTTTCGGTAGATGGATTAAGGACAACATTAGATGAACAGGAGGCGCATTTAACTTTAAAAACTATATCACTTCGGAATTTTGTGTCGAGTTGTTCATCGGGGGCCCGTTGTGGGGTGTTCCACGATAAGATTGCACTTGTTTGATCAACAAATAAGAGTGTTAGATTCGTTGGTGGGCCTGGTGGCTTATAGCAAGGCATATGTTTTCCGTCTCGGGGGTGACGATAATAGCCCGTTTGGCATGGGCAAAACGCCACCCCTATTTTCGAAGATTTCGAATTAAGAGGGCATGGTGTGCATTTGCTTACCTCTAATGAACGGAATGTTCCAGCTGAGCATTCTATAAAACAAAAAGAATAAAACCTATGTGTAGAGCATAAATATAGTAATAAGTATTTATCAGAATATTCATGAGCCTAGCTATCATTACAAACGACATTTATTTGTTACTTTACACTACAAAAGTGGCATATCCGATCGCCCTTGCAATTAAATGCGACACATACAGAAATAGTGTGCAGATAAATAATTTCAAGGTATAGGTTAAATTAAGTTTACGATTATGTTACTTACCATTGCAAGTCTTATTGGCGTAATCTGGCTCAAAACCAACTTTACATCGGCAGCCACCAGTAAGAATGGTCCACTTGCCATCCCCTTTACACAGGTACGTTGGTGGTTCATATGGTTCTGCATTATTTACACAAGTACCATTTTGTTTTTCGATAATTGTAATTTCTCGACCAGTTGGAGTTTCATTAAAATGAGCGAAATTCTCTGTGACACTTGGACATGTTATGTAATAGACTTTAACAGCCAATACACTTATGCAAGCGCCCTGATCACGAAACGCAAAATAAACACCCTTTTTCGTCACTGCTATACTCTTTACCTCTGTATTGATGTCAACATCTGAATTTTGATTGAATCGCCCTTCACCAGCCGCAATACGAGCTATTAATTGAATTGAGGATAAAAGATATTATATCTTCCGACTTTTATCAAAGAAAAATTATAATTCAATGTATGTCATACCAATTAGCTTGTAACTTTCAGGCTGCCATGGTGGAGGCTCCCTTGTAGCAGCGTCGAATTCGTAAAAAAGCAAACTAAATGTTTCCTTGCAGGACAATGCATTTCCTTAAAAAAAAAAACATACATTTTATTAGTTAATTTCCTTTAGAGGCACGTAATCTTATTAAATACCTGGAAACAATGAACAGTCTCTTATTGTAAATTGAATTTCTATATATAAGCGGTTGGCTGGACCACGATCAATAAACGGTGACCATAACCAATTGTTAACATTATGATAGGCAACATCACAGACAACATAGCTCCTCCAGTTGATACCTTTGACGAAATCTGTAAACGACTCTTCTACCCACTAAAAATGGATGGGATTTTTGAAACAAAAAAAATATATTTCCTCTAAATTATAACTTACGCCTGGTGTTTGTGCTTGAGGACCATACGGATATCTGGTCCATTCTAATGTTGCCTCTCTCGTTGTGTCTAATAGGATCACTGTAATAGAAGCAATTATCCAAATATAGTGTTGGTAATAAAATGTCTATTAAGAAAAATGGTAACGACAGATTGAATTGGGCGCATTTACTTATAGATTATTTTTTGTTTAATAATATTCGTTCTTTTATTTCCAGTATTTTTCGTTTCGCATCAGCTTCACCTGCGTATTTAGAATAAGGGAAATATTTATATTATGGGTGTATTTAAAAAAAAAAGGCTGGACTGCAACCCACACTGATAGCTTTCTATTCCGTCTTTCGATTTGTTTTGCTTAAAACTTTAGCAAAATATTCACAACAATATTTTGTGTGAAATAAATAATTTGAAGTCAATATCTTTTTCTGTTCGCCTAATACTAGAGTCGAAAACCATTTCTTATCAGTTTTTGTTGTTATTGTAGGTTTTCGTGGTTTGTTAAAAAAGTTGTTAGTTAATTTTTTTTAAACAAATTAACTGAAAATTACCAACAATATATTATGTTATGTGAATAGTTTGATTTCAAAAAAATTAAAATTTACTAAATGTCGCAAACAATATTTTTTATATTTTGAAATTAGTAGACCATTTTTTGTTCGTAAAATATTCGAGGTAACAATTATTTTTGTTCGGTTTGTTTGCTTTATAAAAAAAACACTTATTGATTTTTTTTCAAAATTATTTTAGTTTATTATATAACATAAAATTTATTTCAAATCGTTTACGTAATTGGTTTTGGGTTGACCATAATGTCCTTTTCTGCATTTGCTGTTTTTATTTGAAGTCGATATCTCTACTGGTTCTTGAGATATGTACGAATAAAAAAGCACCCGAACGTACGGACGTACAAACGTACGAACGTACGTACACGCGCACACACTCTCTAAAAATCTTTAATTTTGTCGTCGAGAAATGTCAACATTTTTAAATCGACAAACCGAACCGATTACAATAACTTCCTAATTAACTTTTAGACGTCTGGTGTGAAAGAATAATTAAAAATCATATAATGCCATATTATAAAGCTAAGGGTTTGCCATCATGCTTTGTTTTGTTTTTGGCCCCAATAAATTCCAACCAAAAGGCCAAATTTTTCAACCACTTTTTCCAGCAATTGGGGCCATATGTCAGCAATTACACTCCGAATATTATCTTTCAAGGCATCAATTGTTTCGGGCTTCATAAAAAACCTCACATCTTGGAGTCCTCGCTACAGGCCAACGACGCACGTGATATAATACGCTTACCAAAAGCTTCCTTCAATAAATTGATTGCTTCGTTTCTTCACGCGAACGGAATCATTATTTTTTCAATTTGTAAACGTTGTTCAGAAGTTAGTCTATTCATTATGAAATGGCAAACCAAACTGAGTATAAATCAATTGGCACCTGCGAAAAAAGTACTTTCAGATTGAAAACAACACGTCTTAAAACAAAAAAATACATATGAATTTTTGATACTTAAAAAGCAGCAACACAAGAGACATTTGTTTGTTTAAAAATTTAGCAATACAAACAAAATATTTGGCAAGTACGAGTTTTTAGTTTTTTTTTCAGTTTTTAAAATATACCCCTTTTAAAATGCTAAAAACAACCAAAAACGGGTTTTTTAAGCCTAAGTTAAAACCCAAAATATCTCTTAACAATAAATTGTATGATGATTTTAAAAGTACAAATCTTTCTATTTAACATACAAGCATTTTAGTATCTTACTCAGTTTCTGGAAATTCTCATTAGTTATGAGTCTTTATTTGAATCTATATGAAGTTTCTAGACTAAACTTGAATTTGATACTTTAATAGTTTTGGAAAATAAGTTTAGGACTTAATTTTTAATGCTGATTTCAATCCAAACTCTTATTTTAACTATTTGCTCAAGTTTAAAAATACCCGTTTGCAACAGTATTTTTATAATTTTCAATATATTTCAAAAATTTGATATAATAAAACTGTTAAGACAACCGTCTTAAACAAACTTTAGGGCAACTGTTTAAAACCATTATACCAAAAATATTTTACCGTTTTTTTTTTCAGAATTTTTGAAGACAGGTGAAATCTAACAACTTCTAAAGTCTTTTAGAATATTATGTGAAATGATATAAATATTTCAACTGAATATTCAAGAAAACGATTAAAGATTTTGAAAATCATCACGGATTTTATTGAAAAAAGCTACTTCATAAATTTAAATAGCCTTAAAGTCTCCTATACATACGTGTTTTTTCGAATTTTAAAAATCTGACGTGATAAAATTGAAAAAGTGCAATTTTAATGAAAGTAAGAAAACCTTGTCGACCAGTGTAATTTATGTAAGTCAAACTATAATAAATGTGTTTTAGTGCATTAAATTACAGACATGATCTCATGCCAATTCCAAATTGTAATATTTCAATAATTTGTTGCCAGTATCAATAAGTGAAAATAGAGATTATACTTATTCATGTCACATTTGTCTTTAAGTTCAACTTCGCTAATAACTGCTTAAGTAAGAAGAATGAGATTTTCCATATATAAAGAACCTTAGACCGTGTTCATATTTATTTTAAGACTAAAACTTTGCATTCTTTGAAAAAAAAAAATAAGATGGGATGATCGACCTCCTCAGTGCAGACTTCAAGGCATGTATTGTATGTGCCTATGAAAAATAAATAACACTACAATAAAACGAAATCAGAGAAAAAGTTGTGCAATAAAAAAAAAAACATCATTTGGCTTTCTAGGTGGTTTTAAATTGAACAGGAGGCTACCCCATATGCTAAGCACTAATGGGGCGTTGAGGGTTAAGGCCCCGATTCCAAAAGTACTACTGTAGGCCTAGTAAGGGTAGGATGATTGAATAATTCCTAGATGGAATCTACGTTCTCAGTTTAAGAAAGACTTGGCGGCGTCGTAATTAGTAACTGTTCATAATTACAAAATTCGGGTGAGTTCCTTTGATTCGATATTTTTTTTACGAATAATAAATTACTTTAAATACACACCTACCTAATTTGATTTAGACTCTGAAAAAATAATGCACTCGCTCAAAATTGTGATTTTCGATGAAAAATAGTCACACAAAAGATTAAGTGAAAGCAAAACAACAACAAAAAAAAAAACACTTTTTCGTGCCTTCATTTTCCATCCCTTCCGACATAAAAAAAAGAGAATTAAGAAGACAAAAAGGATACACTTTAGCATGTAGGTAGGTATATTACTGGTTGTGAGTGATAGCAGCAATGCAATGAGTATTCATTACAAGTTGATTGGGACTGGGGAATGAAACTGGAACTATGTAAGATTGGGCCGTCTTTTTTTTTCAAATAAAATCTCCTTTTACAAGGGAGAAGAACCGAATAACGAAATGACATCCAAAAAGAATACAAAATATAACACAAACCACTCTCATGTTCCTCCTCATGTGAAAAATAAAAACAGACAAAAAGATCTTCTTCGTAAATAATGTTGAGGGATACGGCAGCAAACAAATGTGTACTGTTGAGCTGATTGGTCTTTCGTTCTGAATGAGTTTATGTCATAGCGCAATAGAAAGGGGTCCTTTTTAGGTTTATTTTTTGGTGGAAGAAAGTACAAAAAGAAACGACCAAAAAATTAAGACTTGAACATTGAATGAACCTACAAGAGTGTAGTGCTAGAGTAAAAATTTAAGTAAATAAGTAAAAACTAGGGACATATATTTATTCTTGCTTTTTTTATTGTTTTTTTTTTTGTATCATTATTAATATTATTACTATTAAATTATTATTATTATTATTCTTGTTGGTACCATTATATGAAAGTTGTGAAAGCCCATTAGAGTGAGTTTTCATTCACTGATGGGAGTAATTGTGCATTAAAATCCCCCCTGTGTTAACTTCTTATATGCTGATACATGCGCTCTGAAACAAAATAAGTTTCTACACTCAGAAAAATATTTTCAAAATTGTCACTGTCCCACGTTTACTTCAATTTAAAATAAATAAATAAACCAAAATTAAGTCTGGTATTTTAGAGCTCTGGGTGTTTACGTTTGATTCCATAACCGCTGAAATTTTCAAAGCATTCGCCTTCAGCAAAAGGTTTGATTCGCCAGTCATAAAATTACCCTGTTATCTTTATTGTATAAGACAGTTATGAAATCATTGTTTAAAAGTTAAAAGTAAGTTTGAACTCAATCAAATTTAATGTATGCTGTTTTTAATGTTTAATGTCCTAACGATGGAAGCTTCGCAGAATCCGCCGATATATTTTTTGCCCAGCACTTTTACTTAACACTGCTTTTGTTCTCCGCGTATTGTTGTACTATTTCTTAACGTTGTTTTTTTACTGTTTATTTTAATACGAAAAATGAAAAATGCAACATACTATTTCAATTTGACTGTCTTTTTTTAATTCAGAAAACTGGGATCTGTGGGACTACAGGAAGAAAATGGTATTACAGAAAATAAAGGTAGGCAGTTAAATTGAACAAAACTTGAATATTTTCGCAAAATATGAATTACAAAATTCTTGCATAATAATGAATATTTATTTATTGATTTTTAAAGCTGTTGATTTTACATAGTGAAGCAGGGTTTCTGGCTTTTTCAAAATTCTGAAGCATGATTCTGTCGGTGTTTCCCTTAGTTTTAAATATTTATTATCTGTTTTAAGTCATTTTTTTTTTTAAGAAAAATGTTCCATACGATTTTTTCTTGACTTAACCCAACCTACACTCTTTAGCCTTTTGGTGCGTCTTATACCAATCACCCTATACATATATGGATTGCTTAAATTTCCTTATTTACGTAAGTTAAAAAGATGATTTTTGCGTGATCGATAAATGGCCTTAATTTATTTGATTTATTTATTTAAATTGATATCAAATTGTTCAGTATTTTGCACTTCACTTATTTTAACTTTTCTTTGCCCTAAGATTTAAGTTGAATCCTTGTTGAAACTGTGGGAACATTCGTTGCTGGCTTTTGGTCTAGTTCAACTATACATCTGTAGTGTATTCAATATTTTTAAGTATATTAATAAAACTGAAACATAAATTAATAGTCAAGGATGATTAAATAGGCATATCAATTTTGTTTAATGATCCAATCCGGTGAACCAGGGTGTAAATCTAAAGTCTGATTAAGCGAGGTCTAAATTTAATAAAAAATAGAAATTAATGATAATTAATTAATTAAAGTTAGCAAAACAAAAAGTCGTTTTACCACCAACCGGTATCATACAAAACTTTGTTGTATTTAACCGTTGTACACAATCTACCACAAGAAAATGTTGACGAGTTGGTGTCAATATTTTAGTTACGACTGAAGCCATGAATAATACTAATGATAAGACCGAACATAAATTGAAACATGTGCTGAAATAAACTCAAATAATGATTTGAAAGAAACTCAATAAAAATACAATGCTCGTAGTTTTGATTAACACATCGCCTCTGTGTCGACCACTGTTATTAATAGATTTCAGCTGATTAAAATATGTTACTAAAAATTTAAAACAAAATTTTAATTTTTAAACGTTATAGACTCCTTATTTCTACTCTCAGCTATTAACAATTTTTTCGATAACGAAAAAAAACCTAGATACTAATAATGTGAACCGAGGGCCATTGAAATTGTAAGTGTTACTTCTTTTTTCTATGTATCTTTGTTTCAAAGACCACTTAATGCTTGCTTAAGGTTTCATTTTATTTTTATTTTTTCGTCCAACAATAGTAGAAGAGAAGGGACATTATTATTCGCCGATTAAAAATGAAAACAGTTTGGAAAGCACTTTATCTGAAAAGATGTACCTATGCATACTTACGTGCACAAAAAATAAAATAAAACCCAAATCCTAGTTCAATGATCGTAGAGGTGAATGCTTTTTTTGAAGTGACATATTGTATAGTGGGGTTGTGTGAATTAAAACGCGCATATCCCAACAGGGCAACACAGTGGTGTGTAGTGAACATTTTATTTAAAAAGAAAAATATATAAAAAAATATTATTTTGCTCCACCCATACATGAAAAACATCATTAAGGAAAAATAGAAACTTTAGGGGAAACATTTAAAAAATACAAAATAAGAACAACACATCTTGGTGCGAATTCTTCTATTATCATGAGTTGGGTTTAAAAAACTTATTCAGAACCCTTGAAGTTTTGGTTTTTTAAACAAAAATAAAAAAAATTCTTAGATTTTTTTAAAATAACGTTTTTTTTGTTCAATGTCCTAAGCATTTACGTGATCTTATTAAAAACAAACTTTTAAATCATAAAACATTGAAAACCTAAACAGAATGATCCAAATGATATTTGTTTTCCAAAAAGTCAAAAAAAAAACTATGGAACAATGAAGAAAAAATAGCAACAAAACGGTCTTAAAAAACACATCAAATTTGATAATTATGTGAGAGAACTTTGGGTACAGAACTTTGCAATTTGATAATAAAAGATATTTTAATGCAAAATGGTCAAGACGTTGAGGACACCATTTTTTAACAAATGATGATAAGTCCTCAAAAATCTAAAAACAGTTGTATATTTTTTAACTTTAGATGAATGTATTACTTTAAATAAAACAAAATTTTCAAAAATACCGATCTCAACATATTGTGGTACTATATATGAAAAATTGCTTCAGTTTATTTGTATTCCACTATAAAGAAGTAGTTGCATATGTAATAATTTTCATCTTTCGTGTTAAATTAAAATTAGTACCCGTAGCGTGATGACTAGTGCGTAGGACTGTCATGCCAGAGGTCTTGGGTACGATCATAAACTTTCACGGGTACTACCTCTTGCGAGGAATTGACAAAGCGTAATTCTTGTCATTAGAAGTGCTTTCTCAGATAAGCCGTTCGGATTCGGCTTTAGACTGTAGGTCCCCTCCATCCCTGACAACATTACTCGCACACAGGAATGGTTGAGAGTTGTAAGTCACTAGGCCCTAGTTCTCAACGGTCTGTTACTTATACAGTCCGTAACATTTGGATAGCCTCACCTTTTGTTTTTTTGCAGCTAACTGTTTTTGATGCTTTTTTGATGAGAACATAACGAAATACATATTAGATCTAAAGATAACAGAGTTTTCTTGAGATTAAGAGATCTTTTAACCAATCTCTTAACGTTAACGGTTCTTTTTAGGTAATATTGTTTGCAGTCAATAAAATGTGCATTTTTTTTTGTAACATTAGAACAGCCTCATTTGACTTATTACACAGTTTAAGCGAAAATTTGCCAGAGTGAGTATCGGAAAGCCATCGGGAATTTATAAATTGTTTATTTCTTCTGTTTCTATTTAATTTTTTTCCCTTTAAATCGTTTAAATGGGCAGAAAAAATTCATTATTATCTGCAACGGAAATAGCCAAAATAGAGGCCTATAGTGAGCAAGGGGTTTCTAATCGAAGCCCAAAAGTGATTAACAATTATTTTAAAGATCCGTTATTTTATGGAAAAAAAATACAAAGGACGTACTTCTAAAGTACTTTCGAGCCGAGACAAGCGGAATATTATAAGATTAGCTTCCAATTCTACCTACTCTCTGAATAAGATAAGGCACGAAGTTGGATTAGAAGTTAGCCGAATGACCATAAGTAGAGTCATTAAAGGTGCTGGACACTTGAAGCGCCTAAAACTAAAGAAAAAAACACCACTGAACAATGTGCGTAAGTTACAGCGGCTCAATTTTGCAAGACTTCACATGGCATGGAATGCCGATGGCAGCAGCCATTCAAACGATTGGCGAAAAGTGATATTTTCAGACGAGACAAAATTCAACTTGGATGGGCCGGACGGATATAACTATTACTTCTATTATTTCTATTACTTTTAGATCGACATCATAGCCGAGAGGGAGGAGTAATGGTATGGGGTGCAATATCATATTATGGCACAATTGATTTATATTTTGTGAACTGTAAAATGACGGCGGCATACTACAAGACTATATTAGAAACAGCACTACCTCAGTTCCAGGATACTTTTGGACCGATTCCGATTATTTTCAGGACAACGCACCTATCCACACTGCTGGTGTAATTAAAACATGGTTGCAAGACCAAAATATTCAACAATTATCCTGGCCACCCTACTCTCCAGATTTAAAAATAATCGAAAATGTTTGGGGGTGGTTAACACGCAAAGTTTATGAAGGTGGTAAGCAATACGCAAATAAAGAGGAGCTTATTGAAGGCATTAAAGTGGCCTGGGCACAAATTTCTTTAGAACTCCTAAAATATTTGTATGATTCCCTAAAAGATCGCGTTTTTGACGTCATTCAAAATAAGGGTGGCTGTACAAAGTACTAAAATGATGTTATTAACTACATAAAATAAATAAAAACTGTTTTCTTAAATCATTACGTTTAATAAATAAATAATGAAAAAAAAAAATTTATATAAAAATTGTTATTATTTAAATAATTTTTATTAGTATAAAACTAACAAAAATTTTTTAATTTAATTTTTTTTCATTTTGACCAAAATAAACATGGTGAGGCTATTCTAATGTGTAAGAGGTTTCTCTTACATTTTTAAAAATAATACTTTTCACTATAAATGGCAACGCGATTACGATATAATGTTCTCTAAATAATATATATATATATATATATGTATATATAAATAAATGCTTTCCTAGTTTAAAAAGAAAGATCGAATGATTTAAAACAGTACTTATGTATATATTTAAGAGTTCAGTTATACTTTGCTTAATTTCTTATGTTAAAATTTGTTGAGAGCATTCTAATAAAGTAAGTCAAAGCACGAAGTTGTTGGCATTTTATTTCGCGATAAGTTTTCTATTCTTTTTTAAATTGCAAGTTAGTAAAAATCAAGTGTCTAAGAAATCTTACAACTAAAAATCAAGTATTTAAGAAATCTTACAACTAATCAGAAGTGGGATTTTCACGCCAAGTTTTTTTTTGCAATTTTCGAGATTTTAAGATAAAAAAATGGCAGCTTTACGAGCTGAGGAATTTATGCGCACAGCTACGGTTCAAAGCATTAAGGAAAAATTGAACCACTTGAATTTGTGCACGACTGGATTAAAACCAGCCTTATTAATTCGGATGCGTGAAGCCTTAGGTGAATTGGACCAAGATTTGATGGAGGAATTGTTTCCTTGTGTCCAAAATGGTGATTATCGTGACGTCGACAACGAGGGTGCCGTTAACGAAGAAGATGATGATGCTGCAGATCAAGGTGAGCTTCAACGGTTGCGTGCTGCGGTAAGAAGAAGAGAAGAAATACTTTCTTTGCAAACAAAATTAGCAGAATTAAGCAAACCAAGCGAACCGCGAACGTCTTATAGAGATATTGAGGAATCCATGCATACGTTTTCCGGGGATGACAATTATCTCGTTACGCGTTGGATCCAAAGCTTTGACGACTCCAGACTACTTTTTAATCTGAGCGAATCTGAGGCATTTATATTTTCCAAGCGGTTGCTAAAGGGAACAGCTAAGTTGTTTCTTAGATCCACAACTTGTCGCTCATGGATCGAGCTGAAGGCAGCTCTTCTTATTGAATTCAACCAGCGCACAACAGCAACAGATGTTCATAACGCTTTACGAAATCGGAAAATAGGAAAAGAAGAAAACTTCCAACAGTATGTGTTAAACATGCAGGAGATTGCCTCGGCTTCAGAAATCGACGAATTGATGATAATTAAAGGTATTCCTGACGCTATGGCGAACAAACAAATTTTATTTACCGCTAATAATATAGCCGAATTGAAGTGCATGTTAAGAAGGTACGAAAAAATCAAAGCCGAGTTCCAGCCGCCGTCGTCAAGTTTTTCAAAACACGTGTCGCAGTCTAAACCAACACTCAATCAACCTCGCCTTCCTGTTAAGTGTTACAATTGTAACGAAAAAGGACATGTGTCTACAAATTGTCCTAAAACAAAGCGTGAACGTGGTTCATGCTTTACCTGTGGACAAAAGGATCACGTCGTTAGGTATTGTCCTAAAAACAACTCGATCAATGCATTGCAGAGCCTCAAATCGGATACCGAATGTGAATCAACATCGTTTTTGAACAATTTCCATCAAATATTCGAATATGATTTTCCGAAGGACGAACACGAAGATGTAAACTTCAAGATGAGCGCTTTAACTTTAATTGATACGGGGAGTCCAATAAATTTTGTACAACAGCAATTCATCCCGCCATTTTTGATGTCTAAGGTCGAGGACCCAACTAAGAAGTTCGTTGGCATTAATAATAGTGAACTTTGTGTTCTTGGTAAGGTGTATTGTAAGATTAGATTAAGTAGTGATATGTCAATATTTGGTTGCATGTAGTCAAAAATGAAAGCATGAAAAATATTATTATTTTAGGAAGAGTTTTTAAAACAAAACAATATACAACTTAAATTTGAAGACAAAAACGATGTTTCGAAGAAATTTTGTTTAAAAAGTTGTATTTTAAACAATGAAGAATCTGAAATCTTAAATATTAATATTTGTGATGATCGCGATGAAAAGGTGTTCTTAAATATTAACCAAAATTTGAACAATAAAGAAAAAATTACAATATCAAATTTAGTTGATGGGTGTATTGACAAAAACCACAATAACACTTTGAAAAATCATTCGAATTTTGAAATGAAAATTAACCTCACTGGTTCGAGCAATGTTTTCAATTGTGTGCCGCGGCGTTTACCGTACAGTCATAAATTAGAGCTTAAAAAGATTTTGGACGATTTACTTAAAAACCACGTCATTCGTGAGAGCGATTCGCCATTCGCTTCTCCAATTGTCCTTGCAAAAAAGAAAACCGGCGAATTCAGATTGTGCGTCGACTTTGGCCAACAAAATAAAATTACAGTAAAGGATAATTTTCCGATTCCATTAATTGAAGACCATTTAGACAGACTCCGTGGGAAAAGGTATTTCTCACTTCTTGATTTGAAAAGTGCTTTTCATCACGTGAAAATGTCAGAGGATTCGGTAAAATATACCTCGTTTATTACTCCACTCGGTCAGTTTGAGTACCTACGGATGCCTTTTGGGCTCAAAAACGCACCTGCGGTTTTTCAAAGATGTGTCAACTCAATTTTTAAAAACCTTATTGATTCCGGAAAGTTATTAGTTTATATTGACGATCTTCTTATTGCAACGGAAACCAAAGAAGAACATTTTTTAATATTGAAAGAGGTTTTAGATATAGTACTTAAAAACAACTTACAATTACGATTTGACAAGTGTTTGTTTGCTCACGAAAAGATAAAATATTTGGGTTACGAAGTATCGGCAAACGGTATAGGGCCAAATTCTGAGGGGTTAAAAGCGGTTGCAGATTTTCCAATACCCACCAATGTTAAAAACCTACATTCATTCTTAGGCTTATGCTCTTGTTTTCGGAAGTTCATAAGACATTTTTCAACTTTTTCGAAACCATTATACGATCTACTGAGACGTAATGTTAAGTTTGTTTTTGGTGAAAAAAAATTATCAGTATTTCAAAATTTAAAGCAAAAGCTTTTCAATTCCCCTATACTAGCCATCTATAATCCTCAAGCCGAAACCTAGTTGCATTGTGATGCAAGCAACATGGGTTTCGGTGCTGTTTTGCTTCAGCGCCAAAACGATAAACTGTTTCACCCAATTTTCTTCTTTTCTAAGCTAGCAACACCACCAGAAACCAAATATCATTCATATGAGTTGGAAACACTCGCTATTATATATGCATTAAGGCGATTTAAAATATATTTAACTGGTATAAAATTCAAAATTGTAACCGACTGCAGATCATTAACGCTTACATTAAACAAAAAAATGATTAACACCAGAATCTCTCGTTGGGCTCTCGAGCTCCAAGATTATGACTATGCACTAGAGCATAGGGATGGGGACAGAATGAAGAATGTTGATGCTCTCAGTCGTTCTCATAACATACTTATTGTTGAGTCTGACTCATTTGAACATGCCCTTGCTGCTTCTCAGCAAAGGGACCCAACTATTAGGCAATTAGTGGATATGTTGGAAAAGAGAGATAGCTCATCTTACGAATTGATTAATGGATTAGTGTATCGGAAGATTGGGAAAGATGTTCTTTTTTATGTACCATCACAAATGGAGACGGAAGTCATCCAAACTCATCATCGGGCATTATGCCATGTTGGCGTGGAGACATGCTACAATTTTTTTAAAAAAACTTACTGGTTTCCCAGCATGAAACTAAAAATAAAAAACTATATACAAAACTGCTTAAAATGCATTTACTTCTCCCCGTCAACTGGAAAAGCCGAAGGAATTTTGAACAACATACCCAAGAGAAACAAACCCTTTGAGACCCTTCACATTGACCATTATGGTCCACTACCTTCCGGTGTACGAAACAGTAAAAAGCATATTTTTTTAGTTGTTGATGGCTTTACTAAGTATTCTAAACTCTATGCGGTTAAGAGCACGGGCACAAACGAGGTGATTAAATGTTTGGAACATTACTTTGAAGTCTATAGTAAGCCTACAAGAATTATATCCGACAGAGGTACCTGTTTTACTTCGGAGGACTTCAAAAAATATTGTTCCGAGCAAAACATACAGCATATCAAAGTTGCCACTAATTCGCCCCAATCAAATGGGCAAGTAGAGCGTATTAATAGAAGTATCACTCCTATGCTTTCTAAAGAGTGTGAGATGGAACCCGGAGACTGGTCCAAACATCTCAACAAAATTGAATTCGCTCTAAATAACACCGAGAGCAAGAGCACAGGTTTTAGCCCAAGTGTGTTACTCTTTGGAGTTCCACAACGGGGTGAAATTAATGATAACATTCGACAACATCTAGAGCAACATATTTTTAGTGAAGAGCAAAGAGACTTAGAACATGTGAGACAAAAAGCAAGTGAAAACAATCTTCGAAACCAGGAGGCAAACAAACATTATTTCGATAAACGACATAAGAAACCCCACGAATATAAAGCCGGGGATTATGTTATGCTTAAAAACATTGTCAATACGCCAGGTATTAACAAAAAGTTATTGCCCAAATATAAAGGCCCTTTTAAAATTGTTAAAACCCTTCCAAATAATAGGTATTTAATTAGAAATATCGAAAATTTACAGCTTTCCCGTGTTCCATACGAGGGTGTTGCTTCGCCAGACAACATGAAACCTTACGTTAACTCGTAGAACCGCATCACAAATATTAACGTTTAACTTTCCGCATTCTCAAGATAAAATCGAATATTTTTTTGGTAAAAAACAAAAAAATAAGATCATGCTTATTATCTTTCCATTTTATGTTTCAAATATCAATCAAATTTTAAATAATTTATGTTTTAAATTCCTAATGTTTTAATAATGATTTTATATGATGTATAAAATGTATTTAAATATCGAATTTGTAATATCGTTACAAATCATGTTCTTACTAAAAATAATAATTAATATGAAAATGATCAAAATATTTTAAAATAAGATTGACAAAAGAAATATTATGATAAGATTTTTCTTAAATTTATATTATGCATGTAAAATATGATATCGTAAATCGAGGACGATTTAAGGTCAGGATGGCCGAGCTGTAAGAGGTTTCTCTTACATTTTTAAAAATAATACTTTTCACTATAAATGGCAACGCGATTACGATATTATGTTCTCTAAATAATATACATATATATGTATATATAAATAAATGCTTTCCTAGTTTAAAAAGAAAGATCGAATGATTTAAAACAGTACTTATATATTTAAGAGTTCAGTTATACTTTTTTTAATTTCTTATGTTAAAATTTGTTGAGAGCATTCTAATAACGTAAGTCAAAGCACGAAGTTGTTGGCATTTTATTTCGCGATAAGTTTTCTATTCTTTTTTAAATTGCAAGTTAGTAAAAATCAAGTGTCTAAGAAATCTTACAACTAAAAATCAAGTGTCTAAGAAATCTTACAAATGTGACAAAAAAAATATACGTTTTTGCGACTACAAACAAAACCACCTCACAAAATTCCTGCAGATTTTAAAAATCACTTGAATTTTTTTTATCTCAAGAGCTTAGTCTTACCTTATCATTAAATACACATTTCGATATATAGACATCAAAGAAGTGCCAAAAAAATATAATTGGAAAATAAATTATTTGTGAGGCTATTCAAATGTTACGGACTGTAAGTGTTAAATTGCAAAATAAAGTACATTTAAAAGTCACTTTACATTGTAATAGTATTTATTCAAAAGATGCTTATGGAATTGAAAAAAGCAACGGCCTAGTCACTGAAAAGGTTTCAATTCCCGTTAATTACTGAAATGAGATGAGAGCTCGGAAAGTAGGAAGATTCGAGACGATCTGAAACAAAAAGCGGGCTGTTGTCAGTCGGTGCCTTTTTCTTTTATTAACTTCCCATAGAAAGTTATCGTACGTTCGTACGTTCTTTTCTCGTGGTCCATATCTCAAGAACCAGTAGAGATATCGACTTCAAATAAATTTTGTTATACAGATAATGAAAAGGTAGAAAGGGCTCTCAAAAAACTGACTGGGTGATTTTGTACCATAACAATTTTTAAAAAATTAACATTTTGGTTAACGCGAAATATCTCACGAACCAATAACCATAGCGACTTGAATTTAATTTTATATTATGTAATACGGGGTGATATCAAACTTGTATAATTGAACTTGTGAAATTTTGAGAAATATCGAATTGGCTGTTTTTTTTTACAAAAAATAAAAACCTAAAAAATATTTCTAAAACTTGGTAATAAATGAATTTCAAAAATTAAAAAAATTGGCTTCAAACTAATTTCATACACAGAACATTTTGTTTTCGACATATTATTATTTTTTTTTTTATTATTTAGGTACTCAACAATGGTAACTAAGTTGTTTGAAGTCATCGATATAATATAGGATTCAGAAGACCCGACCGTAATTTTCGTTTCAGATTTATCATCGCTATTTTCGATTTATTACTTCTTTTCATCTAGACTTGAAAGGTACCATTCTTTCTCATTTGTTTAATCTTTTAACTCCGTTTCGCAATACTTTAAATAACACTACCATGTAGCTTCTTAAAAAAGCGAATTCTATTATACCAACCTAAAAAAGGTATGTTTTGAATATATAGATGCTATAAATGTAAGGCATATCAAATGTATATTTTAGAAGTTACACATACGCAATTTAGTTACTGAGGTCCAAGATTCCGGCTCTGTTGTCGTTTTGTGCAAACACCGATTAAAAGGCAAAAGCTTAATTGCTGAAAAGGCGACAAAGACCAAGACATCTTTTAGGTAATCCATGATGTTTATATGAATAATGCTATTTTAAGTAATCTTAAAGTAATTTGATCTCATTTCATGCATTGCTTACTTTATGATTTCACTTCCTCATTGCTAAAGATGGATTTCGGTTTATGGAATCTTGGATTCATTTTCTCAACAGTTTTGAAACGGTTTAAAGAACTTAAGGACAGCTCAAAAAAACTAGAGAGCTATGAAAAGCGGTTTTTAAATGACCAATCATTAGAGACAGGAAAAGGAAAAGATATTCCTGTTTTAACCGGAATGTGGTTATGCTGTATGCGAATATTTACAAAACTGCAGATTATTGTTTGATGCATTTTGCAATATTCAGCTAGAAGCCCGGGTAGCTATTAGTTTTCAAGTATTTTTCTGAGTTATTATATCTAGTGTATATATTTGTTCACGTGTTTTTTTTTTTGTTATATGTGTTTAACGTCGAAAACTCTTTTGAATTCGACTCGATTCTTTTCACTTGATTTTATTGCTCCTTACCTGGGGTGGGGGGTAGCAATTGTACTAAAAAAAACCTAATTGACTTCTGGATTAAAAATGATTTTATTATTAATTTTCATGGCTATTTATACTTGATTCATAAACAATTTGACAATAATTCTGATTCTATGGAAAAATAAATGTGGGAAAAATAAATGTGATAAGATAGGAGAGCACCTGTAAAAAGCGCTGATAGTACAGTTTTATTGGGAACCATATGGTATTCTAGATTTGAATAGGGTGTTATAAAATAAGCTGCTTAAACAATATGATTACATTATGCTAACGAAACGTAGCTAAATATTTAAACAAACTTGTACAAATCTACGTTCCTAGCATTTTGTATATTTTAAATACCTATTTCGGTACTAAACAATTATTATTTCAGTATATTTTGGAAGAACTTAAAAAAAATGTATTTATGTTAGGGAAAAACGACTAAAACTACATACAAAATCTTTGTCTTCGCATACTAAAACAAATTTTCTTAAACACTTTATTATTAAGAAAGATCTAAATTCTTACAAACAATAAATCTATCTGCGGTAATATATATGGTAAGCGACAGGTGGCAGACCATGCTTACGCTGGAAAGATGGCGCGAACCAGGACGCCCTAAGCCTTGGGATGCGGTTGTCGAGCCGATGATAAAGATGATTATGGCAACATTTATAGTATGAAAATGATTGGAAGTGAAAGTTAGTAAACATGTTGTCCAGATATAAGTGCGTTTCCATATACCTATTGATTCTATAACGATGATTGAGTTGTTATTTAAAGGTATGTTTAAATGAACAATAAAACGTTTTGAGAGATTTTTCTACATACAACTTTTTTGTTATTAATCGAACAACTTTGATTTGCAGGACGGATCCACATGTTACACAACTGATGCCTTAATTGATTTATTGAAGGTAACGTTCATGCTACGGACCCGTGAATTGGCCTCCAGGATCGTGTTATTTAACGTCGCTTGACTATTTTCTGTGGGAATATGTGAAGTCCCTAGTCTATCGATAACCCCGAAACGATGGACCACTTGAAGACAACATTCGCCGCGTTATTTTCAATATTATGGAAAAAGTCATAGAAGATTGGATCTAGGTAAGGCTACGTCGGAGCCAGCCGTTGCGGTCATATGCCAGAAATCATGTTTAAATTATAATGCTAGAAATTACATATCTTCAAAATGAAATTTCATGTCAACTAAAAAAAATGTCTTTGTGTTATTTAATTTTAAAGTTATATACCTTTAAAAAACACCCTTTATTCTCGACATCATAAGTATCAGATCAGCTTTGTACCTCATGTGTATGTTTTGACCTGAAGTATGGTTTTATGTGAATGACTCACACCCTTACAACTTTGCAATCTAATGCGGGCTGCGCGCCACCGCCCCCGAGCGTTAGAACAAGATTTTTTAAACAAATGAGTCATTGATCTTGATTTCATATAAATTTAAATCCATTGTTTTGTCCTCCTTCTTTCTTTTGATCCAAGACGGCACTTTTACCAGGCCATGCAAAATCCTAAATACTTAAAGAATTCTACTTGTTTTACACGTTGTTAAATAAAATAAAAGACCTTGAAATAGGGGGAGATTTAAAGATAGGTCAGACTTCAATCTTATGCCTATCTCCTTGAACGCAATTTTTTCCAATAATGTAGTGATGTGTATTCAATAGGTAAATTTGTTTTAATAAAAGGGATAAGTATTTTTTTGTATTAACATGAATTATCAATTTCATCTGCTTGATTTATTTTCTTCCAAGGTATTGTCGCATATTGCCTCATTGAAAAAATATAAATTCATTAAAATTAGCTTATTAATTTTGAATTTTCTGTTCTATTAAGTTTATGCAATGTACAACAACAACCGTAGACATATAACTTGTGTCAGTGTAGGCCTAACTGATCCTTGCCCGGAATGTCGATGCGCGGTGACTGTTTTCCTTATTAGATTACTTAGCAAAAAGCAGTAGTAGCAGTGATTGTTTTTTTAAAAATACTCTTAGTATGCGATTTTGAAGGGTGAATAAAATTATTGAGTATCGAATAGAAAAGGACCTTTTCGCCCACTTCAATCTAATCTTATATAACAATTAAATTAAGCTCATAAATAACTTACCCTGATCGGCATTTAAGTAATGAATAGTTAGCAATAGACAAACACTGGTTACTAGTATCCGCAATCTTACGTTGCTTTCCATTTTCTATTCTTTATGCAGCAAATTGTTTGTGTATGATTTTCTGTTTTTTAGTTATGGTATTATTTTTAATTGAACACTTTTGATGCTATTATTTTACAAAAAAAAACATAAACATGAACAAAATACTCATAAACTAAAAAAATTTTTAAGTTTAAAGAAAAACTTGTTATGCTTTTTTTTTTTTTTTTGTTAATTAGATCTTAACACCAAAATTCAATTGGTTTTTATATTTCTTTCAAACGTCATTTTTATTTTTATTTAAAAAAACACCGTCCTGATGTATCAGCAAATTTTATTTTAAGAAACATTTTACTGCTTTGTAATTTATTCTTTGATTTGGTTTTGCTTAATTATTAAAATTGTACTAGCCACGAATTTGATTTAATTATTAAAGAATTTTTATAAATGCTGATAAAATTATTTTCATTGTGCTGTTGGAACGTTTTTGGTTTTTGGAAAGTAACAACATTTTTTAAGCTATCTTCAGATATTTTTTTTCATGGTTGATGTCGTTTCTATCATTTACGGCTTTCTGAAAAAAGAACAAAAATATAAAGTTAGTTATACTTGTTTATGTATGTAATAATTATTATTAATTTTTTTTTATAATGTACAGGCACTCAAGGGGATATTAATACCCTTAACACGTTTACGTTTAAACGCAGTGCGCGTGTGAGGCAAATAGATAAGGATTTAAGAGAAGATACCGGTGCATATTGGTCTTAAAATTTTGAATATTGAAACGGGAGGGAAAAACAGAGTTGGATAAAGCATTCTCGATGAGTGGTTAAAAAAAGAATGTATATACTTGACAGTACGTCCGAAAATGAGCATTCCTGGAAGTGCAAGTATTACGGCTGAATTGTTTAAGGGGGGGAATGCAACTGGCTAATTCGATAGAACATTGTTTGTAAAAATATCTGTAAGACAACGAAAGGCATGAAACATTGCGTCGATGTTCGAGTGATGTAAATGTTTCGGTTATATTTCTATCGCCTATCATTTTCAAAGCTCTTTTTTGGATCCTATCTAAATGATTTAAACTTGTTTTAGGGGCACCTGCCCAAATATGTGAGTTGTATTCAAGTTTTGGACAAAGGAAGGCTTTGTAAATTATAGCCAGATCAGAAGTGGTGACAAATTTCTTGCACCGTCGTCGGAGAAATCCTAAGCACCTTGCAGCGTTTTTGGCGATATCGAATATGTGATCATTCCATAAGAGGTGATCTATTTTTTTTTTTTTTTAATTCATTTTTATTAATTCAAACTTAAACCTATCTTAAAGCTAGACAAAAATTCAAAAAACTAGCCTTATTAAACATAACTTACAACTAACTTACTGGTCCCATACGGACACTCTAAGTTAAACAATAATACTTAATTCTAATGCCTTTCGGCCCTTAGATCTATTTTAACTTCAATTCAATTTTATTTATTTTTGTATTCATTAGACAATTTAAAAAAAAACTAGTATCAATATCCTTTTTTATTTTTACTTAAAAACTACTTAAACTACCTATTCTACCTATAAACTACTTAAAACTAGAACAACCACAGCAGCAAATCTAACTATCTAACATCTTTTGTTTTTCATATTTTGTTGTCCTTTTTTTTCTTAATTCATGTTTTTTTTTTTGTGCCACCATGCCTATTCTACTTAAAACTAAACCCTAAAACTATAAAACAAGTATGTAAGCCGGCCAAGGCTTAAAACCCCATTCCACCTACTCACTATCACGGCACTTCACCCTATCAGTTCGGTCCCGTTCGGACACAACCCTACTGTACCGAAGGAGATCTGCTCCGCCTTATGCCATGGACGTCCCGATTGTACAGGAGTCCCCTATCCACGGTTCGTCGTCTGACGTGGTAGATTAGCGGAACTGCTAATCTATCCTGTATCAGACCGCATTTATCTAAAAAGAGGAATGGTTCTGGTGGAATGAAGCCGCTCAAGCGTGCACTCTCAAAATACTCGTCGTTCGGATAGAACGCCCCGAAAATTAAATTGTTGGTCGAAGACATAGCTCGAACGAGTTTTATCACGAAATTGTCAATTCTGTTGATTCGAGCCCCGTTGTATTGGACCTCGTTGGAATAGTAATGCATGTAAGAAGATTCGGCTCTTCGATATAAGCCGATACAGCGTCGTAAACACTGCCGCTCGAACACCCGAAACTTCTCCATCTGGGAAGGGGCAACGTTGAACCACACAGGACAACCATAAACGATCATCGGCCGTATGAGGGCCAAAGAGGTGATCTGTGATACACATACCGAGTACTGACAGTTGATTAGTTTCCTGGATGCAAGTGCCACTCATAGATAGCGGCATCGGGGTGGGTTACGCTTTAACGACAGGAGATATATTTTTATTAAGTTTTCTTGCTTTATTCAGAAAAATAATTTTAATTCTAGAATCTTCAACTTGCACGTGTTTGAAATCAAATGACTAAGTTGACTGTCTACCTCAAAAGATGAAAGCATTGTAAAATAGGCCGTTTATGATTCATACAAAATATGAAACTTTAAGTCAATTCGAAAACAAGGAAATCGCGGGCATTTTGTGGGCTCCAAAATTTTGAGGATTGTCCTCCATTAAAACATCTACAAAAAAGTCTATCGCGATTTGGAGTTGCTGACTGCAACTTTATGAGCGTTACCTCACATTTTCGGTCGTAGTTCTTGACATAGTAGACGGGCAGTAACAAGATTAGTGCAAAAATTTGAGTCTATATATGTTTTTGTTGTATGATGTTGCCGCATCAGTGAGACAACGGTCAGGGGTCTGTAGCAAACGATCCAAATCAGTCAATCTCACGACGTTCTCAAGAATAAGGCATCGACCACATTTTGGGGTATTTTTTAAAAGCATCTTGATTTACACCCATACAAGATTAAGCTGACTTAAGAATTAACGGCATGAACCATTTGAAGCGACGACCTATGTTATCCGATTGGGTAAGTTGTCAAATCCTTATTCGTTTATCGTGATATCTCAAAAAACTGAGGTGAAAGTAATTTTGAAGTCGGATTTCAAATAAGTTCATACAAAAAACCTTCGGAAAAGTATGATTTGATTGCCAGAAATCGTCATCATTTTCCACAAGAAAACTGTGTTATTAGATGAACCTGGGAAGGAATAGGGATTTCTTGGAAATTTATTTCGTGTACATTTTCCCTTTAGAGATATTGGTAACTTATTTTTTAGGAATGGCAATTTTTCTCCCTTATTAATATTTTATTCTTTCAAAAAAGGTACTATAAGTTTAATGTTTTTTGACGATCGGTCATTTATTAATTTGTAGCATAGCATTTTTAAAGAATTTGTATGATTGTTAGGACTTCGTTGTTACACTAATAGACAGATCATTTTTATAAAAAATCAAATACATCTTGTCGAGATAGAAAATTGTTAAGGTTTTTAGCCGAAAGGTTCAGCTCACAGGGTTATGATGGAGTCGTGATGTATATGTTTGCTTCGTTGACTTCTTTAAAGATCACTTCAATTTTTTTTTTAACTTTTCGAATTTGTTTAAAACTACGGCGGGTGTTCTAAAATGGTAGACATGTGCATTCAAGAGGACACAAGCGTCCACAGGTTTTTCTCAAAACCCACCTCTGTCTATCAACTCCTACTCTCACCTCCCCGCGGTGAACATCGGGTGCCTAGTACCTCAACTGGAGATTGGGTTCTAACCCCAGTGGAAAGTTGTTGGGGGCAGCAAACGAGAGAGGGAGGGAGAGGTGTTTCCACTAAGGCACCTCTCCTTACTCCTACTTAGTGAACTACCAAAAAGGGCTTCTACGACTTATTCAGAGCCCAGGCCTATAAGGAGCAGTTTATCCGGCTCCCAATCCTTGGAGTTATAATAAGGATCTGGCCCTCCAGGTTGGGGTTGTGCCGTCGGGGTGACTTCCTAACCTCGTAAAAATCTTCTAGTTGCGAAGCACCAACAAGCCTCGGATACGGACGGATTCACTGTTGACAACCCAAGCAAACGAAATAAGGACAACGAACTTCGGATCTGTACGTGGAATGTTAGGTCCCTTAACAGACCACGTGCAGCCGAACAATTAGCGGAAGCCCTAAACTACTGCAAGGCAGATATTACCGCCATCCAAGAAGTGCGATGAGATGGACCTGGCAAACGCAAACTAAAAGACTGCGATATATACTACGGCGACTGCTACCGAGAACAAAGACAGCGTCTATTTGGGTGTGGATTTGTTGTCGGAACTAGACTCAGGCAAAAAGTCTTGAGTTTCAACAGTGTGAGCGAGCGCATCACAACAATCGCCAACATAAGCCTAATATGCGCGCATGCCTCAACAGAGGAGAAAGATGAAAACACCAAAGACATATTCTTCGAGCTCTTGGACAAGACTTATGAGCAGTGCCCTGGCTATGACATTAAAATTATCTTAGGAGATTTTAACGCCAAGCTAGGAAGAGAAGACATCTTTGGTGGCACAATCGGGAGATACAGCCTGCACGACAACACCTCCGACAACGGATTCAGGCTGATCGATTTCGCTGCGGGGCGAGACGTTCTGGTAGCTAGTACGCAGTTCACACATCTTAATATCCACAAGGGGACATGGAAATCTCCTGATCACACATTGCGATCGACGCACGACACTTCTCCAGTATACAGGATATCCGAACTTTCCGAGGGGCTAACATTGACTCGGACCACTACCTCGTTGTAGCCAAGGTACGGCTACGGATATCCCGGTCCAAGCCAAAACAAGGAAGTACTGTGAGAAGTTTCGACGTTAGACGGCTACAATCGCAAGAGACTGCCATGTCCTTTTCCGATCGAGTCTCTAGTAACCTCTTAAGGAGTCCTATGCTGCCTGCATTAAACATTGAAAACCAATGGCAACATTGCCTTGCAGCCATCAGAGATGCCTCTGAAGTGCTAGGTTTCACACGTCCACAACAGCGAAACCCCTGGTTTGACGACGAATGCCGGCAAGCGCACGCAGCGAAACAAGAGGCATACAGAACGGCGCTGCACAGAAGGGCCAGAGCTGCTCGCGAGTTTTACGAGCAGAAGAGGAGAGAGGAACACCGGCTTCTTAGATGGAAAAAAAGAGAGCACGAGAAGCGCGCGATCGAGGAGATAGAGGGATGTCACAACAGGAATGAGGTTCGTAAATTTTACCAAAAGGTAAAAAAACCTCCCAAGGGTACCAGCCACGAACCGAAGCCTGTAAAGACGATCAGGAGAACATCGTAGTAGAACCGCAGTCTATGTTGAAAATATGGAAAGACCACTTCTACAAATTATATAACGGCGATGACGAACCGAATTCCGCTGTAAGGGAGATAGAACCACTCAACCTAGGCGACGCAGATTAACAATTCCACCTACCCGACCTAGACGAAGTGAAGGTAGCTATATCTAAACTGAAGTCAAACAAGGCTGCTGGAGCTGACGGCATCGCTGCCGAACTATTTAAAGCAGCAGGCGATGACTTGGTAGGGAACATGCACCAACTCATCTGCAAAATATGGTCGGAAGAAAGCATGCCCGATGAGTGGAATCTCAGCATAGTTTGTCCGATACATAAAAAAGGAGACCCTTTAAATTGCGCCAACTACAGAGGGATCAGTCTCCTTAACATTGCATATAAAATCCTTTCTGCCGTATTATGTGAACGTCTGAAGCCGTTCGTCAACAACCTGATAGGTCAGTGTGGCTTCAGACCAGGAAAGTCCATTATCAACCAAATATTCACACTACGGCAGATCTTGGAAAAAAACCAGGATCTTCAAATCGATACCCACCATCTTTTTATCGATTTAAAAGCCGCGTATGACAGCATCCATAGAGCTCTACAGAGCAATGTCTAGTTTTGGCATCCCTGTCAAACTTATCCGTTTGTGCAGAATGGCGATGGAGAATGCACGCTGCTCAATCAAGGTCGATAAAGATCTCACCGATGCATTTGATGTCAAAAAAGGTTTTAGCCAAGGCGATGCACTGTCATGCGAATTGTGCAAAACTCAACCGTCAACGCTAGAGGCACAATCTTCCAAAGGTCCATCGACGGAAGCGAAGAAGATGGGTTTAGTGGTCAATGAGGGCAAGACCAAGTATATGCTGTCATCAAAAAAGGACATTGAACAACGACGTCTTGGACAAAACGTCACCATGGACAGCTATAACTTCGAGGTAGTTAAGGACTTTGTCTACCTAGGCACCGCTATAAACACAGACAACGACACCAGCGCTGAAATCAAACGAAGAATAACTCTTGCAAATCGCTGCTTCTTTGGACTTAGAAGGCAATTGAGAAGTAAAGTCCTCTCTCGAGCATCTAAAATCACCATCTATAAGACACTCATCATCCCGGTTTTCATTTATGGCGCTGAGGCCTGGACCCTGTCAAAGAAAGATGAGAACGTCTTAGGATGCTTCGAGAGAAAAATTCTTCGGGTGATTTTTGGTCCCTTACGTATAGATGGAGAATGGAGGAGAAGATATAACGACGAACTGTACGGGCTGTACAGCGACACTGACCTAGTTAGCAGAATTAAAGTCCAACGGCTTAGATGACTGGGTCATGTAGAGCGAATGGACATCAACGCTCCAGCCCGGAAGGTCTTCGAATCCAATCCCGAGGGACGGCCGGCGCAGTAGAGGAAGACCGCGACTCAGGTGGCGCACTCAGGTGGGTGAAGACCTCAACCAACTTGGCGTACGAAACTGAAGACAGCTAGCTAGGGACCGAGCTGGCTGGAGACGCATGTTGGTTGAGGCCCAGGTCCGCCCCGGGCTGTAGCGCCACCTTAAGTAAGTAAGAAAGTAAGGGTGTTCTAAAAGGATGTACCCTGAGTGCTATATTCTGTTGTATATTTATTGAAAACTTTAGTGACTGATTGCTTGAGAGGATTCAGTATTTCTGATAATGTTTTAAATTTTAAAGCTGAGACATCTTTACTGGCCTGTTATATAAGCTCTTACTTATTAAAACTTTTTCTTGTAATTCTTGAGTATAGTTCTCATCAAACTTTTTTAAATTATTTATTATTAAAATATTAATTTTTTGGATATAGGCCGCAAAAATGCTGTTTTCCAACTAGGTACGAGATATAAAGTATAGATCCTATATAATCATTTAATTTCTTAAGGGAAGGCGCATTTATAACATTCGTGGGCAGCGTTGTAGGCATTTCTGTTTTTTTTTTAACTTTTACGGTTTTATTCAGTTGGGTTTCAAGTCATGTGTTTTCTTTGGCTTTAATGATTTTAAGCCAGTTGGGATTAAAATTCTAATTCTTTCTCGTATTTCCAAACGCTTCTCTTAGTTTCCATTTCAATAACTGGAGAGACCAGAAACAATACAATGGTCAGATATGCTTAGAGGAGACAAGACACTCAAATATACTTATCAGGGTCAAAGGTAAAATGTATACATAAATATTGAATCAATCACGATCGTAAGCCTTAGCTAAAGGGGATTCATATAGTATGTAGACAGACTGTTTGAAACAGTATGGATTCACGCCGTCAGAAAATTCGACTTAAGCTTACGAATATTACTCTGAAATTCCCGATAATTCCGGAAAAAATTACGAAATTAAAAAAAATCATTGAATGCAATCACTAAATCTTTTTTTTGTATCCTATGCCGTTTTGTATGCAGATTGTTGTTACTTTATTTTTGTTTTGTGATCTGCTTTTTTTGCATATACTTTTGTATGTCAATTTTTTTACTAATGACACAAATTTAAACGATAGATGAACTACAAACGATGAAGGTAAAATTAATTTAACTGACAAAATTTGATGCATATTGCCACTTAACTTGAAGCCAATTTTGCACTTCAAATTTTAAAGTAGTATCCTCACAAAAATGTCTTTTTGGTTGTTTATTAAAACATTTTTTTGTTTTTTTTATTTTTTTAAAAAAGTACCTTTACCTTTACCTTTAGATATCGTCAAAACGATAGCGTTTGCACGATAGCTAAATATGAATCGTCTGTCATTGATTTCCAAATACTAACTAAGCAAATTGAAATAAAAATATTTCGGCGTAATTGAGTTTTTTTACAAAGTGAAAATGAAAACTCAGGAAAAAAAAATAAAATGAATACTGTTATGGAGACAACTAAGAGATAAATCATAAATATGTAAGCATATTTGTTTTTACTTTCTCACTTGTTGTAAAATTATTTAAACCATTATAGTTTTGTTCAAAAGAGGATTTTTTTGAAGATACTGGAAACAATAAAAAAATAAATAAAATAAAACGGGTTGCTGTAACTATTGAAACTTTGGGTTACGGAGGGTACCAATGCTCTTGCACGAAACACATTATCCAAAATAGTTTCGGTAAGAACACATTTTTTTGAAACCAAGTTATGTCCCCTGTGGATAAAATGAAATCTGGTCTTTCTTCCCTTGAACATAATTGGGGTTATACTCATTGGCCAAGGAAGGATGTTCATCCATAAATGTTATACCCAATTGCAGATGAACTTGTGTTACTGACCTAAGTATGTGTATACAACATTAACATTAATTTAATTACAATAATATGAGACATAAATTACTTACATGTTGAAATTATAGTTACATCGTCGGCGGCAAAAAATTAAAACTGTAATACTAACAATAAACACCCCAAAATAGTTGGTTAGTTTAGTAAAAAGCAATTTATTTCAAATTTTCACAACTTCCCATAGACAAAAAACAAGTTTAATAACATTTTCAAGTTATCAAAAAAGCATTATCTTTCGTTGAGTTTATTTTGACATTTCAGTTGTTATCTTATACTGAAAACGATAGACGAGACGATAGTGACAAAATTACTTGAAGCAAATTATTGACGATATCGTTAATGATAATCGTTTCGACGATTATTGTTTTGAAAATTACGGAATGACTCCCCTGCACATTTGTTTAGCACACTTTAAGTTTTAGATGGATAACTTTTAATGTATGCAACTTACCATTATGGAGGATTCAGTATTTGGTAGTGAATCCTTTGTTTTTATGACTGCACTGATTCTTCTAGACAACTTTCAACCAAAGCCACACATCATGCATCTTGAATGAACTGCCATAATTCTTGCAAATTCTTCGGCTTTCTTTTTTCAATTTGATGTTCCCCATCATTCCACAAATTTTCGATCGGGTTAAGATCGGGTGATTGCGATGGCCACTTTAGAACGTTCATTGTATTGACCTCTAAGCAATTCTTCACAAGTTGTGATGTGTGCTTAGGGTCATAATCGTGCATAAATCTTCATAGAAGTGGTAAATTTTCTTCTGAAAATGGAATCATATGGATACTTTTGTACACATTTTGGTCCATTTTTGTGTCAATTTTTACTATAGGACAAACACTGCGCCAGGAAAATGCAGCCCAGACTATAACATTCCAACCACCATGTTTGACCGTTTTAACAGAATATCGAAGATTGAGTTGCATATTCTGTGGACGCCATACATACTTTTTGCCATCTGAACCAAACCGACAGAATTTGGATTCGTCGCTCCTAAGCACGTTCTTCCAAAGACTGAGTGGTTTTTTCAAATTTGTTTTTGCAAACTCTAATCTGGCTTTCAAGTTTTTTTTTTTTTTTAAACGAATGGCTTTCGCTGGGCAACGCAACCACGTCATTTTTTCTTCATTTAATCGGCGTCTTACCGTCCTTGATGATATGTTAACATCATAATTTTCTTTCAGTTCGTTGTGGATGGCACGGATCCTTGGCTGACAAACGATAAATTACTTTTTCTTCTTTTGGTGTGGTCTTCCTTTTACGAGGACATTGCTCGATGTTTTGAATGGTTCCAAATTCTTCAAAATGCCGAAGCGCGTTGTAAACCATTTTTTGGAGCACTCCAACAGCTTGGATATGTCAGAAACTGTCCTTCCCTTGTCTTTCATCTGCAAAATTATTTTTCGTTTATCTTCTGAGCACCATTGTCCTTTTGCCATGATTATTTAAGTACATTTTGATTTATTTAATAAGTTAATATTAACAAATACCGGATTATCTCGAAAAGTGCATTTTTGTTTAACTAAACGGATCAAAAAATGTATTAGGGCTAAAATGTGCTAAATTTATGTCCAGCTAAAAATTGTTTGAATTACAAACTTATGCAGTTTTTTCAAAACGCAAACAAATTTATTTATTAAGAGTAACAGTTTTTAGTTTTTAATATGGTTGTCGATGACTTCATGAAATAAAAGTTGCTTAAAACAAAACTTATACAAGTAAAATAACGATATTTCTTATCTTCTTCAAGTGTGCTAAATTTTTGTCCACCACTGTAATTTTCTATATGTCAGAAATGTCAAGTGTGTTGCTTTTGTGTTTGGTAGATTTTTTAATATGAAAAGTTTAAAAAAAAATGGTTCTATCAGATTCAAAAATATTGCTGTGATGTATGTTTTCCTCTGTGACATTTAAATCCAATCGAAAAAGAGTTTTTTTTTTAATTTGGAAGTTTTACAATTCTATTAAATTCATATACATTTTTATTTTTTTAATTCCAAATCGGATGATGATGGATCAAATTTTTTGGGGAGAGTACGATAACTTTGGCGACAAAGTTTAATGACGTATTTGTATAGAACAGTTAAAAACAAGCATTTTTTACTATGGGAGGGGGGTCTATCTCTCCTCGTTTAGGCGGTAGGGGAAATTTAAAAAAATATGTACATTAAATGGAAAAAAAATAATTAAAAAATAACGGTAATACTTACAATTAAGTATTATACCTTTTTTTAAAGCTAACATTTTTGTCTATTAGCTTGTTTTTAAATCAAGTCAAAACTATGCATAGTTTTTGAAAAAAATTGTTTTAAACTAAAAATGTATGCAAAAAACATTTAAAAAAAAGGTTTAAAGTGTAGTTTTTCAAAACTTTCAAACTACTGTTTTTTTTTAGAATTCATTGCTCTTATTTGTTTTTGATCAAAAACTGAGAACTAGATGACTTTATGGCTTCTAGTTCTTGAGAAAATTGAAAATTACCAAAAAAAAATATTTTAATTAAATTACTTTTTCCTTGCTTAAGTATTAACGTAGTCTTATTTTGATAGTAATAATCGAATATGGATTAAGATACACCTAGGGTAAATTAATTTTTCTTAAATCCAGCTTATTTAAATGCAAAAGAAACTTTGCATGCACCCCATCTTGCATCCACCGCACCCTGCACCCTCCCCACCTTGCACGCACTCCAACTTGCACCCACCCCAAATCCTATAGTGTTCCCAAGCAGGGGGGTTGCAGGGGGCAGCATGCCCCCCCCCCTTTACAGATCCCACTATTGCATACACCCAAACTCGCACACACCTTACTGTTGCATACACCCAAACTCGCACCTACCATTGTTACTATCAAAATAAGACCACTCAAGCAAAAAAAAAAGAATTAAATTAAAATAGTAGTTGTGGTTATTTTCAATTTTCTCAAAAACTAAAAGACATAAAATCATCTAGTTTTCAGTTTTTGATCAAAAACAAATAAGAGCATTAAATTCTGAAATAAAAACAATGGTAGATAATCTTGAAGTATTGAAAAATTACACTTTAAACCTTTTTTTTACTCAAATTTTGAGTTTAAAATTAAATTTTTCAAAAACTACGCATAGTTTTGACTTGAATTAAAAACTGGCTAATAAAACAGAATGTTGGCATTAAAAAAATGTATAAAACTTAATTGTAAGTATCACCGTTATTTTTTAATTATTTTTTTCCATTTTAAATAATAATTTTTTTAAATTGCCCCTACCACCTAAACGGGGGAGATAGACCCCCCTCCTATAGTGAAAAATGCTTGTATTAAGCCCCTCTACCAAAAACCGTTATTATATCTTGGCGCCAAAGTTATCGTACTTGTGCCAATTTTTTCCCAAAACCATAACAACAAATCATGTGCACAATTTAGCGGATGTATGCTGTGATCTTCATACGGCAGTTAATAACAGCAAGAATGACATTATTCTTTGAAATGGTTGATCACGGTGTTCTTTTATATAAGCTGCACAAAATTGGTCTCATGGAAATAATATCTGACTGATTGACTTGAGGTTATGATCTCATTTAGATTTTAAAGCAAATGGTGCATCAATTAATATCCTGATTTTGAAAAAACGATCTGCTGAAAGGTTCTCTGCTTAGAAAAAAATGTTTCTAAATCTACTTTAAGTACTATTTCTCCAGTACTTAAAATGTATATAAACTTCATTACTCGAAAGAAGTAATCATTGAACCTTTTTACTCCTAAAAACTATTATTTATTACGAAATTGCTCATACTGCTTACATACATGAAAATGTTTGAATCTGTATTGATAACCAATAGTACAAAATAAAAAATTCGTGAGACCACAAAATATTAGAATTAAATTATAGCTCGTAGAGTTCTTTAAAAATCACGATATTCCATCATCATCATCGGCACTACTTTGCTTTAAGCTTTTGCTTTTAGCTTTTAAAATATTTACGCCAAATATACATATAAACTTAGTACGTATTGATATAATGTTCGTATAATTACTTTATATAGAATTAATGAAGTAAATATATAATTTTTGGCAGAAACTTTGTTCTATTTAACAGATTAAAAATATTTTTTTATATAATGAGATGAAGCTTATATGACACAAAAGTTAGTTTTATTTTGATTACTCATTCAAAAATTTGCTATCCATACCTTATTAGAAACACAAAAGCTATCAACCATTAATGATGGCTTAAGTTTTTCAATATCTGAAAATGTTGATCTCACTTTCAAAGTAAAAATTTAGCTGTCAGCTTAATACAAAGAAAACAGTTAATTTTACTTCTTTTTCGTAACTTCTGTTATTAATTAGTTTTGTTATCAAAAATGTATGATTCTTGTCTACCATTAACTAATCCGAAGTTATAGGTGTCTAAACTTTTTGTTCGTTTTTTAACGTTTCTTATGTAAAATAACTTAAACGAAAAAAACTAAAAACATAGGCACCAGAGTAAGGTATGCTCAACCCAGTACCATTTTTCTTTTTTAAGGACCTATAGTTTGGTCTATCTACATTCCTAAAAAAAGGAATTTTTCAAAGTTGATAAACGAATTAAACTAAATACAACAGTACAATTTCAAAAAACTAACGCACATCAGCACTGAAAAAAAATTGTGCCCAACATTTTGGTGATTCATATTTTCCAATATCATTAATGGTTTTCGAGGTCTGCAATTATAAACAAAGAAAAAAAGCTTCAGCTTCATATAATTTGAGATATCTGACTTGATATGTTGTGATTGTTTTCGGATTCTGGAAAGAATCAATTCAACGAAAAACCCTAACTAATTACGCGAATATGGTCACACCAGCATTTTTTCACAAAGAACCCAAAACCGAGGTTTCGGTAAAAAGTTGTCGAAAATCCGAACATTTACACGTTTTCGTTTGACATTTCAGTATTTGCAACATCGACTGTCAAATATTGCATTGATGCAAAATTTGTAAGTTAAAGTTTAATCCTTCAATTATTATTTGTAAAAATAAAATTAATTCTGACCAATTGGAATTGATTTTAATACATACAAAAAGAAGCAATAAACAAACATTTCAGTTACACAACACAATTTTATTTTTTTTTCAAATATTTGCGTTAAACATTTTTTATCTTCTACAAATTCGGGTCAATAGAACCCGGAACGTATCAATTGATAACTCTAAAATAACAACAAAATCAAGGTTTATTTACGTTCAAACCTTTGGAGTTGTGGACAAAAATTCAAAATGTCAAAATGAAATATTTCTTTTGACAACAGTCATCAGCTGTTTTGCTTACATTTAAAGCACTATTCACATGAGCACGACCAACGACCAACGAATGAACGAATATTCGTCGATTTGGACATTTCTTTCACATGAGAGTTTTTAATTCGTCGCACAGCCGAACACCATTCACCACCGAAACCAAAACAAGAATGATTTTTTTAGGTTAAGTACGCGCGATTATTTTATTCGTTGCGAGTGTGGATAATGTGGAACGCGAATAAAGTTTGACAGTTCGTATGAACTACAATTTTTTAGCGACAAATAAATTTGTTTTCTTAAATTTATTAATATATGATATTGAAAAGTAAAAGTATGCATCATAAATCATATAGAAACTATATTGCTATCGTTTTGTTAAGAATTTGTGTGGAAATATGTCTTGAAACGTATATGTATAAACTCACATTTTGTAATTCATTCGTTGTTCGTTGGTCGCGCTCATGTGAATGCTGCTTAAGTAATTTAATTTAAAAAATTATATAAAACTTGTTGTTTACGAAAACTTGTGGTTTACGAATAATGTATGGGTAAACTCGAGTTTTCGAACTCAAAATGTACCCTAAGATTGCACAGAAAGGACAGTCGATGAATACCATTTCATGAAGTAAATGAACAACTTCTTTAAGAACTAAGCTCCAGTATACTAAATTATTATTATGTGTACATACATTAGCACCATAATTTAGATAAATTTGCATTAAATCTCGACACATAGGTCAAAAATATACATATATCCTTGGAAAAAATTTAGCAAGTGTAGCCAATAGTAGCAATACAAAAGAAGCGCACTATTGCAATTGTGGTGTTTAGGATATGATCGACATCAAGCAGATATAAACATACTTCCAGCTTTGTTTTAAAATACAATTCTAGTAGACAATGAAATTGAAGACGAATAAAAATAAAATGCAATCAATTATTATAGATTATTATAATTATAATCGGAAACATTTTTAAGTTAAAACTTTTTGTTCTTAAAATAACTATTGAAAACTTGTTGTTTTTTTTTTTTAATTTGCATAGCGATGCATGTTTATTTTATGTGTCTTGGGTAACCTTTATTCGTACAAAAACGTAAAATAGTAAGTTTTTTTATATTTAATATTTTTTTAGAAAGGCCAAAGTGCATAATATATAACCATATTAATAAATTAATGTGAAGGTAGCTTATAATACATAAATTTAGTTGTAAAAAATGCATATTTGTCTATAAAAAAATTATAAAAAAACGATTGCATGTTAAGAGAACTTTTTAGATTAAGTGTGATATTTTTCACCTTTTTATATATCAAGTAAAAGCCATACACTTGATTTCCAAAAAATTAATACAGATTAAATATTATGCAGTTCTAATTAAAATAATATTGAATTTTTTCGAAAGACAAAAACATATCTTTCATTTGATAAGACTTTCTAAGAAGGGAACAACCTTTCTTTTCTGCCGGTGCAGCTTCTTCTTATGGGCAAAAGCACAAACTTTATTTAATAAACAATTAATCGTCAAGGACATCTATTAAAAAAAATATAAACAAAACATATGCATAGAAAATGTTATAATTCAATTTGCTATCTCACTAAACCAAACTTAATGGCGCGTATTCATAGATAATTACTAAAGTCGTGATTTCTTGATTTATAGTTTAAGCCTTTTTGATTAAATAAACACAGCTCTTATTCCTAGTCAATTTTCCTGATGTGTTTAGTAAAACCCCAGTTTAAGGTTGTATTCTACTACAATTATACTTCAAATGAAAGGTCAAAGCAAAAAAATACTGTTATACGGTAGGAAAACTTATCGCAGTTAGAGTAAGAACGTTGTAGCGAAAATTTCCAAAATGAAGAGCTACACCAGCAAGTTTATGTACAATTTATTTGATATGATTTCCTTTTTCAGCTTTTTAATTCACAAACAAAAATTAAATTTGACATTTGGTTGTGATAATAACTACTTAAACACAACATTTCCTATGTTTATAGTTAAACCACAGGTTAAGCTATAAACTTAGGTTTAAATTTATTTATAAATAGCCTAAACTCTGGACTTGCTTAGTAACAACTTAGCAAGAGTTTAGCAAACATCTATGAATATGCCCCAATGTGTTTAAATTTGCCACACTTCTAAACTTTGTATTATTAATTTCATATCTCCAAATGATGATAGCCCAGTGTGTAGCTGGCAAAGCATGAGGACTTGTAGAAAGATAATGGTCGAATTCCGTTGTCGTTCACAGAAACAAAAAAAATCAAACGAATTTATTGTTGATCAAACAATAAAAGATGCAACAGTAATAAATAATTGCATTACTATACCTTTTTTGACAGCAGGCTAAAAATGTCATAATATCATAAAAATACAAGCTTTAAGTTAAAATCGGGCACTCAACTTTATCATCAGGTAGGCACATCCTCGTCGTGCACATACTTTATCTTAACTACATAAATGTTTGCATTTTATAATATTTTTTGTGTTTGTTTATTTTTTTATAACATTGTTTTCACTTATTTAACTTCTTCTATATTGCACCTTTCTGTGTAGAAAAATCAGCATTTTCGTTTAAATTTAAAAATGATATTAGATTAAATTCAATAACAACACCATTTTTATTTAGAACCAACGAATACCTCACATTGCACGCGATAAAACGAAAAGACAACTAACTTGCGATAGCATTTTTGCAAAGCATTTTTGTGCTGGCTGCAACCGTTGCTGGTTGTTAATGGGTATAAGAAGACTGCTGGTGCAAGTGATGCAGATGGTGCTACTACTAATGCTGTGCTGCTGTTACAACCACTAAGGCACGCTTCAATCATAATATTTGTATCCCAAACTTCCAAAGAAGAATTTTCATTCCAACATGGATGTTGTATTTTAGTTTGTCGCACATCGAATCATCAGTGACAGAGGTTCGCTCTGCCTGCATCCATTCATTAAGTTATAGGTACATTTATGTTTTTGCAGGTTATCATGTAGGTTAGTGTTGCCATTTAAACTTGAATTAATGGAAAGCATATTCGGAGGAAAGAAAGTTAATAATAAGAACTAAATAGCTACAGGGTTTTATTCAACTAATATCTATGAAATACATTATTCAGTTTAATTGTTTGAACAGAAAGAGTAGTGAAACTGGTATTTCATTTCTTTTATTTATTCACCAGACGGCATTCCGTAAATAAGGAATGTCAGGACATAGAAAACTTGAAATTAGTAAATACAAATTAAGAATCTGTCTGTCACATTCGATCATTTTTTTCTGAGTAGAAATAGTTCTTTAGATAAATACAGATTATTATGAGACCATCTTAGAATATTTTGGGATAATATCAACTTACAAGTAAAATCTGTAGAATGTAGATTATTTGTCAATTCTTACATGCATGCCATTTGAACGAACCCAATAAACTGACTGACACCATATAGATTGCATGTTTAAACGATTGACATACAACCGAAAATTTAATTTTTAAATCGTTTAACGGTGATATTTTTGCAAACCTTCTTGATCCTTTGTTCTTAACATAATGTTCGAGAGCTTTGTGGCTTTTTAGATTAGTTGATGCACTCCCTACAACAAGTGTTACTAAAAAGTAATTTTTGTAGCTTGTTTTATCCTTTTGTACGAACGCTAGGCTCATTTCACTATTTATTCTAGCGATATTTTGCTATTTTTAAAATTTGTGACTCTCCGTTAAGGTTTATTAAAATAACTTATGCTTTAGGTCATTAGAGAAATTTACTGGACTGGAATTATTTAATCCCCACAATCATATATGCTCTACAATTGATGGTAAGCTCATAGGAAACCAGTAAGTACCGTGAAAAGTATGTATCAGAATTATTTGACTTGGAACTAACGGTATTATTCATGGTAAGATAAAAATGAAAAAAGGGAACATTAAATAAACAATAATGACATGGCCAAACAGTGCGAGATGTTAAAAGAAATAGAATCACAAGAACGACATTAATAAGGAAGTTAAAAATATTGCCGATTTTCTACACTCTCTAGGCTGATAAAATTTAAATATGTTTCAGTCAAACATACATATATTATCCAATACATAATAATTCTGTTAAGTCTGATTTTTTGGATTGAGAACATTTTTTTAAATTTGATTTTACGTTTTGTATACTTGCAGAAAAAAAAGTAGTACCCGTGGCATGATGGTTAGTGCGTTGGACTGTCTTGCGAGAGGTCTTGGGTTCGATCCCTGCCTGTGCCACCTAAAGTTTTTTTCACGGGTACTGCCTCTTGCGAGGAATTGACAAATTCTCCAAGAGTAATTCTTGTCATGAAAAAGTGCTTTCTCAAATTAGCCGTTGGGATTCGGCATATAAACTGCAGGTCCCCTCCATCCCTGCAATTACTCGCACACAGGAATGGTTGAGAGTTGTAAGTCACTAGGCCCTGGTTCTCTACGGACTGTTGCGCCACCTAATTTATTTATTTATTTTATACTTGCAGAAAAGATATAAAAAATTATTCCATTGTGATCATTTTTGGAGCGCAAATGCAGTTTCATGAAATTTCCCAGTATCAATAATACTCGAATGTTGAACATATACTGTGTAACTTCTCATAATTCGATAGGAATTTAATATTGTATGCTTCAAGTCATTTTGTGTTGAATAAATTGAACAAATGTTTTATTTTCCAAAACGACGTTTTGATAATGAGCAATAATGAATATTATCTTCATTATCCATTTTTGTCTGTTAGAAATATATAAACTTTTTTAAATTGGTTTTCAGTGAAACAAAAATTGTAATGAAAAATTGTTGTAAGACCTATTTTATAGGCAATACAAATATTTAATAGACTTCCTTTATAATAATCTTGGTTTCAAATTTATGAGCCATAAATATTTAGGCTAATCCGCAATAAGTACTTTCATTTATAACGATCAATGAAGTCCTTCACAGGCATTTTTTAATTTGATAGATATGTGCAAATAAATAATAATAATCGCAATATATTTCTATTTTAAATTAATTTTCAAAGATTACTTTTTCACATAAAACACGGGCAATTTTTTTTCATTTTGCCATTTCTTCCCTGTTTTTTGTTTAAGTTTTGCCATACTCGATTTCTTTTGGGATTTCATTGATTATTTTCAGAGTTTATTTTCAAATTATTGATACATTTAAAAACAATTATTTGAAATCAAGGCAAGTGCTTTTTGAATAGGACAAAAGAAAACAAAACAGATATTTATGTATTCTCGTATTCAAATATAAAAGAAACTTTGCATTTAACCAACCTCGCACTTACCCTAAATATTATAGTGTGCCAAACAGGGGGTTGCAGGAGGACAGCATGACCCCCCCCCACTAACTTACCTCTCTGTTAGTACGCAGCACTATCCGTTCAAAAAAAATTGTTTTAGGCGTGTACAAAGGCTCAAAAAAATACACAGGCACTATTCCACATAACTGAAAACTTGCAAAAATACTTATTTTTCAAAAGCCAACAAATTGAATAACAGTGTTAAGGGTTATGGCCCAACTTTCCTTATTCCGTGTGTTTCAAATAACCTTTTTAAAATCGACTACAAGATAAGAGAAATTTAAAATTTAGGGTAAGATTTTCAACTACATAAAATAATTCTTGTCGAAAAATTTGCGTAAAACCGAATAATTGTTTTTCAGAGTCTTATCTTTTCAAAACGGTATCCCCATTATCAAATGTATTATTTATAATTACCTTCACATCTATAAAATAAATATTTAGAGCTAAATCATTGAATCTGTGCCGAATCTGTACAACAGCTTGACAGACCATTAAGTTAATTTTTCAAATGTTTTAACAGACATTCTGACATGGTCGGTCTTCCTTAGTAGAAGAACGTTTTCTTAAAGCCACAGCAAAACTATACGTCAAATTTGCTTAAGAATGGAATCAGTTATTGATGAAGATGTAAAAACTCTAAAAAAATCTATATGTTACAAGCGTATCCCTTCTGCAATACTTTCTACTGCTATAACAGTCGCTAAATCTATGGATACAAAAAATGTTACTGAGTATGGCCACCGTGGTATATTGAAAACTTTGAAAGGCCTTCCATCTTCCAAAATCAAATTATTACGGTTCTAAGACTTAATTGATAGGCTAAGACGCAAAGGTTCGAAAATGGTCTTCATAGACGGTTCAAAAATCAGGAACAGCACATCGTATGCATCGACTTGAAGGGGGCTCCTTTCTGTCTATAGGAACCCTTGACAATACATTCTCCATATTCACGTCCGAAGCTACGGTTATTTTAATGGCTAGTACTAAACTACGTGGAATCTTCGTGATATGTTCCGATTGTCTGGCAGTTCTATATGCGATCCAGAATCCGAACAACAGCAAAATAAGGAGTATGTTCAAAATAATGTATGATCAAAATATTATTACTAAAAAAAGTGCGCACTTTTTTACATTATCAAACCGATTTTTATTTTTCAGCCTATTTACAGCATTTTGAAATTCAGAATTTTGAAAACAGAATCCTTTTTTAAAGAATGATGTATTATTATATAATTTTTGTATTATTTTCATCATTCATATACTTCACTTAAACAATAACATTAACCTATGATAACTCAGAAGTCTTTGAATTCATCGAAACAAAATTGTTTGTACCTCTCTCACATTTTTACATCAAATTAATGTTCTTATCATAATCAACAATTGCAGAAAACTAATTAACTGCTGGAACACAATGCAAAATCGGAGCCGGAGTCGTAACTGGAGTCGGAAAAGTTGTCGTACGTTTCACAAAAAGTACGCACACGATGTGTCGTACGACTTTTTGATGTTATTTGGTTTATTTGCAGTTTACAACCACATCAAATTTCTCAGAAAATATTTTTTTGTTCACTTTTATTTCTTATTTAAATATTTTTTCACTTTTTTATTGAAAAACTATTTAAAAAAAATATAATCACCAAGTTATTCACTTCAAAAATGGAAACGTCACATGTGTCGTACGACAAAGTTAAAAGTTGGTCAACTCTTCCGACTCCGGCTGCGGCTCCGATTCCAGTTGCGTTGCGTTGTGTTCGTACATTTGCATTTGCGTACATTGAATACTTTGACAGCTATTCCAGTAACGACTCCGACTCCGGCTCCGACACCATTGTGTTCCAGCAGTAATCTGTCAAAACTTTCACGTGATCGTGCATTTTAATGATGTTTAAAAGAAGCTTGTGCATATTTAAATTGTTAGTGCAGATATACAGTGTCTTGCACATACAGCGTTTTTAGATGAAGAATTTTGAGATGCAATATTATGAGATACAATATTTTCACAATACAGTATTTTAAGATACAGTATTTAAAATTTGGAGTACCTATCTTGAAATACAGAATATTAACCATACAGTATCATACAGAATTTTGACTATACAATATTTTAAAATACAAAATTTTGATCCGCTCCGCAAATTAAGAGACCACCTTATTAAATATCGTCGTCGTTCTATGAAAACTCCCTAAGTCCATTTTTTGTGTTTTGAGATATTTGCATTTAAAGTTTGAAATCAATATGCAAATTAATAGATTTTGGCAGTTTTAATTCTTCATAATTGAAAAATTGTACATCGTAGAGCTTAGGAAGTTTTGAGACAATATAAATTTTGTCATTTGCAAGAACTTGGTGTATTTATTTCATTTTTGCGGAAAATGGACTTAGGGAGTTTTCATAGAACGACGACGATATGATAACACTTTAAAAGTTATCTGGGTTCAGGATCGTGCCGGGATATTTGAAAATGAATAAGACGATAAAGCTGCAAATTCTGCTCATCTTTTCCCAATCGACTCTGCTTACACTGACTAAATGTGACCTATTACGTGAAGTTAATAGAAAAGTTAAGGCAGATAACTAAATAACTGGCGCAATTCCCAACACTTCTACAGATCCATCGCTTCTAACTACTCTACCCAACCTCAACTTTAAAACAGATGAATCGCACCAACACCTATCTGATTACATTGTGGTTTTAATTGCCGCCACAGTTACCAAACTCTCCACAAAAATTGAACTAAATAGTTTTGACGTAGTCCACAGAACACATTTTATCCAAAAACGTACCCAGATTCCGAAGAAAATTCTTAAATCACAGTTTTTACTTCAACATATCTTCTGCGAATATTTAGAAAGGAATCCTGAGTTCTGCAACGGATAAATGTCAGTCGGCCACTTAACTTTATTTAAGTTAGATTTGTTCTCAAAATTCAGTTGTTAAAGTTTTAAATCAAATCAAATAAAAAAAATTAAGTTTAACTGAACTGATTGTTTGGGATATTCCACAATACTATTATTTTGTTATACTATTATTAAAAAATGTTTATGAATATTTTTATTATTTTATATTACTTTTTTACTTTTAAAGTAAATAATAACTTGATGCCAAATTAATTACAAAGAAGGCTTATAACAAGAAGTGAATAACGTTCGTACGATTTAAGAAATAGTTATAATATACATTTGACATATTTTAGAAACTACAAAATATTTTATTTTTTAAAAGGTACAGAAATATAAAAACATTTAAAAATAATGCAACAAAGGGAACTTACAAATATTGGAGTGTACAAAACGATGTAAAAATCTTTAAAGTAGCAAAATGTGTATTATTTATTTAACTAAACTAAAATAAATTTAACAATTCTAGGGACTTTCCAAAGATTTGATACTCATAACAAACTACGTGTTTAGAAAATACTAAGAACAAAACTCTATAGGTCGGCAACTTTAGTAGTCTTTATTATGTTAAGTTCTGCTTTCTTCGTCTTACCCAAAATAAAAAATGATCATAAAAAATTAAATGAATAATATTATTATTATTATATCTTATTTAGATACTTGTACGGAAAGTAAAAAAAAGGTACTTTGATAGCCACTTAAGTATGTGTGTTGCAATAAACAACATGGGTTTTTAAAATATCCATGTTTAAAAGGCAAAGGAATCGACATTAGAGCACTTGATATCGGTCGGGAAATACCCGGGTACTTGGATTTTATAGGTATTACACGAGTAGTCGTATATCGGTCAAACAGTGAGTTGTTGGGTCTTTAGAAATATTGTTTATATTACCTATTTACTAAATATTTGTACGGTTGTAGTTAAATATTTAAATCCTGATGTGTTATACAAGTTCATAGTTCAATTAAGCCTATTTTTGTTAACAAGCTTGAAGTACCTTTTTTTTCAACAAAATCCGTGATGGTTTTCCAAATCTATAATCCTTTTCTTCAATATTCAGTTGAAATATTTATATCTGTACTTAATATTATAAATGCGAAAGTAACTCTGTCTGTCTGTCTGTTACTCAATCACGCCTAAACTACTGAACCAATTTGCATGAAATTTGGTATGGAGATATTTTGATACCCGAGAAAGGACATAGGCTACTTTTTACCCCGGGAAAATGACGTATTCCAATGGGAAAATTCAAGTGGCCCGATCGCTTTTACGCCTAAACTACTAAACAGGGGTGGAATCGGCTAAGGTGATAGTTGACTATCAAATTTTTTATAGTAAAATTGACTATCACCGAGTTTTCCGTCTGTGTAAGCTGATTCAATTCAATTCGATTGAACAATTTCAGAATATAATTGTCACAATTCATTGTTGCCATGGTGAAATTTTAAAATGATTTCTATTAAATATCTAAATCTATTAAATTGTCTGTGTTTTAATAACATTCTTACTTTTCTTATGCTTTTTCGAATGTCGTAAGCTTTGTGCGTCACAAGAATGTGTTTTTATACCTAAAAAAGGTAACTGACAAAATTTTCCATTCGTTTTTTGTAAGCGTCTGGTAGCTCTACTCAGAAACGACATGTTTGTAGGAAAACGACTATCAAATTTTTCTAGCGACAGCTTTTTAGGTATCAATTTGATTATCACCTTACACAGATCAAATTCGATTATTTTGACTGTCAACAATCAACAATCACCTTAGCCGATTCCACCCCAGATTTAAATGAAATTTAGTAAGGAGATAGTTTGAGACTTAAGAGAGGACATGAGTTACTTTTGAACTCGGGAAAACAACGCATTCCCATGGGAAAAATTACTTTCCGTTGAATCTGATCGCTTTCACTCCTGAATTACCAAATATTTGAATAATATTTGGATAAAATTGGTATTAAGGGAAAACAACGCATTCCCAACCCTTCTCATAACTTGAGATTGAAGGTTGGTGTTCCAGTCCTGTTAATGAGAAATCTTAACGCATCAAAGTTATGTGGTACACGGCTATAGATTACTCACCTAGGATGAAATATTATAAAAGCTATAATCATGACTGGATAGCAAAAGGAAAAAATGTTTTTATTCCCCGCATTCCGATAATTCCAACCGATTTGCCGTTTCAGTTTAAAAAAGTGCAGTTTCTTCTGAAAGCAGCATTTGCAATAACAATAAATAAAGCTCAGGGGCAAACGCTGAGTAAATTTGAACAAAAAAAACTGTTTTTCCCATGGACAATTCTATGTAGCATGCTCACGAGTCTCAAACCCACAAAACCTTTACGTTCTGGCCAAGGAAGGAAAAACAAAAAACGTCGTATGTATATACAAATGTATTGCAGTAACCTATCTTCTTCTTAAAACCCTAACCTAACCTAACCTATGACAATCACACTTAGTATGGCCTCATCCCATCTCGGCACAATTCAAACATACGTACAAAAAAGGACAGCTCAGGTTTTTTTCATACTACTATCCAAAAAAAACTATCTAATGCGGACGAAGTCGCGGGTAAAAGCTAGTTATTTCATATAATATTCTAAAAAACTTAAAAAGTTGTTTGATTTCACCTGTCTTACAAGAATCTAAAACAAACGCTAAACCATTTTTTTTTAAATGGTTTTCAACAGAAAACGCAAGGAGGAGGAAGTTTTGTTCTTGTAACGAATCTGTTGTCCAAAACGTTTTTTCCAAGACCTATTAAAAACTTCATATAGATTCAGATAAAGACTCATAATTAAAGTATCTTATTCAGAAATCTTAATAAGATACTAAAATGCTTTAAACTGTATCTAAAAGAAAAGGATTTGTAATTTTCAACATCATGAGTTTGTTAAGAGATATTTTGAGTTTTAACTAAGGCTTAAAAAACAAGTCTTTTGTTGTTTTTAGCATTCTTAAAAGGGATTTAAGAAAAATCTGATGTGATAGAAAATTAAGGACATCTTAATCCTTTAAAAAAGTATTCTTCTGTTTGCGCAACAGAAAAAAACGTAATTTTGTCGACCAGTATGAAAAAAGTGATATTCTTATAATTAAAAAAGCTTTTTACAGATCACTTCCGCAATTTTTTTTTAAGCAGAATTTACATATAACACTGGCAGCCAAAACTTGAACACAAATAACATTTTTTTTAACTCGGATACGAGGCATATTCTAAAATGTTTTGCAAACCGTTTAAGAACCGCTTAAACTTTGGACAAAAAAAAACTTCTTCTAAATTTCATGTTTATGTTCTTATTCTTAAATTTTAGAGTTGACGGCCGACTACTGGAGGTAGCCATCATACCTACCATTATTTATTTATTTTTCCCAATAGCCGTCGATAGAGAAACCTTTCTAAATGCTTCAAACTGGCTCAAACATAAAACATATTCCTATAGTGATGATACAGGAATATTTCTATTTTAATAGCATGTCTCTAAATAAACTACAAATTTTGTAAACGAATTATTTTATTTTTATACTTCTTGAATAAATAGGTACATCCAATTCCATTTTATTTTTAATTAGAGATTATAAAAAAGAAATAATAAAATATATACAAAGACTCGAAATTATTCTGAATTATTAAATTATTATACCTAAGTAAGTACTTTTTCATTTTATTGCACTAAACATAAATCCGTTTACTAATTTTATTCTTGCAAAAAAAAGGCAAAAAGGGAGTGCAACCCGCTGTACCCATAACCTTGATAATTTATCTCATTTTCAAAATGAATTGTTAAATAAAACAAACACTTTAATTAGGAAAATAGTACATACAAATACTTTTCCACAATTTTCGAGAACCTTAGAAATAGAGTTACGTACAAAATAAGAACAAAAGAATAGAAAAAACGTAGGAACAAAAACGACTAATTAAAAAAAGGCCTAGATGCAAATATTTTGTTCCCAAAAGGATAACAGGAGCAAAGGAATATACCAAGCTCCCCAAAAAAAAACACGGTTCGTGAAAACAAAACAAAAAAACATGGAGTTATTTCTTTTTTCTGTATCCTTATCCTGCTGCAAGTCCAAAAAAACAAAAAGAAAAACTCTTCATATGAAAAACAATGAAGAAAAATATCTAAATACCAAACCATTGCACACACCTTCCTTACCTTTTTTCTTTACTGTATTTTTCTTCTTGTTTTATCAACAAGAGTTTACAACCACCTTCCACCAATACCAATTTGGCTTAGCGCTCCAGCAGCAGCGGTAAAACAGAAAGAGGAATTAGAATTTTATATGAAGACGGCAAAGATACAGATCAAATCCGAACGGAACCAAAAATTAATTTAATTAAGACCGCTGAAGAAATTGATGTTGAATGTTTATACAAACATATTATTAACTTCTTATAACATTTGTTTAAAAACTTTTTCTTTTTATGGAACAGGAGGAACTCGACGTTTAAAAAAGCACAGCTACAGATACACGCACGAATCGACAAACGACATTTGTTTAGGGTGAAAGGTGAGTTTTGGCCAAAGGAATATCTCCTGACGAGACGACTGTTTCGTTTTTTCTTTTTTCCTGTATAAAGCGCCCTTGATTACATTTGCCTCTTCCCGAGTGATAAAATAAAAGCAAAACCAAAGATACACTCTACAACACACAATCCCAATAATCCAAGTTTTCTTTATTTAAATGGAGAACTATTGTTTGTTAGTTTAATGTTTAATGGAATTTCTTATTAATACTTATGTAGTTCCGAAGTAGAAAAATAAATACGTTAATTTATTGTTGGAAAGATAAAATAAAGCATTGAGCGCCGGAGAAACGACGAACGGACGAAAAATCGAAAAGCACACGAAGAGTTCTTTGCAACATTTCTTTCTGTTTTTCCTTTTTTTGTTTTTCAACAACTTTGGTTTCCTTTGAATGCTGTGGATGACTGCTATACACTTATACATACAGATAAGGACGGTGCAATGAGAAAGTACAGCGCAGCTATTTACTGTTCTGCTCTAAAACATTTAGTTGTCTTGCGTAAATGTTTGAGGAGTATAGATATATAATTCAATTCGATTTTTGATTTGTCTAACTCTGCGTTTAATGGTGTAGAAAGGGACGAAAGGAAATAATACGTCAAGATCTGTTTCGTTTCACTAAACCTGTTCTTTTTGAAAAATTAAAATTTCTAAGTGCTGCCAGCATCACACAAAATATATTTACCAAGAGAACCGACCGGTACCCGTCTTGCCAGAAACTCCCTAAAATTTTATTTTGGTGAATAAATGTGTGGTGAAAAAAAAGGAAAATGGGGATTTGGTCTAAAAAACAACTTTTTTGTGACCTGTCAAAAATGACAATTCCACAACTTCAATTTTGCAAAACAAAACAATGTGTTTCGGATTTTAAGAGTAAGTTTTTGTTAATTGATTAGATATTTGATATAATTTGATATTTTTCAAACCAAAAACCTTTATAATGAAGAGAGTATATATGTATGTACAAGTTTACTTCATTGAATAAAAAGTAAGTCAAATTGCAATGAAGGAGGTGCGACAATAATCGATTTATTTTATAGTCCGTGTTTTCATTTTAGATACTGCCAATAACATACCATAATGCAGGAATAAATTTCCCTGAAGAAATCTGGAAGACAAACCAAACAAGGCGCTGATTTGCAGGCAAGTTTTTTGTATATTATATTTCTCTTAACAAAATAATATCAATGTTTTTAACTACAGATACTGCCCATTGTGTTTGTATGTACTTCTTAACGGCCAAAGCTGCCGTAGACGTTGACGGTGGATGTGTCACCATCTCTACAAATAGTCAAAAGCATTCAATGCAACAAAACCATCAGCAACAACACCACCAAGTTAACCAGCGTTAAAATTTGACACTAATGAGGTGAATAAAATGGGTTAAAATTTATTGAGCTGTGGAGCAGGTTAAAGTGTGTTAAAATTTGACGTTTCTATTGATATAGAAATTTGCTCTTGCTTTTGCATTCAATTTTTCAGTGTTACCACACCGAATAAATCAATTAATCAAAATGGGAATTTTGTTTGAATATTTTTGACTGTTGTTTTCAAATATGACATTAGAATCGAGAACAATAAATAAAAAGGATTTTTTTTTAGTTTTAGAGACTTTTTATTAACCCTGTTTTCTTAAAAATATGTTTTGTAAGAGAAATTATTTTTCCGCGAAAAAGAAAACCAATTTTTGTTCAGGGAAATTTCTTAAATTATCGAGGGAAATTTGTTTAACCTGCGTAGAAATCTTGGTTAAAATAATTGTTTTAACGCAATTCACACAGCAAATGGCTAAATTTGATCCCACCTCAAAGAAGACGTCAAATTTTAATCGTGGTAGAAGTTTTAACGCAAATTTTAACGCAATTCACACACGGCATTAATAGTCGACCGCTAACGCTCTCCTCCCAGCAGCTCGGTGTTGGTGTTAGAACGATTTAACAGCAGTAACAGAAACTGCCAACCCGACCTAGTCATCAGCTGCCAAGAAATATAATGCAAGCCGCTCAAATTAACGACGCAACAGGGCGCAGAGATCAGTTGTGTAAGTACGAATCGAAGCATTCCTATCGTGGTCAACTCGCTTAATCTCAATCTTCTAGATGTAAATCCAAGCTTGTAGCAACAAATGTCTCACTATCTTGTTGCCATTGAAGGACGAAAGGGATACTTAGCTGGCTGACACAGATGACGTAGATGAGGAAGCTAAACCGAATGTCGATTTCCTGATGAAATAATAAAGCACGAATGGAAATTCAAAAAATAATTTCATCATTTTGTAAGTACTATTTTAGAATTTCCTGCAGTTTTGGTAAACTTAAGGACTAGCAATATAGAAGAATTCCCTGAATTCGTTATGCATATTGCAAACGACTAAGCTACAATTTTTCAATCTATGGATCGACTTATGAGCCCTCTTCTGGGAATAGTACAATTATAATCCAATCCATTTCATTGTGCGTTCTTTAACCAGAAGGTTCATGATGGCGAGACTACTTCAAAGCAAGTTTTACATAAACCACAAACTTTGAAAGCACTAATTAATGTTTTTTTTTAGCAACCAAACAAAACGAAGCGGTATTGCAACAAGTCATACAAGTTGATCCGACGACATGCTTAGAATCTCATCCATTGATAATCTACTTTTGATGTGGCGCTAGTTTTTAAATAAATTTGTAATTTTTTTTCAAAATTGTATGTAATTTAGTATAATTTTTGTTTTTAAAATTCAATGCTATTATATTTATTTTGAATAAAAAAAAAAAAAGAAAACAAAAAAATAGATGTTGTTGGAATACAAAATTATATAAAATATATTTTTTGTTTTTTGAAAGAGAGACTTCATAAGTCAATAAAAATGTCTGGATATGGATTTTTACGAATTGGCACTGATATGTGCCTTTGAATTAAAAAGTAGGAATAAACCTGTAATCAAAAGGCAATATTGGGTTCACCCGTTGAACTCAAAACGCCTTGTGAAAGGTCAATTTCAAAAAATTTATCTAGACCTCCGATCCCACCCAAGCAAGTTCTTCAATTACTTTCGCATGAGCGACAGAAGTTTTGATGAACTTCTGTTTTTGGTACGGCCTTTGATAACTTTCAAAAATACCAGGTGGAGGAAAGCAATATCTCTAGAAGAAAGACTGGCGTTTACACTGAGGTAAACAAATAAAGATTATGTTTTAATTAAAAAAAACAAAAATAATTTGTTAATGCAATAAATTAACATAAAATGTAATTCAGAGTTTAGAAAAAAAAAATACAGTTACACGTTCAAACTAACTAATTTGATTCGGAGTCCGAATCGTTCCTTGAATACGGATGATGTCGTTTGTGTGATTCTTTCTTTTTAAAGCTCTCTTTGTTTTGGCCTTTTCGTTTCAAAACGCGCAAAAATTCAATTTTGACATCAAATTTTTCGCAGTCGTTGAGTTTTTTAAATGATGGCAACAAGGAGAACAAAAATGTTTTATCTTCGTCTACATTTTCATCTTTTCTCTCCCTTAAAATCTCCAACAAATCTTGCTCATATGTGTGTCGTTTTCTTTTTTTTGGATCCAGTCGCTTGGATCGGTGTGGTTATTTCGGGTGTATTCTGTGCTTCTGTTAAGAATACCTCCAAATTTTCATCGAATTCTTCAATTTCACAATTGTTGACGGTCGGGCGGTCTTCCATCGAGGACAAAAGGAAAGATGATTGCTCGAAGTAAACATATTTGCGCCGCTTAGTAGCTGCTTGGCCTGATTTTACATTTTTTTGTTTACTGAGCTCTCGGCGAAAACATGTCTCCAAATTTTTCCATTTATTTTGAAGTTCTTTGACTAAAAATATATAAGAAAACATGGTATTTTTGAATAATTTGACATTAATTTCTTCTCTAAAATTAACGATTTTTTTTTTTAAGACCAGATACTTTCTGTATTTTCTTAATCAAAAATATTATTTTCTATAGGTGCCTTGCAACAGGAAACAGTTTTCGGTCTCTTCATTACGAATTTCTCATAGGTGAAACAACCCTACGAGAAATTATTATGCGACAAAATATGGATATGCCTAAAAGAAAATTACATGCCGGAACAAACAGAAGATACTTAGAAACAAGTTGCTGACAAATTTTTAACAAGTACAAATTTCCCCAATTGTGTAAGAGCAATTGACGGCAAACATATAAGGGTCCAAAAGCCATCTAAATCTGGATCGAAGTATATGAATTACAAGAATTATTTTTCATTGGTCCTTATGGCAATTACAGACGCGGATTACTGTTTCCTATCCGTTGACATTGGATCCCAGGGGAGTGCAAGTAAATCCCATGTTTTTCAGCGATCAAACTTTGGGAAAAAGCTAAACAATGGTCAACTGAATTTACCACCAGGTCAATTGCTCCCAAATGACAAAGGGGGGAAATGCATGCCATTTGTGTTTGTAGCCGATGAAGCTTTTGCCTTATCAGACCACATACAGCGTCTATTTGGACGAAGAAATTTGTCCACGGACAAAAAAATATATAATTATCGTCTTACAATGCTCCTTTGGAATCTTAAGTAATAAATGGAGGATACTACAAAGACCACTTGACGTGCATCTCTCATTTTGCGATAATATTATTAAAGCCTGTTGCATCCTTCACAATTTTGTACGCAAAAGAGGTGGGATAAGGTATGAAGACACTTTGTATGAGTGTTCGTTGACAAAACCTAATATAACAAATGTACGTGGATCTCATGATGGTTCAACAGCAGGGGATTATTTTGTAAAATATTCTAATTCACCTCAAGGTTCAGTACCATGGCATTATGGCAATATGAAAAAATATAAATTTGATATACAATCAAAATGCTATGACCTAAGAAAGAAATTATTTTTGTATTCGACTTTTTACTTAAAAATAAACGTAGCTCAAGCTCCTGTATGAAGTGTATTAATCATTAAAACCATTCAATAAATATACCAACACTTTTAAACTGCTTTCTGTTTCACAACTAAATTCTCCTTAACATCAGTACCTATTCTTCGAATAATAAAAAAGTTTCACAAAAAGGATAACAACCCAGCAGTCATGTCTTAAACCTCCGATATTTTCATTTAATTGTGCTCACCTTTTTCATTTTTGTCCATTGGTGATATGGTGTGCCAAGTATGTAGGTACCATCTTTTCTGAAATTTCTTCCCACAGGCCGGAAACAAAATTTCTGTCTGCGTGCTATTGAAGCATCATAAATCGCTTGACGACTTTGAACATTATTTATAAAATTTTCGGTCCAACTAGCATCCTCTTGGAAATTTGGAAATAAAATACATATTTAGTTACCTAATTTCAATTTTCAATAATACAAGAAAGTCTTACCTTGTGAGTCCATATCCATTTTCTTAAGATAATTTTCGTTGAAATTAAGTCCGTCTTCAAGTTCTAACTTTGAAACAAATATTCAAAATGAATGCAAAAGCAAGGACAACAAATGTATTTATTTTAAATTCACTTGCCCAGAAACAGTTACTGCAAAAGTATATGTGTTGAAACACATCCTAGTGTAAAATTGTGGGCTGGGGAAGATATCATTGATTATTTCTAAAACCATATTAAGCGAATATCGAAACCAAAATGCACCCACAATATAACGGCTACTAGACGACTGCGATTTCTCCTTTTTTTTGGTTTCCTTTCGGTTGCCAAAACGCTTTTTAACACTGCAATTTTAAATGGATGTTGATTTTCTTGGAATGAAAATAAAACATCTTTCAATTTTGCTTTACTTATTTATTTTTAGTGATTGAAATATAATAGATCTTTAGTAACTAACTTTATACTTATATATACAGGGTGTCCCATAAGTAATGGTCCAAACTGTATATGCTGAATGGTCAAGGCATGACCTACCAGAATTTGGTAACTTGTCTATACCGCATCCCAACGGTTTTCGAGTAACGGTTGTTTTAATGAAATTTTCACAAACACCTACTTTTAGTCGGTTTTTCAATCACCCCGTCCACAAATGATTTTTGTTTTTACTATTTAATATTTTGCAAATTTAAATAAGCATTCAATATTTTTGCATTTAAAAAATTTCAATTTTCGGCACTATTTTGTAAAATATTGATAGTTAATATCATATTCTTATGAAACTTAATTTTTTACATTGAACTTTAAAACAGTTTTATTAAAAAAAATCATACTACACAATACTTGCTTGATTTTTTAGCTTTTCAAAAAAGTATAAAACATCACAAAGCTAGCTTTGGTTCAAAAGTTATAAGCATTTCAATTTAATAAGTCACGATTTAAAAAACAATTATAAAAAGAAAAAAATGTGTTTCTGTTAGAATTTTGTATTACATCACGAGAGACATCTTGTACCCCCAAACTAGTTTTAGTAATTTAAAATAAAAATAATTTAGTACAAGCAGCAATAGCGATCTTTTTCCTTATCAAGCAGCGCTTCTTAACGACTACTACTACGTTTAGTACTTGTACTTACGCTTTTATTATTTTAACCGGAAATACTTTGGCTGTTTGTATTATTTGAAGGCGTGGAAGTTATACAGACAGAGAAACATGTTTCGAAACGATACACGTTAGAAACATTACATATTCTCAATAACATAAACAACATGAACCGAAAACAAGACACACAAAACATTTCTGCTGTATATTGCTCTCTTCTTTGTTCTTAAATGTAAATTGTGCTTTATTTAATTTTGACTTAACTTCATTCTTCGAAGTGCTAACTACATTTATAATTTTATTTTTAATTCATATTAATTAATGTAATTAATATTAAATTTTGTTTTTTTAAAATCTTTCTTGAGTGAGTAAACTTAAACTGTATTGTAATTGTATCCCATTTATCTAACTAAAATTATTTGTATATTTTTGTGTTAATAAAGTTCCCCTGAGGAAGGCAGCAACCCCTGCCGAAACGTTGGGAAAGTTAATGTAACGTAATTGTTTCATTGCTAAAACTATAGTGACCAAAAAGCCGACGGAAAACTATAATTCCAATAATCAGTTTGTATTATCGCCGTTTTTAAACAAATGAAGTTGTTAAGCTATAATAGTGCGGTACTTTATTTATTTCATAAAGAAGAAATAATTTCAGAAAATAACTAAAAATGTCTTACACGTCACGTGAATATGCTATGATGCATTTTATTTATGGCGAATGTGGCGGAAATGCAAGAGCAGCAGCAAGGAAGTATGCAGAAAGATATCCAAAAGCTTCAAGTCCTGACCATCGAGTATTTATAAGAGTTCATAATTCTTATATGGAAGGTATAATCCCTTGCAGTGGAAGGATTGGAAGGCCCCAACACCATCTCAATGACGAAGTTGTGTTGAGGGAAATTGAAAATAACCCAAGTACTTCTACTAGAGCCATTGAGAGAACAACTGGGATACCCAAATCTACTGTTTAGAGGATTCTGAAGCAGAACAACCTGCACCCTTTTTACCTGCAGCGTGTCCAGGCCTTATTACCAAGGGATTACCCTAAAAAGTTGAGTTCTGCCAAATTATGATTGATAAAAGCCGAGAAGATCCTGATTGTTTCCTAAATATGCAAACAAGAAAAAAGAATATACGAATTAAACTCAAATTAAAAGATTTTTCAAAATACTTATCTGAATAATCCAGAAATAAAGATGTACATATATACTGCAAGTTCCGCGCAGCTAGTTTTCTTGTTTGTTTACTTTAATTTTGTTGAGACATGACAGTTGATGCCTATTATAGTTTATCTCTTTTCTATCGTTACGCATGAGCGGTGGTCTTAGATTAGGTTAGGTTATAGTGGCTGTCCAAGATGGAAACGGACACACTTAGGCCAGTTTAATGGCCCATTGTGATACCACATGAATCTTGAGGTTACTTCCTAAGCTCAATGGAACCAGTTTGAGTCTCTTACGAAACGTGAGAGGCTGATTATGCCGATATGATTTAGATCGTTTAGATCGTTAAAGAAGAATTCTCCTAGGTAATTCTTGCGTTTTCGAGCCAGAGCGGGGCATGTGCAGAGAAGATGAAGAATTGTTTCTTCCTTTTCCTCATCCATACAGCTTCTGCAGAAATCATTTGAGAATACGCCTAATCTCGTGGCGTGCTTTCCTATTAGACAGTGTCCGGTTATGACACCTATTATCGAGCTTATATGCGATCTGCTTAGAGAGAGCAAGCACCTTGAACCAGAGTTGGCCAGATGTTTTTTGTGACTTGACACGTGGTGATGTTGTTCCACCTGGTGCCTGCCCTCCTCACAGCGTCTTGCATTAGCAAAAGTTTACAAGTAGCGATTGGTATGCCAGTACGTGCCAAACGTGGTAGGATGGGCTATACTGTACCGTTCCTGGCGAGTTCATCTGCCTTACAGTTACCTGGAATGTCTCTATGGCCCGGCACCCAGCAAAGGTGAATATTAAACTGTTGTGCCATCTCTATTAGAGATGATCGACAGTTATGGACTGTTATAGAGTTTGTAGAGACAGAATCCAGAGATTTGATCTGACTATCTGAGAAGATACGGATATCAGATGTTGATATCACGTTTTCTTTAAGCCAGGACAAGACTTCTTTTATCGCCAAAAGTTCCGCCTGGAACACGCTACAATGATTGGGAAGGCGGAATGAGAAACTTAATTTCAGTCGTTCAGAGTACACACCTCCACAAACCCCTTCTTTTGTTTTTGACCCATCTGTATAGAAATGGATTGACTCATATTCCAGGAATGTCCTATCCTCCCAAAAAGATCTGGGAGGTATAGAAATCTGGAAATTTCTGTCGAATTGTAGTTGGGGCAGCTTGCAGCTATTTGTTTGATAAAAATGTCAAGAGGTGTTAGGTAATGTAAGGTGTCCAGTGCCGCAGATGGGGTCGTGCGAAGCGATCCACTTATACATAGGCAAGCTGAACGTTGGACTTTATTTAATTTATCTCGGTTTATTCCCTTTTCTAAAGCAGTCCACCATACTGCCACACCGTATATTAAAATCGGTCTGATAACCAATGTTTATAGCCAATGCGTGATTCTGGGTTGTAAGCCCCATTTATTACCGATGGCTTTTTTGCAAGAAAAAAGAGAGCTACAGTAGCTTTTTTGACTCTTTCCTCTACGTTGCGTTTCCAAATTAGTTTTTTATCTAAGACAAGACCCAAGTATTTAGCCTCGTCTGAGAATTTTAATTGGATTCCTTTAATATGGGGAGGGTTGACAAATGGAATTTTGTATCTCCTCGAAAATAAGACCAAATCGGTTTTGTGTGGGTTAACACCCAGTCCACACCGATCAGCCCAAAGTATTAGTCTGTCTAAGGCATTTTGTAAGAGTTCTTTTAACGTGTTAAGATGCTTTCCTAAAACTGCTATAGCAACGTCGTCCGCATAGGCTATCACTATGAAACCCTCCGCATCCAGACCAGTTAGGATTTCATTCACCACTAGGTTCCAGAGGAGAGGGGATAGAACACCACCTTGCGGTGTCCCTCTACTAACGAATCGTCTGCCAGAAGAGTTGCCCAGTTTTGAGTTAATTATCCTGCTAGTAAGCATTAAATGAATTAACTCCCGAAGCGAACTCTCTACATTTAGAGATGTTAGTGCAGATGTGATTGCAGATGTGTCCACGTTGTTAAAGGCACCTTCAATGTCAAGGAAAGCAACCATAGTGAACTCTTTATGATGAAGGGAATTTTCGACGGTGCGTACTAAGGTGTGTAACGCTGTTTCCACCGATTTACCTTTACAGTAGGCATGTTGAGACGAAGACAGAAGTCTTGTATCAATACTTGCCCTTAAATGGATATCAATCAATCTTTCCAAGGTCTTAAGAAGGAATGATGATAGACTTATAGGTCGTAGATCTTTAGGATTGACTTGCGAGCATTTACCTGCCTTGGGTATAAAAACAACTTTGACTTCTCGCCATGCCGAGGGAACATGGACCAGGTAAAGACAGCTGGTAAAAATTGCCTCAAGGATTGGTGCAATTATGTCAGAAGTCTTTTGCAGCTCGGCTGGTATTATTCCATCTCGTCATGCAGATTTAAATGGTTTGAAACTGTTGAGAGCCCATTGTAGCTTGTCCCTTGTGATCAGACCTTGTGGATATGTTGTATTGGGACTTGAACGTATATAACCATTGCAAGTCTCGGTAAGAGAACTTCCAGGAAAATGAGTATCCAGTAGTAAGTTCAGCGATTCATTACTTGAATTTGTCCAGGAGCCGTCTGCATTTTTCAAGCAGCTTGGCATCGCTGGATTAGTTGAAAGAATTTTCCTTAACCTAGAGGCTTCAGAAGTTTCTTCTATCGTGCCACAGAAGGATCTCCAAGAAGATCGTTTAGATTTCCTTAGTGCCTTCTTGTAAATTCTTAGGGATTCTTTGTAAGAATCCCAGTGAGAGGCTAGTATTGCGGTTTTGGCTCGGTTTTAAAGTTTCCTGCATTCTTTCCTGAGCGAGTCAAGCTCTGAGGCCCACCATTGTGGTTTCCTCTTTCCTCTTATGTGTATAAGTGGACAAGCAATTTCTAGCGATCTGTTCATAGCTGAGGTAAGGTCATTGACTTTGTTGTCAAGTTCATTAGCGTTAGAGGAAGGACAAGATAGTCCAGGTTTTAGTAAACTCTGTAATGAGTTCCTGTATGAAGCCCAATCAGTTTTCCGATAATTTCGAAAAGTCAATGGACTCGGGTTATCATCCACATTGATATTGAACTGGATATATCTTTGATCAGAGAACGAGTGGAGTGTTCTTTGGATACTTTCCAGTCCAAGATCATATGGTGTATAGTATCTGAGACAAGAGTTATGTCTAAGACTTCTTGTCGGGTTTTAGTTATGAAGGTTGGTTCATTTCCAACATTACTTACTAAGAGGTTAGTACCAAGAATATAATCAAAAATAGACTCACCTCTGTCGTTGATATTGATACTTCCCCATACCGTATGATGAGCGTTAGCATCGCTCCCAATAATTAGGTGGATCCTTTGCCTTACCGCTTTAGCGACGACTTTCTCCAAGGTTTTTCCAGGGAGAGGGCCAAGGTGGTCATGGCCAAGATACGCCGACACTAGCCAGAAACTTCCTTTAGTTGTTTCCAGCCTAGCTACGGTGGTATCTTTGTCACTGAAATGATGGAGTAAAAATACATTAATGCTACGTTTCACTAGTATGCAAGATCTAGGTTCACCTTTATCTGTGACACACAATGTGTAGTACCCAGGAGTCCTGAGTCCTCGAACAACGGATCTCACAATCCATGGCTCTTGGATCAGGACAATGTCTTCCCCGTTTCTTGCCAGCCGGAGAAGAAGTGAGGCCGAGGCCTTTACAGAGTGCTGGAGATTCATCTGTACTAACTGCAGCATTTTGGCTACAATTAGGCAGATCAACCTCCACCACGGTTTTGTTCTGATCCTCTGAATCTGAGGATGAACCCAAGAGTTCGTCCTCGCTCAAAAGGATCATGTTGAGGTCGTCCTCAGTCTCCATTGAGGATGGACTGTCTACGACTTTTGTAGAGGGTGGAGTCGCTATTGGAGAGGGCATGGGTGCATCGTCACCCTCTGTTAAGAGAGAAGACGATGTCCCAGGCCCACCAACCGCTAGTTCACCTTCGGTTGTTTTTGGAGGCCCGCTTTCCGTGTTGACCTCATCTTTTTTATAGACTCGAATTTTTATTGTTTCGAAGCTATAGTTTATGGAGCCCTCGTTTATGGCTAGAGGAGCCAAAGATTCCTTATTGAGTACCAAAATGGCGCTCCTATAAGGATTCTTCACCTCCTCTAGCTTTCCTATCTTCCAGTTATGAGTCGGAAGGGACGGGTTACAAACTCTGATCATCTCGAGAATGTCCTCGAAACCAGCAGGTTCCATTGGGATCCAAATGCGGGCTCTAGTCTGCTAGGAATGTCTTCCTTAGCGACAACCTCGAGCTTCGCACCTGGCCAAACTTCACCTAACCGGCTGACAGCGAGCTTGTATAAGTCACAAGACCTCTGATCCCCACAAACCATGAGTTTGACATGGCCTTGATGCCAACCCCCATCGCTTATGGAAGGAAGTGGTCTTGGAAGCTCCCTCAAAATGCTTAAAGCCACTCGAGAGCTTAACCTTGACTAACTGCCAACGATCAGCCGATATTGTTCCATCATCATCGCTCCTGTCAATGACCGCAACCACGACTTTGCTTTTCGCGACGTCACTTAAACTGGATTGTTTCTTGATGGGATTGAGGGGAGTGCTGGTGTTGTGCACCCGAGCCCGTTTTGGTGTCGGTACGGCCCCCTCAAGAGACCTTTCACGTTTAGACGTAGAGTCCTTACTGGTCCTTGTTGTAGCAAGTATGATTTTAGCCCATTCGACGCTAGTGGTTTGCTGCGGTGTCCTTTCAGCCCCCGATGATGCACCAGAGGCCTTTAGGATTTTCGCCACTTGCCGCCTTTGTCTATATTGGCTTTTAGAGAGTTTCCCCTTTCTCTCATTAGTAGTGGCAGGGCCATTTTTCTCAACCCTGCCACTACTGAAATTAGGTATTGCTACCTTCTTATCCTCGTTGCTACCAACTGCAGAGGAGGGTCCATGGTTAGCCACTACTCCCTTCTCTGTGTTGGCCGCAAGAGATACGGCAACAGGCTTTGACGCCAAACGGCCTCCCGGTCCTGAAGAGATACCGGTCTCATCATCCTTTACAGTTTTGTTTTTTTTGTTCATCTTAATCCCACGAGTTGCGAAGAAAAGAGGTCCGTCTGCACAGAGATTCGCATGTACAGATAAGGCTAGTTAATCCGGAGGTCGCCAGGTATCCGGATACTCCGTTAGAGACTGGTCTATTTTTGAATTGGGCCCCCTGCCAGGCTGATCATCGGCACGGGTCTTTTAACACCTTGGATCCAGCCCAATAAAGATGAGACGTGGTAGGGAAGGAAGAGATAGGGTGAGGAATCAGTTGATGTTAATTCATTATTCTGATATGTGAGGAAAAGATTGGGATTCGGTAACAGCAATTCAGCTTATTTACCTAGAGTGAGAAGGAGCATAGAAGATAGGAGCGCTGTCTAGCTTTTTCGCCATTACAACGTGGGAGGTGGGATGGGAGTTGGTGACATAAACGTAGGTTGGTATGCCTTGTTTATGTGGGAGTGGATGATGATTCTGGGAAGGTAGAGGGATATGAACGTCCTTTAGTTTCAGGACTCATCTGGAGAAAATTCTCGAGAATCATTGACCTTACTCAGCTTCTACAACTCGACAAGTTCGACGTTCAGAGTAAAAGAGCGGTGGTCTTACTCTGTCCAAAACCAAATCCATGATGGTCACTTAGAATGGAAACCGCTCAGAAATTCGGCAAATCCAACCATTGGAAGATATATCATCAAATAACAGATGTCACTGATATTTGTCTAAATGCTCTGCTTGCCAAAGTTGCTAGCAATTTTCATTTTTCATTTAAAAACGATAACCAGTATTGTGTGTAGTACCCGTGGCATGATGGTTAGTGCGTTGGACTGTCATGCGAGAGGTCTTGGGTTCGATCCCTGCCTGTGCCACCTTAATTTAAAAAAAAAAAAAAAAAAAAAAAAAACGGGTACTGCCTCTTGCGAGGAATTGACAAATTCTCCAAGAGTAATACTTGTCATGAAAAAGTGCTTTCTCAAATTAGCCGTTCGGATTCGGCATTAAACTGTAGGTCCCCTCCATCCCTGACAATAGTACTCGCACACAGGAATGGTTGAGAGTTGTAAGTCACTAGGCCCTGGTTCTCTACGGACTGTTGCGCCACCTAATTTATTTATTTTATTTATTTAACCAGTATTGTGTAATATGATTTTTTTAATAAAACTGTTTTAAAGTTCAATGTAAAAAATTAAGTTTGATAAGAATATGATTTTAACTATTAATATTTTGCAAAATAGTGCCGAAAACTGAATTTTTTTAAATGCAAAAATATTGAATGTTTTTTCAAAATGTAAAATATCAACATATAGTAAAAACAAAAATCATTTGTGGACAAGGTGATTGAAAAACTTACTAAAAGTAGGTGTTTTTGAAAATTTCATTAAAACAACCGTTACTCGAAAACCGTTGGGATGCGGTATAGACAAGTTACCAAATTCTGGTAGGTCATGACTTGACCATTCAGCATATACAGTTTGGACTATTACTTATGGGACACCCTGTATATGAGAAGATACCTCAAATAAATGACATTCTTATCAAACGAATTATAAAATGACCTTATTCCTTTATTTATTGTTATATATTTATTCCTTTTAACTTAATAAATAATCGGATTAGAATCTCTTAGTTTACATGAATACTTTAGGCCAACTGAATCACTTATTTCATCAATCACTTGTAAGGCATAATCAAGCTGCTCTTTAGTATGTGGCGCTGATAAGCAAAAACGTATACGTCTTTCCATAATTGGAGGGCAGGAAACAGCTACCTTATGGAAAGTAAGTGTACGAACTACAGCTCCAACTTTGGAGAAAAGATAGACGAGCATCGGTACAGCAGGAGAATCTTCATGGCCATAGATAATGACACCCATTTGGGCCAATCGTCGTCGGAAATATGGTGTATTCCGAGCTAGTTGTTCAATTGTTCTACGACCAATGTCCGAACCATCTAATCCCATGAACATTTTCATTAAAGTTAAGATTTGTTGTGCTATTGGTGGACATTGAATTGGCATAGCAGTGGGCATGGCTATTCACACGGATAAAATCAATTAGTTTCTGCAAAAAGAGAAATGTTTTTGTTAAAAAATGTCATGTTTTTTTAAGCGTTTTAAATTAATTTAACTAGTTAATAATTAAAAGCTTAAATCATTAGATGATAAATCAAAAATTTCAAACAAACAAAAAACAAAAAACAAGACAGGAAAATAGTTTCGATACCAATTGGAAATAAATCCACCATTCACAGGATATCTGAAAAAAAATATACCTAAAACCAGCCCTATCAGGAGTTTCGCCCGAATGTCATTCCACCCGAAAAAAAATCTCTTTTTCTTTTCCCTCACTTTGAGTTTCACCCGAAAAAAAAATTATGTTCGAAAAATTCCCCTTATCAGGAGCATTCAATTCGGGCGAAATATCACACATTTGACAGCTAAAATGTTCACTTAAATTTTGGTGGCGAAGAGGAAGGCAACAACGTTAAAATGGAAGTTTTTCGACGAAATTGTTTATTATTAGCAAAAATTTATTAATTTTTGTTTTATTTTCGGGAGTAAACCAAATGAGAACACAGAAACGTACCAATCGGAAGCATTTTACTCATCCGATGAAAATGTATATGAAGAGGAACAGATAGAAGACATCGAGGAGATCACCATTGTTTCGGCTCCACCATCTGTTCCTTCTCAAATTATCGACAATAGTGCCTCCGCTCTGAGAACAACATTTCAAGAAGGCCAAAAAAAGAGGATTGACTTGATTCTTATGGACGAACTGGAAGTCCAAAAAGCACTTTGTGTGAAGGTTGATGAAGTTATTGTAGTGATGAAAGAGCATAACAATCAAATGGAAACTAATATGAAGAAGTTATACCGATCACTAGATAGCATTCATTATCAACAAAAAGAGCAGACAAAAGAACAGAAGCGACACAATCATGAAATAGAGAAGTTAAGAAAAGAAGAAATTGAATTTAAAATAAAAAAAAATAAAAAAATAATTGAGCTGAAAGAACTGAAAATCAAACTTATGGAAGGAAACGAAAATATGTGAAGTGTTTTTATTTGTGTTAGTTGTTTTTTTTTTAAATGATTGTTTTCTGTTTGGAATTTATAATTTAAAATTTCACATATTTCTACTTTCATTTATTTTTTTCGTCGATTGATCAGGGGCGGATCCATACTTTTAATTGGGAGGGGGAAGGCATACACTTAGATAAGTTTTTACTTACCGCTTAAAAATGCTCTTTAATGTCTTGTAAAGGATGCTAACAAAATTTGAATAGCATAAGGTGCATCTTAACCTTACGTTTAAACATTTAAAGGGCTAAACTGACAACTTTCGTTATCAAATTATAATAGAACACTGTTGTACAATGCACAGCAATTTATAATGACTCCCTACATATGAAAGCATTCCAAGATTCCAACAGTTTTCTAAATATGCTATATTTAAGAGCTAAATCACAATATTTAGAGGGTTTTTGGTGCATTTCAAGCAGAAATGTAAGAAACTGTTGTGAAAAGTAGCTTTTTTCCAAAAATAAAAGAAGAACGCTACAAAACCTGAAAAATCCAGAAAATGATTGGGGATCTGATATGAGGAATTGTCGCTATCCTATCAGTCTGCTTACTCGTATTTTGCTTTTAGTCAACAAAACTTAGAAATAGTAGAGAAAAAGGTTTGGTTCTTGAATTTAACCATTAGTTTAACAAAAGTCATGACCCCCCCTGGATCCGCCATTGCGATTGATTTAATCCTTGTCAACAACAACTGTCAAAGCAAACATTCAGATGGTAGGTTTGTTCATTTTCTGAATACGAAAAGGCACCCTGCTTAAGAACGGAGGGGAAATTTTGTATGACCGCTTACTCAGAAAGTTTTTTTTTTTTTTGAAGAAATCGATTGGAGAGGGATTAAAAATCGTACCATGGCTCTCAGTGGCCACAATTTTAACAGGAAATTGCAACACCTCATTCGTTTTATACTTTTTTTATGTTCAAGAAAAAACTTAGGTTCAGATTTCATTCTCTGTTTCCGTAACAGAGATGGGAAATTTATTGAGAGCTCAGTTTTTTGAACATACCTATTTTTCGAACTGTCAGTTTTAAATTCGAAGCGAAATTTTATTCGGGAAAAACTCCTGATAGCTTTTTAAAATCCGGGGGAACAAAAATATTTCGGGTGAAACTCCTGATAGGGCTGATTATTTAGTGAACTGTAGCTTCTTTACTTTTAAAATAAACCATGACAACCCCTTGCAACTGGTTGTTCCCACGAACTTATCCTTGTCGATATCGATTTTCTATAAGGGTTTAAGGTCAAGCTGGAAATGGTAAATAACAAATCGATAAGAATTATATTTGTTTATTATAAAACCAAATATTTAACAGACCGCCAAGAACAAAAAAAGAATCAACAAGAAAATATTCAAAAACAAGGAATTTGTTTTGGATACGTTTAACACCTATTAATAAATCTTTACCTTTGTTCCAGCAATATAACCACCAGCACTGCCAAAGCTCTTTGTAAATGTTTCCATTCGAATATCAACATCTTTTGGATCGGCGCCATAATAGTCGACAATACCGTGACCATTTGGTCCCATCGCTCCCACACTATGCGCCTCATCCAAATACAAATAAGCTTTGTATGTCTTCCTCAATGCAATAACCTCGGGCAATCGGACAATCGAACCCTCATTATTGTGTTTAAATACTTCAGTTGTGGCTCCTGACAATCGATTGCCAAGCATAATCGATGCATGATTCTTTTCATGGCACAAAACCAAACATCCAGGTGTGAGTAGGGCTGGAAGATTGAGTGAATTCGTTGCAAAGCCCATTCCAATAGCATCTTCGGCACAGACGAATTCAGCCGTCAGTTTCTCGAGCTCCAAGTGCAGGTGAGTTGTCCCCAATTCACGACGTGGACTGCCTTAAGCCAATCCCAAATAGTTGAACGACCCCAGATTCAAGCATCGTGTTTCTGTTCCAGTGAACTCAAATGTCCAATGGTAATCCTTGGAAGCTCTAGAAGGCGTAACATAGCCCTGAAAACAAATCGAGTTTCAGACTCAGTCAGTCAGTTCGTGGATTTCAAATCGATTCAAATTATTTTCTCAATTATTTTCTTTAGCTTCTTTTGGGGCACACATCAATTGATTGATGTAGCCCAATATCAGGAGCCGGTAAAAGCCAAGATATGTTAGGCAGGCTGTGTGTAGAGAAACCTCTTCGAATGACGATTTGCTCCGATTAGGATCATCATAGAATCCTCCTCCTCCTGATACTGCTGCTCCTGTGGCTGCTTTTTCGTTGCAGTGTTGTTTATGTTAAGGCCCAACTATAATAGGCATAAGCTAGCATATGCGCGCATAAGTAAACGTGCGAATACAAAGAATCTAATACGAGTGACCATAATGGAGTCTAGCTCCGTTGCGTTCAATTTTTCTCAGTTTCGTTAACTTAAGCAAACTTAAGCAAGAGCGATCCCAGTCGCTCGCCGCATAAGTAAATCTGATAGTTTTGATCAAAAACACTCCATTACCAAGACCGGAATCTCAGACTGACATTTCGGTTTGCCTACAAGCTATGTCGGACTAAATGTGAGAAAGTGTGCGTGAAATGATGCAAAAAACCAAACACATTCTCACATTTAGTGTTTCGGCCCATCAAAACGCTTCATTATAGTAATCAGCCCCATCTAAATGCTTCATTTTGAATTTTTCATGGCCTCGTTCAAAAACTAAACAATCCTAACCAACAGAATCTGAAGTGCTGACATGGTCTTAAATTGGAAGATTTGTATAGCTTTTTAATTTCCATCCAAATAAATGTTGTAAATGTATATTAAATAAAATAAAATTGACCAAATACAAATTATTTAATGATTTATTAGTGCTTTTTATTTTGTTTACTTAAATTATTTGCGAACGCACCATGCGCTAAAACTGGTTTAGTAAGCTTAGAGCATTTTTTTGGCGACCGACGTTAGAAGTTCAGGTGGAAACAATAGGCGGGGGTGCATCCGTATTTGTTTATACAAAAAATGCTACGAGAAGCATACTTGTGAAGTTCCATTGCCAACTTTAGCTAGTTCAGATTCGTCAATTAGATTAGTATTTTCATCATTTAAGAAATTCGACAAATGCAAGACCAAATTTTAGTTTTGTTTGTTGCAGAAATATTCCTGAAAATTTCTTTTTGAGGGATTATGTTAAAGTTAGAATTTTGTTTGTAGTTAGATTTTTGAATAAAAATTTGAGGGAACCATGTTTTAAAAATAAGTTGCTTTGTGTAAAGCATCTTTAAGGAATAGAAAAATAGGCAATATGGTTGCACACAATACCAACTAAATGAGTGCAATAAATAGATTTAAGCAACTTTTTTTATTCCAGTATGAGGAAACCGAACACCCAATAGAAAAAAATCGGTGAACGCGCCAAAATGCATACTTCTTGCTTAATAATGTTATCTTCTATGCTTACGCATAAAATTACGAATTTTGTAGCATATGAACATTTCTAAACATTTTACAATGTGAACAATTAAATATGCTATGAAATAATTGGCTGCTATTAATGCTAATTTTTTTTTTCTAAAAAGTTGATGAAGGTTAAACGAAGCGGAAATTTCTTTAATCAACATACTCAAAATATTATTGGCTTTCTTAAAAATATTTTTCTACACTAACCTCTGCTTTATATCTGAAAAACTATTGTTTATGTATATTTTCTTCTATGTTCTGCATTTATAAAATGTAATCTACGGTAGTATTTATTATATTACGAAAAACAAAAACATATACGTAAAACTCATTATTTTTTTTTCATTATTAGCAGCATTTTTACTAAACATACTTTTCTAACAATAATAAGTAAACTTGAACATTTTTAAGGAATGAATGAAAATTATATTTTGCGTTGAACTGTGGAAATTCACTAAAAAAAACTTCTGTACGTCAACAATAAACATTCATGACGATTACATGTTCTTGAATTAGTTGTGCATGAATTCAGAACGATTTTAAGACGTTTTCATTTTGTGATATATGTCAAAATTTGCATTTTATTTGCTCTGCATTTATTCAACAGGTTCGCTATAATCGTTCCGATTACTTTTTTAAAACATTTGTGTTCCTTTGAAGCATAGTTTTTTTTGAAAGCAAATACATGTACGCTTCCATCAATCAAGAATGTTATGGATAAGATATTTTTCGATTATAACTCTTTTTTTAAATATACAAACTATAAATATACTTGGATTAATTAAATTGATACAGATTTTAATTACTTGCAAACAAAATATTTGGGTCGTTCGTTAACGAAAATTTATTAGAATTCAATACAAAAATTGCACTCGCACCCTTAAATTGATGGTTCTTCGAACGCATCTTTGATACAAAAATCCAAGGTTTATTATGAAATTTAAAGAATTTCGTAGTGATTACTGTAAATTAGTGAATTAATTATAATAAACTGATGTTGAACATGCTTTTTTCAAGACAAAAAGGTACAATGGTTCACTATCCACAAAATGCCTGCAAAATTAAAGCTTAAAACTGACTTTTTCATCGAAAAAAAGTAACCTGAAAAAAACTTATTAACCACCCCATTTTGTTTTTGCTCACATCTATTCATGGACTAATTGTCAAAATTACAAATACAACAATGTAAACAAACGGGTTTTGGAGAGTGAAACGTACGAAAGATTCCGGTCTTGGTAATGGAGTGTTTTTGGTTTTGATCAAATACACACAGGCCAACTCCACTGCAGATAATTTCTCTCAGAATGTTTATCATAACCCGAAATCAGCCTCATAAACTTATTCATAGTGTGCGTGTCAATTCTCCTCTAATTTATGAAATTTCACCAAAAAACTCATTAGTTATTTCTATGTATGCGTGGAAACACGTCAATTTTTCTTGTTGAATTCTTTCACATTACAAATACAACAATGTAAACAAATGGGTTTTGGAGGGTGATACGTACGAAGGATTTATATCTTCATATAGAGTGTTTTTGCATGAATATCTATATATTGTCATTCTGTGTTAATTATTTGTTTATTGTTTTGACATGTAAAAACGTGAGCAAAATTGCATTATGGCTATCCGCAGTAATTTCACAAACTTAAGTGAATTTTCGTTGGGTTTCTGACATAAGCTTATGTTTGCTTATGCCTATTATAGTTGGGCCTTTACTCTTTGTTGTATACATTTCCATTTGCAGTCTGGGTAATAGCATTCGCCAGCGAAGGCGACAGCGTTGTTTAACTGGCTGAACACAATGGTGTAGCTGTAGCTGTTGCCTGTAGCACTGTCAAAGTTAAAAGATACGAAAATACTATACATCGACACAATGAGAAGCTGTAGCTGTAGTAAGAAAATTATCTGCAGCGAAAGTTGACTTAACTTTAACTTTTGGCGGCGCTACAAGCTGCATTTGAGATGACAGATGGGGGAATCCCATTTAATTTTTTGACTTTTCACTTTTTTTTTGTGAACGTACAATGCATTTGAGATTTTTTTCTTGTTTTGAAACTTTTTTATAGTATGCTATCATACAAATTCAGTTCAAATATAAATTTCATATGCGTTGAACATGCCCGAATAAATTTATCAAAACAGCTGTGATGTGTGGAACGTGCAAACCAGCATTTATTAAAGATAAACAACGAAAGCCGCGCTACATCATTGTAGACGTCCTTTGCTACATTAGTGAGCGTTTTTATTGACAGCTTATACTACAGCGATTATTTATTTGCTGCATCTCATTGTGCTCAAGGGGTTACTCTTGACATTCCCATTTGTGAGAGGCAAAATTCCATTTGAAGTAATTGTACCGTTTGATGAGGGCTTAGGCTTTATTCCATTTTTTAAACGATGACGCACTTCGATATGTAGTAGTAGTAGTAGTGATTTTATTTAAAACAAAATATTGAGATACATTATGCATACTTAAACACAAAACATAGCATTGGCTTTTGCCGTCAGCCAGAAAAAAAGAGTATTATTTAGTTGACATTACATAAATTGAATAATTATAATACTTATAGTATCTTTATGTTAGTTTTTTGTTTACAAGAAAAATTTTTGAAGTACCAAATTAGAGTTACATAATTAATATGGATTCACGCCTGTATTTTTAAAAAGCTTCGTTTATAATTTGCATTCTATAATTATATGCTGCCTTGACGAATGAGTATAAGTTCGTCCAATTTTGGCCGTTGAGTATGTCCTTGGTTTCTTCTAAAGTCAGTAACCATTTTCCCCAGTGTGCACGTCGAATCGTTTTCAATATTGGGCATGTTCCTAAGAAGTGAAGGACATTTTCGGCCGCTCGCAGGTTGCAAAGACTGCACTCTATGCTCCCTTCAGGTCCATAAGGCTGATAGTTTAGGCGAAGCAATTCCCCCCTGGTTTTGAAAATCGATGATATTAAACTAATTGAAAAGCGGTCATTGAAATAGTTGTTTTCGCCAAGGTTGTACTGCAGCAGCTTATACATATTTCGGGATTCGCTCCTATGGGCCAATTCTTCAAATTCAGCAAACATTGAAACTTCAATTTTTTCCAACAGTGTAGGGAAGCTGTCTTTCCAAGATTCTGGGTTGTTTTCTAATAACTGGACCTCATGCTGGGTGCCGAGTCTAGTCCATTCTTCAAAGAATTGAGACTTTTGGGATAGAAGATGTCTTACTATCTTGTTTGGCAGTCGATGATTTGGGAGCGCTATTATTTTGGAGATATAGTACAGATGCATCTTGAGGGTGAAGACGTAGAGCAGCGCGACACCGGTCTCTAAGTGCAGCATATATGCGGGGTATTTTCCGGGAGCCAGAATATCTTTTTTATAAAATACCTCAAAAGTTTTTCAACTTCCTCATGCTGATTTATTCCCCATACTTGCCCCGCATAACACATAACTGATCGCATGACCGCTTCAAAAAGCTTGTACTTAGCACTCGGAGCAATGTGTTTTTTCCCAAGTACTCCGTTCCAATTGCAGTTGATTGCTTTTTTTGCTTCCTTCAACTTTTCCTGAAGATGCTTTTTAAAAGAGAGCTGCGGGGTTATGATAATTCCGAGGTATTTATACTCCCTTACCACATCACATTCCAATTTCCATTTCTCATCCCTTGCATACCGTCCTGTTCCATTTCGAAATATCATCACTTTAGACTTTCTGGTATTAACTGTGAGACTCCACAGCTGGCAGTACAATTGCAATTTGTTTATCATGATTTGCAACATATTTGGAGTCTCTGCAAAAATGACAATATCGTCTGCATAAAGCAATGCTTTTATGTCGGTACCCGCAAAAGAAGTACCTCCTGGTAGAAACGATGTCAGGTCATCTAAGAAGAGTGAGAAGAGAAGTGGACTCAAAAGGCAACCTTGTTTGACTGCTGATGTCGTTTGAAACCAGTCTGATCTTTCAGCTCCGTCCCATACTGCTGATAAATTATCTTCATACAGCCGGCGTATTATCGTTAGCATTTTTGATGACAAACCGAGACAACTGAGTTTATAGAAGAGAGCGATCCGGTTGATTGAGTCGAAGGCTGCCTTAAAATCAATGAAGAAAGCATATAATTTCTTTCCTTTGCTAATGTAAGAACTAGCGATACTTGTTAAGGCAAAAATATTGTCTACTGTTGAATATTCCTTCCTGAACCCAGCTTGAAACTCACTTAGGAGGTTGTGTTCTTGTGTCCAGAGTGTCAGCCTGTCTAAAATGACTCCGGTGAAAATTTTCATAACTGCGTTCAAGAAAGATATACCTCGATAGTTGTTCGGGTCGTTTACATCACCTTTTTTAAATAGGGGAAAGATGATATTCTTTCGAAAGTTTTGTGGAATTTCACCGCTATCAAAGATGTAGTTGAAGGCATCCGTAAGCTTTGTTATGAAATTTTCCGATGCGTTCTTGTAGAATTCGTACGGGACACGATCCTCCCCTGGAGCCTTATTTATACTGCATCTGCTAAGGACATCTGTTATCTCTTGTGTTGTGAAAGCACGGTCGAGATAATCGTTTCCCACCCATGGGTAGGCAAACTGCATTTGATTTGGGCTTCCCGAGACACAAAGTAACCGTTCGAAATGTTCCACTAATATAGTTATGCTTATTTCAGTTTTCCTCGCAAACGGTATGCCATTTAATTCCCGAACAAGCTTCTAAAAAGCACGGCTGTCTCTTACTTCCGATAATCTTTGCATGAGAGAGCGAGAGTATTGGTTTTTGTTTTCCTTACAAATTGTTTTGAAAACCTTATTTGTCTCTTGATACCTTGATTTAGCTGAATTTATTGCTCTGAAAAGTTTCAGAAAGCCGAAAGACTTTTTCCTTGCTGCCTCGCATTGATATGATTGAAGTACATAATAATCCGAAAATGAAAAAAAAATAAAAAATATCCTTTGTTTTGAGATACAAATAATATTTACCACCGCCTTTCAGTACATAAATACATTTGACGTTTGAAAAATAGCAAATTAAATTATGAAAACAAACTTATGAGAATGATATATTATTCTGCTCGTCTGGAAGTATCCTACTAACCTCGTCACACTTTAAAGAATCATTCGACTGAAATGCACTAATACATGCATACTAAAGAAACTATTTACCAAAAATACACCATCTACCAAGATCGGAATCTTTCGTACGTTTCACTCTCCAAAAACCCCTTTGGTAACATTGTTGTACTTGTAATTTTGACAATTAGTCCATGAATAGATGTGAAAAAAACGATGCCGTGCAAAAACACTCTATATGAAGAAATAAATCAAAAATACTCCATTTACCAAGATCGGAATCTTTCGTACGTTCCACTCTCCAAAACCCGTTTGTTTACATTTTTGTATTTGTAATTTTGACAATTAGTCCATGAATAGATGTGAAAACAAACAAAAAAAAAACGATGCCGTGCAAAAACACTCTATGTGAAGATATAAATCCTTCGTACGTATCACCCTCCAAAACCCATATGTTTACATTGCTGTATTTGTAATGTGGACGAATTCAAGGAGAAAAATTGACGTGTTTTCACGCATACATAGACTCAACTACTGAGTTTTTAGGGGAAATTTCATAAATTAGAGGGGAAATTACACGCACACTAAGAATAATTTTATGAGTCTGATTTCCGGTTTAGCTTGTAGGCAAACCAAGATGTCTACCGAGGATTTATATCTTCACATGGAGTGTTTTTGATGCCGTGAGCTAGCGGCACTTTGCAAAGCAAAAACAAAATGGAGACGTTAATAAGTTTTTTTTTCCGATTTTTCTTTTTACTTTTTTCGATGAAAAAGTCTGTTTTAAGCTTTAGTTTTGCAGTCATTTTGTTGATAGCGAACCAATGTACATTTTTGTCTTAAAAAAAGCATGTTCAACATCAGTTTAATATAATTAATTCACTCATTTACAGCAATCACTACGAAATTCTTTAAATTTCATAATTAACTTCGGATTATTGTATAAAAGATGCGTTCGAATAACCATCAAGTTAAGGGTGCGAGGGCAATTTATTGAATTCAAATATTTGTTTTGCAAGTAATTAAAATCTGTATCAATTTAATTAATCCAAGTATATTTATAGTTTGTTTTTAATGATTTAAGCTTGCAAATATTTTTCAATTCCATTTTGGTTAATAAATATTAAATTAAAAAAAAAAAAGTTATAATCGAAAAATACCTCATCCATAACATTCTTGATTGATGGAAGCATACATGTATTTGCTATCAAAAAAAAAATATGCTTCAAAGGAACACCAATATTTAAAAAAATATTCAGAACGATTATAGCGAACTTGTTGAATAAATGCACAGCAAATAAAATGCAAATTTTGACGTTTATCTTAAAATAAAAACGTCTTAAAATCGTTCTGAATTCATGCACAACTCATTCAATAGATCGTGTAATCGACATGAATGTTTATTGTTGACGTACAAAACTTTCTTTTAGTGAATTCCCACAGTTTAACGCAAACTACAATTTTCATTAATTCCTTAAAAATGTTTAGTTACCAAAGTTCAAGTTTAATTATTATTGTTTGAAGGGTATGTTTAGTAAAAATGCTGCTAATAATGAAAACAAATTAATGACGTATATGTTTTTGTTTTTCTTAATATAATAAATACTACCGTAGATCACTTTTTATAAATGCAGAACATAGAAGAAAATATACATAAACAATAGTTTTCAGATATAAAGCAGAGGTTACCGTAGAAAAATATTTTTGAGAAAGCCAATAATATTTTGGGTATGCTCATTAAAGAAATTTCCGCTTCAGCTAACCTTCATCAACTTTTTAGAAAAAAATGTATCATTAATAGCAGCCATTGTGTGTTCGGTTTCCCCATATTGGAATAAAAAAAGTTACTTAAATCTATTTATTGCACTCATTTAGTTGGTATTGTATGTAACCAATGAACATCGTCGTAAAGTTTCTTGTCTCACGCTTTTTTACCGTTATTTTAACGGTTTATGCTCCAAAGAAATAGCCAGTTGCATTCCTCCCCTTAAATAATTCAACCGTAATACTCGCGCTTCTAGGAATGCTCATCAGTATACCCTCGAGCCCAACTTGGGTGGTACTGTCAAGTACAGAAATTCGTCTTTAGCCGTACTACGCGAATGTGGAATGCCTTACCACACTCTGTTTTTCCCAGCCATTACAATATTCAGGAATTCAAAACCAATGTGCACCGACACCTCCTTTCAACCTCTCTCTCCTCTTCCTAGTGCTCACACTGTGTCTTTACATAATAAGGGTAGTAATATCCCCTTAAGTGTGCGCTTATTATTAAAAAAAAAAGAATTTGCCTATTTCTATTCCTTAAAGATGCTTTACACTAAGCAACTTATTTTTAAGACATGGTGCCCTTAAATTTGTATTCCAAAATCTAACTACAAACAAAATTCTAACTCTAACATAGTCCTTCAAAAAGAAATTTTCAGGAATATTTCTGCAACAAATAAAACTAAAATTTGGTCTTGCAATTATCGAACTGCTTAAATGATGAAAATACTAATCTAATTGTGGAATCTGAACTAGCTAAAATTGGCAATGGAACTTCACAAGTATGTTTCTCGTAGCATTGTATGTACAAACAAAATACGGAGACACCCGCCATTGTTTCCACCTGAACTTCTAACGTCGCCAAAAAAAATGCTCTAAGCAAACTACAGCTGACAAAATTGTCTGTTTTGTTGTTTTACAAAATATTGAGTTACACTTTTGTCCATTTCCAATTGTACTTAACCAGTTGCAGCGCATATTGCGTTCGCAAATAATTTAAGTAAACAAAATACAGCACTAATAAATCATTTAATATGTATTTGGTCAATTTTATTTTATTTAATATACATTTACAACATTTATTTGGATTGAAATTAAAAAGCTATACAAATCTTCCAATTTAAGACCATGTGAGTACTTCAGATTCTGTTGGTTAGGATTGTTTAGTTTTTGAACGAGGCCATGAAACATTAAAAATGGAGCATTTAGATGGGGCTAATTACTATAATGAAGCGTTTTGATGGGCTGTAAGACTAAATGTGACAATGTGTTTGGTTTTTTACATCATTTCACGCACACTTTCTCACATTTAGTCCGACATAGCTTGTAGGCAAACCGAAATGTCAGTCTGAGATTCCGGTCTTGGATTCCCCGGAAAGAATTTTTTCACATGGAAATGCGCTGTTTTCCCGAGGTCAAAAGTAACTCATGTCCTTTCTTAAGTCTCAAACTATCTCCTTACCAAATTTCATTTAAATCTGTTCAGTAGTTTAGGCGTAAGAGCGATAGGCCCACGGGAATGCGTCATTTTCTCAGGGTAAAAAGGAGCCTATGTCCTTTCTCGGGTATCAAAATATCTCCATACCAAATTTCATGCAAATTGGTTCAGTAGTTTAGGTGTGATTGAGTAACAGACAGACAGAGTTACGGCTCAACTTTCCATTACCACAGCACGAATTTCGACATGCGGTTTTTTTTTCTATTTTAAACTAGCGGACCCGACAGACTTCGTCCTGTCATAAAGATTGAAAGATTAATGTGGCAGTTTTTCGTTCCTACGTATTTTATAGTCGTGGCTGAAAATTCTCCTGAACAGAACCGTCACCCCGGTGATAGGGCGTTGTGAATAAAAAATTATTAAATGAAAAATATATACACTTAGTCCAAAAAGTCTCCGTACAGTAGCCTAATTCTAGTATTTTTTTTTTTAAAGTACTAATTTAAATGTAAAAACCAAAGTGGTAACATTGAAAAAAAGTTAGTTTCCACCTTCACCTTTTTACCAAATTTTAAAAAATTGTGATTGTGATTTTCAAAAACCCGTTTTTAATAATATTGTTATAGTAAATATTTTATCTCGGATCATCAGAAAGAAAGACGGAGACTATTTGGATTATGTGTATGTAAGTATTTAAAAGTAAATAATCGCTTTATTGTTAATCATGCGAATAATAATTATTAACAAAAATCAGTTCTATTATCATTGTAGTGTTTTGTGATATACGATGTTTTTTGTTTGATTACTTGGCGCATAGACAAACAAATCTGATGGTTTTCCAACACGGAGACAGGCAACATACAATTGACCATGTGAGAAACATGGGTTTTCTAGATTAATACCACAAACACTTACGTTCATCGTACGTAGAGTTCTTCGAAATGTTGCAGGTTGGAGTTTCATTGCTTTGCATATTTAATGGCAATTTTAGTGCTTAATGGGCTGTTCGACCACCTTCAAGCAAAGTTGCTGCGATTCCCGACGAAGCGAGTGCAAGTGCAATTTTATTTTGTGAGCGAATTGTTGCTAATATTCAATTTTTGCTCGATTCAAACTTGCGCGATTATTAGTTGAATGATTCGCTCGCGCTTCACGCGTTTGTGATATCTGAATTCTTTCACGTTTAATTCGGTCATCACATTCTTGTGCAGTACGATTAGATCGGTAATTAGCTTAGTTTGTAGCATTTTTCTACCTAAATTGCTTCGTCTTATAGGAGGCATAGCAAATATAAATTATTTTGTCACTAAACAATAACTAACTAATCACTTTGCACGAAACACGATATAAGAAGTTGTTTCAGTCGTTTATCAGTTGACAAAAGCAAATTCAGTAGATTAGAAAATCCAAGAAAAACAACACTTGTACACCGGCAAATCGACATAAACACTTTTTTTTTTTTTTTTTTTTTAAATTTGACATGACTTGAAGTCAAATCCTTTAAGCCGACTACGTTTTAGTTAGAAATAATCTGTATAGGAAAAAGAAAAGGGCTGTTCTAATGGTTTTTCCGGAAATTATTCGAATTTTTCTCGCCGTAAAAACCATCCTTGAACTGAAACGAACATTTTAAAAAAAGAATTGGCCAAATTGGTCCAGGCGTTGTTGAGTTATGCGCTTACCAACACATTTTGCGATTCATTTTTATATATAAGATTAATTTTCAAAGTTCACTTTATCACATACAAAACACGCAAAAATGGTTGATTTTGACATTTCTTCCCTGTTTTTTGTTCAGTGTTGCCATACTTGATTTTTTTTGTTGGGGATTTTTTTGATTTTAGTACTCAAATGCAAAAAGTACTTTGCATATACCCAAACTCGCACCCACCCCAAATCCTATAGTGAGCCAAGCTATTAGTACGCCGTATTCTAAATTCAAAAAAACTTGTTTTAGGCTCGAAAAACGAAATACAAAAAAGTAGGGTTAAGTCCGAAAAAGAAAATATTTTTTTTGATGACTTCAAGGTGTTTTCTCGCCCTAATATTTAAAACATGTTCTATTGAGACCTCTACCTAAGGCATTATTCACATGAGCACGACCAACGACCAACGAATGAACGAATATTCGTCGATTTTGACATTTCTTTCACATGAGAGTTTTTAATTCGTCGCGAATGAAGTTTGACATTCACCACAGAAACCAAAACAAGAATGATTTTTTTAGGTTAAGTACGCGCGATTATTTTATTCGTTGCGAGTGTGGATGATGTGGAACGCGAATAAAGTTTAACAGTTCGTATCAACTAAAATTTTGTTCGCGACGAATAAATTTGTTTTCTTAAATTTATTAATATATGATATTGAAAAGTAAAAGTATGCATCATAAATCAAATAGAAACTATATTGCTATCGTTTTGTTAAGATTTTGTGTGGAAATATGTCTTTAAACGTATATAAAATCACATTTTGTAATTCATTCGTCGTTCGTTGGTCGCGCTCATGTGAATGCTGCTTAACTGTACAAAAAAAATCAGAGGGAAATTCGTGCTGCGGTAATCGAAAGTCGCCCCAGAGTTACTTTCGCATTTATAATATTAGTGTTGAGCTTAATAGTCATCCAGCCATTAAGTTTACAGCGGCTGTTAAGTTTGACAGTTTTCTGCAAACGTGTCATGAACTTGACAGCGACGTTTTTAAGACGATTATTTCCGGACTCAACTTTACTCACTTCTTTACCAGCCGACAACGTGTCCAGTTCTTTCTTTTTTACTCAACCTAATTAACTATCTAAATTTATTTGAATTGTCTTATTGAATTAATAAAGTATATGAATTGAAATTAAATAGTATTCGATTTATTGCACAATCATTATACATATAACGAATCATATTAATTGGCGACGAGGATGGCTGAAGAGCAGCTCATCAGGCAACAGCAAGCATGGTTTGAGAATCTCATGAAGAAGAATATGGACATGATGAAAGAGATCATGAGCAGAGTTCCGGGTGCCTCGACCACCACTACAGTTCCCAAGTTTGAAGCTTTCGATCCGGCCAAAGCGAACTGGGAAAATTATCTCTTTCAACTTCAGCAACACTTTGCGGCAAACTCTATCACAGAGGAGAATGTGAAGAAGTCATTTTTCTTGTCATCATGCGGCGATCATCTTCTAGACCTATTGAAGAAACTTTTTGAGACAACAGACGTAAGTACACACACTTTTAGCAAGCTAACCTCACAGCTCACAAAACATTTCAAATCCGATTTGCATATCCTGGCTTCGAGATGTAAATTTCTTCGTCATCAAATGTCTCAAGGACAAAGCTACAGTGACTGGATCGCGGATCTCAAGGGCCTTGCCAAGGACTGTGCATTCACGTGCCGTAAAGAAGGGTGTAATCACTCTTATGCTGAATATATGATCCGTGACATGATAGTCTTTTATACACCGCATGATCAAATACGTTTGCAAGCCACGCAGGACAGCGATCCTTCCTTACAAAAGATGGAGAGTATCATCACAGCTTTTGAGTTATCGCAGAAAGCCACATCAATCTTGAAGGAAGGAGAAAGAAAACCAATGTCTACCACCGCCGCCGTTGAAGTCAACGCTATTTACTCGAGTAAGTCACAAAACGCCAATTATTTAAATAGAAAGTCATGTCCTGATTGCAACGTGCAACATGACCGCCAAAATTGCAAATATTTAGATTTTGTATGTGACAAATGCCATCGACGTGGGCATATCCAGAGCGTATGTCTCTCGAACAAAAAACAAAATACACGTGATCGACGTCGTAGGAAACGGGATTATTCTCAAAACCGACAAAGCAATCGCTCAAGCTCCAAGCATCGTCATTACCAATCGCGTTCACATAATAATCAAAATACTTCGAATAAAGATTTTAGAGAAACGGCACATTTAATACACGAAGTGCAGCATGAAGACATATGCACTCTAAAAGAATCAATTGGTCAATGCGAAGAATCAAAAAAGAGATTAATTGTGTCACTAGAAGTAAACAAAGTCCCGCTTGATTTTCAATTAGACACGGGGGCTACCTGCTCATTAATAGGTTTGCAAGGTTATCGGAATTTAGGAGAACCAATTTGTGCAACGACCGACCGAGTACTGAGAGCATATGGTAATATTAAAATTCCCATTAAAGGCATGATTTCGGCAGAGATTATTTGGAGGGGTATTGTACGTAGATTGCCTTTATTAGTAGTCGATAGCGAATATGGTTCCAACATTATGGGAATGGACTTGTTTGATGCGTTTGATCTTAGCATAAAGCAACAAAGTGAAGAAAAAGCTCTACATGTTTCAAGTGACAATTCTGACAAAGAGCAGCAACAACTAGCTTTAGAAGCAAAAACACTTTGTGAACGTTATAAATCAGTGTTCAATTCAGAGCTGGGATGTAGCAATAGTTACGTTGGTCATTTGGTATTAAAGGCTGATGCACAACCAAAATTTTGTAAATATCGACCCGTCCCTTTTGCCCAAAAAGAAAAAGTGAAAGCCGAAATAGATAGACTTCTTAAGCTGGGTATTCTCCGGCGAATTGAGACAAGTCAATGGGCTGCCCCCATCGTCCCTGTTCAAAAAGCGAATGGTTCGATTCGTATTTGTGGCGATTTCAAGCAAACAATAAATCCGCAACTAATAGTAAATCGTCATCCATTGCCACGGGTCTTGGACATTTTTCACAGTCTTGAAGGTGGTTGTTATTTTACGAAAATAGATCTCTCTGATGCTTATTTACAGATCCCGTTAGATGAGGAGTCTCAGAAAATCTGTGTCATTTCCACTGAGTTTGGTCTGTTTCAATATCTACGTGTACCTTTCGGTACAGCTAGCTCTACGGGAATTTTTCAAAACTACATCGAACAATTGACAACCGGGCTGTTTGGCGCAGCTTATGTCGATGATGTCATTATTTCTGGGAGAAGCAAAGGAGAGCATTTGGATAATCTAAAGACTTTTCTTGAACGTCTTGAGAGTCATGGTCTACGATGCCGTCTAGAAAAATGTGAATTTGCCAAAAGCAAAATCGAGTACCTGGGTCATATAATAGACGCAACTGGCATTCGTCCGTCTGAGTCACGACTACTTGCCATCAAAGACTTGCCCGAGCCCAGCAACTTGAAGGAACTAGAAGCATTTGTAGGAAAAATAAACTACTATAATCAGTTTATAGAAAATTTTGCACAAATTGCTGCCCCGTTAAATAAACTTCGATCGAAGAATGTAAAATTTATATGGGGAGACGAGCAGCGAAAAGTTTTCCAAATATTTAAAGAGAAACTCATGAGTGTATCGAGGTTAGTTCATTTTCAAAATGATCTGCCAGTTTCTTTAGCGACAGACGCATCGTCGCATGGTATTGGCGCGGTAATATCTCACATATATCCGGACGGATCTGAGAAACCGATAGCTTTTGCTTCGAAGACATTAACAGAATCCCAGAAACGCTACAGTCAGATCGAAAAAGAAGCTTTGTCGATCATATTCGGAATAAAAAAGTTTCACCAGTACTTGTTTGGGCGTCAGTTCGAGTTGATCACTGACCACCAGCCCTTAGTGTCAATTTTCAATCCCAGTAAGAAACTTCCGCAAATGACCATAGCTCGACTACAACGTTGGGCAATCATTCTGATGAGCTACTCTTATACCATTCGATATCGACCAACAGCACAACATGCCAACGCTGACTGCCTATCAAGATTACCAATTGGACCTGATGAGGAGTTTGACAACATGGATGAATCGTGTCATACTTTAGATGTCTACAGTTCTTTTATCGAAGATTTTCCCATAAATTCATCCACTGTAGCTGAACACTCTAAAAAAGATAGTATTTTAAATAAGGTAGTATTTTATATACAGCATGGATGGCCAAATCAGTTGCCGAGTTGTGAAGCTAATTTGATTCCCTATTTTCGTCGAAGGTTAAGCTTGTGTGTGTGTACTAATGTTGTTTTATTACAGACTGAACATCCCAGAGTAGTAGTTCCTCGAAGTTTACAGCCTAAGGTACTATCATTACTCCACGAGGGTCATTGGGGAGAGACAAGAATGAAGCAGCTGTCACGTCGGTATTGTTGGTGGCCGGGTATAGATGAGATGATTCACCATACTGTAAATGAGTGCAACGCCTGCCAGCTCAATGCGTCACAACCTACAAAGCATTACACCAGCTGGCCAACTACCGAGAATTCATGGGAGCGCATTCACATCGACTACGCCGGACCTTTTGAGAAATTTATGTGGCTTATCATCGTCGACTCATTCTCAAAGTTCCCGTTCGTTGTTCGCATGCAGTCAACAACTTCGAAAGCGACAATAGGTGCTCTTCGTTCTGTATTTGCACTCGAAGGATTACCAAAAACCATAGTGTCAGATAATGGCACCCAATTTTCTTCGGCAGAGTTCAAGAATTTTTGTCAAGAGAACGCCATTACTCATTTAACCTCTGCACCTTTCAACCCTGAATCAAACGGTGCGGCAGAACGCATGGTGCGAACGTTCAAAACAGCGTTGACCAAGATCTTATGTACGACAGCACGCAGTGAAGATGCCTTACAAATTTTCTTGAACACCTACCGTACAACTCCAGATGCAGATGGGAAGTCACCTGCTGAAAAGCTCCACGGTCGTTGTCACCGTACGGTATTATCAGCCCTTTGTCCAGATGTCAACAGAAAGGATAAAGGTAATTACCTGTCAAAATTCTCTACAGGAGAAACAGTTTACGTTCGTCAATATCTTAAAAGAACGAAATGGGTAGAAGGAGTCGTAATCAAGCCGTTGGGAAGGAGAATGTATCAAGTACAGACAGATTTTGGTGTTTGGCGTCGTCACCAAAACCAGATGCGTCCCAGATCATTTTCGAATCTCAAGAATAGTGAGACAACTCCATCCTCACGATCTCCAGTTCCATTACAAGCACTTTCGCCATCACCACCATTGGCACTATCACCAACGTCATCAAAACCGCTATCGTCTTTGTCATCGCCTCAGCCGACATCAGCAGCAGCACCTTCACCACAATTGCCACAATTGCCATCATCTTCTCCGAAACCTTCTTCAATTGAACGCTCTCCTCCGATAAGGGATAAGAACGTTATGCAATACCCAAGTTCGGAACCTAAATCTAGTTCAATGTCGACAGGAGAACATCAGCAACAAGTTTCGTCTCCAAGTGGATGCAGACGCTCACATCGTTCGAGAACTAGAACAATCCGGTTTGGATTTGAATAAGTGTGAGGGAACTGTTGAGCTTAATAGTCATCCAGCCATTAAGTTTACAGCGGCTGTTAAGTTTGACAGTTTTCTGCAAACGTGTCATGAACTTGACAGCGACGTTTTTAAGACGATTATTTCCGGACTCAACTTTACTCACTTCTTTACCAGCCGACAACGTGTCCAGTTCTTTCTTTTTTACTCAACCTAATTAACTATCTAAATTTATTTGAATTGTCTTATTGAATTAATAAAGTATATGAATTGAAATTAAATAGTATTCGATTTATTGCACAATCATTATACATATAACGAATCATATTAATTAGTATATATAAATGTTTTGATATTTTTTTCTGAAAATGAAGCGTTAAATTTAGTTTAAGGATACAGATTATGTTCATTCATTCTCTTTTGATGAGCGTCTGGTCTGGTGGTTGCATGCCCTAAATAAAATACGTGTTTTTCAAACAATCGATAACAAATATTACATATCGATAACACAAAGATTTACTTGACATATCAAACAAACTACCACTACTTCAAAAAAGAACGCACCACATTTGAATACTCATTTTATTTTTATTTGTTGATGTTTTGCCTTTGATAATTTTTATTATGCGACTAGAATCAAACTGAGTACTGCTAAAAGTTAAACACAACTAGTTCCTTTATCATCAAACTTTCAATGTTTGTTCGCCTATTTACGAGGAAAATCACCCGACTATCATTACGCCAAGGTAAGCTAAATAAATAATTTAAAATAACTATGACATTTCAAGTTCAATTCTTCATAACTATATTTTTGTTATAAATCACTTAGACATATTTCTTCGAAGAACTATGTCGTCTAAATTGCTATCAACTGAAACGTCCAAAAACCTTTTTGGTGTATCGCAAATGTGTGCAACAAACGATAAGAATGCGAATCTTAACAAAGTAAGGCAACTTGTTGAAAAGGCTAAAAGCTTGGACGTTAAGGTAGGCTTTATTTTTTGTTGCATTGCAAACTGGGTTCATATTCAAATTGAAACATTTATATAGTTTCTGTTCTTACCAGAATGTTGTGATTTTGTTGGCGAAAACCGGCAAGAGACACTTGAATTATCAGAGCCTCTTACCACAGCTGTATCGGCGTTTGCAGCAATCGCTAAGGAAAACAATATGTGGTTCTCACTTGGCGGCATTCATGCATCGATTTTGGATTCGGTAAGTTGGATTGAAGTCATTCGTAGATGCATTTGATTTCTGATTTTGCCTACATCTTGTAAAAATTACATATTTTTCTATAGCAATTCTCACATTAAGGTGTGAGCCTTTGGATAAATAAAAATGTATTTTGTGTAGAGATCCAAAAACTCTGTGCTGTGTTGGAGCAAAAAGAATCTTGCATATTTTTGATATAATTATTTAAAATGAATCAACAACAATTTGTGACAGTTTGGGCGATCATACAACTTAAGTGCTAAATTATATTTTTTGTTAATAATTGGGTGCATTAAGTCTCAGATAGATAGGGTATCCAAATACCTTTTTGTCAGTGATTTACGTGTAAAAGAATAGCTGATCTAAAACAGCTAGACTGTAAAAAGGAAATCCAAAGGCCCCTAAGAATTTCGTGTATACGTGGGATTGAAGGAACCCGAAAATTAATTTTAAATTTGTTCTAAAAATCCGGTGAATTATCAAAATCGAAACGTGTCTCCTTTTTCTGAACAGCTATAGTTCAATAGGGTAGTAAATGATTATTTTAGTGACCTTTGTATTCAGCAATATGATATAGTTAAGTGTGCTTTAGGTCCCAAACACCACTTAATTGTATCATATTGTTCAATAAGGTATCTAAAAATCCACCTATCCAGTATAGCCTATCCAACGAGATATTGAACACAGCCATTGCCTGTCACTTTACCGCTTAGTCCAAAGTAGACTAGTTGAGAGATCAAACTTAATTGTGTATATGTTCAAAACTGGTAGACTTGATATTATTATCATTGAAGTCTTTTTATCTTTATTCACAATAAAGTGAAAAGATGAAATGTGTTTTGCGCTTTCATATTTCCCCCTTGGAAACGAACTTCTGCTCAGTGAAAGATTCTTTGACCTAGGTATTCCTAACAACTTAAGCCACTTATCTTTTCCTTCGATCATTTTTATCCCCTTATTCACTAACATTCTATTAATGAGGTAAGGATTTGGTAAAAAATAATTTCTTTTGAACTTTTGCGTGTCTCTACTCTAGACAACTCATCTAGCTTAAATTTATTGACAGAATGCAAGACAACCTGATTTTGTATCCCAGCGTAAACTTTTTGTTGACTTTTTGTAAGTGGAAGTATTTTATAATCTAACACTTCTTTATATTAATTGCGTGTGCTTTATTTCATTTGCTTATTAAAAAGAAACCATTAACTTTTGTATGTGTTTTTGTACTGAAGAAAACAATCAATGATTCTATTTATAAACGAAATATGAAAATGCGGCTAAAAGATAAAAATGTTCGTATTGCCGATAAATGTTTGCGCATAATTAATCTTTCAAATCAATGCCCAGTTTTGCATCCCAGCCTTGACTCTTTATTTAAAAAAAAAAGATTTTAAAGGATGATTGGTATAAAGAGCACTAAATGGGGGATCTATTTACCTCTGATTAGTTGAAGCCCCCACTATTAAATTTTTGCAAAGAGCCATAATTGCCTTCGGAAACATAAATTGCTGGACAGAAAGCTCATCTGGTAAATTTTGTTAAATTGAAAATATGTCTCAATAAAAAGGATGGAATTTAGTTAATGCAACTTATTTTTTTTTTTTCATTAATTGTTAAAAACCGTATGGTATGCAATTTTACAAAACAAGAAATATTAAATCTTTTCATTTAATAATTATGTTTAAGGAGATTCAACTAAAAAAAGTACATTTAATATATTTTTTTTTTAACTAGCATCAAAGTTTCTGTTTTTTATTGGAAAATTTAAATTTTATATAATTTATATGCCAATTACTCGCACACAGGAATATTTGAGAGTTGTAAGTCACTAGGCCCTGGTTCTCTACGGACTGTTGCGCCACCTAAATTATTTATTTTATATTTGTTTTTTGAAATTTCAAGTTCAAAAATTAATTTTTCAAAAAGTATTAACTCAAAAAACTTTATTAAAAAATTCTAGCTTTTTAAAATGCTATAGCAATCCAATTTTTTTTGTTTTATGAACCCAACCAACTCGCTCTAGCTTTTTGGTGCGTCTTATACTAATTACCCTGTATAAAAACCCACTGGTTTGATGCTCCTCAAGCTCGTCTAATGCACTAAATATTACTTGAAAAAAACCAAGAATAAAAATATGGACACCATGATGTACAAAAATCGCCAACTCCTTGGTCAGACAGCTAAAAGATGTATTAAAAGCATGATTAAAGTTGCTTTCGATTGAAAAAAGTTGAGTAAATTTTTCTGTAATTAGAAGAAGTGAAAAAATACATTATGCTAGATTTAACCCTTTCGGTACGAGAGTGGGAAGAACAAAGAATATTTATAAGTAAACGTACCACTCCCGTCCCGAAAGGATTAAATCTTGCAGACAAATGACAAAATAATAAAATATTAAATCCTGGTTACTTGACACGGAAATTCATTTTGTGTATTTTTGTATTTAATTGTTTTTCTTTCTAAAAGCAACCAACTGGTTAGGTTAAAAGGTCTTAGGTCAAAAACAAGTAAAGTAAACGTTTGTTTCCTCAATTTGTGCGTGTTTCAAAAATAATGTTCCGAATATAGACTTTTAAATTGTAATAAAAAACTATAAATGAAAGCTTACAAAAGATGCGTTAAGAAATCCAAAGAAGTTTAAACTATTGCTATGTGTACAATAGTAGAGTTAGGACGTGCCAGAATAAATTACCCTCCGACTTTTCCATATCAAAGTTTTGAAAAATGGAGAAATCAGGACACCTTTTGACTCGTCCTTACCAGATTTTTGAATTAAAATCAAAAACTTTTAATAGAAGATTGGAACTGATGCCTCAAGGAATCAAAGGAAGTATAAACTATTGCTGTGACTACAGTAGTAGAGTAAGGACGCGCTTCAATACCATTTTCTTTCTGATTTTTCATATAAAAAAGTGGCAAAATTAACTCAAACCACATGTCTTAATATATTGCTCAAACTCAAACCACTTTAAAAACATGTCTTAATATATTATTTAAAATGTTACTCACCCATGAAGTATTCTCTCTTCTTTTCTTCCTTTACTTCCACTTTCTTTTTTGCAATATTTGCAGCGGAGTGCCATCTTGTAAGAATTTCTTACCTGTGGATAACAACAATTGTTTTATAAATATTTTGAAAATATTCCAAAATAAATGATCAATCATACTAAGTTAGTACTTATTAAAAAAAAAGAAGAAAAAATGGAAGATACAATTAAAAGCAAAAAAAGTTGTTTTGCTTCGTCGCGTTAAATTATAAAACAATAATAATAAATATAAAAAAATTCTTCAAATGTTTTGAACGTTTTTGGTCATGGTGCTTTAAGGATATTTTGTTGTTCATTTTAACTTTTCTTACTATTTATAAATATGTACGTATTTCTCGAATAGCACCACGAAATCTAAATTTGGTCCCCTGTACAATAATTTCTTATATAAATTACTTTTTCTATTTATAATTTATAATTGTATGTAAATATTTCAGGCTGGCAAAAAAACCGATAAAATCTACAACACCCATGTGGTAATCAACTCAAATGGTGAAATTGTGAAATCATATCAGAAGTTACATTTATTTGATGTTGAAACACCAACTTACCGTTTCCGCGAATCTGATGTTGTTTCCAAAGGACAAAGAATAATTCAGCCAATTGAAACGCCTATTGGTAAATTAGGAATGCAGATTGTAAGGCTAAACAATAACATTTATCATTTTATCGATATTTACTTATTTTGTTCTTTATTACCAAGTGCTATGACATTCGTTTTGCTGAACCATCCATTGAATTACGAAAGTTAGGTGCTGAAATTCTTTCATACCCCTCAGCATTTGCATTTGCAACAGGACAAGCTCACTGGGAAGTATTGTTGAGAGCTAGAGCTATTGAGAATCAGTGTTATGTTGTTGCACCAGCACAAATAGGATTCCATAATTCCAAAAGACAAAGCTACGGAAATGCAATGGTAAGTCAGTCATAATTAATATTATAGTTAATATTAATATTAATATTAATAATATTATAATAATTAATACTATGCACTTTAACGGAACTGCATGACCTCAAATTAAATATGGCATACTGTTGGCGAACTTATAAAATTCTTGTTGCATCATCAATACAGGAACAAATCTTTTGTCGGGTCCAAATATTGCTTTGGTTATATTACTGTATTTAAAATACTTTATGTCAAAATTCTATAGGAAGAAAATCCGGTTGGCCAAAATTCTGTATTTCAAAATGCTGTACATTTTTATGTCAGAATTCTGAAAACTAAATATTTTTAGAAATTATCTTTAGGAGTGTTTTTTTACGTTCTCCGCGGCCGCTACGGAGCGTTGCGCGAACCACAATCTTGAAGGCAGAGATTATGAAGAAGATTCGAAGATATGAAGTAAAACAGAGACATAATTATTGAAATAACAATTATTATAGGAAAGGATGTTGTTCAACTGAGAAAAAAGAATTACTGTTTAATTCACTATTAAATGTATAATTATGTGTCTATATAATTATAATATAGCTCAAGTGAGTTAAGAAACTCTACTCTGTTCTGAGTAAATGACTGTATCTATTGAAAAATACTTCCTCATATTTATTTTAGAGATCCAAAATAACAGTTGACCTTTATCGGTTTCTCACTGAGATTTATTTAATTCGCCAATTTCATTTTGGTCTTGGTCTGTGATTTATTTTTAAAAATTAATTTTTTAGGTCTTTGTGTGAGATTTATCATTTAAGTTCGCAAATATCTCTTATCTGTTGACTTATTTAACTAAAAATAAATGGAAATGGTTAACCTTACACCTTTTCCGTAGAAAATAAATCAAAAATGGTTAAAATGATAAATTATATGATTTTCTTTATTTTGCAAGTTAAAAAGTTAATTCTTAATTATTAAGCCTAACTAAAAGTAAACTGTCAAGAGTTTTTGGATTTATGTAAATTATATCTTCTTTCACTAAGTATAAAACTTAGAGAAGAAAACGCCCTTTCCACTGATACTTGCGTTGCTGGAACGCCCAGTACAACCAGAGCGATCTCAAAAATGTTAGGAGATTTTAATTTGAGATTTTGAAAAATGAAAGAATGTTAGTGTCCAACGGCAAACGAGGGTATACCGAATCAAAATTTTCGATGTCCACGTATAATTTTGAAAGTGTTTCGTTATTACTGACGTCACTCCAAATGAGATTTATTTTTTTCTCTCAGCAATAAGTGGTCACCGGTTAACCAAAACCTAAAAAAAGTCAAAATAAAAGTTTCTCTCTCAGAAACCGAAAAAAAAAATTGAGTAAACTGGTTATTAAGTGATCATTTTTGTAAATCTCAACAAGTGAGAGTAATTTAAGAGACCTTTCAAAAGGTTGAGATTTACTTTTGATCTCTGATTTATTTTCAAAACAACGTCGTTTCTTGTTGCTAGAATCGCTTTTTCACAGAAAAATTTATTGTCTCTTATGTTATTTTGTAAATCAGGGTTAACTTGTAATAAGTTCAGAATTACTATGTACTAAATTACAAACAATTTACGTTAGTGTCGTTAGTAGCCCTCGGCATCGGTTTTTAACGGTCGATCTTTAGTTTTCCTAAAAATTCGTTTGTTTTCAAGTTTTAATTGACTTTTGTCATGAAATTTGTATATGAATTTAATCTTAATATAAATAAATTACGTGTCACGATGTTTGTCCGTGATGGACTCCTAAAACACTTAACCGATTTTAATAAAATTTGTGCACCGTGTGCAGTTTGATCCAACTTAAAAGATAGAATAGCTTAAATCTCAATTTATGATCGCAATATTATTTTATTGCAAATTTTTCGTCTATTATGTGACAGTGACAATTATCTGTTAGCTCCAAACGATTCTAACAGACGGCGACATATGTTGACTGGATTGAGTAAGTAAACAATGCTATTTCAAACTTCCAAGCGCTTCATATAAGCTACAATTTAATAGCATTACCACCACGTGTTGCTGAGCATGGTTCAATTTATTTTGTAGTAAACGAAATAGAGTGAATTTTGCTTTTTCAAAAATTTGTTGAAGCAGCCATTTAAACTATAAAGTTTAATAGAAACGTGGTCTTGTTGCCACGTATTCCAATGATACCTTCAGATTCTACCATACCCTTCAAAAGGTTAGAGTTTCCAATTCTCAAGGCCAAACAATGTCCATTTGTGGTTTAGATTTAGAAAATCCGTGTTTTTCTCATGTGCAGCTATGTGTTGCATGTTCACGTGTAGGAAAACCGGCGAAACTATTTGTTAAAATATTGTGCACCAATTAGTGCTAAATTAAAATTATTTGTAATTCAAAATAATAAATATTATTGTTAGAAGATTTTAAACTATCCGCCCTACCTACCTCATTTATAAGTTTAACTATCACGTGTTATTTAATAAAAACTTTGTAATATACTCTTTGGTTACAAACTTTAATAGAAATAATAATACATTTTAAATTTAATTCTTTTATATTGATTCTTGCTTTACACCAATGTACGAAAATGTTGATCAATTGTGTTCAAAGTCCTTCCCCTTCAAATCCCAAGCCAGTTAATTTGTATACCAGCTTTAACGTTTGCGTCTTCGTTCGTAAATGATTTATTTATTTTTTTCTTATCAATAACATATTTTACATAAAAATAAATAAATTGGGTGGCGCAACAGTCCGTTTGAGAACTTGGGCCTAGTGACTTACAACTCTCAACCATTCCTGTGTGCGAGTACTGTTGTCAGGGATGGAAGGGACCTACAGTTTCAAGCCGAATCCGAACGGCAAATTTTGAGAAAGCACTTTTCATGACAAGAATTACTCTTGAAGAATTTGTCAATTCCTCGCAAGAGGCAGTACCCGTGAAAAAAACTTTAGGTGGTATAGGTAGGGATCGAACCCAAGACCTCTCGCATGACAGTCCAACGCACTTTTTTTTTTTTTTTTGTAAATTCATTTTTATTAATTCATTCTTAAGACTATCTTAAAGCTAGACAAAAATTCATAAAACTAGCCTAAATTAACCATAACTTACAACTAACTTACTGGTCCCATACGGACACTCTAAGTTAAACAGTCCAACGCACTAACCATCATGCCACGGGTACTACTAATTAAATACACTATTTATAAATGGTAAATAGGAGCACTAGCAGCAGAATACTATCGGCTCCTTTGTTAAAAGTTAGATATTATAATTTAATTTGTAGTAGATATAATATTTTATTTATAATTACAATATTAGATTGAGTAGGTTCTTTTAATAGATCTATAATTTTTGAATTTGTATTTATAATGTTTAATATATAGTTTGAGGAAAAGAGACAAGGGCCAAGCAGGTGACTGATGAAGATGTTATTATGGCAGGTAGGGCAAGTTGGTGGTGATTCTTTCTTGAGGAGATATTGGTGGGTAAAGCAGGTATGACCGAGTCGGAGACGGACAAAGTTCGTTATCATTTCCTTTGGGGTATGGGTTGGATATATTGGGCGTATTTTGTTGGGGTTGATTGATGTGTAATGATGGTGGTATTCATTCCATTCTGCGATTTCATTTTCACGAAATTTATTTTGTATCGACCTTTGAAGGTTGCGTTGGGAATAATGGTCAAAGGTATAGACTGGAGCAGTATGAACGTCGTTGGCAGCTTTATCAGCCAGTTCGTTGCCCCTTATTCCAACATGATAATTTAATTGTAATAAGGATAACGGTAGTAGGAAATCAGTCTCGAAGGTCGCCATGTTTATTTACAAATGACAATTTATATGTATATAACAGAGCATGGTTGTGCCCATGTCTAATTTTTTCCTACCGTTCCCCTTGACAAAAAAACGTTAGCAACAGCAACGCGTGGCTGGGTCAGCTAGTGTTATACAATATTTATCACCTTATATATGCCTTTTTTTGTATTTTGATAAAACATTTGTGCTGGTTTTTGAAAAAAAAAAAAAAATACATTAAATCAATTGCTGACGAAAATAAACTATCAAAAGGCACACTTTGTAAGGATGCAGTATTTTATGTTGACCTATTCAGATAATATTATGAAATTCACTGTTTTGTTCGTACAGCATTTCGTTATAAAGTATTTTAAGCTAACAGTGTTTAAAAGAAAAGAAATTGTGACCAAACAGTATAAAGAATTCTGATAATACAGAATTATGAAAAACAGTATTTCGACCCACTTTTATATTAAAAATCCCTACAAATAAAATATAATACAACTTTTTTTTTAATTTGAATGCGTGTTGCTATGTGCAATAACTAATTCGTTGTGTACAATAAACTGTAGGTAAAATAAAACAATTAAAACTAAAAACAAAAATATTGTATTTGTGTCATATGTTACGCAGTTCCGTAAGGTCCGGCCTTGTCATTGATATACCAATTAAAATTTTTATTTTTTCCAAAGATTGTTGATCCTTGGGGGGAGATTGTTGCCTGCAGTGAGAATAAAGAATTAAGTGTAATTACCGCCCAAATAGACATCCAAAAGTTAAATAAAATTCGACGGAATATGCCATGCTATGAACATCGTCGAAACGATGTCTACACTTTGACTGCAATAGAGAGTGTTGAATTGGAAAACATCGATCGACCATTCGGTCCGCATATTATTCCAAAATCGACCATCTTTTTTGAGAGTACATACTGTTATGCATTTACGAATTTGCGCTGTGTTGTGAAAGGACGTAAGCAGTACAAAATTAAGATTACTAATTGTTTAATTTAAGCTGTTATGAAAGTGAATTTGCTGTCGAATTTTAATTTTAATACTCAACAAAATGTAGAAGATTCTCTGCCAACTTAGCTATTTAAATCATTGGTTTTTTAAAAGTTTTCAAGATAAATAGTATAATATCAAACAAAAAAATGGTTCCAGGGCTCAATGTGAGCTCACGATTAGCCACATGAATAACCTTTCTGGATAATAAGGGACTCGTAAAAGAATAAGCACTGATAGTTCAATGAGTGTGCATGTTGTTTCACTGCACAGCATCTGATGTAGTTATCTGTTAAAATATAAACAATCCTTAAAAAACTTTTATACGCAACTAAACAATTTGTAAATAAAGTATTGCATATTTTTATATGTTAAATGCATATGATTCCTAATATTTCACTAGGGAACAACCCCATAAATGAGCATCTCTAAATTTTAATATTAAAAGTATCGCATAGAAAGATTTAAGAAGAAATTAATCTATGCACTTCAATAAATTCATCGAAATTTCAAACGTTAATTGCCACAAATGTTTTTTTTTTGTTTAATTTGAAATACGTAAGTTATAAAGATATTGATGAAGCTATTTGAATTATAAATATATTGAAAACTTAGATTCTAGTATTGATTGCCCAAACCTATTCTTAAGTGAGCACGTTCAATGTATAGTGAAACGTTCTCTTAAAATTAGTATTTAACATAGCCCTCTCAACGGACATATTCATAAATAAGGAGTACAATTTAGGGATTCTGTCCGACCACTATGATTCCTTTAAAGCAACTTTTTGTTGGGCTTTCGGTCCGGGTTTGTGTTTTATTGCTACATTTCGTGGTTTTAAGTTAATGGGGTTTGCGTTTGACCATTGTATATATATTTCTTAAAGTAGTCTTATGAAGAGGAACGATCGAAGCGACATCTGAGCGGCGTGGAGATGATTGAATTTGATTTCTTTTTTTTATACCCCTCAAGAGTTGAGAATGAGGGAAAATTCAACAATAATTAAAGAATAGAAAATAGAGAAGAACATATGCAAATGTAGTAGGAGATCGAGGGAGACAATAGAAACAACCTTTTGACATTATATGTGTGTATGCATATTATACTTGAAGAGGAATGATTTTACGGTTATGCTTTGGCAAGAAATAGAAAAAGTATAAGAAAAACAATAACAAAGCAAAAAAGTAGGTATTGGAAGAGTACTTTTTGCGGTTGGTAGTTAAATATATTTTTTAATATATTTTTTTTTTTCAATTCAATAGGGTGTTCCTGATAATTGTCTTTATTTTTGATATGACTCTTAAATTAAAAAAAATTGTATTTTATCTTTTTTATACCAAAAATTTGATGTGATATAATTTTTTTAGTTTGTCCGTTTTATATGAATATGTATGTATATGAATATGCATATAAAGGGTGAGTTTTTAAAAGCTATAGGAAAGTTATTAAAAAAAAAAAAAACGTAAAATTGCAATGCTTCTGGCTGATATTCACTCCAAAATCGACAATTCTGCTTATTTACGTACCCGTTGAGCCAAAAATGAGCTTCGAACTTTCTCAACGGAGCTCGTATTTTGATAGTAAAATTCAATAATTTGCAAGCGTTGTTTATTTGTAAGACGATTCATGGTTAAATTATAGACTAAACTGAAGATATTTGACAGTGAAACAAAACACGAAATGTGCGTTAGCTGTTTAAACCAGTATTGCCAAAAAGATAATAGCTACAAAATCACCCTTTACTTTAAAAGTTACTCTTGTTTTCAAAAGGATTGTTTTCTTGATAAGCTATTCGTTAAACCTAGCTAAACCTCAAACTATCTACGAATTCCTTGGTAAGTTCTCATGTACTAGAGTCAAATGGGCTATATGTTCTAATAAGATATCCATTTTTGAGACAAAAAACGACCTAGTTTTCAATACCTTTAATGTATGCAATTTTGATTGTGTTTGTAGTTGATAGGTACAAATAACAAATGATACGCAATAATAACAACAAAAAAATAATTGAATATATTTAAAATCTTCAATGCATCATATGCTAAATATGGCAACATTTTATTTTTCACAAAAATTAAAAATTTAAAATCAAACGAGAATTTTTAAATTCAAAATACCTACAACGTGAAAGTATACATAGCTATAAACAAATGTATGCATATGCACATGCACAAGCACATCTCCTCTACAGTCACACGTGAAAGCAAAAAAAATGTAAGCAAATATTATTCCTTCTTGGTTTGACATTTGTATTTTGGCTATCTCCCTCGAACATACTAATGCTTATGAAACTTAAACAAATTTACTTTTCTCATTCTTTCTTTAGTAATTTTCTCCTCATTCTTAATTCCCTACCAATTACTTTGATACACGCAGCGCCCTCAATAGTCGTGGAGATGAAATAAAAAATTTCGTCTCATAATAGTACTATAGTAAATATATATACAATGGTTTGACATCTGCCAAACCCAGTTTTATTTGTTTTTATTGTGCGCACTTTCAATGGATTATGAAAACCCTTATTAAGATTAAGTGCGAGCTGTCATTTGATGCGTTTTAATATTATTTAAATGTTTGCCATTTATAAAAGTGGACCGCTTAACAAACGAACTACGCTTTCAAATTATTAAAACTTTCGATACAAAAGTGGTGATTCAAAGTTCACGCATTATGCGATGATTATGGTTTTCATAATCGACCGACTTAAGAGATTTCTTAAGACTGATGTCGTAACACCTGTTCATCATTTTTATGTACGTTCATGCTCAGTCAAAAATGTTGCTGATAAGCAGAACTTACCGATTTGCAGTCGTTCGTAGCAATTGAACGTGTCTTATACCTCCTTTTTGGACGTCGATTTAAGATAATGATTTAATATATGGTTTCAACAAGACGGGGCAACAAACCACACATTAAGAATAATTATGGCTTTGTTGAAGTTTCCACTTCGCATAATTAAAAAAAAATTACAGTTAGCAGAGAATCTAATAATGAACAATTTATTTGATATTCTGTGTTTAAAACGCAAAAATATATATTTCTTTGTTTGTTTTGTTTTTAGATGTTTTAGTATCAACAAAGCGTCAAGCGCCTCGATTGAAAGATCTAAACCCTGATGAAATAAGTGATTTATTTACTACAGTATGCAAAATACAAAAAATGCTAGAAGAGCTTTACTGTACTTCATCTGCAACAGTAACAGTGCAAGATGGACCCGATGCTGGACAAACCATTAATGTAAGTGGTAACAAGTAATCACCCAACTACCCAACCCAATATTCTTGTTTCTTCTCTTTATTGAACAATTGAGACAAATCTTATTAATGTAAGTGGTAACAAGTACTCACCCAACTAAACAACCCAATATTCTTGTTTCTTCTCTTTATTTAACAATTGAGACAAATCTTAGTAAAAGAATGGAAGTTCTTATTTTAAAATGGCACGTTTTTATTAATAATATTGAAATTCCTGATTATTTGCATTCACAGACAAAGTTGTTTGCCCCAACATTTGGGTCCGCTTCCTGTATTTACTTATAGTTAGCCATTATAGCCATTAAACTCCATGGCTATTATTTACATTCTTTTCTCCAACCATATTTAATTGGGTTTTGATACTTTTTTTATTCTGGGTTAAAATTCCTCATACCTTTAACTCTTCGTCCAATAATTTTGATTGGCTTAATATTATTATTTTATCCAAGAATGTGTTTAACTTTCTTTTCACTGATCTTATTTTAAAAATAGTATCAATTATATTGAAAGGTGTTTTGGTGACTGGATCATTAATTCTTCTTTATTTATATAAATTGCAAATGCAACACAAATTTGTTATATTTTACTTTATACATACATTTATTTATGAATAGAAAAATCTATTGATTATTTTTTTTACTAAATATTATTTTTACCAGCATGTTCACTTCCATGTAATGCCTCGTCGTCCCGGAGACTTTGGACACAACGATCAAATTTACACACAACTTGAGAAAATATGTGAAAGTGAGAATCGTGATATCAGTGAAATGATTGCTGAAGCCGAAATATATCGCAATATAATAGCTAATAGACAAATGTAATTAAAAGCAAAAACTGTCAAACAATTATATTTTTAAGATTTAAAAGAAAAACAATTAGTTTTTTTAATAATAAAAAAAAGATGTTTAACTGATATTATTATTGGAAAGAGATGGCACTTGTTCGGCTACTCGAAAAACATTTGGATTTTCGGATGAGTTGCTTGACAAAATGAAAGGAACACTTTTGTGATCTGATGTATTGTTAAAAGCTGGGGCTGTTTTTGGTCTTCGACGTGCAAGCTTTAAAGCAAACAAATAAAAATGAATATATAGTTAGATTAAAGAAAAAGAATACAAGCAAAAACTCTCTACTTACATTGAATGCTTTCTTAATTGGATCGCATTGTTGCTTTTTTAATATTTTCTCAGTTTTACTATCATTCTCTATTCGATATTTTAAATCTTTATAATTTATAATTATATTGTTGGCTAGCCATTCGATACCATTCCAGAGATCTCCTAATTCATCCGGATTGAAATGAATCGATTTTATATTGATTAAGTATTGGTTTGCTAGTTTTTCGAGAGCAAACGCATTTTCAACATCATATAATTGGATTGTGTCATTTGCTAAATCTGATTTGGTACCAATTAAAAGAATGACTTTTCCACGCAAAAATTGGTGAGAAGCAATTTTATTAAACATCTGAAACGTTGTTTGGAGTTTTTGAATGTCAATTGACATATCATAGCAAAATATTAATCCCATTGTCTGAAATGAAATAATTATTTTTATAATTCATTAGTACATAAATAAAATTATCATCGCTTACATCTATAAAAACATTTGTAGGGTTTGAATACTAAAGCAACGTATTATAATTCTAACATGATAAAATGAGCCCAAGATGCTACAACTCCCTGCCATAAGGTTAACTTAAAAAATTATATAATTCCTACTCGAAACTATAATTAATAAATTACAATTATAATACAAAAAGATATGCATATACGTATATGGTTTAATAATAAGTGGTTTCATTTTGATATTATGTAATGTGGGTCTATGTAATGTGGGTCTACCCCTACTAAGCTATGGGGGATATTAGATAGCTTCCCCAAGCCGAATATGGATGTTGGCTATAGAGCCGATCAGTTCCAAGTTTGAAGTAAATTAAAACAAAGCTGAGGAGCCAAAGTGTTCTTTTCTACTTCCTAAATGAAAGTGAATTTATTCAATCGAACTTAAGCTATTTATACAAAATAATCTACTTACACACTAACATCTTAAGCCTATATCAAATACGTATTATAACTTAAAAATAGAAATATTTTATATTCCGAATTCTGTGGGAAATTGACGAACAACGGAACCAGGCAGCATACTTGCTATGTCATCAAATTAATAGTCGATACCAATATGCATAGCCCTTCTAATACAATGCACAAATGTATCCAAATACATCCAGGCATATGCACTACACAGTATGCAGCGCATTGAACCTTAGCGAGTAGGTAGATACACTTGACCAAAGTAATCTGAAGCGTCGCGTCCCGTCATCGTCAGTGGCATTGAAATTATTACTTAATAATTTAGTGCATGAGGTTGATATTCATGAATCATGACCATGAATGAAATGCGAGTGCATTATTAAAAATAGGAAAGTAATGCGAGTGCATTAAAAAATAGGTTGGCTATTGTGAAGCGTAGTGTGGATTAAAGTCAATGACCGGTATTAAATGTATAATGAAGTGATCACTAGTGTGATCCCTTCACACCACCCTTCCTGGGGAAAAGGAGAAATCATGACATATCTTGATTTCTTTTAAGCGACACTAACTTGGAATAGGAATATTTTTTTTTTTTATCCTTCGAAATCAACATATTTTTTTTTAAACATTATTTTCTTTTATATGTATTGTAATAGTACATACTTAGTTTGTATCATTACTTACGTATACAGGGTGTCCCATAAGTAATGGTCCAAACTGTATATGCTGAATGGTCAAGTCATGACCTACCGGAATTTAGTAACTTGTTTGGTAACCGCATCCTAACGGTTTTCGAGTAACGGTTGTTTTAATGAAATTTTCAAAAACACCTACTTTAAGTCGGTTTTTTAATCACCCTGTCCACACATTTTTTTTTGTTTTTACTATATGTTAATATTTCACAATTTTGAATAAACATTCAATATTTTTGCATTTAAAAAATTTAAATTTTCGGCACTATTTTGCAAAATATCATATTCTTATCAGACTTAATTTTTTACATCGAACTTTAAAACAGTTTTATTAAAAAAAAATCATATTACACAATACTGGTTATAGTTTTTACTTGCTTTTACTTTACTTAAAACTTGCTTGATTTTTTAGCTTTTCAAATAAGTATAAAACATCACAAAGCTAGCTCTGGTTCAAAAGTTATAAGCATTTCAATTTAATAAGTCACAATTTAAAAAACAAATATAAAAAGAAAAAAATGTGTTTCTGTTAGAATTTTTTATTACATCACCAGAGACCTCTTGTTTTCAATTCATTGAATTAGGCTCATCATGTTTAGTACAAGCAGCAATCGCGATCTTTTTCCTTATCAAGCAGCGCTTTTTGACGACTTCTACTACGTCTAGTACTTGTACTAACGCTTTTATTATTTTAACCGGAAATAATATGGCTGTTTGTAATTGGTGATTTTTTTGAGGTTAGGATTTTCATGCATTAGTATTTGACAGATCACGCGGGATTTCAGACATGGTGTCAAAAAGAAAGATGCTCAGTATGCTTTGACAGTTCATCATGAATAGACTTACTAACGAGCAACGCTTGCAAATCATTGAATTTTATTACCAAAATCAGTGTTCGGTTCGAAATGTGTTTATCGACAAATTTTGTTCAGCGATGAGGCTCATTTCTGGTTGAATGGCTACGTAAATAAGCAAAATTGCCGAATTTGGAGTGAAGAGCAACCAGAAGCCGTTCAAGAACTGCCCATGCATCCCGAAAAATGCACTGTTTGGTGTGGTTTGTACGCTGGTGGAATCATTGGACCGTATTTTTTCAAAGATGCTGTTGGACGCAACGTTACGGTGAATGGCGATCGCTATCGTTCAATGCTAACAAACTTTTTGTTGCCAAAAATGGAAGAACTGAACTTGGTTGACATGTGGTTTCAACAAGATGGCGCTACATGCCACACAGCTCGCGATTCTATGGCCATTTTGAGGGAAAACTTCGGAGAACAATTCATCTCAAGGAATGGACCGGTAAGTTGGCCACCAAGATCATGCGATTTGACGCCTTTAGACTATTTTTTGTGGGGCTACGTCAAGTCTAAAGTCTACACAAATAAGCCAGCAACTATTCCAGCTTTGGAAGACAACATTTCCGAAGAAATTCGGGCTATTCCGGCCGAAATGCTCGAAAAAGTTACCCAAAATTGGACTTTCCGAATGGACCACCTAAGACGCAGCCGCGGTCAACATTTAAATGAAATTATCTTCAAAAAGTAAATGTCATGGACCAATCTAACGTTTCAAATAAAGAATCGATGAGATTTTGCAAATTTTATGCGTTTTTTTTTTTTAAAAAAGTTCTCAAGCTCTTAAAAAATCACCCGTTATTATCGCCGTTTTTAAACCAATGAAGTTGTTTAGCTATAATAGTGCGGTACTTTGTTTAACATTGTTTATACATTGGATTTTTTTTTTTTATACCTGATAATTTTTGGTTTACAATTCATTATGTTTTTTTTTGTTTATACATATTTTTTTTTTGTTTTGTTAGTAAAAATTTTAAACTGCTACATTTTTAATTTCATTTAGGAATCCAATTCACTCTTAACAGTTCCAAGACTAAAAATGTCACGAGCTCTCAAATATACCATTAGTGAAAGGGATGTGTAAAAATTGTCAAAATATAAAATGTGGTTGACAAAATCTGGCGCAGTTTGCGACAACCTTATAACAACATTTCCGGTTGCTCCAATGTTTGTTGTATCGGGCAAAAGTATGTCATCGTTTTTTGCTCCAGTATATATTTCAAACCGGTACGAGTAGTTATTGTTGTCACACAAAACGAATAACTTAACGCCTCAAGGATGTGGTTTGTCCTGCAAATATTGGCGTATTTGGCCATTTTAGTTGAACACATTTGTTCGTCGATGCATAAACGAGCATTTTTCGGAACTGAATCAAATAGGTCGAAACTCTTCTTATTCTAAAAATAGGGTCACACCCGATATTACCTTTCTTGACCCGCTTTGATTCATCATTGAACGATAAATATTTTTGTATCTGCTCAAATTAGTTTTTTTGACATGCAGTCTGGTATATGTCGAAATCCGAACTCGCTCCAGTGTGCCTCAATGTTTGGGTACCGAAAAATTGACATAAATATCAAGACTCCTATGGATCTTCGAATTCCGTACTTATCAACTTTGAATTGTGTATTCAAGTTTTCTAATATTGCAGCTCGGTTCAAATAATATTATGGATAATGCGCTGAGTTTAGCTCTTGTGGGTTTATTTTCAAGTTTTATTATTAATTAGCAATTCGACCATATGTTGATGTGGGTTAGTAGAACTTACTACATTTTGCAAAAAAAACTCATTCTTGATTCTTTTATTTATTCTTTTTTTTAGGCTTTCAAGCTTTTCCGTGGTATTGAGACCCGTCATAAATAACACTGGTCGACAAAATTGCGTTTTTTTTTCTGTTGCACAAACAAAAGAATACTATTTAAGAGGATTAAGATGTTCTAAATTCGAATATCGCCTTTAAATTTTTCTATCTCATCAAGTTTTTAAAATATGCCCCTTTAAAATGCGTAAAACAACCAGAAATGGTGTTATAAGCAATATCTCTGAAAAATAAATTGTATGATGATTTTGAAAAGTACAAATCTTTCTCTTTTAAATACAATTTAAATTCTCAATAGTTATCTATATGATAACTATATATAACTAACAAGATTATTTTCATATTTTTTAATATATTTCAAAACTTGATGTAATAGAATTGTTTAGACAACAGATTCGTCACATGAACCAAACTTAAATTCAAACTGTTTTCCCTTTTTCTGTTGAAAACCATTTTAGCAAAATTAGTTTAGCGTTTCTTTTAGATTTTTGTAAGATAGGTAAAGTCAAACAACTTTTGAAGTTTTTTTTCGAACATTATATGAAATAATATAAATATTTACCTTCAATATTTAAAAAAAGGATTAGAGATTTGGAGAACATAATAATTTTTGTTAGAAAAACTTTAGAAACAGAAACTCCTCGGGTTACATTTTAAGGAAATTATGTTTATACAGTAATTTGTGAAAAAATCGGTTTGATTAAAAAAATCATAATTTTAATTATAAGATCTTTAGAAAAATAAACTCTTCGGGTTGTATTGAAAGGGCATTAGGTCTATGATCAGACCGATAAATGAGCTAGAACTTTTAAAATAACGCCAACAGATGAAGATCGCTTTAATTAGAAAAACAATCATAACATTAGTTGAACAAAACAATTTCTTTTGTTATCTATTAAGAGGAATAAATAAATAAATATTTGTTAAAATTACCTCTTGAAGGTTTCAGATTTATCGATATTTTGGTTTTACGTTTCTTAGATATTATTTTAAAGTTTTATTTTGTTTAAATTTGTATTGTTTTTTTTTTGTAAATAAATTGTTTAAATATTTTAAAAACCTTAATTTTTCGAAACTAAAATCGTTTTAATTTAATCTTTTATATATAAAATTTTTCAATCTTAGTTAAAAAATATTTTTGGTATGTAGTTATTTAGAACTTTTTAATTTACGTATTACATATTAAATTCGTAAAAAAATTATGAGCCACTTTCCAGATATCGAATTTGGAAAAAGAAATTAATATTGTTTTAAAAGTCAAAAATAAAATAATGACATTTTTGATCATCAACTTTCATTAAGCCAGTGCAGAAAAATTATTGAAATTGGTTGATTAGTACTTGAGAAAACTTAAACAAAATAACGGTTCTATGAGAGGAATACAAAAATGTTTTTTATATTAAAAGAAGTTAGATTAGGAAAACAAATTGGAAACAATTAAAAAAAAAGTATAGGTTTGTTTTTGAGAAAATTTGAATTTTCAATATTTGAACAAGCATTTCGCTCGACCCAATGCTTTGGGCTGTAGGGGCCAGGATAGACAGACGGACGGAATCGGGGGACCCACTTTCGACTTCTCTACCATCGTAATGGTATGGTTGCTTAACATTTTGAGTGCAAATTTTTTAACGAATGCAAAACTTCCCATATACATATGTAGTTCCTATATTTCGCAAGTAAAAATTTAAAAAATGAAAAAAATTGAGTTCATCGTTCTGATTTTATAATTAGAAACCAAACAAAAACTTAATTCACAATATTTACTTTTACAAATGCACTAATAAGTACAAAATGTAATTAAAACGGTTTGGTGTGGTGGTCGAGTATTCCAACAAATCTAAAAGTGCAGTGTATTTTAATAATTTTTTTTTAAATCAAGATTACGTGAGTATAAACAGTTACTAAAACGATTTTTTGACTTCAGATTACATAGTACTTATATTAATCTTTTGAAACATTTTGTAAAGTCTTATTTTTCAAATTTAAAAAATAATCGGACAGGAACCGCACGCAAACATTATTTATATAAAGGTTTTCGTTCAAGGACTTAACAAATTGATATTCCTAATTCCTATATTATCAAGAATATTTTTCCGAAATAACATAAGTTCATGAGAGATTGGTAGATATCAGATTTCTTTTTTATAGTATTTTTAACTTACTCTACAATAATAATGATGCCATAATTTTTGAATTTGTCTATTGCCGCCAACTTCTGTTATGGACAGTGTGCACTTAGCCAATTGGGTCTTAAAGCATTGAACACCATTAGTTGTATGGTAATGGGTTCTCTTCTTTCCTGCAAGTATGTAGCCAATTTCGGTTTTTCCAACATTTTCCAAGCCCAGAAGAAGAATCTTTAAATCTCGGCTTTAAAATAGGCAAAAAAGAATTAATATAAAAAAATATATAACATTTTTACTTCTTACCTTTCCGAATCGATGTTGCATCGTTTTTTCCAACAAACACAACAGTAACAAAAACATTTGCGAAAACTTATTTGCCTTTTAATCATGTTTGGTTTGTAATTTATATTTTTAATTATAATTTTTTAGTCTTGTGCTTAAGCGGTATTTATGCATAATTTATTTTGCTTGGTCCAGTAAATAAAATTTACATTTTTATAAGAAATGTGAGTGTGATTGATTTCTTTAAACAATTTGTTTTCTTATTCCTTCGTAGCCATTTGTCAGCACTAAAAACAAAAACACACGGTTGCCATGGTTGTTTCAACTGAACGTTGTCGGAATATTGAAAATTGGTTTTGAAGCTTTTAATAGCTTTGAATATCTTTTAGGATTTAATGAAATTGTAATTTTGTTTCCATTTTCGATCTGAATTACTGAACGTATTAGAAATATGTTTCGGCATAGGGACGATCTCAAAATATTCGGCCTACAGATGAAGGGTTAAGAGACTATAAAGCCTCTGGAATTATCATCTCTTGTAATAGGTATGATTCGAGAATAAAATAAAAAACCACCGAAAGTATTTGGGTTGATTGGCTTTTGTTAACCTTCCTTGTATTATTGGAAATCCTAAAATTCCAACATTTAATTACATGTTATTATTATTGGTTACCAAGATTTTGGAGTGATTAAAATTTCAAAAAAAGGCTGAGATGCGATCCACACTAATAAGTTCCCATCCTGTCTGTCGTTGTCTTGCTTAAAACATTAACAAAATATTCATAACAATATTTTGAGTGAGATAAATAATTTGAGGTCAATATCTTTCTTTGTTCTTCTAATACTTGAGTCGAAAACTATTTCTTATCAGTTTTTGTTGTTTTTGTAGGTTTTCGTGTTTTGTTGAAAAAAGTTATCAGATGAAGTTTTCTAAAAAATTAACTAAAAATTACCAACAATATTTTGCATACCATAGGATGATTTCAAAATCTATTTTAGTTGCTGACATTTTTAATTAAACATCAATTTAGTATCAATACTTTTATTTATTCATTAGATATCGAGAATCGAATATCCATTTTTACCAATTTTGCTTACTATTTTTTGTAGATTTTAATATTTATGAAAAAAACTGACCATTGGATTTTTATAAAAAATCAAAAATTAATTTTTAACAGGTTTTAATAATGTTTTGTACGTGTTTTTATTTTACAAGAAAGGGTTAATTCTATCTTCCCTAAAATTGTTCTGAATGTTGAAAACAATATTTATTATAAGATGAAATAAGCTTGAAACCAATATCTTTTTGCCAAGATATTTGAGTCGACAATCCATTTTTACTAACTTTTAGTAATGTTTTTTATGGGTTTTTATTTTTTTTGAGAAAACTGTCAATTCGATTTTTTCAAAATATTACCAAATAATAAAAACGTTTTTCTTCGTTGCATATAATTATTTTGGAGTTTTTGTTTTGTGACAATTTAGTTTTTTTGATTTATAACAAAATCCGTCAAAAGATTTTTTTCAAAATTATACCACTTTGGTATCATGTCACATTATATAATATAAATTTAATTAAAGTAGCTAGCGTTATTGATTTGTGGGTCAAACAAAATTTTAATTTTTTTTTGAAACTATATGGCATTTGTATTTGTGAATTTGAACTCGATATTTTAAAAAAACATGACATTAATATGGTAGGAAAGTCGAAAAAAGTGGGTTCCCCAATTCCGTCCGTAGATTGACTTCAAATTTGTAAATGAAAATTTTGAGAGAATTCGCTGTATGATTTTTTAAGACTTAAAATAACAGTAGTAGTCCCCATACAAATTTGTTGGCCAAAAATCGAAAATTATAATTTTCTCAAAAACGAACCGATAGAGTTTTTTTTAATTTTCGCAAAATTATTTTTCCTTACTTGTCTTCTTTCAATATAAAAAACATTTGTTTGTACTGCTCCAGAAGGTTACCCCCAATGAAACCGTTATTTCGTTTTAAGTTTTCTCATGAATTTTTCTGCTCAAGCTCATATACTGTCTCAATAATAAATGATGATAAAAAATGTTATTGTTTTTATTTTGATTAAAAAATATGTTAAAAGTGTTTTTTTTTCGAAATCAGATGTGTTGAAAATGGGTCATTTTTTAAACGAAAATGAAATGTAAAACGTATATTAATAAGCTCTGAATAACTGCATACCTAAAATATTTTTAAGACAAACTTGAAAAAATTTATATATATACAAATTAATTTAAAAAAAAAACAGCTCCATAGATTTTCAAATAAACAAAATTGAAAAATTAAGTTTTTTTTGAGAAATCAAATGACGTTACAATTTTTGAAACCAAATTTTTTTGCAAGTACATTTTTAAATCTTAAAATACGGAACATATTTTTAAACAGACTCTTCGGATACATGAGCAAGCTCGTACGACTCAGTCGTGCATTTCATTTGAAAGTCCTTTCTGTATTTTTATCTGTATAAATCGATATACAGGTTCTTGAGATATGAATGACAAAAAAAAAGCTTCTCGAACATACGGACGTTCGAACGTACGTACACACGCACTCATAGAAATCTCTCTAAAAAACTTTGATTTAGATTCCAGGGATCTTGAAACGTCGAGAAATATCAACATTTTCAACTTGCCAAATCGGACCGATTACAATAACTTCCAATTTATGGGAAGTTAATTACAATCACTAGCGCATTTTTTTTATTTTTTACCTTTGAAAAATTTTACTTTTTAATTTTTGTAATTTAATTTAGAATAGCCATTAAACAAATAAAATTAATTTATTTCAATTCTAAATATTTATAGTTTTAAACTTTAATTAAAATAAATATATTTGTTCTCTTTTATATTCTTTTGGTATTTATTAAATAATATTTTTTTTAACGGGTTTGAAATAATATGCATAAAAACAAATTTTTAATAGTTTAATTGAATTTTTTTTATAAAAAAAAAATAAAATGTACAATGAGTGAAATTCCGATACAAAATAATGACCTCGGATCAAATATTTTTGTACAATATTTTTGTCTTGAACCCCTATAATCGAAGCTTTAACCAATTCTGTTCGCTGTGCAACCTTAAAGCAAAAAAAGACTCCTTTCATATTATTAGTATATGCCCTATATTCAGACACAAAGAATTATGCATTTTGGTTAACCCACTTTAACATTACAAGAATCTGTACAACTTTTAAACGAATGTGAATGGAAAACCCTTAGCAATTTCTTGAAAACAGTTTACAGATACAGAAAATTATTAATATCTGAATACATTTAAATAGGTACCTACCATTTTGAATTTATTGAAAATTTATTCTATTTATAGTCATTAATTAAAATTAAAATATAAATTTGCCAATCAGGCTGACGGCTAAGCCACAGCTTTAAGATTCAAATTTTGTAACAAACTATTGTATTTAACTGTTAATAAATTAATAACTTACTTACTTACTTTTTTGTCTTGGGACATGAACTAATGATTTCCGATGTGCACATTCCGAACAAATTCTTTGGGAAATAACGGCGACACCCTAATGTACATATAAACAAAGCTCACATGATACCTTTCGAAATTGCTTGAATCATATTCGAAACTTCAGAAAGTGGGTACATTATTGTTAAATTTCTCAAATAAAAACGAACGAAAAATCATTATTCTAATAATAAATTCGATTTGCAATGTTAATCTATTTTCTGTTAGTACCAATTCTTTGATACTACTTTTTCAATAGAGGAAGTGGTTTGAGCATTCAAAAACTTCATTGCATGTGTGAAAAAGATTATAAACATTATCTTCGATGTCAGTATGGTTCATTAAACCCTAGCTCAACAAAAACCCTTGCTTTGGTCGAGGGGGAAGTGCGTAACGCAATCTGTTTTAGTGTGTTCTTTGAATAAATAGGTAGGTATGCCTTCTAAAGTTGGTATATTTTTTTGTTTTTACTGATTTTGCCCTAATAGAAGTTCTTTCACACCTTATTGGAATCAATATCACACGTATGTATGTATTCGAATCTTTTTTTTACTTATATAACTCACACAACATGTAACGACGTAGGCCGAAACGAAATGAGTATGGGGTTGTATTATTTTTATTTAAATGAAGAACAATAGTCATAATAATATGACTGACAGGGCTTGGGTCTTCATTATTTGGAGCTTTTATGTTCCCTTTGTGAGAGGAAGAATCTGATTGACAGTTGTAATTTTTCGTTTAAAAAAATGTAATGAAATCTTTTGTCTTAACGCTTCTGTTATATCAAGTTTTTGAAATATATTAAAAAATATAAAAATAATGTTGAAAACGGGTATTTTTAAAACTTAAGCAAATAGTTAAAATTAGAGTTTAGATTCATTATCAGCACTGAAAATTAAGTCCAAAACGTGTTTCTCGAAACTTCATATAGATTCAAATAAAGACTCATATCATAACTAATGAGAATTTCCAGATACTAAGTAAGATACTAAAATGTTATCTTAGGGCCGAAAGGCATTAGTATTAAGTGTTATAGTTTAACTTAGAGTATCCGTATGGGATCAGTAAGTTAGTTGTAAGTTATGGTTAATTAGGCTAGTTGTATGAATTTTTGTCTAGCTTTAAGATAATTTTAAGAATGAATTAATAAAAATGAATTTAAAAAAAAAAAATACTAAAATGTTTTAAATTTAATAAATGCGATCGTTGTTATGCCAATTCTTTAAAGTCGGCCTTACTTAACTTGGTTTAATTTCATAGCACCGCCGCCGCCGTATATTGACCTGATTCAATTTGTTGACAAGTTAACTAAGATTCTTGAGAGTGTCGTGAAATAAGGCCAACATTCAAGAATTGGTTGGAAAACAGCATTTGTCTATCCTGTCCGTCAATCCCTCTGTAACTATTGTCGAATTGTTTATACGAACATATAAGTTTTCCACTTATACAACATTTTGAAAAACGAAAGCTTTTTGATGACCGGCAGTACTGATTTCGTACTACAAATGTACAGCGAGTATAAGACTTTCTATCACTACCATCACCTCCCCAGTCTGCGTCAACGAAGCATTCAATAGGAAGTCCAGTCGTACTGTAATGAAGCTTTAAATCAATGGTTTTCTTTAGATACCTTAAAATATATTCGTATTACGCTGTGAGAGCTCACAAACCGAACGTAGTATATCTGGCGCAGAAGAAATTGCAAGGTACATAAGAGCACCAATGACTGATTGACATTCAGTTTGATTGACCCTTTTGCAGGCGTCATAAGATCAATTAACTTGGAACCCAACGTCCAACGGAGTTGACAAGGACCTGCAATTCTCCATTCTATACTGATTCAGGAGGTTGTTTATGTACTGCCGCTGACAAACATTAACATCACCAGTATCGCCCATACGATTGATTTAAATGCCCAAGAAATATTCAAGTTTACCTTCATCTAACACATCGAACTCATTTGATATTTGAGCTTTGATTTCAGTAAGTCCATTCAACTTTGAGCTTGCTAAAATGAGATCATCAACATAAACAGCAAATAATTACCTTTATAATTTTTTTTGTAAGCACACGGCTCACTGACGCACGGTGAAAAACCCATCTTCTTTAGAACAGAGTTTAGCTTTTCGTTCCATTCTCGCCCACTCTGCTTCAACCCATAAAGTGCTTTCTTGAGTTTCAGCACCCTATTGGGAAACTTCTCGTCAATAAACCCTTCAGGCTGCACCATGCAGACAGTGTCATGGAGTACACTGTTCAATTACGCCATTTGGTGCATATGTAAATCGTTTTCAAAAGACAGAGCAAAAATCATGCGTATGGTTGCGTACCTTACAACCGGTGAAAAGGTTTCCGTAAAATTAACACCGAACTGTTGGCTACAACCTTTTGCGGGCAAGAGTACGATAACTCAGGCGACAAGATATTATAACGGATTTCTTAAGAACAGTTAAAAACAAGATAATTTTTTACTATTGGTTGTCTATCTCCCCCTTTTAGGCGGGAGGGGCAATTTAAAAATATTATTATTTAAAATGGAAAAAATTTATTAAAAAATAACGGTAATACTTGCAATTAGGTTAGTTTGGTTAGGTTAGGTTGGAGTGGCTGTCCAGATGTCATTGACTCACTTAGACCTCAAAGGTCCATTGTGATACCACTAATGAGGTTACTCATGGGAGAGTAATGAAAATTAAACAAACCATTTTGTGCTTTTAATAAAGTTAGAGAGAGACTTTGTGTCAATCGTTGCCAGTTCACTGGTATTGTCGAAAAAGGGATTACCGAGGAAGTTATTCCTTCTAATGAAGAGTGCTGGACATGTACATAGAAGGTGTTGGACTGTTTCCTCTTCCTCCTCGTCCATGTAGCTTCTACAGAAGTCATTTGTGTAGACCCCTAGCCTCAGAGCATGACTTCCTATGAGGCAGTGTCCTGTTATTACTCCAATTGTAGAGCTTATATTTTGTCTGCTCAAGGATATCAAGCCTTTTGACTTACATGATTTAAGTCTATGCTTGGCCATATTTGCTTGGTTGCTAGGCAGGTGGTACTTTGTGACCATCTAGCATTTGTTGCTTCTAGAGCATATTGTTTGAGAAGATGTTTGCATGTAGCAAGTGGTGTTCCTATGTTAAGTTTTTGTCTAACATTTGGCAGAAGTGTTCCGTTTTTGGCGAGCTCATCGGCTTTGCAATTTCCCGGAATGTCTCTGTGGCCCGGCACCCAAATGAGGTGAATATTAAACTGTTCTGTCATCTCATTCAGAGATGATCGACAATCGTGGACTAATTGAGAGTTTGTAGAGACAGACGCGAGAGATTTAAGAGTGGCTTGGCTGTCCGAGAAGATTCGTATACCTTTGCAAGATATAACGTTTTCTTTGAGCCAGGATAGTGCCTCTTTAATCGCTATTACTTCTGTCTGGAATACACTACATTGATTGGGAAGTGTGTATGATAGACTGAGATTAAGTTGTTCCGAATAGATACCACTTCCAACTCCGTAATCGGTCTTTGAACCGTCTGTATAGAAGTGTACCGCATTGTCTTCCAGGGGTCCCTCTTCTTCCCAGGAGGATCTTGAAGGGATGGACACATGGAAGCTTTTACCGAATACCATTTTAGGGGTGGTATAGTCTAAGCGATCTGGGATAGATCTGAAATTGTCTAGGATGGTAGTATGTCCAGTATTGTTACTGTTCCATTGAGAGGTGGCTCTAAGCCTCACACATGAGTTGGCTGCCACCATTTTGGAGAAGATGTCAAGAGGTGTTAGGCACTTCCAGGGCTGCAGTTGGTGTTGAGCGAAGTGCTCCTGTGATGCACATACCTGCTGACCGCTGGACTTTGATGAACTTCTTTAGATTTACCATCTTGTCCATAAATGAGTATCGGTCTAATTACCGAAGTGTATAGCCAGTGGGTTATTTTTGGGGAGAAGCCCCATTTTGATCCTATGGCCTTTTTACAAAGTAAAAAGTTCCGAGAGAACTTGGGAACGTTTTCCAGATACAGATATCGCAACGTGTCGTCAGCATAGGCAATCACCCTGAAACCCTCTGCTTCCAATGATGTTAGAAGGTCGTTTACTACCATGTTCCATAAGAGAGGCGGAAGGACCCAACCTTGGGGGGTACCTCGATTCACCGATCTGTTGGTAGTAAAACTTCTCATGCTAGAAGTTATTGTCCTGCTTTTGAGCATGAGACTAATAAGATCTATGAGTGGTTTCTCTAATTGCAGCTTATCCATTGCTGTCGTGATCGCCTGGTAACTGATACTTGCAATTAAGTTTTATAAATTTTGTTAAAGCCAACATTTTGCTCTATTAGCCAGTTTTTAAATCAAGTCAAAACTATGCGTAGTTTTTGAAAAATTTAATTTTAAACTCAAAATTTGAGTAAAAAAAGTTAAAAAAGGTTTAAAGTGTAATTTTTCAATACTTCAAGATTATCTAAAATTATTTTTATTTCAGAATTTATTGCTCTTATTGGTTTTTGATCAAAAACTGAAAACTAGATGATTTTATGTCTTTTTTTTACTGTTCTTGTTTTTAACTGTTCTATACAAATCCGTCATTAAACTTTGTCGCTTGAGTTATCGTACTCTCCCCCTTTTGCGACCAAACGAGACTTAATCTTTTGAATACTGCCATCTGAATTCGTTTTTATGTTACAGCCAATAACTTTCTGTCCAGCTTGTAGCTCATCTAACGACCATGTTTCATTTTTTACTAAGTAATCATACTCCTTCTGCATCGATACTTGCCATTGCTTGGCGTTTTAATGGCCTCTTCAACACTCTGTGGAATAGAAACATCATCCACCTCCAATTGATTCAACATTTTATATTCTTTTTGAGGTCGCTCACTTCTTCCTGTTCGAATAATTCTGGGTCTGCACCTGCAAATTCTTATAACCTCTTCACGATCTCCACGTCTACGTTTTTCACAACGAACTTCATTACTTTCAACTCTCGAACATTGCAACTCATCAGCGCGTTCATCATCATGGCCACCATCCATATTTTGTTCAGAACCTAAACGTTCCACCTGACCAGCATCAAAGGTAATTATGTCAAACTCTGCATCTTTAGAACCCAATTGAATTTCGTAAATATGCTGCAGTTGATACAGAGTCCGCCCAAAAAACTTCAGTGAAACCACTGTGAAAACATACTCCTAGCCATCTCGACCAAAGTTCGATTAGCGCGTTCAGCTAAGCCGTTTTGCTGAGGTGTATGGGAGCTGGCGCAGTATCCCCTCTGCATCAAAAAATGCGCCAAACTCCTTCGAAACATATTCGCCGCCATTGTCATTTTTGATTTTCCTTCCTGTTTACTTTTCTAAAGGCCTAGAAAGATTTGAAGATTCGATTTGATATCGAAATATCGGGACCCTCCAATAGACATTTTATTCATTGGCCCACATACATCGCTGTGCAAAATTTCCAAAAGATTTTGGGACCGCCTGGATGTTATACTTGAGTGGCTTCACACATATTTTGCTTTTCGCACTCGTTCTTACCTGGAACATCTTTCATTGCTAGCCCATGGATTAATTTTTTGGCTGACATTTCCTAAGACTATTGAAGTTTCGATTGTCGATTGTGCCACTCGGTCGCTTCGTCAATTTTATTCCTAGCAAGTATACATTTATTGGTGTCAGTTTTAAACGTAAATAAGTTACCATGCATAGCTGCCTGTTTAACGACATAACCATTTTTGTTTTGTAGCCATTTCTTTCTCAAAAACAACGGCAAGCCCGTTATCAACTGCCTTGCTAACAGAGATAAAATTTCCCTGCATTGTTGGAACGTACCCGTGGCATGATGGTTAGTGCGTTGGACTGTCATGCCAGAGGTCTTGGGTTCGATCCCTGCCTGTGCCATCTAAAGTTTTTTTCACGGGTAGGTACTGCCTCTTGCGAGTAATTGACAATTTCTCCAAGAGTTTTCTCAAACTAGCCGTTCGGATTCGGCTTTAAACTGTAGGTCCCTTCCATTCCTGACAACATTACTCGCACTCAGGAATGGTTGAGAGTTATAAGTCACTAGGCCCTAGTTCTCAACGGACTGTTGGGCCACCTAAGTTATTTATTTATTATATAAAATTTTCACCGCCTAACACAATTTGTTTTTCGCATTCAACACAAGAGGAGAACAAACTTCGATCACAGCATAAGTGAGATGTAAATCCACTATCAATACACCAGGTATCTTTATCTAGACCGTTATTCGTAGCAGAAGCGAGAATAGAAAACGAATGCTTATTATTTGTGTCTGTTTTCTGATCCTTACAATGAGAAGCAAAGTGATCGCTTTGACCACAACTATAGCACTTACCATTTATGCGTCTTTTTGCCCTGCTGCCACCATCCATGCTACTTCCCGGATTACTGCCGGCACCGCCACTGTTTTTAGTTTTGGAACATCTTTTAGAATTTGAACGAGCAACAAATGCTTGATGTCTCTTCCAAATCTCTGCTCCCTTACCGTTTCTTTCCTTCCTTCTGGCTCCTTCATCTAGCATTTTTGCTTGAAACAAACTCAAGGTTGGAAGGGTATCACGTGTCTCGATGGCCACTACAAAATACTCAAAATGAACAAGGCAGACTAGAAAGCAAAATTATGACCATCATCTCTTCAGGCACATCGACCTTTATTTCAGCTAGTTTTTCTAGAGTATCACAAAACTCATGAATGTGTTCCGCCATACTAGCACCCCTTGAGACAAACTTAGGTAAAGAAGTTTTTTGAACAATATTATCTTACGCGCAGGACCATAGAGCTGGTAAATTTCATTTAATTTACTCCAAGCCATTGTTTGCAGAGGTTAGGCAGTGACGCACGTGGTTTATTTGGAAGCACGAGGAAGCACTATTACTTTTTTATAAGCTTCCCAAACGCAGTAGCCCATAAATCTGCATGAACTAAAACACACTTCATGTGGACTGACCACGATGCATAGTTAGAGTACGTCTAGTTTTTCAATTGAATATAAATCTGTGGCACTGATTGTATTGGTCAAAAATAATTATTGTATGACAAACAAATTTTTATTTTTTATTTGTACAATGTACCTACTTTAAATGCTTTAATAAGCTTTAGCTATGGCCTGGGCCTATAGCCTATTAAGGTTAAAGATAAATAAGTACCTAGGTACCACACGTTTATTCACAGCAAGATTTATTAAGCGAGTCAACATAATGAAAATAGAGAATACAGTACATACGAGGTGTGTTCAAAAAGTACCCGGAATTTTTAAATTCCGCGGGTCTGGAGAGTCCGAAGGTCAAAATTATTTTTTTATTGTGTTGGTATACATGCCCCTAAAGTATGATGCAATTTTCAGCTATATTCACTGTTTACTTTGTCTGTGGTAGTTGCTAAGGTTCGACGTGTTTTTATGAGCTCGGCGATTTTTGTTGAAACTGCTGAATTTTGGCCAAAAAAACAATCGCATGAACATCGCTCAAGAGCTGTTAAATGACGTCAACGACGATCCAAGTTTGCTTGAAAGGGTCATAACTGGTTATGAAACATGGGTGTACGGTTATGATGTCGAAACCAAAGCACAACCTGGAAGCATCCAACATCAAGAACGAAAAAAGCACGTCAAGTTCGATCAAATGTGAAGGTTTTGCTTACTGTTTTCTTCGATTATAATGGCATAGTGCATCAAGAGTTCTTACCACAAGGTCGTACGGTTAATAAGGAGTATTACCTTGAAGTTATGCGACGTTTGCGTGAAGCAATCCGAAAAAAACGCTCAGATTTATGGAAAAACAGTTCATTGCTTTTGCACCACGATAACGCACTTGCTCACTCGTCGTTGCTTGTTCGTAATTTTTTGGAGAAAAACAATAACGTAGTCATGCACCAACCTCCATATTCACCAGATATGGCTCCGTGTGGTTAGGTTAGGTAATAAGGGGTGTGCACAGCATGAAGCTGTTGCGTACACGGGGGCCTGCTGGTCCATTGTGATCCCCTGTAAAAGTAAAAGTAAGCATCGATGCTCCTCAATCTTGCCGATTAGCGTAGACTGGCTCGTTAACGAACCAGCCTGTGCTATCTATAAATTTTCTCATGTTTGCCATTGAGACCTGTGCTAGATCATCCAGTTCTCCAACAAACCTGTTTCCGAAATGACGGAGTCGGCTGGTTTGGAGGTTCGGACAGTCACAGAGCAGGTGTTTAATGGTTTCTGTTTCCTCCTCATCCTGACAGCTCCTACAAAAATCGGGTGCAAATGCCCATATCCTGTTAGCCATTGTGCCAATGGCGCAATGACCTGTTAGTACACCTATCAAGATTTTAATGTTCTTTTTACTCAGCGATAGAATGTACCGAGTTTCTTTTTCATTCATGTTAGGCCATAAACTTCTAGAGATTACGCAATCGTCCCTGGATTTCCAGGAGTTATTGATTTTCTCTTTTAGTTTAAGGTCTATCTTCCTCTTGAGTACCCCAATCGGGACGAGTGGTCCCCTACCTGAATGGTCGCTACTACTTATGTCTGCTTCTGACCCTTTCCTGGCTAGTTCATCTACTATATCATTTCCTTCTATATTGCTATGTCCAGGAACCCAGCAGAGCTTTACCTGGTTAGTGTGGCAGATTTTATTTAATTCCTTCTTACAGTTTAAAACTGCTTTTGATCTTATGGTCTCACTGGGTAAGGCTTTGATAGCAGCCTGGCTGTCCACGAAAAAAGTAATCTCCGAAGAGCTTAGCTTTTCGTGATGTGCCAATTCAGCTGCTTTTCCAATGGCAAAGATCTCGGCCTGGAAGACACTACAGTCAGCTGGGAGTTTATATGACGCTCTGATGTTGAGAGATTGGCAAAACACTCCAGCGCCTGTTCCTGATTCCATTTTTGAACCGTCAGTGTAGAAAGGGATACCCTGTTTACTTATAAGTGAATTAGGATCCCAACCCTGTCTTTCTGGTATGAAAATAGAAAATTTCCTATCGAAATCTAGTAAAGGGGAGATGTAATCGGTGGATTACATACAGATGTCTCATCCCCATAGAAGAAAATTTCCCATATTTTTTTCACTACTCCTTGGCTATCAACAGACAAAAAGCGAACGGAGACGCGGAGAAAAAAACCTACAGAAAACTACTAAAAACTGGTAAAAATAGTTTCTACTAAAGCATCTTGAAAACAGAGAAAGATATTGACTTAAAACTTATTTAATTTAATTCAAAAAATGTTGAAAATATATAAAAACCTTAAGCAAAAAAATTAAAAAATTATTAAAAATTGAATTTATAAATTGAATTGAATAAAGAAAGGCATTGACTTCAAAGTTGTTTCATCCCATAGAAATATTATTGTTAATGTTTTGTAAAATTTTAAGATAATGTTTATTTTACAGAAACCAGACTTCTTTCAAAATATATTAATTTAACTTCTCGATACATCTATTTCCACAGAAAACAGCTTAAACTTACATTTTTGCATACTTACTTACTAATACAATTTTTCTAAATAAGAAAAATATTAAATTTTACATGCGTAGGTACACCTGTTTTCACAAAATGCGCAACATACCTACATTTTGCTAGGACAACAAAAAAACAATTAACAAACCACAAAAAGACGAAATTGAAACTCACGCTTTTGACATATATATATCTATGGATACATGTTGTACATTGTACATACACACATGTGTTCAATATATGTGTCAAAAAAAATCAAAATAAGGAAGGCAACCAAAACTAAGCCTCATACGCGCTCGTACATGTGCATCAGAGTTACCATACGAATCCATACAAATTATTTTTAAAATGTCTCGCAACTAACTTATCTTTTCTTCCTTTCTTAAATGTATTTTCAACATATGTATATTGTTTTATTTGACATAGTAAAATATAACATGGAAAAATTAATAACTATGGTTTAAATTTTCATATTCAATAATAAATAGCCTAAATAGCATAAAATACCTACATCGCCTGAACAATAATAACTGAAATATGGTAACATCGGGACCAAAACATCATCGAAACCAAAACAGTTTCTGTTCTTCTTTGTGTCTATGGATATGGACATTGAATTGAGAGAAAAAACAAATTTTAAATTTTTTATAGTTAGACACACAGCTTTGAACAGGCATACTGGCAAGCCAATATGTGAAATCAAAAACAGCTTTTTGTGCTTGACGATCAACCGACAAAAAGCTTTTTGTCGGTTGATAGCCAAGGAGTAGTGAAACAAATATGGAACATTTTCTTCTATGGGGATGAGACATCTGTATAGTTTCTTATCTGTGCTTTAAGGTAAGCGTGTTGGTAGTTGCACAAATTGTTTTCGTTGAGAAGTTCTCTAACATGTGGATCAATTATCCTCTCTAGTGTCTTAAGGAGAAACGAAGAGAGACTTATTGGTCTATAATCCTGAGCGGTCGAGTGAGTCGGTTTCCCTGCTTTTGGGATAAAGACTACCTTGACCTTTTTCCAGCTATTAGGGACGTATCTAAGTTCGATACAACTTATGAAGATTACCCTAAGCCACGGAGTTATTACTTTGAGAGCATTTTGAAGAAGAGCTGGATAAAATCTCGTCTGGTCCCGCTGACTTATAGGGTTTGAACGAGTTTATTGCCCAGATAATCTTCTGCTCAGTAATAACCTGATTTAGTTCTACATTTGATTCCGTGTGAGTAAAATCCAGCGTGTTCGATTGCAAGCAATCAGAACTTTCTGGGTTTTTACAGCCGGGGAAATGAGTTTCCATGAAGAGTTCAAGCGTTTCTGGGCTTGAGTTCGACCATGATCCATCAGGGTGTTTTATGTACCCCGGGATCGTGGGATTAAGGGCCAGGGTTCTACGGAGCCTCGCCGCCTCGCTTGTTTTTTCAATGGATTCACAATGTTTAGCCCACGAATCCTTTTTGGGCTTCCTTAACTCTTTGGTGTAAATATTAAGTGCGGCTCTATAAGACTTTAAGTCCTCTTCTAATTTACTCAGTTTAGCTATATTGAAAAGTTTTTAACCTCTGTTCTACGTTTCTTTAGTACACCATTCCACCAGGGTGGGTTAGTGGAGTTATTGGAACGAGATAAAGGGCAGTGTTTTTCCAAAGACATTCTCATTTTGCTAGGCAGGTTTTGGACAACAGTGCCAATGGTTGAAGTTCTTAGACTTGTATTGTCCTCTGGTGGATCAATGCAGTCTTTCAGCCATTTTTCGTACTCTGTCCAATTCGTTCTAGTTGGGTTCCTGTAAGGCTTCTTTTCAGTAAAGTTCCTGCCTATAGAGAAGAGTATCCTAAAGTGATCCGAAAAAGATTCTTTAGGTGAGACTCTCCAGTCTTCAACTGAAATTTTACTATTATTGCTAATAAGAATCAAATCTATGATTTCCTCCCTGTTTTTGTTTCGAAAGGTAGGGTGATTGCCCCTATTACATAACGATAAATTAGAACAGAGAATATATTCAAAAATTTACTCACCCCTTTTATTGATACCCTTTGAGCCCCTTTGAGTGTGGTGAGCGTTGGCATCACATCCTACCACCAAAGGTGTATCGCTTGCTGTGGCATGGACCACAAGATCGCGGACAGTTTTTGATGGTTGGCTCTCCTCCTCGTACGGCACGTACGTCGACGCTAGAATGAAGTTTCCTTCATTCGATTCGACGCTGATTGCCGTGTTGTCCTTGTTGCTGTACCTAGATAGGAAGAAAGCGTTAATTGATTTTTTTCACTAGGATACAACTTCTAATATCACCTTCATCTGACGTGGAATGGAAAAGGTTGTAGTGTTTTGACCTCAACCCACGGATTCGGTTTTTGCCTAACCATGGTTCCTGGATCAAGGCCACATCCACGTTCTCGTGAGACATGTAGAGCGTAAGGTCGTACGTTGCTGCTTTAGCGTGGTGCAGGTTTATTTGCACCATTTGCAGCTTTTGAATCCCCTTTGCCTTCATGGCTCTTCACCTTTACGGTTCCGAGACCATACCTCAACACGTCTTTTCTTTCTCTCAGCAGAAGGTCAGATTTCTTGTCTGCCACAAACAAGAGGTCCTTCCCTTCGCCTCCATGGCTCTTTCTTGAGTGTTGGAGCTTCTAAAATGGGAAGCTCTTTGTTCTACTTCGCCAACAGCTTAATAATGGCTACGTCCTCATGTTCTGCAGGAGGGGGAATCCAGATGCTAAACTGCTGGCGGAGTGGTAGAGCTGCGGCGGGTAGAACCTCAAGGGAGGAACCTTCCCATAGTTTGCCAATGTTGGCGATTGTACGGTTCAGGAACTCCCGTGATTTCTGGTCACCGCAGCAGACCACTTTAACTCCTCGCCGCCATCCGGAACCATCAAAGATATAGTCTTCAGAACTATCGTTCTCTGATGCTACCATCATAGCTTTGAGGATCTCATTTTCCACAAGAAGCCAGTTTTTTGCCGAGATTTTCCCATCTGGGTCGTCACGGCTTATAATGGCAATTTGTAGGTCAATCGGGGTGGTGCGAAGCTGCTGGTTTTATGTTTCTTAGCACCCGTCTTGCTTGACTGTCTCCTCCGATCTTTGTCTCTTAGACGTTCCTGGTTTCGTTCCAGAAGAGGTGCTTGCCTGTGCTTGGTCAATCCTAGCGTTGGCTAGCTGTTTCTTGCTGGAAGTCGCCTGAACTTTACCTTTGTCGTTCCGAGCAGTCGAGTTATTGTCGGCCTGTTCACGGTTTGCCTTTTTAGGGACAGACCTAGATTTGGCAGCATCCACTCCTTTGCTCTCCATCTGCCGCTCAAAGTTAATAACTAGCTTTTTATGCTTTTTTAGGAGAGCCTTATCTCTCGAACTGAGCGTCGCAGGGTCTTTCAACTCGGTCTTTTCCACGAATCTTTTGGAGGATCTGTAGTTGCTGCGTTGCCTCGAAGCTTTGAGGGGTGCAGCAGACTTCAGCGTAGTCTCTTCTTGACTAGGTTCCATCAGTAGCTCGTCCTCGGTTTGACTACCTATGGAAGGAGGTCTGTCCGAGGTCTCCGTATCTTTGATAGTTAAACCATCTATGGCGGGAAGGAGATCTACTTAGAGAATGACCGGTTGTCTTTTTAACTCTCGTTTTACTTTTTCGTTGTTTACTTCTGTCACTGGCGACTTGCGAAGCCAAGCCCTCGCCGGCAGCCGTGACTTCTGCCGACTCTTGAACGTATATCCCCGTTCGATTTTTTTCATTTAGTAAACTTTTATCCATTATATTTTGATTGGCATCTCTGCTTTTAGTGGTTTTGTTAGTTCTCTTACTCCACAGCTGGATTGCTGAAGAGTTAGACGTAAGCCCCCTCGCCACAACAAGGCGAAAACCGTGAGGGGGATGGCTCCGTGTGACTTTTCCTGTTTCTAAAGTTGAAGAGACCCATGAAAGGACGGCGTTTTTCCTCGATTGAAGAAATAAAGCAAAATCGCTGAGAATGCTCAAGGACATATCAAAAAGTGAATTTCAAGAGTCCTTCCAAGATTGGAAAAAATGCTGACATAAGTGTATTATATCTGGGGGACTACTTTGAAGGGGACCACATTGATGTAAACGATTAAATAAATATTTTTTTGAAAAAACGAAAATTCCGGGTACTTTTTGAACACACCTCGTATGTACCTACATGTTGGAATTTTAACAAAGAAACAAATTGAGAAGATAATCAAACAAAACAATGGAATCGAAACATATAGTCCAAGAGCCCAGGGCCGCCAGACGTTACTTATTTTCTGAGTAACAAAATGTATCGTACAGAATAGTGTTAGTGTATACTATGAAGGTATACATACTTGCTAGCTTGGGCAGGCGGCCAATTTACCAGTACCAGGTACTAAAGGTAAGTAAAAAAATCTCTTACTTTTCTTAAAGTCTGAGTGATAATTTTTGTATATATTGTACACAATTTCATTAAAAATTTAAAATTAATATTGCCAGACAGTTTTCGTCGGCGGTAATTTCCGCCAGACACTTTAAAGTTTGCGAAAAAATGAGGTAAGTTTTCTTAGAGTCTGAGTCTTAATTTTTATACATGATATTTTGGAAACTATTTCAACACCATTTGCAAACAGCCAGACAAATTGTAGGGGCCAAATATCCCCCAGACATTTTTAAAATCTCGCTTTGATTACGAGTGTAAGATCATTATTCGTACGCTCAAGCGAGAGAGATATATACGTGCGCCTATTTCCTCCTTCGTCGGTATACTCTGTGTAATATTCTGTCGTATTTCTTTCGTTCAGTGCAGCTTTTCGGCTACAAATATAATGTAAATGAAACAAATATATTTGCAGTTTTTTGTGTCTTTTATAAATAATGTTAAATTCACATCAGAACTATTACAAAAAACACAGTTCAATGACTTTTCCATGATATTCTTTAAAAAACTGCAAATATATTTGTTTCATTTACATTATATTTGTAGCCGAAAAGCTGCACTGAACGAAAGAAATACGACAGAATATTACACAGAGTATACCGACGAAGGAGGAAATAGGCGCACGTATATATCTCTCTCGCTTAAGCGTACGAATAATGATCTTACACTCGTAATCAAAGCGAGATTTTAAAAATGTCTGGGGGATATTTGGCCCCTACAATTTGTCTGGCTGTTTGCAAATGGTGTTGAAATAGTTTCCAAAATATCATGTATAAAAATTAAGACTCAGACTCTAAGAAAACTTACCTCATTTTTTCGCAAACTTTAAAGTGTCTGGCGGAAATTACCGCCGACGAAAACTGTCTGGCAATATTAATTTTAAATTTTTAATGAAATTGTGTACAATATATACAAAAATTATCACTCAGACTTTAAGAAAAGTAAGAGATTTTTTTACTTACCTTTAGTACCTGGTACTGGTAAATTGGCCGCCTGCCCAAGCTAGCAAGTATGTATACCTTCATAGTATACACTAACACTATTCTGTACGATACATTTTGTTACTCAGAAAATAAGTAACGTCTGGCGGCCCTGGGCTCTTACTCTAATAGAAAAAAAAATTCAAATAGATTATGTTGTCATATCAAAACTTTTGCATAATTTCAACATGTTCTAGGTATGAGCATCATATACCATCTCTTGTAGTGTGATCATCAGAAACTATCTTATTTGGTGGTTGGTGCTTAACTTAATATTTTTACGCGGTCAGAAAGTCACCTCTACGGCACAACCCACAACCTGGGGTGCCAGATTCTTGGAATAACTGGAAGGATGGAAAGCCGGATAGACCGCTCCTTACAGGCCTGGGTATTGAACATGTCGTAGAAGCTCTATGAGGTGGTCACTAAGTATCTCAACCTAACTGGAAATGTAGACGCCACCGTTGATTCCATCTTGTGAATTGCTCCGCTTCTGTCCGGATAAAAGGAGAGGTGCTTCAGTGGGAACATCTCCCCACACCTCTTTCTCGTTTGTTACTTCCCACTGTGGTTTTAACCCAATATCTAGTTGAGGTACTAGGCACCCGATGTTTACCGTGGTAAGGTGAAAGTAGGACGCTTGTGTGCTCTTGAGTGCACACTGCACACTGCACACTGCACATGTCAAAATTGAATACAATATTAATTTTAAAATTTTTGAACATTTTATAATTTATAAAAAAGAACTAGGTTCTAGTGACTTACAACTCTTAACCATTCCAGTCTGCGAGTCATGTCAGTGATGAAGGGGACCTACAGTTTTATGCCGAGTCCGCACGCCTTATTTGAGAAATCACTCTTCATGACAAGAATTACTTTTGGATGATAAGTGAATTGCTCTCAAGAGGCACTACCCGTGAAAAAAAAACTTTAGGTGGCATAGGCAGGGATTGAACCCAAGACCACTAGCATGACAGTCCAACCTGATAACCATAATGCCACGGGTACTACAATACTTCGAATTTAATGGCTATAAACTATAAACACTCATTAGTAAAACATTTTAGATTCCTGTTTAAAATTTGACTGATGGATTTTACTGAAAGTTATAACCGGCTCGGCTGCTGTGATCTAATTTATTTAGCTGAAACTTATCAAAACTTGCTACTACCTTTACTTTTTAGTGCTCTTAAAGTGAAGTTTTTTAATTGCATTCAGTCTTTTGATTAAAAATTCATATATTTTAAACTCGTATATTTCACTGACATTGAAAATGGTAATGGTAAAATGGTGGTAATTTTTTGATATTATGAAAGTAATCATCGATTAAACAGTAAGTATAGTAATAATTTTATTGAAGAAAACATCTTTGGTAAGCTTATACAAGATTATTTTTATTTACTACGCTGGTTAACAAAATAATGTTTTTTTTTTTGTAACACAGACCAAACAGTGCTTATCCAAAGGATTTTTCTGGCCATATTCCAATCTTTACTGATCATTTCTCAATTAATTATTTCTTTTTTTTTTAATATAGGTACCGTTGTTGTTGAGGCTGAGCCAGATTAACAACATAGTTTATAACAAAACATGTTGTGTAAAATTTTAAAAGAACATGGAAATTATAATTAGATGTAAGTTTTCACTAGCTATCTTTTAAACTTTATTTAAAAAGCTGTGTAAAGAGGATGTTCTTGAAAGTAAATTTATTATTGGAATTATTAATTTAAACTTAGTTCTAAATATTACAAATTCACGAAATCTATTTAAAATAAAGTGTACAACTGGGTACCACAAACATGCTCCTTTATCCCAAGACTTCGCCTTTAAAAATTTAAATACCATTCATAAAAATCTTGATATATTAAATTCTTTTTTCAAAGATCGTTAGAGCGGCTTTTTGTTCTAAAGTAATTTTGTATATTATTCATATTTAATTTTTTAATTATAGATTAAATTTGATTTTCTTAAAAAATTTTCGAGATATCAAATTTTGAAAAAAAAATATTAATATTTTTGTAGAAATCCAAAAAAAAACACAATAATATTTTGAACCACCAATATTTTGGTTAAGACAGTAATTTTATTAGGAGATTGTGCAGCAAAGGAAATATCGAGATCGGTTCATTATAGCTTGAGAAAACTTAAAAACAAAATAATGGTTCTATTTGGGGTACCCATCTGGAACAATACAAAAATATTTGTTTTTATTGAAAGCCAAGTGTTAAGAAACAAAAATTATTAAAAACCTATCGGTTTGTTTTTGAGAGAATTCGAATTTTCGATTTTGGACGACAAAAATTGTTATTTTTTGTCTCAAAAAATTGCCTCTCGCAAATTTGCTTTAAACCTTAATTTGGAAGTTTGAACTCAATCGACCCAAAAGTGTGAGCTGTTGGTGCGAGCACAGACTGACGGACGGAATCCGGGACCTACTTTTTTTTACTTCTCTATCATCGTAATGTCATGTTTGATTCAAATCACGAGTTCAAAACTTTTACGATTGCAATGCTTACAATATATATAAAAAACCTAATAGAGAAATGAAAAAGACGAGTTTTGATATTATACCCATCTATTTTATTTCATCTTAGAATCTATCGATAGTTAAGACCTAATAGGCTGACATCCTTTCTATAAGACAGAGGTACTCTTTAGGTGTCATAGCGAGTGGCCCCTTAGGAGCATGGGCCGTGTATTTTGGCCCACTTCACGCATCCCTTTCAGCCATCTCTGCCGATAGAGCTCAGCATTAGAAAAAGGTCTTGATTTTTTTTCAATTGGCAACCGTACAAACGGCTCTACCTTCAGCAGGTTGGGCGATTGGTTGAACTATTTGCCTACAACACGGGTGGCGTATCGTATGTAATGTATATTTTTACGTTCTTAACGTATACACCTATTTTTTATCTTTTTTCATATTTTTTTTCTTCCTCCATATTTTCTTCCTTATTCAACGGTGCATTGTTGCTGGTTTTCGCATTTTTTACCCTTAGAGAATTCATCTAGCTCAATCCTACAGGATATTTATGCTCTTTGGGTTGTCAAAGAACAAGACTACCCCGTGTGAAAAAGCGTTAAGAATTTATGTATGAATTTAAATTATACATATTCTTATGCATATACATACCTTCATTATATGGCGAACAGTTAAAAAAAAAATATATGTATTTTACTGGGATGGGCAATAGTGCTTGGGGGAGAATAAAAAGAAAAAAAATCAAGCAAACGCATAACCAAACACTGAACCTATCTGGGGCTTTAATAATAAAAATAATAATAATAACAACAACAAATGAAAAGTGCGTAGATGCACAATTTTTGCAACGCACCCCTTCTTTGAACACAAAAAAAAAACTACTTGAAGGTAAACTTTAAAATTTGTGTGGAAGTATGGGTTAATTTTTTGTTCTTAACACTTCGCCATAACCTACCATCACTTATGTAGGAAAAGTAGGAACGATCAATATGTTCAGACATGGCAAAAGTCGAAAGTACACCATTGAGTTGCATGTACTTGCTCTAATATTCATTTCTGCTTAAATTGCTGTAAATTAAAGATTATTAAAAAAGATGATAATTGCTCTATGAGATACGTAAATAGTTTAAGTATTCATACCAAGAATATAAGTAATTTACCTAAAGTGTCTAATTTTCAATAAAGCATTTGACATACTCATTACTCAATGAATGCCTTCGAAAAAAAGTAAACTATTCACCAAAAATCATTTTAACATCCTTTCAGAGTTAGTTAGTTTTTAAATAATTTTAACTTCCGATAGTAAGTATAATTAATTTCTAAAATTAAATCCTTTTAATAAAATCCAGCTAAAAAAGGTATACCAAATAAAGCTAAATCAGCAACATTAAAACAAAAAATAAAAAGAGGCTGGGATGCGACCCACACTAATAACTTCCCATCCCGTCTGTCGATTTGTCTTGCTTTAAAGTTAGTCTATATGTTTCAAATTTTACCAAATTTGCGTAATATTTTTTTATGAAAAAACGGACTGTTGGATTTTTATAAAAAAATTACTGAATATCGAAAATAATATTTTCTGTGAAATAAAATAAGTTTGAAGCAAATATTTCAAATTTTTGAAAAGCTATTTGAGTCGAAAGTACATTTTTACCTAGTTTTCGTATTGCTTTTTTTAGGCTTTTATTTTTTGTAAAAAAAACTGTCTATTCGATTTTTCCCAAAATTTTATCGGATGTTGAAAACAATATTTCTTATAAGTTAAAATTAGCTAGAAGCCATTATCTCAATTTTTTAAAAAGATATTTGAGTCGAAAATCAATTTTTACCACCTTTTATACATTTTTTTTTAGATTTTTATTTTTTGTAAAAAAACTGTCAATTCGATTTTTCTCAAAATGTTTCATAATGTTGAAAACAGTATTTATTATAAGTTAAAATTAGTGAGAAGCCATTATCCCAAATTTTTGAAAAGATATTTGAGTCGAAAATCAATTTTTACCAACTTTTGTTAAATTTTTTTTTCGGTTTTTAGTTTTTTGTAAAAAAAACTGTCCATTCGATTTTTTTCAAAATTTTATTTAATGTTGACAACAATATTTTTTTAAAGATAAAAGTAGTTTAAAGCCAATACCTCAAATTTTTGAAAAGATGTTTGAGTCGAAAATCAATTTTCAACAACTTTTATTAATTTTTTTGTTTAGGTTTTTATTTTTTGTAAAAAAAATTGTTGCTTCGATTTTTCTCAACATTTTTCAGAATGTTGAAAACAATATTTCTTATAAGATAAAATAAGTTTGAAGCCTTAATCTCAAGGTTTTGAAAAGATATTTGAGTCGAAATTCAATTTTTACCAACTTTGAGTAATGTTTTTTTTTAGGTTTTTATTTTTTATACAAAAAACTGTCAATTAGATTTTTCTCAAAATTTTATCAGATATCAAAAACATTATTCTTCGTTGCACAAAATTGTTTTGGATATGAAATCATATTTTAGTCGTAAAATTTTCGAGGTGACAATTTTTTTTTCAATTTTTTTGATTTATTAAAAAACCCGTTAATTGGATTTTTTCCCAAAAATATAATTGTTTTGTATCACGTTACAATATATAATATAAAATTTAATTCAAGTCTCTAGCATCATTGGTTCATGAGATATTTAGGTTTAACCAAAATTTTCACCTTATTTTTAAACTGCTATGGTAAAAAAAACCACCCACGCAATTTTCTTGAGAGCCCTTTCTGCATCTTTCTGCCTTATTATCTGTTTAACAAAATTTATTTGAAGTCAATATCTCTTCTGGTTCTTGAGCTATGGACGACGAAAAAAACGTCGCGAACGTTCGGACGTACGGACGGACGTACGAACGTACGTACACACGCACGCACAGAAATCTTTCTAAAAATCTTTTATTTCGACTCTAGGGACCTTGAAACGTAGAGAAATGTCAAAAATTCCAATTCGACAAATCGGACCCATTACAATAACTTCTTCATATTATTAAATTTGAAAATTAAAATTATAGGTAAAATTAATGCAATTTCTACATCAAAAATTAAAAAAATAATTGTAATTAAGAAATATTTTAAAGAAAATGGTAATCGTGAAGATGGGTGCGATTTGTCGAATTGAAAAATCTTAAAATTTATCTCGGTTTCAAAGTCTCTAGAATCTAAATCAAAGATTCAACGTTCAAACGTTCGGGATACCGTCTTTCGTCCAGTAGAGATATTAGCTTCACATAATTTTTTTATACAGGTATTAACACAGAAAGATACAGAAAAGGCTTTACAAAAATTGGGTTGGTGGTTTTTTGCTATAGGAATTTAAAAAAAATGAAAATGTTGGTCGACCCAAAATATATCTCGAACCAATAACGCTAACCTCAAATATCTTACGAACAAAAAATGTTTGTATGCAACCATCAATAACGTTTTTGACATCTGGTGAAATTTTGAGAAAACCCGAAGTAACGGCAAAAGCAATATTAAAAGTTAAAAAGAATTGATAATTGATAAGAAAGCTATTGGCTTCGAACTAATTTCATCTTACAAAAAATATTTTTTTAACATTCAGTTAAATTTTGATAAAAATCCAACAGTCGGTTTTTTCATAAAAATTTAAATCTACAAAAAATACTACACAAAATTTGTAAATAAGAAATACAATCTTTCAAAACGTGCTACTAAAATTGATTTTCTACTTAAAATCACGGGAACAAAAACAGATGTCGAACCCAAACTTTTTTGCCATATTTAAAAAATTAAAATGATAAAAAATGGTTTTCGACTCAAGTATTAGAAAAACAAAGAAAGATGTTGAATATGTTGTTCAAACAATTCTATTAGGTATATTAAGTTTTTGAAATATATAAAACAATTTAAAAATAATGTTGAAAAGGGGTATTTTTAAAACTTGATAAAATAGTCAAAATTAAAGTTTGGATTCGCAATAAACACTAAAAATTAACTCCTTAACCTAATTTTTAAAAATGCGAATGTATTAATTTAAAGGTTTGCTTAAAACTTCATATAAAGCCAAATAAAGACTCATAACTAATGAGAAAGTTCTTAAAATAAGCATGAGTTAAACTGTATCTGGAAGACAAAAAAGTTTTGTACTTTGCAAGTTAATCATGCAATAAGAGATATTTTGAGTTTTAACTTAGCCTTTAAAACACCGTTTTTGATTGTTTATAGAATATTTTAAAAACCCGATGTGATAGAAAAATTTAAAGGCAAGATTCGAATTCAGGACATCTTACTCCTTTAAAAAAGTATAGTTTATTTTGTGCTACAGAAAAAAAGTATTTTGTCGAACAGTATGTATAGTTCCTTTCATGAAGCCACTCTTTTTTCTAATTTTCTTTAAATTGCAGGTACAATTACTCGTAAATCAGTCATTGGTGGAAGAAATGAAAATTAATTCTTTATTTAGTTCCGAAATTTTGCATAATGTACAAAACTGATTAAGTGTTGGTATTGATCAATTACACGGCCAGCAATATACATCCAAATTTATTAATACGATGGATGCGATGAGCCCCTGTAAATTTGTCAATGCACGTATTAAAATGTTAATGCGTTTTCTTAGATAAGTGTAACAAGATTTGTTAGTCAGCAATTCTAAATTATCGATTTTGATAGGAAATTTGAGGTTCAATAGTGTTTGAAGAATAAAATTGATTTATATAACTTTAATTTATCTTCAACGAAGTTTAAATCTCCGTTAACTCATCAAAATCAATAAAATACAATTGAATAATTTTCAAGCTGAAAATACTGCCTAAAATATTGTTGACAAGTAGATAGCCAAAGAATTAATTTTTGAATCAATCATAAATTTTCGCTTACAACAATTTGGCGGCAAGGATTCAATCCTCAACATTTGATATGTTCAAATTTGTAAGAAGAAAAGTTTTAAGTAAATTTTGTGTACGTTAAGAAATAATAAGAGACTTAAAATTGTTTTCGTAAGCTGAATTGTCATTTAAAGCATTTAGAAAAATCACACATTTTTATTCTGTTACGGTATTTGAGACGTTAAATCAATTTAGTAGGATTTTTGATAGGACTTTATTATGTATAAAAAATTGTCAATTAGATTTTTTTTAAAGATATTATCAAATGTTAACAACAGTATTATGTACAATTGGTGAAGTAAGTTTGAAATCAATATCTTTGTTTGGTACCTACGTATATTGATTAAATATTAATTTTTACCAGTTCTTAGTATTTTTTTAGTAATACAACAACAATTTGTGATTTGGATCAATTTTACAAATCTTAAAAAATAGTCTTCATTATGATGGCTTTTTGATGTTTCAAATGGTAAGGTAGTGTGAACTGCAGTTGAAAGAAAAGAGACAGAAATTGTTTGAAAAGTAAATAATCATAAGAAAAAAAGGAGATCGCTGTATGAAGACTTTATGTCTTGAGTCAACATCGCTTCATTTTCGCGATAGTAAAATCCACCTAAAATTTTGTACGGGCACTTTTATTTTTTTTTTTGATTTTTACAAAAAAAACTGTCAGTTCGATATTTCTGTGAGTTCGTTGACCAACGAAAAAAGCCATACCGAACCTACGGACGTACAGACGTACCAACGTATGTATACTCGCATCCGTAGACATCTCACAAAAAATCCATGGATTTATATTTAAGAGGTAAGGAGCCAGTTATAACTATAAAAATTGAAATTATGTGGCGCAACAGTCCGTAGAGAACTAGGGCCTAGTAACTTACAACTCTCAACCATTCCTGAGTGCGAGTCATGTCAGGGATAGATGGGCCCTAAAGTTTTCAGCCGATCCCGAATGCCCAATTTGAAAAAGCACATTTCTTGACAAGAATTCATCTTGGAGGATTTGTCAATTCCTCGCAATAGGCAGTACCTACTTTTAAAAAAAATTTATGATTGAAACCAATCATTGGAATTTTTTGACAGGTCGTTTATAGCGATCATTAAAAATGTCTGTCATGCATTGAAAAAAATTTTCTAATTGAAATCCACTGACAAATTTTTACTGACAGAAATCTGTCATTTGAATTGTGTGAAATTGGAACACAAATAAATTCGTTTCACTTTTGAACATGAAAATATCAGCTGTTCAGGGAAATGAATTTCCTTCCGGAAAACAGAAAATTTCCGATTGGTCAATGTAAAATATAATTCTCTTTTTTCACCAAAGGGAAATATTGATTAAGATATTTTTCCGGATCGATTTCAATAGCTATAACTGTCTCCTAATAACAACTTCCCAAGAGAAATTAATAAAAAAGTGCAGCATTGGGCTTCATCTTTCGACTTGTCAATTTTTTGTGAGCTTTTGTCCCAATTTTTAGTGGCACTAGCCACTGGCCAACAAAAATAAGAACAAATTTTGAATGCTTAAATTTCCGACAGGAATGTTCAAAGACATTATGTCAGAGTGGTAACCATGATGGAGAGGTTCTGAGTTGCAGCAGTTGGATGGAACGCATTCAATGGCCCTGGCCGTACCCATGCTGTATTAATTCTTTGATTCCTTTTTTCTTCTGCTTCCTTCTATGTGGACTCGGATCCAGAATTTTGGTTTCTGGTAAGCATTATCCTTTGAGTTTATGCTGAGTTTTCTTTTCTTTTGTTTTTTTGTTTTTTTTTTGTTTTTTGCATAATGTATATGCACAACTCGGTCTGCAACTACAACTGGGTTCTTTATTCTTAATTCTTTTAATGCTTCCCTCTCGGTTTCATTTTTTGTTCTTTCGGCGTGGTAGCTTGATAGCCTGCTAAAGCTACACAATGTAGATGCCCCAATCCTGTACCTTCCTTCCTTCAACTGCATTGTGGTATGCGCATCATGCATGTGCAGTGTGTGTGTGCCAATTTAAGGTGTGAATTGCATTCGATTACAAAAAAATATGCGTTACGCACTTTTTAAAATAAAAGGGTTGTACTGTTGCAGGCAGGGAAGTTTAATTGCAACCGAGTATGATATGTACCCACTTTTTTTGAAACGCAAAAATACTGCAAAAGAAATCTTTGAAAAAAGTGAACATACACAATTGATGCGATAAGGACAAAAAAGCATGCCCTCCATTGCAGTAAGAATCACGGGTGCACAGCACATGCACATGTTGACGAACGAAGCGACTGACGACAACCGACGATGCACAATAACACAAAGGTTATCGATGCATTTTTTTATAAAAGGTATACAAGTTTCCATGAATCGGTGACAAGAGGGGCACTTGAACAATACGCTAGCATACGTACTTGAGTTACCTATTACTGAACATTTTTTATTTGCCATAGAGGTGAGGTTTGTGTAGGTAGGTAGGTAGGTATAGTCGTAGGTACAATAGGGCAAGTTTTGCGTTCGTCAAAAAAAAGGAACTCGAGAATTTAATCAGATGTGACATCATTTTGCTTGCTATAAGGAAGAGAATTATAGGTAAACGCTATAAACTAAAAACAACTATATCGGTTTTCATAAAATAAATTGTATGTTTCTATAATCTTACACAACTGTTACGGCGAAACTGAGAGAAAAGGGGTGTTTCTTTAAGACAAGTGTCGGAAATAACGTGCCGAATATTATCTTCAAAGGCGCTAAACGTCTCGTCCTTATCTGCATAGACAAGCGACTTCACAGTACCTCACAAAAAATTGTGCAGCTGTATTAAATTGTACGATCTTGGAACCCACTACACACAAGAGGCCAACGACGTCAGATAATACGCCCAACAAAAGCTTCCTTCAATAAATTGATTGTTCTGTTGGCTTTATGGCATGTAGCGCCACCGTCTTGTTGAAACCAAAAGTAGTCTATCACATCAACGTCCTCAAGTTCAGACCCGAAAAAGTCATTAATTATAATTATATAATAATAATAATAATTATATAATAATAAATTATATAATGGCTTCAAAGCATTCCCCGTTGATTTTAACATTATGGTCGGCTTCATTTTTGAAGAAATATGAACTAATATACCTTCGGTCCATAGAGCAAACCAACCACTGACTTTTTGAGGATGCAACAATGAGGCGCGCGGCATCTTTGAATGGCGAAGAATTTTGCTTATTAATTACCCATTAACCAAAAATAAGCTTCATCACTGAATAAGGTTTTCTTGCAAAAATCGGGATCGGTGCGAGAGCGCTTGATGATCGTTCGGTTTCAATTCTTGCATGAGCTGGATTTTTTGAGCCCAAGCCAAGATCCTTCCGGAAAATCTTCCACAAAGTATAGGCACTGCTCCAGTTGTTGCACGCAATGGCGGATGGACTTATTTCAATTATCTTCGTTATTCTGCTCCACAGCAGCAAAAGCGTATATGGGCGATCATTTTGCGGCGTTGATGGTCTCTGTCGGAGGCAGAATTCGAATGAATATCTTGTCATAAAAATAATTTTTTTTTAAAATACACCTTAATATTCCAATACAATAAGAAGACATACATTGTATGTTAAAATACACAATCTCACGACATCTCTAACTTTGATTTCTTGTGCAACCATTTTGGAACAGAGAAAGAGAAAAGATTTGATGCTTCTATTTTGATTAATCAAAATATAAACAACACCGCATTTGAATCCTTTTCCATGTTAAATCAAATGATATTAAAATGAACAGGATCCAATCTTCCTTCGAAATCAAGATTCCATAAATTGAATTATTTTCATTTTTTTTTTAACCCTATGACTACATCTTCTTAAGTCTTTTGGAAAATATTTATTTGTTTTTTGAAAAACGTTATGGATATTACAAGTCATAATTTGAAAATTCAAATGCCAAAAAAAATGTTTTTTTTCTGATTGTTCAAAAATATTCTAATACAAAAAAATTGTAAGGAATTAAAATCCAAATATCTCAATATCATTACACTCTAGAAGAATTACAAAGCTGACATTATAAGCATACACAAATACCTTTCATAAGACATACAAATTCTTTTCGTACCTCTTGTATCTTGCAAAATATTAACAATTAAAACAAATTTCAAATATGAGAATTATTCTTTGGCCAAAGGAACTTTTACCTAAGCTAAGCAAACCAAACTGTAAAATGGCAAATTTTTAAAATTAAGAACTGAAGAACAAAGAGATTCGTTTTTAGCCATACTAGTATCTGAAAGTATAATGCCTAATAATCCTTTAACTTTTGCTATCATTGAAAAGTTGAAGAACTTAAAAAGAATGCATAAAATCACCTAATTCGTAACTCTTCCCTCAACACCATCATCATATTCGTCAAATTTCTGAGGGATTTTTGGCATTGGAATTGTATAAAATTGAAACACAAACCAGTGGAACGATTCTTTTCATTTTTTGATGCAATAAAATCAGCTGTTCAAGAGAAAAGCTCAACTTTAGGGCCCAATTATAGCTGTCATTGAAATCAGTTTGGACAATTTTTTGGATGGATATTTGAATGTGTTTCCCTTTGATTAGAAATGAAAATTATATACTCATCGACCGGAAATCTAGAAAAAAGAGTTTAATTGCACCGTTATTTTTCGCTAAAAATATATTTTCTATTTTCCGGACGAAAATTAATTTTCCTGAACAGCTGATACTTTTATGTTCAAAAGTCAAAGGAATCGTTCCACTGATTTGTGTTCGAATTTCACACAATTCAAATGACATATTTCTGTCAGCAAAAAATTTGTCAGTGGTTTTCAATCAGGAAATTTTTTTCAATGACAGACATTTTTAATGATCGCTATAAACAATAGAAATGTTGTTGAATCGTTGCTTTTTTTAACAAAAATAAAACATATATGTATATAATAAATGCGAAGATCTCTACAAAAATATAGATGCAAAAGCCCAGAAAAATACTCAATTTTCGGGAATCTATTATTATTATTATTATTACTATCGTTATCAGTCTGCTTACTGGTAAATTGGAGCTGATGCTTGAAGACAAATTCTAAAAAAAAAATTACTGTTTTACGTGAACATTTTCAAAATATTTTGATCTTAAAGGAGTCAACAAAACTTAAACATTGTAGAGAGACAGACGATTGGTTCTTGAATTTAAGAAAATAGGTGAATTTAAGTATATTATTTCTCTAAAAATTAAATAAAAACAAATTAAGGTGAACAAATAGTTGGGAAGAAACTTTATTGTGGCACTCACAAATTAAACGTTGCAGAATCTCTTTTCACTTTAATTCTCGAAAGATTCAAAGCTTTTATATTAAATTAATAGATATGAAATGTTCATTATGTTTTTTAATTAGCCATTAGTTTAACGTAAGTGTCACTTTTGCCGAAATTCGTGTTTAAATCTCAGTTCTAGAGCATCAAAAGCAAATTCACTTTAAAAAGTATATATCTTTAATTTTTTAAGACCTTAAAAGTTTATGTATTTAATAGAAAATCAATTTTAAAAGGAAAACAAAATACTTTTAGAAAGCCTTACATTATTTATGTGCGTTAAAAAAATAAGATGGAATTTAAAACGAAGAAAAGATGTTAAGAAAATAATTTAAAGCACTACTAAAGTTTTTCCAAATTCTAAATTGTCTAAAAACAAAGATTTTTTTTGATTTTGACAGCAAACCACTTTTTGGTGAATATCGTTAAATTACTAACAAATCTTTACTTATACAACTTAATTGTATAATCTTTATGGCTTATATGAACCCGCATCCCTGTATCGCGTATTGGACAAAAGTTGATGAATTTGTGCTGCGTGGTTGGAATAGGTCTGGATTTCCGATTCATAATATGTTGTTGGCCAGTTCCCAGCTAAAAGTTGTAATTTTCATTATTTCCTTCATTATTTTTTGTTTGTACATTATTAGTTAAAGAATAATTTATTATTTTATCATTTGTTGTATCTTTACTAAACTCATATACAAAACATGAAATAACTGACCATTGAACTTTATTTGTATTTATTTGATTTTAAACGTATGTACTTGTACATATACACTTATTGTTGGATATTCTATACGCATTGAAACAAAACTGTAAGTTGGGCAGATATAGAACTCAGTTTTTAAGTCTCATTTAATGCATTATTCATAAAATTTACATTGTTACATTGCATCAGTTTCTTACCTATATAGTTCTGAAGTTATTGTTTTATAAAAAAAAAAAACATGCAACCGTCCAGTTATGGACATTTATTATTTTAATTGCAAATTACGTACATATAAGCCATAGAAACCTAATAAATAATATATTGTCCATGAGAAATAAGCACAATGGACAATATAACCCCTCAAACACGTATGGGGTGGATATGGGTTCTTCCCAAGAAAATTAATAAAAAAAATAAAAACGGGAACAAAAACAAAAACAAGAGTTTCTCAAATGCATTACAGTTTGCTTTTTATGAAAGGTATGGAAGTACGCAATGCTATACGCATAATTTAAAAATTCAGGAGTAGCTATAGGCACACTAACATACAAATACCAGGACAACAAATAAATATAAAAACAATAAAGGTACGGTATACCAAGGAAACGGTTGGTTTAGATCTGCGGAATTAAACATAAAATTCATCTATTATAATGACTTACTCGACAATTGTTTGTTGTTGTTTTGTTTGTAATTTCCTCATGTTCAATATGCCTGTTAATGGAAAATAAACGCTTAAATACAATTGTATGTAACTGCATACTCATTTGTTGTATTTTAAATTATAATTCAATAATAAAATATTAAAGCAAGCATAATACAAGTAGGTATATTTGAAGGCATGTATCCCGCTTTATTAAAGCCGGGGTACAGTCCATCAACTTAGTTGACATATAAATTTAACTCTTTTATGCAAATCTACTGTTTTTAATCGTCTTTGTTGAAATATGTTGCTAGACAAAAATAAATGGGTTAAGAAAATAAATTTGAAAAAATAAAACAAAAAAAAAGGCTGGGATGCTACCCACTTCGATTTTCTAAAACCTAAAACAAAAAAATTATATATATAAAATATTTTAGGTGAGAAATATTTTTGTTCAGTTGTTTTGATTTATAGAAACCGTTAATTAAGTTTTCTTGCGACAACCAAAATGTCCACTTTTTAAAAAAATGCTATAGTAAAAAAGAATGGTATCCCCAACGTACGAACGTTCTTAAGTAAAAATCTGATATTTTAAAAACAGTAACATTTTCAATTCAACAAATTGCTCTCAATGTTTTCCTATAGGAAGTTAAAAACATCGCACTTAGAGTTGTAAGCATTTATATGTATGTATGTACTTATGTTTTTTTTTTGTAGGTACTATTCCTCAAAAAACTTACCAAAAAACGTAAAACAATAACAATATCGCCCCTAGAGTAAGGTATGCTCAACACAGTATCATTTTATTTTGTTCAAAAAACCATACTTTGGGCTATCTACATTCCTGAAAAAAGATCATTTAAAGGGGTTAAAAACTCATTGAAAAGAATCCTTTGAAGTTATAAATATAACGGAATAATATTTTAAAAAAAAAATTAACGAACAACCCCTGGAAAAAATTGCTCCAACATTTTGGTGTTTAAAATGTTCGAATATTATTGATAGTTTTCTCTAAAAAAAAAAACAAGTTAAAATATCAGATTTTTGCTTAAGAAAGATTATTCCGAGCTACATATTTCGACCAAAGTTTTGTCAACAAAAATATGAGCTATTTAGTTCACTACTTATCAGAATGTTAAAAGCTAGCCACGTTTCAAGGCTCTTAGATTCGAATACACCGTTTTTAGAAAGTGTGCGTGTGACGACCGTTTGCGCAAGTTTTCCATTAAATATTATTTTTTGGGAATACAACTTTTTAAATATAGTTTTAATTAAAAAAGGAAAAAAAGACCATTTGAACAATTCTTTAATTTTATCGTTGTGCTCAAATAAATATATATACACAATTATTTACCACTTGTGGCATTAATTCAACTTTGAATTTAAAAAGAATATAATTGTGCGTAAAGAAAATGATAATGTCAAAACAAATTAAATCACAAAAAATCGAATTGGTATTGAAGGTTTTGATATAGATAAAGGATGAAATACAAATATAATTTTAAGCCCATTCCAAAATATTTTTAACGTAAAAAAGTGTTCGAACTACAAAGCCTTATACAGTGCCGTTCGAAAAATGTTGGTCAAACTTTTTTTTCGAAATTTGTCACATGTGTTGAAATAAGAAAATATTTTTTAATGAGGTTTTGTTTAATTATGCGGTTCAAATCGTTTTATTATACAGTAAGAATTTTGAGATTTTTCTAAAATGGTCACGGGAGCAAAAAGTGATTATACCGAAAAATGAGTTTTTTAGGTACCTGTCTCATTTTTAAGGATTAAAGAAAAAAACTTTAGTGGTGCATATTTTTGTTTTTTTTTTTAGACCAAATATTTTCAATTGGATTGAGATCTGGCCTGTAGGGAAGCCAACTTAGTACATCGATATTATTTTCTTCGAAGTACTTTTTAAACTTAGAAATAAAACAAAAATCCAAATATTATTTTTAGTCATAAAAGTTGTAGGTTTTTTTAAAGCTTAATATTAGTCAGTCATGGTAAAAATAAAAACAAGTTCATACTTACAATTTTAGCTGTTGAAAAACTGCAAGTGTCCCAAAAAGCTATAGCACCGTGGACTCCAATACGTTTTCCATGATTCAAAGGTAAACTTTTGCATTGACTTTGGATTCTATAAAGTTCATTCTACCTTTTTCATCTCCAGATAAGCATCCCCACACCATCACACCTTCAGTTTTGGGAGGCATCCGCAAAATGCAATCAGATCTTTCTTTCGGTTCTCTTCACGCAAGGATCCTCCCATCTCCAACATGGAGTTCGAATTTTGATTCGTCCGAAAAGATTACATTGTTCCATATGTCTTGAGTCCAATTTAGGTGCTCCTGAGTCCAGAGCAATCATTTTTCTTTGACTCTTTTTGGAGAATCCGGCTTCAGTACCGGCTTGAGTGCTCTAAGTCCAGCTTTCACGAAGCTGTTTCTCACTGAGCTTGACGAAATTACTTTGCCTGTAGCTCCACAAAATCACTTCGGTTGGTATTGGACTATCACAAGCCAAACGCAGCTCTGATTGATAATAACATCAACTTTTATACAGTGTTTGAATGATATGTTGCTACCTCGTGCAAAAAAAAACCGTACCGTTCCTAAATTCCAAGAACGGATCTCGAAAAGGTCAATAAAGTTTTTGACCAATATTTTTCGAGCAGCACTGTATGTTAACACTTTTAAACAAAATTTTGTTTTGACTTACCTAACAATACAATAATTATAAATGCCCCCGACAACTTGATTTAATGGGTACTCCCTTTAATCTTAAGTAAGCAAGTTCAATGCACAAAAAGTTTCTGTGTATTTATTTTGTCCTTAACAGTGTTGATCACATATTAAATTGTATAAAGTGTCAGCGGGGGGTAAGAACATGTTTTGATGTCGGGCCAAACATTAAAGGTTTGCTCCCAAGATTTGTGGGCAAAAATGGTTGTTCCATACTTTTTTTGGCAGTTTTTCTCACTCTGAGAGCATTTGATCCCAACTCTTCAAAATTTGACAGACCAACAAATTCTGCCCAAAGAATTGTCAGGATGAGAAATTATTTTAATATCTCGTGAGCGCTTTCTTCTGCACAAAACTACCAAACTTGTGTAGTGTGGAATAGAATTTGGTTGGGGCCTATAGGTACCACAAAATTGATATAACGGACCTAACGTACGATAGTTCATATTTCAGATGGTTTAGATAAAAATTACCAAAAACATTTCACAACTAAACAAAACAAGTACAAATTTATACTGTTAAGAGGAAGAATCTGTTTCATATTATACTTTTTAAGCCCCATGGTCTACAGTTCTGTAACTATAATAAAAAGTTGCTCATATTGCAATCTTTAATATCATATCCTGCCTTGACCCCATGGCTTACAGCTTTGTGCCTATAAAAAATAAAATGCAAGGCTGGGTCCAAAGACTTTGTTTATAAATAGTTCTCATAATTTAAAATTTAAAAATTTACCTTTAAAATAAGTTTAAACTAAAAAATTTTAATGCTATTATTAATCAAGAAAACCTTAAATTTCTTAGAGAAAATTTTATAAAAATATATCAGTTCGTTCTGATTTTTTGATTTAGCTTAAATTTCCAAAAAAAATCTCTTTCTTTCATTTTTTGAACAAATTCACAAATGTTGATTTAATTGCAAAGAAGAACAATGGAAAATTATAAATAAAAATCCTCAATTGTAGTTGCATGTACTCAATAACTATGAAAAAAGCAGTTTATTAACAGTAACAATTTTGCACAAGCCTCATTTTTGAATAAGTAAGGTCTAATCACACCAACATCGGCAGTCCAAAAACGGCACCAAACAGTGATACGTTGGGGATATAAAGGCTCTTCAACAGTTGACCAGTTTATACTTCTAAGATTTCTAAGAATTGTTGGACCGAATATTCTTGAAAAATTTGTATTAGAAATTTTTTCATTTATCATTTTTCAATTTTCTGAGACCTGAATGATCATTTTGACGCATTCCAAGGACATAATCAGCGAATATATGACGCACGGTTCTATTGCCGTTCAGGAAAGTACTCTACTTCAACCCAAAAGTTCTTCAACTTTGCGAATTATCTTTAAAATTCTTGAGATTAATTTTAAAAATATTAATGTGTTGTTGAAGCGTGTATGGTTAAATTTTAAGAAATTAAGTAGATTTAACTTTTCAAATGTCAAAAGATGGCGGCTTTAAAAGTGGCAATTGTCCAAATAGTTCAAAATGTTAACTCTTATTGCTAAACCCTTTATCTAGGCCTCCCATCAGTCTAATAAGCTTAAATCACGGTAATCTTATCCCAAATTCGTGAAATGCATTTCTGGTGAACAATATACAAAAACCATGTTCTTTTTTGGAAAACTCCTAATCCTTTAAAACTGTTTCATTGACGATATTATCTACAATTATTCACTCTGATCTTTACCGCATAATCTAACGCCCAGTGTTCAATGGGAAATTATAAACTTCTAAGAGCAAAATGCTCCCAAACTCAATCTTGATTCTATAACTATTTTTCACCCCAAAAACTTCATTCACTCTCCTGCTTTTCCTTCCGTATTGGTAGTCTTGCGATACCACCTTTCATCAGAAGAGTCACAATTTTTTAGTTTTTTGTTTGTTTACATATTATTTATTATATGATCTGCGTTGATATAGCTTCTTTTATTTTTTCTTTGAATTATAGAAATTAGATATGAAGACATAGAGCGAAGCGTAAACATGCTAGGCTGCCCTACATCGGATACACCCTAGGCTCCATTTGTATACTAAATATCGTGCGAACGGGGCTCGAAACCTGCTGACAATGTGCATTTTTTTTTCAAATCATAAATGAAAGCCGCACCAATTCAGCTCAATAGATGTGTGTTACGAGCTGGTTAACGCAAACATTCAACAATGATGATAGAAAACTCATCTCATCGCAAACAATTGTCGAGGTCGAACACTATATGGAGCTATACATAGTGACAATGTTGAAAGGAAGATATCTATGTATGTACGTAGGTACATATACATACATATGTGCTGATACTGAGCTGAAAAACATTGATAAAGCAGAGTTGGACACTCTGCTTATATGAACTAAAACCAAGACGATAATGAAGTCAACACAAAGGACCCGGGTTGGCGAATGTCCAGCCTTGCAACTAGGCAAACTCCCATTTCTAGTCTCCCTCTACACACCAGCACTGATTGCAAACAAGATTGTAAATTCATAGAGACAAAGATTTATATGTACAAAGAAAAAAAATAAAACTAAGATATCTTCCCTTCTAGAAGAGAGGGAAGATGGGGTAGGAAATAGTGACGTTAAATAGAAAGGTGAAATTCTTCACCTTACTAATAAAAAAAGCCTAAAGCAAATTTTAGGTTGCGGAAAGTTCGAAAAATAAAAAAATGCATAATAAAACAGTACAATTTCTATTCAAGCATTATGCCGCATTGATTTCGATTAATACTATAACTATACTATTATAGTTAAAACTATATGTTTTTATTATGAATCAAATCTTGTGATTGTATTTTATGCCAGAAACAAATGCCCGACTGAATTTTAATTATTTATTTTTTCGTCATTATTTAACGCTGTCATAATTTTTCAATGATTGATTTCATTATAAAAACTAATGATAGCCAAAACTTGTCTCTAAGTCGTTTTGATTTTTACTATTCCACTATTTTGTTTAATATTTAATTTGATCGATTCCTTTTTTAAGTGCCAATTATAGCTATTTATTTGTTTTCATCATTGAAACCAATCACTGGTTTTTTTTTGGCAGCTTGCTTATACCGATCATTGAAAAAAAATTCCTGATTGAAATCCACGAAAAAAGTTTACTGACAGAAATCTGTCATTCGAATTGTGTGAAATTGGAACACAAATCAGTAGAACGATTCGTTTCACTTCTTTTTTATCTTTTTTTATCTCAAAACAAAAATCGGCACTGATTTAAATGATAGCTATAACTGGCCCCTTAGACAGTAGCCTTTTTTTAAGTTATTGTAATCCGTCCGAATTCCTGATTTTAAAATGTTGAAATTTCTCGACGTTCATACGTCCATACGTTTGAGATAACTTTTTTCGTCTTGGGCTTATCTAAGTCGTCAGTAAAAAATGTCAATCTGTTGATTAAGGAGAACTACAGGCTATCAATTAACAAGTCAGTTAATTCCAGTGACCCTAGTATGTTCCCTAAAATCAACAAGATATTCAGGAAAAAGAACGACAGTGACCTTCCGTGTCTGAAACTCCAAAGAACTGAAGAGAACAGAGACGTACTCATGACATGGCAAATGCCATAATCGCCGAGCAAACGGGACCAAGTCCCTTGTTAGTGACGAAGGTTGAGCTTAAGCTCATATTCAACTCAATAAAAAATAAAAAGTCAGCAGGTGTCGATGGTATATCCAACGTTGTACTAAGACATTTACCGATGGAGGCAATTGACATTTACACCACACTCTTCAATAATGCACTGAATAATGCATATTATTCAGTGCATTGGAAGACCGCTGTGGTTCATCCTCTCCCGAAAAAGGGAAAGGACAACTCCAACCCGTCAATTCTTCGGTCGATAAGTCTTCTTCCGAGCATCAGCAAAGTTTTCGAAAAGATCGTCAATAGGGCTCTGACTAAGTGGGCTGCGGACAACAAAATAATTCCGGATAACCAGTTCGGGTTCAAGGCGGGTCATGACACAATTCATGCTGCGTCTAAACTCGTGTCTGATATCCAATGGAATAAATCAAAACAACAATGCACAGATGCTGTTCTGGTTGATTTGGAAAAGGCCTTTGACACCGTATGGTTAGAGGGTCTTTACCTAAAACTGAGCAGGCTTGGCATAAGCAAGCCATTGTTGTATATACTTTATGATATGCTAAACGGTAGAAAGTTTGTTGTCAAAAGTGGCAATGTAACTTCTACCACAACATTCTTAATTAAAAATAGTCTTCAACAGGGAGCGGTGAATTCGCCGATTCTCTTCAGCATTTACACCAGCGATCTGATAGGTAGTCTTACAAAGGCAATTGCGAAAGGTTGAGGTTATTAGAATTCTCTTGCAGGGTGATTTCGACAAGATTCAGCGATATTGCGACGACTGGAAACTGAAAATAAATGTCCAGAAGTCGGAGACAATTCTGTTCCGGACTCCGTTGGCTGGGGCCACGAGGGATACGTGCAAGAATTGGCGCAAGATGGTCATCGTTGATCTTCACGGGCAGCCATTAGCGAGCAAAAGTGTAGTGAAATACCTCGGTATCTGGTTAGATCAGTATTTATATTTTGACAGACATATAAATGCTGCTCTGACCAGGGCCAGAGGAGCCTTCGTTCTGACGAAACGGCTGTTTTTTAGCAGTCAGCTTGACCCCGGAGTGAAGGTAATTTGCTACATGGCCCTCATACGGCCGATGATCGTTTATGGTTGTCCTGTGTGGTTCAACGTTGCCCCTTCCCAGATGGAGAAGTTTCGGGTGTTCCAGCGGCAGTGTTTACGACGCGGTACTGGCTTATATCGAACAGCCGAATCTTCTTACGTGCATTACTATTCCAACGAGGTCCTATACAACGGGGCTCGAATCAACAGAATTGACAATTTCGTGATAAAACTCGTTCGAGGTCACATTGCAAGAGCTATGTCTTCGACCAACAATTTAATTTTCGGGCGTTCTATCCGAACGACGAGTATTTTGAGAGTGCACGTCTGAGCGGCTTCATTCCACCAGAGGCATTCCTCTTTTTAGATAGATGCGATCTGATACAGGATAGATTGGCAGTTCCGCTAATCTACCACGCCAGACGATGAACCGTGGATAAGTGACTCCTGTACAATCGGGACGTCATAACACAAGGCGGAGCAGAGCTCCTTCGGTTCAGTAGGGCTGTGTCCGAACGGGACCGAACTGATAGGGTGAAGCAGGAGAACCAGTTTTGGTGGCTTCAATCGGCACTTGATAGTGGGTAGTCGGGATGGGGTTTAAAGCCTTGGCCGGCTTACATACTTGTTTTATAGTTTTAGGGTTTAGTTTAGTAGAATAGGCATGGTGGCACAAAAAAAAATACAAAAAATAAATACAAAAAAATATAAAAAAATACAAAAAAATACCAAAAAATACAAAAAAATTAAAAAAAAAAAAAACATGGAATAAAAAAAAAAGACAACAAAATATGAAAAAAAAAACGTTAGATAGTTAGATTTGCTGCTGTGGTTGCTCTAGTTTTAAGTAGTTTATAGGTAGAATAGGTAGTTTTAGTTAGCTTTAAATTTTATATTAAGGACCTTATTTTAAGTAGTTTTTAAGTAAAAATAAAAAATGATATTGATATTAGTTTTTTTTGAAATTTTCTAATGAACAAAAAAATAAATAAAATGGAACTGAAGTTAAATAGATCTTAGAGCCGAAAGGCATTAGCATTAAGTATTATTGTTTAACTTAGAGTGTCTGTATGGGACCAGTAAGTTGGTTGTAAGTTATGGTTAATTAGGCTAGTTTTATGAATTTTTGTCTAGCTTTAAGATAGGTTTAAGATTGAATCAATAAAAATGAATTTAAAAAAAAGGCATTTTCGAGAAGTAAAATCGACATTACTCCCGTTACATGATGAATTAGAAAAAAAAACAACTATGGTAAATAAGGTACTATTTTATTAACAACAAAATATAAAATTTGGGTAAAGGAGAGATTTAGCTTACGGAACTTTCATGGCAAATTGGTTATTGAGTGAAGAATTTGCGAAAATAAATCGGCTCATTAGATTAGAAGCACATAAAATAAATGGAAATAAAATGCATGTAGGTATTTGTATTTTGTTATGTTTTTTGTTTAGTTTTTAATAATGTGTGCTACCACCAGCCTTCAAAATAACTTCAAAAATTCTATCTTTTAAGGATTTATAAAGAGATTCCAAGTAGACTAAAGAAATCTCACTGCAGTCCAATTTGATACCATGAATTACCGCTTCCTTGTCATAGTATTGCTTTCCTCCCTCATGTACCTTACGTGTAAGCAAGTGATGGAAATAATAATTATAACCATCTGGCCCATCTAGGTTCAATTTTTCGTCGGAAAAAAATAACCTTTCGACAATCATTTAGAGCCCGTTCACACGATGCCGAATCGGTGGTTTTGCCGTATCGGCGATTTTGCCGTATAAGCCAGTGGCAATATAATTTAAATGAGTATATTCAGACGATACGGCATTTAACCGTATACGGTAAAATCACCGATTCGATCGATTTTGTCATTCGGTTTTGTCACTGCAAATCGTTTTCGGTCGTACGGCAAAAAACCCGATTCGGTTTATAGTGGCAATGTATTTACATACAGTGCGTTCAGACGATTCGGTATTTTGACCGAAAGTGCGTCATTTTTCGTCTGGGCTACTGCGGAATAATGTATTGCTAGTATATAGTCGTTTTTGTGTTTTACACCGAGTACGGTGTAGGGTTGAGTACGGTGTACGGTTAAATTACCGTACCGTCTGAACACTCCAATTGAAAGACACCGAATCGAGAAAATATCCGATACGGCGAAAATACCGAATCGTGTGAACGGGCTCTTACGGTCATCCCATTTTGCACATCCCAGCTCATGTGATCTTTATCGAAACACAAGCGTTTCTTCTCTCTTGCGTCAATAAGTGGTGTTTTTTTTTTAAGCTTGAGGTGCTTTCAGGGTTTAGCATGGCGAATCGTGCATTTAACAGCGGATAAGCTGGCCTTAACATTAGCTTTCTCTCTAGTTTTAGCTGCCGATAAAGCTGAATTTGAAGCCATTCTAATGATACTTCACGTTTCGCGAAGTCTTAAGGCAGAGGAAGTGTTTTTTTAAATAATTTTTCGAGTAAGACGATAGTTTGCTCACACAATGATCACTTTGATTTAAAAGCATTAAAGACCTATAGAACAATAAACATCTATACTTGCCCTTTCCTCCACTGTCAAACATTTTTAGTTGCCCATTTCTATTGACACTCAATCAAGAACAATTAATTTATAAATTTTACCGTTTTTCCGAAAAATAATGAATGCACTTCACAAAACAACGTTGATTTATTCACTGCTTTTAATCTAATGACCCGATTTATTTTCGCATATTATTGACTCAATTAACAATTTGTCATAAAAGTGTCGTAAGCTTAACCTCTCCTATACCCAAAAATCAACAAAATAATCCCTCATTTATCATAGTTGTTTTTTTCTAATTCATCATGTAACGGGAGAAATATTAATTTTACTTTTCGAAAATGTCTGCTTCTAACCTTATGACCAGTAGTGTAAATATACGATTAACATTTCAATTTTATTTTGAAAGAAGACAAATAAGGAAAAAAATGGAGCTAAAATTAAAAAATTATATCGGTTTGTTTTTGAGAAAATTCGAATTTTTGATTTTTTTCAACAAAATTTGTATGGGGACTACTGTTATTTTTAGTCTTGAAAAAATGAAAAAAACGCCTAACGTAAATCAGCTCAAAACTTTAACTTCCAAATTTGGAGTCAATCGAACCAATGCTTTGGCCTGTAGAGCCGAGGACAGACAGACCGACGACGGATGGAATCGGGAGATCCACTTTTTTCGTGATCATGTTTAATTAAAATATCAAGTTCGAATTTTTTTACGAATGCACTTGTCATATAGCTTCTATATGTCGTATGTAAAAATTGTGTTGGTGTTTTTTTTACCTATAGATTTTATAAGAAAAGTAACAAATTTAATATTATACATTGTGAAGTGATACCAAATTGGTACAGATTCGATAAAAAACGGAAAAACAGTTTCTTTTTTGACAAATCAAAAAACTGAAAAAAATATTTGTCACCTCAAACATTTTACGAACAAAAAATGATACAACCTACAAAATAATTGCATGCATACAAAAATAACGTTTTTGAAATTTGGTAAAATGAAAAAAATGAAGAAACATTTTTTTGTTCCAAAAAATAAAAGTTTACAAAAATATTGACTTTCGAATCGAAAGTCTTAGCAACAATTAAATAAATTGGATTCAAATTAATTTTATCTTATAACAAGCGTTGTTTTTAATACTTCGTTATTTTTAAAAAAATTCAATTAAAAGTTAAAAAAAAATCTTCACAAAATTGGTAAAAACTGATTTTTGACTCAAATATCTCGAGATAAATGAAGAGTATTGATTTCAAAATTATTTTCTGCTAAACAAAAAGTTGTTGTTAACATAAGGTAATTTTTTAGATGTATAAAACTTTGCCAAATACAGGATATTTTTAAATTGACATTTACTTCATTCGAAAGATAATCTTCTGGTATTATAAAAAAAATATTGTATATGACCGCAACGACTGGCTCGGACTTAAATTTGTGGGCGTATATTGGCAACAACGTGGCTAATGTTATCCTCCAAGTGGTCAATAATTTTGGGCTTATCGACGAAGACTAGCGACGATTTGTAAGACGCTATATTTATGGATCCTTTGAATTTGTGCGGGTGCATTAAAGTAGCTGAGCTCAGTGCTGTTTCTATTTTTTAGTTGCAAAAGCAAATTTCGTCATCTAAGAAATGAAGAAAAACCTTTTTTTGGGGGTTTCTCCAAATTCGATAAAAGATTGAGTGTTTTTATAACAACAAAAAAAAAGTGCAAAATTTTGGTTGACCCAAAATATCTCACGAATCAATAACGCTAACGACCTCAAATATATTTTATATTATATAACGTAACGTAATACAAAACTTGTATAGTTTTGAATAAAAATCAACTAACGGTTCTTCTGTATAAATCAAAATAACTGAAAAAAAATATTTGTCACATCGAATATTTTACGAACAGAAAATGATTTTACCTCAAAAATAATTGTATGCAATGAAGAATAACGTTTTGGACATCTGGTCAAATTTTGAATAAGATGGAACTGACAATTTTTTTGTAACAAAAAATAAAAACAAAAAAAAGCAATCCTAAAAGTTGGTAAAAATTAGTTTTCGACTCAAATATCTTTTCAAAAATTTAGATATTGGCTTCAAACTTATTTCATCCTATAATTTTTATAAAAATCCAGCTTGTCAGTTTTTTTCATACTAACTAAAACTTACTAAAAATACTACAAAAATTTGGTAAAAATTAATGTTTGATTTTCAATATCTCGTAAATAAATGAAGGTAGTGCCTTAAAATTTTTTTGCTAACGAAAGATAATGGTATTAAAAAAATCCAATCCGTATTTTGTTATATAAGAAATAAAAAAAAAAAATATATAAGAAAAAAAATGCTACTTAAATTGGTGTCGACTAAATATTTTGGGAATAAAACATAAAATTGAAATCAAACTTATTTTATCATATGTAAATTATTGATGTTAACTTTGAGTTATTTTTTTAGAAAAATTTAATTTAAAATTTTATTTACAAAACACGACAAACTATCTACAAAAAAAACTATTAGAAATGGTTTTCGACTGAAGTATTAAGAGAACAGAGAAAGAAAGCTCAAACAAAATATTGTTATTAATATTTTGTTAAAGTTTTAAACAAATCGACTGACTGGATCGCATCCCAGCCTACTTTTTCTTTTAGTTGCCATTGTAGCGACTATTTTGTTGAATAATATACATATATATCTAAATACCATATTTTTTAACAAATTTAAAAACTACATATTGATATTGAGATGCATTCGAAATTAGTTTTTGCACACAAAATTCCTAAACAACATTTGTTTAGTTTCTCTATTGCCAAATCTATACATTTTTGTTTGATAGCTTGGTGCCACTTCTATTAATGGTAGGGTTTTCCGTTCATTTGATGGATTTTGAAATATCCGCATTAATTTATTTCCTTTATTGCATGTAAATAAAATATTACATGTAAATAAAATATTACTTCAAAACCGCATTCACAAATCGATCAATTCTATAATTTCAATTAAAATTAATATCAAGTCAAGTTCTTCTTTATTTTTAGATATAAATAAGTTTACAGTAAAATATATTTACAGTAATCCCCGCTTAGTTGCACCTCGCTTAATTGAACATCCCGCTTAATTGATCGAAAAAATTGGCCTCGAAAATTTCCCGTATAAGTAGCAAAGCTTTTTAGACGGTTAATTGAACCCCGCTTAGTTGAATTACTCGCTTAATTGATCTTAAAAATATGCAGCAGAAAAACTAAATAGGTACATGGGAATTTTTCGGATAAATTGGACAGACAAAAACATGATTGTGATTGGAAAAACCAAAACGCCAAGTTCTTTTAAAAATAAGGTTGTACCTTTACAATATTTCTGCAACAAAAAGGCATGGATGACCCAACATTTATGGGCCCAAATTTTATATAAATTTGACGAAGAAATGATAAACCAGAACAGACAAATAATTCTTTTTGTCGACAAATGCTGCCTGTCATAAGAAGTTGGACGATTTAAAAAATATAAACGTGCAGTTTGTACCCACAAATACAACTTCCATAATTCAGCCCCTTGACCAATACAAGGCATTATTCATTGCTTCAAAGCTTACTTTCAGCAAAATATAATAAGGAAACAAATTACAGCCATCGAACGTGGCAAGACTATCGAAGAATTTTCAAAGTTTATCACATTTTTGCAAGCAATGCACATAAGCAAACATTGTTTGTGGCTTATAATACCTTCTATTATAAGAAATTGTTTTAGAAAGGTAATATTTTAAATATTTTACTACTAAACCTACACTTTTGCAAGTTCTTTTTTTAAAGGCAGGCTTCATCCAAGAAGAAGAGCAGTCGGAAAATGATCTCGTGGTCATAGATAACGTTCTTGAGGACAATGCAGATTTCAATGCTTATTTGGCATGTGATGACATAACATATCATGTTATGGCGAACTTACAGACGCCGAAATTAAGTTGACACTGAAATGTTTACAGAGTAAATTTCTGGGATGAATATTTTATTTTTTAGTTGACCTACTCGTGCAATTATACGGGTTTCGCTTAATTGAACAGATATGTCAATTAAGCGGGGTTTCGATAGTTGAACCACCCTGATAATTGTCCGAAAAATCTGACTAAATTGTCGGTGCAATTGTCGGTGCAATTATGAATTTAAATATGAAAAACTGGATTTGGAATTGATAGTAAAATTATAAAGATAACTAATTTAATGTTAGCTCTCAAATAATTACACATTGCCCGTCGCTCTTGTTATTAAAATAAGATAAGTCGTTACATTTTAGATTTAGTGTAAAGTGTACCAATTAAAAGCTTACTTAGAAAAGCATTCAGAAAAATTTTGTGAAAATCATTTTGTATTACTTGTGTCTTAGATTTGTTTTGTATGTATAATGTATATAAAGTATTTAAAACAATTATAAAAATTTAAGTTTTTGGTATATTATGTAGCATAAATAAAATTAGTAATAGTTTTTAAGTATTGTGAAATAATATGAAACATTTTTAATTTTAAAAGAAAAAAAAATGTTTGTTGTATTATATGTATCAGAGTTTATTAAATAAAATATATTTAATGTATTTGTCTCGATTTTAATAGATGTAATTATGAATGTTATGAATATATTTCAAATTGAAAAGTCAATCTAAAAAATTTGGCAAAAATAATATTTGCCTGTTTAACAAAAACATTTCTTGTAGACATTATTTTAAAGTCTGATTTTTTAACGGCCGCAGTATTTTAATTGTGCAAAGTTAGCATAGTTTAATTAATGAATGGAATTAATGGTTGGACTAGAATTTTATTTTTTAGTTAAAAAGCTAGAATACTATAAAAAGCCTAAAAGACCCTATAAATATTTATACAGGGTGATTGGCATAATGTGCCCCAAAAGGTACCTAAGTAAAAGAACTTATGTGATTAGTGTGGTTTTTGTTTTCAAAATGCAATGCTCCTATTAGTTTTCAATAATAAACAGAAAATCAGATGTTGATTTGTATTTAAGCTTTTGAGTATTAAGAAAATATTGAATGTACTTTTTTCAAGAAAAACACTTTTTTTGTGTAATCTGGTTTCTGGTAGATCTAGTAGCACAAACCTTAAAATATTTTCTAATGATGTATAAAGATTGAAAAGTAACTTTTTTCCAAAAATAAAATATGCTTTTCTTGTTTCCATTTCTATTAATGCGAAGAACGCTACAAAACTTAAGAAAATCCAGAAAATGAGAGAGTATCTGATATGAAGAATTGTCGGGCTTTTTTGACGTAGTTTTGTCGAACTCAATTTTCGGGAGTCTATTATTACTATCGCTATCTATCGCTATATTTTGATCTTAGTCAACAGAACTTAAAAATTGTAGAGAGAAAAATTTTTGGTTCTTGATCTTAGCCATTAGTTTGACAAAAGTGTCACTTTTGCAGTTTTTGGGACATTTATATTATTGAAATTCGTGTTTACTTCTCAATTCTAGAGCATCCAAAGCAAATTCACTTCAAAAGAAAAACAATTTTGAAAGAAATAAAATGCACGACTGGGTCGCTAGAACTTGCCAATTTCTACCGAAAAGTCGATTTAAAAATATTTCCTATATTTTAAGATTTAAAAATGAACCTGCAAAATGTTTTTCTCAAAAACTTAAATGTTATTTTATTTCTCAAAAACTCTAGATTAACTTATTTTTCGAAAATCATTTTAAATTTTAAATTTTGTCTTTAAAATATTTTTGGTAAGCACTTAATAAAGTGCTTATAAATATACATTTAAATTTCGTTAAAAAATATTGACCCATTTCTGAGATATCGAGTTTTGTAAACAAAATTAATATTGTTTTTTAAAATAAAAAAAAATGAAATTTTTGATCATCAAATATCATCACCAATTTGATCACCGACAAGAACTTGCACAAAAAGATTATTGAAATCGGTCCATTAGTTCTTGAGAAAACTTAAAAACAAAATAAAGGTTATGAGGGGTACCCTTCTGGAGCAATACCAAAATATGCTTTTCTTGTAGAAAAAAGCCAAATTAAGAATAAAAAATTTAGAGAAAATTTTAAAAAAATCACATATTTTAACAAACACATTTTTACGGGAAGTGCTGTTATTTTTCGTATTCACCCTTATTTTGACATTCTCTTTCGTTCGAAAGTTATTCGCATTCGTATGATACGTATTTTCACTTTCTAACGATTCGAAAGTTCATTTTAATTCGAAACTAAAGCAAACTTTGACTTTAAAATCATTCGAAACAAATGTCATTTATTAAGCGTTCACATTTTGATGAGAGAATTAAAAGAAAAACATGTAAGTTCTGTTTTTTTTCTGAAAAATAAAGAAAATGGAACATATTTTTATGAAAATCTGTTGATGTTTTTATTAAAGGTCACAGTCACACTCAAATTGGACAACTAGAGAACAAAAGGAAGTTCTTATAAAATTAATGGAAGAAAACCATGAAATCGCGAGAGGTTTTCTTACAAATGGAATCCCCAATGGATTTTATGCATCCATAATTCTTCTTCTATTTATGCTGTTTTGATTTTTCATAAATAAAACAATTTGAATTTTTGAAAGACAGTTTAAACGATTTTAACGATTGTGTTACTTTTTGATTCTTGTTGACAATTGTGAAGTGTGACCAGGGCCCTATTTCATAAACATTGACAGGTGACAATTCTACAAATTTGTCACACTTATGTGACAAGTTTTCATTGCATAACGTATTGACAGGTGACATATTTGTCAGTTAAATACAACGACAATTTTGTCGTGACAATTTTGTCATTGTCATAGTATGACAATTTTGTCATGACCATTATCATCATCTATCATTTCAAATGGTGTATGTTTACTTTGCAAACGATTTTCCAAGTTGTGCAGTACTGTAAAAGTCAAAATAACCTTGCATGCAGTTGCTGGTGACAATCTCAAATAGTAAAGGCAAGTAAATTGTTCCTTCAGAATACCCAATACATTTCCTACAACCCAATGCCCAATACATTTCCTACAAGCCTCCTCGTTTTCTTATGTGCCCTCAAAAATCTTAATAATGCTTCAGATTGGTCAACATGGTGTGGAATAATTGGCGTTATCAGCAAACTTTTTCGTCCATAACCGCTGTCTCCTAATATTATAGCATTTGGAAATGGCCTTCATCCATTTTCCCAGCGTCGGTCGTGCTAATGAGCTATTCCTTAAAACCCTAGCATCGTGAACGGATACACATACAAAATCATAACATAAAAAAACTCCAAATTTGGGCCGCATACAAATATGGCATTAACTGAGTGGTCACCATTTATGTCTACAAATACTGACTCATTATCAGTTGGAGCATCAATTCTTATTGATGACCCATTAACAATGCCAGCAACATAAGAAAAATTAGCAAAATGTCTGAAACGTGTAGGTATAGATTATAATATTTTCCGAGGGCCAGCGGATTTCTTCCCCCATTAGATTATCTACCGTCAGATTGCAAAATATTTTGACGCAGCGCTGAATGGAACTTTTAGAAACACCCTGTCCATCAGCAAGTACATGGTACTGAGCTCCACTTTCAAGCCAGTGTAAAGCACATAAAATTTGGGTCTTAGCAACAAGAGCATGGTTTCTTTTTGTGGGATGCTGGAGGTGCAGACCGGTTTTTAACAAAATATATTCTGCTGTTGTTTTGCAGACGCGAAATTTTTCCTTAAATTGATAATCACTTAATGAAGCGAAATCATTGTTTATATTCTTTGTCTTTGTCTTTGTTTTCTTTACCTCGCGTTCGTCTTCACTTTAACTTCAAAACATTATATCAAAATAAAATTGTCACCTTACGACCGAAACTCAATTGCCTGTCACAATTGTCAATTATATACTGAAAAAATTGTAATTTGTACTATTTTTTCTGTTTCATAAAAAAATTGTCACAATTTTCAAAAAATCCCTGACAATTCATTGTCATGACAATTTTTTTATGATCCGAAATCTTGACAACTGTGGCAAATTCCCCGACAATTTTAAAAAGTTGTCAATTTTTTTATGGGACCAAGTGTATACAATTGTCAGGTTTGTCATTTACAAATTGTCACCTGTCGCACCTGTCAATATTTATGAAATAGTGCCCAGGTGTGATTCCAATAAAGAGACTTTAAAGTTACATTTTTTTGGTAATGCATGTGGGACAAAAGCAAATCGAATTATAAGTACATTAAAAGTACACAAAATTTTTTAATGTATTTTTTTTACTTTTCATATCAATAAACTTAAATTTATGTTCCCATATTCCAAGTATCATTGATGATTTTTAAATAATTAACATCACTAGCACTTAATTTTTTAATTTAATTTTCTTAAGTTAAGGTATTTTTTGTTTTCCATCCAATTGTTTCAATGAAATTGAAAGTTTGTGGAACAATTTTAAATTTTGTTACTTTGTTCACACTAAATAAGATCGAAACTTCAAATAGCTGACTTCAAATTCGAGTTTATTCCGGTTCATTTAATATATTCATTCAACGATGAACATTATTCGTTAGAATGTTAAAATACAGAAATTTCATTCTAATGAATAGATCTATTCTAACGAATTGGCAATTCATTACAATGTCAGAATAAGCGTGATTAATAAAATGAAAAAAAAAATGCCTTTCGCTAATCGGCTGAAAAGCTTATCAACACAATTGTTTGGACTGTAGGGGCCAGGACAGATAGACAAACGGACGGAATCGGAGTACCCACTTATTTAGACTTCTCTACCATCGTAATGTCATGTTTGATTAAAAGCTCTAGTTCGAAATTTTTTACTAATGCAAAACTTGCTATATTAGTTCTTATATGTCGCAAGTAAAAATTACTTCAATGATCACTATGTGTGTCAATAAATGTAATAATAAAATTGAAGGCTAGTTTTAGGAATTTAATGGCAACTTAATATAAAATTGACGATCTAACAATAATTTTAGTTGTTTTTGACAGCAAACCACTTTTTGGTGAATGTCGTTAAATTACTAACAAATTTTGAGATTAAATGTTTACTTATACAACTTAACTGTATAAGCTTTATGGCTCATATAACCCCCCCCCCCTCGATGGTCAATTGGTCAAAAGTTAATGAATTTGTGCTGTGTTTTTGGAATAGGGCTCAATATCCGATTCATATCATGTTCTTGGTCCAGTCTTCAGTTAAAAGTACTGCTTTTAGCAACAAAGTTTAAGGAACTAAAATGCAACTTTTGTTTTCATATACACAAAATAAATAATGCAAAATATAATGGGGGTCATATCCATTAACGCAATACGATTCGTTTTGAATTGAAGGAAGTTCCTAAGGAAAAAACAAACAAATTATCTCCCAGGAGGGGGTCATGACCCCTACGACACCCCCCCCCCCTGAGATCACGGCAATTGTTTTTTTTCTTTGCAACTATAGTATTGGTAGTACCCGTGGCATGATGGTTAGTGCGTTGGACTGTCATGCCAGAGGTCTTGGGTTCGATCTTTACTTTAACTATAATATTGTATAATGCCCTCTTGACTTCAAAAGCAAACTTTTTTTGTTTCTCCAAGGAGCATAAATAATTTAAGATAAGTTCAATGTTTATATTTGAATCTATCAAAAGCAGTTATTGGAATCGGCCTGATATGTCGAATTCAAAATGTTGACATTTCCATAGAATGAAATTGAAAAATGTCAAAATTTTATAAATCAAAGGTTTTTAGAGAGATTCCTGTGTGCGCGCGTACGACCTTATGTCTGTACTTCCGTACGTTCGGAATACCTTTTTCGTCATCCATATCTAGTAAAGATATGAACTTTAAATTAATTTTGTCTAACAGATAATAATATAATGATGTGATGAAAGGGCTTTGAAACAAATCCCTTCAGGGTTTTTTTTTTTATTATTATATCAATTTAGAAAAAAAGGAACAATTTGGTTGACCCTAAATATCTTTCGAACCAATAACGTTAGCGACTTCAATTAGATTTTATATTGAACGCATTGATTTGGTACCACATTGGTAAAAATTGCAAAAATCAACTAAAGATTTTTTTATAAAACTGAAAAAAAAGAGACTGGGATGCGACCCACACTGATAACTGCCCATCCCGCCTGTCGATTTGTCTTGCTTAAAATTTTAACAAAATATTCATAACAATATTTTGTGTGAAATAAATACTTTGAAGTCAATATCTGTCATTACTCATTATTCTCTTAACACTTGAGTCGAAAACCATTTCTTATCAGTTTTTTGTTGTTTTTGTAGCTTTTCGTGTTTTGTTAAAAATTTTGCCAGTTGAATTTTTCTAAAAATTCTGAAACTGAAAATTACCAACAATATTTTAAATATTATGAAATAGTGTGATTTCAAACTCTGTACAATATTTTTAATCGAAACCCAATTTTTACCAAATTTAGTAAAAGTTTTTTATTTCTTATATAAACAAGTAGATGTTTTGTTTTTTTCTAAAAAAATTTAACAAAGGATTAAATGACTTTGAAGTCAATACCACCTTTTATTCACGATATATCGAGAATCGAATATCAATTTTTACTATTTTTTGTAGATTTTATTTTTTATGAAAAAAACTGACTATTATATTTTTGAAATGATATTTAAGTCTTAATAATGAATTCGATTCTTCTCAAAATTTGACTGAATGTTGAAAACAATATTTTTTGTAATTGTATTTTCCTTCTTTTCTTAAAATTTTACCCGATTTCAAAAACGTTATGCTTCGTTGCATACAATTATTTTTGAGATACAATTAATCTTTGTTCGTAAAATATTCGAGGTGATAATAATTTTTGTTCAGTTTTTTTACATTGTAAGAAAACCGTTAGCTGATTTTTTTCAAAATTATATTTATTTAGTATTTAGCCATATTTAATTAATGTTGCTAGAGTTATTAGTTCGTGAGATATTTGGGGTCACCCAAAATGTTTTTTTGAAAGTCCTTTCTCCATCTTTCTGCTATACTGGTTCTTGAGATATGGACAAAAAAAAGCTTCTCGAACGTACGTGCACACGCACGCACAGACATCTCTCCAAAAATCTCTTATTTATAGTCTAGGGACCTTGAAACGTCGAGGAATGTCAAAAATGTTCATCCCGAATGTCTTTCGAACAAGAAATGATATTAATTCCAAAATAACTTCCTATAATGAAGAATAACATTTTAAACATCTAGTAAAATTCTAAAAAAAAATAGAATTGACAGTTTGTCTTTGAAAAATAAAAACCTAAAACAATGACTACTAAAAATTTTTACAAATTGATTTTCGACTCGAATATCTTGGCAGAAATTAAAGATAATGACTTGAAAATAGTTTTATCTCATAAAGCATGTTATTGCTACTATTTGATAATCATTCGATAAAGTAAAAAAATACCAATTGGCAGTTTTCTTCAAAAAAATAAAAATCTTTAAAAAGAAAACTTTTTAAAACTGATTTTTGACTCAAATATCTCAGGAATAAATGATATTGCTGCCTTCAAAATTACTTAATTTTATACAAAATATTGTTACTAATATTATCTATGTAATGATTTCAAAAAATCGATTTGACATTGTGAAACAAATTTGTGATAGCTTTATTTTTGCGAGTTTTACAGTTCTTAAAGTCAGGTTTTGGCACTATGTATCCACTTATGGTCGCCTATGTTTTTTATGTGCAAACTATCAAAAGAAAAGGAAATATCGGACAAATTTCAACACCTAACACTTTAATGCCTTGAATATAGTAAATACATACGTTACATATCTCACTTACATAGGTATGTTGTTACCTTCTTATAATAAATATTTGCCACTTGAATTGACCTGCAACATTTTAATAATTAAAGCAGCCGAGCCGAAATCAGGAGTCAATGATCAAGAATCAGGTGGACACTTTAACTGGAATCTACAACAAAAGGAACCACTTTTATTATGTACAAACAAACTCCATGGACAATAACGACCAAGTCAGAAGTGCAAGCTTTCTAATTCTGCACTCGATCGTGTTAAAGTTCTTATGATGCGTACAAAATGCACCACAGCATAAGGAGGACACGTTAAGTAAGTTCGATGCATTCGATTTAATGAAAAATGTTATTTAAATACATATACGACGTATGTGTATAGGGTATAGTGTTATGCGTTATATGAATAAATTGACCTGTTTTTTCGCAACTTAGTAAACAAACTTCTCCAGTTACATCGATCCAAAAAGAATTTTATACATTTTGTTTCTTTTTTCTAAATTTAAAATTCGATACTTTTTATCTTCCTCTGATTCTTGCTTTATTGGGAAAAAATGTGTTGGCTTTTACCAATTTATTGAAACGTGCGTCGTCGTAAAAAACAAATTCAGAATAACTAGAACCAATATGGCTTAGGTGGCTATTGGAAGAGGGGTTTATCGTATTTCATCAAAAGAAGGGTCTTATCTTCTAGTTAATCAGATTGAGCTCTCCTGACGCTCTTATAAGAATAATCATCAGTTTTATCAACTCAAGAACTGCGTCCATTGCCATTGGATCGGAGTTTTTAAATTCTTTCCCAGTCCTTATTAATTATTATTTAATGTATTTTCCGAGCCTATAGCACTTCTGTAGGCAGACGATACAAATCTTTGAGCTGCTGCTATTAAGCCAAGCAATGCATTAGAGAAATTACAAGTGGCCTTACCTAGTTTAGTAACGTATTTGAAGTCTTGGAGTTTAAAATTAAAAGCTGAAAATGTGGACTAACCTGGTTTAGAAATTCCTATGGAAATGGACATCGAAAGGCTGTTAAAAATAGCAAGGAGTGTAATTTATTCGCTGACTATTTCCAATCTGTTTACTCTTCAGATACTCCCCCTATCCAGAGGTTACCTTATATAAGTAGAGTTGTCAATATCGGTTCTTTAGTTTTTAGTCCATTTGAAATTGAAGAGGTTTTATCTAAATTGGATATTAATAAGAGTGAAGGACCTGATGGGATTCCTGCTATTTTGTTAAGGAAATGTTGTATTGCATTAGCTCAACCACTTTCGTGGATTTTTAATCTTTCATTAGCCAAAGGGCTATTCTTGGATTGCTGGAAGGTTTCTTATTTATCACCAATTTTTAAATCGGGCTCAAAACAGGATATCACCAATTATAGACCCATATGTAAAATTTCTTGTATTCCAAAAGTATTTGAAAAACTTGTCTGTAATAAGTTGACTGAGCTATTTCATAATCATATTTCAATTTTTCAACATGGGTTTGTAGCAGGGAAATCAACGGCAACAAACTTAGCATTATTAAGCAATAACATCATAACAAATATGGAAAATGGTTTCCAAACTGATGTTATTTTTACTGATTTTGCTAAGGCATTTGATAGAGTCAACCACCAAATCTTGTTAAATAAATTAACTTCTCTAGAAATCCACTCTTTTCTGTTAAAATGGGTTGAGTCATATTTAGCTGGTAGAGTTCAAATAGTAAAAGTTGATAATTCGCTCTCAAAATTTGTTTCTGTCCCATCTGGTGTTCCGCAAGGAAGCCATTTGGGTCCATTACTTTTTTTGTTATTTTTAAACGATATACCTGATCTATTTCAAAATTCAAACTGCCTTCTTTTCGCGGATGACCTCAAACTATACCGCAAGATTTCTTGTCAAAATGATTGTTTTCTTCTTTTGGAAGATCTGTCGAAGCTTGACAATTGGTGTAAGCAAAATCACCTTCTCTTAAATGTTTCGAAGTGTCAAGTTTTGTCGTGTTTCCGTGTGTCTAATCCTATAGTGTTTGACTATAATATCAATTACACAAATTTAGAACGTGTAACTAGGAAGAAAGGTCTAGGAGTAATTCTAGATACAAACCTTTCTTTTTTACCGCATTATGATTTTATTATAAACAAAGCAAATCAAATGCTTGGTTTTCTTAAAAGAAACACAAAAGAATTCTCAGATTCATATACTTTAAAATCCCTTTACAATTCTCTAGTAACATCAGTTCTTGAATATTGTAGCATTGTTTGGAACCCTTATTATAATAATTCAATTGACAGAATTGAAAAAGTTCAAAAGAATTTTACAAGATTTGCGTTTTATAAACTTAATTGGAGGATTGAAAGGCCTTCTTATTATAGTAGGTGTTTATTGTTTGGTATGCATTCTCTTTATGATCGTCGGGTTTATTTTTCAGTTATGTTTATGAGAGACTTAGTTACATTTCGTATAAATTGCCCTCCTTTATTAACATTAGTTAATTGTGTTAACGTACCCTCTAGAACTACACGCTATCGGTTTCAATTTTATGAGCAGTTTCATCGTACAAATTATGGCCGTAATGAACCAATCGCGCGTTGCACTAGAGAAGTGAATTTAATTTGCAATAGGATTGATTTTAATATTGATGTTTCGAGAGATTTATTTAAAAAATATTTGTTAAATAACATTAAACTATAATTTCCTAATAAATTTAAAGAATTAATCTTTTTTTTTTCATAAACTTATATTTATTAATTGTAAAATTACGAATAATAATGTATAACTTATAGTAATATTTATTTAATTTTTTTATTTATGTAAGCATACAGCCCCCAACAATTATATTATTTAGTATCTAGTCTATAAAGATTGTAATCTGATTGATGAAATAAAACTAAAACTAAAACTTTGCGTATGCAAGACAAGAAAACAGAAAACAAATATTAAGGAATTTAATACTAAAATGAGTCCAAATTTAACAAACCTGCTCGGAACGTATTAAATAAAGCGAAAGTAGCCACAGCTATTTAAAATAAAAATTGATCCCAAAATACAAAAAATCTTATGGTATTATTATATGTATATTATAAGACTGATAATTTCGTATGGTTTTAGTACCTGGTTCACAATTTCTTCCGCAGCAGCAAAATAATTAGAAAAGTTTGAAACACCAATTTTAAGATTTCGCGGTGAAAATAAAAAATAGTGTCCAACTATACATTGTATAACTTAACAAAGATAACACATTCAATGATTTATATGACAACCCTATTAAAATCTATGGATGTTTTTGGAGTTATGGATTTTATTAATGATAATTTGGATCACCGTTTGAACTCCTGCACAATAGATCCCAAAATTCGATAGAACCACAATTGAATGATACACTGACTTTACCCTTTTATGAGAAAGACTCATTTAATGTCCTTAGAGGATAAAATAAAATAATAAAATGCAAATACCAGTGGAGATAACATTGAAAAAGAGTTATTAAGTACCTTCTACTTATTTAAAATTATTCCTTTTAGTTTTTATAAATCATGAGTTTCTTGTTTCAATATAATTGTAATCAATATATGTATATAATTGGAATCTGAATCCATCATTTTTAGAAAGATGTTTGCTTGTAAGGTCGTACATATGTAGTTAATGTGATTTTAAAAAAAGAGGCTGGGATGCGACCCACGCTGATCTCAGTCCGTATGTCGCTTTGACTTGCTTAAAACTTTAACAAAACATTCGTAAATAATTTAAAGTCAATATCTCCTAATACTTGAGTCAAAAAATCTTTCATTTTTTTGTTGTTTTTGTAAGTTTTCGTGTTTTGTTAAAAAAGTTGTCAGTTGAATTTTTCTACAAAATTAACTGAAAATTACCAACAATATTTTTAATATGATAAAATTGTTTGATTTCAAAATCTATTTTTGTTAACGAGATGTTGAAAGTTTTTTTATTTCTTATTTACAAAAATAAAAATTCGATTTTTCTAAGAAAATTTATCGCAGAATGAAACCATTTTGAAGTCAATACTCTCATTTATTCACGAAATATCAACAATCGAACATCGATTTTTACCAATTTTGCGTGATATTTTTTATTCCTATGAAAAAACTGACTGTTTGAATTTTATAAAAAAAAATACAAAATGAATGAATATTTTCTATAAGATAAAATTAGTTTAAAGCCAAAATTTTTCAAAAGATATATTTTTTTTTATAATAAGCGCACACTCAAGGGAATATTACTACCCTTATTATGTAAAGACACAGTGTGAGCACTAGGAAAGGGGGAGAGGGTTTAAAAGGAGGTGTCGGTGCACATTGGTTTTTAATTCCTGAATATTGCAATGGCTGGGAAAGACAGAGTGTGGTAAGACATTCCACATTGCGTAGTACGGCTAAAGAACGAATCTCTGTACTTGACAGTACGGCCAAAGTTGGGCTCGATGAGCATTCCTAGAAGCGCGAGTATTACGGTTGAACTTTTTAAGGGGAGGAATTCAACTCGCTATTTTTTTGGAGCATAAACCGTCAAAATAACGGTAAAAGAGAGTGAGACAAGAAACTTTACGCCGATGTTCAAGCAACGTAAATGATCCTATGACGGTATTACCACCGATCAATCTAAAAGCTCTACGTTCAATACTGTCCAGGAGGCTTAAGTAAGTTGCAGGAGCACCAGCCCAGATATAGGTGTTATACTGAAGCTTTGGACGTATATAAGTCTTGTAAATAACATCCAGATCAGAGGGGGAGAAAAACTTCTTGCATCGCCTTAGAAAACCCAAACATCTTGCGGCATTTTTAGCAACAGCGCGTATGTGATCGTTCCACAAAAGGTGGTTGGTCATACACATACCGAGAATATCGTGATGTTCAGTCTCCTCGGTGCCATCTATAGATAATGGCAAGGGGGTGCATCTTGCTTTAACGATACAAGACAGCATTGAGTTTTCGAAGCATTAAATTCCACGCGGTTTTTTATTCCCCATTGTACAATGCTGTTTAATTTAATTTAATGAGTTATCATATTTTGTCGTTGCAGTTCCACATCCGAAGAAGAGGGATATTATTCTGAAAACAAATATGAAAAGCTAAGTGTACTATCGTCAGCGAAACAATGTATTGGATTAGAAGTTGCAGACAGGAGATTATTAATAAAAATGAGAAAGAGTGTTGGAGATAGAACAGAGCCCTGGGGCACACCAGCATTTATTTTGTGGTTTCCAGACTTGAATCCATCCAATACAACTTGTATTGAACGATTCGAAAGGTAATTACTAATCCAATGAAGGAGGGATTCATGAAAACCGAAAGCACGCATGTTCGATAAGAGAGCCTGATAAACCCTATCAAATGCTTTTGAAATATCAAGTGCAAAAATCTTACTTTCTCCAAAGCAATGTCAAGATTTGCTCCACTGTTCGGTGAGATGAACCAGTGGACCTATTACTGCGGAAGCCGTATTCTCGGTCATTAAGAAGCTTTCGATCTTCGGTATATTTCTTGAGCTGATAATTAATCAGCGTTTCCATGACCTTGGAAAGAAGGGACGTAAGTGCAATGGTCGGTAATAAGACGGTGAGGAAGATTCGCCTTTTCTGGGAATGGTCTGAACAAATGCTGTTTTCCATCCGCTCGGAACGAGACCTGAGGAGTAGGACAGATGAAAAAGCTTATGCAGTGGTTTGCCAGCGTTAAAGAACACCGCTTCAGAACAACAGCGGGGATACCATCTGGACCAGCGGATTTATGTATGTTAAGATCTTTAAGGACTCTCGCCACAGTACGAGTGCGAAAAAAGATTGGCCCCATAGAATCACTAACGCGCTCAATGACAGGCGGAGTCATAACACTTACTGGCAGCGTTGAATTGGCGGCAAACTGCCTAACAAAGAGATTTGCTTTGTCTAAAGAGCTAACAAATGCAGTGTCATTCACAACGAGCGTAGGAACCGAGAAAGAGGAAGAATTCCTCATGTTTTTTACAAATGACTAAAAACGTTTACTGCCTTTGGGGCATTGCAGTATTTTTTGCCGTAATTTTTGGTCATGTAAAAATTTGGTCCGTCGAATATGGGCGTTGCAGGCCTTTCTGGCTTGCTTGAACTTATTCCGGTTTTCCTCAGTTGGATTGGCTTTAAAACAATGGAAACTTACTCCCTTAACCCTAATAACCTCGTTACAGCTCTAATCAAACTATGCGTTTTCTTTAGGTGTGATGCTTTTAACCCCGTTCGGGATAAAAGTTCTCATTCCCAAGAGAATCAAACTTGTGATCATATCAGCGCTGGCATCAACGTCACTATCGAGGAAGCATAGTGACCAGTTAAAAATCCTAAAGTAATTGTTGTTTGTGTTTTTATTTTTTTTTATTTTTGTAAAAAAAACTGTGAATTCTATTCTTCTCAAAATTTTACTGAATGTTGAAAACAATATTTGTAGAAGATGAAATTAGTTTAAAGTCAATATCTTTAATTTTTGAAAAGATGTTTAAGTCGAAAATCAATTTTTACCCAGTTTTAGTTTTCTATATGTTTTATTTTTTGTAAAAAAAAAAAAAAACAACAATTCAATCTTTTCCGAAATCTTAATGAATGTTGGAATTTATTTTTTATAAATAAAATTAGCTTGGAGCCAATATCTTTAATTTTTGAAAAGATTTCTTAGTCGAAAATCAATTTTTACCAACTTTTATTAATGTTTTTTTTAGGTTTTAATTTTTTGTAAAAAAACTGTCAATTTGATTTTTCTAAAAATCTTACCAGATGTTAAAGACGCAATTCTTCGTTGCATACAATTATTTTGGAGATTTTTTTTTTGTAAAATATTCGAGGGACAATTACAATTTTTCAGTTTTTGTATTTATAAAAAAAAAAACGTTTATAATTTCTTTTTTTCAAAATTTAGTTCGGTATCACATCACATTTTATAATAAAAAATTAAATTCAAGTCGCTTTTTTTAATATAAAATTTAATTGAAATCGTAAGAGTTATTAGTTTCGCAGATATTTCGGGTCAACCAAAATGTTCACTTCTTGTTTAAATTGCTATGATAAACAAACCACCTACTTAATTTTTGTCTGAGTCCTTTCTGCATCTTTTCGTGTTATTATCTGTATAACAAAATGTATTTGAAGTCGATATCTTTACGGGTTCTTGAGATATGGACGACGAAAAAATTTTCCCGAACGAACGTAAACACGCACGCAAAGACATCGCTCTAAAAATCTCTTATTAAGATTCTAGGGACCTTGAAACGTCGAGAAATGTCAAAATTTTCAATTTGACAAATCTCTGTGTAATATCTCGGCTATCACGGTGGTTGTATAGTGGTTATAGTGGATTTAGAATTCTTGCTGAATTTAGTATTTATTAAAGCTGAATCTGAAGGAGTATTCGTCCTCCAAGGCTGTAGTGTAGAAAGAGGCGTTCTTAAAGGCATTTTAAATATTTGTAAGCTTTATTTTTGTTGCTATTTTTGTTGTCGTTGGTGCAGATGGAGGAGCTTTAAGTTTGTAACGTTTCAGTGCAAATTAATGGCGGCGAATTTGTGATCGACGGCAGCGATAGTGTGAGTAAAGGGGCTTGATGTGATTTTTAATGTTTTTGATCGTGTAGAATCTAGAAGACATGTGTTTTAAAGTATTTCTCGAAAAAGAAACATAACCAAAACAACATTAGAACAAAAGGTGATTCCGGCAATAACAACGATATTTGAAACCAAAATCAATACAAATCTCCACGTGGTGATCAACACGTACCCCGCTTCTATGGATTTCGCTGTCATATCGATTCCTAGTTCCAGAAGTGCTTGATGATTGTAAGTAATTACGTTTGGTACAACATCTTCTAGTCAATCTGTCAAGAACTACAACATATTGCAATGAATCAATAATTTGAAAGCATCCTCAAAAATCAGTATTTGAATGAGTTGCTAGAAATTGTTGATGAAGGAGAAGTTGAATAGCCTTTTCCGAATATCTACAAAATTAGTTTAAAAATCTGAAATTGGTAAACCAATCACACAAACGTCATAAAGGTTCTCAACCCAGAATGGCTCAGCAAAAAAAGGACCTAAGTATCAACTAACAATGCCTGACAGAAAAATATATGAAAAGTGATCTTCTCTCCTTTTTCTTTTCCATAAAAGACTTTTTGCATAACAAATGTAGAACCCACCCAAGTGGGACAAAAGTCCCTAAAAATTTTGGAGAAGTATACTGATCTTCGTCTTGGCCTACTTAGGTGAGCCAAAAGCAGCCAGTATTTATTTCTATTTTCGTCTCAGAGAATTTAGTTTTAAGAATGACAATATGAGCTATGACGAACAAGGATTATTTTTTGTTCTTGTTGTTCGTAGTGTTCGCTGTAATGATTCTCCGCAGTGACTTTAGGAATAGTCATTGTGCAGCTCTGCGATGCACGCAGACTTTAAAAATTTGATACTGCAGTAATTTTCAACACAAATCATGAAGGACCTCTCTATAAAAATAAGGCATGCATTATTCTGATGCAATTCTAAAACTTTCTTAAATTGGATAACAAATACACATAGCTTTAATGCCCTGAGACGTTGTCGATAAGCGATATGTGATCGCTTAGTTCATATGTTCAAATAAACTATAACATAACAATTTCAATTAAATGTAAAAACACAAATATAAAACCTCAAGAACTAACTGTCCCAACTCTCTAAAGCCAGATTTTTAAGACCATTTACGTACTTTCCACTTAGCATTTTGTGACCTTAAAATCTAAAAACCATTAAAAGCTGGATACCACAGTTTGAAAGTCAACAAAGCGGCTTAACGACAATCAAACATGCATTCCAGTTCCAGTAACGCTTTGGTAATAATTACAGGGAGGTCTTCATAATAAAATGCATTCCTGATTTCATTTATCAATATAAGTTGTGTGATCCAGTGCCATCATACGGTGAAGTTAGAAATACTATACAATATACATATTTATGCGTTTGAAGGAATTTTTGAAACACCAGGTGATAAATTAGCACTGTTCCTGTTTAATGTTAAGTTACAACAATATCTTGGCTTGAATTGTAATGTCAAGGGGGACTAAAGAAACAACTCAAAATAATTTTATTTCAATTTATTCTCGATAGCCATCTTATTTTACCTACAAGCTAAACATCTGATTTAGCAGTTTATTATATATTTTTTTTTTTTTTCATTTTTATTATAGCAAAATATAAATACTTTATTAAATATGGCATAATTGCACAATTTACATAGATATGGTTATAAACTATACTAGTGACAAAATTTAAATTATTTGTGCGTGTTTAAAGGAGGATATTATTCTACGTTTGCCCTAAAAAATGTTAAGATCTGATGTTGGAACTTACGCCATTTCATCAAAATTACAAATAAAACAATGTGAAAAAATGGGTTTCTTATTCCAGGCTTCTTAACGGCTTTACAATATTTTAACATAAAGTGAAACAATCCAGCTTACGATATTTACGATCTAAATCGACCACAAAGCTTGAGGTAACATTTCAAATTGATTCATAAGCGTCAATTGTTCCTATTCAAAATGTCAAAGTCGTCATGAAGTAATGCGTGATTTTGGTTAAGCTATTAGGGCGAAACGTACGAAGGTTCAGAAGGTTTTCTAATTTTGTCATCAGTCAAAGTCATACCTACCCATAATGAAAAACATACTTATGAAAATTTCGTCTTCCAAAACCCATTTATTTGCATTGTTGGATTTGTAATGCCAAAAACAATTTTGTGTATGTTTTAAGCATACATAGCAGAGATAAAAGACAAGTATTCAAGTTTTTGAATATTTCTTATTAAAAACAAAATGATACTTAAAAGACAGCAATTTGGACTAAGTTACCCCCACCAAACGTGAATATCCATTTGTTTCAATAAGGGACAGAATTTTAAATAGACGATGAGGAAAGCTTGCCAAAGTTTAAACTTATAGATGCAGATACTCCATACAATCACGCACCCAAAGAATAAACTCCTAAATCAGCTGTTTACTTAGCTTCTTGGCAAAATAAGATGGCTACCGAGGATTGGTATCTTCATAAAGAGTATTTTTGGAAATTTTTGTTACCAGCAAAAACACTATAATGTATCTAAAATACGTATATTTAGTGTTATGGATATGTACTGTATTTGATTACCAGCATGAGCTTGAGTTGAGCGATTCAGTTCCATTATATTGAGGACTTAACAAACATTTCATAGTGCTGCCAAAATACGTCCTTAAGTTTTCATGTAGCCAACGCATAATCAACCTCAAACAATTTATAAAATGTGCGACATCATGAGTTAGCACTACGACCGCCAAAAACAATCGTAAATGAAAACTAGCTTAATAAATATAAAACGTAATTGCAATGAAACAATAAAGGAAGGCATTCAATGAATATCGTTAGGGTCCACTTCCCCCCAGAAAATTCGCTTCAAATCAATATAAAAAATTAAATAAAAGTTTTTCCAAATTTCTATCGTTTTAATTATAAAAGTCATAAAAGTTAAAATGCATAAACATTTAACATAAGAAGCACAACATAAGCACATTTATATAAATGTTTGATAAATCTCGAAGTCTGGCAACTCTAAGTGTTGTCAAGAAAGGGACAAGATACAAAAAGTAAAATAGATACCCAATCTAGAGTAAGACAGATAGAGCAAGACCAAAAAACTCCACTCCGCTGAAGTTAAAGGACTCCATTATATATCAGAAATCAGATGTAATTAAGGTTCCGTAGAGAACGGTCTAAAAAACTTAATGTCGTGTCGTTTTGTCGCGAGTATTTTAATAGAAAACAAATAAATAAATACAAAATCGTGTGCGTTTTTGTCCACATACTATTTACTTGTTTGATTCTTATATTTTGATTTCAATATTGTCGTTAGCATTTCGTCTAGAATAATAAAAAGCTCGTGACACTCGATATTCGCGTGCCTGGCTGTCTGTCTGTTTTTTTTTTTTTTTGTGTAAGCGGTTCCCGGAAGAACACTAAAAAAGAAACGAAAATAGGTAAAGAAAAGTAAAAACCACACAGTAAAAAGAGAACACACCAAAGTAAGAAATGCTACATTAATTAAGGTATAATATCGAAATTGGGAGCTAACGAACAACAAAAATGATGTAAAAATTAAAGTTGTACATAAAGTCATGAAGTGATAAAATAAATAAACGTCGTTAGGAGTCATATTTGATTTTTCTTCAAATCGAAACTATTTCGTTCAATTTAAATTTTTCCTCCATAAAACAAAAGAAAAAAGAAGAAGGAAGAAAAAGGAAGTTTGTTCACTATTTTGTGTCTTGGTCTTCGACTACTCGTTCTTCGTTATATTTAAAGTTGGTGTTGGTGGTCGCGAGTGTCAGTGTCGGAGCATGTAAGGATGTTAAAATTAAATAATTAAAATGGATAGTTTAATTGAGTTCTTAATTATTGCAAACTGTTTATAACTTTTTTAAAAAAGGAAAACAATTTAAACAAAAACATGAAAATTTTAGTAACAAAATGCATAAAGAGCAGAAAAGATAAATCGTAAGGATTGTTTGGAGTGGGGAAAAGTTTCGTTTATACAACAAATAAAAGAAAAATCTTTTGTCACAGGCACAGGCCCAACAAATTTGTATATTCATCTCTCTCTAGTTTGTTTCGTCGAGTCTGTTGTGTTGTCCTTTGTGTCTAATGGTGCTACTCACACGAACACGACTTGACTAATATTTCATTCTTCGGTTCCATCCCCAACATACAAATCATCATTCATATAGTTGATTGAGTTTGGTGGGGTTTCTTATATTTTCAACCAAAACAAAAAAAAACTTAAAATTAAAACAAAAATATAAATAAGAGGAAAAGTGCCTACTGTGCTAATTTTTCATGTTTTTTGTTTTGTATTGTATCTTCTTCTATAAATGTCGTGAATCTGAAGAATATGTTTATTTAATTGCTTTGTCCTTCTACTTCTCCATTATCCATCATCATCATTGTCTTCGGTGAAGTTTTCATTTTGAGCGCTACCGGAGTTTTTGTTTTGTATTTATTTTCTTACTTGTGTGTGTTGGTGTGTGTGGTGTATAAAAGTTGGTATGCTTATTGGAAAATATGTAATTTTTGTTGTTTTTACATTTTTGAATCATCTACATCCTCCTACCATCATTTTACTGTGTCGTGGTCGTTTTCTTGTAAAATTTTGGATATAAGATAAAAGAACCCATAAACAAAACTAAATATTTGGAGTAAAACTACAATAAAATAAAAATACAAAATACAAAAAAACTATTTCTGGACGAAGCAACCCGGACAGAAAAAGAAGTTGTAAATGATTGTTCTTTTTAAATCTTTGGTGCTCGCTTGCAATCCATTCAACTCTTCAACAAAAACAACAAAACAAAAATAACTACTATTCTTCGAATTTTTTCGACCAACATAATTGGAATAAAACAAGGTAGGGTTTTCTTTTAACTAGTGAAATACTAATTTTAAATCCAAACCAAATTTCTATCTTATCACAAAAAAAAAAAACAAAAACCAAAATCATCATTTCAAATCAAAAACTCGGTTTTTTACCTTTCTTTTTTCTCTTAAATTCTAATCCCAACTTTACCAACCAATCAACCTATTCTTTTATATATTTTCTATCTTCATTTGTACTGTTTGTTCTGTCACTTTGCTGTGCTGTGTCGTTGTCGTACTCAACGTCGTCGAAGTCGGAGTCGCCGTCCACACCACACCACACCACCGTCGCCGCCACCGCCACAGTCAACGGTGATGGAGATGGTATTTTTATTGGGATTTCTTTAGTTCATTTAAATGTGTCTGTGTTAAGTTTTGGTGCGTGCGCTCCACATATTTTTTTTTTCTTTTGAATGCACTTAATTCCTTCTGCCTTGAAAGAAAAAACTTCAACAGAAATAAGTAAAAACTGTATTTTCGTTATTGATATTAGGTTTTGTTGGTGTTAAGGATTCTTTATCGCTACCCAATCGCTACGGTTTAACGAAGTTAAAATTTTTTTTTTAAACTAACAACGTCCAAATTAAATAAATCTTAAACCTTTGTATATTATTTTGTTCTCTAAAGACTGTTTTTTTTTTTTTTTTGTAAATGGTATGTAGGCATGCAAATGCATTATCCCTTTTATTTAACACAAAAAAAAAACGACTTGCCAATAATATTTTTAGTTATTTTATCATTTATTGGTTCATCTAGACACCCACTAGGTATTGAGGTGCCATCTTTCGGATGGTTTTTCGGTTTTGTTTGTGTTCAGAATTATTTTTTATTTTGTTTGAAGTTTTGTACCTATTTGTTATGTTAACATTGTGTTTTTTTCTCACATCAAAATACAGAGGAGGAATTTATTTAAATGTACGTAGAGTAGTTACATTAGGTATTTTTAAAGGTAGATTTGAAGAAAGGTAGGTGAGTATATTCTATTTATATGTTCATAAGTAAAAGCACACACATATATAAGTAGGTATGTTTGAAAAAAGCACAATATAATTGACGATAATACAGGAATAGGTACATAATATTTTAACGATTCTCCATTCTGTGCAGTATTTTTTGTGTTCGCCGAAAAGCAAACGGTAGAAAAATTGAGGTATATAAGAGTACCTACCTATTTCTATATAGTGAATAAACCAAACAGGATTGAGCGAACCCCAAAATAAAAAAAAAAGTAAAAGAGAAACCGACCAGTAAAGACATCAAAATTAGAGTTTTGAAAAATACAAATATTAGTTTTATATAAAAATAAGGAAAACAATTTAGTGGAGGCAGTAGCTCCATATCAAAAAATATTAACGAAAAATAATAGGAAGCTTCTTACAAAAATCGTTAGTGCAACACAAAAAAAAACAAGTAGATATGTCCAGAAAAACCGGTTGATTGGTACTGGTGCTGATGGCGACTATCCTTATGCATTACAACTTGAATAGGTACAGTGACCATATTTTAACAAGCTGAATAATGAATATAAATTTAACATTCGACTCAATATCAAAAGCTTATATACTATTTCTAAAATTTTATCGAGCAAAAAACAGTAATTGTGGAAAGTTTTCACTCAATACTTTAAAACTTTTTTGTCGAGGCACCGGTTTTAGTGATGGATAATCCTAAAGTGAGCAAAGCAAATGTTAAAAATATCTTTAATTTAATTGTGTTGTTGTTTTTGGTTTCAAATTGTTTATCATACTACATTTAAATTGATAAGAATTATGTATATATTTTGTCTGGAAAGTTTTAATTTGGCGCCAAAGCCTTACAGATGGGTTGTTATCATACAAATCCTTCTTTCTTGAAGAGTGTCAAATCTGTTAAAATTATTCTCAATGTAGAGTTATACAGATAAAGAAAGAACCCGAATTAATGACAACACACTTGTGCAAGCTCATTAAAATGCTAGTTTGTCATTTTTGCAATTGATAAACAAGTACTTGCATTAGGATGATTTGACTCTGTAAGCTGTCATGTCAGCTAGTGCGTCGGCTCTGTAAGCTATCTTGGTATACGAATACGAACTTCAATGTTGGTGAATAGTTTTTCAAGAGTCTGATGATTGAGTTGTAACGTTTAACCACTACAAAATTCATTTGGTAAGAGATACAAATCTCCTTTTTCCAAAAAAATAATTTGATAAGATAAATTACACTGGTCTACAAAATTACTTTTTTTGTTGCACAAACAAAACAATTCTTTTGTAAAGGCTCAAGATGGCCTTTAAACTTTTCTATCATATCAGGTTTTTAAAATATACCCCTTTAAAAATGCTAAGAACAAACAAAAACAGGTTTTTGGAGCCTTAGTTAAAATTCAAAATATCTCTTAAAAATAAATCTCTTAAAAATAAATTGATACAATTTAAAAAATTTCTGTATATCTTCCTTGGTTTATTTTTGGAAAATACGTTTTGGACTTAATTTTTAGTACTGATTTCGAATCCAAACTCTAGTTTTAACTATTTTCTTAACTTTTGAAAAAACCCGTTTTCAACGTTATTTTTATATTTTTTTAAATATATTTCAAAAACTTGATATAATAGAATTGTTTAGACAACAGATCCGTTACAAGAACAAAACTTACTTTCAAACCGTCTTAGTATAAAATGGATTAGCTTTTCTTTTAAATTTTTGTAAGGCAGGTGAATTCTAAAAACTTATTAAGATTTTTATTATTATATGAAATAATATAAATATTTCAACTTAATATTGAAGAAAGGATTACAGATTTGGAAAACCTTTTATTGGAAAAAAGCTACTTCATAAATGTATACATGTGTTTTTTCGAATTTTTAAAAGTGACACCTCAAAAACCTGACGTGATACATTAATTTTGAAGTCAAATTTGAATTAAGGCCACTACAACCCATTGGAAAAGTTTAATTTTAATGCCGCTGAGAAAATCTTATCGACCAGCGTTCATTGTTCTTACTAAATTACAGGCATATTTAAGAATTATTTTATTGGGAACCTATAACTAGCGTAGAAATATAGATTGGAAATAACACCATACGAAAACTAAAATAATATGTGTTTTGAAACGGAGGATAGATACAAACAATCTTCGCCTGCAACTTTAATTGCAATTCAAAATTTATTGGGAAAAGTACAAACAAATACTTTTCAACTCCACCGTATTAAATTAAACTAAAACAAAAGCAAATAATTATAAAACATCGCAGAATTGTTTCCCACAGATCCGAGCTGGAACAATAATAGAAACAAATTAAGAATGGCATTGTATTATTTTAAAAGATCACTCGACGATTGAACACTTTTTCAACAAAAAAAAATCAAAAGCTTTCGTCACGTCAATAAGCACGGCAACTATAAGATTAATTAGGGACAGACAGCTATGTCCATCAATGAATCCTGGTTGACAATTCAAAAACAATTGGCTTTCTTCCATGTATTTTCGAAATTGCATTTGAACTATTTATTTCCAAAATTTTTCCATCATTAGGCCACATGTTTACTGGTGATATTCCTCAGGATATGACATGTTATTGACTTACCAGCAATCTGGAAAAACACCCTTAAAGTGCCTTGCACATGAGCAACGAACTGCGAACTGCGAATGGACGAACAAACGTGATTTTACACATTTCAAAAAGTCAATTCCACACAAAAACACATTTAAATTATAAGAAACCAATTGACACTAATATTAGGATAATAAAATTTGCATTTTGTTCTCTAAAACAAGAGAATTTTGTAAAAACAATTTGGTAGTAACAAATCGCATTGTGGTTGCTGCGAACTGTCAAACTCTATTCGCGTTCCACATACCATCCACACTGCAACGAATAAATTGTTCGCGCTCAACTTAACCTCAAAATTATACCACTCTTGTTTTGTTTTTGTGTGAAAGATGATGGCTGAGGAAAATATGGAGAAAAGGGTTGACAATTCGTCGCTACCTGCGAATAGAAATAAAAGCTCATGTGAAAGAAAAGTCAAAATATGCGAACATCCACAGTTCGCAGTTCGCAGTTCGTTGCTCATGTGCAAGATGCTTAAGTGCCTTGCACATGAGAGCGAACAACGAATGGACGAACAAACGTGATTTTATACATTTCAAAAAGTCAATTCCAAACAAAAACACATTTAAATTATAAGAAACCAATTGACACTAATATTAGGATAATAAAATTTGCATTTTGTTCTCTAAAACAAGAGAATTTTGTAAAAACAATTTGGTAGTAACGAATCGCAGTGTGGTTGCTACGAATAGTCAAACTCTATTCGTGTTCCACATACCATCCACACTGCAACGAATAAATTGTTCGCACTCAACTTAACCTCAAAATTATACCACTCTTGTTTTGTTTTTGTGTGAGTGATCATGGCTGAGGAAATATGCAGAAAAGGGTAATTATAAATTGACAATTCGTCGCTGTCTGCGAATAGAAATAAAGCTCATGTGCAAGAAAAGTCAAAATATGCGAACATCCACATGTGCAAGATGCTTTAAAGATTCATTTTAGTTTAAATTCTTTATTAGTTCTTTTCTCTTTTTCATAATTTTAATAAAAAGACTTAATTCGTTAAAAGTAACAAACTAAAACCTAAAATTGATGAAAAATTGGCTGAATTTTTCCGATAACTGAATTTTGTCGTTAACAAAGTTAATACTTTTAATACATTTTTTCATTCGCCATATTGACTTTTGTTCTCTTGCACCCTGAACTTTAGTAATATATTAATTTATGTCACATTTAAACTCTAACGCGCCACTTTATAATTTTGCCAATCATTATTACACATGTATTTTACATTAAGCATTAAAAGTGTTAGTAATTTTAATGGAACCAACCCCACGAGCTATCACTTTGCAATAGTCATCCTCAATAATATTAACATTCAATAAATCAATGTTCCCAAGTAGGTTTAAAAAAATCATTGTATTTCAGAACTTATTTTATTTCGTTTTGCTTTTTGTCTCTTGTTTTAATTGTTATTTCTCTGCTTTGATGATCACTTATTTTCCATTCTTTAACTACCTCTGCTTGAACTCTGAAATTGCTTGTATGATGATTTTGCAAAGTACAAATCTTTACTTTCTAAATACAATTTAAATAATCTTAGTATCTTACTTAGTTTCTGGAAATTCTCATAAATTATGAGTCTTTATTTGACTCCATATGCAATTTTGAACAATCCTTGAATGTAATACTTTTATAGTTTTGGAATATACGTTTCGAAGTTAATTTTAAGTGCTGATTTCAAATCCAAATTTTAATTTAAACTCAAGTTATAAAAACACCGGGGAGAGTACGATAACTTTGGCGACAAAGTTTAATGACGGATTTGTATAGAACAGTTAAAAACAAGCATTTTTTACTATGGGAGGGGGGTCTATCTCCCCCCGTTTAGGCGGTAGGGGCAATTTAAGAAAATATGTACATTAAATGGGAAAAAAATAATTAAAAAATAACGGTAATACTTACAATTAAGTATTATACCTTTTTTTAAAGCTATCATTTTTGTCTATTAGCTTGTTTTTAAATCAAGTCAAAACTATGCATAGTTTTTGAAAAAAATTGTTTTAAACTAAAAATGTATGCAAACAAAATTTAAAAAAAGAAGGTTTAAAGTGTAGTTTTTCAAAAAAATGTAGTTATTTTCAATTTTCTCAAAAACTAAAAGACATAAAATCATCTAGTTTTCGGTTTTTGATCAAAAACAAATAAGAGCAATAAATTCTGAAATAAAAACAATATTAGATAATCTTGAAGTATTGAAAAATTACACTTTAAACCTTTTTTTAACTTTTTTTATTCAAATTTTGAATTTAAAATTAAATTTTTGAAAAACTACGCATAGTTTTGACTTGAATTAAAAACTGGCTAATAAAACAGAATGTTGGCTTTAAAAAAATGTATAAAACTTAATTGCAAGTATCACCGTTATTTTTTAATTATTTTTTTTCCATTTTAAATAATAATTTTTTCAAATTGCCCCTACCGCCTAAACGGGGGGAGATATACCCCCCCTCCCATAGTAAAAAATGCTTGTATTAAGCCCCTCTACCAAAAACCGTTATTATATCTTGTCGCCAAAGTTATCGTACTCGTACCAAAACACCCGTTTCCAACATTATTTTTAACTTTTTTAATGTATTTCAAACTTGATATAATAGAATATTAGACAACAGATTCGTTACAAGAATTTTAAAGCGTTTTGCCTTTTTCTGTTGAAAACCGGTTTAGCGTTTTTTTCAGATTTTTGTAAGACATGTGAAACTTACAACTTTGAAGATTTTTCGAATATTTTATTAAATAATATAAATACTTCAACTGAATATTGAATAAAGGGATCATAGATTTGAAAAACCATCACGGATTTTAATTTAAAAAAAATCTACTTCATAAATTTAGATAGCATTAAAAAGTCTTAACTTTTTTTTTTTATTTTTTATATGATTTCTTATATTTTTAATTGAAAAGCTTAGTAGTCTAAAAGGTAGATTAATGGTGGACGTTATTTAAATGAAGTTATGTTAAATAATTGAAATTATTATTTATTGTTGTAATGCCCGTAGCGTGATGGTTAGTGTTGGACTGTCATGCTAGAGGTCTTGGGTCAATTCCTGCCTGTGCACGGGTACTGCCTCTTGCGAGGAACTGTTAAATCCTCCAAGAGCAATTCTTCTCATGAAAAGTGCTTTCTCGAATAATTAACCGTTCGGATTCGGCATAAAAAGTGTAGGTCCCCTCCATGCCTGAAATGACTCGCACACAGGAATGGTTGAGGGTTCTAAATTACTAGGCCCTAGTTCTCTAGGGAATGTTTTGCCACCTAATTTATTTTTTTTTTGTATTATTTACTATTAAACGAAGAAATTACAGTTTTTCAGTGCTTTTAGTTATCAATTTTTCAGATTGCAAACTATTTTAATGTTTCAATTTTATATATCATTTACTTTCAGGTTCCTAGATTTTGTCTCTATTTGTTGATGTATTAAACTAATCATTTATTATTTGCGTTATTTAAAAAAATAGTTAGATTGATAGCCATTTTTTTTTATAGAAGGGTCAATAACAAGCATTCTTTACTATGGTATGGGCGTCTTACTTATCCGTTTAGGTAGGGTCACTTTTACAACAACAAAAAAAATTAAATAATAAATACATTTATGTATTTATAAAAAAAACAACTGCAATACTTACAAGTGCTATAACGGTTTTGACAGTCAGAAATTAAATTATTCGTGTCACTATTTTGATTGACAAAAATCGAATCAATTTTGATTTCACTTGATAATTGATCACTCGTATTGATGTGTCGAAGGACGTAAATGACATTTTCACACTTATTAATACTCAAGGATTAAAACTGTTGAATTTAAATAAACAAAATTAAAGGGAAAACGTTCACGTTCGTGGAATTTGGTTTGAACAATAGACTGAAAACTATTTGCTTAAAAGAGTTTCTTATCGAAGTTGTTTCTCTTGCGCCTTACCAAAGAGTAAACAAGTAAACTTTCATAGGGAGCCTGATGGTGAAACTGTGATGTCCGTCAAGATAGCATTACCACTTTAAAATTTTACAAAACTAATTATTGGATCAATTGTCGTGATTTTGTCGTGAAAGAAAACAATACTCGCGCTTGTTTTTTTTTTAAATAACCCTTGGTGATGCTAACTTGACAGAAGTTAGCACTACACTCCCTCAAAAACGACAAATTTACGACAAAATCACGACAATCAATCCCATTATTAATTTTCTAAAATTGTAAAAGTGGTAATGCTGACTTGACGGACATGAAAATGTGTACTCTCTTTATTTTTAACACCTGATTAAAAGTTTTTATTTTAAATTATTTTGTGTGCTCAACCTCTTGTATTTTTTTGTAGAAATAATATAAATATCAACGTTTTCACTTACCAACGAAACACGGGCCTTACATTAGTAAAACAAAAATAGAAAAACTAGAGTACCTCAACTCTGGTTTATGCACTTAAGTGAATTTAAGTAAATAATAATTTTAAAATATGTATTTTAATAACATTATCTCTTATTAAATTTCAAAATAGATAAATAACAACCTATAAACATAGTATTTTTAAATGCAAACATTTTTGAACTTTCATGCATTAATATGGACTTGTCTTTTCAATAACTTGTGCAAACTTAGTTTTTATTCAACCGCCCGCCCGCCCGCTCGGTCGTGCAATTCGTTCATTGGTCGAGTTTCCATGCAAAAATAAAATTGGGAATGTGAACAGCTCAATTTTTCTTTAAAGAAATTAAATCTGTGGCAATTTCTTTTATCCAGATTTTAGTAATTTTTACTTGCTTTGTTTACAACAATAGGTTACAGCTTAGTTTAACACACATTAAAACAACTAATACATTTTTTGTTCGGCGGATTCAATAGAACAGAAAAAACTGACTAATTAAAATAGTTTTGTTTGGGGACATTTATTTCGTGGTTTCAAGTTGGCAACGCAGTATTTGACAACTGCTGTTACGAAAAAAGAACTGCTGGCAACGTCTTTAACTTACTACTAAATATCAAAACAACACCAGATGGCGTACGAAGCATGAAGAAGAATTTTTGTATCCAACTGCTCGTGAAAAATCAAGAAGAAGAGAAAAGATACAAGATACTTCAATTGATTTAGACTCCGAGAAAAACTATACAATTTTTGAGTATACAGATATAATAATTAAAGAATATTTCTACTGTTTTTGTTTTTAGATAAATAAAAGTATAATCAATAAATAGAACCAAGTAAAAAGGCATCAGTATACTGCAGAAATTTGTTTTTTTTTTATTTGAGATACAAACATTTCCAACATTTCTCAAAAATTTAATAAAAAGGTATGTCTACAACAAATACTACGATGGTGCCGCAAAAATTCCCCATCTGTAAAGAAGTTTTTACTGCCAACGACATGGCGGAATGCACGGAATGTAAGAAATGGATGCATTACGAGTGCGCCGGAGTTGGAGACGAAGTCGCAAATGACGACGAATGGAAATGTGCAGTTTGCACATTGAAAGGAACTTCGGGGCAAACGAAAGTAGTGTCTGTTTCGCCAAGCACATCAAAGTCGGACAAAATACGTGAACGACTTCGTTTATTGGAAGACGAAGACAAAAGTCTGAAGGAGCGACAGCAATTGATGTCGAAGCGCCAGGCACTTCTTGAATAATTGTCTGAAAATGAATCTGGAAGCCGTTCATCAGTGGTGTCTATGAAAGAGAACCAAGCTGCCCAACAGGATAAAGTCCAGCAAATCAAGTTAGGACAACCGTGTGGTAAGTTTGTTCTTAATAAATACATAGATAATTTGCCACAGCACACATGTCGACAAGTATCTGCAAAACCCATTCCGTTGTACGGGTCTAATGGTGTTGACGATCCCATTGATCTGACTCAGAACCAGATGGCAACCAGACATGCAATCTCAAAGGAGCTGCCAACATTTACTGGTCACCCAGGAGAGTGGCCAGTTTTCATAAGTACCTTTAATTAATCGACTGCAGCATGCGGCTTTACTAAAAGCGAAAACCTTATACGTTTGCAACGTTGCTTAAAAGGAAAAGCTAGAGAAGTGGTTGAAGCGCAATTAACAATACCCAACTGTGTTCCTATTATAATCTCAACACTTCGGAGATATTTTGGACAACCAGAAGTGATCATGGAACAATATATTAACAAAATTAAAAAAATGAATTCACCGAAGATAGAACGCATAGAATCAGTGGTGGAATATGCAGTGGCGGTTACAAACCTGTGCTCAACGTTAGAGCAGGCAGATCTTCAAAATCATATGCGTGATCCAAGTTTGCTGTGAAGTCTCGTTGATAAGCTGCCACCCACACTTCAACTGTCTTGGGAAACACATCGGCGCTCAGAAGAAGATTTCAACAACATCTGTGTGTTAGGAGACTGGCTTAACTCTCTTGCGGGAGATATCTGTGATGTCATGCCCACAAAAAAATGGTTTCAGTCCAAAGATGCTCCAAATAAATTAAAGAACAAAAATGTGCAACTCCACGTCCACGACCACCACCACCAAGATGCACCAAGAAATCAAAATCGAGCTGGCCCGTCCAACTTCAGCAAAAAGTGTCAAGTATGTGACGGCCTTTGCAAATCGAACTCAACTTGCTCACGTTTCATGGAATGGGACGTAAATCAACGATGGGAATTTGTCAAGAAAGCAAAAATTTGTCGACAATGTCTCAAAAGACACCCATTCAAATGCTCGCACCAGTCATATGCTCCCAAGCAAATTGCAATGGCAGACATCACCCTCTATTGCACAACATCCGACACGATCATCACAAACGACACCAGAAAACGTAAGAAATGAGAACATCTTGAATCATATCGCATCCACTTCAGTTCTGTTTAGAATTTTACCGGTATTGCTCACTAACATTGGAAAGCAGGTCATGACGTATGCGTTTCTGGATGAAGGATCGTCAAGTACGTTGCTCAAAGAAAAAATCGCCAATGAGTTGAAGCTGGATGGAGAAATCGCACCTTTATGTTTAAAGTGGAGTGGGTCAATCTCTCGTCAGGAGAAGCAATCTAAGAAGGTAACAATAAATATATCTGGCGACTGTAAACGCGACGCGTTTCGGACTATATGTCCATCTTCGGGCGTAGGTTGAGAACTGACTCAATTATATAATTATATATAAATACACCAGCCTTCGTGGTTTCTTACCTGTCTCAATATCAACAGATTTTTGAGTAAAGTGAATAGTTTTTCTTAATTATTCAATCGCGGTAGAAACAAGCTGTAGAACATGTTTTCCTCTAACGTATTTGTTGATATTTTTTTCAGTAATTAAGATTGTGATCCTTGAAACCGAACTTTGATTGTTTCCGAAACCTTCTGCAATTCTACTAGGAACACCAATAAATCATAGAAAACCATGTTTCTAGTTTTATTAGTCGAACGAACATTCTGAAAAGCATTAATTTACCTTTTTGATGTTTTTTTAAAGGGTTAGACAAAAATTGATTTATTTGGAAAACCAATGTTCAAACTTGGAGGTGACAGCATAATACTTAAGGGTTTCTTCTCACCAGTTGACCAGGTGTCCAATTTTTATTATGAATGAAATATTTTGGAAAAAGTCGTATGTGTTCAAATACAAACAATACTATGACATAATAGAATGTTCTTAGCAAGACAACAACTCAAAGTATTCTGTAATTTTAAAGAAGCTCCGATTTCTAAGGAACAAAATGTATGTTTTTGAAAGATATTCTCAATAACTGGACCTGTCTATGATTGAGTGCAAGATTAAAGAGATAAGCTTAATCTTTGGAGAACTGTCACTCAAAGATGTCAGTATAAAGTTAATACAATTAATTTTATTTAATGAAAGTTACAATAGTATACTAAATATCAAACACAACCTATCAACAAATAAAATTAATAGATTTGTTTGCAGAAATTAATCTTTTTATTAGAGGTAAAATAAAATATTCCTATGGATCGTGACATCCAATATTTCTTTTAAAAAATCACAAATAAAGAAATATTAACAAATCGTCACCTGATTTCTATCTTGTTCTATGTCCATTTTTCAAAATGTTGGGAAATCGATTTTTAAAGTCCAGATCGAAAACTTTTGTTTATTTTACCAAATTTATTTTTGGAAGTGATGTTTTTCTGAAAGCCTTAACAATTTTCTTTTAAAAACAATTCACAAATTTCTTTTTTCTTCTGTTCTGAAATAATGATAAATAAAAATCCAAACAGAGGTCATTTTGAATATTGAACAAAGTTATATGGAGTGAAGATAAGTTGATAAAATTGGTGGATATTGAACAATAACACCTTATATTGAACAAGACAGAAATTAACAAGGATATTATAGGAAACTAAAGGTATTTTGTATTAAATTGAACAATAACAATTTCATTATTCAATCAGATTTCATTAGGTTCTCTGAAGGGTACTATGAAAGGACACAACAAAATTTTGAATATCTTGGTATGTTTGTATTGTTTTAAAAAAAAAAATATGTAGGTTTTAGAAAAACACTTTATTTCACAAATAAAAGATTTATTTCTCAACGAAGCGTTGAATAATTTATTTTTTTTTAAACAAAAAATAAAGGAGAAATTATTTTATATTTGTATGTATTATTATATTAACGTAATAAAAACATAGCTTCATTGTATTTATTAAAAAAAATATAAATTATATTTTACTTTTAAAAATAATATAAATAAAAATAAGAAACAGTCTTTAATTCATTTTTCACAGTTTGTTCTTTCACAGTATTTTGTTTCGTTTTAAATATAAAAATTATTATTAGCTTAAGGTGATAATATAAAAATAAATAATAGAACTCAATGTCCCTGATCAAGAGATCCGAATCGACTTTAACAAAAACATCCGTAGAAATAAAACATACATTTCACTTCTAAATGCTTAGATAAGTTCATTTTAAATTCAGCTTGAGGAGCTTTTAAGCATTTAGAGGTGAAATGTAAAATTTGTGTTTTACTTCTACGGATGTTCTAGTTAAAATTCACTTTAGGCTAGATTTGGATCTATTATCCAGGGTTAATAATTACATTTCATTTAATGGTTTCTTATTATGTTTTCGTAAAAACGTTGATCTTGTATGTTAGGCATGAACGGTAACATTGCATGAATGTACGATAGTAGGAAGGATATTACACTTTGAGCCTCTCATAGTTTTAGCGATTCTAACCGTTTGAAAATCCTCACTATTTTTTGTCTTATAATACAAGGAAAGAAGGTCATTGCTTCTATATTCGATTTGTCTGCAATCTTTGAAAGGTACCATTTTAAGATCCAGACTAGCTTTATTAAAATTCAAAAAATTTTCTTTCTTAAGCTGCGCAATCTCAAGCTTAATTTTGCTGTAGTTCATTCCGTTCAGAATCCTTATCAAAGAAACGGGGCTGTAAACTTCCAAGTCCCTTAAGTATTTTTCGATTTTTTGACAAATTTTCCATGTATCGGTAGAGAATAAGTACCCGTGTCATTAGTTTTAGTTTAGTTTAGTTGTGATCTTTATTCAATATTCATTTTATTTTTATACATACATTATATAGTTCACAATTAGAGCATGACGTTAGCCGTCAGCCGAAAAAAAGAGAAAATATATTAACATCGAATTGAAATAGTTGTTGTTATAATATTGTAATCTAAGAACATATAACTTCTCACGGGTAATTTAAGAGTTAATCAGAAACTTTCATTTATAATTTGGGAGCGGTATTTCCATGCCGTTTTAACGTAGCTGACTAGAGTCGGCCAGCTAGTGTCACCGTTTAATATATTTTTTAGTTCATCCATAGTTAGACTGATTTTATTCCAGTGGGCACGTCTAATGGCATTTAAAACAGGGCAGGTTCCAATAAAATGTATTACGTCCTCTGCTGCGTGTCGATTACACAGTGTACATTCAGTGGATCGGTCGCTGCGATGGGGCATATAGTTTAGGTGCAAAAGCTCTCCTCTTGCTTTAAAGATTGTTGAAATAGTATCTATACTGTTGTTGTCGTGAAAATAATTGCTTAATAGGTTGTGATCCAGCACTCGGTATAGGTTCCTGGATTCACTTTGTCTTGCTCGTTCATGGAAATGTTCAAATTTTGTTTCCTTAATAGTGTTCCAAAGCACATCCAAGGTTTCTTCGCATCTTTCGGGTGTATCGCTGTCCAGATTTAGGTTATGTTCCAAGCATAATCTTGACCACTCGCCAAAGAACTGGGACTGGCGTTGCACGATATAGGAGGCCACTATTTTAGGAAGTCTTTGCGGGGAATCCATTATTTTTTTTATGTAGCTGAAGTGAAGTTTCAGAGTGTACAAGAAGAGAGGAGGAAGTCCAGTCTCTAAATGGAGCATGTACGTTAGAGTGTTTTCTGGGAGACGGAAAATTTTCTTTAAGAAGTATCTTAAAAGTTTTTCAACGTCATCGTATTGGACAACTCCCCAGACCTGTGCGGCATAACACATTATTGATCTTACTACCGTCTCAAAGAGTTTGTATTTCACACTTGTTGCGACGTTCTTTTTACCAAGGAGCCCTTTCCAGTTGCAGTTAATGGCCATTTTAGCATCATGTAACTTGGCTCTGAAGTGTTTCTCAAGAGAGAGTTTGGGAGTCAAGATTACTCCTAGATACTTGTATTCTTTGACTTTTTCGAGTTATTCACCTTCCCAGGTCCATTTCTTATCCCTAGCGTATCTTCCGGTGGTGTTTCTGAAAACCATAATTTTGGATTTGTCGGTGTTAACCTTTAGATTCCATTTACAACAGTATTGCTGTAATTTGTTGGCCATGAGTTGCATCGTATTTGTCGTTTCTGCCAGTAGGACGATGTCATTTGCATACATTAGACATTTGATGTTTATTCCATTGAAATCAATTCCTCCTGGTAGAGAGGTAGTGATGTCATCAAGAAATATCGAAAAAAGAAAAGGACTCAGTAAACACCCTTGTTTGACGCCCATTTTTGTATCAAACCAGGAAGACAATTGTTTCCCATCCCAAACTGCCGCTTGGTTTTGCTCGTACATACTTTGCAGCACTTTAAGGATCTTCGTTGAAACTCCTACATTGCTTAGTTTAAGGAATAAAGAATCTCTGTCTATGGAATCAAAGGCAGCCTTAACATCCACGAAAAAAGCACATAGCTTCTTTCCGTTATCAAGGTATGTCTTAGCTATGCTTGTTAACGTGGAGATGTTATCCACAGTGGAGTATTCCTTACGAAAGCCTGCTTGAAACTCACTAAGAAGTCCATTGTCCGTCGTCCATTTCGTTAAGCGATTGAGGAGTACAGAAGAGAAGATTTTCGTTACAGTGTCCAAGAAAGATATTTCTCGGTAGTTACTCGCCTCTTCTGCACTTCCCTTTTTAAAAATTGGGAAGATAATGCTTTTCCTGAAGTTTTCTTCCACCACACCTTCATCGAAAATATGATTAAAACATCCAGTAAGGTATTTTTGTGATTTATTCGTGGAGTACTTATAAAACTCGTAGGGTATACGGTCTATTCCTGGAGCCTTATTCAGCTTGCAAGCGTCAAGTGCATTTTTTACCTCTAAAAGTGTGATAGGCGCATCTAGTTCCACATTTTCTATGTAAGGAAGGGCAAATAAGTGATGATTTAGGTTACTAGGAGAGTTTAACAAGTTTTTAAAGTATTCTGCTAATACCTCAGCTTTTACTTGTATTTGACAGCGATTATTTACTTCCTTGCTATTTAATCTTCTGGCTAACTTCCAAAAGTCACGACTGTCTCTAACTTCATTTAACTCTTGCGTGAGATTTTGCCAGTATTGCCTTTGTTTTTCCTTGCAGATACATTCAATATTTGCTTTTTGGTAAGCTAATTTGGTAGCAGAGGTTGGTGTTTTTTTTGCCAAACGTAAGCAAGAAAAGGATTTTTTCCGAGCATTAAGGCAATCTGCGTCATACCAGAGCTGTTTTTTGGTTGATCGTCTCCATCCATTAGCTTGAAAAGGTTTCGCCGCGACAGCTATACAAGACGTCAAGATATGTATTCCTTGGTTGGTTTGCGATTCGGAGAGGTCAATTTTATCAAGAGCTCTGTCTAGTTCTGTTTGGTATCGCTGTGCAAATTTTTCATTCCACATTAATTTGGGGAGTAACTGTCTTTCTGGTAAGTTTGACCGTTACCAATAGTGGAAGATGATCGGAGTATGGATATTCGCCTATCTCAAGATCAGGCATGCATTTTAACAATTCATCTCTTACTAGGCAGTAGTCTATCGTTGAAGCAGCATTGCCTCTGAAAAAAGTAAGAGAGCCATCTTTGTCGCTCTTTGTTCGACCATTGAGAAGTGGCAGGCTGATTGACTCACACATTTCAATGAATTTCCTGCCATTGCTATCGATTGTTTTGTCTTTCGTTTTCTTGGGGGTGTAAGCAGTATCACTAGTGAAATCTGGATGGAACAGCCACAGTTGTGTGTCACCGACCCTAGTATTACAATCTCCAACTAGCATTACATTTTGTTGTTTAAATTCCAAGAAGAAGTTGTACAGGGAACAGAAATCTTGCTGCCAAAAGCTGCAATTAATATAAACTGGGATGATGAAGAATGATTGTCCGTTATTAATGATTTGTACAAAGGTTCTGTCTAATTCATGAACGAAGCAGCAGTGGAAGGTTTTCTTAATGCTCTTTCTTAATCCATAAAGGCACCCTCCGCTAGCCCTTCCATGGTTTGATGTTCTTGATGCAAAGATCCAGTACAATTCATAATCATCAAAGCAATGCGTGAGTGCATCTTCGTTCGATTCAATAAAAGTTTCATACAAGAAAAAGATATCATACTGATTGATTAACTCAAAAAATTCCCTAAACTGTGTTTTGCTACGTAACCCTGCAATATTATATGATATTATTTTTAAATTATAAATATTTTGATTAAAATTAGTTTTAAGATTAGAGCATACATTATTTTCTTTAAGATTAATTTTTATTTTGCTAAAAGTATTTATTTTAAAGTTATTCGATAGGCTGACGGCTTTATTGTTAAAAACTGGGTTTTTGAACGTTGCCCGCTGTTTGAGAGCCACTGGCTTCCGCTGTCAAAGTTGAGCTGTCACCAATTAAATGTCTTAGAAATGTCATTCCGTCATCATCTTGACATGTTAGGTTGTTCTTCGCATCCAGATTAAAAATATGATTGTTTATCGTGATTTTTTCTCCTCGAATTTGTGTTTTAATTTTATTATTCTTGGCCAGAACTTGTTTTCGGATATTTACTAATCGCCGCCTTTTCTCGCGCGCCGCTGCTGGGTAGTCCCTATGCAGAGAGATGCCCTCGTCGCGAAGCTTGGACGTCGGAGCAAAAGATGTGCTAACGATGGTGTCCACAAAGTCTTTCCTTTTCATTTTCACCATAACGTTATTTACTTTAGGGTTATTTGACCGTAATGAGCGGATTTCTGTGATTGCGATTGAATCATTTGACTTCAGCAAATCTAGGCAGATACTTTTTGCTTTTTCTGTCGCTATTTGGCCTGTCACCACAGGGAGGTGCACGATAATGTTTTTTTCAATTGCTTTCTTAGCTAACCAGTTCACCTGTTGCTCGAGATCACAGCATTTCGACTCCATTTGATGCAGCTTGTCTTGAAGAGCTGCGTTATTTTGCTTCAGGTCATGGATTTCGGCACATATTCCGTCTAGGTCTGACTTTGTGGCGACATTTTTAAGCTTCTCATCAAGGAGCGAGGAAAGATAGTTGAGCGACATGTTAACGACTGCAATATTCTCTTTTGGTGGCATTTTTTGTGGTGGATATAATGGGGATGTAGAAGATAATTTTCTTTTTGGGGTAGCACTATTGTCATTATATTTTGTTGCAAAAAAATGGAGTTGACAAACAAAATTTTTGGCAGACAACAAATGTTTCATTGCATTTTCCCAAAGAATACATAAATGTAAACTTTTTCCGAGATACCACTACTGGTCTTTTTCTTTTTGGTTGAAGTCTTTGCACGAATTTGGAATAAAATTGGCCTTTCTCATCGTCTTTTAATACCCAAAAAGCATTGAATATTTGAAGACGCTCCTCATTGGAAAATTTGGAAAAACAGTTATGAGAGCAAGTAATGTTGCAACTTGAAGATATTTGAATTTTGCGTTTTCTATGCTTTTGGCCATTTACATCTAGGTATTCTTTTCCACTTTGACGCATTCTTTTTTGTATGTTTTTCTTCCATAAGGCAGAATTTTTAATTTTTCTCTTACCCAATCTCTTTGAAGTTTCTTTCGGTGAAAATTCAGATTCTTGCTGAGATAATTCATTTACATTTAAGTGCAATGGTGATCTCGTATGATATTGAACAAAATAAAATTCTTGTTCTTATATAACCAAATTCATATCTTTTTGTTCAATAAGGTACAAATTGTAATCAAAATAATTTGAACATTGAACAAAATAGAAATAAATGAAGTATATAAGGATATTGAACAAAAAATCCATAAATGTGGATATTGAACAAGAAAGAAATAAGAAGATATGATTTTAAAGATATACTATGAATTGTTCAATATGATACAAAAAGGATGAATAGTGGTTTATTGAACAAAAGTGATACTCAAAATGGTCAGAAAAGTGGTTTATTGAACAAAACAGTTCTCCATAACTTGAAAACTAAATGAAATAGAACAAAACGGTTTGCGCCAATCGAAAGAGCACCCTCGAATTATAAAAACTGAATTTCTAACTCAATTTCGTCAAAAATGGTCTATTGAACAAGATAGAACTCAGGTGACGAAATACTTACCACTAAAATTAAATGCTTAAAATTTAGATTTGTTGGCTTAAACAAGTAATAAATACATTAATTTTATTACCAAAAGTTAGGTGTTGTTCGTATTACACAGCATTACTTTAAAAACTGATGGTCAAGGGTATTCATAACCCCTTTAGTGCGCGCACTATATACAAAAAAAAACTAGAAAAATATTAACTTGAATTATTCGCTAAAAATTTGTTTTTATTTTATAGTATAAAAAAGTAATTTTATCTTTTCACATATATAAATGATGTTTAGTGAGCTTACATACATCTTCTGTACCACTATTTGTAAACCTAGCCACACCAAAAAAAAAAACAATAAAAAAACTATGTAATTGATATTTTTTTTTCGTGATAAATTCGTCCAACATTTAAAATATCAAAATTGATTTGTCTGTTATATTTTTTAAAAGATAGCATTTCCTTTTCGAAGCAAGTCGTTTAAGTGAGTTTCTTTCGATTGTCATTATCATTATATATTGCTATGCTTCCGATGTAAAAAATAATTTATCCGAATAATAAAAAGTTTAGTTCAATATACTTTTTTAAATCGAAAAGCAAGTGTTCAATAAATTCGGTACCCAAATAGAATTAAATGTGTTTCATTAACTTTATCTTATATTCTATGTTTTAACATTTTAAGGATGACTAATGACTCAAATCATGTGTGCATGAGAAAATACAGTTACACAGATTCCATACTTCCTAACAATAAAGCAGTCAGCGATGTCCAGTGTTTGAATAAGGTTTTATGCCTTTGAATTCCTGCAGATATCTTAATGCATACATTTATTTGGGATAGTCATTCATCGTCAGGATTTTAAAGTCCGAAAGTTGAAAAAACTGTGTTTTGTTTGTATTTTCCCATTTTAGTGTGTTTTTTTTAAATGTTTATCTCAGTTAAATACTACCCTTTTCTGTAAATAATAAAATAACACAATAAAAGAAACTCTAAAACTGGATACAGTAAATTGTTAATTAGTTGGATTGTTCATTCTAAAAAAAATCTATTTGAAAGGTTCGTCGGTTTTGCACGTAAATAAGTTATATGCATAGGTACGCGTATATCGGCAGTATTTATTATTTATAGAGATTTTTTGGTTTTCCATTAGGGCAGCGTACGTTGAAACTTGCAATTATCTTTTTCTTGTTCAACATTTAGTTTTAATAACTGTGATCGATGTTTCAAAAAATATGTATTTAAAAATCTATACACTTTAGATATAATTTAGAATTGATAATCAGATAATTTTTGTATATGCATTAATAGGTATTTTGGGGGTTCAAACAAATACCCGTGAAATAATGTTAAATCTGTTGTTTTTTTTTCTGCATTTTATATAAGGACATTCCGAAAGTCTGATTAAAGTTTTAGTCTTTTTCGAACCTAAGGGATTAAAATACATAATACCATTTTTTGTCGCGACATTTTTGTTGTCTTATACAATTTATTTAAAAGAAGAACAATTGGCTTTGATGATCATATCAAAACGGTATAAGAACTGAAGCAAAACTTTGCTTATGCATGTAAGTAAAAACTTATTTATAGTTTAAATCACTTAAATCAGCTGCATTATCCCCTTAAAAAGTTCAACCGTAATACTCGCGCTTGTAGTAATGCTCATCAGTATACCTTCGAGCCCAACTTCGTTCGTACTGTCAATAAAGAGAATCGTTCTTTATCCGTACTACTCGAATGTGGAATGCCTTACCACACTCTGTCTTTCCCAGACGTTGTAATATTCAAGAATTCAACTTTCCTATTGCTCACACTGTGCCCCTGCATAATAATGGTAGTAATATCCCCTTGAAAAAGAATTTCACTATTAAGATTAAAAATAAGCTTAGTACATATTTTCATATGAGAAATTATCTAAATAAATGTTTTTTTTTCTCTTATTTCTAGAAAAGTAAACTTGCTGGATGAATTAATAAAAAACCGAGGAAAAGTATATTATAAATTATAGATAACAACATAAACAAATTCTTCAACAATGAATTTAATAAATTTTGTAAATACAAACATTAGAAATAAATAAGGAGTTTATATAGTTTAATATACGTATATACATAATTATATATAATATATAATAACGAACATCAACAACACTTAAAAGAAGCATTAAACTATGTCTAAAGATTATATTCAGAGTATAAACAAAATGGTAGTGAAAAGTAACGATAATATGTTAGGTGGTAGTAAAAAGCGTCCACCTCGATCATCTACAGCAGCGTCACCTCTACGATCACTATCTTCATCAGCAACAACCGCTTCAAAAGTGTTAGGCATTACGGAACAGAGATCACAATATTTATTATCTAGGACGTTTTTACGATCACCTTTTCCACCACCACCTACCACATCAACAACTCCATCTACAACAACAAAAGCACCAATTATAACAAAACTATTTCCCTTAACTAGAGCAGCAGCTACTTTACCATGCATCGCTGTTAGCACAACAATAACTAGCAAATTAGTATCTGAACCGCTAGTATCACGAATTGTGTCGTCATCATTACCAACGACGGCGACACAATCAACTACTACTAACGCTAGATCTGCAGAGCAAATATCAGCTGTTACAGCATCAAGCCTGTTATCAGGAAGAACAAAATTGTTACAACAGCGTTCAAGCCACCGACAGATACAACAGCAGCAGCAATACCATCACCTCCACCATCATCACCATACACCACAATTTCGTTTTCGAATCTTACCTGGACTTAAGGCCACATCGTTTTTTACCATTTTAACATTAGTATGCTTAGAAACGGTACTCTTGTCAACTGTATCGAATTGTGCCAAGACATTTTACATGCACTGGAACACGTCAAATAGCATGTAAGTAAATCTAAAACACTTAAACAAATTCTTCTATTTAGTTAAGTATAGTTTGTTTTGCCAAAATATGACAAAAATGATAAAACAAAAAAACTTTCAAAATATTAACATAACAGTTGAATATATAAGTAACTTCGAGCAAGTTGAGAGTAGTAACATATACATAAGGGCACACAAAAGGTGAATATTTATAATAACAAGATTGTAATAATTAGTCTTGTTAGTGATATGTTTTACTTTGAATGATATTTCAAGTAAATGTGCCACTATGTAAATGCATATCTAATTTACAAATTCTTAACAACTTTCCCTTAAAGTTAAAAAATTTAAATCAAGCGTATTCAACTATTTTCGAATTTAATCTGTTTTTTATACCACACCATTGTATTCAGCTGGTATGTTAAAATGACTTTTTTCCTTTAAAATTTTTTGTATTGACCAATTCGTCTGATATTACGCCATATCGAGGTAACCTTCCGGAGCGGAATTTTCTTCTATTTCCTACAAATAAGAGACATTTTGCTTTAATCAGAAATTCTCTCTGACAAAATTCATCGCATGACATTTTAATGCTATGCTTTGCGATTAAGTACTTGTAATGGTTTTATTTTTAACAGATACAAATACATTTTTTTCCGAAGTCCTCCGACGGGTTCTTGTTGCGGAAACTGCTTTCGGCGACCTATGATTTGTTTTGTATTTGCGTTTAATCTGCTCCAAAACAAAAGCAAACGCATTTTTATTTAAGCCAGAGTTTTTCTTGAATCTGGAAGAGATTTAGAAGATAAGGAGAATTGAAGGAATTGAAAAATTAGGAGATAAAAACTAAAATAGATTGCTAAGTTTCCGACGAAGGATGCGTTGCTGAGAAAATTCCGCTCCGACGGTTACAACGATAGGGCTGATTAAACATTTGACTTATCTGCCCTTTTCAACACATCTGAGTAGCAAAACATGGTCTCATTTCATCAATTATGGAGCCTTTTAAAAGAATGATATTTATATGTTTCTGTTCTTGAGATATAAAAAAAAAGAAAAAGGGCAAAAGCACCACTACAATTTTGTATTGAAAATAGAAGAACGCGATGAGCGTTAAGCTATTTCTCATATATATTTTTTTTATTTATCTGCAGAAATGTATCCATTGTAAACTTACCAGGACATTAGATATTAAAAACCTTAAATAATTTTTGTTAGTATGCTATTGTTACTACTATTATTTGTCTTTCTATTTGACGTATTGCACGATAAGGTGAGGTAGGCATAAATGATTTAAACCACTAGGGATGGCAAGGTGTCTAGTTCTACTATTTTTGTTGTTAGTGATGTCAAAGGTTATTGACTTACTCCTATTTAACACAAAAAACAATATTTGTTAGTGTACTGCGTTAATATTGCCACCCGTCATCAGCATCACCGTCATCATCACCACTTCCCATCTTCGTCACTTGCTCTCATAATAATGTTGGTATATCAGTTGATGAATGCTGTCGCAATGTTGGGTTAGAATTTAAACTGAAAATGGCAAATAGGATTTGAGTCTTCTTGTTGGTGTTATATTATTTTAATGGCGCACAAAAGCGATAAAGAAAAAAATGTAAACAAAAATAAATTTCCTAATGTATTTTAATCCAAGAGTCACAAAAGTTTTCTATTTAACTATTTCACAGTTCGGTGCGTGAATAAATATTTATAGTTTTTTTTTTTAAAGGAAAGAGTTAAGGATGGGAGATGCTTTACATTAAAGCATCAGCAGCTTCATCAATGAAAATTGTGCACATAGACACCAGAAACATTTAAGATTTGCGATAAATAGATTATTCTATTATTAAAGGCCAATTTCTTCTGTATCTTCCACTTCTTATAATAGACAGATAGATACAGATTTAACTGAATTACAGTAGAATCAACAATTTATCACATAATTTTTAACAAAAATTATTTTAGCATGGAAATTGCCATCTGCCAGATTGACAATTAAACACAATGAACATAATAAGCCTTTGATGTAATTACATTTCAATATTTGAACAAAGGATTAACAATTTTCTAACAATATAAATTTCGTGAACAATAATAAATTATGTTCGTTAATTATAGCAGTTCTATATCTAAGCGTAATTTTGCAAAATCCGTAAAGTTTTACTTCATTCAATAAACTTAAAATTTTATAAAAAGGTTTTTCTGAATATATTCTTTTTAATTTTTCTGTCATTTAACATAGAAGTGGATGGTATCTTCTCTTTCTAATAAGTTGCACATATTACACTCGGAAATTTAAATCGAGTATTTTACTAAGTGGTCTGACCATCATAGAGACTATGAAGATTATTGTTTTCATAAAAATAATTCTTCTCTGCAATGTTATGATTAAATCTGCTCTCAGCTGTTCTGTGCAATGAATTAGAAGCCTTACCAATATATTCAGCTCTATAATTATCCTCAACCTTTGATATGACTCCATACAAGATGTTTTAAGTGGCTGATAAGTCCCCGATGGGTATATTAAAATTAATATGACATTGCTATTATTGTTCACCAAATATTTGAAACATTATTCAATATTCTATTTTTCCTTTATTGTTTTTTAAAATACATTCAATGTAAAATAAATATGTTATCTTTATTTTTTTTTTTTCATTTTCATGTTATATACATTTTTTTAAAGATAAAACTCCGTTAAATTAATAAATAATACCTATATTTCAATATGAAAACAATAAGAAAAGGTAAAATATTATCTTAGTTTTGATGTGAATCCTTTAGTGTTATAACGGCAGCACAGTGGCGTTGCATGAAGTCATTAAGTATTTGGCATCGTTTTAAAGGCATTGTCTTCCATAATGTTTCAACCATGACTCATAGCTCATTAATGTGTTCGGTTTTGAGATATAGGTCAAGAGGCTGAGCACATTGTTCTTACCTCAAGAGTATTGCCTTGCTTTTCTATTTTGCGGTTTGGGTCCCTATTTTATTGGAATACTCATGTTTTGAGTGGCATCTCACCGTTAGTATATCAAAGCATTATGTTTTGTAGTTTTTCTACATTTGGGTGCTGATCCATGATGTTTTAGAGCCAGATATAGGATCAACTAAATAGTAAGAAAAACATATACAAATGTTAAACTAAAACAAAAGGTAATATGTAATTATAAAAAATCAAAGCATTTCCCACGATGGTTAAAATGGTTTAATCCTTAGAAAAATGGTGGTTACACCTTTATTTTTTTGTAACAGAATCACATCTTACACCATAGAATTATCTACCTAAGAAAGGAACAAAATCATGCATTTGAAAGCTTGATAATCATTATTTAACAAATCAGCCAAATTCATAATGTTTGATTAAATTGGGTTTTCTTTTAAGAAGTCATAAAATCAATGAAAAGAATTTACTTTTCTTCCATTAAAAATATCATTTGTTTTCTTTTAAGTGGCAAAATAATTAAGCATCAAGACAAATATGTATTTGTAATCGATATAAATTTGAATGGAAGTAAAACTTTTATTAACATTATTACATTGTTTTATGTGGAACAACGGTATATTCCTAGAATAATTTATTGATCTTTTAAGTCCCTTTTCACCAACAATTTCCATTCAAGTTTCGGTCACCATTTTCACACAATGCATCTGTGACAAGCGTAGTTTGGAGTCTGGAAATGGCGATTCCTTTGAAGGTTTTTTTTTAAGTTCCCGATTGCTCGTTCGTTCAAACAAGAGAGGTGGTGTAATTTTAATTCGATCCAAGTTATTGTATCAAGATAATCATTTGCTATCAAATAGAGTTTCGACAGTACTCCAACTATCTGTGTTTTTCTATCTGAGACTATTCTTCTTAAAGCATTACAAAATTTGAATTATTATTATTTTAATTTAAAAATATATTTACCAAGCGTTTTCAAATTATCAGTTAAATGGGCCATTTTTCCTGATTTCTTCCTTCTTTTTTCTTACCTTTGAAACTTAAATTTTTGATCCGTGCTTGGATATGTTGTGAATAAAGATGATAAGTTACCTGTGAATTGTGTAAGGTCAGCAATAGGAAGGGCGGTCCAATTTCCATTGGATCTCCAATAAGCCTGAGGTCCTAAGGTAACTCCATTCAATTTGGTTTATAAATAACGCAGTGGAAATTTGTTAGCATGTACTTGATACTAAGATTCAATTCAATAAGTCAGATAATCCCACTTCTTCAACCGGTGTTTGTAGCTGTACCATCCCAGCCAACAATTGATTTCTCTCTTTTACCTCTTAATTTTTTGAAGTACTTGGCTGCGGCTGGCGGTCCGTATAAATGTTAATGAAAAAGCAGGCGAATGTGATTGCGATCTCGGTCCTGTTTTGTTTAGAGTGATGATTTTTGAACAAAAAAGATTAAACGTCTTTCCTCATCATCAACTGATTTGTTCATCGCCATACAGAACAAAAGTTTTCGTAAGACAAAATATGTACCAATCCGATTTTATGATTGAATATAAAATATTTTAAGTGGTGTGCTTCTCGCACCTTTTTAAATAACTGAAGAACGGCTCATCGTAAAGAAGGGTAAGATGTTTATGTTTGAAAGGGAATTAACCAATCTTTCTTTTCTTCAAAAAAAAGTTGTATGTAGGACTTATAGTTTAAGAAGGTATTCTAGTGTAGAGACATGAATTTCGCCCGGTTTTTGAAGCGTTGTATAAAGGAAACAACAAATATTTTTAGTATACATTTTTTTATCATTTGTTTATTGATTTGTTGTTCATACATAAAAAAAAATTAATAAAAAAAAAATTAAAATTAACAAAGTTACAAGCAGTCAAAGTGGGGGGTCTAAATAAAAGAGGGTGTCTTGGCGTGCATCCTACCAACCCTCCTGGTGATCTGAAAAACAAAAACCAGACGGATTCTTAATTATTATAGATGTCGCTATCGTTTGACCCTTGGATAAGTTAAAAAAAAAACTTTTTAACAAAATGGCAGCAGTTTGAAAAAAAAAAATGTTCTTGTTGCATATTTTTCAACAATTCCGAATTTTTTAAAAATACTAAATGAGAAGTTATATTTTTGGGCAAGGACCACACGATAAAGAGATGTATAAAGACCATCCTCTCCAAATTTGAAGTAAATCGGTCTATTAGAACTCGATATATCCTTACCGCCAGCTCGAAAAAAGTAGTTTCGAGAAAAACGCGTCCAGAGTTTTGAGACAAGTTTTCGTCAATTTTACTTATAGAATGATACAGAATACGTACATATTTTTAATCCATATAAAAATCCTTCCTCTACTTCAAAATACTGATTCGATGTTCTCTGATGAAGACGAGCAGTTCTACCCTCCTTTGACGCCTCTGAAGTCCGGAATTCCGAGCGCTCGACCTTCCGAGTTTCTATGACCTTCAAAACCAGTTTCTATGACCTTCAATTAACTTGTGAAATAATAGGAATATTAAAAAATCCTTTTAAACGCATATTCTTGAATGTCTAAACTTTGGAAATATGAAAAAAAAAATGTTTGATTTTTTCAAAATTCTACACTAGAATACCCCCTTAAAAGTTAAAAGGCGATATTGAATTAATTTTGCTTATATTAGAATCGAGGTGTGGAGTTGAGAAAAGGCAGCTATATTTTCATCTTATTTTGTACGGGTAGTTTACGTATTAATCCATTTTTTAACCGCTATAAAATATGTATATTTTTATTAACAAAATCAGTATCTTAATTGTTCTTTTTTTCGATTAATACATGCAAACTGAACTGAAACAAAATAAATAGTTTTAATTTAAAATGTATTTTGGTTTCAACTGTTAGCTGTAATTAAAAAGTTTATGTAAACACTTTTAAAATGACAACTCTAAATATTTATTTTCATCAAAATTGTACCGCAATATTGTTCAAGATTTCAGAATTGATGCTTTCGATTCAACATGAAAGGAATTTTACGTTTTGATATTAATATAAAGAAAAATAAAAGTTACTGATTAAATAATTTGGTTTATGAAATAGTACACAATCAATTACTATACATTTTCATCATAGTCTATAACTTAATTGTTGTTATGCAGGTGTTGTTGAGCCTTTAAAGGCTGTTTTACATTGGAATGTAAATATTAAGTATTCATTCGTTCCCTCATATACTTAAATCAGTCTATGAGAGAAAACCTGTATTGCATTATTTATTACACGGGTCAACACGAATTTTGAGTCTGAGTTCTGTACCTCTGATTTTCATTACTTATGCCTAACTAATTAAAGAAAAAATATTTTTATCTAATAAAGTTTGCTTTTCTAGTTACTAAAACGAAATTTTAATTTTTATGAAAAAGCTCTATTTTTTAATTTCAATTATATGTAAAAGGAAAACAGTTTTGAATTCACATATTTTTATTGATTTTAATTATACAAGACGGCATAAATAAACCCACAAATACAAAAAAGAATACAAAAAATACTTTAAAAATGAATAGATTTGGTATTTCTTCTGTGTAAGTTGGAACTTTCTCGTATGAGCCCCCAAATGTAGTCACCCATCATGTTTTCATTATATTGTCCTTGATAACGCTTTTCAAAGTTCATTACATCTTGGTGGAAACGTTCCCCTTACTCTTCTGAATATACACCTAAGTTGTCTTTAAATTTATCCAAATGAGCATGTAGCATGTGGACTTCAAAGACAATCTGCAACCCATAACTTTGAAGTTGTGAAGCATATCAGTAATAAGCTTCGTGTAATTCTCTGCCTTTCTGTTGCCAAGAAAGCCATGAATCACTGCTTTAAGGCTGAGCCACGCTTGTTTTTCGTGGGTACTGAGGAGCTGTAGGAATTGTTCACTGGCCATTATTTTCTTTATTTGTGGACCGATGAAAATACCAGCTTTAATTTTAGCCTCTGACAATTTCGGGAAAAATTATTTTAAATATTGAAAGGCCTCAGAGTCTTGACACTGCCGTTGACAGTTTCTCACTCCCGCTTCACACCCACAGCCCCCCTACCCCTCTCCTGCATCTTATATGCAACGGCTCCTAAAAAAACTGCTAAAACACTATAATATTCGTTTTACATTGTGTAAAGGTACAAAAGCAAACTTTATTTATTATAAATGGAGTTTCTGCTTTTTTTTCGATGTATACAATCAGAAAATATTCACTAAATAACAGACTCAAAGAAAAATATTTTTTTTGTTGACTTGTGTTATTTATTTTTTTGAATTATATCAAAAATATCATTCTTGTTCAAAAACTCAATAGATTCGGTTTTAATTCAACTTTTCTCAAGTGGATTTCAAGCTATTTGGTTAAGAGAAAACAAGTTGTGAAAATTTTGAACTCGCTGTCAACAAAAACAATATGTGTTCCATCTGGTGTTCCACAAGGGAGCCATCTTGATCCATTGTTGTTTTTGATTTTTATAAATGAATTACCATTATACTTGAATTTTACAAATGGTCTATTATTTGGAGATGATTTTAAAATATTTGCAACTGTTAAAAGCATCAATTATTGTGTATTAATACAGAATGATATTGATACAATAAACGATTGGTGTAAAAGTAATCATAATCATCTTTCGCTTAACATCAATAAATGTAGTTGTATGTCTTTTTCTCGATGCCATACTCTTATTATTTATAATTATAATATTTCAAACGTCGTCTTATGTAGAGTTTCGGAGATAAAGGACCTCGGTGTAATATTCAATGAAAAATTAAATTTCTCTGGGCATATGGATTATGTTATTGCTAAAGCGAATTCAATATTGGGCTTTCTTAAAAGAAATTATGCTGAATTTTCGAATCCATATGCAATAAAATCCGTATGTCTCTTGTACGTCGTGATTTGGAATATGCTTCAGTTGTATGGGGTCCTCATTATACAGTTTCAAAAAATCGTATTGAGAAAGTTCAAAAGTCTTTTACAAAATTTGTAGTTCGACAACTTAAATAAAATTCAGATGCCTTGTTATTCTACAAGATGCGCTTTAATTGGTCTGAACTCTTAAGAAAATCGGCGAATTGTTAATTGTGTAATGTTTGTTCATATATCATGATATTGTCTTACCATATAAAATGCTCCGAATTACTTAATCTATTAAATTTGTATGTTCCTCAAAGATACATATATAAGATCAAGACAATTGTTTTATATACCATATCATAGATTTAATTATGGCTTTAATGAACCAATTTCAAGATGCATCAAATCATTTAATAAATTTGTATTATATTTAGATGTAAGCCCAGAAAGGAATGTTATTAAGCAATATTTAAATGATAAATTAATTAGTATGTAGTTAAAAGTAATTTGTAAGAGTTAACTCAATAGATGAAGTAAATAAATAAATAAATATTGTAGGACACATTTCTGCTAAACGTTTACCTGAAAGTCGATTTTCTGCTGCCTTATAATGAGAAGTGATTGGCCTCAAATAAGTTTAATTTCAATATACTGGGTGAGTGGTATACGAGTATGGTGCACCAAAACGCTAAAGCGAGTAGGTTGGGTTAACAAAAGAACAAATCGTATTGGAGTGGAGGGCTATTTCCCTCGCTTATGCGGGAAGGGATATTTTCTAAAATATTGATTTATAAAAATAAACATTCGTATAAATACAGTTTTTTTTTTTTTATTATTTGCTAAAAACCGTATGGTATAGAAATTAAAACGGGGGTATAATCTGAGATCAAACATTGCAAAACCAAAAAAAGTGTTTTTTTTTTAGAGAAAAAGCTATTTTATTGTTTTTTTTCTGTTCAGTCAATTTTTTGGAAAGTTGCTTCTTCGATTTTTCTTCTTGTATTAACCTACCCTACTTGCTATAGCCTTTTGGTGCACCTTATACCAATCACCATGCATAGTAATTTGGTCGTTTTACATTCTACTTACAATTTCACAATTAGAATATTAGTTAGAATTTGCATTCGAAAGATACAATTTTTCTTTTTAACTTCTCATAGGAAGTTATTATAATCGGTAGGTGGTCTTTTTACCATAACATTAAACTTCAAAATATTTCACGAATAACCCTAGCTACTTAAATTAAATTTTATATTATACAATGAAACGTGATATCAAACTGATATAATTTTGAAAACCATTCAACTATGGGTTTTTTTTATAAATCAAAAAACTGAAACAAAAATAATTGTCTCCTGGAATAATTTACGAACTAAAAATGATATTATCTTCAAAAAAGTTGTATGCAATGGAGAATAACGTTAGTGACATCTGGAAATTTTGAAAAAAAATCAAGTTGATAGTTTATTTTACAAAAAATAAAAACCTAAAAAAAAAACAGTACCAAAAGTTGGTAAAAATTGATTTTGAACAACAATGTCTTGGCAAAAATTAAAGATATTGCTTTTAAACAAATTTAATTTTATAAAAAAATATTGTTTTCGACATTTGAAATTTTTTTTATAAAAATCCAACAGTGTTTTTTTTTTATAAAAATTAAAACATATACAAAATATTATACAAAATTCGTAAACATTGATTTTCGACTATAAATCTCGTTAGCAAAAATAGATTTTAAAATCAATTTCAAAATATTGTTGGCAATTTTTAGTCAATTTCAACTGACAACACGAAAAACGACAAGGAAAGTATTGACTTCAAATATTGTACTTAATATTTTCTTTTATAAACATCGACAGATGGGCACGAATGAGAAGTTATCAGTGTGGGTCGCAGTCCAGCCTCTTTTTTCTTGGAATGATCACATTTGATTGACTGTGGAATAGGTTCAAGTATTTTTTGGATATATTGGCAAATCAACCAATTACACCTATTGAAACAAGAATAATTCTCGCAAATTTAGTATTGTTTTAGTATCTAGTATTACCAATATTATTTTCGAATGCGAAATTTTCAGTAACTGCGGTTCTGTTCCTAAAAGAAAATTAAACGTTGCTTATAACAGTATTGCGCGGTATGTATTGGTTTGAAAAATGATGACCATATTTTACACTTATCTAAACATATAAATGATGTGACAATCTTTAAGTTTAGAACAATATCTATGAATCTCTAAAATAGGATTCACAAGCCGCGTTCATAAAGAACGCACGTACCTGGTATCGGAACGACAATTTTTTGTGTTCTCAATTATTCGACCGTGAAACTTTCTTCCCCTCTCTATTATTGGGATGATAAGTTGTGCGAAACTAAAGTAGTACCTAGAGGACCAGTGATGGTGATAGGATAATCTTTTTTTCATAATGTTTTTTTTTTTTTTCAAAATCTTTTTTAAAAAATAATTTGCTAGAATTGAATATTATTGTATTTAATCAAATCAATTTTATATTGTATTATTTAAAAAAAATAAAAAATTGTTAACTTTTGTTTATTTCTTCTTGATGTAGGTATTCTTAAACCATTTTATTTATCATGTTCATTAACAGCAAAATATCAAATATACATAAATATATTTCTATACTTTCACTATTTTTAAGATATTGGCGAAAAATTAAAAAAATCCTTTTGTTAAGGGTTTAACAATTTACTAAATATTTTCCAAAATTGTAAACCTTTCTTTTCATTTTGCTAACTAGTAAGCTAGTAAATTGCTAATTACTTACTTACTTAAAGTGGCGCTACAGTCCATCTTTCTCGGTCACTAGCTAGATGTCTCCAGTTTCGTGCTCCAAGTTGGGTGAGGTCACTTTCCACATGCGCCCCACCTGATCCGCGGTCTTCCTCTACTGCGCTGTCCTGTGGGTGTGGATTCGAAGACTTTCCGGGCCGGAGCATTGGTTTCCATGCGCTCTACGTGACCCAGCCATCTTAGTCGTTGGACTTTTACTCTTTTGACTAAGTCTACGCCGCTGTACAGCCCGTGCAGCTCGTCGTTCCATCTTCTCCTCTACTCCCCTTCTATGCATACAGGGCCGTAGGTCACACAAAGAACTTTTCTCTTGTCTCGAAATGACCAAGATCATCCGCTTTTGTCATAGTCCATGTTTCTGCACCGTATGGCAGGACGGGGATCATAAGGGGCTTATATAGCGACACTTTGGTGCTTCGAGAGAGGATTTTTCCACTCAATTGCTTTCTTAGCAGTTTTTTCTTAAGAAACAGTGGTTAGCAAGATTTATTCTTCGTTTGATCTCAGCGCTATTGTTGTTTTCTGCGTTCATAGCGGAGTCTAGGTAGACGAAGTCCTTAACTACCTTAAAGTTACATCTGTCGATGGTGACATTTTAACGTCACTGTTGTAAGTCCTTTCTTGACGCTGTTGTAAGTCCTTTCTTGACGACAGCATGTACTTTGTTTTGCCCTCATTAACCGTTGAACCCCTTTTTGCCGCCTCTGCCTCAATACTCACAAAAGCCCCATTGATGTCACACTGAGTTCTTCCGAATATGTCAATGACATCAGCATATGCTAGTGCCTCTAGTGTTGACGTGGGAGCTCTGCACTATTCTTTCAAGTACGACGTTAAGTACGATAACAGCGCATCACCTTGTCTAAAAACCTTTTTTGATATCGAAAGGTTCTGTTAAGTTGTTTCCAACCTTTATGGAGCAGCGTGAGTTCTCAATGGCCATCCTGCACAAACGGACGAGCTTGGCAGGGATGCCAAAATTAGACATGGCTCTATACAGCTCGTCCCTGTAGATGCTGTCATATGTGGCCTTGAAATCGATGAAAAGATGGTGGGTGTCGATTTGATGAATGTGAATATTTAATCGACTGATAAGGACCTATCAGGTTGTTGACGATGGGCTTTAGACGTTCACATATTACGGCAGAGAAGATTTTGTGAGCGATATTAAGTAGACTGATGCCTCTATAGTTGCTGCAGTTTAGAGGGTCTCCTTTTTCAGAATTGGGCAAACAATACTAAGGTTCCATTCATCGGGCATGCTTTCTTCCGACCATATCTTACAAATAAGTTGGTGCAAGCTCCTAACCAAATTATGTCCAGCTGCTTTGAAGAGCTCGGCATTTAAGCCATCTGCTCCAGCGGCTTTGTTAGACTTCAGCTTAGATATGGCAATCTTTACTTCGTCTAAATCGGGAAGACGGGATTGTTGGCTTTCGTCGTCTATGTTGAATGGATCACCCTACCTGGCAGCGGAATTCGGTTCGTCGTCGCCATATCCTCAGCATTGACTGCGATTCCACTATGATGTTTCCACTTTTGTCTTTGCAGCCTTCGGTTCGAGGTTTATGTACTTGTTAATATCGTTTCACCTGCTTATAAAACTTTCGAACTTCATTCCTGCTTTTGAACCTCTAAACATCTTCGACCGCACGCTTCTCATGCTCTCTCTTTTTCCTTTTGAGAAGTCGGTGTTCCCTTCGCTTTTTCTGCTGATACGAGCTCGTGAGCAGCTCTCGTCCTTCTATGCAGCTCCGCTTTGCCTGTTGTTTGGCTGCATTTGCCTGCCGACAGTCCTCATCAAACCAGGGGTTCCTTGTTGGTGGCTGCTTGAAACCCATCACGTCAGAGGCGGCTTCTCTGATTGCATCTTGGCAATGTTGCCACTGGTCCTCGATACATTGTGTTGTCGGCAGAGAACTTCGAGAGAGGTTACTTGTAACTCGGTCGGAGTAGGATATGGCGATCTCTTGAGGATTGTAGCTGAACGACGTTGTATCTTCTACCACCATCTCCCTGTCTTGCCTTGGGTCTGGAAACCCCAAGTGCTACCTTGGCTACAACGAGGTAGTGGTCCTAGTCGATGTTTGCTCCTCGGAAAGTTCGGTTGACTGTAGATTGATCTGGAGAACTCCAAGTTCCTTTGTGGATGTTGAGGAGTGGAAAACGCATACTGGCTACCATGACGTTTCCCCGTAGCAAAATCGATGAGCGTGAATCCGTTGTCGGAAGTATTGTGCAAGCTGTTTTTCCCGATTATTCCACCAAAGATGTCTTGCCTTCCTAGCTTGGCATTAAAATCGCCCAGGACAGTTTTAATATCGTAGCTAGGACACTGCTCATATGTTTTGTCTAAGAGCTTGAAGAACATATCTTTGGTGTTGTCATCCTTCTCATCTGTGGGGGCGTGCGCGCATATCAGGCTAATGTTGCCGAATTTAGCCTTGATGCGGATGGTCATGAGGCGCTCGTTGATGCACCTATAGCTCAAGACTTGTTGCCTAAGCCTGGCTCCAATGACAAAGCCGCATCCAAATAAGCGCTGTTGGTTTTCTCGGTAGCAGTCACCATAGTAAATATCGCAGTTTTTGATCCTCTTTTTGCCCGGCCCATCCCATCGTATTTCCTGGATGGTGGTGATGTCTGCTTTATAGCAGTCTAGGGCCTCCGCTAATTTTTCGGCTGCACGTGGACTGTTAAGGGACTTAACATTTCACGTTCATATCCGAAGTTCGTTGTCCTTAATTCGTTTGCGTGGGTTGTCAACAGTTAATCTGTCCGTATCCGAGGCTTGTTGGTGCTTCGCAACTGGGTTTTCTTTATGTGGTCAGGAAGTCACCCTGACGCACGACCTTCAACCTGAAGGACCAGGTCCTTGATTTAACTCCAAGGGCGAGAGCCGGCTTAACCGCTCCTTACAGGCCTGGGCTTCGAATATGTCGTAGTAGCCCTATGAGGTGTTCACTAAGTAGTTCAACCTAACTGGAACTGTAGACGCCACCGTTGATTCCATCTTGGGAATTCCTCCGCTACCGTCTGGATGAAAGGATAGGTGGCATAGTGGAAACACCTCTCTCCCCTCTCGTTTACTACCCCCAAAAACTTTCTACTGGGGTTGGAACCCAATCTGCAGTTGAGGTACTAGGCACCCGATGTTCACCACGAGGAGGTGAGAGTAGGAGTTGATAGACAGAGGTGGGTTTTGAGAAAAACCTGTGGACGTTTGTGTCCTCTTGCATGCACATGTCTGCCATTTGAACATCAGTAAATTGCTAATTGCCTTTTATTAGATGTTTGGATACTCGTTTTTTAATAAAAATGCCTTTTATTAAAAAACAAGTCTCCAAAGATGTCTAAAAAGTGGCAGTTCGTTAAAACTGTTGACTTCAAAGTTAAAGTAGCCATTCCGAGAATTTCAACTTCAGCAAATTGTTAAGAGTAAGTAAGTAAGTAAATATATAAATGAAAATCAAATAATGAATAACAAAATATGGTCGAAAAGCTCTATATTCAGAGGTTGTTTTAAGTGTCTATAATACGTAAATATATAATACTAGCGGCCCGTCCCGGCTTCGCACGGATAGACAAAATTAGGTACAGATATTTAAGATATAAGCATGCTAATTAAAACGACCACGAATCACTAAATTAGAAAAAATTGTATGCTTATCTTAAAGCCTCCCTGTACCCTACGTTGGCTGTGGTATTTCTAGGTGGCAACAAAATGTATTAATTTTCAGGAGATCCTACTCGAGAAAGTGCCACATACAATTTCCCGTAGGAAAAGCACTCTTTCCTGAAGTCGATACCAACTATGGAAAAAGTTTGTCCCTGGGATTTATTTATTGTTAGGGCAAAGCATATTTTTAAAGTGATCTGTAACCTTTTAAAAGATATGGGCAAATCAGTTGGTATCATTGGAATCCGCAGAACATGTGCGAGCTGACCAGCCACGGGACCTGTAATGATAGTTGCTACAATCACATTATCTCTTTATTCTTTGATCAATAGTCTTGTACCATTACACATATTGGGAGGGCTTAAATTTCTTAAAAGCATAACAGGTGTACCTAGCGGACAAAATTGTGAATCTAAACCATTCTCAGATCCCCTTGAACACACACAAAAAATTTCATCAAAATCGGTCCAGTCGTTTAAGAGAAGTTCAGTGACATACACACTCACAGAAGAATTATATATATTAAGATAAAACATAATAACCGATTTGATAAAGCATTAAACATATGCAAATAACAAAATTACATCATTGAACAATAACATGTAAAGATTGAATATAAATTACAAATTTTGAATATAAATTACAAATTTTGTCCAAAAAGTGACTTTGTATTTTTTTGAACGAAATTTTCATAGAGAATGTGCGAAAAGTGAAAATGTTATTTTTTTATTCCCAAAAATTCTCAACTCTAGTTTTAATTATTTTATGAAAATAACTATTGATTTGAGCATTATCATGACCCTTTTTTTCATTTTCTTTACTTTGATGAGTATCGTATCCTGTCATTGTGATGTTCGTATTGATGATTGCTGTTGTCGAAAACATAAACACATTATAAAATCGTTGCGTGCATGTGCTGTGCATACATAGATTAATCTTGCTAAGCATTTATGAGGAGTTTTTCTTTGATGGTTGGTAGGTACCATTAAATTAAAAACGTAAGGCAGGATAAAACATGAGTTAGAAGAAATGTGGTCACTCTGCTTCGCACCACTCTATCTTATCTTTTCTTGAAAAGCTATGGTTAGGTTAAGTGTTCTGTTTGAAGAACAAAATTCAGAAAGGGAGCAAGAAATAAGGGAAGGAATTACTTTTTCGTTTCTGTTTTCGATGTCCTGTTTTTTCGTGTTGGTCGCATAGATTCGTTTCTCTTTTTCTATGTGATACGTTGCTATTACGTGTATTTTGCAAAGTAATCGAGGTAATATTTATTTTTAACTCTCCATGGAAAGTTTTTGTAATCGGTCCGATTTTTCGAATTGAAAATGTTGACATTTCTCAACGTTTCAATAGAGATGTCTCAAGAACCAGTATAGATATCGACTTCAAATAAATTTGAATATGCAGAAAGTACTCTCAAAAAATTGATTGGATGGTTAACCCAACGCTATTATATATTGTGACGTGACACCAAACTAATATAACTTTGAAAACAAAAAAAAATTAATTGGTGAAAAAAAATGTTCACCTCGAATAATTTACGATAAAAAAATAATTTTATGCAACTAAGAATAATGTTTGTGACATCTGGTGAAATTTTGAGAAAAAATGAATAGACAATTTTTTGCAAATATTGGCTTCAAATAAATTTCATCTTTTAGTAAATACATATATCGTTTTCAATATTTAGTAAAATTTTGAGACAAATTAAATTGTCATTTTTTTATAAAAAATAAAAACCTAAGAAACATTACTAAAACTTGGTAAAATTTTGATTTTCGACTTGAACATCTTTTCAAAAATTTAAAATATTGAAGCCAATAAATAAAAGCTAATTTTATCTTACAAGAAAAAAAAATATTATCTTGGACATTCAATAAAATTTGTATAAAAATACAACAGTCTGTTTTTTCATAAAAATTTAAATCTACAAAAAAAGTACGCAAAATTGGTAAAAATTGATATTCTGTTTTCGATATCTCGTGAATAAATGAAGGTATTGACTTCACAATTATTTCATTCTGTGAAAAAAATTTCTTAGAAAAATCTAATTTGTATTTCGTACATAAGAAATAAAATCTTTCAAGAGAAATGCTACTAAAATGTAAGAATTGGTTTTTTTTTTTGGTGGAGTTTTTTTTTAGAAAAATTCAACTGACAACTTTTTTAACAAAATACGAAAAACATTGGTTTCTACTCAAGTATTAAGAGAATAAAGAAAGATATTGACTTCAAATTATTTATCTCGCACAAAATATTAAGCAAGACAGACGGAGTGGAAAGTTATCAGTGTGTGTCGCGTTTCATCCTCTTTCTTATAGGTAGGTATATAATGTTTGCAACTAAGAGCAGAGGCACGGATGCCATGTAAAATGTTGCGTTTATCCAAAAAAAAAAAAAGTATTTTTTCCCACATTGAACCTAGGGAAATCTTAAACGATTCTTTGTCTGTCGCAAATAAAAATGCAAAAGATTTTGAAAACATTTTCTTAACTTAAAATAAAATGTATTCAAAGAACATAAATGGCTTTCTCAAAGCTTATATTTTGGACAGATTTGTTGACTGTGGGCATGGAAAAATGAGCCAGTTCGAAAAAAAGCAATAGTGTTTTTGTAATTTTGAGAGCTCTGCTCCAATTTTAAATACTTTTTGAACTTCGTTGTGATTTCGACATCTTGAAATTTTGTAAAAACCTTGGAATATATCCTAGCGCTCACATGTGATCAAAGCTCAACAAACCGAAGCTTATTCTCAAAACTATGATATTAATTAAATATCGATAGTAATTGATCTATATATATAAAAATGAATTGCTGTTCGTTAGTCTCACTAAAACTCGAGAACGGCTGAACGGATTTATCTTATCTTTGTCTTGAAATGTTCGTGGAGGTCTAGGGAAGGTTTAAAAGGCGAGAAAAAATCGAATAATTTCCGGAAAAACCCTAAAAACAAACCTTTTCTATTTCCCATACAAACGTTTTCTAGAGTCAGTTTGAACTTTATTGCTATTCAATAAAGTTCATATTAAATTATAATCACTCACTGTTGTCTAAGCAATTTAGGTGTGTTCCTAACGTCAAAGAGTCAACCACCTCACAATTTGCAGTTAAAAGTAGGATCAGTTGTCATCATGCTGCGTAACATTAATCAACCTCTACTATGCAATGGAACAAGACTGGCTGTGAAAAAGCTGATGAATAACGTCATTGAGGCAACAATACAAGGAAAATACAAAGTAAAGGATGTCTTGATCCCGCGAATACCGATGATTCCAACGGATTTACCATTCGATTTTAAACGCTTACAATTTCCAGTACGCCTGACCTTTGCGATGACAATAAATAAATCGCAAGGACAGTCTTTAGAAGTTTGCGAAATCAACTTGGAGTTTCCCTGTTTCGCGCATGGACAATTATGCGTCGCACATTCGCGCGTCGGAAAACCGTCTTCTTTGTTTATTCACGCACCACAAAACAAAACAAAAAATATAGTTTAAGAAAAAGCTTTAAATTGATTAACAAACTGTATCATAACAGTGTGTGTCTTTTAATAAAAATTTAAACTTTATAAATAGCCAGTATTTCAGGAAAACTGTTTTTTAAGTAAGCAACATGATGTGTCCAAAATAATAATATAAAACTTCATGCTTCATTCAAAAATGCTTTTTTATTCAATACGTTTTGTTTGTTTTGAAATTAATTTATACAAAAGTTTAGGTCTTTTATTTATCGATTGAGGCAGTACGAAGTCTGCCGGGTCAGCTAGTTTGCTTATAAAAAGATATATATATCTGTTTTGATGTTCCTATTTTCATAAAATCCATGAGACAAAATCTAATATCTAAGAAAATAAATGCTATAGATTCTCAAAATTTTGTAACTGTCCAAAAATCAATCAAGCACAATTGACCCTAAACATTTTCAAAAAAAAAATGTCTTAGTTTGGCCATTCAAGTATTTTCACATAGTGTTTCATCGGAAATATAAGTAGTGGTAGAAGTTTATTTATTTAATGTTGCGGATACGGCTGAATCCATGTCGATTTTTTATCCAAAAACTTGAAGATACATGCTAAATAAAGAACTCAAGAATTCATTGATTTAAATAAATAGTTTTGAACACAACATTTTTCCTTTGTTTTGAGCAGTGTTCGTTTAATGATTATTCCCAGTTTTGCTATCTGTATTTGAATAAACTGATACAGGTGCACTTGTGCTCGAAATGCAAATAAAAGAAACCTTAACGTCTTTGAGTTTCAATCAGTTAAAGCCAAAATTATTTCACTGAATCTCTGATTTGCATGAAAATTTTACAATTACGGAGAGGACTCAGATAAAATACTTGATACTGGTTGACTGGATAGTTAATATTTCAGGTGAATGAAAAACTTCGACAGACAATGCTACCAAAATGGCAACAGAATCATGCCCTTTCTGTGAAACTATAAGTCTGTTTGCTTCAGATCAACAGCCATCCGCTTCAACGAGTATTAAAAAAATGTCAATTTGTCACTGTTGTTATAAGCTTTTCAAAACTTTGAATACACCATGTCAAAATTGTATTGAAGTTTTAATTAAATTAGATAAAACATTAATGGAAAACTCGGACTTATTGATTCATCAGAAAGGCATACATAAATCCAGAGTCAGACTTTGAAAAATTAATTCTGCCTTCAAATTTTTTTTTACGAAATTTTCAAGATTCAAAAGAATGTTTTTGAAATTTTCCTGAAATCATCAACACAAAATCCCAAATTGTATCTAAATGTGCATTAAAGAAACAAAGTCAATTTCACCTGATTGGTTTAAAGATCTAATTTGTAGTGAACAACGTTTAAAAGCCCTTTAATGTATTATCATTCTTTTGTTAAGAAATATTGTATTAAGTTAATTGAGTCTGTGTGACCAGTTTCTGAGTTACTCGTAAGTCCTCTTTGCCTAACGTCAATGATTATATTATTTTATCCTGGATGTACCTGTAACAGTCTTCTAAAATGAAACCAAAATATCTGATGCACCCGTTCCATGTTCCATGTAGTAACAAGAAAAAAAATGTAAACACCCCGATGATGGTCAGATCGAAGTTTAACGCATTTAAACAAATATAAAAGTTGTGTTTGGTTGCATGTTTAATATTTCATACGAGGTCGATGTATGACTGTTGGGTTTGTCTGCTTATCAGAAAAAGTTTTTAATTTTATATCTTTTGTATGTGTCCGAAGCTAATAGCGTACTGAACATAATTTTTTTAACATTATAGTCAGATTTAAAATTGTCAGGTCGCAAAATTAGATTTTTAAGCATATTTATGGATTCTTTCAACTAATAATAAATAAATTAATTTCCCTCGGATTGAAATAATGACTCCATGATGTGTTAAAAAATATTTGTTTGAAAAGGTTTCTTTTCTGATTTTTTTAAATAAAATACTGAGAGTGTTGAAAATTTTGCGGCAATCCGAGTAAAAAAAGTAAACTATGAGCGATGACTGGATATGATTGAGGAAGCAAAGAGTACCCACGAGAATTCTGATTTGAATATACATTTATTGTGTGTTTATGTTGGTTAGTCTAGGATTTCACATAAGGGTGGATAGTACAACCAACCACCCACTCAACTCATAATGTCGTTGGTTTTGTTGGTCGTGTTCTGTAGAAATGTTTCTGCCTTGATGTTTCGTAGGCTTTTCGCTCTCACATCTCATTAACCTAATTTTAAAAGAATTCCGTCACGTATTTTTTTTTTTTAAGGTACGGATATTCACTTAAAATAATACTGAATATTTTTTTTATCAATATCAATATGCAGAATTCAACCAAAAATTTGATTGTTAATATTTTTAAAAAGCAAGTATTTTTGTTTACGAGACAAGAAATTAAAAAAAGGAATATTTCTTATGAGCATCTTGGGATGTCGTATTGAATAAAAACTACAATTAAAAATTAAAATTAATTTCAACTTTTATTTCAATTATAAGTTATTGTAATTAAAATAATGCACTAACTAATTACAAGTAATTATAAAATGTAATAGGTTTATTCAAGTTCTTTTCAAGCACTTTTAAATAACAGAGAAGGTAGTTGATTTCCTTATTTATTTATTATTTCAAAGCAACATACTTAAATGAATTAAGCATTTCATTAAATTATCTTGCAAACTGTAATTGACGAAAATAATATTTAATTACATTTTTGTGATTTTGTGATAAATTTTTCCTAATTCTGTCCCAAGCCTAAAGAACTTCACCCTATTAATTTAGCATAATAAATATTGTGAATGTCATATGGAATACATTTTTTTTAATTCTTTCTATTTTCCTGTACATAGTTCTATAAAGTGATGCTGTAGTTGTTAATTTTGAACTTCCTTCAAAAGTAAGAAAATAATGTAAAATATAGCAAAAATACTGTATCGGAAATTTTGTTTGTTATATACCTTCTTTCTGGTGATCTTATGGTTTATCTTACCCAACAGTGTCACAAATCTTTACACTGTTTTGGACAAAGTATGATTATTGCTAACATACAAAATTAGCCAGATCCGGATCAGATCATGATAATAAAACAGCATTGGATCATCATATTTTTTATTATTTAAAGTTTGGTAGCAGTGTCAAATTCGTTCCTTCAAAAGTGACATTTCGAAGTAAAAAAAATACAACACATTTATCGATGATGATGATACAAGTTCCAGTTCTAGCTCCACAACTTTTGAAAATGTTCCTGCAAATCACCAAAGAATTAAAAACCTTTTTGAAATAATTCAAAGCTATTCCGATGTAGACTTCAAAAAAACAATTTATTACAATTTATTTGTATTTTCTCCCATTTGTGCTGCAGCTTTTTCGATTTTACTTATATTTTTGACATTTAAAGCAGTGTTTCCCCAAGAACATTTTGCTCAATGATTTTTTTGTGTTCTTTTTTTTTTTGGGAAAAATAATGCCCATGAATTATGTCAAATATTTTAATTGCATCAATTTATGTCTAGTTTTGTTAAAATATCTCATTATTTTATGAATTATATACAAAATAAATAAATATAAAGCTTCTCGCTTTCTGTTTGAAAAATATTTTATGTTTATATGGCAATACAGGTTTTATATAATTTTTTTTGCAATGATACCAACATTTACATGTGAAATTACAATGATAAAACCCTCCTTGTGTAAAAAAAAAGAATTAAATTTTGTATCTCACATTGAGATCCAAACACAAAGCAGGATCTTGTGTTGTTGTCTATCTGTGTGACGTTAGATTGATCTAGAGAACTCCAAGTTCCTTTGTGGATGTTGAGAGGTGCCTTAGTGAAAACACCTTTCCTCCTTCTCTCGATTGCCACTCCCAACAACTGGCTTTCGAACCCAATCTCCAATTAAGGTAGAAGTTGATAGACACAGGTGGGTTTTGAGAAAAGCTTGTGGACATATGAGTTCCTAATCTTCTAAGAAATGTATCAGTATTTTTTTGTTTCTCAGTTTATATTTTGACGATCCCAATTGTAAATGTGATGATTGAAAAGTCCAATTTTCATATTGAAAACAACATTTTTATTTCAGAGCAATAATTTGTTTTTATATCAACTTAAAATAGCGATCATATTTACAATCCATGGTATTAAATATGGCAACTGAAAAGTTGTTACCACCATATTCATAATCTCAATGCAAACATTTAAAATATAATCTAATTGATAATCGAAAAAATAAAAATGTTAATTTTCCTTACATTGCCAATAATTCGCAATTGAAACTGCCGATTGTCTTTCAGTTTTCGTGAGTGCTTAAAGACTCGTGAGGAATATCAGTACAAATTTCGGAAAAGACAAGGTGATAGTGATGAATGCAGTTATGAATAGTACTGTGTGTGCGTTTATTGATTTTTATCTATCCCTGCTAAATGTGAAACACAAAAGAACGGGATAAGGCTTTGTTTTGCTCATGATACAAATATTTGCTAAATTCCAAAAGTATTTTTTTTTCATCACTACTTTTAATCAAGAATTACATACAAACAAATTATACGTATTTATAAATTCATCCACCAATGATAAAGAGTTCCAAACATTTACCTATAAGTGAAAGCACTTTCACCTCCTTTACACTAAATAAGACATAACACCTAATTTTACATTACGTAACATTGCTTATCAGCACATAAGTCTACGGAGTAGAGACACTGCGCGACTAAGTTTTAATATGCCTACTATGTCAATTCTTTAAGCTCAATACAAAAGAGATAACAACATAACGTAGCAAAATAATTCAATCAACAAATCAATTCACTGTTGATTTTTATACAGGATTGCTTTCCTACATTTTATCCTTGTTTATCAATCAAAGAGAAAAATGAATTACTTTTTTATTTATCTAGCTGCTAAAAAAGCTGTTGAAAAATAAAGATAAATTTAACTCTGTTAGCTCATAAGACTTTTTTTTACATATGGCTTCAACATACTAAAATTGTTTTTTGTTAATTTTATAGACTGGAACGTGTTAACCAGAAAATTTTGAAAAACAAAACATCAAATAACACAAGATATCTGTACCTTTGGAGTTGGGATTCAAAAACAGACATTTTGTACTTGAAAACAACCCAAGTCCTTTAGATAGATGCTTCTTTAATACATAACCGTTTTTTGATCTGCCTGCCCATTGATCAAAGCTTATTTTGTGTTTGAACTTTAAATTTTAGAAAAGATATAAACTCTTTTATTTGATTTATTAAAGTATATCAATCACGCAATTATTTGATTCAACTTTACTCAGAAAATTAGGAGACACAGCTCTTATATAATTAATTTTGATTGTCCCTACATCTATCCTAGCTACTACGAGTATATTTAATAGATGTTAAAAAAATGTGACATTAATATACAAAATAAAACTAATCACTTTTGTTCAATATTGTTTTTCGTTTACAGATTTCGTATAGATAACACAGACCATATTATCGATGTGAATAAAGGTAATCTTGCCTTTGAATTCGATCAAGTGCACATAATTTGTCCCGTCTATGAGCCTGGCACATTTGAAAACGAAACGGAAAAATACATAATCTATAATGTATCGAAAGTTGAATACGAAACATGTCGAATAACAAATGCTGATCCGCGTGTCATAGCCATTTGTGATAAACCACAAAGACTTATGTTTTTTACAATAACGTTCCGGCCATTCACCCCACAGCCAGGTGGTTTGGAGTTCCTTCCTGGAAATGATTACTATTTCATTTGTAAGTAAAAAAAAAAAACAAATATTGTTAGTTTCATTTCGTTTAAACCAAGTTTTATATTGTGAATTTAATTTTTAAATTACTAATGTGACAAAAGTTTAAAAAAGAAAGAAATTAGCATTACAATTAAATAATTATATAATTTATAAAGAGTTTTTGATTTAATATCACTTTAACTTTCTTCTAGCGACATCATCAAAGGACGATCTCTATCGTCGGATAGGAGGTCGGTGTTCAACGAACAACATGAAAGTTGTCTTTAAAGTTTGTTGTGCACCAGAAGATAAAAACAATCGAACGAATGGCAACATGGGCGGAGGGAATGGTAGTAGCGGTGGTGGCGGCGGAGGAGGAATTGGTAACAATGGCGTGAACAGTGGCAATAGCGGGAACATTAATAGTAATACCGGAATACAACAACAACAGCACAATAATAATATAAATATAAATGGTGTTGGACAATTGCCATTGCCTAAATTGCCTGTCATGGGTGGTGGTGCTATTAACGGCGGCAATAGTGGTCTGATGATCAACGGAAACAGTGGCACATCTATCAACACAAATATCGACCAATACAACAACCGAAAACCATCACAGCAACCCAACAACATTGGTAATGGTAACATGGGCATGAACGGTATCGGCATTGGTGGCGGTGGTGGAATGAATGGCATTAATGGACAACATCCGACTGGCATTCGAATCAATAACGTGCCGTCTTCACAGCAACATCCATCACAAAAGAATGGTATGCATGGGGGTTTTATTGCGCCAATGGCAAATATTAATACAAATAGCAGTAACGTTGTGCAAAGCACAATAAATTGGCCCGACTGGGGTAACCATAATAATCATAATGGGGACCAAGACGGCAGCGATCCGGGCGCTTTAAATACATCTATATCAACAATTGGTATTCACCCGCATTTCTATCCACCTCATAAAACTTCACCACGTCCTTCTTATATAAATAGCGTCGCTGTTAATAACAGTGATAGCAATTATTCACCGTCCCATAAGCCAACGAAGAATACAAGTAAGTAGAGAAGAAACAGAACAACTACAAAAAAGAAAAAAAATCAAAGCAAACAAAACCCAAAAAAAAAAATCAAAAACAAACAAAAATTCTTTCTTTTAGTTATCCAACTGAGTTTTTTAAAAAAAGTATTTTCACTCCCTTCTTTGGTTATAAAAAATGTTAAAAATTGAACGCATGTAGGAAAAATTTAGAAGGAGTAGTTGAAAGACAAAAGAGTGAGAGAGAAAAAAACAAGTTTTATTAAAAATTTTGAAGTCCTATAAATAAAAAACACATACTTCATAAAATTCTGAATTACAAATTCTCTCTTGCTCTTATTTCATTATTCCTCTTTAAACATCCTCCTCCATGCAGATATATTTTATTAAATTTTAATTAAATTGCTTTGGACAGCATTTGTGGCTATGAATTTTGAATGCATCAAGTTTCTTGGTTTATTTTTTTTTTAATTGTATTTTGTATTTTGGCTCTGTTCGATTTGACAATTTTGATGAAACTTTTCAAAAAAAATATAAAAAAAAACTTTTGTTTTTTTTTCTTTATTGTTAACTCTTTTTCCGACAGTGTGTGCGCTATGGGATGGGTAATATTTGCATTGGCTAAAATGTCTAAATTTACAAAAGAAAATAAAATATTTAATTTATTTTTGTTTCACATCACGAAAGTTTTTATACTTTCGGTCTAACCAATTGTCACTACTCGTTTTTCAGAGATAAAAACATAAATAATAATAACAATAATAAAAAAGCTTATGGTAAGTTACTTACAAAAAAACTCAATTAAACTGCATCACTGCCGTCTTGAATTTCTCAACTATACAAACAAGAAAAAACAAAAATATTTCATATTCTAAAGCGTGGTCCATATTGGTGCTATGATGGGAACCACTTAATTATTATAAAGTAAAAAGAGAGGAGAGCCATTATTTTAACTGTTTTACCTACCAATTGGGGTCTAACAGTTATACATTACTTAGCTATCAATTTTGAAACATAAATGCATATTATAAATTTGTCTACTATTTTTATATTCAAATATGTATTTTTAAAATAGATATAGATTATGCATACGATTCCAATTTATCTCGCAATTCGTAGAATTTTTTGTAATAGAGACTGTACATAATTACAGTACATTCGACATTTACTGTGAAATAATGTTAGCAATGATTTTGGATTCAAAATTTAAATGTTTATTTGGAAAATTTATCTTATGTCATAAAACAGTGACTAGGAAAAAAATTTGATCACTCTATGTTTATCATTATACATTCCAAAAAGGTGTAGTATCTAACTTCTCCACTTTTTGAATTCACATAATTTCTTGATACACATTTAAAAGGAGTATATTTTGATACTTCCCATTTTGGATGACATTTTAACACCAAACAGTGCCTTTCCTAAATGTTTATAACAAAAGCTTTTGGTTTTCATATTTCGACCTGTATTAACTCTTTAATTCTCATGCCATGTTTATGAACAAAAAAGCGATTTCTGCTACTCAATAATAAATAAAATTATAAATATGAAACAGGTCGTCGCCCAAAAGTGAGACAACATACTATGTGTGTTAGAAGTTTCTAACAAAAATTTGTATTTATGGTAATTGAAGAGTTAATCTAGCTTAGATTTTTTTAAAAGCTTATTCATTTGTCGGATATAATTGGAATCACCATACTTATTAGGATACATGAATACGTATGCGAACGTGTCATTTGTATTTTTTTTAGTAGTTTTAGTAGATATGTATTTTATTCACGTAGCTTTGTAAATTTTGTTTCCCTACTCTTTAATTTAATAGACCATAAATTGATATAAAATCAAATTTTAATTTTTTTTAGTGTGTAAATTTACTTTTTATTATTTTTTCATAGAAACGTCCGATAGTTTTTTTTAATATTAATTTTGTTTTAATTTGCAATTACATCTACGCGATAAGTTTGCCCAATTAAAGAGTCTTTACTCGCAGAAGCAAACATGGGAGAAAAACGTTCAGTCTTTGAAAATAATTTGCTAAGAAGTTTAAGAAGAAAAGTTATTTTGGCAAGTAGATTGTGCTGTTGCGTTTTTAACTATTAATAAAGTTTTTGCTTTATTCAAGGTAAATACTTTGGCGCAAAATTTAAAAGAACCTATTGTTAAGGGTTTCACATTTTAATAGTAATTTGCTAAATATTTAGCAATTTACTAAGGGAGTCCAAAATTTTAAACCTTTGCTAACTAGTAAATTGCCTTCTATTAAAAAACGAGCGTAAAAACATGTTTTAAAAGTGACAGTATATGAAAGTAAACAAAGCATCAAATACGCTTAAAGGGGCCTATTAATTGGAATTCCCAACTGTTGACTGGACCATTCTATCCACTGCTCTTATAAGGATAGTTGTACAGTTGTCATATGGATTTAGCAAATTTCTAAAATTAAAGAAGGTATTCCGTGATTTTAACTTTAAAAGCTAAAATCACGGAATTGCTACTTTAAATTTAGCAAATTGTTAAGAGATAGTAGATAGATGTTAAAATCGTTTAAAATTAGCTAAATCACTAAATCGTTTAAAATTTTGCGCCTTTAATTCTAAAATATAGTTTACTGCCCAATACTGAAGTATACATTTTTTTTAAATCAAAAAGACAGGGGTGGAATCGGCTAAGGTGATAGTTCACTATCATTTTTTTGATAGTCAAATTGACTATCATTTTCATTCCGTCTGTGTAAGATGATTCAACTCAATTCAATTCGATTGAACAATTTCAGATTCAAATTGTCAAAATTCGTTGTTGCCTTGGTGAAATTTTAAATTGATTCTTATAAAATATCTAAATAAAAGTATCAAATTGGCTGATTTTGAATAAAATTCTTACTTTTCTTGCTTTTTTCGAATGTCGTTAGCTTTGTCGGTCACAGGAATGTGTTTTTTAAAAGAAACAAAGTGAACTAAGACATTTTTCCGTCTGGTAGTTCTATTCGGAATAAACATATTTATTTGAAATTGACTATCACATTTTTTTGTGACAGCTTTTTAGGTATCAATTTGACTATCACCCTACGTAGATCAAATTCGATCATTTTGATTGTCATTTATCAACAATCACCTTAGCCGATTCCACCCCAGATTTGGTAAATTTGTCTATATATTTTTTTTTTTAGAAAATGTATATAATTTAAAAATAATTGGAATTGCTATTAAAAACTAAAAAAAAACACATTGAACATTTTCGAGCTACCAAATAGCTCAAGTTGTACGTAAGTTTCCTGCTAGAAAATACTAAAGAGACTTCTTCCCTATTGTGATAACAATTAAGTAGTTTACTCTCTACTTTATATGGTTCGTTTATATAGTTTTTTGATTTTATATGAAAAGATTTTTGTATATAATGCAAATATATAGCTTGAATTATTATATAAATGTGCTAAAATTACTCGCGCAGTACTATAAACAAAATACTATATAAAATCTTATCAACGTAACTTGCACAAATTGATTTAATATTTGCCACCAACGATATATAAAAACATTTACATTTTTTCCAACTCAAATAAACTAAAATAATCCTTAAATTTTCTTCGAATTTTTTTTTTGTTCTTTCTTTCTTTTTTCCCACAATATTACTCTTGTATTAGATGATTACGATAAACATCCGAATGAAGTTGTCAAAAATGAAGAACTCACTTACAACAGCGCAGCACCATCTCTGTATAAAATTCGGCGTCGAAGGATAGTAGAACAACAACACCGACCCCCAAACGAATCAGGAACAACAAAACCACTTATTGCGACGGCGAGAAGCAGCAGCGGCAAATACAGCCTGCGATTCAAAACGAAATCTTCAAGCAAAAGCATTTATCAGAAATTTAAATCATTGCTGCAAATATTGCTATTCACAAGCAATCACCGTAATCGTATTAATACAATCAATACCTTTATGAATTTTGTTTCTGATTGTAATCCTATTATTCTAACAACAACAGTCCTAGTTACTTTAATAAACTTATTTCAATATAAATTCTCATCATCGTGGAGTGTGATGCAGCTATGTAATTCATCATCATCATCAACATCATCGAAAGTGCCACCACCAACGAGGACGTCGTCTAATAAGCTCTCGCCCAAGTTTTCGTCCTTATCTCCACCAAAAAATATACTCTTTACACCTGCAGATTGTTGCATAATGGAAAAAGCCCTACGGTGAACTATAAATTAATTTTTTTTATTTAAAAATTTAATTAAATAATAATAAAATATATTAAGTAAAACTAAACAAGAATATAACTTAAAAAGGTAAACATTGAACAAATGTTTTTTTTTTTTTTTTTTATTTTAAATCAATTTAATTTAACAAAAAAGAAAACAACACATAGTTTATAAAAAAAAAAAACAATTTGAATTTTTTTAAAACTAAAATTTCTTATCATTAATAATATTATAAATATTAACATAAAATTAAGGAACAAAATTTATATATGCATATAAATCATATAAATATATATATATATACATACATAAACGCATGCATGTACATGTATATATTTAATGTATTTATACTTACCTTATATATGTTGTATAAAGTATGTGCATACACTTAATTGGTGTGGGCTTAAAAGGAACTATTTTATTTTCATTGTTTATAGTGAAAAATTGATTGATCTACACCAAAAGTCTAAAGGCAAAAAAATATGATAGCCAAGAAAATTTTTAAGACCTTGACAAATTCGAACTCGGTTCAGAGTTTGTTTAATGCATTTTTTTTAACTTACATTAATTTTACTTAAGTTTTGACTAAAATACTTTTCAGACATTTTTAATGTTTTGTTTCAATTTTAAGTGGTTTCTTCAAACGCTTGATGCATAACTGGTGCTGTTTTAAAGTGTTCTCACCAATAGAATTGACTATTGAGTATCATTGCCAAGCTCATGTCCAACATAATAGAAACATTTATTACTTGTGGATAAAGAAATTAAATATAATACCACTGCATAATAGTCTTATTCATAAATGAGATCGCGAAACTAGTCCGAAGTTCTGTAGTAATGTTACCTAATGCCTTACAAATGGTAAAAAAGAGAAAACCAGAAGAAATTCTTCTAAAATGATTTATAGATAGGGTAAATTTAATAAACAAAATGAAAGCTAAACTTTCAGCGAGGCTTGGGCACGCTAGGCAGATATAAAACATTCCTTTTTACTCTGCAAAAAAGCTGAGCTTATAGCACAACCTCAAATGTGCCATTGCCAAGAAAAATAGAAGTATTCTGAAGTATGACCATTATGTCTTTAAGGCGTAGAGCAGGAGTTTAATGCTTTTTAAAGCGATAAAACTAAAATTAGTTTGCAATCGATTTAAATATGTTTGTTTGTAGCGCGAAGCGTTCCACCCCAAGCTCATAAAAACAATATTGAAACTCTTCTGTAGCCCTGTGCTCAGTTTTATTAACATATATACAAGTAAAAAGCCAATATACCAATTTTTTTATGAACCTTAGGCCGCAAAGCTATTTCGTTTTTTTTTTTTTTTTAAATGAAAACACACATTCTATTCATTGTGTTACACGCCAGTGTTACTGATAATAGTTAATAGCTTTAAAGTATTTTATTGTTATTTCCATTTTTAAACTTTATTTACAATTACCATACATTTGTGGACTAAAAGGAAAAACACATAAGCCCCAGTTACTAAAATTTAATTTCAATCTTTGCTTCTTTTAAAAAGTAGGAAAGCGACCATCATATGTTTTGATAGATCCTTTAGTCGTCTATCATGTTTGCTGTTATTTTAATACGTTATTATACGCCGTGTTGTACATCACCTAATGAGCATTTTTGTTATATATGTTGACTCTCAACTCAAATCACTCAGCTCAATAAGAACAAATTTAATAATTTGTTTCGCTCGTGAATAACATAAATATTCCCTCCCAATGAGATCTCCGTCTTCATATAATATAATAATAAATAACCAAAGCAGTAATACCAATCTTATGGTATATACATACATAACTTTCTAAACGGCGAGGTGGCAATAGTGACTTATTTTTATCGCAAACAAATTAAAAAAGCATTTCACCATGTTATTTAGTGAAAAACAACAAAATGTATACCGCAATTTAATCTAAAGGTCTCTTAGCTGCTAGTAAATCAATTGTTCACTATATATACAAAAATAAATAGTTTTTTTGTGTCCCTGCACAAAGAATGATATATTTTAAATATATATACATATATACTCCCGTTCAAAAAGGCAACACATTAATTTTACTAAACAGTGAGGCATAGTCAGGAAAATTGATACATAACTATGATTATTGATTCGTAAAAAAGCTGCTAAATGTCTTTAAAAATTACCTTAGTGTCCTTCTTTCATATAATTTGTTTTTAAGCCATCCTCGACGTTTTCTTTTACATCCAAGCCAAATGCATGTGGTAACAAATTTAACAATTCTGACTACCACCAAAGCGCCTTTCTCTGTGTTCAGTATGGTTGGGGCTTTATAATGTTAACTTATTTTGGTTAAAATCCTGATACCCTTATTCATAAATTCTTTGCAAAAAACTTCTTCATAATAGTTCTAGAAAAATCAACCTTTATTCATTAAAATTAGTTAATATTTTGCCACACAAATCAAACAATCATTTTTCAAAACAATTTGCTTTCTTCTGATCAGGTTTTTGAAATATAACTCTTTAAAACTATAAAAGAAAAACAGAATACGGTATTTTTAAGGCCAGGGCTGAATAGACAAACAATTGATAATTTCGCACACTACACACCTTTATCTTTCAGATACAGTTTAAATCATTTAGACATCTCAGTTAGTTTTCGGAAATTCTCATAAGTTCTTCAAAATTCTTCATTTGACTCTATATGAAGTTTTGAAAAATCTTGAATGTTATACTTTCATGGTTGTGAAAAATACGTTTTAGAGTTTGTTTGGTGCTGATTCCGAATTCGAACTGTTTTTTTTTTTCTATATGCTCAGATTAAAAAATTATCGTTTTCAACATAAGTTTTATAAATTTGTAATATATTTCCCTTATACCCCTATACGCTGTTCTGTAAAAAACCTAAATTGTTCAAAACACATGCTTCGTCGTATGTTCTTTTTGTTGCGTGCTTGTTTTTATGTTAGTGATATCCCTTAAACACACACATTTACTCAAACAAATGTTTTTTAGTTTCTTAATAAAGTGTTGGAAACCCAATTTGTTAAAACTTTTAACATTTTTCGCAAAGAAATTGTGTCAAAAGTTTCTCAAAAAATTCACACGATTGCCCATGTCGGAGAAAAATTCCGAAAAGCTGTTTTAAAATCTTCCGAATTGGAGAATTCTCAGCTTTGAACAGATACCTCGAGAAGGTCGTGTATAAAAGATGAATGCATTCTGCCATTGTAGTACCCGTGGCATGATGGTTAGTGCGTTGGACTGTCATGCGAGTGGTCTTGGGTTCGATCCCTGCCTGTGCCACCTTAATTTAAAAAAAAAAAAACGGGTACTGCCTCTTGCGAGGAATTGACAAATTCTCCAAGAGTAATGCTTGTCATGAAAAAGTGCTTTCTCAAATTAGCCGTTCGGATTCGGCATTAAACTGTATCCCTGACAACAGTACTCGCACACAGGAATGGTTGAGAGTTGTAAGTCACTAGGCCCTGGTTCTCTACGGACTGTTGCGCCACCTAATAATAATAAAAAAAATTCTGCCAATAATGGTATGAATGGTCAGATATTTCTTTCAGTTGCACAAAATCCTATTTCAACTCGCATCCCGACAAGAGATTAAAATAAGTATTTTCGAATATCTTCAGACTCCATTCTCGATCATTTTGGGTCTACGAGTGTAGTCCCGACCTGACGTATAGATGGCGCTTGTTGTTTCATAGAATGACTATGGTAGAGAGTGCCAACTTTATAAAGCTTAAGTTTGAAGTTTAACAACGTTACGTTATTCAGTATTTGTTTGGGCAGCCATCAATAGTGAACGCTCTTAGTGAATTTGTAAACATGGACAAATTTTATCATTTTTATGTGATACAATACTTTCATTTGGAAGGCCTCAATCCAACCAATATGAAAGCAGAGCTAGATTCTACTCAAACTCATTGTAATTGCTCGTGAAAAGCTACGAATGTTTTGGTTGAAAACTGAAATTGGCAAGGTTAAGGAAATTGCATTGGTATTGAATATATTTTTGTCAAAAGTTTGTTAGCAGGTAAACGGATACGTGTATGGGGAAAACATAGTCAAAAAATTAGCATCAATGTCAGATACAAATATATTTCCATACCTAATTTTTATATAAACGTCTTAATGTGCGATTATGATGTTTAGGGATATATGTATGTGTTCAAAAAAGCTTCTATTCTTTTATTTGTATATTGAAATTTCAAACATTAAATACTTTAGCTCCCAAATCTATTACCGCTTGGGTCTTGCCTATTTAATTTTTATTTTTCTCAACCTCACCTAAATATGCAATTATAAACCATTGTTAACGAAAATTGTATTCATATTTCTTTTAAGAAACCCAAAACCCATAAACCTAGAATACATATTCTAGGGCATGAATCCTTTACATCGGATCATACTGATCGTGATTATTTTGCTCACGATCGCTGTGCTTGCTTTTTTGTGTGTTGTTCACAATTCATCATACTCGAATACTAAAAACTCGTAAAGGTATTGGTTGTGTTTTTTATCAAACTCGCTTTTTTCGAGCGAGTACTCGATGTTCATGAAAATAACTCGACTCGTTTTAATCACAGGTCACAATTTTACATTAATTTCAAAGAGCGGTGTGTTTTAAATGATTACTCCTAATGATTACCAATAAAATTAACAAATGGGCATATTTATCATAAAAAATACGTTCATTTGAAAAGAGTTATTTATCTAATAGAATTCTTCAGATAGATTTTTCATAATCGATTTCCATGACCCACTGTTTAAAAGAATTTTTTGTTGTCTTTATTTGAATGAACGAATGTATACAGAAATATATACATACATTACACTGATTTAAAAAACCTAAAATGTCTTTCATTTTCAATTCAACTAGATTTTTGGTCTAAACTTGGTGAAATTTCAGATTCACAATGCTTTTTTCCATGCAAATTTTAAAAGAGCTTCGGGCTTTTTTGTTTTATGGTTTATAACTTAGAACCTGTTTTATTTAAAACATAAGTTTGGCCTTTTCTTAAGAGAATTTGAACAGTCTTTTTTTTTAAAGTGCAGTTCTAATTATTGCACTCCTTTCAAAGTTATTAATGATTTGATTGAAACTCACGGCTGATTTCCACTGTTTCTTTTTGTTTGATCACCTGTTGAAATTATCAGCTATAGTATAGTACAACTTAATGAGGTACACAAATTTATTAAAAGATAACACTTGCTTATGGAAACAATACAATATTAAAATAAGACATTATAGTTTTTTTGAATCAGTCATACATACATATATACAATCATATATACATATATATTTAAATTAAAATAAATACAAGTATGTATATGAAAAATCCATTTAAGTTGAAACAGATGCTGAAAAAGAATTCTAAGCGAGTGCGCAGTGCGGTTCTTTTAGCTTTCAGACGCACGTTTAACAAAATTAAAACCTACTACTGTTATATTTGTATTTCTTCAAATATTAACATTATATGTAATTGACGATCATGAAGGGAAATAAGGTCAAAGGAATTCCTATCAAAAAAAAATATTTCAGTTAAGAAGAGTTTTGTTAAAATTGCAACAAAAAAAGTTGAAAAATTACGGGTCACAAATCAATTTTCTTGGGATTTATTTGTTATTTCATATACTATGCATAGGTATATACTTAAAAAAAAAAAATTCGCAGCTTTCCACATTTTGTATTAAGTTTTGAAATATCATCAGTACAAAAAAATACTTGGTATGTAGAAGTAACTTGTGATATAAACCCCAGACTCGTGAAAATAATTTTTCTTGACTCACATTAATAATTCACGAGATGTTTGCATGTATTTGTTTTTATATTTTGGGGTATTTGATGTTAAAGTAACATAATTTTTATTATTTTCTTACATTTTGTATTGTGTTTTATCTACATTTTGTTTGAAAATTGTTTGTTTGGGTCTTTCCTTCTTCAGTTCTCCATTTTCTGGACTGGCTTATTTAATTTTTCTGATTTCTGATTAGTTAACAAAATAACACTAACCCAAAAGAAGATGGAGTCTTAAATGTTTTAATATCATAAAAAACTGGGCTGTAAAATAATCGATATTTAAGTAAAGCTCTGAATGAAATAGGCGAATAGATAGAATTAAAAGTTAAACATTATGAACTGCATACGAAAACAAAATAGTGTCTAGATTTAATTTTTCCAGAAACTGTCCAATATCAATATAGGTTTTAACCTGAAAGCTTCCCAACAAATCTTCTGGAATTTTTGGTGCATTTATTTTTGTGCCTTTTTTTCTTATTGTGTATACAACCCCTTCTCTTACATCAATACAAAAAGTACAAACCGCAAAAGGATTTAAATTTTGACTTCTACATTTTGAGACTTGAGAATTAAACCTACAACGGCTCTAGAGAATTTGAATTTTCTGTAATATGAAATACAATTAAAAGTATCGGCTTCATCACTTCAGCGATTTATCTCCTCATCTTTGTCCAAAATGGGAGTTCAGTTGAACTCACTTAAAATTTTATTGATTTTCTAAATAATTTTCTGTACACGTCTCTTTCTCAAGACAAATAAAACAAAATAAAAAACATGTTTCCATTAAAACAACAAAACACTTTGGAATTCTGTAAGGCTCACATTCACAAAACAATTATTTTATATTGGAATACTTTTTGTTTCAATTAAAACATTTTGGAATTTTATTCAAGCGTTGGCTTTTCGGAAATAAGGACTGTGAGCGAACACAGGATAAGCTGTAGGATAAGCTGTCAATAAAAACGCTCACTATGTAGCAAAGGACGTATACAATGATGTAGCGCGGCCTGTTCGTTCAGCCATGTTCAACGCATATAAAAATTATATTTGAACTGAATTTGTATGATAGCATACTATAAAAAAGTTACAAAACCAGAAAAAATTCTCAAATGCATTGAACGTTCCCAAAAAAAAAGTGAAAAGTCAAAAAATGAAATGGGTTTCCCCCATCTGTCATCTCAAATGCAGCTTGTAGCGCCGCCAAAAGGTAAAGTTGAGTCAACTTTCGCCGCAGATAATTTTCTTACTACAGCTACAGCTTCTCATTGTGTCCATGTATAGTATTCTCGTATCTTTTAACTTTGACAGTGCTACAGGCAACAGCTACAGCTACACCATTCTGTTCAGCCAGTTATGGTTAAATTTGTTGAAGCGTATGTATGTAGGTACCGAGCTAAATATTTTGCCTTACTATTCTACTGCTCATTTTAATTCAAAATTACACTCGAGTTAATTTCTAAATTTTTTTAAAAAAATAATTAAAAACAGCTTTCATAGAATTCAAAAAAAAAAAAAAAACTAGCTGAGTCTGCATCACTGAATTCCAGAACAACGCATTTAAAAAAGTAAAAATTTCAAGACAAAACTTGTCGCTACTTATGAATCAGGATGCTTGACATTTCAATAACGAATATTAAATAGTAGAATCAATTAAAAAACAAGGAAATTTGATAAAACGATTAGTTTCGCATTCCATACTTAGACCACATGCTTCATGATATAATATAAAATGTCTATTTATTCAATTCTTTAAAGGACACAACCAATAAATAGTTTTAGATTAAAACAGCCCTTAAAAGTGCATCCAACTAACAATGAACCGCACTGAAATGAAATTGAATAAAATCGATATATATATACACAAAACTTGTAAAAAATAAAAATAAAAAATAAACTCACATGATCAACCTATGATTTTAGCACGTTACCTTGTGTCCCATGCGTCTGTGTAAAATAGATAAATATAAAATTAAAATTATGATGAAAAATATGTAAATTAAGCAAGAATAAAATAAAAATAAAACAAAAAAAACTTACGAAAACTAAAAAAACACTACTATTTCGATTGAGGAAACAAAAAAAGTTATTTTTTAATTGTTTTAAATTATCTTAAGGTCTAGGAAAAACCCGTTTTTTGACTGAAACTAGAAAGTGATTGATATAAAAAATATCTATATATAAATAAATTTAATAATAAGATACTAAAAAACTAAAGCGATAAAAAAGATGTATTTTATTGCAATGAGGAGAACATGATTCTTTTTAATAAATAAATGAAAGAAATAAATAAAAAAAAACACAAGCATGAGTAACGGATAAATCAACTTAAATTTATATTAATATATATGTACCATGTGTTATACATATATATATAAACGTTTATAAACTGAACGTAAAAAAGTGTTGAAACAGAACAAAAAGAAAAAATTGTTGTGTCGTGATCGAAGTTAAACTAATTTACTTTTTAAGAACAAAGAAATTAAGTAAAAAAATTAAATTTTTGTTAAGAGAAAACATAAAAACACAAAACGATAGTATTCCTCTAAATTAATAAAAAAAAATAACGAAATAAATGAACAATAAAATAAGAAAAAAAGTAAAAAAAATTACAAATAAAAAACAAAACAAAACAAAATAAGAACATCTGTAAAAAATTAAAAAATAGAAAAACTCTTAACTTTCGTTCTTTTTCTCTCTCGAATAAAAGCAGGCGAAGTATGAATTCGTTTAGGAAAAACAAAATAAACAGAAAGAAAACAACAAAAAGCCATTATCACAATATTTTTTAAGCCTTAATGTATTTTAGTTTTTTAATCTAATTTATAAACACTTATCATTAAATAAAAAAACTGCAATGTGCAGGCATTGACAAACAATATTATAAAAAACAATAGATTTATCGGTTTAATTGAAGACATTTTTAAATAGACCAAACGTTGTCTTTTTTTTTAAAGAAAAAAAGGGACTTTTGTATGGTCTGTTTTGAAGAGTTCAAAAAGCAGAAAAGTTTCGCTGTATTACAGCCCTATTCTGCTATTCATCGGGGGGATTTTTTCTTGAATTACTAATCACTATTCTGCTATTCATTCGAAGTGAATATGTGTATGTCGGTAATACTGAGCGGTATTGTTCTATTCACGTCAACGCATTCATTCTATACAATTCAGATCCGCATGTGAAATGTAGCAGATTTTTCATTTGATGTCGGGCTTGTTAATTATTGTTAGCAAAGTTTAAGTAAGAACTAATTTATTTAATAATTTAGAATATTTGTTTTATAAATAAAAGATTATTAAAATTTTTAGGGAAAGAATGACACACAAGGAACAATTTGCAGCAATAATTTCAAATTTGTATCCAACAATTTATCCAACATTGGGCAGGTTCAGACAACATAAGGGACTTCATTTGCAGTCAACTTCATTCTTTGAACGTAAATTTTGACCAAGGCAACTAGTTAATTTTTTCAAGTGTCATGAATTTCAAATTCAGAACTTTACTTCACAAACTTCTAATTTAAAGTTCATAGTACAAACATTACCAAAATAATTTTTGTCTACAAAACACTCCTCAGGCAAGCTAAAAGTCCATCACGATTTGTATTTTGTATTGTAAAGAAATATTACTTATTTCTTTTCCAAATTTACAAGGAACCTTTTAACAGAAAGCATTAAATGAAGTTGTACAGAAAATAAATAAATCATTGAGTAATAAAGTTCAGCTTTTAGTTGAATGGAAATACATGATCAATTGTCATTTTGACATAAGTTGACTTGACTTGATAGTTAGGGAGATTTTTCTTGACTGACTTTCCAGTCAACTTTCCAATAAAGTTGCCTTAATTGGAAGGCAATTTTTTGGCAGCTGCCCAATCAGATGCTAGAAACTCGCCTTACATTCAAGTCCCTTATGTCGCCTGAACCTGCCCATTCTCAAGATTGTCAAATGAATAGCTGTTTACGTGAATGTCATATTTTGTTTGGGATAATGTAGTTCACCCGATGGATAGTAGGTGTAGGCAGTGTGAAAGGGAATCGAATGGGTGAAACGAATATACGATCCACGTGAATAGTATAATAGGGCTGTTAGTTTGAACTTTTGCCGGCATGTATCGTACGTTTGACATTTTTAACGCTTTTTACTAGTTTCGGAATTTCCTCCTATTTGTGTATACGAAAGGTTAAGATGATTTAAAATTAGTCCGTTTCGTACAAACCGCAGGAAATTCTTCTCTTACCGATTACTTCGATAAAGGTGATGTTAACAGCTTCTTTTATGGTACTAAGCTACAGGATCAACTTAATTTCCATTAAAAACTTAGTGTTCTAAGATTCAAGATGTTTTTAGCTTTCCATTTATAAACAAAAACTAATATTAATATACTTGATATTTGTAAGCTATTTAATTAAGCTTGGCATCAAGCTCTTACGAAAGAAGCGTGTATACGGTATCGACGAATCTTAAAAATTACTCCGTGCACTACAAGTATTATTTTATGGTTTCATATATGACATTTACAAAATAAACTGGTGAGCTCAGAGGTTCCGTTTTGTCTCCAATACCCTTCTTTATGTTTATAAATGATCTTATTCTATAACTTCGAATCCTCCTAACAGATTTCTTTTTTGATTCACATCCTTTTTTTGGATGTGGACTTTCAACGGCAGCGTTGAAACAACTTTTAGGTCTTGATGAGTGAATCACATACGATATCTTTTGAAATGCTTTTTTTTTTACTGTGGAGGTGCGATAACACTCATGGTCGGTAAAATTACAATTTTATTCTGTCCCATAAACAAAACAGTTCTCTTTTAACTGACTAAGATGTCTTAAATTCGAATCTCAACTTAAATTTTTTTTTTATCACATCAGAGGTGGAATCGTGTAAGGTGATTATTGACCATCAAAATAGATGATTTTGCTCCACGTAAGGTGATTATCAAATTGACACTTTTTTGCTATGGTTTGTTAGTGACAGCTATTTAGGTGTCACTTTCATATATTTTGATTAATTTTTTGTAAGAAAAATTAATTTGTGTGAACTTCAGCTTCAGCTCCACTATAAATTTTAAATTCAGTGAAAAAAAGTGAAAAGATATCAAAGTTAAAATAAAAATAAGTAAACAGTAATGTATACTTCAATGCAAATTTTCTATCAGTGCACCAGAACGAGAAATTACTACAAAAAAGTTCAATTGCTGAGAACCAACTTAAGGAATAAAACAAATTTTTTGGAACTTCCTAACCCAATGTAACTATGAAACTTTCTATGAATATTTATAAATAAGTTATTTACAACATAATGTATGTACGTATAAATTATTTATTTCAGATTCTTGAAAAATGTTCGATTGACCAAAGAAACGTTTGTGTATGTTTTGCGGTTGCTCGATTTATCATCAGTAATAAGATCAACACATATTCCACCTATCCTTCAACAGGCTGCAACTTTAAATCTTCTTGGAGGTGGTGGTTATCAACGACAAGTTGGGGCTGCACCGACGGGCCAAAGTACTGTAGCTGAAATAAGCGCTGCAGTTATTAAGAAAATGCAGTCCGTTCTATGTCCACTTTTCATTAAATTTGAGCCCTTGGATTCAAAAAAAGAATATATTTTTGCAAAATATAACAAACATTCTTATTAATTTATAACTATTATTAAGTATAGTTATAGGTTTACTTACATTTTCAAAGAAAAAAAACTTTGCAAATTGAAAATTCATGAAATTAACACAACAGCTGATCGAAATGACATTTATGCCTGTTGCAATTTGTACCAAGTTTCCCAAACTTGGGTAAGTGCTGCCAACAAATAGTAAAGTTTTAGCGATCACTTTGCACAGAACAAAGAAAAGGTGATGATCAAAATTGACTATCAAAACAGTGACAATCAACTATCGCTTTACGCGATTCCACCCCAGGTTTTTTATGGCCCCTTAAAAATTCAAAAAATAACAAAAAACCTGGGTTTTTAAGGCTAATTTAAAACTCAAAATATCTCTTAGTAAAATATATTTTATGATGATTTTGAAAATCACAAATCTTTCTCTTCTAGATACAATTTAAATCATTTAGTATCTTACTTAGTTTCTGAAAATTCTCATAAGTTATGACATGAGTCTTGATTTGAAGTTTTGAGGAAACCTCGAATTGGATACTTGCATAGATTTGATAAATACTTTTTGGAGTTAATTCTTAGCGCTGATTTCGAATCAAAACACTAAGTAAGTGCGTTTTTTTGGTATTCCATGCATAGTACAGTGAGAAATTGCCAACAAACAGAAACAGTTAGAATAACAGTTAAAAAAAACACAAATAGAAGAAAATTTTGTGAAAATCAAATGCTAAAATTAACTTAACAAAAAAAAAAACTAACTAAAACTAATAAAATGGACAATTTTCAAGAAGAAACGGTAAGAAAACATCTGGAAATTGGGATTCTATAAAAAAAAGTTCATTGAACAATTGCTTCAAGGAAGGGGTTTGTTCGTAGACTATTACATTAAGGCCCCCATTATGAATAGCGAATCGAACGTTCGACTAAAAGCGAATGTTTTAGCGAACTTCGGTAATATCGGTATTATCGTTAGCGAGCTTCCGCATTCGCTTCAAAATCAGTGCTGCCAAAAATAATTGCATTGCAATAACATAATGTTAAATGTCAAATAATGTCAATTGCTTTAATTATTGTGAAATTTGTTTTCTCATATTGTGATTTGCGTTCTTCAATAAATTGTCATTTGTTTATTAAAAACTAATTATAATGTTAAGCAACGTCGATTTGTTTTTTGAAGAAACTGATTCTGAAAGTACGAGGGAAGAAAATATTACGATTGGTAGAATTAGGAGAAACATTCGAGATAGATCCAATCCCTTAGAACTCCCAGATCATTTGTAAGTTTTCAAAAAATATCTATTTCTACAAAAAGATTAATGTTCTTTGTTTTGTTAGGTTTGTTTTATATTTTCGCCTGAATAAGGATGCATTTAACTATGTGCTCAACGAAATAAGTGATACATTCACATCAACCAGTACACGTTCCATTCCACCTCTTATAAAACTAGCTTGTACGCTGCGATTTCTTGGAAGTGGTAGCTACCAAAACTGTGTTGGTAATGATTTCGATCTCGGGCTATCCCAACCAACGGTGTCAATCGTTTTGAACGAAGTTCTCCAAGTGCTAGAAACCAAACTTTGTCCAGCTTGGATACAGATAGAAATGTCACAAAGGGAAAAACAAGATGCGAGAAACTACTTTTATAGAAGGTCCAGGCTGCCTGGTATAGTTGGATGTGTGGACGGAACACATATCGGAATTATTTGTCCAAATCAGTTGCAACATCAGTTCTTAAATCGAAAGGGTTTTTACAGCTTAAACGCAATGCTTGTAAGCTTTGATATTTCCAAAGCCTTTCAGATTATAAACATATTTTTGTACAGGCCTGTGATCATAACATGACTATTCGTTATGTTGATGCCAGATTTCCTGGTTCGACTCATGATTCATTTGTTTGGAATTGCAGTGAATTAAAAGACGTTTTAGAAAGGTGGTGGCGAAATGGAGAGAGGTCAATGTACTTGGGTGTGTAAACAAATTATTGCTCTGAAAATTAACTTTAATACTAATAAATTTTACATTTAGGAGATTCTGGTTATCCTCTACAACCCTACTTACTTACTCCATTTAGAAATTCGGATTCAATTCCTAGAAAAGCCTTATTTAATTCATTACATTCTAAAGCAAGGAATATTATAGAAAGAACCATTGGAGTTCTTAAAAGCCGGTACAGGGCTGTTTTGAATGAAAGAAAACTGCACTATTCTCCAGCGAAGGCAGTAAAAATAGTAAATGTAGCTTGTGCCTTGCACAATATAAGCCGTAGATACAATGTAGCTGATCCAGACACAACAGGCATAGAAAACAGCTTGCAGGACGTTACAGATGAACCATTTCAAAATGAAGTGAACAACACAAACTTAGAAGCCCAGAGAATAAGAAATGAAATTTTAGCATCTATATAAAAAAATAAATTTTCTTTTTAAGTTATTTTTTATTTCGTTTTATGAATGTTTGCATTAATTTAACATAAAAAACTTAAAATAATTCATCACATTTAAATTGCATAATATATATTATGTAGGTAGGAACTTTTTTTAAACTTAGAAATAAATAAAATAAATGTAAGAGACAAAATATATAGGTGCGTGTAAATTCAGGTATTTTTTGTACTTATAACAATGTAATCCTATGAAAATTAAACAACAAAATAAAGTAAAATAAAATAAACAAAGCAAAAATTCATTTAAAAAGGAACAATAAAGATAAATAATGAAATAAAGTCATACCAAAAAATAAACAGACGAAGAAATAGAACTTATTTAGAAAAATTAAAGTGAGTGCTTACTCAAATCGTCCTTTTCATTTCGACTTTTTTTAATTTTATCTCAATTTTTTCTTTGTAGCGTCTATTTTTTTCAATATTTTCTTTTTTCTTTTTCCTTCATAATATTTAGTTTTTCTTTTTGTATTTCATACTTTTTTCTTGTATACCTAGCAATTTCTGAAATATTTTTTTCGATAGATCTGGTTGCCACTAACAGATCTGCCTGGGTGTCAGTCTGTCCTTTTAATAAGTCCAGTCGCTCGGATTCTCTACAATTTAAATTCATCACCTTTTTCCGACTTTGCAAGGAACTTTGATTGAAAGATACTCCTTGACCGTGTTCACCCTCCGTTGCATTTGAATTGTTCGGAACAGATGCTTGACCCCTTTGAGTTCGTTCCCCTTCCGTTGAAATTTCTTCCTGCAACATTTCTTTTAATTGATCTTGTATGTCCTCGAATTCGTCCGATTGAGAATTATTTTTTTGGATCAACTCTTTTTCAGGAAGCGTAGTTTGTATGTTTGCACCAAACCGGTTGCCAAGTGGATTGACTGCCTGGCTTAGACTTAAAAGGTCGTCCACAGCTTGCTCCAAAGGAGACAAAGAAATCTGGCTGTATGGTCCTCCCCCAGTGGTTGTAAAATTTTTTTTGTTCGAAGCAATTTTTTGCTTAAGTTTTAGCTTGTAGTCCAACCAAACCTAGGTACAAAAAAAATGTTCCTTAAATGTAAATAAAACAATTTAAGAATGCACCTTATGCCAATCTTTTCCCTCACGTGACGGAGGACCAAGAGAATTTAATTCTACTGCAAATTGCTCCCAATAATCTTTCTGGTTTCTTTTGGACGACCCAAAAGCTCCTATGCCTCTAGCAATATCGGGATTCCTTTCCATCAGTTCCACAAGCTTTGCAAACTGATTTGTATTTGTTCTTGAAATAAACATTATTATTTTTGTTTTTTATAATAATTCACAAACTACCTTTTTCTTTTATCACACATTTTTAATTAAAACAAACAAAACAAATAATAACAAATTATCGATAGAAATTTTTCCAGACGCCAATTTGTAATTCGCTAACGTTATCACTAAATATTTTGATTCGATAGGATTTGACAATTTGAGCGGTTAAATTAGCGAACATTCGCTATTTGTAATTCGTCGATAACTTAATTCGCTAAAGTTTTGACATTTAAAGCGAACTTAATTTGAGCGAATCGCTATTCCTAATACGAAATTAGCGAATTCGCAAAGTTTTAAGTTCGATTCGCTATTCATAATGGGGTGTTGAAGCTCGCCTAAATTCTTTATATACCTGAATCGAGTTGAAATGAACTTGATTCGCCTCAATTCCGATTAGAGTCGAGTCAAAATTTGTGAAGAAAAACCTGTGTGGAGGAGTTGGTTTTACAGATAATGCGTTATGGTCTGTTTATTTGCATGTTTGTGTACAAAAAATATAGTTTTGTTCTAATCAAATTAAAAAAAAAATTGCACATGGAGTTGGTAGCATATTCTTATATGGTGCTGAACTATTCAGTTCTTAATTGTTTAACACGAATCACTTGCACTTCATAAGAAACATCGAAACACCATTTGCATTTTAGAAAGTGCTGTCAAACTTAATCATTTTTAAATCTTGTGCGGTGGAAACACCAAAAAGATTTATCTAATCTATACTGAGATAAACCTTTGGTGGAAACATAGCAAAACTTAATTATCTTTTCTATTGTTTTCTCTTGCCAAATAAGCCCAATTAGTCCTTTTTCACTAACAAAACTAAATAACATCAACAGTAATGGATTGATTTTTTCCCCAATGGAAAACACATGATTCCAAATGCACAACTGCTCAACAAACAGCCATCGAGACACAAATGCAATATCAATCGAACCAACATTTGAGAACGAAATCACAAAGATCCATTCGAGACTCGTATAAATGTAAAAAACCCATCCATAGTAAGATTCTTCTCTAACTTCTATCGGTGTTATTCATACTATGGATATTGTTTTTGTTATTCGTGTAAAATCTTACTATACTATGGATAGATTTTCCAACAAAACACGGGTATTTTAACTATTTGCTCAAGTTTTAAAAACACCCGTTTTCAACATTATTATCATTGTATATATTTCAAAAAACTGATATAAAAGAGTTGTTAAGATAATAGATTCGTTACAAGAACCAAACTTACTTTCAAACTGTTTTGCGTTTTTCTGTTGAGTTAAATCTAGAAGTGCCGGGAGTGCCAATCTACATCCAACCCTGAGCGCACGCGTGAGAGAGTTGTATATTTTGTCTCTGTTGTGCTGTTTTTGTAAACACATTCCAAAGAACAATAACTAATTATTTATTCCCTTTTATATATAAAATCAAAACAAATGGAAACCAACGCGCCGAGTGTGCAAAAATAATACAAAAAAAAACCCATAGACAAGTTTTTCAGTGCAGTGCCTAACAATTCAAATAATAAAATAAAAAAAAACAACTCTGATTATAATTAGTACATAACATACAATGCGGCAATAGACTGCGAAATAATTACTTGTTAAATTGCGGTTACATTTTGTTTGGTGTTCAGGAGCGGTTTTAATTTACCATTAAAAAATACCACTGGTAAATTGCAACTGAGAGGTTTTAGTGCCCAAATTAAATTTGATACATAGTTAAATGTCTTGTTTTGTTGTTTTTTTTTGTGTGTATTGTGATGGCTGGTAAATTTTGTGTTCAGTATAGGAACATTAGTGGGCTTAGGAAAAATGTCCATGCTGCATACGTTCATACTGTTTTAAACAGGCCAGGGGCCCTACTCTGTAATGCGTTTCGAAAGCCAATCCGATTCGAATCTGATACATAAAGGAAATATATTATCTAGAGTCCCAACTTAATGGGTTTGCTCTCTTTTTGCCTGCAAACTAAATTGAGAGAATTTTGCCCATTAGCATAAGCATGTGTTAGTTGTCCTGTGCATTTCTTATGGGAAAATCCAGATTCTATGTAGTTGTTATGGGCTTTTAAGAGAGTTACCTCAAACAAAATTTGAGGGTGTTTCCATAGAGGAAATATATTATCTAGAGTCCCGACTTAATGGGTTTGCTCTCTTTTTGCCTACAAACTAAATTGAGAGAATTTTGCCCATTAGCATAAGCATGTGTTAGTTGTCCTGTGCATTTCTTATGGGAAAATCCAGATTCTATGTAGTTGTTACGGGCTTTTAAGAGAGTTACCTCAAATAAAATTTGAGGGTGTTTTAGGCAAGACGGGTACCAGTCGGGACTAGATAATATATTTCCTCTATGGGTGTTTCAGGCAAGACGGGTACCAGTCGGGACTCTAGATAATATATTTCCTCTATGATCTGATATTCGATTCGTTTATGAATTCGTACTCTGTAAAATGTTCGAATCGAATAAAACAATCATCTAGTACTTTTTCTATTTATCGAATAGATTTACCGAGTCTCGAAGTATTTCTTATGAGATTTGTCAAAGCAAAAATACAAAAAAAAATCAAAACAATTCACAAAGACGAGGAAAAAATTAAAATTAAAATTCAGTCATTATTATCACTTGAAAATTATATTAATGACTTTTTTTACACTTCACTGCTTTGCAATTGCCACATCTCTCTTTTTAATTCCAGCTTAGAATGTTTAAGCTGATTTTTTTCATAGTCATTTCGTTTTTTGTGTTGAAATTTGTCTTTTGCTAAGGTACACTTTTTTCCTTCAAGTCATACGAATTCCACCATAATTTCAAATTGCTTTGGTTTGGTATGTACATTTTTCGCTGATGATTCCCTATAATGGTATTTATTTGCTTAAATTTTGAATAAAATTATTATTTCCTTACTTATATTTTATCTATTTCACACAACTCAACAAAATTTTTCTTTTGTGTCCTTTAAAAACGACCTTCGAATTGCAATTCGTTACCTCTCTTGGTGTAGAAAGAAAATTTCCGTTTTCGAACGCTAATGACATTCGGAAACGCATTGCCAGGTACGGAAAATCCGAATGCGGATTTGTCATTCCGTAAGTACTAGATTTCTTATCCGCATTAGAAATAGACAGTGCAAAATACTCGTTTTCGAAAATATTTGCTTTCGAAACGCATTACAGAGTAGGGCCCCAGCTGTTTTGGCATTAAGCGAAACTTAGGTTGGTGAAACCACTGGCCACTCGGAGTTTAACCTTTACGGTTATAGCTTAGTGCCTTTATTCTTTTCTCACCATGGTCTAGCCTTATACGTACGGAATGATGTTGCATATCAAATCTAAAGAAAACTCACGGTTTGATTCGAGCTTTAAAGAGGTTATTAGGATCAAAGATGTAAGTTTCCGGATTTTTAAAGCCCACCCTTCTGAGGAAAATCGGAATAAGTTCAAACAAGCTAGAAAGACTTGTAACGGACATATACGACACATTAAATTCTTGCAAGACCAGGGGCCCTACTCTGTAATGCGTTTTGAAAGCAAATATTTTCGAAAACGAATATTTTGTACTCTCTATTTCTAATGCGGATAAGAAATCTAGTACTTAGTCCGGTATTACACAGAGCATGTATTTAATGCGCATTAATCGGCTATTTTGTTTTGAAGTGTCATTCGGTGATGCGCGCGTTATTACACGAAGACTTTTCGGATTTTTAAGTCTGTGCATTCTTTTGACAGATATCTTTTATTTCTACTTTCGTTGCTCGCTCGGTATATCCAACTCACGGTTGCCACATTGGCCATTTGTGACCAAATTTAATTTTTAATTCCATTTGGTCATATTTTTCGGAAACGAAAAAAGATGTTCGACAATTTGAGTAACGAAAACGTTCTCTTAACATACTCACTTGGCTAAACAGAAACAACGTTTAAACTCATTTAGGCTACTTTGTGTAAATAATAACTTTATTAAAAATATAAACTCTTGATCTTAATTGGACTTAGGGAACAGAGAGAATTATCTACGCATCACAATCGAACCTTGTAAAAACTTATGTATATACTGTGATCTCATGTTAAAACGCCTTGTTTTTATATTTCGCCATCTTTATTTGGGTTTATCTAATTTAATGAAGTTTGTTAGGGATTCTGTGAGTTTATTTTTACGTAATTAAAATATAAATGTCATCTGCATAATATGGAAATGTGTTAAACAAAATGTGATGAATTCATTAATCTGTGTTTACAAATTTTTTGGACTTGAATTATGTTGGTAATTTTTCACCTACAAGTTTTCATGTTTATTTTAAAATTTGGACACAAACTTTTCTCCAGCAGTGGCAACCGTGGGTATACCTATCGTCCACTTGAATTCACTTCCGTGTCCCACATTGATTAGGCCTATTATGAATTCCATTGTAATCGGAAATTTTTACGAATCCCGAAAAACTATCATGAAATCCGTTCGTAGTGGAAAATCTCATACAATTTTGCATTACAAACGGATTTCATGATATAGTTTTTCGGGATTCGTAAAAATTTCCGAATACGATGGAATTCATGATAGGGCTGGCAAACCAATATGGTTCTAAGCTTGAATTAAAAAGAGAGATGTAGCAATTGCAAAGCAGTGAAGTGTAAAAAAAGTCATTACGATAATTTTCAAGTGATAATAATGTCTGAATTTTAAGTTTTTCCTCGTCTTTGTGATTTGTTTTGATTTTTGTTTGTATTTTTGCTTTGACAAATCTCATAAGAAATACTTCGTGACTCGGTAAATCTATTCGATAAATAGAAAAAGTACTACATGATTGTTTTATTCCATTCAAACATTTTACCATAGAGGAAATATATTATCTAGAGTCCCGACTGGTACCCGTCTTGCCTAAAACACCCTCAAATTTTATTTGAGGTAACTCTCTTAAAAGCCCGTAACAACTACATAGAATCTGGATTTTCCCATAAGAAATGCACAGGACAACTAACACATGCTTATGCTAATGGGCAAAATTCTCTCAATTTACTTTGTAGGCAAAAAGAGAGCAAACCCATTAAGTCGGGACTCTAGATAATATATTTCCTCTATGCATTTTACCATAGAGAAATATATTTTCCAAGAGAACCGACCGGTACCCGTCCTACCTAAAACACCCTCAAATTTTATTCGAGGTGAACTGTCTCAAATTCGAGTTGAACTCTCTCAAATTCGAGGTGAACTCTCTCAAATTCGCTATCGGTGAATACATGTGAGTAGTGAAAAAAAAAGCAAAATGGGGGACTGGGCTAAAAATAAACTTATGGAATTTTTGTGACCTGTCAAAAATGACAATCAATTTTGCAAAACAAAACAATGGGTCTCGGATTTTAAGAGTAAGTTTTTGTTAATTGTTTTGATATTTAATTTAATTTGATATTTTTCAGACCACAACCCTTTATAATGAAGAGAGTATATATAAGTTCACTTCATTGAATAAAAAGTAAGTCATGATCGACTTTTTGTATAGCCTGTGTTTTCATTTTAGATACTGCCAATAACATACCATAATGCAGGAAGCAATTTCCCTGAAGAAATCTGGAAGACAAAGCAACCAAGTCGTTGGTTTGAAGGCAAGTTTTTTGTATATTGTATTTCTCTTAACAAAATAATATCAATGTTTTTAACGACAGATACTGCCCATTGTGTTTGTATATACTTCTCAACGGCCATAGCTGCCGCAGCCGTTGACGGTGGAGGTGTCACCATCTCTACTAATAGTCAAATGCATTCAATGCAACAAAACCATCAGCAACAACACCACCAAGTCAATGATGCAAGTGGAAGTTTTGCCATGCAATAGTCGACCGCTAACGTCCTTCTCCCACCAGCTGAGTGTTGGTGTTGTAACGACATAACAGCAGCAACTGCCAACTCGGCCTATTCATCAGCTGCCAAGAAATAAAATGCAAGCGGTTAAAAAAAAAACGATGCAACAGCGCGCTGGGATCAATTGTGTAAGTACGTATCGAAATGTTCATATCTTGGTCAACTCGCTTAATCTTCATCTTCTAGGTTCAAAGAGTACTACCAGTTAGTAGTTCTGCAAGATAAGCAAGAAAAACAAGTATACAATCGCAGGAAGTCTCCAACAAATTTCCAACTTTGACTGTAAATTAAGTGAGTTCAAATATGAAATCTAAAACGAATGAAAGCATCTTCTCTGAAGAAATTTGGAAGGTTTGCTCAAAACAAGTGCGCTAGTCCCCAGGTGAATTTATTTTATATTCAGCCTTATTGTGAGTTTCGCCCGAACAACATTCCACCCGGAAAATTTGACTTTTCACTTTTCGCCTATTGTGAGTTTCACCCGAAAAATTATTCATGTTCGAAAAATTCCCCTTATTGTGAACGATCATTTCGGGCGGAATGATATGCCGTTAACAGTGATAATTTTCACTTATTTTTATGAGGCGAACGAGAGCACAATAAGGCGGAAAATGTAAGTTGTTTGTTTATTTTTTTAAGATAGGAAAAGTTTAAAGTCAAGTTTTTTGTTATAATGCAGGAGCAAAACAATAAAAAAAGACCAAAGTGATATGTTGCTTAGTAAAATGCAGGAGAATCCAGAAATTACTAAAGCAAATCGAGAGAAAGTGGCCGAATTTTGGAAGAGACTTACCTTGGAATTAAATAGTGCAGGGCCGCCGGTGAAGAGTGAGTTTGAATGGAAAAAAGTAAGAATCAATTTTATTGTGCTTGCCACCGATTAAAATGAAAACTGCATGCTTTTAGGTTTGGACAGATCAGAAGCGATACGTTAGAAAAAAGGCATCAGCAAATAAAATGCATCAAAAAGGTACAGGAGGTGGGCCAAATAAAACGCAAAAGTTTTCACCTTTGGAAGAGGCCATATTCCAACTCGTAGGAATGAAGGAAGCAGTGGAGGGAGTAGGAAGTTCGCTGTCCTTTGGTTTTGCTCGCCCACAAAATGATATACAAAGTGCCAAACAATGCGAGTATGATGCTACATTGCACCCGAATGAGGTAGAGTGCGTTGAAGCTGCTGATGAAACGGAACTCATACAGGAAGACAACAGTGTGCAACCAACTCCTACAACATCTCAAGCCGCAAAGAAAAGAAAGATGAGTACCAACGATATCATTGTGGAGGAGCTACAGACACAAAAAATACTTTTGTAACAAAGTGACCGAGTGGGTTTCTGTAATGAGAGACCACAACACTGAAGTCCAGAGCGGCATTAAGAAGATGTACAGATCATTGGACCGCCTGGGTGATATTAACAAAGAATTATTGAAAGAACAACAGAGGCATAATAAAGAAATGGAAAATCTTCGTAAGTCTGAGCTGGAAAACAAAATTGAGAAAGACCGAAGAATGTTAGAGTTGGAAGAACAGAAGATTGAAATCATGCGAAGAAGAGATTATAATAATGACCCAGCATTTTAAAAATACGATATTCATACAAAGAAATCTTAAAAATGCATACAGTGCTCCACAAAAGTCTGCGTACAACGATGAATTATTGAAAAAAACCGCTATTATTCACAAACGATGAGTGATAAAAATTTTTGGAAGGTATATTTCAATTAAACAATATTCAAGGTTTTGATTTTTTATAACATAAATAAACAAAATATTTTTTATTCACAAATAAACAAATTGAAACAAAAAAAAAGTTTGAAAATTATCCACAAAAGTTTGCGTACTGCTGTAAAAGATATGAAAAAAACGTTAGAAAAAAACAAAAATAATTATTCTTCTTTATTACTTTTGGTGTCAGTATTTCGTCGGATATCCTTTTAGCCTTATGACCTCTCTTAAGCGGTTTTGCATGGACCCTACAAGTTTTTCTGTATAAGAACTGCTTATATTATTCCATTCAGATAATAAGGCTTCTTTTAATTGCGGTTTATTTCGGATATCGTGGATGCGGATCTTCCTTTCTAAAGCATCCCATAGGTGTTCAATGGGGTTTATATCTGGGCTCTGTGGTGGGGTTCGTAGCAAGTGGGGAGTGTTGTATGCCAGCCACATACGTGTATTATGTGCGGTGTGTTTGGGGTCGTTGTCTTGCTGGAAATAGTAATCGTTCGAGATACCCAAAATTTCGGCACTTGTTTTTAAATTTCGTTTCAGGATGTCAATATAAACATATTGATCCATGATCCCTTCGATTATTTCCAGCTTTCCGACCCCTGAAGCTGCCATACAGCCCCATACCATAACACCTCCACCACCGTGCTTTACAGTCTTGATAGTGCACTTAGGATTAAGGGCATCGTTTGGTTTTCGCCACACCCTCAAACGACCGTCAGACCCAAAAATGTTATATTTCGACTCGTCGGTAAATATAACTTTTCGCCAAAAGTCCGGAGACTTGTTTACATACTCCTTTGCGAACGAGAGTCGTTTGTGTCTATTGATCTTATTGACAAATGGTTTTTTTCTTGGTGTGCATGACTTCAACCCCCCCTGAACTATTGCCCTTCTTACCGTTTCTGGATGCACTTTGATGTTGTTATGTTTTTCAAGCTGTACGCTTACCGAGTTAGCCGTAGTGAAGGGATCTTGGTCCACCATCCGCTTTATAATGCGTTTATCTCTTACAGAGAGCTTCGATGGTCGGCCAGATCTAAGTTTTGATTCAACTTTTCCCGTGTTTTTGTAGCGATTTATGGTTGTTTGGATCGTTGACCGGCTTCTTGAAGTTATTTTTGATATTTCTGAGTAGGACTTTTTTTGTTTTAGGTTTAAATCAATAATTAACTGCCGCTCACTTAAACTTAACTCTTTATTAGCCATTTTATAGTTTTTTTTTCAAAAAAAAAATTACAAACAACTATTTTCTACAAGTGATAAGCACAAACAAAGCCCGAAGAAACAAACCTGTTTTGCTAAAAAAATGAACGGTTACTTAAATAGTATGTAATGCAAGTATAAAACATTCCGTACGCAAACTTTTGTGGACGATTTTCACAGCTTTTTCGTTGTTTTATTTTTTTTATTTTAATAGAGAATATTTAGTTTATTTATATTAGTATACATCAAAACCTTGAATATTGTTTAATTGAAATATACCTTTCAAAAATTTTTATCACTCATCGTTTGTGAATAATAGCGGTTTTTTTCAATAATTCATCGTTGTACGCAGACTTTTGTGGAGCACTGTATATAAGACAAAAGCTGTGAATTTTTTTTTTTTACCTAGATAATAAGTTGACTGAATTTGAAATGAAAGCTGTGAGATTATTTATTTACTAGAATTAAGCTAAAAACTGAATTTAAAATCCAATTTTAATTTTAAGACAAGAGCTGTGAATTTTTTTTAATAGCATATAAGAGCAAGTTAATTTTTTTTTTAATAAAGGAAATCTACTTTAAAGTTATAAAAAAAATATTTTATTGCAATATAAGAATACTACAAGTGCAGTGCTGCACAAACATTAATAATTTTGACAGCCTTTGTAGGAGCGTAGTACAGTTCTCTCGCACTCAGTAAACATCTCCACCTGTTTGTAAGAACACCATTAGTTCTCTCAATTATGTTACGACACCGTGAGTGAACTTCATTATATTTTTCTTCATTTGAACCACTATTCGGCGTTCTATAAGGAGTTAAAAGCCACGGTTCCAAGGGATAACCAGCATCTCCTATAAAACAAATAATTTAAATACAAATTCAAAAGAAATTTTTTTGAAAGTTACCCAACAGCCAAACATTACTACGGGTTTGTAAATATTCCTGCTCCATTTTTGCTCTGAGATCACTAACATTCCAAATGAATGAATCGTGACAGGCTTCGGGATGTGTTGCATCAATGAAGCGAATCCTTAGTTCACTGTCGCATACCTATATTAAATGATGTTAGTATACATATGTAGGTATTATTCATTTAAGAATACTTAAATAAAATAAAATTAACTTACAAGTAAAACATTCAAACTACAATTTCCCTTTCTGTTGTAGAATAGATGTTTGTTTGCTGAAGGAGATATGATGTTCACATGCGTCCCATCAATACAGCCTATAACACCGGGTAGCCTGTACTTCGTATAAAAATCTTGAGCAATTTTTCGTTGTTCCTCTTGCGTTGGCCATTTTATCCACTGCACGCAAAGTACTTGTTCAAAAACCTCCAGGACTTGAGCGAGCACCAGGCTAAAAGAGGATTGTGCCAAACCAACATCGTGGTCCTTGCCAACTCCTTTTTGGTACCCACCCTCTGCAAAGAAACGTAAACATGCAGCGAGTTTCACAATTGGTGGTATAGCAAATTTCTGTTTCGCGGAGTGTAAGGAGCTGGTAAGCACATCCAACAAATACTTAAATGCTGGTTTGTTAAGCCTGTAGTAATGATGAAATCTGGAAAAAATAAAGATTAATTCCTTTTCACATACATTAAAATAATTTTCATTCATACAAGGACTCACGCATCTCTAAAGGATTAGAGTGATCCCTCAAATTCCTTCGAAGTGCTCGCTCCTCAATTATTTGGTCTTCCTCAGATAAGATGCGCAGAGCTATGCTATGCATACTTACAAAATAGTAATGACAATTATCCTTTCTTTATTAAAAAATAACAATTTAATTTTCTATCCTGAAATTCTTATTTAACAATTGTCAAAACAAACATATATTTGTCCCAGCTCACAATAAGGCCTGTTCATTTTCTGAACGCAATAAATCCGCTGTCTAAAAAAAGGTGTGCAAATTATTCGTTTTAGATAATCCAATTAAGAATTGGTAGCCACAATGAGTGGAATTACTAGCGTAGCCACAATTTTATTTCTATTGTAAGTATATTCGACAAATAACTGATGCACTAAATTCAATTATAGTATTATTTAAGTTAACAGAGAACTTGCACGTTGCATTTCATTCTCCGTTTCCATCATAGTGGAGGGAGAATTTATTGCGCTCCTCACTTTTCTGAACGTGCCTATTTTTCGAACTGTCACTCCTGATTCGAAGCATAGAGGAAATATATTATCTAGAGTCCCGACTTAATGGGTTTGCTCTCTTTTTGCCTACAAAGTAAATTGAGAGAATTTTGCCCATTAGCATAAGCATGTGTTAGTTGTCCTGTGCATTTCTTATGGGAAAATCCACATTCTATGTAGTTGTTACGGGCTTTTAAGAGAGTTACCTCAAATAAAATTTGAGGGTGTTTTAGGCAAGACGGGTACCAGTCGGGACTCTAGATAATATATTTCCTCTATGATTCGAAGTGAAATTTTCATTCGGGCGAAACTCACAATAGCTTTTAAAATTTCGGGGGAACAAAAATGTTTCGGGGGAAATGTTTTCCGGGCGAAACTCACAAAGAGTGGATGAATGACGATTTAGCTAGCGATGAAGACATTGGGCGAAAGATACGAACTCATTCAGACAATGATTTTTCGGACAGTGATGATGAGTTCATTATAAACAGTGACCATGAGTCTAACTCAGAATTATCTGACAGCGACGACGAAAACCAATACGGAGCAGAAGGTAATAGCAGTGGATATTTCTATGGGAAAAATAAATTCAAATGGGCAAAAACACCACCTGCAAGAAACTCTCGTGCTAGGAGCCACAACATAATCTGATTACCTTGCACGACTTCGCGCTCAAGACCTATTGAACCATTCGATCCAAAACAAGCATTCCAAAAAATATTTGATGACGATATAAAAATGCAGATACTCACTTGGACAAATGTGAAGTTAGCAAGTTTTAGAATGAAATACGAATCTAGGAACCGACCGAAAATAAGCGAATGCACTCCACAAGAGCTTGACGCTTTCTTGGGCTTATTACTTTACTCAGCCGTTTTCAAGTCCAATCATGAAGCTATTTTATCACTTTTTGCAACCGATGGGACAGGGCGAGATATATTTCGAATGAGCATGTCTTCAATTCGATTTTACGTCCTATTAGTATGTCTTCGTTTTGACAATCCTTAAGAAAACTACTCTATTGGTGCTAATGCTACAATAGATGAAATGTTGGTTGCTTTTCGAGGTCGTTGTAAATTTAAAATGTATATCCCAAGTAAGCCCAACAAATATGGATTAAAAATGCAATGTCTCGCGGATTCAAAGACGCACTATGTGCTCAATACATATCTATACTGTGGTAAAAATACAGACGGCCTTACTTTGACTGATGAAGAAAGAAGGTATCCAATACCAACGCAAGCGTGTCTTCGATTATGTCAACCAATTGTAAACTCTAATCGAAACGTTACAACAGACAACTGGTACACATCGATGGAGCTTATAAACGTCATGAAATCTAAAGGTCTAACTCTTGTTGGGACTTTGAAAAAAAATAAAAAGGAAATTTCAAAAGAGTTCTTACCGCAAAAAAACAGGCCAGTTGGATCATCAAGGCCCCAAATATGACGAGGATGTTTTTTTTTTTAAAGGACTAGCACAAATGTTGTGTGAGCCGCACATGAAGGAGAGATACTACAACCAAAGACTACCAGTACAATTAAGGACGAGCATTGGAGCAGTTCTCAAAATTGAATACGCTGAAGCAAGTAATGCCGAAAATTTAACATTAGAACGGAATAAAAGAAAAAGATGCTTTTTGTGTCCACCCAACAAAAGAGCAAAGACGATACACTTGTGTGCAAGGTGCACGCAGCCTATTTGCCTCAAATGTTCTCAGCAAATATGCAAATTTTGCATTTAAAATGTATGTCACTTTGGCCGATGTCAAAATTTTGTGTGTTAATGTTTTTAAGTTTTTTTTTTTTTAGTACTAAAAAGTATTATTTTATGTTAGAATAATGTTTTTTTAAGGTTTTTGTGTTTTTTTTTTTATTTTAATATTCTCATTTTAAAAATGATATATTTTTAAACTTTGATTTTTGACTGAATTTTAAAGTGCTAATTTTATTTTGAAAACTAATGTTCCTATTTTTTTGTTTTTTTTTTTTAACTACCTCTAAGATTGTTATTTTTTAATGTTAAATAAAAAAATTTATACAAAAATTAAATTAAGTATTTTATTTTATCATTTCAAAACGCCTGGGTCCACTGGACCCACCACTATAGATACGTCACTGAATTTCACCACTATAGTTAAGGGTTAACCACAGACTTTGGCCTTTATTTGTAAATAGTTATTCGAAGCCTGTTGATGTAAAGTATATATTTCTACACTCAATTGCTGCTGTATCATGATCGGTGAGATCTGCCTCAGCAACTATGGTGAGCGCAGGCGTTGATGATAGAAGTGTCAACGTCTCTGCCAATAGTAAGATTCATGGAATGCAACAACACCACCAGAATTACGAATTCAATTCGGAATTAACGAACATCCTCAGCTACAGCTATGTCACCGACTTTGTGAAATTCAATTCAATGGTACAAGGAAAAGCTTTGACATTCAATAGTCGACCGCCCAGTTTTGGAACGACTTAACACGGATATTTTAAATTCTATGGTTCTATGGTAATTCTATGGTTTCTTTATCAGCTGCCAAGCAACATGATACAAGCCGACCAAAAAAAACGACTCTTGCAGCTGCAACTAAAGCAACATCTTCTGGTTTCATAGAGTGCAACAGCACATGAGGTTCAGTTGTGTAAGTGCGAATCGATACAATCATATCGTGATCAACTTGCTTAATCTTCACCTTCTAGATCTAAATCCATGCTTGTAGCGCCAAATATCTCACTAAAGAACGGCAGTGACACTGAGCTCACCGAGCCATCGGCTACTACGGCTGCTTAGGGCGACACAGACAACGTAAATGATGAACTGAATGTTGACTTTGAAGCAACCTGGTGGGAGAACACCTCCTAAATGACGGGAATCAAAAAACATTGGTAAGTCTTTTGAATAATGAAAATATCATCATTTTCGTATGTACTATTTTAGAATTTTCTTATATAGACAGGAAAATTAGAAGCTGAATTCCTAAATACATAATGGCTATTGAATAACCAAAAGTGCATTCTGTAAAGAACTAACTGGAATCACATAGAAAACCATCGACACAGGAAACGACCAAATTATGTTTTAAGAATTAAGAACCAACCTTCATCTGCCGAAAATTTCCAAAAATAATACAATCGGAAATTGTGCATTTGTGACATGATTCGATTGGGATTTTGGAATTTGCCTCGCAAAAGAATGTCACAAACGACTTGCCACAATTTTTTAATCAATGGATCGACTTACCAGCGGAAATTTTATTGTTATAAACCAATCAACTTGCTACAATTTGATTGTCAAAGGAAGTTTCACATAAACCAAAAACTTTGAAAGCACTAATTGGTGTGTTTTTTTCAGCAACAAATCAGAACGAAGCGGTAATGCAACAAATCCTGCAATGAAGATGATTCCAAGTCGACGACATGCTTTAAATCTCATCCATCAATAATCAAGGTTCGTGGCGCAGCTAGTTTTAAAATGAAGTTGTATTTTTTTTTAAATTGTATGTAATTTATAATATATTTTTTTAAATTCAATGCTATTAATATATTTTCACTTAAAAAAGAAAATTTTATGTTGAAATATAATTTCTTAGTTTTTGAGTAAATAAAAAAAATAAATATACTTTTTTCCAAGAAAAACACTTCTTTTTGGTTTTCCCAAATTTGATCTATTCAGGTCAATTATTAGAGTGAATTGTTTATTTTTTGTTGCATATGTTTAATTTAACAAAATTAAAAACTTAATATTTTTATTCCTATTCTTATGTTTTGGTTCATCACGTTCGTAGGTATTCCTTCGTAATTTCAGATGGTCGACAGCATTAGTTAGATATTCGTTCTCTTCATTTTGCGTCAGAGTTCGAAGTTTAAATTCCGTTCAGTCTGATAACACCGGTCGACAAAATTATATATTTTTTTTGTTATCCTGACTTCGAACCTCACCATCAAATTTTTCTATTACATTAAGTTTTTCAAATATGCCCCTTTAAAAATTCTAAACACAACCAAACCGGTAAAACATGCCGTATCCCTTAACTTTAAATTGCAAGATGATTTTGCAAACTACATATCTTTCCTTTTAGGTACAGTTTAAATTATTTTGGTATTTCACTTAGTTTTCGTAATTTCTTATTAGTTATGAAAGACTCATAAGTCTTCATTTGACTCTACCTGAAGTTTTGAAGAAACCTTGATTGTAATTCTCTTATGTTTTTAAATAGTTCGTTTAATTTTTGATGCTGATTACGAATCCGAACTCTAATTTTAGCTAGGTACATGTGGTCAAACTAAGAAATACTCGTTTTCAACATTATTTTTTCAATATATTACAAGAACTTGATATTATAATCTTAAGACTACAAATTCGTAATAGGAAATAGTAAACATTTGCAAATGGAATATTGAAGAAGTATATAGTAGATTTGGATAATCACACATTTTTTTTGAAAAGAAAACTACTTTATGAATTTAGATAGCCTCGAAAAGCCTTTCGAATTAAAAATAAAATATGTCAAAAACCTAAATTGATGAAGTAATTTTCGAGTCGGGTTTGAATTGAAGATGTTGACGGCATCGACAGCAATATATCATTAATTGGAAGGCATTTTATTAAAATTCAAGAGACCTACAATTAAAAAGAGACAAAATTAGGATGGTTCTTATTTTGTTATTTATACAAATATCCTTACCAGCTACATCACAGAATTCTGCAAAACATGTACAAGAAAGATATTCATGTGCAAAATTGTATCGCTTGCGAATATATTGAAACAGAACGATTGGCCAATTCTCGGTGAATTGTAGATGTAGATTAAATTATGAGGAATGGCTTGTACACACTACAATCCTTCGCCTGTCGGTCGATGGCTGAAAGAAGTGCTTTGCATTGCACAGATGGTGACACATGATGTGCCTGTGCTATTGTTATCAAATGCTTCAATTTATTCAGCTTGTATTTCATCCAATTGGCTTGGTTATGAATGTCTAGGGAAAGTGTCAACAAATAAAGTGACCCCTCAACTTTATAGCAACACTCTCGACATGAACATATGTATATCCCTCTCGACAAATAAAGCATGTCAGACCGGTTTCAACGCGAAGCTTTTCAGTCTTCTGCAGTATCGATCCCTTCGCTGCAATCGGCCCTTCTCATTCCTACAATCGAGTTGTTGACAAGTGTAATTTTAACTAAGAAAAAACAAAATAATATTCATATAATAATTAACGTAACGAACACACTTAACTTGAATTTGTACCTCTTCGCTCCAGAATAAATATGTCGGCGTTGCTGGTTTCCTTCTCGGGAGATTCCACTTTTCCTGTTGCAACATTCTCCTTGGGTTCTTCTTTATCTGAGGATTAAATTAAGTGCAAATTCATTATATATTTTTATTTCAATAAATTAATACTTTTTATTTAAATTATTTTACCTTCATTTGCATTACAGGGAATGAAAATGAATTTTGTTTTGTTTACATTTTCGTAGAATTGTCAAAATACTCACCTCGCTGTTAATCTGTCAAAACTGGGTTAAACTCAAATTAGGCCATGTTCGCATTGCAGTTCTATGGTGCGCCTATACTATACTTTCGGCATGATTTTTTTTGTTTTTAGCGAAACTTTTCATAAAAATCACAGAATTTGTATGTCAAAAGCAGGCAAATATTATTTTTAGCACAGTTTTCACTGAAAAGAAGTTGCATAATTCATTTTTCTTAAAATATTGAATTAATTTTTCAATTTTTGAATTCAACGGATCTCTTTTTTGAACGGCTGAGTTCACCTCACATTGTTTTCCCCCCAACTGTGCATACTGAGCCCCAAAAGCCCATAACAACTACATAGAATCTGGATTTTCCCATAAGAAATGCACGGGACAACTAACACATGCTTATGCTAATGGGCAAAATGTGCTCAGTAGAGCTTGTAGGTCGAAAGAGAGCGAACCCCATAAGTCGGTTCTCTTGGTAGATATATTTCTCTATGCATTTTACAGAGTACGAATTCATAAACGAATCGAATATCAGATTCGAATCGGATTGGCTTTCGAAACGCACAGAGTAGGGCCCCAGAAATTACGGCAGAAAATAGTACAATGTCCCAAAGGTAGTGAACATTTCTGTTCATTTGTAAAAAATGTGCCCAACACTACGTCATCGTCAGTTCCTACGCTCGTTTCCAATGACACTCCTTTTGTAAGCTCGATTGATAAAGCCAATTTGCTTGAAGCACAGTTTGCTGTTAATTAAATGCCAATGAGTGACATGACTCATCCTGTACTTGAAAGCGTAAACGTTTCTATGGGACAAATCTTCTTTCGCACTCGTACAGTTGCTAGAGTACTAAAAGATCTTGACATTCACAAATCCGCTGGCCCGGATAGTATCCCCGCTATTGTTCTAAAGAGGTGTTCTTCAACGCTCTTCCTTATTTTTATAAATGATCTTTTGTCTGTAACTTCTAACCCACTAAATTGTTTAGCTGATGACAGTACCCTCAGCTTTTCATATTCGTTTTTAGATTCTCGCCCTCGTTCTTCGGATGTTGATGTGGACAACCAACAGCAGCGTATGATAAGCTCGTTAAATTCTGATCTTTACAGCATTGTCCAATGGGGAATCAGTGTAAAATTTAATGCTTCGAAAACTCGTAGCAAAAGCGTAACCCTCCCCCAATGCCACTTTCCATGAGTGGTACTTGCATCGAGGAGACTGAACAACTATCAATCCTCGTAGGTATGTGCATTACAAACCACTTGTTGTAGAGTGATCACATATTTGACACCGCCAAAAATGCTGCTAAGTGTTTAGGTTTTCTTCGACGATGCAAGTTTTTTACCCCTTTTGATCTGGCTATAATTTACAAAGCTTTTATTCGTCCAAAACTCGAGTATAGCTCTCACATTTGGGCTCGTGCCCCAATAACGTACTTGAGTCTTCTGGAAAGAATTGAAAAAAGAGTTCTTAATATGATAGGAGATCGTTCTTTTACCGAGACATTTGCTTTTCTTGAACACCGCCGCAAAGTATCATGCTCAAAAACACTCCATTACCAAGACCGGAATCTTTCGTACGTTTCAGTCTCCAAAACCCGTTTGTTTACATTGTTGTATTTGTAATTTTGACAATTAGTCCATGAATAGATGTGAGCACAAACAAAAAAAAAAGATGCCGTGGGCTAGCGGCACTTTGCAAAACAAAAACAAAATGGGGAGGTTAATAAGTTTTTTTTTCAGGTTTTTCTTTTTACTTTTTTCAATGAAAAAGTCAGTTTTAAGCTTTAATTTTACACTCATTTTGTTGATAGCGAACCAATGTACATTTTTGTCTTGAAAAAAGCATGTTCAACATCAGTTTATTATAATTAATTCACTAATTTAGAGTAATCACTACGAAATTCTTTAAATTTCATAATTAACCTTGAATTATTGTATCAAAGATGCGTTCGAAGAACCATCAAGTTAAGGGTGCGAGCACAATTTTTTATTGAATTCTAATAAATTTTCGTTAATGAACAGCCCAAATATTTTTTTTGAAAGTAATTAAAATCTGTATAAATTTAACCAATCCAAGTATACTTATAGTTTGTTTTTAATGATTTAAGCTTGCAAATATTTTTCAATTCCATTTTGATTAATAAATATTAAATTTAAAAAAAGAGTTATAATCGAAAAATACCTTATACATAACATTCTTAATTGATGGAAGCATACATGTATTTGCTATCAAAAAAAACTATGCATCAAAGGAACACCAATGTTTTAAAAAAATAATCAGAACGATTTTATCGAACCTGTTGAATAAATGCAGAGCAAATAAAATGAAAATTTTGACATATGTATATCACCAAAAGAAAACGTCTTAAAATCGTTCTAAATTCATGCACATCTCATTCAATAGATCATGTAATCGACATGAATGTTTATTGTTGACGTACAGAAGTTTTTTTTAGTGAATTCCCACAGTTTAACGCAAAATATAATTTTCATTCATTCCTTAAAAATGTTAAGTTACCAAAGTTCAAGTTTACTTATTATTGTTTGAAGGGTTTGTTTAGTAAAAGTGCTGCTAATAATGAAAAAAATTAATGAGTTTTACGTACATGTTTTTGTTTTTCTTAATATAGTAAGTACTTCCATAGATTACATTTAATAAATGCAGAACATAGAAGAAAACATACATAAACAATAGTTTTCAGGTATAAAGCAGAGATTAGTGTAGACAAATGTTTTTGAGAAAGCCAATAATATTTTAGGTATGTTCAATGTTCATTAAAGAAATTTCCGCTTCGGCTAACCTTCATCAACTTTTTAGAAAAAAAATAGCATTAATAGCAGCCAATTATTTCATAGCATATTTAATTTTTCAGATTGTTAAATGTCTAGAAATTTTCATATGCTACAAAATTCGTAATTTTGGGTGTTCGGTTTCGCCATACTGGAATAAATAGCACTTCAAAGAATGAAGTTGAGACTAAATTGAATAAAGCTTTATTCAATTTAGACTCAACTTCATTCTTTGAAGTGCTACTTCTTTTTATAGTTTTACTAGCTGACCCGACAAACGTTGTGTTGTCATATAAATAATTTTCTAGAGAATATTTTGCTAGAAATAAATAACTTATTGTAAGTGTGTAAGGATGTGGTATATAAGTGAGAAATAAGTATAGAGCACTGTAAAAGTTGATAAAATATTAAAATAAAAAATCACCAAACAAATTTTTTTAATTTATTAAAATTCATTCTTTAAAATTATACACATATCGCTAATTATGACTGTACTACAAAAGAACAATATTAATCCCTTAATGCAATAGAGTGAACAAAATTTTGTGTGATCCCATCTTTCGCCAATACAAACAAATTGGATGGTTTGCCCACTTTAGAGCACGCCACATATAATTGTCCGTGTGAAAAACATGAAGTGCTCAAATGTAAGCCGCAGACAGATATCGTTTGGCCTTGAGACTTATTGATAGTTATTGCAAATGCCAATAATTGGAAATTGAAGGCGTTTGAATTGAATTGGCACATCTGTTGAATCGGAATTTGCCATTTAGAATTATGGCTTCGATAACATTTTTAATTACTTATCACGTGCCCTTGCACAACCGTGGTGGGTTTAAATGACAAAAAAAAAATTATCGGAGATCTAACCTTCAGTTGTAAATTTTGCTGTGGCATGCCTGGTAAATGTAATGAGTTCAAAAACTCAGCTAGATAATTTACAGCTTCGGTAGCATCACAAACTGTATCAATAGATTTGTATGACACGAAGTCTCCTTATAAGAAATGTTGTATCTTGAGATTTAATTCGTTGACATCCACATTTTTTGCTGTAAAAATTGCTCTTTCTGTCGGCCACTCATGATTTATATATTTTCTCTGTAAATCGGGAAATATCTGGTCAATGAGAGCATCTTGTGAATCAATAATCTAGCAGAAATCGACCGGTCATCTGTAGTAACTTTTCCGTCGCCTATATCTATCAACAGTTGTTTTGAGAATGTTTCAGCGGATGGATCTTGAAGCATTTGAACACGCATATTTACTTTCAGTTGCGATGATTTCAAGCACGCGTTGATCTCATCAGAAGTGTTTGTCACAAATCACCTGAAAGGAGTAACAGAGTGCCGCCAAATAGTCTATAGTTGTTTTATATATCTTTCAATGTCCTGTTCAACGCCTCAAGCGAATGTTTGTGTGCCATAGTGCATCCATCCCAGATGATAATTTTAAACTGTTTTAGCAAGAATTAGCGAAATAAGGAATGTTTTGCCAGTTCCACCTGGTGAATCCAAAAAAAAGAATCCACCTTGTCTTGCCAAAACTGCGAGCATGATGTGGTCATGAATGGTTCTTTGTTCTGCATCTATTAGTGGGACATTGCGAGCAACATTCGCGGCCATTTTTTTTTTTTTTTTTGGTGAATGCATACAAAAATGATTGAGTGGTAAGTTGGCAATGATAATGAAAAGATCCTCAATAGCAATCAATGCTTCATTGTATATAGCGTCACTGAATGCTATCGTAAGATCGTTGCACCGTGTACGATGTTGATGCAATTAAACCATACCACTTAGGAATATAAAAATTAGATAAAAACCTATTCTCAGACCTACCGAATATATATGCAAAATTTCATTGAAATTGGTAAAGCCGTTTCGGAGGAGTATGGCAACTAACACTGACAGGAATATTTTATATATTAGATTTGTAATTTATATTAATTAATACAATTAATATTAAAATTTTGTTCATATTTTTCTTGAGTGAGTAAACTATATTGTAATTGTATCCTTTCGATCTAACTAAGATTATTTTTATATTTTTTGTGTTAATAAAGTTCCCCTGAAGAAGGCAGCAACCCCTGCCGAAACGTTGGGAAAGTTAATGTAACTTAATTGTTTCATTGCGAAAATTACAGTGACCAAAAAAGCCGACGGAAAACCAGAGATCAAAAGTAAATCTCAACCTTTTGAAAGGTCTCTTAAATTACTCTCACTTGTTGAGATTTACAAAAATGATCACTTAATAACCAGTTTACTCATTTTTTTTTTCGGTTTCTGAGAGAGAAACTTTTATTTTGACTTTTTTTAGGTTTTGGTTAACCGGTGACCACTTATTGCTGAGAGAAAAAAATAAATCTCATTTGGAGTGACGTCAGTAATAACGAAACACTTTCAAAATTATACGTGGACATCGAAAATTTTGATTCGGTCTACCCTCGTTTGCCGTTGGACACTAACATTCTTTAATTTTTTCAAAATCTAAAATTAAAATCTCCTAACATTTTTGAGATCGCTCTGGTTGTACTGGGCGTTCCAGCAACGCAAGTATCAGTGGAAAGGGCGTTTTCTTCTCTAAGTTTTATACTTAGTGAAAGAAGATATAATTTAAATCCAAAAACTCTTGAGAGTTTACTTTTAGTTAGGCTTAATAATTAAGAATTAACTTTTTTTACTTGCAAAATAAAGAAAATCATAAAATTTATCATTTTAACCATTTTTGATTTATTTTTTATGGAAAAGGTTAAAGGTTAACCATTTCCATTTATTTTTAGTTAAATAAGTCAACAGATAAGAGATATTTGCGAACTTAAATGATAAATCTCACACAAAGACCTAAAAAATTAATTTTTAAAAATAAATCACAGACCAAGACCAAAATGAAATCTCAGTGAGAAACCGATTGAAAATAAAGGTCAACGGTTATTTTGGATCTCTGCGTAAAACTATACTTCCACTAATTACAATTATTACACAAATTGGTCAATAAATAAACTCAATTAGAATAAAAAAAAGTTACTTAAATCTATTTATGGCACTCATTTAATTGGTATTGTTTATAACCATATTGCCTATTTCTATTCCTTAAAGATGCTTTATACAAAGCAACTTATTTTTAAGACACGGTTCCCTCAAATTTGTATTTCAAAATCTAACTACAAACAAAATTCTAACTCTAACATAGTCCCTCAAAAAGAAATTTTCAGGAATATTTCTGCAACAAATAAAAATAAAATTTGGTCTTGAATTATCGAACTGCTTAAATGATGAAAATACTAATCTAATTGAGGAATCTGAACTAGCTAAAGTTGGCAATGGAACTTGACAAGTATGTTTCTCGTAGCATTGTCTTTAAAAAAAAATACGCCTATTGTTTCCACCTGAAATTCTAACGTCGCAAAAAAAATGCTCTAAGCAAACTACAGCTGAAAAATTGTCTGTTTTGTTGTTTTACAAAGTATTGAGTAACACTTTTGTCCATTTCCAATTGTACTTAACCAGTTGCAGCGCATATTGCGTTCGCAAATAATTTAAGTAAACAAAATACAGCACTAAAAAATCATTATATATGTATTTGGTCAATTTTATTTCATTTAATATACATTAACAACATTTATTTGGATTGAAATTAAAAAGCTATACAAATCTTCCAATTTAAGACCATGTCAGCACTTCAGATTTTGTTGGTTAGGATTGTTTAGTTTTTGAACGAGGCCATGAAACATTAAAAATGAAGCATTTAGATGGGGCTGATTAGTATAATGAAGCATTTTGATGGGCCAAAACACTAAATGTGAGAATGTGTTTGGTTTTTGCATCATTTCACGCACACTTTCTCACATTTAGTGTGTAGTTAGCTTGTAGGCAAACCGAAATGGCAGTCTGAGATTCCGGTTTTGGTAATGGAGTGTTTTTGATCATGCTTGTCCTTGTTTTATCGTTATTTTTATAAACAAAGCTCTAGTGAAATAGCCAGTTGCATTCCTTCCCTTAACCTTCAAGCGGTCGAGCGTAGTCGAATCGACCGCGCTTAGTACATTTTCGTTCATATTATTATTTTTACCCATCATATGTTATTCTCATTTCTAGTAGCCTTTTTTATAATTTAAGTACTTTTTTGACAAATTAGACTTTAAAGACAATGATAATGTATCTGAGTACAAATCAATAAATAATTATGCAATAATTAGTGCTTTATTTCTCTTATTCATCCGATAGGTCTTTTCGGTTACGCGCGCCCGCTCCCGTTACAAATGACCGCACTCCCGCTTGAGGGTTAAATAGTCTTGGTTTGTCAACTGAACTGATTCGTTCTAAAATTGCCTTAACCTTCTAAACGAACAGACATAAACCCCCATTTCGGTAGTCAAAAGTGCACGTACGTATATTTTAAAACAGTAGTAAAACGTTATGTTTATTTCAATTTTATAGACAAATTGCTCCTAAGTTAAAAACTTTGCTCTGGCATACAAAAATTGGATTTTGCTAGAATTTAGATATCTTAAGACTTCTCTAAAAATAAAGATCCAAATTAAGCCTTATACCCTTGATCATTCAAAATTGTTGATAGGAAGGTCCTTCTTTTAATAAATACCTACATACATCATAAGAACTTACAGGCAAAAGTATGTTTCAAAATTTGTCCTTGAAACACTTTTTCGACCGGAAGTTAAAACTACCTACTTTATAAACTGAAAGATAGGTAGGTATGTGTTAATTTTTAAAACAAAAAAATTTAAAAGTTCATCATCCCATTTACAAAATGCACTACCATTAAAAAAAATTAAATATCCATCTTTTCATTATACCTAAGTTGTCAACAATTTTGTAACCAGCTTTTAAATAATTGTATTAGGTATCAATTAACAAATTTATTTATTTAAAACAAAATCATCTTTCTAGGACTTTGAAAATTTAAACTTCTTTATGCTCGATTTGAAAACAAATTGTAAGAAAGGTTTAGGCGATCAAATTTTTTAAATTTATTAAGCTAGCTATCTATTATTGGATAAGAATACAATACCTACATATTTACTTGTCTATAACAGTTTAAGTTATAATTCCCTAATACAATCCTCAAATCATCAAAAATATAAAATCTCAACCAAGAATATAAAATTCCTACACGAAATCGCAATTCACCTGCTTTTGTCTTATCATCTTTGTATAGAAAGACTACCGTTTTGCGTATGTAACCTTTGTATATGAAAAAGTTTTCATATACAAGGATGGAACCAAAAAATATAACCATACCAAAATACAAACACAAAGAAACAAGTGTGTTTTAATCAGAGTATCTAATAATGAGTAGGGACACTCTCCACGTTTTCGTTCTGAGTTCATATTTTAAATTACCGCTATGTCACACAAACACGAGAAATAGATGGTAATACGAAGTGTTACAGTGTAAAAGAGAAGGAAGAAAAAGAGTTTTTCGAAGGTGTATGTGTTGGTGTTGGGAAAACCGATTGTGTATCTTTCTAACATTAGCTATGTCAGGTAAGGATTAAAATGGATACATTTGACCTGTTTTCACTCATAATAATTTTTTGTTTTGTTTTATTGTTCATTTTTAATTGCATTAGTAGGTGTTGCATATGTGTAGAGAGTGTCCCTACTCATTATTAGATATACTCTGGTTTTAATCACTCACTTAGCCTTTCGTTAATTCTCTTCTCTATTTCAAATTATAACATTTTTAAGTCTCCAAAGTCTCCCGACTGCAAATCGATTTTTCCATGAATGTGTTGACGTTCCACAAAAAATATCTAGATGCCGCCCTATTCGACTTCCTGTGGATGTTACAGATGAATTCTATTTTTTAACTTTGAATTATGTTCCAAAATAAAAGACTCTTGATTTTAATAATAACAAAATGATGAAATGCTTTATTTAATGAATTGGATAAAATCAAAAGGAAAGATAATTTACAGGTGTCTGGTTGTATTCATAAAATCTGTCTGTCTTCTCGAATATTCGTTGTGCGAAGAATTTGAATTTTCATGCGATGAATTCGCCATCTGGTAAGTATAATGGTCGCCACATGAGCCCCTCAGGAGTGGGACGAGTGTGGAGCGAGGTTCACGAAATTAACTCTGTTTCGTTTTTTCTTAGGTTGTGTGAACGGTGTGAATGACTGAGCATTATATTTATCCATGACATTTGTTGATGTTCAAATGGTTGACATGTGCATTCAAGAGGACACAAGCGTCCACAGGTTTTTCTCAAAACCCACCTCTGTCTATCAACTCCTACTCTCACCTCCCCGCGGTGAACATCGGGTGCCTAGTACCTCAACTGGGGATTGGGTTCTAACCCCAGTGGAAAGTTGTTGTGGGCAGCAAACGAGAGAGGTGTTTCCACTAAGGCACCTCTCCTTATCCAGACGGCAGCGGACGAATTCTCGAGATGGAATCAACGGTGGCGTCTACAGTTCCAGTAAGGTTGAACTACTTAGTGAACACCTTATAGGGCTTCTACGACTTATTCGGAGCCCAGGCCTATAAGGAGCGGTTTATCCGGCTCCCAATCCTTGGAGTTATAATAAGGATCTGGCCCTCCAGGTTGGGGTTGTGCCGTCGGGGTGACTTCCTAACCTCGTAAAAATCTTCTAGTTGCGAACCACCAACAAGCCTCGTATACGGACGGATTCACTGTTGACAACCCAAGCAAACGAAATAAGGACAACGAACTTCGGATCTGTACGTGGAATGTTAGGTCCCTTAACAGACCACGTGCAGCCGAACAATTAGCGGAAGCCCTAAACATGCTGCAAGGCAGATATTACCACCATCCAAGAAGTGAGATGGGATGGACTGGCCAGACGCAAACTAAAATACTGCGATATATACTACAGCGACTGCTACCGAGAACAAAGACAGCGTCTTTTTGGGTTTGGATTTGTTGTTGGAACTAGACTCAGGCAAAAAGTCTTGAGTTTCAACAGTGTGAGCGAGCGCAACACCACAATCCGCATCAAGGCTAAATTCGTCAACATAAGCCTAATATGCGCGCATGCCCCAACAGAGGAGAAAGATAAAGACACATTCTTCGAGCTCTTGGACAGGACATATGAGCAGTGCCCTGGCTATGAAGAGAAGACATCTTTGGTGGCACAATCGGGAGATACAGCCTGCACGACACCACCTCCGACAACGGATTCAGGCTGATCGATTTCGCTGCGGGGCGAGACGTCCTGGTAGCTAGTACGCAGTTCACACATCTCAATATTCACAAGGGGACATGGAAATCTCCTGATCAATCATCCGTCAACCAGATTGACCACATTGCGATCGACGCACGACACTTCTCCAGTATACAGGATATCCGAACATTCCGAGGGGCCAACATTGACTCGGACCACTACCTAGTTGTAGCCAAGGTACGGCTACGGATATCCCGATCCAAGCCAAAACAAGGAAATACTGTGAGAAGTTTTGACGTTAGACGGCTACAATCGCAAGAGACTGCCATGTCCTTTTCCGATCGAGTCTCTAGTAACCTCTTAAGGAGTCCTATGCTGCCTGCATTAAGCATTGATAACCAGTGCCAACATTGCCTTGCAGCCATCAGAGATGCCGCCTCTGAAGTGCTAGGTTTCACACGGCCACAACAGCGAAACCCCTGGTTTGACGACGAATGCCAGCAAGCGCACGCAGCGAAACAAGAGGCATACAAAACGGCGCTGCACAGAAGGACCAGAGCTGCTCGCGTACTCTACGAGCAGAAGAGGAGAGAGGAACACCGGCTTCTTAGTTGAAAAAAAAGAGAGCACGGATGTCACAACAGGAATGAGGTTCATAAATTTTACCAAAAGGAAAAAAGGTTCCCAAGGTTACCAGCCACGAACCGAAGCCTGTAAAGACGATCAGGGGAACATCGTAGTAGAACCGCAGTTAGGCTGACCAGGCGTCCTCTTTATGGAGGACATGTCCTCTTTTTGACCTAAAAAACTTTTGTCCGGTGACTTTTTTTTAAAAAAGCGATTTGTCCTCTTTTTCGGTTTTCTCTCAGTTTTTCGATTTATATTAAAAAATAACTCACCCATTCCATTCGCTAATGGTGGAAATAGAAATGAAGTTTTGAACATTGGACAAACTTTAATTGAGGTTTATGCTAGGTGCTTAAAATATCTTCAGAGCTGGTGTGATTCTCCGGATGAATTTAATTGCTTTATTTGGATGAATTTTAACAAAGTTCCGGAATGGAATGATAACATTAACATGAATGAAAATAAATTGTTTGACCAATTTTGTAATTTAAAAACGTTTTTGGAACAAGAAATAAAAAATATAAATTTTATAAACTCACCTATTCACAAGAAATGGGTAAATTATTTTGAAAAAATGTGCAATCTTGAATTATATAGTGAACTTTTGAGGATAGCCCAGTTTGTATTCGCGATTCCTGCTCATAATGCTAATGTTGAGCGCATATTTTCATTAATAAACAGTCAATGGACTGAGGAACGCAATAGATAAAAAATAGAAAACGTCAAAGCAATTCTATTTTGTAAACATAATTTTAAAAATATGTCATGTACTGAGTTTTATAATCATATTTTCCAAAGTCCCGAAACTTTAAATAAAATAAGGTCTAATGATAAATACAACCAAAATTGAAGTTAAAAATCATAAGAAAAAAAAAACATTATGAAATGTTTTTTCTTAACTATTTTTATTTCCATATAAATACGGTGCTAATAAAAAAATATTCTTATATGTTTGTATCGATCTTTTATTATTTTCATGCAAAATAAGCCATGATATTATGATTTTTTTTATTAACTGTTACTTTTTTGTTAGAATTAAATATTTTGTTTTGTTTTATTCTAATAAATTATAAAAAAAAAATTAACTTCTGTTTTTTGTTGTTGAGATTTTGGTAAGTGTCCTCTTTTCCTTGACTCTATATCTGGTCACCCTAACCGCAGTCTATGTTGAGAATATGGAAAGACCACTTCTCCAAATTATATAACGGCGATGACGAACCGAATTCCGCTGTAAGGGAGATAGAACCACTCAACCTAGGCGACGCAGATTAACAATTCCACCTACCCGACCTAGACGAAGTGAAGGTAGCTATATCTAAACTGAAGTCAAATAAGGCTGCTGGAGCTGACGGCATCGCTGCCGAACTATTTAAAGCAGCAGGCGATGACTTGGTAGGGAACATGCACCAACTCATCTGCAAAATATGGTGGGAAGAAAGCATGCCCGTGAGTGGAATCTCAGCATAGTTTGTCCGATACATAAAAAAGGAGACCCTTTAAATTGCGCCAACTACAGAGGGATCAGTCTCCTTAACATTGCATATAAGATCCTTTCTGCCGTATTATGTGAACGTCTGAAGCCGTTCGTCAACAACCTGATAGGTCCTTATCAGTGTGGCTTTAGACCAGAAAAGTCCACTATCGACCAAATATTCACACTACGGCAGATCTTGGAAAAAACCCAGGAGCTTCAAATCGATACCCACCATCTCTTTATCGATTGTAAAGCTGCGTATGACAGCATCCATAGGGAAGAGCTCTACAGAGCAATGTCTAGTTTTGGCATCCCTGTCAAACTTATCCGTTTGTGCAGAATGACGATGGAGAATGCACGCTGCTCCATCAAGGTTGGAAAAGATCTCACCGATGCATTTGATGTCAAAAAAGGTTTTAGACAAGGCGATGCACTGTCATGCGACTTCTTCAATATCGTTCTGGAAAGAATTGTGCAAAACTTAACCGTCAACACTAGAGGCACAATCTTCCAAAGTTCCATCCAATTACTCGGATACGCAGATGCTATTGACATAATTGGAAGATCAAAGCGTGATGTTAGTGGAGCGTTTTTGAGCATTGTGACGGAAGCAAAGAAGATGGGTTTAGTGGTCAATGAGGGCTGTCATCAAAAAAGGACATTGAAGAACGATGTCTTGGACAAAACGTCACCATGGACAGTTAAGGACTTTGTCTACCTAGGAACCGCTATAAACACAGACAACGACACCAGCGCTGAAATCAAACGAAGAATAACTTTTGCAAATCGCTGCTTCTTTGGACTTAGAAGGCAATTGAGAAGTAAAGTCCTCTCTCGAGCATCTAAAATCACCATCTATAAGACACTCATCATCCCGGTTCTCATTTATGGCGCTGAGGCCTGGGCCCTGTCAAAGAAAGATGAGAGCGTCTTAGGATGCTTCGAGAGAAAAATTCTTCGGGTGATTTGTGGTCCCGTACGTATAGATGGAGAATGGAGGAGAAGATATAACGACGAACTGTAGGGGCTGTACAGCGACACTGACCTAGTTAGCAGAATTAAAGTCCAACGGCTTAGATGGCTGGGTCATGTAGAGCGAATGGACATCAACGCTCCAGCCCGGAAGGTCTTTGAATCCAATCCCGAGGGACGGCGCAGTAGAAGAAGACCGCGACTCAGGTGGCGCACTCAGGTGGATGAAGGCCTCAACCAACTTGGCTTGCGAAACTGGAGACAGCTAGCTAGGGACCGAGCTGGCTGGAGACGCATGTTGGTTGAGGCCCAGGTCCGCCCGGACTGTAGCGCCACCTTAAGTAAGTATTTGTTGATGTTAGCGAATAAGTGGTACTCACGGCTGGTGTTCGTGTTGGTGTGATGGTGGCAGCAGCATTATTTTCGACGAAGGCTGGTTTTAATCTTTCTGTGGACACAGTAGTTGGATTTCCATCAATGTTGATTTTAAAAACAAAATCTGATAAGCGGTCGATGATTTCGTAAGGTCCACGATATGGCTGTTCTAGTGGTTTCTTGATGCTGTCCACTCGGATGAAAACGTGTGTGCAGGAGTACAGAGAATGCTTTGGTCTTGTTATGGTGTGCTGATGGAGCTGAGCGAACTTCCCTCATAAATACGCGGAACTGCTCAATGAATTCTTGAGGATCTGGATTTGCTTCCTCAGCGAGTGAAACGATCGATGAACGTTAAACAATAGCGATAGCCTTCGGATAGTGGCATCATGATGATGTCAATGCGAATATGTTTGAAACATTCGCTGGGTATCTCTATATGCTGTGGTATGTTTTTTACATGTCGGTGTACTTTGCTTCGCTGGCATGGTAGACACGTCCGTGCCCAGTTGGCGATGTCACGATTCATGGAAGGCCAGGCGTAGCGTTGGGCTATGGCTTTCTTCGTTGCCCGACTGCTTGAGTGTGACGGGTTGTGTATGTTTTCGAATACTTTTCGTCTTAGTGGCAGCGGAATATATGGACGGACGGTTTTGTTGAGAATGTCACAGTAGATAGGTTTTTCTGCGTCAATTTTAAGCTGGAAAAGTTTGAGTGCAGTGACAGATTCAGGTCTCAACAGTTGTTTAAGTTCCTCGTCGCATATTTGATGATCTGCGATGTCTCTGGTGGATATGAGTGTAGGCATGTCAATTGTTTCGATTCTTGACATTGCATCAGCAACTATGTTTGACTTTCCAGGTGTGTCGATAATGTTAGTGGTGAACTCACTGATGTAATGTAATTGCCGTTGTTGTCTTGGTGAAGCTTTATCTGATCGTTGTGCGAAGGCAAAAGACCGAGGACGATGGTCAGTTATCACAGTGACATTTCGTCCTTCAATCAGGTGTCTGAAAAACTGTATGCCTTTGTAGATTGCGAGCAATTCTCGGTCGTAGGCACTGTAGTTCGATTCAGATTTGCTTAGCTTCTTTGTGAAGAATCCAAAAGGTTGAGGAATGCCGTCTACGACGGTCTGGTCGAGCGCTGCGCCGATAGACTTGTCCAATGCGTCACAGCGTAGTGTTAGGGTCTTATTTGGTATCGGGAATACCAATTGGACGGCGTCGACTAACAATTGCTTGCACTTTTCAAAGGCATCTTCTGCCTGTGTGTTCCAAACAACTTCGGTTTTGTCGTTATTCTTAACAGTAGGTGCCAATTCGATGAGTGGAACGTGGACTTCGGTTGCGTTTGGCATGTTCAGTCGGTAGAAATTCCAAGATCCCGAAAACCTGCGCAGTTCAGCAACTGTTTTCGCTTTGGGATAATTACGAATTGCCTCGACTTTCACTTCCGGATGTTTGATGCCCGATTCGTTTATTCTGTAACCAAGATAGTCGACTGTCGGTTGACCAAATACACACTTGGATAAGTTAATAGACAATCCATGTTGTTGGAGCCTCTCGAGGACATTCCGTAAGTTCTGCTCGTGTTCGTCAAGGGTCCTTGATGCAATTAGGATGTCGTCTATATAGACGTTGCAGAAATCAAGCTCCCGCAAAATGGAATCCATCAGTCTCTGGAACGACTGTGCAGCGTTACACAGACCAAAGGTCATCACGTTGAACTGAAATAGGCCAAACGGTGTGATGACGGCAGTTTTCGGTCGATCTTCTGGAAACACAGGTATTTGGTAGTATGCTCTAGTCAGGTCGAGGGTTGAGAAGATTGTACATCCGTGGAGGTTGAACATGAAGCCACGTACATTGGGAATCGGGTAGCGATCTGGAATGGTGATTTTGTATAAACGGCGATAGTCACCGCAGGCACCATTCTCCGTTCTTCTTTTGTACAAGATGTAGAGGACTTGCCCACTCGCTTTTGGATGGCTCAGAGATTCCTTGTTGCACCATGTTGTTGAATTCTATTTTTGCGGCTTGTAGTTTCTCACCTGCTAGACGACGGGCTCTTTCAGCAACCGGTTGACCTCTTGTTGTAATGTAGTGGTGCACGTTATGTGCAGCTGTTTTGCACGCAACAGGTTTGGTCACATTCTCGAATTCCTTAAATAGCTTGTAGTACGGATGGTTGAAATTGACTGTGAGAATGGTTGGTTGTGAAGAATGGATGAGTTTTGATGGAGAAAAAAGGTTCGTCTCAGCCAGCATCTATCAGTCTTCGGCGGCGAAGATCGACAAGCAGGCCATGATTTTTAATGAAATCAGCACCGAGAATTGGTTGAGTGACGTCAGATATGGTAAATGTCCAAAGATATGAACGTCGGAGGCCAAGGTTGAGTGATATAGTTGCTAAACCGAAGGTGTTGATGATGGATCCGTTCGCTGCGAATAGTTAAGAGTTTGTTAGAGATTTCTTTTTCATATTCTCACCAATTTTTTGTTGACAAGGTATGACAGAAATATCCGCTCCGGTGTTCACCAAAAACTTAAACCCAGTCGTTCGGTCTGTGACTTGCAGGCGTGTCGTTAAAACACCTCCAGAGTTGCCTGCGTGATTGTCTGAAGGGTTTAGTGGTTTAAAGTCGTTTTGTTAATTTGGAAATCACATGGCTCCCTGCACTTTCTTGCCTTATCTCCGAATTTTTTGTGGAAATTACAGTAAGTTTGTTTCTGGTTATTTCGTGTGCGACTAGAGGACCTACAGCGGCAGTTGTTTCCTAGTTTTAAACGTAGATCTTTGATCTCCTTTGAAAGCGCGTTGACCTGAGCTTCTAGTGCTAACCGACCTGGCTTTGAAAGAGATGGTTTTGTTGTTTCTGTTGGCAATATGGAGGGACGTGAAAGATCGATGATTTTGTCAGCTTGTGTGGCCAGTTTGGTTAAATCCGTGTCCTCACTTATTACCAAGACGCCTTTTATTTGTTTGGGGAGATGTTCGAGGAAAAGAGAACGAAGAACGTTTTCGGGAATAAAATCAAAATAAGGGGCCCGGGAACTTAAAACAAAACACAAATATTTATTTCGGTTTCTGTTTTTATAAAGTTTCTTTTCTTCTATTTTTGTTTCTGCTGGGAACGAAATGTTTAATTCGGTTTCGGGGGACCGGAAAATCTCACGCAAACGTTTTTCAAGCTGATAGCTGATTTGATCTGCGAAACATTGGCAAAGAACAGAAGACTGTTGTGTACAAGGCTATGACAATGGAAGCAATATGAAAGGACAGTATAATGGTGCACAAACTAAACAAAACTCCGAATGCCGTGTATTCACCATGTGCAGCTCACAGCCTTATTTTGCGTGGAATCGATTAAGCGGGATGTTGTACTGCCCCAATCACATTTTTTGGTGTTGTTCAAAAGTACTTTAACTTGTTTAGCAGCAGTGCTCAACGTTGGGAAATTCTTAAGAAAAATGTGCCCGGATCCCTTCACAAACTTTCCGATGCAAGATGGTCAGCTAGAATTGAGGCAGTGAAACCATTTGCAAATCATCTGTAAAACCTAAGAACATCATTAGAAGCCTTAAGTGATATTAATTTAACTGCTGAAGTTCGAAGAGATGTAAATGGCGTTTTAAAATATATGCACAAATTTGAATGCGTCCTGATGTTTTTGATTTGGTGCAAGGTTCTTAGCGCTATAAATGAAAGAAGTTTCCTTCTTCGAGCCAGAAACATGACTATTGACAACTTCATCTCCGATTTGAACTTTATTCGAAACGAATGGGATCAAATTTATCTGAATGCAAAGTAGTTGCTACTGGATTGGGGGATTTTCCAGAATCGTTCCCATCGAACCGAAAATGGCAATTAAAGAGACATTTTGAAGAAAACCGAGGAGCTGGAAAGGAAATTGAAACAGACGAAGAAATAAATTTCAAGAGAAACACCTTTTACGTCATAGTTGATTCAATTATATGTGGATTTTCTCGTCGGTTCGATACGATGAAAAATTTGAATGCTACATTTTCATTTTTATGGCAGTTTTCAACAATGGACGAACTTGAGATTAAAAACTCTGCTACAATGTTCATCCAAAAGTATAACTCGCATGTGTCTCAAGAGTTGAAAGAAGAAATAATTCATCTGAAACACATTTATGAAGCCAATTTTGAAGCAGAATTTCCGCCATTGAGTTTGCTCAATGCTATTTATTGCCAGAAAAAAGAATTTTCATCGTTCGAGCTCATCACAAAATCATGTTTCCAGACTTGCTACACTATGCATCGAAGCACCTTTGGCAAGGAAATTGAATTTCGACGCAATTATAAGTTGTTTTGCTGCTCAGTAAGCTAGGAAAGCTCGTTTGCCAAAAGAAAATATTTCAATAAATGCAAACTAACTCTAATAAAACATTGTAATAATATTTTAATATGAATAAAAACAATAAAGAGTATTCAATGTAAAACTTTTAAAATACTTAGTTTTTTTTTAAAGACAAATTTCAAATACTTTTACTTCGCTCTATTTTATTTTCATAGTAGGTAATAGATCTTCATACTATTTTTTTTAATGGTTAATCGACCGTATTATCAGTTACAAACATGTTGTTGGCAATATCGAATTGAATGTATGATTCTGTTCGGATTCTGATCTACTTGCATGTAGAATTATTTTCTATCCATCTTCCATTTCAACTCAACTGGACGATACCCGTAAGATTGATTTGATGATTAACACTTTTTTCGGTTCATTTTGCAAACAAAAAATGATTATTTCCGTTAATACCAACCAATTTCATGCTATTCGTAATTGAAATTACAACGTTCCATATCAGTAGGCATGAACTTTAAGAAAAATGGTAAATATGGGGGTGGCCGAGATTTTTCCGTTCCGGGCCCGGAATTCATCTCGACGGCCGGCCCTGACAAAAGTACCAACATAATTTTGCTATAGCTCAAAGCCCTATTAGGAAGAGTTCAATTCTTATTATTGATTATGAAATAAATTAGGTGACACAAGAGTCCGTTGACAGCTAGGGCCTAGTGACTTATAACTCTTAACCGTTCCTGTGTGCGAGTAATGTTGTCAGTGATGGAGGGGACCTACAGTTTTAAGCCAATTCCGAACGGATAATTTGAGAAAGCACTTTTCATGACAAGAATTACTCTTTGAGGATTTATCAATTCCTCGCAAGAGGCAGTACCCCTAAAAAAAAACTAAGATTACACAGGCAGGGTTTGAACCCAAGACCTCTGGCATGACAGGCTTTATTATTGATTATATAATTTAATTATGTATCAATCAAGTTATAATAATAATGAAAATAATTATAGTGTTGCTAATGTAAAAGAGATGGTCAAAATTACTTTCATTTGATACAAAAATTATTTTCTTGTTTCTTTTAGATTCCAAGATATACAAAGTTATTTCAAGAAACACTAGCATTTAGTTCATTGTTTACACTTTTTGCCTCGATCAAAATGGTGGCAAAGTTTCACCGCTTCACTTTTCCCCTATACAAAAGCTGCTATGTAGTCTGCGGTTGGATGTACTAGCTAATGCCTTCCATATTTTACCGTGACCACTCCGTCGTTTAGAATTCATGGGGCTGCATCGGAGAGCTCATGAATAAGAGTGCAGTTGAACGGCACTAGTAAACATATATTCAGGAAGCTCAATGACACAAGTTCGATTTTCTAGTCTGAAAACAAAAAAATATTATAAACTTCTACTGTTTTTAAAAGCACCAATTTCAACATAAAATAAACCGTTTTGGAAAGTTTCTTGTCCACAAACCAGGGGTGAAATCGCGTAAGGTGATCGTTGATTGTTGATTATCAAAATGGATGATTTTGCTCCACGTAAGGTGATTATCAAATTGACTATCATTTTTTTGCTATGGTTTGTTAGTGACGGCTATTTAGGTGTCACTTTCATATATTTTGGTTAATTTTTTGTGAGAAAGATAATTTGTGTGAACTTAAGCTCCACTAATTTTTTTAAATTTAGTGAAAAAAGTGAAAAGATATCAAAGTTAAAATAAAAACAAGTGAACAGTAATGTATACTTCAATGCAAATTTTCTATCAGTGCACCAGAACGAGAAATTACTACAAAAAAGTTCAATTGCTGAGAACCAACTTAAGGAATAAAACTAATTTTTTGGAACTTCCTAACCCAATGTCTATGAAACGTTCTATGAAAATTTATAAATAAGTTATTTACAACATAATGTATGTACGTATGTACGTATAAATTATTTATTTAAGATTCTTGAAAAATGTTCGATTGAACAAAGAAACGTTTGTGTATGTTTTGCGGTTGCTCGATTTACCATCAGGAATAAGATCAACACATATTCCACCTATCCTTCAACTGGCTGCAACTTTAAATCTTCATGGAGGCGGTGGTTATCAAGGACAAGTTGGGGCTGATTGAGCTGCATCGATGGGCCAAAGTACTGTAGCTGAAAAAAGCGCTGCAGTTATTAAGAAAATGCAGTCGGTTCTGTGTTCACTTTTCATTAAATTTGAGCCCTTGGATTCAAAAAAAGAATATATTTTTGAAAAACATTCTTATTAATTTATAACTATATTATTAAGTATAGTTATAGGTATACTTACATTTTCAAAGAAAGAAAACTTTGCGAATTGAAAATTCAACACAATAAACACAACAGCTGATCGAAATGACATTTATGCCTGTTGCAATTTTTTCCAAGTTTCCCAAACTTGGGTAAGTGCTGCCAGCAAATAGTAAAGTTTTAGCGATCACTTTACACAGAACAAAGAAAAGGTGATGATCAAAATTGACTATCAAAACATTGACAATCAACTTTCGCCTTACGCGATTCCACCCCAGCGTTTTATTATCGCCCATGACTCATATAGACAATGAAAACGATGAACAATTTTGTTTTATTTTCTTTTGTCCTATTTAAAACACACCTACCTTAAATTACCTGAAATTTTTCTAAACGTCAAAATAATAAATGTTCGTTATGTGATTTACGTGATAACGTGAACTTTGAAAATCAATGAAAAATATATGCCCCTATGTATTAAATAAAAAAAAACACATGTAAAATTCGTGATGTCGATGTGACATAAGAAAGTTGAGCCACTTTTAAAAAATTAAAAATACCGACTTCAGATTAATTTCATCTTATTAAAAATTTTGTTTTCGACATTCAGTAAAATTTTTATAAAAATCCATCAGCCAATTTTTTCATAAAAAATGAAATCTACAAAAAATAGTATACGCAAGTTTAAAACAAAAATTGATATTCGATTCTCCATACTTCGTGAAATGAAGGTATTGACCTCAAAATGATTTTATTCTGTGCTAAATTTTATTAGAAAAATCCAAACTGTATCCAAACTGTATCCAAACTTTCAAAAAATGCTACTAAAATTGGTAAAAATTGGTTTTCCACTAAATATCTCATTAAGAGCAACAGATTTTGAAATCAAATTGATTGTATCATATGCAAAATTAATATTGTTGTTAATTAAAAAAAAAATAATTGTAAAAGTGGAAAGCTTATGAATAGAAAAATTACTGGTAGAAAACTGAAGAAAGTTCTTGAAAAGCGGGAATAAGAACTACACTAATCCACACTGCTTGCAAACTGCATTTGTAATAACAAAGCAAAATAAAAACGTGTATCGTCTCCTTATTTCTATCACCACCCTTGAAATTGCGCAAAACATAAAACCGAGGGCGCAGTTGAGTGGGCTTTCGGCAAAATATTTTAAAAGAAAACCACTACAAGAATATTTTATGTGCAGCAAAACTGTTTATTTTTTTTTATTTTGGGAAACATTGTGTTGGGGTGAGTGTGATGAAAGGATTAGATGTGGAATAGGCAAAGAGGAACTACATTGAATTGGGGGGTATTGGGTGTTGTTTCTTTCTTCATTCTAAAAACGAACTGCAACTTTTTGTGGATGTGTGTGTTTGATTAAAGGATGACATGTGTAGACCTGGGTTTTAGGTTGTTTGTTCTTCATTAATTTGTTATATCAACCCGAAATGTATAGAAACTACTTGTAGTTTCCAAGACCGCGCCTCTGCTATACACATATATATTTATAATTTAAGGATAAAGTACAGGGAAGTTGGAAACATATTGAACCCCGCCTATTTCTGTTTTAACATTATTTTACACTCCCCGAGAACAGTTTACAAATGCACATTTTCAGCTCCCATCAACGAGTTACTATGGAAACATTGTTATATTTTCAAGTTCCAAAATCAAAAAAAAAATATGTTTCGTTATACTTTTAGAAGAGATTTGTGTAAATAAATTCCATCCATTTTCTTTTGGAGAACAGTATTGGCGCCCAACCATAATCGGTGAAAAATTAATAGCTCTTAAACTTTGCTTCTTTAAAAAAAAAACTAAATTTGTTAAATTATTGAATTTATTCATATAGAATACAGTAGTTGATGCTCTTTGTCCTTCGAGAGATCACCCATGGACTTTAAAAGTCTGAGGTCGTAAGTAAGTATCTAGGGTAGTAGTAGTAGTAGTAAGTATCTTTTAGTAGTAATATACATATTATGTATATTACTACTAAAAGTTATAGAATTGTATCTTTATTTTTTCGGTAAGAATACCCTCGTAAACTGAGTAAGGGAGCAAGTTGTAAACAAATAAAATTAACTTATCAAGTTTTATTTTCAAAAAAGTCCTTAAAGGCATACAGAATAAATGTATTAACGTTGTTTGTACTAAAAAGATAATAAAGTAATGTTGAATTTAAAACTGAAAACTAGATGATTTTATGTCTTCTAGTAAACCATTTCTTATCAGTTTTTTGTTGTTTTTGTAGATTTTCGTTTTTGATAAAAAAGTTCAGTTAAATTTTTCTAAAAAAAATTAACAGTACATGACCAACAATATTTTGCCTATGATTAAATAGTTTGATTTCAAAATCTGTTTTGGTAACGAGATTTTTAGTCGAAAAACAACTGTTTTTTTAAATAAAAAAAATAATTTTCACCTGGAATATTTTTCGAACAAAAATTTTACCAAAATAATTGCTGATAATGAAGAATAACTTTTTATGTTCTAAAAAAAACTCAAAAATTCATAAAATAGATTTTTGACGGGACAAAATTAGACTATTTGCTTTAAAATTATTTGATTCTGCGGAAAATATTGTTTTTGACAATTATTTGATTTTTACGAAAAAGTTCGATTGGGATTTTTTTGTTGCAAAATCCGAAAACCTGCAAAGAAATAACTTAGAAATGGTAAGAATTAATTTTCGCTCAAGTATTTTGATAGCAAAGACAAAATTTTGGACGCTAAACTTTCTTTATTTTATACAAAAATTGTTATTTTTATTTTGCAAGGCTAAAATGTAAAGCTAAAAATTATATTTTGAGTTGAATATCTTGGAAATAAAAGGAAATACTGACTTCCATGTTGTTTCAAGCCATAGAAATATTGTTTTTAATATATTCTAATATTTAAAGACAGTGTTTTCCCCTAAGAATGTGTTGATCTAACTCCTCGAATATACATCTTTACATAAAACCGCTTAAACTTAAGCTTTTCTACTTTTTCACACAAAATGCACCGCTGTCATTCGCTGTTCACGAAACAATTTCCGGTTTCATACGAATAGAATTCGGGTGAGAGTGGGAGTAGTAGCTTCTTCCAAAAACAAATTTTCACTAAACTAAAAAAAAAGAAACAGAACAACGTCAACGTTCAACGTCAACGATACAGGTACAGAGGTGATAACTCGCTAAAACCAAACAAACTCATGCCTACAGTCTACGTATCCTGGCTGGCCCACTATTAAAAATTGTATTTCAAGCGAAAGAGAGAAAAAACAAGAGAGAGAGAGTATACGCTTTGCAGTGTGCATGTATATGAAAGGAGCTTATCCTAAACATGTATATCAATAACAATGGGGGTAAGGAGAGTAAACCTGCCCCTACCACCTGTGCGTCGATCGGTTTTTGGTTTGGGTTGTTCATTTCTTTACTGCAGACAAAATGGTTGCATGTTTTAAATAAGTTCTCTTCTCGTCCTTGTGCTGGGGTGTTTCGATTGGTGATTCGGGTGAAATTGGTATTTCTGTTGCTGTTTGTGTGCTCTTGTTACTGTTATTTTGTTTGTATTTGTCTACTTTTGTGTGCGTTTACAAACATACATATAAATATACATTTTTTTTCTTGCGCGTGCAATTTCTTAAACTTTACCCCAATTTAAGTTTATCAATATATCAACAAAAAAAGAAAACAAAAACAATTTACGAAAAAGGTTTTAAAATTAATGAGGCTTTATGAGTAGTAAAGCTAGGTACCCAGGATAACAAAAAGGGATATAGGTAATTTTCTAATATTAATCCTGTTACGGTACATTTTACAAAAAAACCTTTACTGAAAACAATTCGATTTTAAACGACAGACAGATGACATTTTATTGTTTTTTTTTTTTCAAAAACACAATCTACTAATTTGAGGCTTACTTCACACCATTTCAGTAGGTAGGTAAGGTATGTAATCCCTTAATTGTCATTCCTAAAAGGCCCAGGAAATTTGGACTGAAGTTGCTTTGATATAGAAGACACATTTTTGAAGGAAAGAAATTGTTCTCGAGGTTCATTGATATTCTCAATTGAAAACAGGTTGGGTAAATTATTTGTACACAAGAACATAAAACGAGCATCAAAAAAGGTTAAAGTTAAAGATACCATATTGCCATCGCCATTAGAGTTAATGAACAATAATACAAACAAAAAACAGAACTAAGACTTTAAATAAAATAAAGTGAGGCATCAACGTGGTAGCATGGGATCCTTTTTCCAACCTTTCTCACCCCCTCTTACAACATATTCCTTCAATCCGAGGCGAACAAAAAATGCAAATAAAATATCCGTTGCCATCATCGTGTCGTTTATTTTAATACAAAGCGCATATTATTTACCCACACATATGCAAAAAAGCACTACAATAAACTTTTTGACATTCTAGACCATAAGGATGTTAGTTTACAAGCCGACCAGAGCTTTCGTCTGTGTGTGTGAGTTTTTGTGTTTGTATATGTTTGGAATTTATTTTTAAATTTTTTTTAACACTGAATGTACGTATATATGTTGGTATTTATGAATTATTAAGTTATTTTGATTTTTCTTAAACAAATTTAGGAAACTGTAAATATTATTTATATTTAGTCATCGTCAATATCTACCTATTAATTTCCCATAGGAAGTTATTGTAATCGGTCCGATTTGTCGAATTGAAAATTTTTACATTTTTCGATGTTTCAAGGTCCATAGAGACTAAATAAAAGATTTTTAGAGAAATGTATGTGCGTGCGTGCATCCGTACATTTGGGAAGCTATTTTCGTCGTCCATATCTCAAAAACCAGTAGAGATATCGACTTTAAATAAATTTGTTTATACAGATAATAATGCCAAAAGATGCAGAAACGACTCAAAAAATTGAGTGGGTGGTTTTTTTTACCATATCAATTTAATTAATTTTTGGTTAACTAATTTAATTAATTTGGTTAACCCAAAATATCTCACGAACCAATATCTCTAACTACTTGAATTAAATTGTATATTATATACATTGTGACGTTAAACAAAACTGATATAATTTTGAAAAAAAAAAAATAAACAGTTAACGGTTTTCTTGTAAATCAAAAAAAAAAAAAACGAAAAATTTTACGAACAAAAAATTGTTTTATAACGTTTTAGACATCTGGTAAAATTAGACAACAACAAAAATCGAATTGACAGTTTTTGTACAAAAAATAAAAACCTAAACAAACATTACTGAAACTTGGTAAAAACTGATTTACGACTCAAATATCTTTTTGAAAATTTAAAATATATTTGCTACAAACTAATTTCATCTTATAAAAAATATTGTTTTCGACATTCCTTACAAAATTTTTGCGAATCCGACAGTCAGTTTTTTCCTAAAAATTAAAATCTTCAGAAAATAGAACGCAAAACTGTTAAAAAATGATGTTCGATTCTTGATATCTCGTGAATAACTGAAGGTGTTGTTTTCAAAATGATTTTATTCTGTGCTAAATTTTTTTAGGAAAAACCAATATGTATTTGTTTAAGAAGTAAAAACTTTCAAGAAATGCTATTAAAATTGGTAAAAATTGGTTTTCGACTAAAAATCTCGATAACAAAAACAGATTTTGAAATAAACTTATTTTACCATATGCAATATTTGCTGGAAGTTTAAAGCTAATTTTGTAAAAAATCAATTGAGAACTTTTTTTAATAGAACACGAAAATCTACAAGATTAACAAAAAACTAATAAGAAATAGTTTTCGACTCAAGTATTAGTAGAACAAAGGGAGATATTGACTTCAAATTATTTATCTCACACAAAATATTGTTATGAATGTTTTGTTTAAATCGACAATCTGGATGGGAAGTTATCAATTCGATTACAATAGCTTCCTACGAAAATTTAAAAAGTTTATTATAAGTACGATGTTCATTGATACTACATCCTTTGGTTTAAATTTTCGTTATTTTGAAAACATTATTTTTCTGGTAGGATTTGCCGATCGCCTAAAACTACACTTGTACACCTTCGCTAGTCGGCAAAGAAACAAAACATGCATTGCAAGCTTTTTTAAAACATGAATCTTTGATCGAAACACCCTATTGATGCACACTCTTTTTTATTCATCTGGTTTTATGAGTAAACTACAATAAGAAAAAATAGTAGTTTCCAATAGTCCCCTCAGAGGGAGCACACTGCTTACCCCATGCCTACAGTCCTCATCATCATTATCAATAAGATGATGCACCCACGAACCAGAGAAAAGAATATATTATGGAGCATGCGCCTGGAATGTGTGTACATATGTACAAAATTGTATGCACATGGCAACAACAATTAAAATAAATACAAAATACTAACATAAAACATAACACACAAAGTACAAGAAACAAGTACCTATCAAGTATTATGGTATATGTAGGTATTAGATGCGGTGTTTTCTCAGACTTTTGTTTAAATTTATATTTTTGCAATATCAAAATTCTTCCACACACCTATACATTGACACACATTTATATATACCTATATGTTTGTAGGTACAGATTTAGAGGAGAGTGTAATTATATTTATATTTTTATTTGAATTTCGATTTGTTTCTTCAAAACACAAGAATTTAATGATGTTAATGTAAAATTATGTAAATAAATGTATTAAGTGTATTACTGCAAAAAAAATTAAAATGCAAATATCGGATAAAAATTAAATCAACTGGTGCATAAAATAAAGCGTTGCTTAAGGACTCAAATTTGGATACCTTGGATTCAGTGGAAAAGATTTTCTTTACTTACTAAAGGTGACGCTTACAATCTTGTGCGAAGTAGGGCTTCAGCCAAAAACTTGTCCATCTAGCTCTAGGTCCCAAGCTGGATGCATCTAGTGACACAGTCCATGATGGGTGAGGTCACTTTCCATTTGTGGCCGCACACAAGCGACTCTCATGTTGGTTTCCAAGCATTCTCAGTCATTGGGCTTGTATCCTTCTGGCGAAGTCTACATTACTGTGCAGCCCACTCATCTCGTTGTTCCATATCTTTTGGTTTATGAATATATGTACATAACCGTTGATCACGCGAAGAAAGTTTTGTCTTAAAATAACCCAATGTGCTTTCACTTGTGTCAAAATCGAGGCTTCTGAACTATAAAGCTAGACGAGGTTGATGAGGGTCTTATATAGCGTAACTGGTTGCTCGAAAGATTGGCTTTCTTAGACCAAAGAAACAGCATAGTTACCAAGAGTAACTCTTCGTTAGATCTTAGGGCATGTAAAGATACATATGTATTTGTATGTTTTATTTTATTTGAAGATATTTTAAAAATGTCTGTCAAGTTAGCACTACACTCTTAAAAAATTAAAAAAGTCATTTTTTGCTTTGATATTTTTTGTGAAGGGTATGCAATGCTTACTCGACGACATAAAACAAAGATATTCTTAAACGTAATAATTAATTATTATTGATTAATTATTGAGTTCTAACTTCCAAGTGAAATCAAGATCGGTTTTAATGTAATTAAAATGTTAGGTCTTGGTATAAATAATAAGAAACTCTTTTAAATTCAATCTCTTATATATTACTCGCATGTCTTGAAAGGTGTACACAAGTTTTTTTACGATATCCTACAAAATAAATGTAAACGGAATTTGTTTGCATTTTGTTTTTAAGAACAACATCCGTCAACACCATGAAAACTTGATGCCCTTTTTTATGTATAGGTTGTTTTCTTTAAGACTTGTTGTTTTCAAAAAGAAATAAAACTCATATTATTGAATGTCATGGCCGAATATTCTCTTCGAACGCGTTCATCGTCTGAGGCGGTGTTTTATCGCACATTTTTGGAGGCTATGCCAATGGTCCAAAATGCAAGATAATGTGCTCACCAAGAGTTTAATTCGACAAATTGCTTTCTTTCTTCGCGCGAATCGTATCATTAATTTTGTAACAATTTTGCAAACGTCGCGGTAGTTCAGGAGTATAAGTATACTGCGATGAAAAATTTAATGAGTAGGTATGTTCAATTAACTGAGCGTATTGCTAGTTCCCTAGAAACACTAAATATGTTTCCTGAAGCTTCATCATTGCGATCTCAACTGAGAAAAAGGCTTTATGCTGATGAATGTCCTGAAACTATATTAGACCCGAAGCAAAGATTTAATGTAGATTTTTTTTTCAAAATACTTGATCAAGCCATTTAATCAATTACAGAAAGGTTTGAACAGTTTAATACGTATAGTATCAATTTTTCATTTTTAAGTAACATAAGCGAATTTGCAGAATGTTTTAACATTAGGTAGGTTTAAGGATTTAGATGGAGAAGAATTGTTTCAAGAGTTAACCATAATATCGCTGCTTGTTACACAACAAAGCTCAAGTTTAGATGTGTTAAATTTAATTTTTAGTTCAAACCTTGAAGATTTTGCTCCGAAATTAGGAATTGCTCTCCAATCCTTAATACAATCCCGGTCACGGTAGCTTCAGGAGAACGTAGTTTTTTTAAACTTAAAATTATTAAAAACTAGCTTTTACCCGCGGCCTTGTCCGCATTAGATAGTTTTTTTGGATAGTAGTATGAAAAAACCTGAGCTGTACTTTTTTGTACGTATGTTTGAATTGTGCCGAGATGGGATGAGACTATACTAAGTGTGATTGTCATAGGTTAGGTTAGGTGACGAACCGAGTAAATCATTAAGTATATTTTGGTGGGTAATGCGTCATTTTCCCTGGGTAAAAAGTAGCATATGTCCTTCCTCGGGTATCAAAATATCTCCATACCAAATTTCATGCAAATTGGTTCAGTAGTTTAGGCGTGATTGAGTAACAGACAGACAGAGTTACTTTCACATTTATAATATTAGTATAGATTATCTCAGGACAACCATGACTCAAGAGAGTTTAGTAGGCTTATCTATAATGTCAATTGAAAAGGAATTATTAAATTCTTTAGACTTTAATGATCTCATTTCTGAATTTGCAAAATGTAAGGCCAGAAAAGTAAGTTTCCAAGTTTAAACGTTTCCCCTCTACTCATTTCTTCGCTGTGTTTTAGTTTATAGTTTAGACCTACTGGGAATACCTCACTAAAAAAACGCATTGAAAGTCTACCTCCTGGGTAATGTGGGAAAGGCCTATGCTTGTGTATCAGTTTTTGTGTGAAAATATAAAAAAGGGGCGCTTTCTACAAATCTTGCACAGGGCGCAGGTTTGGCTGGGGCCGGCCCTGGTTGAGAGTTGTAAGTCACTAGGCCCTAGATCTCAACGGACTGTTGCGCCACCCAATTTATTTAATTTATTTGGTATTTATACTGGTAGGTACTGCATTTTTGAATAAAAAACAATAAAACAGTAAAACTTTATTGATATCATTTTAAACATTGAGATTTGTTTTCTTCAATTTTTTTATTTAAAGTTGGTCTTGCATAGAAATTTGCGTAATTAAACAAAATAAATAGTAAATGAAGTAATTATTCAAGCTGCCAACAAATGACTGATCGCATAAGACTTAGAACTTCTGTAAGCTGTTCAACTTTTTACTCTAAACCGTTAAGCAATCAAAGTAAGTTTTAAATAAAACGAAATGCCGCATTATCCTTATTTTTAACTGTACTGTTCCTCATATACTTTTTTAATGGGGACAAAAATGAAGTTTGTTTAAACTGTAATAAGTCTTGGTTCAATACCTAGCATTAGTGTTATAAATACTACTATATACCATGGTTGCCTATGTAACTTATAAATTTTAGCTAGTACGATTGAACTCCGCCTAAAGAAAGACAAAGATTTGGGCTTACACACATACTGCCTTCTTAAAAAAAAAAAAAAATCTACTCAGAGGTGGTTTTTAGCTACCCCGATAGAATAAATTCCAACTTTCAAAACATGGCCATATTTCAGTATTGCAAAGTGCATTAAGGCATTTGGTGAAATAAGCCAAATTATTTTTTTTCCACTTTCAACAGTTTGGTTATAATTTCACCTGGCTTCGCACCTACTCCAAATCCTGTACTGCGGCCAAGCAGGGATTGTAGGGGGCAGCATTCCCTCCATAGATACCTCACATTTTTCATTTTTGCAAAATGCAATAAGGCCTATTTATGAAAGAATCACTTGGCTTTATTTCACGACACCCTTTCCCTCCTGTAAAAATAAGTAGGTCTTATTTCTCAAAATTATTTGGTTTAATTTCACTTTGTCAAAGTTTTACTTTTGAAAACTTTCAAAAAGCTAGAGCTTTTTTTTTATGTACATACATTTCTTTAAAGAAGTCATTGAATGTTAATATTAAACATCAACAACTTAAAAAATGCAGTTTCCTTTCATACATTTTTGATTTTCAATTCCTTCTTTGTAATTACCATCAATTATTGATTAACTTTTCTTTGATCTATATATGTAAATACCTTAATTTGTGGGACCAAGTTAAATAAATTATTTATGAAAAAACTAGTATATCCGTTGCGTGATCGCTAGTGCGTAGGACTGTCATGCCATAGGTCTTGAGTTCAATCCGTGCCTGTGCCACCCACATATTATATAGATGCCCCTTGATTTAAAGAGTTTTAAATATGTTTTTTTTCTATCCTGTATAAACGGATTTTATCGAAAGCACGACGATGACATATTTACATAGGTCGAGCTATAAACTTGAGAACTAGATGAAATTAAAGCCTGCTTAAAGGATACTTATGCATATTATTATCAAAGTTACTGTATCTTAATTTTTTCTTTTCGGTGTGAAACCCCCTGCGAAGGTAGTTGGATGCAGGGACACGAGAGACGAATGATGAGATGGATCGAACCTATAGGGTAGATACAAGAATGCAACTTTTTAGTCCGATACTTTACATAACAACACTTATTATTAACTCTAAGGTTTAAGCATGTGTGCGGGCCCCTTGCCTATGTAAAAGCTCCTAGAATATTGTGTATAGTCTGTTATTTCTGTTTTTCTTTTTGTTTGTATTTTTATCTGTGTTTTTGTGTTTAGAGTTCTACATATTTCTTTTTTTTGCATTTGTTTTCAATTTAAAACACAGTATAAAAGCTCAGAAGTATGGAATTGTAGATGTGTGCGTGAGTGGGTGTATTGCTTTTGTGGGTGTGAGGTTACAACTTGCTATGCTTTGGTGCAGCCGCATAGCTATACGGGGTGCAGGATGGTGAAAGTGGATTTTACGGTTGTCGAATAACAAACTACCACGAGATGTAAAACTATATGAAAGTAAAATAAGTCTACCAAGTCGGTAGGTACCTAGGTTTTATTTTATTTCGTCGATATAATACTTTCTAAAATACCTGAATACCTATATTGTCAATAATGTAGTCTTTTTTTTAACTTATGAGACGATTGTTAGTCTTATTTTATTTTACAAGACAGACTTATTGAATTGTAGAGCGTTTTTTTTCAATTATTATTATAAGTACTACCTACCTCCTTACCTACCTTCACTGACCTACTAAGTTGTAAAAAAAAGATAACTGTCAGAAAAAGACTTTACAACTTAGGTCAGCAGATTTATCACAGAGAACAAATTAAAACTTAACAACTTTTATGCTGGTTCCGTCAAATAAGTCGGAGGCGTCGCGCCGGTATTCTTTGTATCAGCTTCCTTAAAGTGTCCTTTTAATCCTACAAAATCCACTATTTTTCATTTAATTTGATGAAAGAGTTTGTGTTTTTAGTTTTTAGTTTCCATAAAATCTCAAAAACTTTTGAATTTCAGTTCCAAACTTGCCGTTATTATATAATGTATTATCGTTTTTCGTTATGTTATTCGTTACTGGTTTTTATTTTCATTGTTTTCTATATTCGACCAAAAGTTCAGTCCAGCACCCCATTATTTCATTGTTTACAATTTAGATTTTAAGGGAGCCCTTGGGCGCGGCGAGGTGCAGCGGGCCGGGTGGCGGCGGCGGCGGCGGCGTGCTATCTACTTTTGCCATCTGCCCTGCCCCTCTATACCTATGAGTCTTGTGTTCTCTATTAGTTTTCTCCACTGATCACTGAGGGTTGGTACGGTGAGTGTTAGTAGATGCTAGTTTAGGTTTTAGGTAGTTGGTTGCTTTGCTTGCTGTGTTTCCAATTGCAAATTGTGTGTATATTGCAAAACTTCGTCCGTCCCCAATCCCCAGTCCAAAATCCCAAGTCCCATGAAACCCCTCTTAAAATTTAAATGCTATTCGGCTTGATAGTAATGGTGATATGGAGAATAGGAAAAAGGATATGGGGGTAGCGATGGGGATGAGGACAGTATACTTTGTGTTTGGAATTGTTAGTATTTTAGTAGGAGCCACATCAAGACCTGTTTATGTCGCTGCTGCAGATATTGCGAAAGCGAATTGCTGTGTGATGGGGTGGCAAGAGTTTGAAGAAGCGCCAGTGGTGTTGGCGGTGTGATATGGAAGCTGCTATATCTGAACTGAACACTGAACACCCCAAGGATGGCAGTTTTAATGTATACGGGGTTGCAAAAGGAGGTGGATGGCGGATGGATATAAGTTAAATGTTCTGTGTATGCTGAAACAACATAATAAAACAAGGATGGTGAGGCAGGGAAACATGAAACAACGACAACGATGCAAGGAACGACACTACGACGCTGGCTGATGCTTGATTGTAGAATTGCAGGCAGAGGTATAAGAGTGAAGGATCAAAAACAACCTAGGTCGATGTGGATGTGGAAGAAGGAGGTCATTGTGCATAGAAACAAAAAAAAAACATTTTGAGGCTGCTCTGAAGGAGAAACAACAAGTTGTAACGTCAGCAACGACAACGGCAACGGCAAGGCGCTTTTGGGTTGAGTGTTGTGTGTTTGATGGTGGTGTAGGAATCTGCACATACTATGCAACGGAACTTCTGCTGAAAACCCTGTTTGTGCAGAGCAAAGTCCCACAGTCCTTTCTTAACTTCTTCGTGTCAGTTTTTCCTCTTTGTTTTTTTTTACTTTTTTTATGTGGTTCTATTTTCCTTTTTTATTGCCATTTTTGTTGTGAACTATGTTTTCCTATATTTTCTTTTTTTTGTATTCGTATACTGGAAATTGTGCATTTCTATAGTTATGGAAAACTACAACACTACTGCATTGTGTTATTGCTTCGGTATTGTGAAAACGGCAACGAATCCCCTTTTATCGCGCAACGAGTTGGCTCGGCTTGTAGTTTAGTTTATTGGTTAACAGCTTTCTAAAAGGAACATCAATTTATATAAACAAAACAAAATAAATATTTGCATAATTTTTTTTAAAAATACTAATAAACAAAAAAATAAATAATATTAAATGTTATATATTTAAATATAAATAAATTTGTTGTGAATTTGGTGTTACCATTGTAAATTGTAATAATCACATCCCTTCTGCACCTCACCTATATAGCCACCCCTTCCCTTCCCTTCCATTTCATATTAACTCCCTGATCCTTGCTATGTGACGATGCTTTTACGTGGATTTGTAAGCAAGATTTCTTTTATTGTCGCTGATTTCTCGCCATAGCCATGCTGCTGGATTTTTAAACTGTGTATAAGAAAAACCAAAGCAAATCAATAAATACTCAAAACTTACAAGAAATTCAAAAACATCCAAATACCCATGTAAAATATTTCTATAGTTAAAATACGGATTTTTGTCTTTAGCTTATAATTTATTGTTCTTTTTCTTTTTGTACTTTTCAATTAATAAATTTACATAAAACTTCAGCGCCAATTTATTTAAATTTTGACTGTATTTGAAGTGATGTTAAATTTAACAATTAATTAAAATTAAATATAATCTCGAGCTTTCTTATAATTACATTTTAATTGCAACTCTTGTGAGAAAAAAACTGTTTCAATGGAAACGATAACAAATCAAATCCGAGGAGAGGTGAGTTTGACAGCTATGCGTTTCATAATTATTGTTTCTTAAATTTTACGCACAAAATTTTTGGTGGAACTATGTAGGTATTATGAATATGGGATGTGTTTTTTTATTCTGTCTGTCTTTGCATCTTTACATGAGTGAAAGTTTGTTTAAGTTCTCAATCTTTTTTTACAAGTCTTTACTTTCATTTCAATTAAAAATTGTTCCTGGTGTAAGCAGGTTTTTGATAGAAATATGGTTGCCGTCGGAATCGCATCACCACTATTTAATTATATTGAATTATTATAAGTTACAACTTAATTTGTTTGAATCTTCTTTAAATATTGAAGTAGGTACCTATTTATACAAAACATAAAAAGTTTGAAGTTCTTAGTGTTTGTTTGTTTATGAAAATAAATATAAGAAAAACACCATCTACATATACTGTTAAAATACTTTTTAGATATAAAGTCTAAATCAAGGCAAAATGGAATGTTTGTTTCAAAAACTCATTTAAATCATAGGCTCGGAAATAGTTAACATAATAGCTATTGCATCACCATGGGATTAATGTTAAAGCGTTACTTGCTTCAACTCCATTTAGACGGAAATTAAATCATTGGAATGTAAACTTATTAGACTTCAGACAGGACTGCTCTAATATAAAATGGCCCTAAGAAAATAATTTTCAACCTGGTTTTTATCCGTCGGTACTTTTGTTTTCTTTGTTTTTGTTTTATGTGTCCAAGATTAATGTTGTCTGCAATAGATACAGACATGTGAATAATGAATACCCTTAAACGAGGGAATATAAAAAATATTTACATGATGAATACAAAAACTAAGAGCGACTTGTCTGAATTAAATAGAGACATAGACTAGGTAGTTCAATAAAACTTTGGTGCCTGAAATTGAAAAATATGTTTGTAATTTCAGCGAATTTTGTAACGTCGTAAGTTTTTCAATTGTATAATAGGATACGTTAACAGCGTATTACAAACTACAAAAAGTCATAATGCCAATTTCTTGATTTTCGTTAAATTAGACAGAACATACGTTTGTTTACGAAAGTGTAACATTAATTTGTTGAGTTACAAAAAAACTGAAAAAAAAAATTATCAATCATTCTCAATTGTATTGCTCTGAAACAACTATAACATGCGATTAGATAGTTACAGAGCACTTTCATAGTTTTTTGAAGTTCCTGAGATGAATAATAAAAATGTTTTATATGGAGATATAAATTCTTCACCCTCCAAAACCCATTTGTTCACATTTTTGGCTTTTAATGAATAATTGAACAAACTCCTGATTCAGCTGTTCGCTTTAGTTTGCAGTGAAACCAAAATAGCTACGTCTGATTTATATTTTCACATAGAGTGTTTTTTATAACTACCATGTGTTCTAAGCGTTGCTTGAAAACGCTTAAAGAGTTTTACCTTTGAACTGACGCAAACGTAGGAAGCCTTAAAAATACCAGCCGTATGAACGAAATTTTAAGGAATAAATAAATAAGGATGAATGTATGTACATAACGTCGCCGTTTTATTACTCTCGAAGCCCATTTTTTTTTATTTGTCATGTTACATATTTTAAGTTTGAAATTGATAGGTACACAAATTAACAGATTTCAGGAGTTGTAATTCCTTGTAATTAAATAATAGAAGAACGTAGAGTTGTACGGATTTTTGATGGAATAAAGATTTTGTTATTTGCATAAACTTTGAGTATTTATCGTAAAACGTAAACTTTTTCTTTTCAAATTATAAAATATCTTGAAAGAATTTAAAGAAAATTTTGTAACTAAAAAAATAAGGAGTATTTTATCATTGAACTTTTAAGCTGGCCATTAAAAAACGAGTCACATTTTATTTATTCTGACTTTATTTTGTCATTGGGGGGTACCTATTTGAATTTCCAAATTGTTGACAATCCAATTGATTCGAACTATGTATGTACATTTGAATTTTTAAATTTTTGATAATCTAATTGATCTGGACTATCTAGATATCTAGAAAAATAAACAGAACTAAAAGTAGCGTACTAATGATTTATTTAACACATTTCATTAATCAGGATGGCATCTGAAGGGGCTGATTTTGAATCACTGGCAAAAAATGAGTTGTTTCTTATTCTCAGCAATTTTTTGAGTAACTTTGTTCCGGCGTAAAATTGAAATATTATTTGTCTAGTTAGTTTAAGACTAACATACATATTTAGTTTGAAATAACTAAATTTAGTAGACAAATTTTTGAGTGTAGGTATACACACTACGTTTCAATTAAATAAAATAATAAATATTTTGTAAACATACTGTCCATTATTTACAAATTTTGTGCATGTATTAATCATTTCGTCACCGGAAAAGCAAAATGATATTTATCAATATTTTATTAACTTCCCATAAGAAGTTATTCCAATCGGTCCGATTTTTTGAATTGAAAACTTTTACATTTCTCGACCTTTCAAGGTTTAAAAGATTTTTAGCGAGATGTCTGTGTTCGGGGAGCTTTTTTCGTTGTCCATATCTCAAGTACCAGTAGAGATATCAACTTTAAATAATTTTTTTTATAGAGATAATAATGCAGAAAGGACCCTCAAAAATGTGAGTATATGGTTTTTTACCATAGCAATTTAAAAAAAAGTTAACCCAAAACATCTCATGAACCAATAACGATAGCGCTTCAATTAAATTTTATACTACATAATGTGACGTGATACAAAACTCTTATAATTTTGAAAAAAAAAATCAATTAACTTTTTTTTTTCAAACTAATTTCATCTTATAAAAAAACATTGTTTTCAACATTCAGTAAAATTTTTAGAAAAATCGACAGTTTCTTACAAAAAATAAAAATTTTAAATTTTAGCTTCAAATTAATCTCATCTTATGGAAAATATTGTTTTCTTCTTATCTATAAAAATCCAACAATCAGTTGTTTCACAAACATTTAATTCTACAAAAAATAATAATAATAAAATTTATGTTCGATTCATGTTATCTCGTGAATAAATGGAGCTATTGACTTAAAAATTATTTTCTTCTGTGCTAAATTTTCATAGTAAAATCCAATCTGTGTTTGTTGATACATATAAGAAATAAAAACTTTCAAGAAATGCTTGAACTGGTAATAATTGGTTTTTGAATCACGTTTAAAATAGATTTTAAAATCAAACTATTTCATCATATGCAAAATATTGTTCGTAATTTTTAGTTAATTTTTTTTAGAAACATTACAATTACAACTTACAACGATTCCACTTGGGATTTTAATCAAACATGACATTACGATGAAAGAGAAGTTCAAAAAAGTGGGTCCCTGATTCCGACCGTCTGTCTGTCTGTCCTCGCCCCTATAGCCCAAACCATTGGGTGGATTGAGTTCAAACTTAAACAGATAATTTTTTTAAGATCAGCAATAAGAGTAGACACCATACAAGTTTTTTGTCAAAAATCAAAAATTCGAATTTTCTTAAAAACGAACCGAAAGATTTCTTTTTTAATTTTCTTTAGCATGTTTCTTCTTGATTTGGGTTCTTTCAATAAAACAAATGTTTTTGTATTAGTGGAGCGCCTGGGGGTTTTCACCTCGGATTACAGTTACAGTGAATGAATTAATATGATCGATGTGGGATATTGTTTTTTAAACTATAAATTGCAATGTTTACCCAAAATTTTTTTGTGCACTCCATTTTTTCATTGTTTAAACAAATTCTTATAAAAAATTAATGTTTGACCATATATTTTCACTTTAAACAGCAATTTTTTTTTATTTATATGTTAAATCTTACCTGAATAGACATATAGGAACATTTTTAAAAGATACCTGTGTATAAAAATAGCAGTAGGGATCTCGAACAGGTAGAAAAACGTGGAGGGGAGAGCGGAGCGACAGCTACTATGTACAATGCAATTTCTCGGCTAGTTTAGTTGCAAGTAACACGTGTTCTGTGAATATTGTGCTTATATATTGGCTTTAAACTACTTTTATCTTTTAAAAAACATTGTTATCAACATTCAGTAAAATTTTGAGAAAAATCGAATTGACTGGTTTTTTACAAAAAATAAAAACTTAAAAGAAAATTTAACAAAAGTTGGTAAAAATAGACTTTTGGCTCAAATATCTTTTCAAAACTTTGAGATATTGGCTTCCAACTAATTTTATCTTTTAAAAAATATTTTTGTCAACATTCAGTAAAATTTTGAGAAAAATCGAATTTACAGTTTTTTTTACAAAAAATAAAAACTTAAAAGAAAAAAATAAAAAGAGTTTGAAGACAATATTTTTAATTTTTGGAAAGCTATTTGAGTAGTAAGTAAATTTTTACCAACATTTGTTAAATTTTCTTTTAAGTTTTTATTTTTTGTAAAAAAAACTGTAAATTCGATTTTTCTCAAAATTTTACTGAATGTTGACAACAATATTTTTTAAAAGATAAAATTAGTTGGAAGCCAATATCTCAAATTTTTGAAAAGATATTTGAGCCAAAAGTCTATTTTTACCAACTTTTGTTAAATTTTCTTTTAAGTTTTTATTTTTTGTAAAAAACCAGTCAATTCGATTTTTCTCAAAATTTTACTGAATGTTGATAACAATGTTTTTTAAAAGATAAAAGTAGTTTAAAGCCAATATATAAGCACAATATTCACAGAACACGTGTTACTTGCAACTAAACTAGCCGAGAAATTGCATTGTACATAGTAGCTGTCGCTCCGCTCTCCCCTCCACGTTTTTCTACCTGTTCGAGATCCCTACTGCTATTTTTATACACAGGTATCTTTTAAAAATGTTCCTATATGTCTATTCAGGTAAGACTTAACATATAAATAAAAAAAAATTGCTTTTTAAAGTGAAAATATATGGTCAAACATTAATTTTTTATAAGAATTTGTTTAAACAATGAAAAAATGGAGTGCACAAAAAAATTTTGGGTAAACATTGCAATTTATAGTTTAAAAAACAATATCCCACATCGATTATATTAATTCATTCACTGTAACTGTAATCCGAGATTTTACAGTTTTGAAAGCTCCAGGCACTCCACTATATAGCTCCAGAAGTTTTTAACTAACAACTTTCTAAACAAAACGCGAAAACCCACAAAAAAAACTGATAAGAAATCGTTTTCAGTTCAAGTAGTAGGAGAACAAAGAAAGATATTGACTTCAAATTATTTATCTCACACAAAATATTGTTATGAATATTTTGTAAAAGTTTTAAACAAGCAAATCGACAAACGGGATGGGAAGTTATTAGTGTAAGTCGCATTCCATCCTCTTTTTTATTTATTTAACATCAATTAAAGATTATTAACATCTTAGAAATAAAAACAATGTATTGATAAATATGATTACATAAAATGTGTTATAATACAACTTTGTACAAATAAATACACACACATTAAATATCAAGAGCTAATTTAAATAGTACAAAAGTGAGTTTTTTTAGAGTTATTCTACTTGTATGAAAATTAAAATCAATATTTATATAAATAAGGTTAGATTCTTTAACACAGCGATTTATAAGTTTATTAAGTGCATAGTTAACTCGCTTTGTTAATTTTCTCCTAGGGGGTTTTCCATAGGTAGAAAAAAATACATTTTTTAGATCTGTCAAAACACAAATTTCCCATTTTTTTTATTACATGCGGCAAAATAATTTGATTTATTTTTGATTTAGGATCAAATCTACAGATCTGGATTTTTCGGCAGATTTACGCCTCTTTACACTAATGCTAATATAATTTTTTTTAAATGTTAAGCTGGGAATTCGACAGATCTATCGCACATGTTAATACGTACACTTATAGAATTACATACGGGCACGAGTACGATAACTTTGGCGACAAGATATAATAACAGTTTTTGGTAGAGGGGCTTAATACAAGCATTTTTTACTATTGGAGGGGGGGTATATCTCCCCCCGTTTAGTCGGGAGGGGCAATTTAAAAAAAGTTATTATTTAAAATGGAAAAAAAAAAATTAAAAAATAACGGTGATACTTACAATTAAGTTGTATACATTTTTTTAAAGCCAACATTCTGTTCTATTAGCCAGTTTTTAAATCAAGTCTAAACTATGCGTAGTTTTTGAAAAATTTAATTTTAAACTCAAAATTTGAGTAAAAAAAATTAAAAAAAGGTTTAAGTGTAACTTTTTCAATACTTCAAGATTATCTACCATTGTTTTTATTTCAGAATTTATTGCTGTTATTTGTTTTTGATCAAAAACTGAAAACTAGATGATTTTATGTCTTCTAGTTTTTGAGAAAATTGAAAATAAAAATTTAATTTTAAACTCAAAATTTGAGTAAAAAAAGTTAAAAAAAGGTTTAAAGTGTAACTTTTTCAATACTTCAAGATTATCTACCATTGTTTTTGTTTCAGAATTTATTGCTCTTATTTGTTTTTGATCAAAAACTGAAAACTAGATGATTTTATGTCTTCTAGTTTTTGAGAAAATTGAAAATAAAAATTTAATTTTAAACTCAAAATTTGAGTAAAAAAAGTTAAAAAAAGGTTTAAAGTGTAACTTTTTCAATACTTCAAGATTATCTACCATTGTTTTTATTTCAGAATTTATTGCTCTTATTTGTTTTTGATCAAAAACTGAAAACTAGATGATTTTATGTCTTTTAGTTTTTGAGAAAATTGAAAATAAAAATTTAATTTTAAACTCAAAATTTGAGTAAGAAAAGTTAAAAAAAGGTTTAAAGTGTAACTTTTTCAATACTTCAAGATTATCTACCATTGTTTTTATTTCAGAATTTATTGCTCTTATTTGTTTTTGATCAAAAACTGAAAACTAGATGATTTTATTTCTTTTAGTTTTTGAGAAAATTGAAAATAACCACAACTACTATTTTAATTTAATTATTTTTTTTTGCTTGAGTGGTCTTATTTTGATAGCAATAATGGTATTTGCGTAACGCGTGTTTGGGTGTATGCAACAATAAGGTGTGCGCGAGTTTGGGTGTATGCAACAGTGGCATCTGTAACCCCCCTGCTTGGGCACACTATAGGATTTGGGGTGGGTGCAAGTTGGAGTGTGTGCAAGGTGGGGAGGGTGCAAGATGGGGTGCATGCAAAGTTTCTTTTGCATTTAAATAAGCTGGATTTAAGAAAAATTAATTTACCCTAGGTATATCTTAATCCATATTCGATTATTACTATCAAAATAAGACTACGTCAATACTTAAGCAATGAAAAAGTAATTTAATTAAAATATTTTTTTGTTGTAATTTTCAATTTTCTCAAGAACTAGAAGACATAAAGTCATCTTGTTTTCAGTTTTTGATCAAAAACAAATAAGAGCAATGAATTCTAAAAAAAAAATAGTAGATAATCTGAAAGTTTTGAAAAATTACACTTTAAACCTTTTTTTTAACTTTTTTTTTGCAAAAATTTTGACTTTAAAACAATTTTTTTCAAAAACTATGCATAGTTTTGACTTGATTTAAAAACAAGCTAATAGACAAAAGTGTTGGCTTTAAAAAAAGGTATAATACTTAATTGAGGGTATTATCGTTATTTTTTATATTTTATATGTTATATTTATATTTTTTTAAACGGCCCCTACCGCCTAAACGGGGGGAGATAGACCCCCCTCCTATAGTAAAAAATGCTTGTTTTTAACTGTTCTATACAAATCCGTCATTAAACTTTGTCGCCAAAGTTATCGTACTCTCCCCTACATACGCCATAAAAAAATCAATTTTTGAAGGAAATCTGAACTTACCCTTGGCAAACCCTATAAGTTGCCAAGATGGTGCGTAAGTGTCAATCGAAAATACAATTAAGGCCCCGCTAATGAATATAATTGTAAAGACTTTTGGTCTATTTGCAAGCGACTGAAGGCCGAGAAGTTTTCTAGTAAGGTCGTATATAGGAGGGACACTCCAGCATAATTTTCATATTGCAAATTAAGTAAACTTTCTTTTGAAAATTTTTAATTCTGTTGGAATGAACATTGTAGTAATATAATCAGAATATAGGGAATGAGCTTTCGCTACAATGTATTCCACATACTTAGTAAAGTTTAGTTTTAAATCGAAAACCATACCAAGGTCTTTTGTTTGGGATACTCTATGAGGAAAATGGTTTTCAATTAAGTATTCGTAAAAAACTGGCGAAAAGTTGCAAAAAATAGGAAAACAGTGACATTAAAATATAATACTTTAATAGTTTATCCTTAAACAATATTGTTGAGCTTATTTGAAATACTTCTTTCTTAAATTTATACCCTAAGTGTCTTTTGGTCTAGTTCTAGTCATTCTACATCACTAGTCAATGAGTTATTGTCATTATTTTTAGCTTAGCAAAAATCTTTATAGACGAATAAATATGCATACATGTATGTACATATATTTCCAAGAATTTAATGCAAGCAACACCATCTGCGTGCGGCTGCTGTTAGGTATAGATATTTGAAAATATTGAAACATTAAACAAACAGCAATAAATACTGAAGTGATAGATGATCGCGCATCCGCCCAACCCGTAAATCGTCGAACAGAGACTGCGGCCGGGGCTTGGGGAAAACCAGATGCCATGAGAAGTATACAAAGAAAGGAACATTTTTCAAAATAATTATCATCATTATTATTGAAAACAAACAAAAATACACTAAGGCGAGATATTATATTGTGTGTATGTGGCTTAGTAGACAAACAATGGTGAAAATAATAATTATAACAATTCGTCAACAGAAACAAAAATTTACATATTTGTGAATGCTGATAATACTGTCCGGTCCGTTTGTTGTGCCCACACCGTTAGCTCCAACGAAGTACAGTCGGGCTAGCTAGAAAATGTATTACAACTGAAAATTTATTACAATTGTATCACAACTTACAACGATTTAACTTGGGATTTTAATCAAACATAACATTACGATGAAAGAGAAGTCCAAAAAAAGTGTGTCCCTGATTCCGGCCGTCTGTCTGTCTGTCTGTTTGTCAAAAACCAAAAATTAGAATTTTCTCAAAAACGAACCGAAAGATTTCTTTTTTAATTTTCTTTAGAATTTTTCTTCTTGATTTGGGTTCTTTTAATAAAACAAATGTTTTTGTATAGCTCCAGAAGTTTTCTCAAGAACTTAACAACCGATTACATTATTTTTTTTCTGCATAGGCTCTTATATTTTTTCAACATTGTTTTTATTTTTGATTTAAAAAAAAAATATTAAACATTTATTTTTACGAAATTCGATATCTTGAAAATGGGTCATCATTTTTTTACGAAATTGGAATTCAAAACGAATATTAATAAGCTCTAAATATGTAACTCATACCAAAAATATTTTTAATCTAAAATTAAAAACTTTTATATGTAAAAAATTAATTATAAGAAATCGCTCTAAGGATTTTTAAATACAATTTTTTTTAAATTAAGCTTTTTTTTTTAAAAATCAAATGGCATTTAAATTTTAAAAAACAGAAATTTTTTTAAGGTACAATTTTAAACATAACAATCTGTGCTAGTTCATAAGATCAATTGAAGCCGTCGGTTTTAATACTTTTTTAAATTTAATTGGTTGACAAAATCAATTTTTTTTTCTGTCCAACCAACAAAATAATATTTTTTTAAAGGATTAAAACATTCTTATCTCGAACCTCGCCTTTAAATTTTTCTAGCACAAAAAAAATGCTAGAAATGCCCCTCCAAAATTGAGGTTTTAAGGCTAAGTTAAAACTCAAAATATCTCTCAGCAATAAATTGTATGATAATTTTGCAAAGTAAAAATCTTTCTCGTCTTGAAAAGCAATTTAGCAACATTTGTTTAGACTTTCTTTTAGATTTTTTAAAGACAGGTGAAATCTAACAACTCTTGAATATATGAAATAATATAATTATATTTCAACTGAATATTGAAGACAATGATTATAGATTTGGAAAACCATCACGGATTTTATTGGAATAAAAGCTACTACGTAAAATTAGTAAGCCTCAAAAACCAGACTTGATACATTAATTTTGAAATCTGATTCAAATTAAGGCCATCGAAACCCAATGCAATTTTATTGCCAGGAAGAAATTCTTGCCAACCAGTGTAATTCTGTAAGAAAATATTCTTATTTTAATGAATTCCTATATGTGTCTTGTCTTCTGTGCTTCGGTCGCCGCCGCGCCGCCGGCCGGTCGTTCTTCGTTCGGTCGGTCACCTGTTTGTTGAAGAAAACAAAAATATTCTAATACCATATTGAAGCTGAATCCGCGCAGATCTTCACTGCAAGATACCTTTTATTTGATTCATGTGTGCGCCTTCCACATTGTAGGTAGGTATATTTAAATATTTATTTAAGCTTTTATTTAATTTTTGTTGTTCTTATTTTGTCTAATATTCTGAGTTAAGTATCGCGTTGGCTTATCCCCCTTGATGCCGTGTGCCAGGCTTGGCTATTTGTTTATTTGTGTTTACATGCTAGATTGAAGTTCGTGTTTGTGTTGTTGTCTTGTTTGTTTAAATTTTTGTTTTTATTGATTTTTAACCGAAGTTGGCAAACACAGTTGCAATATGCGAGAAAGGAAATTCCTAAACAAAACATACAAAATTATGTGTGTGTATTATTGTTGCTAAGTAATACGAATTTATCTTTTTTAGTTTTAAGTTAAATATTTCATGAAACTGCGTTTTTATTACCTTTGCTTATTTTTTTTAGGTTAAGACCAACAAATCGTGGTTTTCTTCTAAAATCTTATTGGTATCATCTAGACTTTGTAAGTTTAGATTTTGTTTCCAATTCAAGTAGCACATGAATGAATGTAGATAAGGTCTGTTATATCATGCACTTACTTTTTACTGCTTTTTCCTTAAACCTTCAAAATAAGCTTGAAGTGGGAATACCTTTAAACTTTTTTTCCAGGAAATACCTATGTACATACATATATGTATGCGGTACGGAAATGGCTAACTGAAAAAAATGTTTGATGTTTTTTTAACAATCAAAAAGAAAAACAAACGTTTTGACAGCTTTTGCAGAACGACCATTTTTGAATCGGTTCATTTGTTCGCTCTTCTTGAAAGAAGACAAATTAAGAAAACAAAATCTATCGTTTCGTTTTTGAAAAAGTTCGAGTTTTCGACTTTTTTCCAAAAAATGTTTGTATGGGGACTACTGTTATTTTTGGTCTTAAAAATTTGTTTAAAAAAGTGAGTTATACAAATCGCCTAAAAATCTTAATTTCCAAATTTGAAGTCAATCGATGTAAAACTTTGGGCTGTAGTGTCCATGAACATACAGACGCACGGAATCAGGGGACCCACTTTTTTCGACATCTCTACCATCGTAATATCACGTTTTATTGATATCTCGAGTTTGAAATTCTGTACTATTTATTTACTATCTCGTAAGGTCTTGGGCTCGATTCCTGCCTATGCCATCTAAAGTTTTTTTTTAAGGGGACTGCCTCTTGCGAGGAATTGACAAATTCTCCAAGAGTAATTCTTGTCATGAAAAGTGCTTTCTCAAATAAGCCGTTCGGATTCGGCTTAAAACTGTAGGTCCCCTCCATCCCTGACAATTGTACTCGCACACATGAATGGTTGAGAGTTGTAAGTCACTAGGCCCTAGTTCTATTTTAATTATAACTTCGCATTGGAAGTTATTGTAATCAGTTTGATTTGTCGAATTGAAAATTTTGACATTTCTCGACGTTTCAAGGTCCCAAGGATCCGTTCGTTCGGGAAGCTTTTTTCGTCGTTCATATTTCAAGAACCAGTAAAGATATCGATATCTCACGAACGCATGTCGCTAGCGACTTGAATTTAATTTTAAATTATATAAAGTGACGTGATACCAAACTAATACAATTTCTTACAAAATGCAATTAACTTTTATTATAAATCAAAAAAACTGTACAAAAATAATTGTGGCTTTGATTTTACCTCCAAACGAAAAACATCGTTTTTGGCATCTGGTAAAATGTTGAGCAAAATTGAATTGACAGTTTTCTTACAAAAAATAAAAACCTACAAGAAAAAAATTACTTAAACTTGGCAAACATTGGATTTGAGTTTCGAAAATTAATTTTATAGATAATATTGTTTTCAACATTCAGTGAAATTTTGAGAAAAATGTAATCGACAGTTTTTTTTTAACAAAATATAAAAACCTAAACAAATTTTTTTTTTTAACATTCACTCAAATTTTTAGGAAGAATTGACGACAATTGTTTTTACAAAATGTAAAAACCTTAAAAAAAAACAAATATCTTTCCAAAAATTAAAAATATTGGCTTTTAAATAATTTCATCATCATTCGACAGTCGTTTTTTTCATATTAACTAAAATCAACAAAATAGATTTTGAAATCAAACTATTTCATCATATGCAAAATATTGTTTTTATTTTTTATAAAAAATTAACTGCCAACTTTTTAAACGAAACACGAAAACAAAAAAATTGATAAGAAATGGTTTTCGACTCAAGTATTAGGAAAACAAAGAAATATATTGACTTCAAATTATTTATCTCACACAAAGTATTGCTGTGAATATTTTGTTTAAGTTTGAAGCAAGAAAAATCGATAGGCGGGATGGGAAGTTATCTGTGTGGGTCGCATCCCAGCTTCTTTTTTCAAATTTTTTTTTAAATTGTACGAATTTAATGCGAATTTATATAATTTAACAAAAGTTTACTTTGATCCAACAAAAAAGTTTTTTATTTAGTAGTTAGATTGTTTTTCACTATCTCAGTTCTAACGCATACTGAATTTAATTATTTTATGGAATAATTTTCAAAATTTAATTTAATTTAATTTAATTTTTAATTTTATTAAACTCTGGCAGTCTTGCTTATAAATGTTTGTGTATGGTTTCTCTGTTGTTCCTGCATCAGCAACCCGGTGTCTCTCCTTTCCAGACCCCACCGTACCATTTATAGGTTTTGGTCATGGGCTTTTGTATAGCCAGCAGTAATTTTAATTTACAAACACACAAATACCTACCCACCTAGCCATACACATGTTGTACGTACGTCGACGTTGTTCATGCAGATAAACAAAACACAACGCGGAGTAAGAAAAACACACACAAAAATTTCAGTTTATTTAACGATCGGGTGACTTACGAAGAAGTGATGACCGAAGCCACGCCAACGACACATTGGCGCACTTGTTGTAGGTACAACAATAAATAATACAATAAATTTGTAATTTGTAATAAGCGCGCGGAAAATCGTGTTAACGAGTCCATATTCTATGCAGTTTTTTTTTTAATTTTTTTTTTAAATTTTAATCTAAAATAATTTCTATTTGCCATCGGCTAAAATTTGCAACAAACCACTAACCCTTAAAAACGTCTGTAACTCCGTACCTATGATGTGTTATTACATGAGATATCCTTTCTTACTAAATTCCGGCCTGTAACCCAACTCGAGGAGGTTGATTTGTCATATCTCGTTGCTTGAAAAAATAGTGACACAAACACGCGGCTGGCGCGACGCGGCGGGCGCATCGACCGGCTGAGTTAACAATCTTTTAATCATAGCTCCTATTCCAGGACTCGAACTTTACTCCTTTGGTGAAAGGTTATTCATGTTGTTATCGTTACGTTTAGGTTTCGCAATTTTGTCGTTGTCGTGCGTTGTCGTCGTTTCGGGTTCGGGCTTCGTGTGCCTTAGAATTGGAGTTTCTTGGGATGCGAAAGAACATCTTCCTCATACTGCAGTCAATGGCAGGATATGGATATGTTACACGGTGGTGTTCCATTTGCTGTTTTTTTAGTGGCAGCGTCGTAAAATTTGTTGTGTTTGTTTTTTTTTTTGGTTACTAACTTCTGTCATCACAAAATAAATAAATATTGTTGGAGCTGTTGGTAGATGTGTTCTGTATATCTGATAATCAAGTTGAAGATCCTGCGATTACTGTTCATCTTTTGAAATTATTTATAATTATTCAAAATAAATACTTAACTAGCTTCACACACTACCTACCTATCTATCTAAATTATTTTTAGTGAACATTTTAGCGGTGTAAATGTTTTAAGCAAATTTGAATTTGAAATTATACAGCAGCGGTTTTTGTGATTTTGTGGAAAATATTTTGTTAAAAATGTTGTTATTTTTTTATTTCATTATACTTTGAAATTAAAGTGGATTTTTAGTTATTATGTCCGTTAGTTTATCAGAAGTACAAATTTGTTTACCTTTACCTAAACCTTACAATGTCTAATATATGTTTCTCGTCCTTTTGTAATCGTGGCACAACACTCGTGTCTATGTTGTGAAAAAGTCCATATAACCCCTTTCTGTCTGCAATCCTTAAACCCCAACATATTCCCTGTTTTAAAATACTTTTCTTTATTCGTTTTTATAAGTAGTATGGGATAAACATCAATGGCGCAAAATTTTAAACAACCTATTATTAAGGCCTTAGCACGATACTAGTTAACAATTTACTAAATACATAGTAATCTACTAACTTTTCACTAATTTTAAACACTTTTTATTGTTTTGCTAACTAGTATCATGCTAAACCCATTTTATTAAAAAAAAAAACGTGAACACATCTAAATAATGACAGATTGTGGAGCAAACATCGGTTCCCATCGATCACCGAAATCAAGCATCAGTGAGCGCAGTTAGTAGTCAGATGGGGGACCGACTCGAAACCTACCGCGTGCTGTTGTCATGTGTTCTTTCTAACTGTTCGTTCTTCTTTCTCCTCTGTCCTTCTGTCTTGTATTAATGTCTTGTGTTGTTATCGACTTATATAGTCTTGTCGCTCAAGGTGCTGTGTTCTCTACTCTGTACATTTATGTGCCGAGTAGTGTGAAATGTAATGTAATGTACAAAAAAAACATATGTACCTTATTATTTTTTTTATTTATTTTATTTATTTTTATTTTATCAAAAATATACCTGGAGTAAAATTCACCATCGTCCAGCTCTTCAAGAGGATTTGCTCGAGTTTTAAAACTTTTAACTTTCCTACACAACACTGAATCCTCAAACATTTTAAAATCTTCTTCCTCCGAAAACATTTTAAATTAATTTACTTTTTATGATATCTATAAATAAATTTTATTTCACAATTTATCAATTTTAAAACACTTTGTCACATTTGAGAAAAATGACATATGTCATACAGATTTAGTACGATACTAAAAAGATAAAGTAGCCATTTGGTGATTTTAACTTTAGTAAAATGTTAAGAAGATAGTACGATACTAAACTCGTTTAAAATTATCAAAATCCTTTTTTTAACCTAGTATCATACTAAAAATGATTTAACATCGTACTAAATCGTCTAAAATTTTGCGCCAATATTGTTTTTTGTTTTGTTCCTTTTTCTTCAAATGTGGCTAGACACTTGTTAGTCTTTTATATACTACATATCTCAACAATAAGGATGTGATATATTGCCTAACATTTGAGTGCAAACATGCGCAAGGATTGATGGATTTATTATAGGTAATCGTTATTTGTTAAACTATGTTATTATGTAGCTACTTGCAGTCTATTTATATTTAGACATTTTTTTTTAATTTTAAATACAAATTAGACGTTTATGGATAATTTAACACTATAGGTACCTACTAAATTGATAAGATTTAATGTTCTATTTTTTAATGCTCTGTTAAGGAGGCTGACAAAATTTAAATAACATAATGTGTATCTTTACCTCATATGTACATATTTCAAGGGCTAAAGTGACAACTTTAATTATAAGATTATTTTAGAACACTGTTGTCCAGCAAGATATGGTCTAACTATTTAATTTGAACGACTCCCTTCACATAAAAGTATTCCAAGATTCCAACAGTTTTCTAAATATGCTATATTATTTAAGAGCTAAATTACAATAGTTTAGAGGGTTTTTGGTGCATATCACGCAGAAATTGTGTTGAAAAATAGCTTTTCCAAAAATAATATACTCTATTCTTGTTGGCATTTCTATAGATGCGAAGAAAGCTACGCTACAAAAATATAGATGCAAGAACCCAGGAAATGAGAAAGTTTGCCAGAAAAATGGAAGCTTTTTTCGTATGAAAATAAAACAGAATCTGATATAAAGAATTTTTGGCTTTTTTTGACGTATTTTTTTCGAACTCCAGAGTCTAATATTACTATCCTTTTTATTTTGCTTATTCATAGATTGGAGTTGATAATCGAAGACAAATTCTTAAAAAATACTGTTTTCCGTAAACCTTTTGAAAATAATTTGATCTTGAAGTAGTCAACAAAATGTTTGGTTCTTGAATTAAAAGAAATAGATGCATTTAGGTACAACATTCATCTAGACATTAAATAAAAACAAAAAAATACAGTTAACAAATAAGTTGGGAGGAAACTTTAGTGTAGCACTCACAAATTAAACGTTGCAGAATCTCTTTTTACTTCAGTTCTAGAGAGATTCAAAGCTTTTATATTAAATTGATATGAAACGTTCATTATGTTTTTAAATTAGCTATTAATTTAATGAAAGTGTCATTTTTGCTGTTTTTGGGACATTTATATTTTTCAAACTCGTGTTTAAATCTTAGTTCTTGAGCATCCAAAGCAAATTCACTTCAAAAAGTAGGTTTTTTTTTAATTTTTTAAGATTTTAAAAGTGTTTGTATTAATAAGGAATCAATTTTGAAAAAAAAAAAACACTTTAAGAAAGCCTTACACTATTTAGGTGCGTAAAAAAAATGAGGGAATTGAAGACGAGTTTCAGGATCTCTTATTCATCCATTGACGCAATATGATAAGTTTTTAATTTAAGAGAATTTCTACGAAAATTAAAAAAAAATCTCCCAGGGGGGGTCATGACCCCTTCGAGGGGTTTTATTTATTGAAACTTAAGGGGTTTGCGTATAAAATACAAAATAAGAGTTTTGTATTATTTCATCAATAAGGATGAAAGCTATGTATTACTTTATTTAGTGTATAGTGTGGACAAATACTTGTTCGTAAGTCGAATAAAATGAGGATAATTCGCTTTAGTTTTTAGATAATCACAACGATTAAGATAAGATATTGTATACTTATGATCGTACGCTTTACTTTCTTTAATTTACCAACTATGTAAATGGTATACCTACTCATATTCAAAATATCTATTTACATGTTAAACGTTATTAACAATACTAAAAGTGTTTTCTCTTTGTGGTCATATTCATTTTTATTTACAGAACACGGAATGAAACTTATGAATTGGGCACAACATCAACAAATTCTTTTAAAATATAATACAAAATCACAGGAAAAGAAGTATCAGTCAAGACCTTCGCATATTAATAACTATCAGTCATATCTATATTATAAAAGAGGATTATTTCGACATCACTTTATTAGGCGGCAAAAGCAACGAAATTTCCATCTTAACCAAAAATTCAACCAAAAAAGCAACAAAGTACTTACTTCTACAGCAACATCAACATCAGACTCTAGATTATTTTTATCAAAAGCAGTATCTCCGTGTTGTTTCAATTTAACTAGAGAGCAGTTCAAAATTACATTGCAGGAATTACAAGAACGCTTGCAATTAAATATTTTGCAGATAAACCATTCTCTTAGGCAGCAGCATCAGTATCAACTTGAAACAGAACTTATCAAAAGTGAACGAAAATCTCCAAACAAGACTTCTTCGATTAACACTAATCAATCAAATCTGGAATCCATAAAAGAAAATAGCAAAACAAATCAATGTTTTTTTAAAACAGAAATAGATACAGATGCTGCAGCATTGACACCAACAAAATTTCTAACTACAATTAAAAACGAAGCTGAGCAATATGAAGATGGTTCCAACAACAGCCAAAATTATGCTACCGGAATTGAAACTGAAAATTTGTATCGTAAAAGTGTTATGGATTATGATAATGAATTTAAGGATTTTGAAAAAAGTTTAGACAGCAATTTTTATTACCAACAGCAACAACAAAATCAGTTGCCATTTCAAATCCTGACTCACAGTCATCACCACCATCTGTCAGACTCACGGACAAGCCATTCCACTATGCAATTGCAACACCACTTAAGCATACAACAGCAGGAGCTAATTCAGCAGCTGCAGTTGGTACAAAGGCAGTATTTAATACACCAAGGTAAATTCGAATGTTGAATGCTTCTTCCATCATAATTATTTTTTTATTTTCCCTAATACTACAAAAAGGCTTTGGCAAACCTCTGCAACTAGATTTGCAATCACAAATCCATCGATCAATGTCACCAATTAATTCCATGTCAGCAATTGGTCAAAACCATCACAACAATCAAAATATCTCCCATAACCTGCACTCTAATCACAACCACCATCAACAGCAACAGCAACAACATCAGCATCAACATCACCAACAACAACAGCAGCAACATCAGCATCAACATCAACATCAACAGCAACATCAACAACACCAGCAGCACCAGCAACTTCAACAGCAGCAACCGCAACAACAGACACAGAAACACCAGCAAGTGACGTCGAATCTTCTACAACAACATTCTAGTCAAGTAACACATCATTCGCATTCATCGCATCTGGCAAATCAACAACTCCACCATCATCATCACCATCAAAGTCGTACTCAACAACAAGAACAACAACTCTCACCGAAATCATCAACATCGTCGAATCAACAAAATAACTCTATCGACGACTTGAGTATGATGATAATAGATCCTCTGGAAGATAAACAAAGATTATCACCGCATCCTAATATGGTTAGGAGTCCTGCTTCATTGAACAACCACCTAAACAATAACTGTCAAACGGCTTCCAACAACAACAACATTAGTAATATTGGCAATATTAACCACGAATCTGACAGTATCACAAAGTGCAAAAGCAGCGTAAGTGATGATTTTGTTCGTTGCAGTAGTCCTCCCGACATAAAATCTGACATCGATAGCGATCAGCAACATACGCCTTCTAGTACCGGGCATGCCATTTCAACTATTCCCGGAAATGGTGACTCTACGTGGTCAACGGAAACAATAAATAGCGATATTATTGCCCCAAGTAATTTAACACAAAATATAATTAAATAAAAAACAAAAACCTTTTATATTTTATATTTCTTGTAACGCTGTAATTTGTCTATTTTTGGTCTAATTGTTTAATTTAGGGTTCGTGTCATCTCCCCTACAACAACTTCAACATCCGCATCAAGATGGAAACCATTTGGGCGGGAGCAGTGTGGGATGCATGGTAGGATTGGGTGGAATTATTGATGCCATTGGCCACATGGGTGCCGGCGGAAATCCTGCACAAAGAAACCACCTTATCGACGAGTATAATACGAAAAAGTATTACCATCCGTTATACGCTCACGGAGTGTGCCGCTGGCCTGGTTGTGAATTAGTTTTAGATGATATGGCGTCCTTTATAAAGTAAGTACTCGTATGTGTTTTTTGAAGAGGTAATTTATTCTTTATTTATTTTATCTATTTTAAATATATACAACTCCAGAAGAAAGAGATAATTTAAAAACATTTTTTCTCGTTAATTTCTTTTTTAACAAACTTAATTTTTGCCAATACTTTAATACTAACTTTAGTTTGAGAAGATCGTGACGATTCTTATCTATATGGTGCCAACGTACATACTAAAAACATGCATAATGGCTTTCTAACAAATAATTTTCTTTTCAGCTTATAGAATTGAATTGGTGTTGGTTCTCTCTCTAACTTTCTTATTAAGGGTGTATTAAAAAATTGTCTATCTAACTTAAATTTTAAAAATTGAGACCTATTTATTAAATTTTGACAAAAAAAAAGAATAAAAATAAACAATCTGCTTGTGAGGCTTTGAACACGTGTTTTACTAACTAAGCTATAATTTTATTTATTTATTATTTCTTTAATTAAAATATTATTTAATTTTATGAAAGATGTGTAATTTGAGGATTCGCGTGGAATAAATTCTATAAAATTACTATCATGTGAATTTCATGGAATTTTTTTCACCAATGTCGATGATATAATTCAAATAAAATAAAACAAAAGCGTTATGCCAAAATAATTACATTTTTTGATAAAATTAAATTCACTTTTATTGGAAGTAAAAAAATAAGACAGAAGCAACTTAAAGGTAAGTTTTCTTGGTGTATTAAATGGAGCTGTTACTTGTGGTGAGTTGACACAACTTATTATGAGTATTTTATCTTTTATAATATACATGTATATATATATTGAATTGTACGTACTATAGTAAAAAAAGCAAATATTGAATTAGATGCACGTATCAAAGTAAGATCCTTATAAGTGCTTCCTCTCTCCTGAATATCTAACACGCATAAATACTTTTGTTTTTTGAGAATCAGAATTCTTAGGATTTTTTCGTATACAATTCATGTTATAAATGCCTTTTGATTAACTACTTTTACCACCAAATTTCATATACTTTAAGATTAAAAAATAAATAAATAATAGTTATCTTAATTTACTACATACTATCTCTATATAAAATTACCTAAATTTGTGTTTTTTCAATTTATTTTTACATGGCATTTAAGGGGAGCCACTTATAAGATTTTTAATGTATATGTACATATATACGAAATATATATATGATAAAGACTTATGTATTTAAAAGATGATCGAAATTGCTATATTTCTTACAGGTGTTATACGTTTTAATATATACTTAAGAAAATCTGCTAAATCCCTTGTCATCGAATTTTAGTTAAATGCATACAGTTTAAAACAACCAGTTCACATTTTTTAGTGTCCGGAGTATGTTATTGAATGAGAAAATTAGCAAAAGAAAATAATACCTACAAAAATATTATTTTTCATTTTAAAAACTTCGAAAACCATATTACTTTTATAGAGAGTGTTTATCAAAATATGAAGTATAATAATCTATACAATTTTCTTAATAGTAATAATCATGCAAATTTGATGATTATTGGAGCGTTACATGGTCGTATTAGTGCTTACCAGAACCCAGTTTATTTAAATAACGGTCAATTTCATACCGAAAGAAAATCTTTAGATACTTCTCGAAATCAAATAATCATGGTTAAAAACATTTGTATCTACTATCAAACAAAGAATATAAACGACTCTGTTGTCAGATATAAACAAGTCAAAAAATTAATGAACAATCAAAATAACAAAACAAAGGTGAAGACGTTTTCGTTCCACATTTTCCAGTACAACTTGCATTTGCAATGTCGATACATAAATCTTAGGCAAGTCGCTAAATGTTTTTAAAAACAATCTTGAAAATTATTTCTTTTCCAAATGCGTTTAGTACCTCCTACAAAATTGTTCAACTTGTGGAAATTTGATAAGCTATTTCAGCCACGTATCAAGTTGGTCAACGTCAAAATAGACATAACATTTACCAAACCTAGGAATTATTCGCATATCGATGAAAATTATTACAGGCACTGAGGACATCTCTTTTAACAAGTGACGGATAGTCTTCGAGAATTCCAAATGACGTAATAAGTTATTCAGGTTTTTTGTCGAAAATTTCCGTTTTTAGGATATTACATTTGAACGGTAAATGCTACAAAATAACTTATGTAACTTTTATATTCTAAGACCAAGCGTTTTAAAGTAACAGCTGGTTCAAAAAATGCCTAGTGTCGGAAATATCGTTTTTAGCATATTGTGCATAAATGGTACTTTTTATCTTAAAGCTATTCAAATATTAAATATAGATGTACTGTTTGTGAAACAAAAGATATACAATTTTTTTAAAGTTATATGTATTTATAATTAAATTTTAAAAAATAACGGAACCACTGGAATATCAAAATTCTCGAAACAAAAATGTCGAAACCAGAATGTAAAAACCTTGAAGGAACAAAAATCTCGAACGTCATGTGTCATAAAGTATTTGTAAAACGTTATAGCTACAACACTACACCCAGGCGTTAGGTCGTTGGGGCTTTTGACAGCTTCTTACCGGCTTTACGATATTTTACGTATAATGTGCCATAAAGTGCGACCTAAGAACCTGCAAACGTAATGTAGCTTCAAACCTCGGGCGTTTAGAGGAAAGTTTAATTAAACTTTTTTTATTTATTTACTCATTTCTTTTATTTTTTTTATAAATTTAACAATAGAAGGGAAGACACTGCTGCTACACGCATGTGGTTTAGCTTAATATAGCTAATAGGTCTTTTTTTAATTTTTAAGCTCAGAATTGAGCACTGAGTAGAGCCTGAAGAGGAAGACATAGTGTAGGCTATGAGCAGAGTTTAAGCAAAGCTCTCCGACTTATTTATGAAACACAATAGAGAAATAAACTGTCAAGAATTTTCAATCTGTCTCTTTCATATCACACGAAAAAAAAGGTGAAGTCAGTCACACTCAGCTTTTTACTCCATAAGCTTGGTCATTTTATTTAATTCTCAAAGAGCACACTCCGAGTTAGATCTGGGGTGGAATCGGCTAAGGTGATTGTTGATAAATGACAATCAAAATGATCGAATTTGATCTACGTAAGGTGATAGTCAAATTGATATCTAAAAAGTTGTCACAAAAAAATGTGATAGTCATTTTCAAACAAATATGTTTATTCCGAATAGAGCTACCAGACGCTTACACAAACGACTGGAAAATTTTCTAATTTCGCTTTGTTTCGTTAAAAAAACACATTCTTGTGACCGACAAAGTTTACGACATTCGAAAGAAAGCAAGAAAAGTAAGAATTTTATTCAACCACAGTCAATTTGATACTTTTATTTAGATATTTTATAAGAATCAATTTAAAATTTCACCAAGGCAACAATGAATTTTGACAATTTGAATCTGAAATTGTTCAATCGAATTGAATTGAGTTGAATCATCTTACACAGACGGAATGAAAATGATAGTCAATTTGACTATCAAAAAAATGATAGTCAACTATCACCTTAGCCGATTCCACCCCTGGTATCTCTGAGCAAAATAAGAGAGACAGATCATTTTTGACAGCTCAGTTCTCTGCTCTGAGCTTAAAAAGGAGAATGCCTAATGTAGCTTCAAACCTCGAGCGTGAGAAGAAAGATTTCTCAAGTTTACTTACACTTTTTTAATTTATTTATTTCTTTTATTTTTTTTTGTAAATTTAACAACAGAAGGGAAAACACTGCTACACACAAATTCTGAAATAAAACAAAATTAAAATGACAATACAATTTTCAGCTTTAGAAGCGTCACCTAAACCTCGAGCAAAAAGGTTTGACTAAAAGCTGAACAATAATTGATTTTCAATAAATAAAAGACAACAAACCTAAGGAAAGTAGTACCCGTGGCATGATGGTTAGTGCGTTGGACTGTCATGCGAGAGGTCTTGGGTTCGATCCCTGCCTGTGCCACCTTAATTAAAAAAAAAAAACGGGTACTGCCTCTTGCGAGGAATTGACAAATTCTCCAAGAGTAATACTTGTCATGAAAAAGTGCTTTCTCAAATTAGCCGTTCGGATTCGGCATAAAACTGTAGGTCCCCTCCATCCCTGACAACAGTACTCGCACACAGGATTGGTTGAGAGTTGTAAGTCACTAGGCCCTGGTTCTCAAAGGACTGTTGCGCCACCTAATTTTATAAACATAAGGAAATGTGTCACGTTAATTGTATAATGGAAGCAAACAATTATTAGTTAAATGACAAGCTATAATTTTTTTTATTTATTACATTTTCTCAAAACTCTATATATTTATCCTAGATTTCTGCCTTTTAGGTTATGTTTTTTGAAATTTCGTGGTAGACCTTTTACATGCGATATCATTTTTTTTTAATAAAGTTGTTTGAGTGAACGGTTTTTGATGGAAATAAAAACAAATATTTAAAACGGGTTGGGGTCAAAATACGGTATTTAAAATACTGTATCTCAAAATACTGTATTCCTAAATAATGTATATTATAATTAAAATTCTGTAACTCAAAATTCTGTATTTCAAAATTATGCATATCAAAATTCTGTAATTCGAAATGCTGAAGGATGAAAAATAAAAATTGTTCAGCCGATTTACAGCATTTTGAAATACGAAATTTTGAAAACAGAATAACTTTTTATTATAGCATAATTTTATAATATATTTCCCTTGATCAATAACATATACAGCTATTATTATTCATAAGTCCTTAAATCAATAAAAACAAGATACCAATCTTCTTTTTAACTGCTCGTATCTTTTTTACATTTTTATGTGAATTGTTCTTATCTTAATCAACAATTGCATAAACAAGGGAAGTATGTATATTAGAACATCATGCTAATGAACAATTATTTTGATGTTTTCATTAAAAAAGTATTCTGTTGTCAAAATTCTGTATTTCAAAATGCTGTTAATAGGCTAAAAAATAAAAATCGTATGGACTTTAAAGCATTTTGAAATACAGAATTTTAATATACAGTATTTTGATCATACAATGTTTTATACATACAATGTTTTGAAATACAGAATTTTGAGATGCAGTGTTTTAAATACAATATTATTATGATTCTGAAAAAGGGAGACCCTCTAAACTGCACCAACTATAGAGGCATCAGTCTACTTAACATCGCTTACAAAATATTCCCTGACGTAATATATGAACGTCTAAAGCTGGTTTTAGACCAGGAAAGTCCATAGTCGATCAAATATTCACATTACGGCAGATCCTGGAAAAAACCCAAGAAAACATCAAATCGACACCCACCATATTTTCATAGATTATGGAACATCTATAATCTAGTATGAGAAATTAACGATTTAAGTCCTTCTTAAATGAGGCCATTTACCCATAGAGGGTGCCAGGCCAGGCCCGTATAACGTTATTGATTACTAGAAGGTGTTTCCAAAGAGCCGTGTTGCTTGATAGTGCAGCACTAAGTGGATGGTAAACTCCATCTAAAACTAAATATAACCATGAGACCGATAGTAAACAAGTACCGTGAGGGAAAGTTGAAAAGAACTCTGAATAAAGAGTTACATAGTACGTGAAACTGCTTAGAGGTTAAACCCGAGGAACCTGAATATCCAATATGGAAAATTCATCACTAATAATATGATATTTATAATATGACTAGCGGCCCGTCCCGGCTTCGCACGGGTAGACATAAAAAGGTACAGATATTTAAGTTATAAGCATGCTAATTAAAACGACAATGAATCACTTAATTAGAAAACATTTGTTTGTCCTATCATTGATACTCTTCGCAGCGTATGCGATGAAAGACATTTTATGGCTAATTTTTGTACACCTTCGGTTGGTTTTAATAAGAATTTCTAGAGATTTCTATAGTAATCTAGTACCAAATATAGCCTATGCTACTCAGTAATAATGTAGCTTTCTAATGAAAAAAGAATTATTAAATTCGGTCCATTACTTTTTGAGTTAATTCTTTACATACAAAAATTTTTATAATATTAGTGTATATAACATCTTAAACAATGCGTCTATGTTGATTATTACCATCGAACGTTAACTTTTTGTCATTACGAATCATCATACATTACTGACAATTCAGTCCCATCGACGGCGCTGCTTTTCATTTTACTCACTCTTTTTCTCTGTATCTATCGTTGCAGAAGAAAGGAAAAAAAAACCTAAAAGAGGCGCCAAAAATTTCGTTTTGTTTAAGCAAAACAATAAGTGGAAAAAAAACAACTACAACGATTTCGGTGCAAAGCGAACGTGGATAAATGTGAAACAACTCAAAACAAAAATATAATATGATTGCGGTAACAGGGTTCATCAGTTCATATTTATAAAAAAAACTGTCGGATCCAATGTAAAACATTCCAAAATCAACAACTACTAATAAATTAAAAATTAATTAAAAAAACATTGTCCAGCGGACAAAATTGTGAATCTAAACCATTCTCAGATCCCCTTGAACACACACAAGAAATTTCATCAAAATCGGTCCAGTCGTTTAAGAGAAGTTCAGTGACATACACACTCACAGAAGAATTATATATATTAAGATAGAAATGGTGTGCAATTTTTCCATATAAGGACATTGTAATCTGTTAATGTAATAAATATTTATCATAAGATCCATTACTTAAGTTTATTCGATTTAGTTATTTTCGGATTTCTAACATATGTAGGATAAATGTTTTGGATTTGATAAATCATTGACAGATATAATTATATAATGTGCTTAAATTTTTCGGAATTTTATCAATGGTAGATGAATCTAATGATTTGTTTATTTAATTGTATGCACTATTATGATTAACAATGCGATAGATTCAGGATACCTTCGGGACCCTGATGGAAGACCGAAACAGTTCTGACGTACAAATCGATTGTCAGAATTGAGTATAGGGGCGAAAGACAAATCGAACCATCTAGTAGCTGGTTCCCTCCGAAGTTACCCTCAGGATAGCTGGTGCAATTAAAAATTATGTAAAATAATCTTATCTGGTAAAGCGAATGATTAGAGGCCTTAGGGTCGAAACGATCTTAACCTATTCTCAAACTTTAAATGGGTAAAAACCTAACCTTTCTTGATATGAAGGTTTAGGTTGTGATATATTCTGCCCAGTGGGCCACTTTTGGTAAGCAGAACTGGCGCTGTGGGATGAACCAAACGTAATGTTAAGGTGCCCAAATTAACAACTCATACAGATACCATGAAAGGCGTTGGTTGCTTATAACAGCAGGACGGTGGCCATGGAAGTCGGAATCCACTAAGGAGTGTGTAACAACTCACCTGCCCAAGCAACTAGCCCTTAAAATGGATGGCGCTTAAGTTGTATACCTATACATTACCGCTAAAGTAAATGATTTATATGCGACTTCAGTTGGAAATAAATTTTGAAACTTTAGTGAGTAGGAGGGTACAATGGTGTACTTGGAAGTGTTTGGCGTAAGCCTGCATGGAACCGCTATTGGTACAGATCTTGGTGGTAGTAGCAAATAATCGAATGAGACCTTGGAGGACTGAAGTGGAGAAGGGTTTCGTGTGAACAGTGGTTGATCACGAGTTAGTCGGTCCTAAGTTCAAGGCGAAAGTCAAAAATTTTCAAGTTAAAAATAATTTTTTATATAAATTGATAAATAAAAAGCAAAAATATATTAAAATAAAGATTAAAGAAATGAACAAAATTTTGCAAAATCAATAAGAAAAACATATATTTTAAAAACTTGATAAATTTTGAACGAAAGGGAATACGGTTCCAATTCCGTAACCTGTTGAGTATCCGTTTGTTATTAAAAATGGGATTTTTGCTCATCCTGGCAACAGGAACGACCATAAAGAAGCCGTCGAGAAATATCGAAAGAATTTTATTTTCTGTTTTATAGTCGTACTACCATGGAAGTCTTTCGAAGAGAGATATGATAGATGGACTAGAAGAGCATGACATTTACTGTTGTTTCGATATTTTCTCCTCGGACCTTGAATATTTATGGTGGGATTACGCAAACTTCTCAACAGGCCGTACCGATATCCGCAGCTGGTCTCCAAGGTGAAGAGTCTCTAGTCGATAGAATAATGTAGGTAGGGGAAGTCGGCAAATTAGATCCGTAACTTCGGGATAAGGATTGACTCTGAAGATTGAGATAGTCGGGCTGGAATTGGAAGCAATAACATGGTTTATGTACCCGCTCTGGGAAATAAAAATGTTTCGGAATTTTGTTGCCCGGATAGTAGTTTACGTAACCAATTGTGGAATTTTCGTGCTAAAAGTTTTAAGATATATCGCAAGGTATGTTCTTTTGATTTTTAACGACTATCAATTAACAATCAATTCAAAACTGGCACGGACTTGGAGAATCCGACTATCTACTTAATACAAAGCATTGTGATGGCCCTAACGAGTGTTGACACAATGTGATTTCTGCCCAGTGCTCTGAATGTCAAAGTCAAGAAATTCAAGTAAGCGCGGGTAAACGGCGGGAGTAACTATGACTTTCTTAATGAATCTGAATATTCTATCCTACATCAATTCATTGCCCCGCAACATCGGGGACAATGACTACTCCGCTCTTTTGTCAGCTGCAACGGACGATGCCTCCACCATCCATGACGCCAACATACGGTATTACGAGCACATCGTTTCACGTTTTGGCACTGATCGCTCTACTTCTCGCCACTCGGATGCCAACCTGATAAACGCTCTGAACAACGCACCAACTAACAGGAACCGCAAACGTCATTTACAAGTTGACGCAGAGAAAATACGCTTCAAACAAATCCACCTACGCTGAACGTATCTTGGATGATAAACCCTGGACGTTCATCAAAACAACACCAACGGGTAGCGAAATCTTAGCTCAATTTGCGAGCACGTTCGGATGCTATGCAGAGACACGTCTACCAGACGCAAACAATTTAAGGTATGACTGTGCAATACTATCCAACCCAACTACTAGGAAAGAAGTCGATGCGAATATACGCTCCCTAAAATAAAATACCCCCGGTCCCGATGGCATCACGAAGCTGGATGTACAAAAAATTCCCGGCCGGAAACTCGCTCTACTTTTCATCACCATTCTACCCGCCGAAAATCTCCCAGACGAATTAAAAAAGAACACCACAACGTTGATACCGAAAACGACCACGCAGCTGGAAAACCCCAAAAATTGGAGGCCAATCACGATCTCATCAATAATCTTGATAATATTCAACCGCGTGATTGCGAAAAGACTGAACGCCGTCCAATTACAAGAAAACCAGTGAGGCTTTACGAATATCGACGGCTGCTTCGCCAACACATGATCTCGAGATCCCTTGATCTGGCAGCCGCTTTCGACTCCGTTCCGCACAACGCAATAACTCGGGCTTTACGCAGAACAAAAATCGACAAAAAATACATCAACCTAGTCGAGGCGTCGTTCGCGAACAGCAGCACTACCATCAACTGCAACGGAAGATCAATCGGCACAGTGCCCATTCTTCGAGGGGTCAAGCAGGTTGATCCAGCGTCGACCGTCCATTTCAACATCTTTATGCACGAACTTATCACCACGCTTGACGAAGATCAAGATGGCATGGCATTAAGATTAATGACAACAAAATCACATGCCTTGACTACGCAGACGACCTCATTCTGGTGGCGGCAACTCCGGACGACTGAAAAAAAATCCTCAAAAAAGTGCAGATATCCTCATGTCTATGAGCATGAGCATTAATGCCAAGAAATGCTCCTCCTTAATCCTGAAGGCCGTTCCCGCAAAGAAGAAGGTGTGCGTGGATACACGCAGGGTGTTTAAAGTGAACTCTACAGCAATCCCATCTGTAGACACGAGAGGTGAATTCAAATATCTTGGTGATAATTTCTCCTTCGTAGGCCTTTGTCCACCTGGCCTTGGCAATCTGCTAGAACAGCTTAAGAGGATTGTGAGGGCCCCTCTCAAGCCCCACCAGAAATTGTCTATTCTGAAGGAGAACCTCGTGTCAAGATACATTGCCCATCTCCAAAAACCGAACATCACGTCAAAGGTGTTAAAGCATGCTGACAGAAAGATCAGGAAAGCCGTGAGAAGTTTTCTGCACCTTCTGCATTTTCCACGCTCCAGTGAGGTACGGTACTGGGTATGTTCAAGTACTCGAAAGATATACCAATAATAATCAAAGCTCGGATTCACAAACTGCGAAGTGCCAGCCCACAGTTAGCCACCATCTTCCAGCTTATGAATAAGCGAATTAACGCTATAGATAAGCTAATAAAACCCGGACTAACATCAAAAAGAGAAATTCAGGAAACCCAACAACAACTCCTGCAAAACTCTTTTCCGGCAACGGCCTAACCTAGGCGCAACACTTTCCAGCCAGCTCCAGACACCTGAGTGATCCCCTCAAATGCTGGAACGGGGAGGATTATTTAAAAAGCATCCAGCTTAGATATAACCTGCTGCCTTGTGTTGGTGTACCAAACCCAAACGAGGCCCGCAACTGCCGAGCCTGCAATGTTAGAAGGGAGACCAACAGTCCCATCCTTCAACGTTGTCCAATATCGCACACGCCAAGAATACAGCGACATAACTTTATCGTTAAACAGCAGCCGCTCGTAGAAACTGGACTTTAGAAGTCGAATCCAACATAAGATGCAGCCATGTCATCCTGAAGTAGACTGACGTGTTCCTATTCAAAGGAAACCAACTCATCATCTGCGACGCGACGTAGGAGTGCACTGGGAAGGCCCAATTTCCCTTAGTGCCCAATATAACAACAAGGTGGCGATTTACAGCACGCCTGCCTTTATAGATGCTGTAAAAGAGAGGTACCCAAAATTCACACTATCTGTGTTACCTCTCATTATGGGAGCCCGAGGCATTTGGTGCCACCAGAATAAACACATAAAACATTATCTTCAACTTTCAAAATACGAGGTCGCAGACATTGTCACAACAACAATAAGAGGCAGCTGTACTACAATCCACAGAAACTTTGTGAAATTCGTGTGGAAAACCAGGCCGCCAAACCAACACCCGTGATGCAGCTTTACGATTTTTACCCAATCAACCGAGCAAATCTCAGGAGGAGCTCATATAAAGAGGTACTACTACCATAAAAGTCGCAACAAGAGAGGCAGCGCAGCGTAAACACCTTGTCAAATTATTTTTTTAAAATTAATTTCAATTGTTTTTAAATGTATATTAAATTTATTTTTAAGTATTATTTAAGAAGTAATATGTGGATTAGAAAAGACAAATAAAAGGCCGTCCTGGCTGACCGGCTCACATTTATTTCTAGCCAAATGCCTCTTCATCTAATTAGTGACGCGCATGAATGGATTAACGAGATTCCTACTGTCCCTATCTACTATTTAGCGAAACCACAGCCAAGGGAACGGGCTTAGAATAATTAGCGGGGAAAGAAGATCCTGTTGACCTTGACTCTAGTCTGGCAGTGTAAGGAGACATAAGAGGTGTAGAACAAGTGGGAGATATTCTGATTTATTAGTTTATCGACAATGAAATACCACTACTCTTATTGTTTCCTTACTTACTTGATTAAATGAAACGTGTATCATTTTCTACCCATTATACGGATGTATTTATATGTCTTATGGTAATGGAACTTGATGCAAGCTTCTAGAACAAAATATCAAGAGTTTGTTATATAACTATAAACAAATTTAATGAATTAACAATTTAGTAATATTTTGTTATGTGACTCGAATTTGGTATAACTTTTATACTCAGATATGATTCAATTCATGGACATTTCCAGGTAGGGAGTTTGACTGGGCGGTACATCTCTCAAATAATAACGGAGGTGTCCCAAGGCCAGCTCAGAGCGGACAGAAGCCACTCATAGAGCAAAAGGGCACATGGTGACTTGATCTGGGTATTCAGTACATACAGAGACAGCAAAAGCTAGGCCGCATATTGCAGCATCTACAGGGACGAACTGTTTAAAACCATGTCTTGTTTTGGCATCCCTACCATTGACATAATCGGAAGAACTCAGCGTGATGTCAATGGGGCTTTTGTGAGTATTAAGGCAGAGGCGGCAAAAATTGTTTTAACGGTTAATGAGGGCAAAACAAAGTGCATGCTGTCGTTAGGAAAGGACTTACAACACCGACGTTACGACAGACGTAACTTTGAGGTAGTTAAGGACTTCGTCTACCTAGGCTCCGCTATGAATGCAGATAACAACATCAGCGCGGTTTTTCTTTGAGCTAAGAAAGCAATTTAGTAGCAAAGTCCTCTCTCGAGGGACCAAAGTGTCGTTATGTAAGACCTTCATCATCATAGGGTGCAGAAGCATGGACTATGACAAAAGCGGATGAAAGCACCTTGGGTCGTTTCGAGTGAAAAGTTCTTCGTTTGACTTACGGTCCCGTATGTGTAGAAGGGGAGTGGAGGAGAAGATGGAAGAAGAAGCATGGACTATGACAAAAGTTTGTTGGGTGAGGCCCTAGTTCACACAGGACTGTAGCGTTATCTTAAGTAAGTAAGTTATGATCCATACAGTATTTTGACCATAACCCGTTTATAAGCTTGTGCAAATTTAAGTGTGAATATAGTTTTATGTAGACACAGTATTATGAGATTCAGTATTTTGACAATACAGCATTTCGAGATACAGTATTTTGAAATACAGAAAAATAACCATACAGTATTATGACCATACAATATCATACAGAATTTTGGCCATACAGTATTTTAAAATACAGCATTTCGACCCGCTTTCATTTAAAAGCTAATTTTTTAAAAATTTTATGTATTGTATGCTTTCAGAATTCAATGCTCTTATCAATTTTCAGAAAACCAGCTGATAAAATGTAATATAATTTCTGAAAAATTAAAAAAGTTTAAAAGTAACAGTTTTCCAAGAAAAACCTTTTATTTTTTCCCAAATTTGATCTGATCCAGTCAATTATTTAATTAGACGCTTATCGCTTTTTATATCGCATATCATAAAATTTTAAGCTAGTAATACAAAACAAAATAAACTAAAGTAACTAGATTTAGCCTTTTTTGACTTTTTTGACTAGATGTCAATTTAAGAATGATTCCGAGGTGAAATGTCTATTTTGAATTGACTTCAAGAAGTGCATACTTATTTTGCCACAGGGTTTTAAATAACTCTGCAGCTATGCAGGGTATCCAAATAAATAAAGTGCACGACTGGGTCGCACGAACTTGCTCCTGTATGCAAAGAGTCTGTTTAAAAAAGTATCTATATAATATTTAAAAATATACCTGTAAAATAAGTTTGTCTTCAAAGATATATATGCCATTTGATTTGTAGAAAAAACCTCCATTTTTCAATTTTTTGGGAGGGGGTTACATTTAATACAGTTAAAATAATTTAAAGAAAAATAATTTAAGATTCAAAATTTTACCTGAAAAATAAGTTTGTCTTCAAAAATTTAAATGCTATTTTATAAATCAAAAAACCCTTGATTTTTCAATTTTTTTTTTTGAAAATCGTTAGAGCGGTTTTTTATAAAAATAAATTTTTCAATTTTGTTCTAAAAATATTTTTGGTATGCAGTTGTTTAGTGATTGTAAATATACGCTCTACATTTGAATTTCGTAAAAAAATGTTGACCCGTTTTTGAGATATAGAATTTTGAAAAAAAAAATTTCAATATTTTTTTAAAAATCCAAACAATAAAAAATTGCACTTTTGATAATCAAATATTGTTAAGGCAATATAAGATCTCGTTCAGAAAAAAAAATGATTGAAATCGGTTCAAAAGTTGCTGAGAAAATTAAAAAACAAAAAAACGGTTCTATGAGCGGTACCTTTCCTGAGCAATACAAAAATATGTTTTTCTTATTAAAAGAAGCCAAGTTAAAAAATAAAATTTTAGAGAAAATTAAAAAAAAATCTATCGGTTTGTTTTTGAGAAAATTCGAATTTTCGTTTTTTGACCAAAAAAATTGTATTGGGGCCACTGTTAGTTTTGATCTTAAAAAAAAATGAAAAAAACACCCAACGCAAATCTGCTCAAAACCTTAACTTCCAAGTTTGAACTCAATCGACCCAATGGTTTAGGCTGTAGGAGCGTGGACAGACAGACAAAATTGACCGGACGGAATCGCGGGACCCACTTTTTTCGACTTCTCTACCATCGTAATATCATATTTGATTAAAATCTCGAGTTCGAAATTTTGCACGAATGCAAAACTTGCCATATAGTTCCTAGATATAAGTCGCAAGTAAAAATAGAGAATATGGTGATAGACCAGGTCATTTAGAATTTGGTAACTTGTTGTTTTTGAGTAAGGAGTTAAAATATCTAAATGTCGGACACATCGTTTTTAGCAAAACAAATTTAATAGGCATTTCCTTAAGACTAAGTAATACTAAGCGATTTAAATCAAACTCAAATTTTCCCTGCAATCTTTAAAGTATTATATACAGATTTGTATAATTAGTTGCTTATCACAAACAATTTCTTTGTTCTTAAAGCTTCCAAAATGGTATGAATCTCACACCGATAACCTAAATTCGAAAGTTGTACTTATTTCCACCCGCGCAGAGATAGTTTTAAACCAAACAAAAATGAATCACTTATGTCGAGTTTTATTTCCAAATTATTCGCGTAAGCACAGTTTTTGCGTAGCCTTACTGAACTTACTTTTCGTGTTGAAAGATGACTAGTCAGCCGAACCCGAGGGTAGTCCCCTAATAGTATTACCAAAATGTAGGCACATTTTAAAATTTTCTTGCATTTCCTTGAACAAGTTATTTGTGAGAGTGTAGCATTTTTCTAAGAATATCAATTGCGAACAGCAACACGGATTAATGAGAAAAAGATCAACCGCTAAAAATCTTCTTACATTTTCAAACAACAAGATTAAAACAAGGTTATGTAAGTTCAATGTGTGTAGACTGTGTTTTAACCAACTTAGCCACGAAATTATTTCCACCTTTTTTCTTAGCTTGGATCAAAGCTTACCTAATGGTTCATACAAATTAATATTCCGAAATTGTCTTTCAGAACCGTTTGATGCTCAAGCTTGTGTTCCCCTGGGAACACACCTCTCTTTTTTTTTTCTAGTAACGACGCGACGACGTATCGTCATGTTTGCGTCCAAGTCAGACTATCATTTTTGCTGTTTTAAAATAATAAATAATAAAATTCCTTTAAAAGATGATATTACATTTACATTTTGGTGTAGGAAAACCTTAACCCTTCAAAATGTCAGACAATAACTTTCACTTAAAAACAAATAGCAAATGTTTTTGATTATTGTATTTGGCAGCACAAACTACAAAGGCGTGTCAATGGAAGACGGACACAATCCTAAAAACCCAAAATCCCGAAAATCCAAAATGCCGAAAATCTAAAATCCTTAATATCCCAAATCCCGATATTCCAAAATAATAAAAAAAACAAACAAAACAATAATTCAAATTGCCGAAAGTTAAATTAAATATTTTATCTTAATATATGTATATAAATTACGTGTCACGATGATTTTCCGCTATGGACTCCTAAACTACTTAACCGATTTTAATCAAATTTGTACACCGTATGCAGTTTGATCCAACTTAATTTATGATCGCAATATTATTTTGTTGCAAATAATTTGTCTATTATTGGACAGTCACAATTATCTAGATAGCTCTATGTCAAACTTCCAAACGTTTCATATAAGTTATTATTTAATAGCATAACCACCACATGCTGCTGAGGCAAATAGAATTTTGTGAATTTTACTTTTTCAATATGTAACATAAAAAATAATAGTGGAATAGCTGCAGTGTTGCGGAAGAGCTCAATTACAATTAAGGATGAGTGCACAATGGCTTTCAAATATTCACTCAAAGCATTTCATAGTACTATGCTAGATTTAAACGACAATGACGTGGTGCTCTCTTAATTTTGTCTGGTGATTTCCGTCAGACCTTACCAGTTACATATACGAGTACCTCGCTCAACTTTCGCGGATGAGATGAATGCATGTTTAAAACATGCATTCTTATGGTGAAGTGTTAGAAGACTTCAATTGACCATAAGCATGTGCGTACGATTGCAAAATGATCCATCACTAGATACTGGGAAGGGTAAAATAACAGCAGTCGGCTTGACCCCAGAGTGAAGGTAATTTGCTACATGGCCCTCATACGGCCAATGATTATTTATGGTTGTCCAGTGTGGTTCAACATTGCCCCTTCCCAAATGGAGAAGTTTCGGGTGTTCGAGAGACAGTGTCTTCGGCGATGTCTCGGTTTGTATCGGACACCGGAATCTTCTTATCTGCATTATTATTCAAACGAGGTTCTATACAACGAGGCTCGAATCAATAGAATTGACAATTTCGTGATAAGACTTCTTCGGGGTCACATTGCGAGGGCTATGACTTCGACCAACAATTTGATTTTCGGGCCGTTCTATCCGAACAACAACTACTTCGACAATGCACGCTTGAGCGGCTTTATCCCACCAGAGGCATTCCTCTATCTAGACCAGTGCGGCATGATACAGGATAGATTGGCAGTACCGCTTATCTACCACGTCAGGCGAAAAACCGTAGACCGGCGGCTCCTGTATGAACGGGGCATCCTCGCTCGTGATGGAGCGGAGCTGCTTCGGTTCAGTAGGGCTGTGTCCGAAAAGGACCGCATTGATAGGGTGAAGCAGGAGAACCAATTTTGGTGGCTTCAAACTGCAACTGATAATGGGTAATCCGGGGTGGGGTATTTTTGCCTTGGCTGGCTTACATACTTGTTTTAGTATTAAGTTTTAGGTTTAAGTAGAGCAGGAATGGTGGTACAATAAATTAAAAAAAAAAGAATAAAAAAACAAAATCTCATAAAATACAAAACAAAAAAAAAGAAATCAAAAATACAAAAAAATTGCAAACACATATCACAGACAATATTATAAAAATCCTCCATGGAATTACAAATAGAAGGACATAGTTGTTTTGCCGCTGTGGTTGTTCTAGTTTTAAGTAGTTTGTAGGTAGATTAGGTAATTTTAAGTTTTATTTTAAGGACTTTAGTATGTAAGTAAAAACCCCAAAAAATGATAAAGATTTTAGTTTTTAAACTTTTCTAAAAAAAGAGGGTAAAATAGAACTGCAATCAAATACGCAATGCATTAAATTAAACGTTTGGTCATCAAAAAGATCACAGAAAATATCCCTGAAGCAACCATTTTAACTGGGAAGTTGAAAGGAAAAGTGGTCCTGTTGCCACGTATTCCAATGATACCGTCAGATTCTACCATACCCTTCAGATGGTTACAGTTTCCAATTCATTTAGCTTCTGCCATGTCTATAAATAAGTCTCAACGTAAAACATTTGTTGTATACATTATAAAAATCCATGTTTTTCTCGTGGGCAGCTATATGTTGCATGCTAACGTGCAGGAAAACTGTCGAAACTATTTGTGTTAGCGAAAGACAGGTTAAATTAAATTTAAATTAAAAGAATTTATAATTCAAAATAATAAATATTATTATTATAAGATTTTAAACTATCCGGCCTCCCTACCTCATTCATTAGTTCAACTGCCATATGTTATTTACTAAACTATCCGGCCTCCCTACCTCATTCATTAGTTCAACTGCCATATGTTATTTACTAAAAACTGTGTAATACACTCATTTCTTACAAACTTGAATAAAAACAATAATACATTTTGAATTTAATTCTTTTTTACTGATTTCTGCTTTACATCAACTGTACGAAAATTTTGATCAATTGTGTTCAAAGTCCTTCCCCTCCAAATCCCAAACCAGTAAATTTTTATACCAGCTTTAGCGTTTCTGTCTTCGTTCGTAAGTAATAATTTCGTGGAAAATTAAAAAAAAAATCGAATTGACACTATTTTTTTATAAAAATAAATATATAATACTTACAATAGCTGGCCCGGCCAAGCGTTGCTGTTAAGGGGTAACAGTAGGAGAAAATCAATCATGAATGTCGCCATGTTTTTTACACATGGAAGTACATACATATGTGTGCACAGATACCTATATCTCTAAAAATGTTTTATTTAGATTCTTTTGACCTTGAAACGTGGAGTAATGTCAAAATGTTCAATTCGACAAATCGGGCCGATTACAATAACTTCCTATGGGAAGTTAATAATATGAATAATACAATAATACAAAAACAGAAATCCCGAAAAATTATATAGGGTTTTTCAATAAGGGCGAGTGTGTGGCACGTAGCGCCGTCCTGCTGGAGCCACATGTCGTCTAGGTCCATATGGTTCAATTTGGGCCATAAGAAATTAGTTATCATCATTATGTAGCGCTCGTTATTGACGGTGACCGCCTCACTAACGTCGTTTTCAAAAAAGTACGGACCTAATACGCCGCCGGCCCAAAATCCACATCAAACGGTTACTTTTTGAGGATGCATTATCACCTGGTGAGCCTCGCGTGGGTTGGTTTCGTCTCATATGCGGCAATTTCGCTTGTTAACACAGCCATTCATCCAAAAATGCGCCTCGTCACTAAAGATGATTTTTCGGCCAAAATTGGGGTCCTCCTCCAATCGATTCGAAGTCCAGTCAGCGAACAACGGCGTTGTCGAGGCTCATGAGCTTTGAGCTCCTGGGTCAGTTGGAGCTTGTTCGGGTGTAGGCCCAAGTCCCGACGCAAAATTCGCCAAGTTGAAGTCTGCAAAAAGGCCGAAGTCTTGTGCATGCCTCGGGTTCTGCAGTACACTTTCACGGACCGCGGCGATGTTCTCGGCCGATCTTGCGTTCCTTGAACGTACGGGTGTTGGCTGATTGTTTACTGAACCGGTCGTCTCAAATTTGGCCACCAAACGTTGAAGAGTAGACTGTGAAAGGCCATCATGTCTGCCGTTAAATGGGCGCGAAGCGCGCAACGTTTGCGTTAACGAAAACTCATTTTGATAATAAAGTATTATCATTTAAACGTGAATCGTTTAACTTGCCATGATGATTTGGCATAAACAACTGTATAATTAATTGTTATATAGTTTTAAGTTTAAATGAATGAATAAAAATACAATACAATACAATACAATACAATACAATAATGAACAAAAGATTTGGCAGATATCACCAAAACAAAATGGCCGCCACGGGGCGCCAAATTCTAGCCGCGCCAATTTAAAAACCCTAAAAAATTTAAAATTTGCGCAAATTGAAAATGAAACATTTTCATTTTATATTATTTTTCGGGACTTCATTTTCAGGATTTGGGCTTTTCTCGATTCTTAAATTTCGGAAATCCTATATTTTGGGTCTTCGACACTTTCTGGTTTCAGGATTAACGTTTTAAGGATTCTTTCGCCAACATCGTGTAAATAATGATTTAATATTTCTTCTTCAACTCATTAGTGATGAAATTGCTGCACCTTATGCATAATCTTGTATTTATTTGAATTACCGAGAACATTCTTTTGTTGTTGAAGCATACAACTCATCATACTTGAAACATCAACAGTTTTACTTACGTCTAGTTTCTCAGCTTCAGTCTCAAAAACGAAAATGTCTGGGTCTTAAATTTGTTGTTTCAAATACTGTGCCAAATGCATAACAAGCTCATTTTTCGATCCTGCTCTAGTAAGTTCTCCCTCCATTAAGTCACTTTTCAGCACATTACAGTTGAACTCTTTTAGTAACTTGATAATTTTTATTCACTTTTTGCGCACTTCATTGCACAATTTTTAGTATTTTTATTACATAGAACTTATTGTTCGTTAAAAATTTATTCTTTATTTACACTTTCCAATAAAAAAACAACAAATTTTATTGTTTGTGTTGTAGTCTCCATGTTGTGTATTTTTTCGAATAATATTATGGTTAAATTAAAATAAAAACAAATGTTTGTAAATTTTTCTTTATTTATTTATTTAAATTACTTTAATGATTATCACAACATATATGTATTAATATTTATGCGAAGGGTTTCGGATATACAGGGTGTCCCGTAAGTAATGGATAACCCTGAAATGCCGCATAGTAGACTTTATGACCGTCCTGAAAACTGATAAAAAAAGTTCTATCCCAAACACAAGAAAAGTTATATGCATTTTTTTGTTCAGTGCACTATTTTTTTTCTTACTTTACATTTTTGAATACCACGACTACAAGTGAATGAGTTCCATAATTTTTTTTTTGCAGGAATATTTTACATTACTTTTGCCAACACATAAGTAGAAGAAAATTATTATAACAGTTGGACTTCTTAGAGAAAAAAATTATTTAACATTGAATTTCAATGCAAAATGTGAAAACAAATAATTTTTGAAAAAGTTAAATCATAGCTGGTATAAAAAAAATGCATGAATACCTGAGTGGCCAACTATTTTAAAAATATGCGCGTTAAATGCAGATTTCAAAATGGTATTACTTATTATTATATCTAGAGTCAATAGCAAGTTAATGGTAAAAATCTGCAATACTAGAGTAAATTTAGCAAAAACAAAAGTTTTCAAAATTAGAACAGTAAACGTGAAAATAATACCAAGCGTTGAACATAGCAGATTTTTGATTTATTGGCTGTTTTAACGATGTTGCCCTAATGATAAATCCAAGCTTTCAACTTCTTGGGCCGAATGCATTATTGATAAAAATGTCAAAAAAGTGCAAAAAACGGTTACATTTTCGAACTTGTTTTGAATTTTAATTGTTTTATTGGGCTTTAACAAACCCATCAAATATTTTGTTGGTTGTTATCAGTTTATTTGTTATTTTATCTAAACAAAAAGTTTTTGAGCCAGGTTTTAATCACATGATCACTTAGTTAGAAAACAAAAACAAAAATAGATAATTTTTTAATTTTTTTTTATTTAATGCAAATGCTCAAACTGTTTTCCACCCACTCTTATACAGGGTCTGCACCTCCGAATAAATTAACGTCTTAGTGAACGTGCAAGGTTTTACTCAGAAATTTGTAATGCAGCTGCCTCCACACGGTTTCTTAGCTCCTCTATGGACCTGATCGGCTTGCTGTATACGATTTCCTTAATGCATCCCCAATAAAAAAAATCAAGTGGATTTAGGTCTGGTGAACGGGGTGGCCATAAAATTGGTCCCAGACGTCCTATCTATCTGCCTGGATATCTGGCATTTAAATATGCCCGCACAGGCACAGCATAGTGTGCTGGACAACCATCATTTTGAAGCCAATGGGATTCCTTTAGTTCTTGAGGCACTTCTTCCAGCAAGGTTGGGAGATCATTTTGGAGGAATTCCAAATAACCTTGGCCAGATAAAATCCCCGGCAACTCAAAGGGTCCAATTATTTTCCCATTGAGAATCCCAGTCCAATAGTTTATTTTGAATTGGTACTGGGACCTGTCTTCCCTCATGATGTTTGGGTTTTGTAGTGCCCAGAAGTGGAGATTATGGAGATTAGTGTAGCCATCTCTTTTAAATGTCGAGTCATCGCTCCAAAGAATTTTGTCAAAAAACTGCGGATCTTCTTCAATTTTCATTATCATTATCTTGCGGCTGGAGAGTTTGCACCCGTGTTAGGTGAAAGGGATGATATTTATGTTTACTTAGCACATTATGCGCAATCGTCTTTCCGATCCCAGTGCGTCGTGCTATTGCTCGGATTGATACTGTAGGATCTCGGTCAAATTTCGCAAGCACTAAGTCTTCGGTATCTCTAATAGCAAACAACAAAATATTTGATGGGTTTGTTAAAGCCCAATAGAACAAGTAAAATTCAAAACAAGTTCGAAAATGTAACCGTTTTTTGCACTTTTTTGACATTTTTATCAATAATGCATTCGGCCCAAGAAGTTGAAAGCTTGGATTTATCATTAGGGCAACATCGTTAAAACAGCCAATAAATCAAAAATCTGCTATGTTCAACGCTTGGTATTATTTTCACGTTTACTGTTCTAATTTTGAAAACTTTTGTTTTTGCTAAATTTACTCTAGTATTGCAGATTTTTACCATTAACTTGCTATTGACTCTAGATATAATAATAAGTAATACCATTTTGAAATCTGCATTTAACGCGCATATTTTTAAAATAGTTGGCCACTCAGGTATTCATGCATTTTTTTTATACCAGCTATGATTTAACTTTTTTAAAAATTATTTGTTTTCACATTTTGCATTGAAATTCAATGTTAAATAATTTTTTTCTCTAAGAAGTCCAACTGTTATAATATTTTTCTTCTACTTATGTGTTGGCAAAAATAATGTAGAATATTCTGGCAAAAAAAAAATGATGGAACTCATTCACTTGTAGTCGTGGTATTCAAAAATGTAAAGTAAGAAAAAAAATAGTGCACTGAACAAAAAAATGCATATAACTTTTCTTGTGGTTGGGATAGAACTTTTTTTTATCAGTTTTCAGGACGGTCATAAAGTCTACTATGCGGCATTTCAGGGTTATCCATTACTTACAGGACACCCTGTATATATCCATCATCGGGCACTGGTTTATGCTTTCGGACTGTGGTGTTGTTCAGTCTTTGTTGGTGTCTTCTTTGGTTGGGTTATTTAAATTAATGTATATGTTTGTCTCTTTTTTAATATATAATAAACAAATATATATTAAAAAAGAGACAAACATATACATTAATTTAAATAACCCAAACAAAATCAACCAAAGAAGACACCAACAAAGACTGAACAACACCACAGTCCGAAAGCATAAACCAGTGCCCGATGATGGATATATATATCCGAAACGCGTCGCATAAATATTAATATTATGTTGTGATAATCATTAAAGTAATTTAAATAAATAAATAAAGAAAAATGTACAAAAATTTGTTTTTATTTTAATTTAACCATAATATTATTCAATAAATTTTAGTTTAAAATCAACTCAAATACTTTAAGGGGGTATTCTAGTGTAGAGACATGAATTTCGCCCGGTTTTTGAAGCGTTGTATAAAGGAAACAACAAATATTTTTACTATACATTTTTTTATCATTTGTTTATTGGGGGGTCTAAATAAAAGAGGGTGTCTTGGCGTGCATCCTACCAACCCTCCTGGCGATCTGAAAAACAAAAACCAGACGGATTCTTAATTATTATAGATGTCGCTATCCTTTGACCCTTGGATAAGTTAAAAAAAAAAAACTTTTTAACAAAATGGCAGCAGTTTGAAAAAAAAAATGTTCTTGTTGCATATTTTTCAACAATTCCGAATTTTTTAAAAATACTAAATGAGAAGTTATATTTTTGGGCAAGGACCACACGATAAAGAGATGTATAAAGAACATCCTCTCCAAATTTTGAAGTAAATCGGTCTATTAGAACTCGATATATCCTTACCGCCAGCTCGAAAAAAGTAGTTTCGAGAAAAACGCGTCCAGAGTTTTGAGACAAGTTTTCGTCAATTTTACTTATAGAATGATACAGAATACGTTCATATTTTTAATCCATATAAAAATCCTTCCTCTACTTCAAAATACTGATTCGATGTTCTCTGATGAAGACGAGCAGTTCTACCCTCCTTTGACGCCTCTGAAGTCCGGAATTCCGAGCGCTCGACCTTCCGAGTTTCTATGACCTTCAAAACCAGTTTCTATGACCTTCAATTAACTTGTGAAATAATAGGACTATTAAAAAATCCTTTTAAACGCATATTCTTGAATGTCTAATCTTTGGAAATATGAAAACAAATTTTGTTTGATTTTTTCAAAATTCTACACTAGAATATCCCCTTAATACACTTTCCAAAATACAATAAGAAAAACTTTTGCAAACTTTCATAATCAAAAGTAAACTGTGCTCACTGCGAAAACTCCCTTACATACTCAAAATGGTTGTTACCAAAACTAAGTTACGAAGGTTGTTGTCTTAGAATGTTCAAGTTGGTTAGAATAAGGGGAAATACAAATCTTAAGATATTGCCAAGAATTATTTAAGACGAATACCACAGAGTTCAAGGGTTGTTAAATAGTAAAAAACATTATCTCTTTCTTTTTGGATGCAAACATCTCATTGAAAAAAATAATCACGAAACAATTTAATTTCTTATCGTAGACATCTTAACACTGAACACAGCTTGGATGACCGCTCAACGGCACAAGCACGTGTTCAAATGCAAGTTGTATCTCAGCTTGAAATTCATTTGCAAAAAGAACGCGATCGCTTACAAGCTATGATGCATCACTTATACATGGCAAAGCAGTTTTTATCACCTGAAAAACGGGACTGCAAGGTAAAATTTAATAACAATATTCAAGCATATCCTACTAATATTATAAATAAAATAACTTCCTATGGGAAGTTAATTAAAATTCTTTTTAAAATTAAAAATAACGATTCATAAATGTCTGTGTTCTGTTTGACTAGTTTTTATACGATACACACGATGACTCTTTGACCTCGTCGATGCGAATGTTTGAGGTTTTGGTAACGGTTTTAACTCACCACACTTTACTGTAAATTGAAAATTAGGAGTAAATAAAAAAAACTGTAATTAGTATGCTTTTAGAATGTATTTGTATATTATGGTCTATTAAAAAAATTCATCTGGGAAAAGCATATAATAAAAGGAAAAGGAATGCTCGAAGCATTTCGTTCATGAGCTATTTCCATTTGTTTTTTTTTGGTTTTCACCAATTATTGGATTTTTTTTAAATGGTCTTTGAAAATGGCTGTTAAGGAAAAGAAACGTTCTTGATTGAAATGAAGCATTTTAGGTTAGAGTTGATCATAGAAAGCAAAACTTTTGTTCCGAATTATAAAATCATCAACTTAAACACTGAATTATTCTAGCCTATCGAAGAGCCGTCAGAGAAAAAAAAGAAGTTGTATCAATAAAAAATAACACAATAATAATAGGAGAACAAATATTTTATTTATCTAAAAGTAATACACTAAAATATCAGAATCAAGATGGTGAATCTGAGTTACAGAAGATGTTTGGAGATCTTAGTTTCAGAAATGTCAGTGCTATTTGTTTACATCATATGTACTAGGGGTGTCTCCTGCTATAAAAACGTCAATTAAAGGCCGAGCTAGAGGGGGAAACCTGTTTGGAATACGTATATCACTTTTACATGTTTATGATTTTGACGAACTTGGAGGAACTACAGTTGTTCGATGTATGCAACAAAATGTCCCAAACATCGTCCCGTACTATATAAATTGTAACAATTGGAGCAATGACTTTGAAAAGTTTTATGATATTTTGCAAATTATTAATTAGAGATTATAATGCGAGAATTTTGAATTTTCAAATTACATTAACAAATAACATTACCAACCCAGTGATTTCATATACAAATAGACAAGAATGAACGCGATATGTTACAACTGTTACAATTGTATGACCTATTAATACTTAATGGTTGCTCAGAAGGTGATATGGATGGACATTATACGTTCACTGGAGGACAAGGTAGATCCGTTATCGATCTTCGCGCTGCCAATAATGATTGGATTGACCGGGTTCAACACTTTGATGTTCAGTGCAAGCCGTATTCTGATCATATGCCTATTATAGTAGAAATAGCGAACATTCCACAAACGACAGAAACCAATCCCAATCTATACCTCGACTTTGCTGGAAAAATGAATGAATGAATGAACGTTCCTTGGATTCGTTTGTTTTAAAAAGAAACGCTTCATCAGAACTGCCGGAGGTTCTCATTAATAAGTTGGCTGAATACATACGAAATTCAACGCCTAACGAATCACTCTCACCCAACTTAAAATTCAAGCCAAAAAGGTTTTACTATGACTGCTTCAAAGCTTGGAAAAAATCGATTGCACTTCTGAAAGCACTGCGGTCATTAAATGATCTTCAATTGAGAAGCTGGTATCTGGAAGCGAACGCAAGTTATGTATGCAAAAAAAATATGCTTATGATAATAAAAAAAAGCAACTGAACTAAGCCTAACTAAAAAACCCAAAGGACTTCTGGAAAATTGCGAAAGAAATTAATAGAACCAACTATAAAATAGGTTCGGGTATTTCTACCGATACACTTGCCACTCACTTTAAGCTTCTTCTCTCCAATGATTCTAGCTATACAACTTTCACTGCGGATCCCTTAATCACTGACCAAATACTAGATGTATATATTGAAAACGAAGAAATTTAAGCCGTGTTCAACAACTACTGTACCTTTCAGACAAAATTGAAAACCTAGCATCGCAACCTCCACATCAACGCCGACTTACAAGAAGTAAGTTAAAAAATTCTAATGCTAACTCTGAGCAAAGTTCTGCCTCATCTACAAAACGGAAAAGTGACGAAATGGACAAGGACACAGATATTGGTCAACTGAATCCTTTCACTAAGAAACAAAGTTTATCTGTATTTGAATCATATGTTCCAACTAATCCGGTCTCCATAGCAACACAAGAATTAAGAACAATTTCTTCCACTGAAACTATTACTGAAACTATTACTGCAAGTTCTCCTTCTGCATCAGTTCAAACTTCCTTACCAAACTCCTCGAGTCAACCATTTGAATTACCTGTAGTAGAGCGACCTGCAATAGAGCGACCTGCAGTAGGGCCACCTGCAGTAGAGCAACCTGCAATCGGAGATAATAGATACGAATCTCCTATTGTACATGGACTTAAAGTTGTTGAAGGTCAAAAACAAATTTTTATTTCTAAACTTGCACCATCTACAAATGCTTTAGATATTAAAACGTATTTAATTCAGAAAATTGGTAAACTAGAATTAATCACTGTGGAGAAAATGCTTCAAAGGAACTATTCCAAGTATGCATCATTTAAAATAAGATGTCCGGACTCGATTTTCCATTTACTGAATTCTCCATCATTTTGGCCTAATGGTGTAATCGTACATGAATTTGTGAACAGGAACTCAAAGATACAACCACACCATTTTCGACAGTAACTGACAACGCTAAAACCCAGCAGCATGTATTAATTTACTATCAAAACGCTAACGGCTTACGGACCAAAACTAATATAGTCTATACGAACTTAACCAACCTCCCTCACGATGTAATTGTTTTAACAGAGACGTGGCTATGTTCATCAATAGCTAATTCTGAACTTTTTGATAGCAACTACCAAATCTACCGACGTGATCGTCATTGTAACTATGATTCAACCGTGGTTGGCGGAGGAATTATTATAGCCGTACAAAATTCGTTAATGTGCTCTCTCGTCGATGACTTCCGACAATCCTTGCTTGAAATATTGTGCATAAAGATAAAAATGCCTAATGGTTTCCTCTACGTAGTGGCTACTTACATTCCGCCTTGCTCCAACAGTGATGTATATGATCAACTTTACGACTGCCTGGATGGCATAACTGAAAACATTGACCCTAATGATGAAATAATCATAGTTGGCGATTTCAATCTAAGTGATCTAAACTGGATTAATTCTAATGATAGCGGCGAATTTTTGCCTATTAATCTGTCGTCGTCCAAAGAAATCTCCCTCATAGATTTGATGGCTGCCCTTTGTTTAAATCAAATTAATGGAGTTCCAAACAATAACAATAAAATACTGGACCTTGTATACTCTTCCGAGTCTTTAAACACGGACGTTGCTGTTACACATAGTGATGTAAAACTTGTCATCGAAGATCGTCATCATCCTGCTTTATCGATATTTTTGAACTTGAATGTTTGTAACTTTTCGAATGCTTGTAATCTTGTTGAATTCAATTTTAGAAAATGTAACTTTGATGAATTGTTTAATCTATTAAGTCTCATTGATTGGGATACTTTGCTTAGTGGTTCAAACCTAGATAATAAGTTATTTAAGTTTTATAAAATAATATTTGACTGCTTTTTAGAAACCATCCCTTTACGTCATGTTAAAACTAAAGATAACTATCCCCCATGGTTCGATCGGCATTTGAAATCCTTGAAAAACAAAAGAAATAAGGCGTGGTTAAGGTTCAATCAAACTAAAACTGATAGCGACCTACTAAATTATATTGATTTTAAAAACGAATTTATTAACTATTCAAACTATCTTTACAATGAATTCCTAACCAAAACTGGAAATGATTTTAAAATAAATCCTAAAAAATTCTGGAATTTTGTTGATATTAAAAGAAAAACTGATGGCTACCCAATATGTATGGTGTTTGATAAATTTTCTAGCCAAGATCCAAAAGTTATATCCAACATGTTTGCGGAGTTTTTTATGAAGTCCTTTGAGGAACCTCTCCCATCTGACCCTCGATCCCCTCTGAATTCTCAACAATATGCCCACTTAGGACTAATAAATTTTTCGATTACTGAATCTACAATTCGTGAACGAATTTTAAAACTTGACGACAGTCTAAGTTCTGGCCCTGACGGTTTACCGTCATTCATGTTAAAAAAATGTGCAAATCATTTATCTTACCCACTATTTATTCTTTTTAACCACTCAATTAAGTACTCTACATTTCCTGATCTATGGAAATATGCTTTTCTTAAACCTATTCATAAAAAAGGTCCTAGTCACTTAGTTACTAACTACCGCCCCATAGCCAAACTCTCTGTTATACCTAAATTGTTCGAATTGTTAGTTTGTGATGTCTTATCTTTTAATTGTTCTTCTATCATTAGTGAAAATCAGCACGGGTTTGTTAAAAAGAAATCAACTGTCACTAATTTATTAGAATTCACAACGTTCTGTTTTGACGCTTTTGAAAAAAATCTGCAAGTTGATTGCATTTTTACCGATTTTAGCAAGGCATTTGACAAGCTTAATCATAGTATTCTTCTAAATAAACTGTCAAGATTTGGACTAAATGATTCTTTTATCAATTGGTTGTCTTCTTACCTCAGTGATAGACATTATAGTGTAATTTTCAGACATAATCACTCAAATAAGTTTGTAGTTAACTCCGGTGTACCTCAAGGTAGTCATTTGGGACCACTATTATTTGTCTTATTCATAAATGACCTTCCATCTTTTTTAAGAAACTCTTCTTCATTAATGTATGCTGACGATGTTAAAATATTTCGGAAAATAAATTCATTGAATGATTGTAATCTTCTTCAAAATGACCTACTATGTTTTTGGGAATGGTGCAACAACAATCGTTTATTTTTAAATGTTGACAAATGCAAGACAATGCGTTTCACACGCAAGCATGATTTCATTGTTTTTGATTATAAGTTAAACTCCTCTAGTTTACACGTCCAATCCAGCTTTTCTGATCTGGGTATAATTCTAGATTCAAAGTTATCATTTACTGATCACTACGATTCAATAATCAAAAAAGCTAATAGATCACTCGGTTTTATTAAACGTTTTGGAAGTGAGTTCCGTGATCCCTTCGTAATTAAATGTCTATTTTTTTCGTTTGCCAGATCTGTATTAGAATATGGCTGTGTTATATGGGCCCCTTATTACAATGTTCACACAAATAGAATTGAAAGTGTCCAAAAGAAATTTATAAAGTTTTACCTTCGATTTCTTCCTCGGTCAAATTTAATTGAATGGCCTTCCTACCCTCAGAACCTAATTCTCTTGAATATTCCATCCCTTTCTGCTCATAGAGAGTTTTTACAGCTTTGCTTCATCGTTGGATTAATGAATGGATCTATTTCCTCCTTCTCAGTTTTGGGTCGTTTGAACTTTAACGCGGCCCGTGTTGGGTTAAGAACTAGTTTGCCAATACGTCCCAGTTTTAGCAGATCGAACTATGGGTCTAACAGTCCGATTAATCAGTTAATTAATATTTTTAATAAACATTATAACTTAATTGACTCTGTCAACGTAAATATTAAATCAGAACAGTTTAAAATTAGATTTTTCGTTAATTTTGCAAATTAGAAATTTAATTGTGTTATTTTTTATTTTTTTATTTATATACATGCATTTTTATTGTTATAGTTATTTATATTTATAATTACCTGTAACGTTAGGATTTTAACGTGTTCAATAAATCACATCACAACAAAGCAAAAAACAACAAGACGCCTGGTGGAGATGGAATTCCTTACGAACTTTTCAAAAATGCAACCCCTTTTTTTCTCAACCATTTTAAAATTATTTTCAATAAAATCGTTATGAATGCCGACATACCTTCATCGTTCAAAAAATGCGTCATTTTCCCTATACACAAAAAAGGCTCACTAGACTCTCCTGAAATTACAGAGGAATTTCATTCATGAATGTAATTGCAAAAATATTTTGCAGTATACTAGTTGTAAGGCTCAAAAAATGAATCGCACAGAACAATATTTTATCTGATCTAACGGTTTCAGAAAGAACTTTTCAACGATCGATCACATTTTTACACTATCTATAGTCAAAGCGTTTCAAGCACGTAACAAAAAGGTCTTCGCATTTTTCGTTGACTTTAAAGCTGCTTTTGACCTAATCAGTAATCAATAGGAATGCTCTTATTTACAACCTGACACAAATTGGTATCTCTACAAAGTTCCTGAAAGTAATTAGAGAGATGTACACAGGAACGAATGCTGCTGTTTGGGATGGAGTGAGCTTTTCAGAATGGTTTAGCACCAGCACAAAGCACCAGCAACAAGGATGGCCACTAGGCACTCTTTTGTTCTCGTTGTTTATAAATGATGTTGCGGATGAACTACCGTGAATGTGTTATTATACACCGATGACCTCGTTATACTTTCAGAATCACCTGAAGGTTTACAATTGATGATCAATCGGTTAACTGCATACTGTAACAGATGGGGACTATCTATCAACACAACAAAATCCAAAATAATGATATTTGCCCGTACACGAAGCGCTTATAATAGAAGAAGGTGGAAATATAATGATACGCAACTGGAGGTAACAAAAGAGATCAAACATTTAGGCTTGAAACTTAATCCAACATTAAATTTCAAAATTCATTAATCGGAAAAAGCCCAAAGCTCACAAAGTTTGGTAAATTTAGCATGGAAAAATATCTTCTCTAACAAACAAATTAATTTATCTACAAAATATTTAATTCAGTAGTGAAATCTACTCTGTTTTGGGGATCAGAAGAAAATGAAGAAATCGAAAAATGATATAGGAATTTTATAAAGAAACTTTTCAACCTACCTCTGAATATACCTATTTATGCCATATATTTAGAAATTAGAAACAAACAAGCACCTTGAAGTCTCAAGCTGACTGCACCATCAAAGTCTGCAGCAACCATCAGAGCGCAAGACTTTCGAAAAAAACTTCTTTTATATGAGTTGAGAAACAAGGACTGGTGGTTTGCAAGATGGCAATCTGTTGGCAATGAATGTATTGGATGATGATTTCAGCAATGTAAACTATGTGAAAGAACAAATGTACAGCATCATAGAGAAAATTGAGGACATAATGAGGCATTCACTGATAGAAGAAGCTCAAGACTCATTCAGTAGAATCATCTACAGTCAGCTCAACTATAATCTTGGTTCCAAAAATTATTTCAAGGATTCACTGAGTTATGAAGAGATATCCCTAATCCTTAAAGCAAGATGTGAAGTTCTCAACTTAAATGGAAGTCCTTATAATGGTAGTTTTAACCAATTCTCTACACTGTGCAACTTAAAATCAAAAGAGGATTGTCTATACTTCATTGGTGTTGGTCCAATATTCAAAACTCAAAGACACTACTTTTTCAAGAAAAATAGTCTTACCTTACAAGAGACTATAAACATACTTAACGAGTAGATTGGAAATCATTAAGTACATTCTTGAAAGATATTTACAAGTATAGATTGTTTTAATAACACAATCCTATTAAATTCAAAAACATAAATATAAATATTCTTATTTTTTTTGTCAACCTGGCTGTCGGCGCATAGCCATAGCATTTAAATTCAAAATATTTTACAAAATTCTTGTAAATTAATGTAAATAAATGAATTACTTACTTACTCACTTATAAAATCATCCATTGAAAACAACTTCATGAATCTACAAATAAAATTAGACATGTACAAAAGTTCTGATTCAAATAAACTATTTTGACATGATTATGATAACTAGGGTACTAAGAATTGACAGCTAGTTTTTATAGAAAGGTCCAAAACGGGTCTTTCTCACTTTTTTCTTCTATATCTTTTTAATTCGTTGAAAATTGACTTGACTATTTTTAACTAACTCATGACTTAATTATCTGTACTTTAATTGCAAAGATGAACCATATCAACGTTGATCCTCCAAATGAAATCACCAAAAAGTAGTTTAAGTAATTTTCAATCTTTTTATAAACTGAAATGCATACAACTTTTCTGTTTTTTTGTGTTTAAAAAAATAAAAAGAAGACCAATTTATCATTCATTTCACAATTTCAAAAAAAAAATGTGTATATCCTTTTTTTTTAATTTTGTTAACAAAATTTTGAATTTGCAATCGAATTTTTTAAAAACTGTTGACACAAATGATTTAAATAAAATTTAAAATTAGAGAACACATATCTGACTTTTAATATGGGTGTACATAGTATTTTATTGCAAGTGTTTCTGTTGTTTCTAATATTTGTTTTTCAATTCAATTAGCCCAGTTCCCTAAAAGGGATGGGATAAACCCCCCTCCCAAAGCAAAAGATGCTTATTTTTAGCCTTCTATTATAAAACTTTTGTCAATTTTTGAGACCTAGTTATCGTACTATCACTAGTATTTTGTTTAAGCAAATAAATCGTACAATTCTTTAAATTGATACCAGACAATAAGCATACAAAATTTAAATGATGTTGGTTTTAAATGATGAAAACCAACTAAAAACTCTCAGTTTTATTTTAACTTAAAAAATTAAATTAGTAATTATGAGATAGCGCAAATAACTTACGTAAAAAAGAGTCATCGTGTAGTTTTTATTTGTTCGCAGTTTTTATTTTATTTTGATTGCCTTTTTTCAGCAAGAAAATGATGGACTATATAATATATCATGTCCACCGAATTTACAAAATACCGTCTTGCCAGTATCAATCAGCTCACCAATGTTAACTAACTCAAACATATCATCAATTAGGAAAAGAATTAGCGACAAAAATCCATTATCAATAGCGGGTGGTAAGTTGCAATTAAAAAAAAAAGTTTCATAGGTATGAATATTACAATCGGTAACACGTTCAGTAATTTTTTACAATTGTTTAAATTATTCCTAATATTATTTCTACAACGCTGCTTTCATAGAATTAAATATTAGTCTTAAAAGTTATTTATCCTAAAGTCAGTCAATAAACAAAACCATAGTTGTAGGCTCCGCGATATGTTAAGGATTTTTTTTTTGATAAATTCCTTTTTGTAATTGTAATTGTAATTGTAATTTTCTAGCGCAATTTTGTCTTTAACAGGTCTTCCTTACATGTTGGAACGAGCTGGCCTTGATGTACAACAAGGTAAGATTTATTACGAATAATTTTTTAGTCATCAGATAACTCTTTTATTCATACGACACGCGCGGACGCATAGCGAAAAATGGCTGTAAATATAAAATTGACAAAACTGTAATTGAATGTGAGAAATAATGCCTTCTCGAGAAAGTAAAAACGAATTTGGCCGCATGCCCTTGAAAATCGACTGGGCTTTATGTAAAAATCCTAACTACTTACAAGGACTTTTAATCAGCGGGGTCACACACTTAACAATGTGTATCTTAACTTTAAATTTACATATTTCAAGGGCTACGGGTGACAACTTTAATTAATTATTAGACTATTTTAGAATACTGTTGTCCAGCAAGATATGGTCTAGCCATTTAATTTGGACGACTCCCTACATATGAAAGTATTCCAAGATTCCAACAGTTTTCTAAATATATGCCATATTTAAGAGCTAAAATACAATAGCTTAGAAGTTAATTTCACGCAGAAATGTTAGAAATTGTATTGAAACGTAAAATAATATATTCGTTAAATCGTTAATATTCTTTTCTCGTTGGCATTTCTAAAAAATCCGAAGAACGCTACAAAATAAAGATGCAAGAGCCTAGATAATGAGAAAGTTTGCCAGAAAAATTTGCCCTGTTTTCTTATGAAAATAAAACATAATCTAATATGAAGAATTTTATGGTTTCCTTTTTTGACGTATTTTTTCGGGCTCAATTTTCAGGAGTCTATTATTACTTTCGTTATCAGTCTACTGACTCGTAGATTGGAAGTGATGCTAGAAGAACTTTTTTTTAAATTACTGTTTTGCTTGATTTTTTTGAAAATATTTTGATCTGATGATGATGATGTTTGGTTCTTGAATTTAAAGAAATAGGTACATTTAAATACACATTTTTTCTAAAAATGAAATAAAAACAAATTAAGGTAAACAAATAAGTTGGGAAAAAACTTAAGTATGGCACTCACAAATTACACTTTTTACTTCAGGTCTCGAGAGATTCAAACCTTTTATATTAAAATAATAGATAACATCATGTTTTTCAATTAGCCACTAGTTTAACGAAAGTGTCACTTTTGATGTTTTTGGGACATTTATATGTATGATTGAAATTCGTGTTTTAATCTAAGTTCTAGCGCAAAACAAATTCACTTCAAAAAGTAGATTTCTTTACATTTTTAAGATCTTAAAAGATTTTCAATTTTGAAAGAAAAAAACACTTAAAGAAAGCCATACACTCTTTTTGTGCGTCAAAAATATAAGATGGAATTGAATACGAGTTTCAGGATATCAAATTGATATCAAGGTTTCTTTTTAAGAACCTGAATATATGTATGATCTATCTCTCAGAAAATATCTTATGAAAATTATTAAAAGCATTACTAAAGTTTTTCTAAATTGTGTGAACACTGTGAACACAAACCGCTTTTTGTTGAATATCGTTAAATTACTAACAAATCTTTACGTGTAGAACTAAACTGTACAAAAATATCTCCCAGGTGGGAAGGGGGGGATTCATGACCATACGATTGCATTCAGTTCATGATTGTAGCGTCACCGGAATCGGTCTTACTAAGAGAAGTTGCCAAAAATGTTCCGTAAGACTTTCACCTCGAAATATTGCACTGCATGTTATATTAAGCACTCACTCAATAATTGAATTGAAATAAATATTCACCCACCAGAAAAGTTTTTAATTTCTGAATCCACCATGTTACAGGCTTATTATAATTTATTATAATAATAATTATTACTAACTTGCAAAAAGTATGTGTAATTTTGTGTTAGCTGTAATAGCTGTAATAATAGATCTGTGCATTTTTAACCTATTTCCAACTAAATTTCAAATTTCGGACCATTTCCTATGGACCAGGGCAATGGGCAAACATAAATAAAATGCAAGACTGGGTCTTACAAACTTGCATGAGCATCCAAAAAATTTAAACTCCATGTATTTTCTCAAAAAAAAAACTATTTTTAACTTCCCATTGGAAGTTATTGTTATGGGTCCGATTTGTCGAATTGAAAATGTTTGACATTTCTTGAAGTTTCAAGGCCCCTAGAGTCGAAATAAAAGATTTTTAGAAAGATGTCTGTGCGTGAGTGTGTACGTACGTTCGTACGTTCGCGACGTTTTGTTCGTCGTCCAAAGCTCAAGAAACAGAAGAGATATCGACTTCAAATAAATTTAGTTTAACAGATAATAATGCAGAAAGATGCAGAAAGGGCTCTCAAGAAAATTGCGTGGGTGTTTTTTTATCATAGCAGTTAAAAAAAAGTGAAAATTTTGGTTAACCCTAAATATCTCACGAACCAATAACGCTAGAGACTTGAATTAAATTTTACATTATATATTGTATAACGTGATACCAAACAAATATATTCTTGGAAAATATTCCTTTCTAAGTTTGATCTCAATCGACCCAATGGTTTGTGATATGGGAACGAGGACTGACAGACAGACAGACGGACAAAATCATTGGACCCACTTTTTTCGATTTCTTTACCATCGTAATGTCATGTTTGATTAAAATCACGAGGTGCCACATAGCTCTTATTTCTCGCAAGTAAAAAGAGTGGTCGAAGAGGCGTGATCGGACTCATTGTTACATATCGCCGCTACTAGTTCAATTTCCAATTAAAAATCTTTATCCGTGTACGAAAACAAATTATATAAACATACAATACTTCCTTCAACAATGAAAAGATACAAACAAAAAATTATGTTTAAACACACACAAAAATGAAGATATAAAATATGAATTAAAATTGAATGTTTATTTATCTTAGAAGTATTGATTTGTTAGTTCTTAGGGTAGGAAATGTGTTGCGGTTTTGTGAATTTTTTTGTCGGTTTGTCTATTCGTAGAGTATTTAAAATCTGATAATCGAAATATTTATTGAAATAGAGATGTTGTTGCGTATACAAAAATTATTATATGCATATTCATGATGTTATTAAATTAGCCACCCCTTTTTTGATGGTATATTAAAGATTTTTTTTTTGTTGGGAAAAACTGAATAAAATGAACTTTGTTGGAGATCTAATTTTTCGGAGTACCTATAAAAAAAGGAAAATCATCAAACTTTAAAATATCTGAGATTTTAGAAATCAAAACGTCAGTATTATTGTATGAATAAGAATTGATTTAAATTAAAGTGTTGGTTATGTAATTGTACGGATCGTTAAAAAATCCTTGCCTCCAGGGCGTGTCTACTTCGGTTTTAATGATAGCAATGAAAATTAGTATCTACTATTAAATTTTACCCTGTTTCTTGTAATAAATAGAACAAACATTTTACATAAGTGTAGGTATTAATTTTTACTTTTAAGTTCGGTGATTAGTTATATTAGTTTTGATATATTGCAAAAACGTGATACAATAGAATTTTTTAGATAATAGATTCATTACAAGAACACTTATGTCAACAACGAAGGAAAGAAAGGATTAAAGATTTAGAGAACCATCACGGATTTTCTTGAAAAAAAAACTACTTTGTATATTAAGATAGCCTCAAAAAGCCGTGTTTTTTTTAATTTCAGAAAGGATTATCTCAAAAACTTGATAAATCAATCAAGAAAACCTTGTGGCCCAGTGTTGTTAATACTTAGATTCGCCTCTCTTGACGCATATTTGTATTTGTCTGAAGCCCAGCTCCCATACAAAAATTGACATTGTTGAACTATCCAATTTGTTAACAGCAAAGTGTCTATTTGAATATTTGAAATTATTTATGTGTTTTGTTTTTATTGATATTTTTTAAATGGACGGTCAAAAATGTTATTTTAATTAATTTTAATTAAAAAAATTCTAAATGAAAATTTAATATTTCGTATGGTAAAAATTTCACAATACAAATTTGAACTACACGCCTCCCGAATTTCATATGTTATCGCAAGTGAAAATTAAGAACAGTTTTTTAGGAATTTTTGACAACTAATATTTTTATTCCAAGTTAAAAAAAAACACTGACAAGAGTTCTGTTCTGTGTATTGAACACAAATATAGTTGCCGTATTTTATTTTAAGGGAATATTAGGCTTCGTTATGTCCCGTATACGTTTTTTTAAACGACAAGCTCGGCATCTATCCCGCATTTAACCTATATGAAAGTTGAAGACTAAATGTTTCGAGTCCGCATATTTTCTATACATGAAAGTTGAAGATTCTTCTCAAATATTTCGAGTCCGGGTTTCTTTTTGGCGATGGGAGAACGGTTAGTTAATATGCAATACACAGCGAAAAATGTGTCCGCAATTTAAAAATTTTAAGAGGCAATATTAAATCAAGCTTGTGCGATCCGTCTCCTTATAATTAAAAAACAAATATTTGTTTGAATTTTACTTTCAGAAATACAACGAAATCGTGAATTTTATAAAAATGCAGATGTTCGTCCTCCTTTTACATATGCATCTTTAATAAGACAAGTAAGTAAGTTTATTTTTGATTTATTTTTATAAACAAATTAAAAAAGGTTAGTAGATAGAGCACTAAACTTGTTAACTTCGAAAGTGAAAACTATTACTTCGTGGAAAAAAAATCAGACAACAAAAGTGACTTTATTTACAGTTTTTTGAACGTACAATTTACCCAAGGCAACTAGTTAGTTTTTCAAGTGTCATAAGCTTCAAACTTGGAACTTTACTTTACTTACCTCTACCTTCAGTTGATCGTGCAAAAACTACCAAAAGCATAATTGTCTACAAAACACACGCTAAAATTACATCAGCACCTGTATTTTGTATTTTATAAACATATTACTTATTCCTTTTCCAATTTGACAAGGAACCTTTTTACATACAAAATCAAATAGAATTGTGCAGAAAATAAATATCATAGTAAAAAAGTTCAGCTTCCAGTTGAATGAAAAATTATGATTATCTGTCATTTTTACATAAGTGGAATTGACATGATAGTTAGGGAGATTTTCCTTGACTAACTTTCCAGTCAACTTTCCAATAAACTTAAATTTTGACGAAGGCAGCTAGTTAGTTTTTCAAGTGTCATACATTTCAAACTTGGAACTTTACTTCACTAACCTCTACCTCTAGTTCATCGTAAAAAAAACTATCAAAAACATTATTGCCTACAAAACACTACTGAGGCAAACTACAAGTCCATCACGATTTGTTCATAGATCATAAATCATAGAGTAATTAAGTTCAGCTTTCAGTTAAATGAAAAACATGATCAATTGTCATTTTGACATAAGTTGACTTGATTTGATAGTTAGGGAGATTTTCCTTGACTTACTTTCCAGTTAACTTTCCAATAAAGTTACCTTGATTGGAAGGAAATTTTTTGGCATCTGGCGAATCAGATACTAGAAACTTGCCTTACTTTCAAGTCCCCTATGTTGCCTGAACCTGCACATTGGCTTTAAAATAAGTCAATCGAAAAATTTAATTTTGTACAGACAATTTAAATACAGTAAAGATGTGATACTTCCGAAAAAAAAAATAGAAATTACTGTTATCAATGATAGGCTTCTAAGCTCGAAAATTCACACTTCCTATAACACTCCAAGTAGATTTGAATAATATAAAGGTGCATTTTATGCCCATTTTCAGTCTATTATTGAGTCACCAGATAAGCAACTAACTCTCAATGAAATATACAATTGGTTTCAAAATACATTTTGCTATTTTCGACGAAATGCAGCAACATGGAAGGTGAGTTATTTGCTGTATATATATATTTTAATTATTTCTATTTTTTTTGTCTCACATGTAAAAGTATTAACAATTGTTTAATATATCTATAGTTCATAAATAAACAAAATAAAACCTATATATATATTATCATAGAACAAAACTTATTACAAATAAAATCAACTTTATAATATGCTACCGATGCAACACGATGTGAAGCGCTTATGCAAATTCAGCTAGCAATTTAATTATAATTATTTTGTTAAACATAAATCAAATAATTAAGTTTGTAGAGCATTTTAGTTAGCAAGTATGTTGAACTAAAAAAACAAAAAAGTTTTCTAGCCAGCGCCGCAACTGGTAGAAAGAATGAGTGTTTGAATGAACTTATGATTTTAATTTTAATTCGTAATAATTTTTTATATTGATATCATTATAAAACTATATTATAACAATAACTATATATAAATATATATTACGTTTATAACCGATAAACAATGAATCTAAAAATCACATGCACAAATATACAAACATATTAAAATAGAATGCAGTTCGACATAATTTATCGCTACATAAATGTTTCATGCGAGTTGAAAATGTAAAGGGTGCTGTTTGGACAGTTGACGAGATAGAATTTTATAAGAGACGACCTCAAAGGTCGATTGCAGCTGCGGCAGCTATTACTGGAAATCCTAATTTTGGGTACGTTCAACAGATATTAGGAACAACACAAGAAAATCAAAACATAAATATTTTAAAGAGAATATATCTACATATTTATGTACATTTATCTACTTTTGAATTTTTTCTCTATTAATTACCTTTTTTGGACTTACTTTTCATCTCATTCAAAATTCGAATTTTCTAAAAAAAAAAACAAAACAATTTTCTTCACATATCTAATTTTTATTTTTATTTCACCTTTTTGTGTGATTGTTAGCCCAGTCGGCAGTTTTCAGTTTTTCAAAATTATTTTTTTAAAGAGAATCAATGTGTTTGAAAATATCTTAAACGTATAGATAGGGACTATTACCTATATTGCTTAAATACTTTAAGATGTTTTCAAAGGCATGGGCTTACTGCCTGAACACAAAAAGCAACTGCAACTGCAACTGAAATTTCATGCTCCAGCTAAACGAGCTGTCAAAATGTGTCATACGTACTATTTTTTAAGTGCCCACGATGAAGCATGGAACTTGTGACGTTTCATATTTTGTTTTCATTTATTGGGTTGAGCTATTGAATCTTTTGTAGAACAAGTTCCACAAAACCTGACGTCCATTTTCGTCCATTATTATTCAACCACGAAATCACAGTAAACACTGACAGATACCATATTTCTCGATAAGTTTTGAAATTTCAAAATTTCTGTACGAAAAAGTAAAAGTTTGCAGCACCGACTGCAGTTCCGTTCCGTTGTGTTCGTGTAACATCGAATTTGTGTATATTCAACATTTTGACAGCTAATCCAGCTGCAGCTCCAGTTGCAGCTACGTATCCATTGTGTTCAGCGAGTTAGTCGAGTGTGTCGGCTGAAAAAGTAGCAGATTGTTTTAAGTTGCTTTTACATAAATGGACGCACCTGGAGTCCTGAATATTTTGCACCAACCATCCAACTGGGCTAAATAGTGTGTTAGTCTGAGTTTTTGTTTGCTAACAATATGGTAAGAGATGCACATAACGTACATGTATATTATCTAATTCAGCGTCGGTGTATGTGTGTGTTCGCGTTTCTGTTTACGGGATTTGCTTTAAATGTTATTAATTTATTAGAAATGTTACTAACAAAAATTAATAAATGGATATTGTGATTATATGAATATTAAATGTGATTTTGGGAGACAGTTAAAGTTCTTTGATTAACGCCTCCTTCTTTAACTGATTTTTTTATTAAGAGTGGATAACGCGAATTTGAACCTCGATGAACATATTGCGTGTTGAGTTCGAATCGCACTACGGCTTTTTGAATGTGTTAACGTAAGTTTAAAATAAAAAAAAATCTTTCAGAAACTAGTGACGTTTTTTAGCGTTCTCAAAAACCGTTATGAATTCGAAAAACATACTTATAGGTGCGTATTAATCAAATATAATCGCCGCCTTAATGCTGGGTCACCGTAAATGCCAGTTGTTTTTGACGTTTGGTGTGCAGTCTTATGTTTTCATTTTTCTCTATCTCTTCCAATGCGATGCTATAAATAATCGTTTTGACGTATCAATCATCAAATTCATTAAGTTAACACATATTTGTTTGTGTATGTCAAATTTTCCAAAGAATATATTCATTTTTGTTACGAAACTGCTTTGGCACATTGCCCTGCAGTTTATTCCATCAAACTTCAATAATTCAATATTGATTAGACTTCAGTTCATACACATTTCAAATTAGTTATCAAGTTTTTTGTTTGAAATGTTTTCTAGAGCTTAAATTTGTTTAAATACTTAAAATGGCTTAAAATCATATTGGTCAAATTATTTTTGCAATTCAACGCTTAACCAAATGATTATAATGCAGTATAAAGCATTTCAATTCACTAATCTTCTACAGTATCATTTCTAGCTAATGGGGTTTTCCATGCGTACATCAAGATCTATCAAAACACAAATTTAATCTTTTCTTGCATTCCATGGGGCAAAATAAATTGATTTATTTTTGATTTAAGATCAAGTCTGCAGATCTGGATCAAAGACGACATCTATTTTTAAAAAAATAGGAATTTCATTAGATATATATTTTTACCAAAAACCGCGTTTTTTAAAAACATTAAGATGGTGCATACGGCAACCCAATGTTTGGGCAGCAAAATTGGTAATAAAAGATCTTCTATATAGGACACATCAATCAGAAAATTTAAATAAAGCTTTTGTTATACTGAAATTTGTTTTTCGATGTTTGAGAATTATCAAATTTTCATAGGTTTTTCAATATTTGTCCAACTAATTCGCTCTTAATTTATTTATCTCTATTTTGACATTTACCATAAAATATTTAATTGTGTTTTGAAAGCTCTCAATTAACTTTACTGTTATAAGATTTTACCTGGTTTTGAGAGCGTTTTGATAGATTACATTAAGCTAGCAGAAATACTGAAATCACAAAAGATAATTGAAGAATAAAATTTTAATTAAGCACAACTAGTATACGACTTTTCAATTTTTGTCGGTTGCTACTAAGTTGACACCAGTACAATACCAAAAAAAAAATAACCCATTCAACAAAAGAGTATTTTACTGAAATAAGGCCGACGTAAATATTATCTTATCTGTCACAACTATAATTAACAAACAATTATCAACTTAGCAAGTTTCTCTAACTTGATAGGTAATTACTATCTTCAAAGGCCTTATCGTTTCAAATAAATTTGAAAAATGTTGTTGTGTGAGTGTGCGACGTGCGTATAGTTATTGAAAGAAAACATTATTTACAATTTAAATTACTTTTAAATATTTTTGAAATAAATATTTATTGCATTACTTGAAAACTTTTCAGCCATGTGTCGAATATGATTGTTTTAAACTTTTGACACTAATAACATAGAGTAACTTAATATTAATGCAGACATCGTTAAAAACATTTCAGTTAAAAATCTGAATTTTAAACTTAATCGACACATGGTCATTATTTTTAATCTTAAATTCTTTTTTAACTTCTGCATGCATATCCGCAATAATATAAACAATATACATACCTACATTAGTGTTCACACTGTATGATTTTTGTTTAAAATTACCATTCAGTACCATTTTCGTTTCCACAACAAAAGAGTCCTCAACTCTAAGCTCGCCGTTTATTATCACACCAAAGATGGTCTTCTTCGAGTTGTTGATTTTGTAAGTGAAGAAATTAATGGGGTACCGATGCACTTCGACCTTGATCACATTGTACGCCCTTTTTAGTAGAAGATGGTAAATGTGCATTTGCTAAAGTGTCATGATTCGTGAAGACCTGTAACATTTCGAAGTTTTTATGATAGAAAGAAAAAAAATGCATACAATGTATACCCTTTCATCGGTGGGGGCGCGTCAGATATTGATATTATGTATTCCAAATAATGTACCTTTAATAATGGTTATTTGAAAGGTCGGGGTGGCTGTACGGATGGGTTGAACATTGAACAAAACATAAAATTTTATTCCAAGGAATTTTATTAATCTCACAATTATTTTAAAATCATATTTAAATTATGATGCCAGAACAATCAATTTAAGAAAACCGTCTTTGTTTTATTCCATTTCAAAGTTCTTTATCTCTAAAAACAACACACTTTATTAGAGGGCGCAATACGTCCTCCCTATAATGATTAGCTGTGCTTCAAAAATCGCCTCTTGGGCTTCCTCACTATTAAGAAATGAATGAGGTTTCTAATTTTTCAGCATGTCCTCCAAATCGGTTCCTTTTTAGAACTGAAGTATTTATAGAGTTATTAAAATTAATAAGTTATATATCTTACAAATGGCTTCTTACAAAAGTCGAAGAAGAAATTTCTTAAATATGTAATGTATATATGTCTCGCAGTTGGATAATACTCCAATAAACTCAAGTCACATGATATAGGTTTTGGTGTACTGTTGTTCATGTTAGTTAACTTAGTCTCTTGTCTTAAGTCCTATTGGAAACACTGTGGCATAAATTAAAAGATCAGTCATTTCACCTACCCCCACTTTTTGGAATAATTACAAAGTAGTTAGCCCTACCGAAACAAAAAATAGCTTGGAGAACTTTCCTCACGAAGCATCCTAAAACGTTCTCATCCTCTCTTGACAGGGTCAAAGTCCTAACTCCATAAATGAGAATCATTATGATGAGTGTCTTATAGAGGGTAACTTAAGTTGGTAGCGTTGCCAACTTTCTATTTTTTGGAAGAAAGTGGGGAACAAAACGATGCACTACCTCAAAAACGAAACCTCTGTCATAAACAAATTTTCGAAAAATATTCTTGTTTAGTTCAACCAAAAACCAAATTTACAAATTGAGCAAGTATTAAACACAAATTGATGGCTATTGAATTTTTGCGGTCTTATCTTAGCGAGATATTTAGTCGAATTACCGAAAATAATTTTTTTGACAGGTCATTTTCCCGACAAAAGTCAATTTGCGGGATAAAAACGTGTGGGGCAGGACTCTGGCACTCTGTTGTTACACTTTTTATGATTTCTAGTATGGACTTGACACAATGTTTACCACAAGTACCCACAAATACACCATTCAGTACATACAGAACTTATTTCGATGGTTTTAACATAATATTATAATTTTCCATATTCAAATGCACGGTTTTGTCTTATTCCTAATAAAATAACTTTAATTCTTATGTTTCCAAATTTTAAACACAAACTCCTTAAAATCTTTAGAATTTTAAAATCTTGTTTATATTTTTTAAACTTTTTCGAAATCTTTTTTTAAAACTTAATCAGCTACTTTTTCGAATTTCTATTTTTAACTTTTAGTATAATACAATAGTAAATTTTTAACTATTTAATATACAAATTTAACAACTTTTTAATATAAAACATTAATTTCTCTCTGCATGTTTGTTTCTTTAACTTAAACTTCTTAAACTTTTAAATTTTTAATCTGAATTTTGAAACTATAAATTATTATTGTTGATGTAGTTTAAAAGATTCTATTTTAATTCTAATATCATTGAAATCCTAAAGCGGTAACATACCTTGCGTATTTTCAATTTTCAATTTCAATTATCTTCTTATCATCTTATATATTTTTTGTCAATAATAAAAATAAAAATCAATTTAAAATTCTACTTAAACTTAAAAAAATTTAAAAATATACATATCCTTATAACATAACTAATTTTAAATTAATATTTTACATATTCAAACAATAACACATATAATTGTTCTTAACATATATTTAATATTTTGAATAAATCTATTTTTGTTTTCTTTTTTTCCTTAACTAAAGATTCATATTTTGTCTGCTTATTTCAAAACTTTCATCTTTGTTCTTTTTTTATTGTGCCCTCCTACTTGTATAATACGTATAATGTGTTCAAATAAAACTTCCCAAAAAATAAATAAATACAACCGAAAAACATTACCACCAAAAAATCCAAAACAAACATTCTTGAAATTATACACACTTTATTCCTAAATGATGACGACTTTCGAAGAATGCCATTCGAACAAATTTATCTCTGCATAAATGTTTTGTGCGTTACGAAGACGATTTTGGATCATTTTGGATGGTCGATGACAATGAGTTTGTTAAACGACGTCATCTGTCAAGAGGTAGACCCCGAAAATATGAGCCATCATCGCCGCCAAACTCACAAAATGGTGCTACAGGAGCACCATCTAATGGTGGTAGCAGTGGGGGTGGCGGTGTTGGTACAAATTTAACAACCAACATTGGAGACAACATTGGCAATAATAATGAAAGCAACTACCACCCACAGGCAATGGGCAATGACAATAGCGACATGACTGACATTGGCGCCGGGGGAAGCAGCAGTAGAATTGATGGCAGATCTTCTTCTTCAACAATCGATCGCGACCATGATCGAGATCGGGATTTGTGTGGAAAAAATATCAGCGAAATTGGTACTGGTGGTAATGGATGTATAAATGACAATGGCATTGGAATCGGTAGGACAGGAAGTAGATATAATTTGATTGGTGGTGGATTTTTACCATGCAACTATCAGTCGCAGTAAGAATGGAATGTTTTTTAGTCCCTCTACTTTTTATTTATTTGTGTTTTGTTTGTTTTTTATAACTTATTGTGCTTTGTATTATATGTAATTGAAAACCATTATTTTCGGGCCCTTAACGTGCAGTTTATGGTAAGTTTTACATAAATTCGTAACTAAATTGTTGCTTTACAATTGCCAGCGATGTACCTATGTTTAATTTGTATTGTAAAACAAAACTATTGGTAGCAAGGAACCACTTTAGGGATTAAGTATTATAAAATTACTTCTGTCTCATTACCGATACAAAAACAAAATCGAAATAGGAAACAATAGAATTTTTCATATTCATATAAAAAGTTTTTGGAATTGATTATTGACCCTGTTTCCTTTTGACTAAAAATTCAAACTTTGTACTGATCGATCGGAAATCACTCAAAGAATTCTATTCTATTCTAAAAGAAAACGAACCGTTTTCCACTAATTTGTGTTTTAATTTCAAACAATAACAGTTTTTGTCAGAAACATTTATTCTGTAGATTTCAATCAGAAATTTTCATTGATTAGTTTCAATGATGAAAACCAATGATATCTAATAGTTGGCCCTTAAGTAATGCCATCTTTAAGAAATATTGATGAAAACAACATAAAAAAAATAAGAAAAAAACAGTTTGAAGAGAAATTCCTCTGTCAAAAAATAGTTTGAGGAGAAATTCCTCCTGTTTAAATTTTTGATGTTGAATTTTGCTCCTGAGAAATAAAACTTTTCTTTTAGTTATTTGTATCTTTTTTTAGTGACGAACAGTTGATTTTTGATTTTATAAATTGAAACAAAATTCTTTCAACCTGTTAGTTCTAGTTTTAATAATTAGCTCTTATTTCAAATATTTAAATTCAATCATAATACATAAATTAATAAGGTGGCGCAAAAGCTCGAGAACCAGACCTAACGACTTGCATTTCGCAACCATTCTTTTGTTAGAGTAATGTCAATATTTCAATCAGGAACATATTTTTGCAATGACCGAAAATAGATACAACCGACCTGTCAAAAAAAATTGCAATGATGAAAACTAATGATCATTTAAAATTGTCTATCATTGAAAAGAAAACGTTTCTGATGGGAAGTTTTTTATGAATGTCTATTTTGGTCGGAAAAGTACATTTTTAGCAAAAGCGAATCATATAATGAAACTTTTTTATCAAAAATATATCCTTTGCGTGATATTAATTCAGAATATGCTCCGGATTGTTTTCAACCATTATAAAATTATACAAATTAAACACTCCCAGAAGTATTCGGATAGAAAAACCTAAATTTCATCCAAAGAATAATATATTCAAAAGTTGAAATAAAAGTTTTGCCGATTTTTAATTCGCCCTTGATGTATCAAAATCGATTGATATAAAATATTACTTGTAAAATACTCCCTGTCAAATCGAACTGAAAACTTAAATCATAGTTTTTTGTACGGTTTTTTCTGATCTTTATATCTGGTGTCTTAAATGCTTTTGATAAACAACTTAACCGTGACGATTTCAGAATTCAATGAGTAGTCTTCAAAGCGATTCAAATGTCAATGTTGACATTTCTATCATATTGGAAATGTCAAAAACTTACTCTGGATACATTCGAAACTCAATCGTCGGATTCTGTAATCAACATGATATGCATAGCATATGTCAAATTTTCCAGATAAAAAATAAATAGAAACATGTATTTTGTAAAGATACTTACATATGTTTCCTATAAAATCGAAGTAAATTAAAACTAAGCTTATTTTTGCTATTTCATGGTGATTTAAATGTACAACATGAGGTACCTGTCACTTTTGTATATTAAGTTTTATATACAACGCTGTCACCTTAAAATAATTTTTGTACATAGGTTAGTTGAAAGACAAACCAAACAGATGCAATAGACTTTTTAGGCCTGGCCACGTCTAGCCGGTGATGTGTAAAGTGATATCTTTTCTAAACCGATATAATGATGTGTGAGATGCCAAAGAGCCTAAAACCCTGTGCAAGTTGGTTACGCTCCTGTTGAAGTATTTTTCTTTACACACATCCATATTTAGTGTCTTATTTGTAAAAAGTTGATTGCTGATCATGATGTTGAAATATTGTTTACAAGAATCAAACCCCACAACAGTATAGAAGACAATATTTTCATAACAAATCTGTAAACACAGACAAAAAATGACACGGAAGTGAGATAAACATACGCAAACGCAAGAACTGAAAATAAATTTAAAATTATATTTATTAATATGGTTGGAATAAAATAAATAATATTTTAGATATTGCCTACATTAAGGTAAAAAGCAACTATTTATTTATTTTAAAATGTATTCAAAACAGATCTCAATTTCCGATATTATAGGAAGCTGAATATACTTATCAAGGTAAAATTTGAATATGATAATAATGTGAATGTTCTTAACACTTACTAATTTATGTCATTTAGTTTCAATATTGTAGTATTTGGTTTTAATTAACTAGCTATTCCTTTTCATCTATTTTTTCTTCTTTATTATTCAATGCGTTATATTTCTACACAATTTGCTTAGACTTCAGCTTAACTTTTCTATTTTTATTCCTTGGAAATTATTTTACTCAATTTTCTAATCATTTTTATAATAAACATTTCGTAATTAAAATGAAAATTTTATTATATTTAAAAATAAAACACATTGTTATTTAAGAATCAAATGAGTTTTCTATCTTCTGAAAAAAAAAAAAACATTTTTTCAAAACTCTGCATTTTCTTAAGATTAAAAACACAGATTTTTAATTTTAACAAGATTTTATGAGTCATGTCTTGCGAAAAACAGATTATAATTTCATTACAAGGATGATTCTTTGAATAATGCAATGTGATTTAAACATTATTTAATGATACTTAAATAAATTTATATTCATTTTCATATAGAAGTGCATCTCACGAATCAATGTCGAGTTCTCCTACTTATGGGAATGGAAATTTTTCACCAAGCTTACAGGTAAATGTGTTAAATAATTAAGAATTATCCAATTAATAAAGCGGATTTGGCTTTACTTACAATATTATTTCTTTTCCTTAATTTTCTAAAGTTTTCTTTTTGTGGGATCACAGAAAATGAGTCGTTTAATACAATTTTATGACAGAAAATCAAAACAAAGCCTTTTTTCGTTTAGATTCAGCTGTAAATACACGTTAAGTTTATTTCAATAAGGGCTTGAGAGTTTATTAAAAAACTTTATACATTTCTTTTCGTTTAAGTCCATATCATTCAATTCTGGCAAAAAGTAAGCGCGTTAACTCGCGATCGTCATTGTAACCTGACGATCGTTATAGTTGAAGAAATAATATGGCGCAATAACACACAACCGCCGCGCCGGCCGCCGGCATGCAATCCGCACCAAATTGTTATTTTTTGTAGATGAAGTGTTGATTAATAAAACGAATCTGGATTTTTACGAATCCATTGAGCCAAAAATGAGCTATTTCACTTAAAAACAAAATGCTCTTTAAGTTGCGGTCACCGGCTCCAAATTTTCGGTAGTTTTATAAATAACTAGCAGACCCGACAGACTTCGTCCTGTCATAAAGATTTGTAATGTGGCAGTTTTTGCAATCCTGGCAAATCCAGCGAGTTTAAAAATTCCGGTGGATAGTTGACTACATCATCTTGGTTAGTAGCCTAATCAACTGATTTATGTATATATCCTCGATTCACCTGTAATTTGTTCTTGAATTTTGAAATTAAATTCATTTACATACGTCTATGTTTTTTCAGCCAATATAGCTCGTTCGCTCAACCAATCATGGTTTCTGTAATTTTGAGAAACATCTGGAAACACCTTCTGAATAAGTTCATCTTTTGATTGCGTTAACTGACAAAAACTTTGAGGAAAGTTAATGCAGCCAGTCAACATGTCTATAGGAAATTTGCCATTACCAATGTCAATGAGTGGTTTAGAGAATATGTTTCCAGATTGGTCATTTTGCAACTCGACACGCATATTCTTGCTTAAATGAAGTACTTTGACATGTTTCCACAAATTGGAGGACTTTAGACATGCATTGATTTCACCAGCTGGCGTTGATCGTGGAATCACTGCTATAATAAAATCATTGCACCACCAAATCTGTTATTATTTCTTCGTAGATCTTTTAAGGTTCTGTCTAAAGCCTCCAAAGATTTTTTATGTGCCATCGTACATTCATCCTAAACAATCAATTAACATTGTTGCAAAACCTTTGCCATTGCAGAGTTCTTCGAAATGTTGCAGGTTGAGTTTCATTGCTTTGCATATTTAATGGCCATTTTAGTGCTGAATGGGCTGTTCGACCACCTTCAAGCAAAGTTGCTGCGATTCCCGACGAAGCGAGTGCAAGTGCAATTTTATTTTGTGAGCGAATTGTTGCTAATATTCAATTGTTGCGCGATTCAAACTTGCGCGATTATTAGTTGAATGTCGCGCTCGCTCTTCACGCGTTTGTGATATCCGAATTCTTTCAAGTTCACTTTTGTCGTCACGCTTTTGTGCAGTACGATTGGATCAGTAATTAGCTTGGTTTGTAGCATTTCTGGTTCTTCTACCTAAATGGCTTTGGCTTTAGGATGCATATCAAATATATATTATTTTGTCACTATAAACACTAACTAAACAAACACTAACTAAATAATCACTCTGCACAAAACACGATATACGAACTTGTTTCAGTCGTTTATCAGTTGACAAAAGCAAACTCAGTAGATTGGGTAACAGAAAATCCAAGAAGAACAATACTTGTACACCGGCAAATCGACATCAACACTTTTTTTTTTTTTTTTTTTTTTAATTTGACATGACTTGAAGTCAAATCCTTTAAGCCGATAACGTTTTAGTTAGAAAACATTTGTATGGGAAAAAGAAAAGGGCTATTCTTATGGTTTTTCCGGCAATTATTTGAATTTTTCTCGCCGTAAGAACCATCCTTGAACTGCAACGAACATTTTAAAAAAAGAATTGGGCAAATTGATCCAGGCGTTGCGTCGTTCGTTTTCAAATTTGCTTCACTCTGAGCTTGTTGTCAGTGTCAGATCAAATTTTGCCGCCCCAAATTTTTTTGTCAAAGTTGAACACTACCATTTCTTCCATAATGAACTATACTTACAGAGTATCCATTTATTTGTAGGTGATGTATATCGATTATAACCATATTGAAAGTAACCACATTTTAAGGAACCTAACATTCAAATTTGGTTAATGTTTTAAATTGCATACTCACTATAAAATAAAGCTCAATAAATAAATTAAGATTCTTCTTTGTTTTTTACACACAAATTCTTTTATTATTCTTTCGGTGTCAATCGCATCAATTTTTTGCATTTCTATGGCTAGAATTCCTAGGTTACTTAACCTTAGAGTACTCATTGTTGACCTGAGATAGTTTTTTATAAGGAAGTTATTGTAATGGGTCCGATTTGTCAAATTGAAAATTTTGACATTTTTCGACGTTTCAAGGTCCCTAGAGTCGAAATAAAAGATTTTTAGAAAGATGTCTGTGCGAGCGTGTGTACGTACGTCCGTATGTCCGTACGTTCGCGACTTTTTTTTCGTCGTCCATAGCTCAAGAACCAGAAGTAATATCGACTTCAAATACATTTTGTTATACAGATAATAAGGCAGAAAGATGCAGAAAGGGCTCTCAAGAAAAGCGCGTGGGTGGTTTTTTTACCATAGCAGTTTAAAAAAAAGGTGAAAATTTTGTTTAAACCCTAAATATCTCATGAACCAATAACGCTAGAGACTTGAATTAAATTTTATATGATATATTGTTACGTGATACAAAACAATTATTTTTTTTGAAAAAAAATCCAATTAACTGTTTTTTTTATAAATTAAAAAAACCGAAAAAAGAAATGTGTCACCTCGAAAATTTTACGAATCAAATCTGATTTCATCTCCAAAACAATTTTGTGCAACGAAGAATAATGTTTTTGACATCTGATAAAATTTAAAAAAAAATCTAATTGACAGTTTTTTTTATAAAAAATAAAAACCTAAAAAAAACATTACTCAAAGTTGGTAAAAATTGAATTTCGATTTAAATATATTTTCAATAACTTGAGATTAAGGCTTCAAACTTATTTTATCTTATAAGAAACATTGTTGTTAACATTCTGTAAAATTTTGAAAAAAATCGAATTGGCAGTTTTTTTTTACAAAAAATACAAACCTAAAAAAAAATTAATAAAAGTTGGTAAAAATTGATTTTCGACTCAAATATCTTTTCAAAACTTTGCGATATTGGCTTTAAACTACTTCTTTCTTTCAAAATATATTGTTTTCAACATTCAAAAAAATTTTGAAAATAATTGAATTGGCAGTTTTATTACAAAAAATTAAAAACATAAACAAAAAAATTAATAAAAGTTGGTAAAAATTGATTTTCAACTCAAATATCTTTTCAAAATATTGAGATATTGGCTTTAAACTAATTTTATCGTTTACGAAATATTGTTGTCAACATTAAGTAAAATGTTAAGAAAAACCGAATTGACAGTTTTCTTACAAAAAATAAAAACTTAAAAAAAATTAATAAAAGTTGGTAAACATTGATTTTCAACTCAAATATCTTTTCAAAACTTTGGGATATTGGCTTCAAACTAATTTTATCTCATAAAAAATATTGTTTTCAACATTCGATGAAATTTTGAGAAAAATCGAATTGACAGTTTTTTTTACAAAAAATAAAAACCTAAAAAAAACAATACTAAAACTTGGTAAAAATAAAAATCGACTCAAATAGCTTTTCAAAAATTAAAAATATTGGCTTCAAACTTATTTTATTTCACAGAAAATATTGTTTTCGATATTCAATAACAAAAAAAATAAATATAAAATGGTACGCAAATTTGGTTAAAATTGATACATATAGACAAACTTTTAATTAAGACAAATCGACGGACGGGATGGGAAGTTATCAGTGTGGGTCGCATCCCAGACTCTTTTTAGTTTTAGTTTTGAAAAACTCCTCTCACATCCGGCATTGCTTATTGCTATTGTTAAAAAAATACGCAGCATAATGGTAATGTTTGGCAAACTTGTTTCTAACTTTGACTGTACTATGAAATTTAATATTTCAAGCGGGTTTGTTCTTTCAAGATCGTTAAGTCTTTCCAATAAAGATGCAAAGGCTCTTAATCGACCACGTTCTATTTTGAAATCATCGGGAGATACATCATGCTCATTGAATGCAAGTTCCGAATCGTAATCAAAATTTTCAGCCAGTAGCTTGGAAGCTGAAAGAGAGTCGAATTTTTTGGCCAAACTTTGCAATTGGTTAAATCTCTCCTTGATTTCGACGATGATTTTATCTAAGGAAGAAAACAATTTTCTTCTCAACTCTTCGTCATGAGACAGACCAACATCTGTGCTTCCATCACCAAAGATGTACTTCCTTTTTTTCCTTCTGGGAGGATCCAAGGAAATGCCTAAGCTCTCACACAAATTCCTTGCGTAAACAAGTGCATCATTGACTAATTTTTCTCATGTGTCTTCAAGAAAAGTCAGTAGAGCACTGATTTTAGCTGCACACTGATAAAGGTCAAGACCTTCGGTTTGTAAGTAAATTTGACAATCATTTATTTCATGAAGAACAGGTTTCCAAAAGCCCAAAAAGCAAAGAAAAGAAAAGGATTGTATTGCTATAAGCAAAGTTCCTGCATCTGTTCTCGTTTGTGGTGGTATAGGTACAGGTCGATTGGATGCCACCCCATACAAAATTCTGTTTACCGGAAATTATTTCAGGGTTCTTTTGTTTTGGTTACCTTTTTTTTTTGCCGCCCCTCAAACAAGTGCAGGGTTTTTTGTTTTGGTAACCTTTTTTTTTGCCGCCGCCCCTTTTTTGCCGCCCCTCAAACAAGTGCCGCCCGGGGCAAACTTGATGAGAGGTTTGGTTGTGCTTGTTATATAAGTTAGGTCAGGGAGAGTACGATAACTTTGGCGACAAAGTTTAATGACGGATTTGTATAGAACAGTTAAAAACAAGCATTTTTTACTATGGGAGGGGGGGTCTATCTCCCCCCGTTTAGGCGGTAGGGGCAATTTAAAAAAATTGTTATTTAAAATGAAAAAAATTAATTTAAAAATAACGGCAATACTTACAATTAAGTATCATACCTTTTTTTAAAGCCAACATTCTGTTTTATTAGCCAGTTTTTAATTCAAGTCAAAACTATGCGTAGTTTTTGAAAAAAAGTTAAAAAAAAGGTTTAAAGTGTAATTTTTCAATACTTCAAAAATATCTACCATTGTTTTTATTTCAAAATTTATTGCTCTTATTTGTTTTTGATCAAAAACTGAAAACTAGATGATGTCTTTTAGTTTTTGAGAAAATTGAAAATAACCACAACTACTATTTTAATTTAATTATTTTTTTTTGCTTGAGTGGTCTTATTTTGATAGCAATAATGGTATTTGCGTATGCGTAATGCGTGTTTGGGTGTATGCAACAGTAAGGTATGCGCGAGTTTGGGTGTATGCAACAGTGGCATCTGTAAGGGGGGAATGCTGCCCCCCTGCAACCCCCTGCTTGGGCACACTATAGGATTTGGGGTGGGTGCGAGGTGGAGTGGGTGCAAGGTGGGGAGGGTGAAAGGTGCGGTGGGTGCAAGGTAGGGTGCATGCAAAGTTTCTTTTGCATTTAAATAAGCTGGATTTAAGAAAAATTAATTTATCCTTGGTATGTATATCTTAATCCGTATTCGATTACTACTATCAAAATAAGACTACGTTAATACTTAAGCAAGGAAAAAGTAATTTAATTAAAATATTTTGTTTTGGTAATTTTCAATTTTCTCAAGAACTAGAAGACATAAAGTCATCTAGTTTTCAGTTTTTGATCAAAAACAAATAAGAGCAATGAATTCTAAAAAAAAAATAGTAGATAATCTAAAAGTTTTGAAAAATTACACTTATACCATATTTTTAACTTTTTTTTTTGAGTTTAAAACAATTTTTTTCAGAAACTATGCATAGTTTTGACTTGATTTAAAAACAAGCTAATAGACAAAAGTGTTGGCTTTAAAAAAAAGTATAATACTTAACTGTAAGTATTACCGTTATTTTGTAATTATTTTGTTTCCATTTAATGTACATGTTTTTTTAAATTGCCCCTACTGCCTAAACGGGGGCAGATAGACCCCCCTCCCATAATAAAAAATGCTTATTTTTAACTGTTCTATACAAATCCGTCATTAAACTTTGTCGCCAAAGTTATCGTACTCTCCCCAATAACATTTCAAAATCTATAAAATGGAGATTATTTTCCTTTTAAACAATTTAATAAAGTGTTAAATCCATTTTTAGTAATTATAAACGATTTTAACATGTTGCTATCTCTTAACAATTTGCTAAAGTTAAAACCACGGAATCGTTACCTTAACTTTTAGAAATTTGTTAAATACATATGACAACTGCTCGTTTTTTAACAAAAGGTTATTATCAATTTAATAGTTAGCAAAGGTCTAAATTGGACTTCCTTAGTAAATTTCTAAATATTTATCAAATTGCTAAATAGTAAATTGTTAAATCTTTAAAAATAGGTTCTTAAAATTTTGCGCCACAATTTTTAAGATTTGGTGCGAATTTTAAATTTTGATTTCAAAAGCGAATAGATCCTTTGACTCAAATTTCCGTTAATTTTGCAAAATTGTATTTTTTCTTGTGATAAATTTTTAAAATTGAATTACAGAATATCTGGGCGTGTCCACCTGTGTCCTTAGAAGAAGCAGCCGCATTGACTGTTAATGCACAGCTGCTCCGGCAAAATCACGAGAACTATCGAAATTTTAATTTACAGAGATCACTGCACGACAACAATAACGACCCAAGGTATATAGTGAGATTTTATTTCTGTGTGACATCAATTTTAATTTTTATTTAATTTAATTTTTTGTTTTGTTTTTTGGAGTTGGTACTGTTGTTTCAAAATATGTCAAAATGAGTACAAACGACAAAGTTTTAAAAAAATTAAATTTAATAGATCTTTCGTGCATTTTAATTCAGCTGTACAAAGTTTAATTATAAACATTAAATCTTACTGAAAGCTCGAAAATTTGCCATACATAAACTAATTCTCATGTTTTGTTGAAATAAAAATACTAAAATAACTTAATATAATATATATTGTTTTTTTTTCCAGATCGTTGCAACTTCAGCAAAGCAACACAGCACATTGTAATCAGTTTATATCGACATCCGATAAAATTCTTCTATCGAACTTGGAACGAAGATGTCGAAGTGCATTAAATAACAGTTCGAATAGCATATTTGCTTTGGCCAAAAACTTAGAACAACACCATCAATTGCAGCAGCAGCTTCACAACCAACAATCAGAATCTGAAATTTTATTAGAACATGTTACTAAAAGTCAAAGCAAAGACATGGAGCTTAGTGGACTTGATATCAAAGCTGCACCGGAAGATCTATCTACGAATTCTATGGAGGCTATGAAATAGTTCATAGATGTAAGGTTCCTGAATTTTTAAGACACACAATTTAAAAATTTGTTTTTGTTGCAAATTAAACTGGCATTTTATTTAGTTGTTATTTTGTCAAAATAAAAAAATCAGACGATTCAACACAGGCTTCAACGCACTTTATGATTTTTATTACGTACCTTATGGGTTATACGAATGAAAATCTTAAGTTCACAAAATCAACTTCTTGCTTTTTGAGGTAGAATATTATGATTTTGACATCCGATTTTAACTTCGAAAATACTCGTACGTACTTATATAAAATCCGCCTCTTTCATATCACACTATTCATATAAGAATAAAATGACCGACATTAAGCTATCGAACATTGATATTTCTAAAAAAGTTCCCTTTTAGTTTTTTAAATTGTGTTTGACAAAACTGTTTCATCTTTTTTTTTTTAACTTTCACTTGATTTTTCACAACTGAGTTGCTTTTAATAAAAAATTCTTAACGAAAAAAGAAACGGGAAAATGCTTACGGAGCTTTAGGGAAAAAGTCCTTACAATTTGTGTCAACAAATTTAACAATGGGTAGGTTCAGACAATAAAGTGATTTCATTTGAAGTCAACCGCATTCTTTGAACGTAAATTTTAACCAAGGCAACTCGTTAGTTTTTCAAGTGTCATAAACTTCAAACTCGGAACTTTACTTCACTAATCTCTAACTTTAGTCAATAGTGCAAGAACTACCAAAAACATAATTTACTCCAAAACACTCCTCATGCAAGCTACATATTATGTATTTTATATTTTAAAAATATATTCCTTTTTTGGCAGCTACCCAATCAGATGCTAGAAACTTGCCTTACTTTCAAGTCCCTTATGTCATCTGAGCGTGCCCAATGTCTTAGTTAGATACATAACTTGAGTGAAGTCATTCCACAACTTATTTTTATTACTTCATTATTTTTTTTTTTTAACTTATTGTAGTTTCAACCACCGAAAAACTAATCTAATCAAAAATCTCAAATTGACAACAGAAAAGCCAGTTGTAAATAAATTTAAGAAATATATAATCTCATCATTAACTATGTATTCCATTAAAAGTATTCAATTCTAGGAAAATAAACCCCCTATTACATAAAACAGTATTTTAGAGTAACATTCAAAAACCAAAAAAAAAAGAAAAACAAAAACAAAAACAAAAGCACTGTTTGTTTTTTAAGTTAAGAAAGAAACAATATTTTTTTCATAGTGGTGCTTCGTTTAGAAGTTATAAAATAACATTTCGAAACTAATATAATTTTAAGTACACTAAACAAAAATCATTAAAATTATGTGGCTATATTTAAAAACTGTACGTAAAAATAAAAGTAAGTCATATTTAAACTTAAAAGCAAAAATACTTAAGAATAGTACCAAGACTTGGAAAAAGTTTTAACAATTTTATTGTATGTTAGCACTTAAAAATAAATAATAAAACTATACTTATATATAAGAAATTTTAACTGAATTTCTGACAAGCTTGTATTAAATAAATAAATATATAGTAAAAGGCAATGTGGATAGCTATAATTATTAAAAAAAGTATTAGGTACATTACGGAATAACAAAACAAAGCCATCTATCCCAGATTCCTTATAAACGATTATTTTTGTTCCTTAATACTCGTGTATGTATACAATACTTTAATTTGTTTAACATTTTTTAAAATTATTATTAGGTACACAGAAATATAGTACACATACAATCTTTAGTTAAATTATTACATTTATAAGGGAAATTTTTTTCATGAAAAAAAAATAATAAACAAAAAACATTAACTTACAAAAACATAAAACATTTTAAAAGAAAAAATAAATAAATGAGATGCTAAAGATAAAATACTTTGACTTATTTTTTTGCGTGTCAAATTGAAGAACTTCAAAATTTGCAGTTCGTTTATGAGAGTGATAAACTTAAATTCTGTGCAAATTGTAAAAAAAAGGTAGAAATATAGCTTAGGTTAATCTTAAAATAATATAATTAGCTTTTTCGTTGCCACAATAGAAGAAATTTAAGAAAACAAATTATTAGTAACGAATTGCAATCTGATTGCAATGTAATGTGGGTCTACCTCACCTACTAAGCTATGGGGGATATTGGATAGCTTCCCCAAGCCGAATATGGATGTTGGCTAGAGAGCCGATCTGTTCCAAGTTTGAAGTAAATTAAAACAAAGCTGAGGAGCCAAAGTGTTCTTTTCTACATCCTAAATGAAAGTGAATTTATTCAATCGAACTAAAGCTATTTATACAAAATAATCTACTTACACACTAACATCTTAACCCAGTAAGAAATTTTGCTCACCAATGAAAATTTTGTGTGAAATCGCCAAGGAAATCAGCTACTCGAATCATTGAGGAATAGCATGCAATGAAATCCTTAATGAAAGGCATTGCGTTTTTCCTATGATTATACAATCCACCCTATTTTTTTCTTTGTAAAATATTTCATTCACGATATGAAGCATGAGATATTTGCCTTTCTCTTCTCTACCTGCCACTGAGGAGATTGGCTTCAGTTTCAGAATTTCAATGCTCGGGTTTTTACATATAATAAAAAATTGCCGTTCGCGTTCGTCAGCCTGGTTTGCTTCGAGAATTGTTATTTCCAACAACAACGCCCGACGGTGATGGCGACGGATGGTTGAAGGATTGCAATGTTCGGGTTTTTTACATATCATACAAATTTCGATTCGCGATCCTCAGCCTGGTTTGCTTAGAAACAAAGTTCTTTCCAACAACAATGCACAGTGTTCCGGGTAAGTGATTTTTTTTGAAAGCATTGTTGTTTTTTCAAGAAACAGAAAAGATAAAAAATGCGTTTGGCTTTTCCAGTATAATAAGGAAAGGCGCGACGCGCGGCTAGCTACGCGCCGTTGTTTTAATTAAATAAAATCCTTTTCTTCTATTGTTGAATTCCATTGTTCACAGTCAAGTGCGTAGAGTTTAGAAAATAAATTATAAAAGTGTAAAAAAGCGTTAATTTTTATAAATTACCAAAGAATCAAAAATGAACAAGGAAAATATTCAGGTAATTTCATTTAAATTACAAATCCCTTTTTACTAGTCCTTTTTTATTGCTCTTTTTCTAAAGGCTTCCGGATCTAAACAGTCAGCAATGGACTCCATTGAATTTTCACCCACTAAGCAGCCAAGGCGGATTTTTAAGAAAACGGTAAATATAACTATTATTTTATTAAATTACAGAATTAAATTTCTATAATTCTGCTTTACATTTTGTATAGAATCAACAAGATATAATAGACGAAATGAGAGCGGACATTAAACTTTTGTGTGTCACCATGGAGCAGCTAAAAGATGGGATCTGCGAATTTGCAGCCCACACCAAACACTTCCTAAAGGCCGATGTTATCAATTCAAAAGAAATATCTACAAATTTCCCTATTGAAACAATCCCTGATTTGGACGATAAATAAAATGATAAAAATTTACATGACTGTTTTTTTTTTTAAATATTTGTATCTAAAGATTTAGGTATGAGTAAAAAAATAATTAGATAATAAAAACATGATTGACTTCCTTTATGCACATTCACGACATTTTTCACCAGGTCAATTTGCACTAGTGAATGAGTTACATTGGCTTCCCTAAGGAAACCACTGGTGAATATTCATCACATTTTTCACCAATGTAAAGTACCCAAGTATATCAGCAACTCCACTAACCCAGTGATTTCCCCGGTGTAAATTTACGGTATTTTTCACCAATCTACACTCTCTGCTCCGTGAAGGAATGTGCAGATTGTTGCAGTTTAAATGCATTTGAATTAACCGAATATCTAGATTAGATGGGAAAGAATCTGTCATATATGTATGTAACTTCTCCCCCCTTTAGTTTAAAATTCTCCTGAATTTTATTATTAATTTTTACTTTAATTTTCTTTTGTAAAATAAAACTGAAACCAACTAAAATAATTAAAATCATAATTAACGTAAAGTTAATTCCATAAGATATATTCATATGATACTGCAATTCTTCAATTTTTTGAATATTATTTATAATTATAGTGTTATCATCAATCGTTAATATATCAGTTTGATTATTTTTTATTAATTTATAATTTTCCTTGTAAACACAATGTTTGCTTATTTGTAATTCATTTAAATATTTATTTTTCTCGTATTTATATGTTACATTATTATATTTAAATATGGTTTCTTTTGGGCTATCAATTTCTTCTTTATTTAAATTTGGAATTGGTACAATAATTTTAAGTTGAATTAGTTCAAAATCTTTAGGAATTTTTATGGCAAATAACAATACATTTTCTTTAAATTTAATTACACCCATTTTAATATTTTTCATTTTATTCAAATCAATTTCATATTTTTGTATTTCAATATCAGTTAACATATTTGGATTTATGTGCCCATATCTAGCTGAAGCTATATTACTTTGAATATTACCAATTTTTTCTTTAACAATTTGAAGTTTAAAATACTGGTCATAAAATAAATTTCTTTTAATAACATTACTTGATACACTATTTAATTGTCCTAAAATTACTTTTCTATCCTTTTCTAAAACTGTTTTAATTGCTTAAAGTTCTATTAAAATGATAATTTATAACTACCTGTTGATTAATATTACCTTTATTGTTTCAAAGTCAATTTTTTTTTGAGCTCAGGAAATCTAAATTTCAGAGTTTTAGACAGCCATAACCTGCGAAACAACTTCCTATATCTTGTACCTATTCCTAACTTCCGGACGACTACTTTCCGAAATTTGTACACAGTTGCTTCTTCTAGATTATTTAATAAACTACCTTGTATGTTAAGGTCACTTATTTTACCAAATCTTTTTATGAAACATCTTAAGAGTTGGTTGTTTGAATCTGATTTCGATGATTTGGAAAAAATTGTGTTTTCATAAACTTCATGTTTTTTTTTGTTTTTTCTTTTTATTTCTGGTGAATTTTTGGGAATTGGTTTTCTAATTTGTTGAAATTTTTGTATCTGGTCGTTCTCTTTGTAATACCTTAATTAATATTTTCTGGCACTTTGCTTGATAATTTTTTAATTGTGATTCTCTTTGCTTTATTTTTCAATTGTACATATTTATGTATATTTATACTTGAAGTTTAAATTAAGGGTCACCCCACCCAATTTTTTATTTGATTTTTTGTTAAATATATCGAAGTGGCATTTAATACTGTTTTATTTTCTAACAATAATGCCACTACTTATTTCTAAACAAATTTTATTTAAGTACATTGTAGTCATATTGAACTTGCTGTATCTAAACTTAAAACCTTAACCTATGGCATTATGATTGTTTATGTGCCTGGTTACATGAGCGCAAAGAATTAATTCACGAAAAAAAGCGGATGACTTTTAGAAAGAAGGAAAGGGATGGAAAAAAATGCCAAGTTTCGTCTTTTTCCTCATTTTCAGATATGAGTTTTGCGTTAAAAATCATGTTTTTTTCTCAAAACGTTCTCCTTTTGACAGACATTTTCATTTCTAATTTGCCGGCGAAGTAGAATGTACAGCAAATTTGCTTTTGCTGAGTATCCAACGAAGTTTTTTGTGTTTTAATTTCCGACTGTTCCTCTATTTCTTGCATGCCCACTTAATTTTTTTTTCTGTGTGTATCCACAAAAGTAATTCTTTTTTGCGCTCGTGTAACCAGGCACTATTTCTACATCAGTAAAATGTTTTTCAATATTAATTCTGTCTTCTTCATCCATGGTTCCAAACAACCATTTAGATGCACTGCCTATAATATTTGCCAACCCTCTTTTAGGTCTTTTGTCCTTTCGAAGTAAAGTAAGTATTCTGTTTTTTAAATGTTTGAGTTCAGCTCGTATAAGTTCCATATGTTCTATGTCCAATCCTTTCATATTTGTTAAAATGTTGTCTAAAATGTTCATGATTTCCTGTGGATTCACTACGTGAACAATGATGTCTGTTTTTGTAATTATTACTGCATCGTTAATTTTTATTTCTGTAAAACCGTTCTGTTCCTTTATGTCGTTAATAGTAAGTCTTCCATCAGCTTATGTTATCACCAGGAATAGGAACATGAAGAGCTGAAAATTTGGGTCTTTTTATATTGGTAACATGTATGTTAGAAAGTTTACTCTTCCTAAATCTAGGCTGATGCTTATGCCTAACTGCCTTGTAATTTTTTATAAATCCTGTGGATCTCATTTCTTCATAATTTTCTCTGCTTTTATTTGCTTTTATAATATTATTTTTCTTAATGGTTTGTTAATTATTTCTTATCTTATCAAATTTTACTTTATGAAATTGTACATCAGAAGGACCTATTTTAATAGTTGAATGAATTCTCTCATTATAATTTCTAATTGCTTTTTGCACTAGTCTTTTAACTGATACGTTTTCTGTATTTAATTTTAAAATCCTACACTTCTTTAACAAAGTACTATGAAATCTTTCCACGTCTGAATTCACTGTGTGGGAATTCGGTTTAGTAAAATGGATGTTTAATGTTTATACCTTCATTTTGGAGAAATTCTTTTATATGAATTGAATTGAATTCATTATCTGCAACTATTTTGCTTGGCTTTCCTGCCTTAGCAAAATGACTTTTAAGTTCTTCAACCAAAGTCAAATGGTTTCTATCTTTTAAATAATATGCAAAACCGAATTTTGAAAATTTATCAATGATTGTTAAAAAACTACATTTTAAAATGACGAATGTATCAATGTGAATACATTCATTTAAGTCTGATGGTGTTTCTGTAATATTAAGTTTTGGTTTAATTGGTCTGCGCTAATATATCACCTGCTGGCAAACTTCACATTGATTAATTACAATCTGAATTAATTCTAGTAAATTGGAATAATATATTTTGTTTTTAATTTGATTGAACGTTTCTTGAATACCTGAATGTAAGCTTTCCTTGACATGGTAAATCGAAATTTGTTTAATTGCTTCCGTTTCTGAATATATCTTGTGCTCTGTATGAACACTTTATAAATTTTATCTGACTATCGTTTGAGAATAATTCTCTTAATTTTTCTTGTACTATGTTGTACTTGTTATCGCTTAGTTCTGAATATATACCCGTTAATCCTTTTTTAATGAATCTTCTTAAAATATCATCTAGATTTTTAAAATCACATTCTGCAATACATATTATTCTTTTCTTATGAATTATTTCTATTTCTTGAATTTTATTATTCGTCAAAATTATTTGCGTTTTATACTTGTTTACGATTTCTTCCTTTATCGGAATATGATCTAACAGTTCTTCTTCTGCGGAATGAATTGTTGACATAGTGGTTTCGTTTTCATCATCTTCTAAATTAAATAGTAAACCTATTTCTGAAACATCGTCTTCATATATATTTGAAAAGTTGTTACACATACTCATCCCTCCATCTTCAGACTTAACGTCCTCGTTAACTTCAATTCTTCTCAAAAAGTCTGCGACTTTGTTGTCTTTTCCTTGCAAATATTCTATTTCAAAATTATATTCTCCTAATTTTAGAAGCCACCTTTGATGTCTGGCTGACATATCTTTTCCCTTGTATTTAGCATGTAAATATTTTATCGGTTGATGATCTATAGATTTTAAATTTATTACCGTACAGATACGGTCGAAAATAACTGACTGACCACATTATAGCCAGAAATTCTTTATCCGTTGCGGAATAGTTAATTTTGTGCTTATTTAGTGTTCTGGAAGCAAAACACACTGGGTGTCCTTCTTGCGACAGAACTGCCCATAACGCATATTTTGATGCGTCCGTTGTTAATTGAAACTGTTTCTTGAAATCTGGGAATCTTAGAATAGGATGGGAACAAATAAGACTTTTGAGTTTCTCAAAAGCAACTATATAATTAGGATATGTAGTCCTTAGTTTAGTATCTTTCTTAAGATACTTTTTCATAGGCTGCGCAATTTTTGCGTAGTCCTTAATGAATTTTCTATAAAATCCACTTAGACCTAAAAAACACTTTATTTGTTTTTGGGTTTGAGGTAATTTTAAGTTTTCAATTACTTTAATCTTATCAGGATTTGGTTTAAAACCATTCTCTGTTAGAACATGACCCAGAAACTGAGTTTCTTTTTTCATAAAGCTGCATTTATCAATCTGAATTGTTAATCCCGTATTTTCAAGTACTTTAAATATTGCAGTTATAGATCGTATATGTTCCTCAAGTGATGTGCTAGAAATAAGTATATCGTCTAGATATACTACACATGCAATATTTATGAAATCTCTTAAAATATCATTCATTAGCCTGTGGAATGTCGCTGGGGCATTCTTTAAGCCAAACGGCATTCTAACAAACTCATATAAACCTTGCGGTGTTACGAAGACTGTTTTTGGAATGTCTTTCTCTTTTACCAAAATTTGGTAATAGCCTATAGCTAGATCTAACGTTGTGAAATAGTTTGATCTTCCCATCTTGTCTAATATGGCGTCCATATTAGGAAGTGGTTGTTTGTCATCTATTGTTATTTCGTTTAATTTTCTATAGTCTATAATCATACGAAATTTTTGAACTCCCGAATTATCATTTTTTTCGGAACTACTATCAACGGACTTGAGTATTTAGATGTACTTTTTCGAATAATTCTTTGATCTTCCATTTCCGCTATCTGCCTTCTTACTTCTTCCTCATGTTTAGGAGGGTACCTATACAGGGTGTCCCGTAAGTAATGGATAACCCTGAAATGCCGCATAGTAGACTTTATGACCGTCCTGAAAACTGATAAAAAAAAGTTCTATCCTAACCACAAGAAAAGTTATATGCATTTTTTTGTTCAGTGCACTATTTTTTTTCTTACTTTACATTTTTGAATATCACGGCTACAAGTTAATGAGTTCCATAATTTTTTTTTTGCAGGAATATTTTACATTACTTTTGCCAACACATAAGTAGAAGAAAATTATTATAACTGTTGGACTTCTTAGAGACAAAAATTATTTAACATTGAATTTCAATGCAAAATGTGAAAACAAATAATTTTTGAAAAAGTTAAATCATAGCTGGTATAAAAAAAATGCATGAATACCTGAGTGGCCAACTATTTTAAAATTATGCGCGTTAAATGCAGATTTCAAAATGGTGTTACTTATTATTATATCTAGAGTCAATAGCAAGTTATTGGTAAAAATCTGCAATACTAGAGTAAATTTAGCAAAAACAAAAGTTTTCAAAATTAGCACAGTAAACGTGAAAATAATACCAAGCGTTGAACATAGCAGATTTTTGATTTATTGGCTGTTTTAAAGATGTTGTCCTAATGATAAATCCAAGCTTTCAACTTCTTGGGCCGAAATGCATTATTGATAAAAATGTCAAAAAAGCGCAAAAAACGGTTACATTTTCGAACTTGTTTTGAATTTTACTTGTTCTATTGGGCTTTAACAAACCCATCAAATATTTTGTTGGTTGCTATCAGAGATACCGAAGACTTAGTGCTTGCGGAATTTGACCGAGATCCTACAGTATCAATCCGACCAATAGCACTACGCACAAACTCTCCAGCCGCAAGATTTTGAAACGAGAATGAGTTTTTGTCGACAAATGGTAATGAAAATTGAAGAAGATCCGCAGTTTTTTGACAAAATTCTTTGGAGTGATGAGTCGACATTTAAAAGAGATGGCTGCACTAATCTCTATAATCTCCACTTCTGGGCACTACAAAACCCAAACATCATGAGGGAAGACAGGTCCCAGTACCAATTCAAAATAAACTATTGGACTGGGATTCTCAATGGTTAAATAATTGGACCCTTTGAGTTACCGGGGATTTTAACTGGCCAAGGTTATTTGGAGTTCCTCCAAAATGATCTCCCAACCTTGCTGGAAGAAGTACCTCAAGAACTAAAGGAATTCTATTGGCTTCAAAATGATGTCCAGCACACTATGCTGTGCCTGTGCGGGCATATTTAAATGCCAGATATCCAGGCAGATGGATAGGACGTCTGGAATCAATTTTATGGCCACCCCGTTCACCAGGCCTAAGTCCACTTGATTTTTTTTTATTGGTGATGCATTAAGGAAATCGTATACAGCAAGCCGATCAGGTCTTTAGAGGAGCTAACAAATCGTGTGGAGGCAGTTGCATTACAAATTTCTGAGCAAAACCTTGCACGTTCACTAAGACGTTAATTTATTCGGAGGTGCAGAACCTGTATAAGAGTGGATGGAAAACAGTTTGAGCATTTGCTTTAAATAAAAAAAAATTAAAAAATTATCTATTTTAGTTTTTGTTTTCTAACTAAGTGATCATGTGATTAAAAGCTGGCTCAAAAACTTTTTGTTTAGATAAAATAACAAATAAACTGATAACAACCAACAAAATATTTGATGGGTTTGTTAAAGCCCAATAAAACAATTAAAATTCAAAACAAGTTCGAAAATGTAACTGTTTTTTGCACTTTTTTGACATTTTTATCAATAATGCATTCGGCCCAAGAAGTTGAAAGCTTGGATTTATCATTAGGACAACATCGTTAAAACAGCCAATAAATCAAAAATCTGCTATGTTCAACGCTTGGTATTATTTTCACGTTTACTGTGCTAATTTTGAAAACTTTTGTTTTTGCTAAATTTACTCTAGTATTGCAGATTTTTACCAATAACTTGCTATTGACTCTAGATATAATAATAAGTAATACCATTTTGAAATCTGCATTTAACGCGCATATTTTTAAAATAGTTGGCCACTCAGGTATTCATGCATTTTTTTTATACCAGCTATGATTTAACTTTTTCAAAAATTATTTGTTTTCACATTTTGCATTGAAATTCAATGTTAAATAATTTTTGTCTCTAAGAAGTCCAACAGTTATAATAATTTTCTTCTACTTATGTGTTGGCAAAAGTAATGTAAAATATTCCTGCAAAAAAAAATTATGGAACTCATTAACTTGTAGCCGTGATATTCAAAAATGTAAAGTAAGAAAAAAAATAGTGCACTGAACAAAAAAATGCATATAACTTTTCTTGTGGGTGGGATAGAACTTTTTTTTATCAGTTTTCAGGACGGTCATAAAGTCTACTATGCGGCATTTCAGGGTTATCCATTACTTACGGGACACCCTGTATAACTTCGCATTGGCTTGACAATCTGTTGTCTTTATTTCATGTTTAATTGTAGGAGTGCTAGTTAGCTTATCTCCTTCTTTAAAAAATAAATTTTGAAATCTTTGTATTATTTTTGTTATACCTATGTACTCTTCTCTATTTAAATAGTCAAGTTTAAGTCAGTTAATTATGTCATGGTCGTTTATTGTTTCTAATGTATAGATTTCGTCATATGTATATGGTTTCCCTAGTATTTGTATTCGTTGGTCGTTGAGGACTATTGTTGCTGATTCTAAATCGATTAAGGTATTTAGTTTATTAAAAATGTCTATACCAATTATAAATTGATATCTTCTATTGGGTAAGTTTTTGACTTTCCATCTTATTAAAGCTCCTTTAGGAAACTGAAGTTCTTTAGGCGCTGGTGTATATGCGCTTCAAATTCAATTGCATCCTTACCATTTATGGTTGTAAAATGCATTGGTTTTATTTTGATCCTATTAAAGACATTAATTCTATCGTCCATAATACTAAGGGTCGAACCCGTATCTATTAAAGCTAAATATTTCTTGTTTTCTATAGTAATTTCTATTGTCGGTAAGTCATCCGAGGCTAGTTGATAAAAAACTCGACTATAGACATGGGTTCTTCATGTCTTTGATAGTTTTGGTTTTGTGGGCGATTTTGACCGGAAGGTCTATTATTAATTGAGTTATAATAATTTCCTGAATTTCTATACCCATTAAAATTACCTGAATTTCTTATATTGAAGTTATTATAGTTAATTGCATTTCTATTATTTGTATTGTTATTACTGTTTCCACTGTTTGTATTGTTAAAATTAATAATATTTCTATTATTTGTATTATTATTATTGTTTCCACTGTTTGTAGTGTTAAAATTACTAGTATTTCTATTATTGGGATAATTATTACTTTGATTAAACTGCCTAAAATTTCTTAAATTTCCATTATTTTGTTGACTGTTATTGTAATAGTTATTTTGATTTCTAGAAAATCCTACCTTGTTCTGATTATTAATATGTCTATTATTTATTTTATTGAAATTATTATTTTTCTTAAATTCATCCCTAATACAACTGTCTTCATATCTTCGTTTTATCATTATCTCAAATATTTTATCTAGATTTTTTGCTTCATAGATTTTGTCTAACAAAACACCTTGACTCATCTCTTTGATTACATTAACCAGCATTGAATTTACAGTACTTAAATCTATGGCGCTATCGCCTTAATAATATTCTTTTAATTCATCACTTTTGTATTTAATTTTTTGAGTTTCTAATAAAAGTTAATTTACTGTATTAACTTTCAAGTTATTTATCATTCTATATTATTTGGCTGGGTTCTACGTCCGGTTTGTAATGTAACTTCAACTGTCTTTTTATTTCGTCCCAATTCCCTGGATCTGGTAGGTTGATCAATATTTCTTTGGCTCGTCCTTGTATCTTCTCGTTTATAGATCGTCCTGATCATACATTTAGTTAGTGTTGGGTTCTATGTATCTCCAATGTAGTATTCTACATTTTTGATGAAGCTATTCACCGTTACGTCACCTGTTCCGGTGAACGTTGTCATACGTTTCACTTCTCTTCCAACCCGCTCCTTTTCGTGCTGGGCCAATTCCCTGGCTTCTAGATTTTGGAACGCTGCGTTTAGTTGTTCTAACTGCTGCTCCCTCAGCCTTAATTCTAATTGCTCTTGGAGTTGTTCCATTTTCACGTCTACTAAATCGCGGTTATTGTCAAATTGTTTTATTTTTTATTGGTTTATTATTAACATTAATTGTTATTCTACACTTCTCGTGTTTCAATATTGCCTAGTAAGCAATCACAAATTAATCTTTAACGATTTTATATTTTTGTTTGGATTCACTGCTTTCAATATGTTTAGTAAGCAATCACAAATTAATCTTTAACGATTTTATATTTTTTTGGATTCACTGCTTTCAATATAATATTAACTATAATCACAATTCAATCTTTTTATTTTTTATATTTAAAATTAATTTTTTTTTGCATTAATATCACGTCACTTATATAAAAAGGTTCATATCACTGGATATTTATTTAACTTTTTAATTATCCTACCGACTGCGCCATTTATGATATTCTTACACGAAATAAGCTTTTTAAAAAAATCTTTTCGATCTTAATAAAACATTTCTTGTCTTTAGTGACGCTAGGAACCAGGCAGCATACTTGCTATGTCATCAAATTAATAGTCGATACTAATATGCATAGCCCTTCTAATACAATGCACAAATGTATCCAAATACATCCAGCCATATGCACTACACAGTGTGCAGTGCATTGAACCTTAGCGAGTAGGTAGATACACTTGACCAAAGTAATCTGAAGCGTCCCGTACCGTCATCGTCAGTGGCATTGAAATAATTACTTAATAATTTAGTGCATGAGGTTGATACTCATGACCATGAATGAAATGCGAGTGCATTATTAAAAATAGGAAAGGAATGCGAGTGCATTAAAATATAGGTTGGCTTTGGCTATTGTAAAGTGTAGTGTGGATTAAAGTCAATGACCGGAATTAAATGTATAATAAATTGATCGCTAGTGTGATCCCTTCACAGCAACGTAATGCCAAACACAACAAATAAAATGTGCGCGTACGTCTTAACCTTCAGATTTCATTCTAGTCTTTGTCCGGTCTGGTATAACACAGCGCATTTTTTTCCTTGCATCAATGAAGTGGGAAAGAGAAAGGAAGAAATGAAAAATTAAATAGAAATAAATCTATCTCGGCATTTTTTTGACGTTTGTCTTTCCTTTTCTTCGTATTTTTTTCACATTTGCTTCACTTCGTGTTTGTATTAAGTAGAGCCTAACTCAATATGAGAAATGAACGTGTGTTCAAGTGGACGAATTAAGCATAGAAAGTAGAAATAAAAGATATCTGTCAAAATAATGCACAGACTTAAACATCCAAAAAGTCTTCGTGTAGTAATGCTCGCAAAAACTCTCTAATGAAGATATAAATCCTTCGTACGTATCACCCTCCAAAACCCATTTGTTTACATTGTTGTATTTGTAATTTTGACATTATGTCCATGAATAAATGTGAAATTCAAATAACTGATAAACTAAATTTCCACGCACCGGACCTCATTAATTGTGTCTTAGTATGCGTGTTTTCACGCACACTATGAATTACTTTATGAGGTCCGTTTCCGGTTTAGTTTGTAGGCAAACCAATATAGCTACCGAGGATTTATATCTTTACTAGAGTGTTTTTGAATGCTCGCATCACCGCGTTATACCGCACTTTGTTGTGCATCTGTTATAGGCGGTTTTCTTTTTAAGCTCAGAGTAGATAACTGACCTGTCAAAAAAATCTGTGTTTCTTTTTTTTAATCAGAGCTAGCTCAGGGCGCACTGTATGAGCTCTGAATAAAATAACAGAGCTAATGGCTGCGTTCAATCTCGGACAGACAGGTTATCCGGATAACTTTTTGTTACTATTTTACGTGTAAAATAACAGCTGATCAAAAACAGATGAGATGTCAAAAAAGGAATTCAAAGGTATCCAAGAATTTTTGAGGTATGCAGGTATCTGACAGAACAGCTGATTCAACACATGGTTGAATTTCAAGAAACTTGAAAATTGATTTCAACTTTTTGTATTTGTTGGTAAACAAAAAGATACAAAATGTTAGTTGAAGTTGTATTTGAGGATGTTCTGTATAATAGACGATGAAGAAGCTATTTGCCTCCGAATTTTAGAAGGTAATTATGATCTATTTTTTAAACTTCAAAATTGACTTTCTCTGTATTTTGTGAACAGCTGAAAGTTGTTTTTATTTTTTGACAGCTATCTCAATACAGCTATCCAACTCGTTCATCAAGGTATCTAAAAATCCACCTATCCGAGATACCCTATCTAACACGAGATTGAACGCAGCCAGTGAAGTAAGTAAATGTGGCTGACTTCACATTTGTTTCGTGTGTTATGAAATAGACCGATGGAACATTCTTAAGCTCATAGAGGAAATATATTATCTAGAGTCCCGACTGGTACCCGTCTTGCCTGAAACACCCTCAAATTTTATTTGAGGTAACTCTCTTAAAAGCCCGTAACAACTACATAGAATCTGCGTTTTCCCATAAGAAATGCACGGGACAACTAACACATGCTTATGCTAATGGGAAAAATTCGCTCAATTTAGTTTGTAGGCCGAAAGAGAGCAAACCCATTAAGTCGGGACTCTAGGTAATATATTTCCTCTATGCTTAAGCTGTTGACAGTTTATTTCTCCAGTGTGTTTCATAAACAAGTTGGAGAGCTCTGATCAAACTCTGGTCAGAGCTCGATATGCTCAGGCTCTGTTCAGTGCTCTGCTCTGAGCTTAAAAAAACGCATTATGACGGATATAACAGGCCATGTAAAAGAAATGTCATAAGGCGTTCATGCGTTGGTTGTTGGTTGTTCTCATTTGAGAGCTCAAGGACTGCTAGACCATCGTTATTTTAAAAAGCTAAACATTTATAAAGCTTAAGTACTCTTAAAAATACTTCGACCTTTGCGGATATTGGAATATGGCAAAATAAAAGACCCAGTCAAGAAAAATGTGAAAAAAGGATATACACATACAGATATGTACATATGTTACAACATTATTGGTCAAAAAATATTTTCAACTAAAACACTTGTCTAAATATTTAAGATATTGGCATTAAACTAATTCACCTTGTAAAAAATATTGCATCGACATTCAGTAAATTAAAAAAAAAAAAACAACAGTCAATTTTTTCATAAAAATTAAAATCTACAAAAATCGTACGTAAAATTGGTAAAAATTGATGTTCGATTCTTGTTACCTCGTGAATAAATGATGGTATTAACTTCAAAATGATTTCATTTTGTAATAAATTTCAAAGAAAAATCCAATATATATTTTTTATTCTTTTTTTAAATAAGAAATAAAAACTTTCAAGAAATGCTGCTTAAATTGGTAAGAAAATTGGTATGAAAATCTCGTTAACAAAAATAGATTTTGAAATCAAATAATTTCATCCTATTCAAAATATTGTTGGTATTTTTTTTTTTAGAAAAATTAAACAACTTTGATTAAAATTCCTTTAAAGCATACAAAAATCTTGTAAAATTGATTTTCTTATGTTCAAGTTAATCAAATAATTTCTTTTTGCAAGCAATGATACTTTATCTAAAAATTCGATCCAAGAATATCCAAAAACCAGTTCTCAACCTTACTTACGCACTTTTCTTGGATTTGCATTATAAATTTTCCTAATCTTTACGAAGAAAAAATTCCATTGTTGGTACCTTTGTATTCAGTATTGGAACACAGCTGTTAAAAAGAAATACATGTCAAAAGTGACAGAAACAAAAATTGGCAGGCCATCGCCCGCAAATGTTCTATCAAAATATTGGCTACCATCTTGCAATGGTTTGTACCATTGTACTAAACAACCAATTTTTTGTATTTTCAAATAATTGGACGATTGTCCACTAATTACATATAAGATACTGTTCTTTCCAAACAACATAATCCAATTTTTAATTAGCAGAAAGTTTTTGAGAAACAATACAGGATTAAGAAAGAATTTCAAAACTACTAAAATCAAAAGAAATAAGAAGTCCGATTATTAAAATAACGCATTAGAAGTTATACAAAAAGAGGTTGAAAAAGAACAAATTTTCCAACACGGTCGTTATTGCCTTTTAAATTATTGTTTCATGTTTTTACATTTTATATTATTTTGAATGTTTTTAAATAACCTGTTGCTTTCACATCTAAAATAAATGTTCATATTTTCTGTAATAAAAAAAAGTGTCTTCCATTGAGTCTACCAATTATTTTGTTTTCTTAAGTCTTCCAACCATATAAATAGAAAATTATTAATTGGAAGATATTGGCAATTTTCAGCCGATTTTCAACCAAAAAATTTCCTAATATTTGAATAAAATCAACCATCTGTGTCAATTTGTACTTGATAAATTTTCAAATCGTGTATACTTAGCTTAAGAATTGCAAGAAAAAATTGGTCGAAGTTGAATAGTGGGCGATTGAAAGAAACTTAGTTGCGAGCAACTTCCAGCAACCTTAAGTTTCCGTCAAGTAATATTGTTTTGCATGAGTGAAATATGTCAAAAACAAATTTATCCTAATTTTGGATCCAATAAAGCAAAATAAATGTATTTAGTTTTGATTTAAGATCAAATCTGCAGATCTGGATGTTTCTGCAGATTAGCCGTTTTAAGCACCAACACTAACAATATTTTAATAAATAAATAATGTTGCTGGTAATAAAGACTCACACAGAAAAGTTTCAAATTTGTTTCATTTCTCTTTGCAAAATTCATATAGAATTTTTTAAACTGAAAATTTAAAGTTTTAACATGAAGTTACACTCATAAAAGAACAAAAAAAAAACAATTCCCGCCGTATTTCATGCACAACGAAAATGAATCAATTTTTGACAGAAATCTGAATTTACCCATAAAAAACCCCATAAGTTGCTTACTGTTCGCTACACCTTACTAGCATCGATTTCTAATGTACACACGGCCTTGTCATTCATTAATCAAAATGAACGTCAACTACAACCAACTTCACCTCTTAGAAAATAACTTTTTAATAGTGTAAGTGTAGTGCCGTTGTGGATGTCGCTCTCGTTCGTTTACTGTTGTGCGGAATCAATTCTTCAAAACCAAAAAAAAAAATAATCGAAAACAAATAAGAATAACACAATTGTCAGGCCAAAGGGATACAATTCAGGACTTTTTCTAAGTTATACCCAGCCCAGCAGTACTTTCCTTAATTCCCTATCTATCCCTACGAGGATATATAGTCGTAAAAATGTTCTTTCAATGAAACTTTTTAGTACCTATACTTAGTACATATTTGGTGGTGCAATTTTCCTAAATAACTTTCAGAATTTAAGAAAAATATGTAAATGTTCTAATAAAGCTGCATGTCTTAATATGAAAAAAAACTACTTGAATTAAAAAAAATATTTATATCTGGATGAAAGAAAAGATGATGTATCGCTATTTGTATCGTCTTGGCTTTCGTTCTTCCAAAATAGTGCATTTATTGTGTTTCTTTTTGCGTGAAACCTAAGCTTTGTTGATTTTCATTGCCTCCTTTTTAACTCAACTTCGATTAACAAAAGCAAAAAGACTAAACTTTGGAAGCAAAAATCGAAATCGACAGCCCTTCGCTCGGTCCTCTAGCAAACGATAACGGATACGATGACGGGTATTTCAGAAAATTATGAACTCTAAAGTATGGTTGTATTTTTAATGAAAAGCAAATTGAACTAATAGTTAATTTTTGGATTTGTTAATATCATCCATCTGCAGCAAATAATTCATTAAAAAAAAAGAAAATTAGTAATTCCCACATTAAATTATATATTCGGTGAATACAAGACATCCATCCAGAATCCAGAAAAAAAGCAAAAGGACGTAAGAAAGAAGTTTTTCATGTTGAGCATCTCACGACCAACACAGTTGTCGCTGTGTCACTGCTAGGAAAATTGGAAATCGAGTTAAAAAATTAAAAAAAAGGAAAAAGGTAATTTTTGCGCATTCTATTTATATTTCTTGTGAAATGTATGTATGCATAATAAAATGTTTTAATTATCTACACTCTACGTAGCTGTCTTATAGATTTGTTTATTTTTGTTTGTCATGAATGGAAAAAAATAATTATAAACAAAAATCGAACACCAATGATAAAAATGATTCCTTTATTTTATGTTTGTTATTTTAACTACTTTAGTTGTTTTTATGTGTGGGCGTGACCACGACTTACAAGTTACAGTTGGGCTGTAGGTCTTTTTGGACACAAATTGAAGATGTTTTTCTCTCAAAAAATTCAGCAGATACTTTTTTGTATGAGTTGAGGTTCAGAGTTATTTCAAATTGAAAAAAATCTGAGTATAGTTGAGGAGAAAGAAAATCAATGTTGTTAAAATTATAAAACAAAATTGACAACATTGACACGTCCTATTTCCTCAGATTTTTGGGGTTTTCCATATGCAAAATAAATCAATTTATTCTTGATCTGAATCAAAAAAATACAAAACATTTGTATTCATTTAAGCTTTCTTTTAAAAACCCTGCAAAAACTTCTTTTAACTCTCATTCTGCGCTGTTGTCACAATGGAATTTTATAGGCAATCCCCTATCATAACTAAAATTACGAATAGTAAGATATGGAGTAGATGACTTCAATGTTTATTCCTTGAGTGCCATATTGCTTTTCTGTTTTGTTATTTTGTGTCACCATCAATGTAGTATCGAATGTGGCGGCACACGTCAAAAGTGAAGACTAAACTTTTTTTTTCATAATCTCTTTACTGATTTTTTCCGTATAGCATAACACGACTTTTAGATTCCTGGACTATAAAGTTAAAGACTCAGTTTAAAGCTAACTATACATGATTGGTACCCGTGGCATGATGGTTAGTGCGTTGGACTGTCATGCCAGAGGTCTTGGGTTCGATCCCTGCCTATGCCATATTTAGATGGCATAAAGTTTTTTTCACGGGTACTGCCTCTTGCGAGGCATTGACAAATTCTCCAAGAGTACTTAATTCTTGTCATGAAAAGTGTTCTCTCAAATTAGCCGTTCGGATTCGGCTTAAAACTGTAGGTCCCCTCCATTCCTGAAAATAGTACTCGCACACAGGAATAATTGAGAGTTGTAAGTTACTAGGCCCTAGTTCTCAACGGACTGTTGCGCCACAAAACCGTCGAAATTCTTCCAAAAGCATCCAATAAAGACAATTTTTTCTATCAGTGAAAACTGTCCGTTTATACGTTGGTTGATTGTTTCCAAATATTTGACAATTTTTTGGTGACAATTTTGTATCTTCCAATTTATAATTGTCTGTTTACAAGGTTGCAAAACTTTAGAAAACAAAAAAGTGAAAAATACAGGTCGTACCATACCATTTAAAAATATGAAACATACAGAAAAACAATAATGAAGCAGGCAATAATAAGTTGATGCGTCCCATCCTTTTTGATAGAAAACTGCCAATTTTTTTTCTTTCACTTTTGACAGATACAATTGGGAGTCTACTACATGGTTGATAGACAATTGGTTAAAAAGTCATGCTAAAAATCTCCCAATATTGGAAGATCTTCCAATCGTGTATACTAAGTATAAGACTCAATCAAATTGTCTGAGACACACTCATTAAAAATATTTAATTTAATAAATTATGCGCAAGAGATCTATGTACAAACGTTTTATTCGTAATAAAACTTGAAAACAACATCACATCGAAAAGTGAACCTTCAATAAATCTATCGTATATTCTCATCTAGCTATACAAAAAAACATGCCATGTAGGAGAAATGGGGAATACACGATGTTATTATTGAAAATCATTGATATAATATTATTAGGAATACAATGTAAGACACCTTCCTTTTTGGGTAGAAACGTGAATGCTTTCAAACAATTTTAAATACAAGTTTTTATACCATTTAGATACATAAATTCAAAATCTTGGAAGCGCATAAATTATGGCTAGCGTCTCTGACTCGTACGAGTGTTATATAGATTCCGGTGGTGTATCGCGTTTTGAGTGAAAAAACTGGGTGGAAAAATTTGTCATTTGGTTGTTGCAACAAAACTGCCACAAGCTCAAGACTGCTGGTGCTGGCGTCACAGTGCAATTCAGTTTCAGGTTTGGCGTTGTAAATGCTCAGAATTAGAGCTCTAATCAGTTTTTGTTTAAGGACTTTAAAAACGTTTACTTCGTTCTTACTAAAAACAAATGAAACCTTTTTTTTTTTTTTAAAAAAGTTCTTCCAAAAATGTGTAAAAAAATCAAGACATTTTGCATAAACTTACGGAAATACGCACAAAGTCCTAGGTAAGTCTGTCAAAGCGTATCCAGATTCGGACATATCCCCTCGACCTAGGTATTTCATTTCTTTTCACTAAAAAACACATTTTTCGAGACGTAACTTTAGATCAAAATTGTTCTTCCTTCTGTTACAATAAGCAAATCATCAACCAGCTCCTTAATCGAATTTATAAAACTTTCAAAAATTGAGTTTATGAATCGCTGAAACCAAGCCGCGGTGTTTTACACCAAAAAGTATTTGTAGGTATTCAAATTGACCTAGCGGTGTAATATAGGACGCCATTTCACATTCCTAATTCTAGTTTTAAACCACGAATAGCACTCCCCTTGGATCCTGTTTTTTTATAACTGTACCATTACTTTCTTTCACTCTTAATTTTGTTTTATTTATCCCCTCCCATCAAAAATTTGTTTTAACTTTGTACTCACGCCTCTAGCTTTTCTACTAGAAAAAGTGAAATGTGTTAAATAATAAGATTCAGGCTCTTTCGCTAAACCCAACTAAGCGTTTTTTCCGTCCGTCAAAATAGATCTCGAACTGGCGCTCTTGAAAAGACCTCGAAAATGACGAAGATGATAAGGCTACCGTCTCCTTCTCACGTACTCGTCTGATATTATGCCTATTAACAACATTATCGAAAATGTCCTTCGAAATCATTCGAGAGATGATGATGAGAGATTCTGCACCAATCAAATTTATTAAAGAAGGAGACATTGGAGTTGATCCTTATGAAAACGTTAGGTTTGTTACCTGAAAATTAGGTTACGGCGGCGGCATTTTGAAATACTTAGCCTACTAGTTGAAGGAGTTTGTTCCAAAGAGGGTTGAGATACCGTATTTTAGTATGTTTTATAAGTAAAGAATCATGTTTTATTTTTCTCTGAAAGCTTTCTGAAATCTGCGTTGTTCCTTTGACGTCTGGATTGGTTGTAACCATTGTTTCTTGAGTTCTTTGTCTTTCTCTTCCATTTGCAACAAGAATTTTCTTTTACAATTTTAATACGATTTTTGTAAGAAACTACGTCTTTCCTTGACAAGACGTGTTAAAAATCTAGTTCTTCCTTTCTTTTGCCTTACTCCGACTTATCCACAAAAAAATGGATATGATTAAGCATGACCAGAACTGAAAAAGTTTAAACTAAATCACTCCATAAAATCGACTATTTTCTATGTGAACGAATTTATGATGAAACAATGCAGAAAGAAGAAAATATTTTCGAAACGTACTGTTTGCTTAAGTCAGATAGCTGGCCCTTCGTTCCCTTTATTGGGTGCCTTTCAAAAGCTTGTTTATAAATAAGGTTCTATACATAACATATCAAACAATATACATACATTTTTAACAATTTTCTCGCATTTGTCAACCTTCTTCTTGTTCGCCAATAGGGACTTGTCAAATTTCGATTTAATGTACACCCTTCCATTAATCATCGGATTGTCATTGTCAATTTATTTATTAAACTCGATATTTTCAAAGTACACGAACGAGCAACATCTGCAAATTATTTAAGTTTTCTACCGAAATTCCGAGTCGGTGACCGGAACTTTAAGAGTGTTAATCCAGCTTTCGGTCGTAATTTCGGCCTAGTATTAAAATTTGAGTCTTCAAATTCGTTGTGTGATGTCGTCGTGTCAGTCAGATAACGGGTTGGTCAAAGTGTTGAAGTCCGTAGCAAACGATCCAAATCAGTAAAATCCACAGCATTTTCAAGAATGGGTCATCGCTTAGACCACATTATGCCGCATTTTGAGTAAGGTTCTTGGTCTACACTTTAACAGGATCAAGCTGAATCAAGAATTTAGGTCGGTGGACCATTTGAAGTGACGCACGTGCTACGGTTGAACTGGAGAAAATGCGTGAAGATGATGAATTTCATCGCAGAATCATTTTCATTGACGAAGCTCATTTTAGGCTTAGTGGGTTTGTCAATAAACAAAATATGCGGTATTGTTCGGTTGAAAATTCACATTTGAGTCATAAATCAATACTTACACGAAAAATAACGTTGGTCCGGTTGGCATGAAGTCGCGTGGCGTTATTAGACCATATCTTTTTGTCAACGATAAGGATCACTGTGAATGGTCTGCTTTATCGTGACATGGTTTGGCCGAAATGTGGTTTCAACAGGATGGAACCACAAGCCGTACAACACACCTTACAATCGCTTTATTGAAGCGTAAGTGTTCTATCAAGAAATGAGCCAGTCGATTTGCCGCCAAATTGGAGACCAAAAAAGTGAAGTCCAAGTCGTTCTGTTACAAAAGTTAAGTTCAATGTGTCTAGAAACAGTTTTTTGATATGAAACTGTAATTTAATTTTGTTTTAACATATACGTAAGCAATGTATAAATGACAATTTGGTTCCAAACTCGTTTCTTTTATCATAAAGTGGGGTAATGCAATATTTGTGCTACACGCGCAGCTGTTCAAAACAATGGGATAGCTGACTCCTAGTAACCATATCATGATGGTAAGTGCGTAGGATTGTCATGCCAGTGACCTTGGGTTCAATCCCACCCTGTAATGGCATCTAATTTTGTATTCATGGATATTGCTCCTTGCAAGGAATTGATAAATCCTCCAAGTGTAATTCTTTTCATGAAAAGTGCTTTCCCAAATAAGACTTTCGGATTCGGTTTAAAACTGTAGGTCCCCTACATCTCTGGCTACATTACTCGCACACAAGATTAGTTGAGAGTTGTAAGTCACTAGGCCCTAGTTCTCAACGGACTGTTGCGCTACCTAATTTATTTATGTCTGTCTCCTGAGTTGGAGTTGGAAATTGATTTAAGAACTTCTTAACTGATCCATACAAAGTTTTAAGAGTTTGAATTGAAAGCATCCACTCTTCAGCGAATAAATTAAGGAATATTTTAAAGATTATTTTTATAATAAATATCAATCTAATAATGTATTTTTTTTTTATTTTTTATAATTGCTTTCAAATGTTAAAGCAGTTGAATAATAACAACAAGACAATGCAACCATACCGCTGTAATGCTTACAACTTTTTCAATAGATATCTTATTGCTCATTCTTGTGTTGTCACTTTTTTTTTTTGTATTTGTCATTGTTTTTATGACTATGCTTCGCCTAATCGACTATCATTCAATAGATAAGAAGTTATTTAAAATATAAGATAAATAAATAAAACGGATTATATTTACTTTTGTTTTTTCATACAATTGGAATACGGTTATAGCAATGTGTATTACAAAATTGTAAGAGTACTTGTGCAAGGAAAATATTAGTCAGCTTTTCAAAAATCAACTAAAAACAATTTTTTGTTTTTCAATAAAAATTGAAAACTAAATTAAAAGACATAAAAACGGAAATTATTGACACAACATATCAAAGTATGTATACAAATTTGTTTTTTCTTTTTTAATGTTAGTTATTCACTTAACTATTTATATTTTCAATCTGTTGCTGCAGTTTTTCATTTTGTTCGCGTACAAAAAACACACAAATCAGACTGCGCAATGTGTAAATGATTGAAAAAGCCGGGTCATTAGCAAGTTATTGTATTATATATATAAAGCTTACAATTTTGTTAAGTTGTGAATTGAATTATTTTATCACATTTAATTTTTGTAAACAAAAATCCTACAATTTGTATCTTATCTAATGGAATCCACACTTCTTAAACTGTCATGTTTGAAACCCATATGTTAAAACTAGAAAACGAAATTCTTTGTTCGAATCGAGAAATAAGGCCCAGCAGATTTTCACATTCCAAAATTGTCGCCAAAGGATTTGTTTCTTTGATTTACATTTTCATCATCTTTCGGTGAATGCTATTATTTGACTCAAATAATTCTAAGATATGATTTTGACAAATGTTGTTTGTTATTTTTTGCATGCTCCAACTTTTGGCCAAAGTGAATTTTACATATTTTAAATACTCTGACGAAATTCCATGTTTTCCCTTGCATTTCTCGTTTTTAGATTTTGGGTCGTTTTACTTGCCAGAATATAAAAAAAATAATTGGGTTTATACAAATTGCGGCAAAAGTATCTTGCTGTCTGGTTAATATTGAATCATTTTCACAAGACTTTTAAGAGAAAAGGTTATTGTAATTGCATTTAATTTTTCTTGTGTTTGTTACTTACATATCCTAAAAGCTAGTACGTTTGTAATATGGTTTCCTCTTCAAAGCACTTGAAAAGTGTTTTTAAGTGCATTATTACTTTAACTTGTAAGTAATTATGTCAAGTTTTGTATAAATTGAGTTAAACTTACTGCATATATCCAAGCACAAAAATTCAGCTACTTAAGAAGTGACAGTTACGTACGATTGCTCTCGTAAGTTTTTTTTTCAACATTTAAGAAAGTGTTTATTATGTACTGGACATGAAAATCTACCTCACTGCATTGATCCACCTTAATATATTCAGCGAAACTTGAACTGCTTTATCTTTTTCAACGAGATTGTCACCTTTCCAAGCACAATCATTCTCTCCAGGTAAGCTGGAGGCTTTGTTACCGTTTTATATGCAAATATTCTGCAACGCCTTGTAATGATTTTGGATAATCGATGAGCAGTAGCATAGTCAATTAACTTCATGTAACGATATAACAACTGATTTTTTAAGAGCTTTTGGAAATAAAAAAAAACACATACACAATTGAGAAAATTGCATGATATCTTTATTTGAATCCATAGTACAATTGATATAATTTAATGTTTGAAGATTATTTCATGCAAATATTTGCCACGGTTGCGCATCAAACAGTCTATCCGCTAAGTCCAATTTCGGCATACTCTTTCTAACATTTCGGCCTTCAATATTGGCTTCAAGTGACTTAACACTTTCAACCATTCCCGTGTGCGAGTCATTTTAGGTATGGACGGGACCTGTAGTTTTTATATCCAATCCGAACGGCTAATTTGAGAAAGCACTTTTTATGACAAGAATAAATATTGGATAATTTTTCAATTCCTCGCAAAAGGCGGCACCAGTGAAAACATTTTTAGGTGTCACAGGCAAGGATTGAACCCAAGACCTCAGGCGTAAAAGTCCTTCACACTAACCATCACGTCAAGGGTACTTCGTTGCTAAATGGTTGCTTAAAATCTTTGTAAATTTGTCATAAGAAATTTGTAGTTGGTGTATTAAAAAGAATTGAGCCTAGTAATAGTTTATCCCAAATTGTTAGAATTCAAAAAAATTGACTACTCTAGTATAGTTATTTGTTCCTAAACACTCGCAGGAGGAAACATTTCTCCAAATTAATTTCGGTTATATGTATCAAACCAATGTAGTCAGGATTTTGCTTAAAGAATACACACAAATAATAAAATATTTTATTGATTATAGTTCACTGAAAAATTTAACGTTTTAATATTTTATTCTTTCTATTTCAAAAGTGCATAAAATCAAAAGACATCAAAAACAAAGAATGGAGAAAAAAATATCAATGGCTCAACCAAGGATCCTTAAAAAGAAACACTTTCGAGTAAAACATCAAAAGGTTAAGCTCTTTAGGGCAAATGAGCCTATACTCAGTGTTTTTATGTGGGGAATTAATCATACGGTATTTAAATATTTTTCACAACAATTCCCATCTTTTAATTTTTTAATAAATGGTGTATATATTTTGAAAATTTAAGATTAATGAACTAAGTCATGTTAACATACCAGTTATGCTATTGCCTGATGATTTTAGAGCATATTCCAAAATAAAAGTTGACAATCATTTATTTAACAAGTAAGTTTTTCATATTTTCGTTTGAAATTATTTAATCGTTTGGTAAAAATATCGTTTTTGTCTTCTTTTTTGCAGAGAAAATATGCCATCACATTTTAAAGTTAAAGAATATTGCCCGCTAGTATTTCGAAATTTACGCGAACGTTTTAATGTAGACGATGTTGATTATCGTGAATCTTTAACACGCTCACAACCTATTCAAATTGATTCATCGGGTAAATCAGGTGCACAATTTTATCAAAGCTATGATAAGTTTTTTATTATAAAAAGCCTGACATCAGAAGAAATTGAAAGAATGCATGCGTTTTTAAAACACTATCATCCGGTAAGTTAAGTTTTGTTTGTTACTTTTATAGTTAGCAGGTGAAATATTAGTTAGAATGGACATCGATCTTCGATTTAAATATTAAAATACCAATTGTCGTTTTATTTATTATTGGTCTCAATTATCCATTTCATTTATTTAGTTTTTATTCACGCAACTATTAAAATGCAAGTCTTTTGAAATATTACTCTTATTTCGATTTTTATATTGATGTATAGAAAAGTTTCGTCTGCAACATCTGTTGCAATTTAAAGCGTATGGGAAATGCATGCAAAAAATAAAAAAATACTTTTCAACTCTTCATACTTTAAGGAAAAATACTACGTATATTAAGTTGTTAACTTAAACAAGAGGAAATACTTACAAGAAATCTCATTAGTATTTCCTATAGTTTTGCCCTAAAAAAATAATAGAAATGAACAAGGAATGGTACTGTATTTATTTTAATAGATATTAAAAGGTTAAATTGTTGTCATTTCTTAAATATATGATCGTTTCACCTTAATTTTTGGCAACAGAATCGTATCTCGCACCATAGAATTAACCACGTTGACAAATGTCTTGAAAGGTGTGGAATACCATTAATTTTATATTTTTAAGCATGTCCTCGTTTTTGTTCATGGATTTTCTTTCAAGTTCACAAAAATTACTTTAATGAGCCCTCTTATAAGTGCATTGAATTATGGAAATAAAATTATTTGTACAAATTTTATGAGTGCTTCGGTTTGTTATCTTTTGTGAACTCCCAGATAATTGGCAGGTCTTTTTCGTCGAAAGACATCACTTTGATGCTCAGAATTCGGAATCAATCCACAGCACATATTTTTCCTTTAGTTCAGAAGTTGAAAAAAAACAAGCCCAAACTCATTCTCTCAATTGAAGGAAAAATCGTTGTAGACTAAATCTGGACTTAGCATCGAAATAATACCTTAATTTTTCCAAGCAAAATCGTGGGAAATACTTATCGTCGGTGAAACCAGTAAAGTGTGTAACTCCAAATTTTCTTAAAATGAGATTTGAATGACATTTGTTAGTCAAACCTGATATCTACCGTTACTTAAACTGGGAATCCCCTTAAAGTTCATACTTTTTATTCTATTGGCAAATTTGAAAATGGTGTAACTCCATGCTCACTTAATTTTGTGAGAAAACCGTGTATCTCCCCATTGTGCGGTAGTAAAAGTGTGAGTGACATCAGGCAAATCGTGCCAATAACTTCAAAACTCTGACGTTTTAATGCTCTCCTGTAAAATTTGCTAATATGGAGTTACACACTTTTCTGGTTTCACCGACGTTATGAGATTTTTTATAATAATTTATTTTTGTTCTTGTTTAACAATTTTATATGGTATTTTTTTGCTCAAAGTATGGAGAGTTGATGAGAAAACTAACTATTAGAATATTGAAAACTTAAGACAATTAGAGTACAAACTCGTTAAGCGAAAACGTCATAATTAAAGCTGATTGACTCATTTTAGTTGTTTGCTGCTTACGAAATAGTCTTCTTTTCATTCTTATTTTCAATACATTAAGACACGGTAAACGTTATTCATCTCTTATATTGTAGATCAAAACAAAGACCAATCTTTTTTTAAAGTATAATATTTATTTCTTTTTTCACAGTATGTTGTCGAAAGACATGGAAAAACACTTTTGCCTCAATATCTAGGCATGTACCGAATTACTGTTGAGAGTGTACAATATTATTTTGTTGTAATGCGAAATGTGTTTAGTTCACATCTAACTATCCATAAGTATGTTTTGTTTGTTTATTTTTTGTTTTTAACATTTAATACAAAATTATTTGTTTTGTAGAAAATTCGACCTCAAAGGTAGTACAGTTGATCGAGAAGCCTCAGAAAAAGAATTAGAGAAACAATTACCAACCTACAAAGACAACGATTTTATGAAACAAAAAATGAAGCTTGAAATTGGTGAAGATGCCAAAAGGAAACTATTGGAAACTCTTAACAATGACGTTGATGTACATTTACAATTTATTTTAAAGATTTATAGTCTTGCTCGTATCTTCTGGAATAACTTTTCATTTTTTTTTTTAGTTATTAACCAAATTACACATCATGGATTACTCACTTTTAGTTGGAATACATGATTGCGTTCGAGCAGAAGAAGAAGCTCTTCAGGGAGAAAATTCTCGTGATGCTGGCGGGCGAAGTGATAACAGTGAGAGTGAAGAATGTGATAGTGGTGAAAGGTGAGTGGATGGTTCAATCCAAAAACACTATAATCACAGATAATAAATTTATACAGATGTCTCACCCTTATGGCGAGAAATGATATATGAAACTGAAATCAACCAAAAAAAGAGCTTCTTCAAAAAGCTTTAACACATTTACTAAATGTACACGAAATCTATGTTGCTCGTCTTCTTTCCTATGAATGAAAACTAAGGCAAAGAAAAAACTGAAATCATTTTTGTATGTTCTTTTCCTCTCAAAATCCTAATGCACAGACACACATAATACACCATGATCATTCTTCACAAATGAAAACAAAACTCTTTTTATTTTGATTTTTTGTGGTGTTTTGTGGTTGGTGGTGATGCGGTGAAAACAGGTGCAGGAGAGTTGATCGCTTGTCGACGACGAGAAAAAAAAATATTTACAGTTGTCTTTGGAAATAGAAACAAAGCAAGGACAAGGTTGTCTTTATAGCTCGAGTTCTTATAATCGGATATGTAAATGCTAGCTGCGTGCATTCATGTGGACTTTTTTTTATAAATTCATCTTTTTCTTCAATTTTCTAAAATTTCTAGAATAGGACATTTTTCTGTTTTATATCTTTTTAAACTTAATGAAGTGTTGTTGACTGGTGTCAATTGGATGATGAGGTACCTATGTACAATGCACATGTACATATGTACCTCATTGTACATAATGTGTCAACAATTAAAATAATATTTTCTTTCTAGTTTGAAAAGAACTGATCTCATTTTTTTTTTTTATTTAAAAAGATAACTTTCTCAAAAATGGACAAGTACATTTTGTTCAGCAAAAAATAAAATATGTATTGTTTTCTGTTCAAATAAGGGTCTTCCTGTAAAATTGTATTGCCCCTGATTTGTATGTTTCCTTGACATAACTGTATACAAAAATAGTGTTTCCTTTTCATTTATTAACTTCCCATAGGAAGTTACTGTAATGGGTCCGATTTGTCAAGTTGAAAATTTTGACATTTCTCGACGTTTCAAGGTCCCTAGAGTCGAAATAAAATATTTTTAGAAAGATGTCTGTACGTGCGTGTGTAGGTACGTTCGTATGTCCGTTCGTTCGCGACGTTTTTTCGTCGTCCATAGCCTAAGAACCAGAAAAGATATCGACTTCAAATAAATTTTGTTCTACAGATAATAAGGCAGAAAGATGCAGAAAGGACTCTCAAAAAAATTACGTGGGTGGTTTTTTTACCATAGCAGTTTAAAAAAAAGGTGAAAATTTTGGTTAAACCTAAATATCTCATGAACCAATGACGCTAGACTTGAATTAAATTTTATATTATATATTGTAACGTGATACAAAACAATTATATTTTTGGAAAAAAATCCAATTAACGTTTTTTTATAAATAAAAAAAACTGAAAAAAAATGTGTCACCTCGAAAATTTTACGACTAAAATATGATTTCATCTCCAAAACAATTTTGTGCAACGAAGAATAATGTTTTTGACATGATAAAATTTTGAGAAAAATCTAATTGACAGTTTTTTTTATAAAAAATAAAAACCTAAAAAAAACATTACTCAAAGTTGATAAAAATTGAATTTCGACTAAAATATCTTTTCAAAAACTTGAGATTAAGGCTTCAAAATTATTTTATCTTATAAGAAATATTGTTTTCAACATTCTGAAAAATGTTGAGAAAAATCGAATCGACAGTTTTTTTTTACAAAAAATTAAAAACCGAAAAAAAATTTAACAAAAGTTGGTAAAAATTGATTTTCGACTCAAATATCTTTTCAACAATTTGAGATAAAGGCTTCTAACTAATTTTAACTTATAAGAAATATTGTTTTCAACATTCGATAAAATTTTGAGAAAAATCGAATTGACAGTTTTTTTTTACAAAAAATAAAAACCTAAAAAAAAAACAATACTAAAACTTGGTAAAAATCTACTTTCGACTCAAATAGCTTTTCAAAAATTACAAATATTGGCTTCAAACTTATTTTATTTCACAGAAAATATTGTTTTCGATATTCAGTAATTTTTCATAAAAATCCAACAGTCAGTTTTTTTCATAAAAAAATAAAATCTACAAAAATAGTACGCACATTTGGTAAAAATTGATACACATAGACAAACTTTTAAGCAAGACAAATCGACAGACGGGATGGGATGTTATCAGTGTGGGTCGCATCCCAACCTCTTTTGTTTATTTTTTTTAGAATTCATTGCTTTTATTTGTTTTTGATCAAAAACTGAAAACTAGATGATTTTATGTCTTCTAGTTCTTGAGAAAATTGAAAATTACCAAAAATCGAATATTAATTAAGGCTTAATTAATTTGTCTTAAATCCAGCTTATTTAAATGCAAAAGAGGCTTTGCATGCACCCACGTTGTACCCACCCAACAATCTAACATTCACAAAACAATAAACAAAAAAAAGATCCAACATTAATACCCCTTTCTTCTTTTACGCACCAAAACGCGCATAAAAACACAAGGTACAAAGACATAACCTACACCAACTCCCATATACTTCCTTGTAAAAAATAGGGTTGTTTAAATTTGTTTGCAATGTACCAAACTTTGTTTTTGGCAAACAAAATGACAAAAGAGAAGAGAAAAGTTTCTAAAAAGAAAAAAAATATGGCAAAAAGAGCCTTCTCAGCTTTATTTTTAAAAGCTCCTTGTCTGTTAAGGCTTGTCTGTTAAGGGAAAAAAATGTTTCATTTTTTCCTGCAGGGATGAGACATCTGTAAACATTTATTATCTGTGCTATAATGAAAAAATAAATCCTCGGTAGGTATTTTGGTTTGCCTTCAAGCTAAAGTGAATAGCTGATTTAGGATTTGATTCAATGTCTGTTTGAAAAATTATGTCTGCGAAAAACTCAGTAGTTAACTAATTCTAAAGGGTTTTCCAAAAAGGGGTCGACAACTTTTTTTTTAAAAATAAAACGCAAACTATTTGAAAAATAACTGGAGCTCGTTGCATTGGTTGATTCGTTTGATTCAACCGTTCGCATAATCCAATGACTTAACGTAGCCCCAAAGAAAAAAGTCTAGAGGTGGTAAATCGCACGAACGAGACGACCTATTCAATGTCCCATTTCTTGAGAGAACACGCTCATCAAACTTACTATTCAATAAATCGATGTTAAGGTGTGTTGTATGGCTTGTGGTTCCATCCTGTTGAAACCATATTCGGGCCAAATATAATGGGTTATCATGGCACGATGACGCAGGGGTGGAATCGACTAAGGTGATAGTTGACTATCATTTTTTTGATAGTCAAATTGACTATCATTTTCATTCCGTCTGTGTAAGATGATTCAACTCAATTCAATTCGATTGAACAATTTCAGATTCAAATTGTCAAAATTCGTTGTTGCCTTGGTGAAATTTTAAATTGATTCTTCTAAAATATCTAAATAAAAGTATCAAATTAGCTGATTTTGAATAAAATTCTTACTTTTCTTGCTTTTTTCGAATGTCGTAAGCTTTGTCGGTCACAGGAATGTGTTTTTTTAAAGAAACAAAGTGAACTAAGAAAATTTTCCAGTCGTTTGTGTAAGCGTCTGGTAGCTCTATTCGGAATAAATATATTTGCTTGAAATTGACTATCACATTTTTTTGTGACAGCTTTTTAGGTATCAATTTGACTATCACCTTAGCCGATTCCACCCCAGGTCATTCACAGTAACATGACAATTGTATCGTCGACGAAAAGATAAGGCCCAATAACAAGCATGCAAAACGGAACAAAGTTATTTTTTGTGTATGAAGTATTGATTCATGAAGCAAATGTGGATTCTCAACCGACCAATAACGCATATTTTGCTTATTGACGAACCCATTGAGCCAAAAATGAGCTTCGTGACTGAAAATGGTTCTGCGATGAAATTCATCACCTTGACGCATTTTCTCCAGAGTTCAATCGTAACACGAGTGTCACTTCAAATGGTCCACCGGCTTCAATTCTTGATTCAGTCTGATCTTGTTAAAGTGTAGACCAACATCCTTATGCCATAATGTGGTCTGAGCGGTGCCCAATTCTTAAAAATGCCGTGGAATTGACTGATTTGAATCGTCAATATCACACAACGAATAATTATACTCATAGCAATGAAGTTATCATTGCTCCTCTACTTGGGCGACAAATGTAGTCACCGACTCTGTATTTCGGTTCGTTCGTGATGAAAATGTTGAACAAATTGACAATGACAGTTTGATGATTAGTCCTTATTGGAAAACCCGATATGTTTTCGTGAAAACAAACCAAAGCTTTTTGCTGGAATTCACAGATAATTTTCACCTAAGACGTATTTAAAACTAAGCATAATTTTCCCGTAGATTTAAAGAGTCGTCAGTAACTATTTTCTTATTGTTCTTATAATCAAGAACATGTTACATATACATTTTAACAAAATAAATATAATAATTGATTTTGTTTTTATTTCTTTATTCATAGGTGGGCTTATAACACTCCACCAGACTCACCTAGAGGTGGAGCTCAATATAATGAAGTAGTTTATGAAATTGATATATATGCCATTCCAAGTATAGAAGGTAAGTGTTTATAATTATTCAAAAATACAACTAAAATGCAATTATAATAATCATCATCATTTTTTGTAAATGAAATGAAATTAAAATTTTATAAATATTTTGATCCCCTTAGTTCGGATGACTCAATTACAAAATTAAAGCTTTTTGGGGCTACGTAAATGTATGGAGTAGTTTATTGTTCAATAGAATTTGTGGCCATTTATAATCCTCATCTTAAAAAATCAGTAGAAATTTTTCTAGCTTCTTATTTAATTTCAAAAAATTCTCATGGTTCTAAGTTTTTACCTGTCGTAAATAAAGGTTAAAAAAAAAACTTTATCGAAGACTCAAAATTTAAGAGATTGTTTTGGAAACTAAGTGATATAATATATTGTAAACATTAATATTCTTTTTTGAGAATAACTTCAAATTGTCATGGCCTACGACAGTTTTCAAGCAATATAAAATTGTCTGCACACTCATAGCTAAAACTTTTGCTATATTTCAATCCAAAAATAGTCAATAAAACTAGCATCAATATATATTGCATTTGTTTTCATACATTAATTAATTTTCAATTTCTTAATACTTATTTATTGTGATGAATATTATTATATTACGTTGCTGTAATAGTATGATTAAGCTAAACATAACAAAACAAAACAAAATGTTACCTATTATTATATTAGTAAAAAAGTATTCTTATTTATATTAATCGTAATTTTGTTTTTACTAGAGCGAAGAGAAATCTACTTCATTGCAATTATTGATGTACTTACTCAGTACGGAGTAAAGAAACAGGTAATTTAAATATATATTTACATTAAATATTATTAAAATAAATTAGGTTCTTGTTCAATTTTTAGTTTAAGTAATTAAGATCAAAACGACGTTTTGAAAATGTTTCTTTTAGGGTTCCAAGAGAAAACTTAAAAAATTACTATTTTTTATGTATACATATAATTTGAGCACGCTAAAGAGGTTATTGCTACCCTTTACATGTTTAAAGTTAAAATGTAGTGCGAACTTAGGAAAATAGAGAAGAATTCAAGAGGATATACCGGTGCACATTGGTCTTAGTGTTTTGAATATCAAAATGAGAGGAGAAACTTGTATTAAATAAAAGTGCCCGAATCGTCACTTCTTTTAATATTTAAAAGACGTTTGAAATCATAACAATTTTGAATTATAATAAAATAATACTTCACATGATATACCCACGCTTTACAAAATACTTTTTTCTAATTAATTCTACTTCTGTTGACTATACATACTACGAGTTCATTAAAATCTGATCGTGTATTTTTTGTGTTATCTGTTCTTTAAATATGAAGCACTTCTATTAATAATCTTTTTTCTCTGAATCTAAAACTTTTACATACATTAACAAAATCAGATCAGTCTTCCATCTATATAATGTAAAGTTAAAGTAGTTTTCTGTGAATATCCGTTGGTTATATCAGATTTATGAAATGCTATGCGATCTTTAAATTTTTTTATAAACACAAGAACAACATATACATTCCTCCAAACATCTTACATACTCAATATTAGATATATCGCCCTTTAATAACTTACATTTAAGATCAGAAATTTAGTTCGTATTAAAATAATATTGTTTTGTTTATTTTGAAGGCGGCCAAAGCCGCAAAAACTGTGAAATATGGCAGCAATGTGGATGGTATCTCAACTTGCGATCCAGATCAATACGCTAAGCGATTTATAGAATTCATGGATAAAGCTATTGAGTAGATAAGGTCATAAATATAAGAAATGAAAAACAAAAAACTAAAAATACACAAAATTTAAACATTTAAATGTGTACGAGTATTAAATATATTAATTGAAACTTTTAAGAAACTGTCTTGTGAGAGTTTACACCAGCAAAATAAGTAATATAGTTTATGTTTATGTAAAAATAAGATAAGAAACAAAAAAAGTAAAGAGCACCATTCTCTATAAAATGATTCATTGTATATTAAATGTAATAATATTTGTTTTATTTTGTACATTACATTACTTAAGTTTTTTAAATATCTGTTTTCATTAAAACTTTGTCATTAAGCTAGACTATTTTTAAATAATAATAATTATTGTATTTTTATATTTTTTTTCATAAAAAATTATACACTTTGTTTTTTTGCATATACAGTCAAGAACTGCATTTTTTGTAATATGTTTTTAATTTTTCTGTTAAAAAATTTATGTTTAAAAAACACTTAATTTATATATATAAAAAAAAGATCATCAACGTCTAAACAAACAAAATATTATACAGTTAATCTTTAAATGTTTATAATTTAAATTATACTTTTTTTAAACCATTTTTTTTTATTATTTTTTGTTTTTTTTTTCTTAATGTTGAGCATCAAGTAGTTTAAAAAAGTCGGGAGAAATTCAATGTGTGAATTTTCGCATCTATTATAATTTTGTGTGCAATTGTATTCTTTACATTTTCGCCAAAAACAATCATAAGAAATTATGATAAATTCTCCTCGCTCTCTACCGTCAATAATACTTAGTTGCATCGTTTTGTTTTTATTAATATTCTGTAATGTATGTTTACATAAGTTAAAATTTTTAAATCTGTTCCTTCTTTTCTTACTAAATAAATTTGTGGGAGACTTCATAAACCCACAATTTTAGTGAAAAAAAATCAAACAATTGATTGTCGAAACATTTCGTTCATCTGTCCTTGCATCGACAACTACTATCGGCTACAATGTGAGTACGTACATAAAGAACACAAGAATACTTCTAACCCTAACTACTGTGGGCATGTTTTAGGCTTGAGCAACTAAAAATGACTCCAACTGATATATTTTTGCAAAAAAACAGTGTATGTAACAGGAACTATTTTGTATATAAATGTATATGAAACATTTATATTATGTGTACAACCTAAATCAATATTGGTGGCGTATGTTATTGTACTTGTAGTAAGCCTAATAAAGCTACGTAAACTATTAAAACACAAAAAAATGAAATACATCAAGGGTGTTTGTTATAGACATAAGAACATTCATAAAACTATGCATGTACACTGAAATATATTTAGCTTAAAAATATAAATTATCATTCTCATAAAACGAACAGCATTTAATAAGTATTTGGATGGTGATTTGAAAAATAACTATAAATAAAAAAATTGTTAGGAGGCCAACAAAGCATGCAACTCAACTAACTTTCAGCAACATCCTTGAGTCTTGAAGTTTTGAAATTAATACCAACAAATACGTCAAATTCCTTTTTTTTTTTAATTTGTACAAAATAAAACTAACAATCAATAAATGCTATTTGGTATTTTTTATTATCTAGTCTTTCTTTTAATAATAAAATAAAATTTTACTGCTAAGAAAGTAACATGTATTTGAAAATAATTAAACACTAAAATAGAAATAGAGACAAAGAAAAGAAATAATTAAACTATGCAACAGCTTAAGCAAAAATAAAACCAATAATGTAAAGGAAATAGGTATCATTAAAATAATTTTGTGTAAATTGTCCTTAAATGTTAAATATATTATATAAAAACGAAATGGTTCATAATTTTTTTTTGTTGAACTTGTAGGACTCAAATTGTTTGTTGACTCAGTTGTTTGAGTGTGTCAACTGCATAATTATAGCTAGTGTAGTCACTAGTCACTTTTGGGACTCATTGAATATTTTCGGCTTCAACATATATTTCTATTGCAATCCAAGCAGCAGTAGAGAACAATCTCCAGGGAAATCATTCATATTGTCATGATATAGTCCAGCAAAGCTGATCAGATTTCAAGGGATGACATAAAATATGTTTATAAAAGGTAAACAAATAGGTACGTTTTTGATGACTAATTGATGGTTTTTCAATTTATTTTCAATTCACCTTTAAAATACAAGTATTGTGCTATTAAATTAAAGCAAGGTAAACAATTGACCCCATTACTGTTTTTTTACTAGACAAAGTTTATTTGAAAACATTTTTAAACCTTGGATATGTCACAAAATTGAACACGATTGGAATTATTTTTTTTTTCATTGTTTTAGTGTAACTTCGTGTACGTGTTAACGATTGCGGTATAGCTGTCAAATTTCCATCTACATTTTTTTTTATAATTGTATTATACTCTGTCCAACAAAAATTGTCAGTACAGAGAAGATAGGACGTTTACCTCTCACTCTGACTGAAGTGAAATCTCGTTAAGCTGTGAGAGAGAGCAAATATTACAGGGTTTCCGTAGTGCCCATTATACATTTCTAAAAAGCTCTGCTAAATAATAATAGTGTTACCAACTTTTGATTTTAAATTGAAAGTTAAAAATAAATTCCGTTCAAGAAAATTTCAAAATTATGTACATAATCCCGAATTCAAAAACCCCTTTGTGAAAACTAAGAGTAACATAAATTCAATTATGAAAAAATAATGAAAATACTCAGAAATTTAAGGTTTTTTTGTTCGAGGTTTTGAGTAAAAAAAGTTATGTTGAACGAAATAATTATTTTTATCCACACAATCAACGTAAACATAAATTCATTTTTATTTAGCATAATATAAATGAATACTATATTATAAAGAACATAACATTAATTCGGTATAACAAATAAAAAAAATATCACAATATATTATAAAATAAATATAAGTAACTTAAAAGAAATTCAATATAAAAAAATAATGCATAATGCCTTATTCTGACGAATAGTAACTGCTGCTACTTTCGTCATTTAAATTTATTATCAAACTTTCCACTGCATCTTCTGAAAAAACATCCATCTCCCACATCTTTGGTTCAATTACCAGCTCCACGTGTTGCACACAACGCAACGATGCCATTTCTCAGCGTCGACGTTTAAAATTCCTGTTACCAAGAGATCCTTAATTTCGGCCATTTTAAAAGGTTTATTTTCCCTTGCCACAAAACCCTTCACTTGACCAAACCAATTCGATTGGATTGAGCTCGCAATAGTAAGGTGGCAATCGAAGCACTTGATGTCCTGCTGCGCGGGCCAATTAATCAACAACGTAGGTTTCATATTGGGAGTTATAACGTTTCACGATTGCCAATAACTCTGCTTTCACCATATCCACTTCAAAGACTATATCATTCGATGTCAGCCATTTTTTGATGTCGTCTTTTCTGGAAGAAGTGGTGGGGGCCTTGTTTTTCTTCCTTAATATATGAATATATGCAAGAATATTTAATTTTTTTGTTATAAGAAATATAATTTGTGACAATATATGAAATATGGCCCATTTATTAAGCTTATTGGATGTGGTTTAGCTGTGAAACCAGTAGGAAATAAAAACAGTTTTTTTTAATTTTTAGTGAATATTCATTTTTTTTTATTTAAATGCATTATTCATTATACACATTCTATATAAATTTTAAGTTTTTATGCAAATATTTGAAAAAGTTGACATCTCCGGGAACACAGGGTTAATTAACGAAGAATAATAAATAAACTTTACTTACCGAAAAACAGCAAGCGACAACACCATTCCCATATTTGTTCTCAAAAGCTTTTAAAAAAGCACACATTCTGAAAGCTCCCAAACAAAATCCACCATGATTTGCACGTGGAAATGGTAACTCTAATAACAATCTGCTTATTTTCAATACATACGAAGAGGGTTGTTTGTGAACACATTATCAGTGTGGCTTTGGCCAGAGAGAAAAGAACTAATAGAGAGAACCAACTTCGACGGTTGCTCTCTTTTTGCATACAAGCTGTGATTTGGCCACCAACTTGCATATGTTTAACTCCATATAAAAAAAATGTGGGGAACAAATAATTATGCAAGTTTGTGTACATACTCACCACGAGAGAGAAAAAACTTTTCTCTCTGCTCACCACCTTTGAAAAATGGCGACCACCTTTGAAAAATGGTGGATGTAGTCAGCTGTTCAGAGGTGTTCAAAGAAAATTCAAAATTGTGGATGAACAACTTTTTAGTACTCTCATTGCGTTCGTTTGAGAGTAATATCATTCGAATATGAAGTGAAATTAATTACTCTTGTTAGGTGCCAGAACAATGAAGAATTAGAAACAATTCTAAATTACACATTTAGAGAAATATTAGTTAGTTATTTGAAGCAAGTTTTAATCATTAAGTAAGTAAAATAAATTAGGTGGTGCAACAGTCCAATGAGAATTAGGACCTAGAAACATAAAACTCGGGTTGGGGTCAAAATTCTGCCGGGGTCAAAATTCTTTTGTCAAAATTCTGCTTTCAAAATTCTGCTTTTCAAAATTCTGCTTTCAAAATTCTGCTTTTCAGAATTCTGTTTTTCAAAATTCTGCTTTTCAAAATTCTGTTTTTCAAAATTCTGTTTTACAAAATTCTGGTAATAATAAAAATAAGGTTTGGAAAATGTTAAAAAGCGCGCGCTTTTTAACATTTTCCAAACCTTATTTTTATTATTTCCAGAATTTTGTAAAATTATTCTCTCGCTTGCATAAGCGAGATGTTTCGACGCAATTAATTTTTGCTCTCTTAACTTAGTCAGGGTCTTAGACAATGGTTAGTGTCTTTTCTTATCCCTTCGTGATAGTGTGTTATTCTTATTAAAAAGCAAAATGAACGTTTCACTTGTTAAATCTAATAAAGGCAAAGAAAAGCTGTGCGTGGATGGATATATGTTTTTTTTTTGAAAAGTTAAAGTTATCTAAAGCGTATTGCTAAGAATATTAATCTCTCCACTTTAACGTAATTTGCTTTTCGTTTTTTAATTGTTGTTATTATTTTTTGTTTACATTTTGTTTTTGTTGTTGTTATTTTTGCTCTATTTTCAGTTATTGTTTATAATTATTAAAAGACGAAATTTTGATTTTTTTTTTGTTAAAATTGAAACAAAAACCATGTTAAATTGACTTTTCCGTTAGTAAATATACTATTAAAAAAAAAGCAGAATTAGCAGAATTTTTTTTAATATAAATTTCCAGAATTTTGAAAAGCGGAATTTTGAGAAGCAGAATATTGAAAAGCAGAATTTTGTAAACCAGACAAAAAAAAAAGCAGAATTTTGAAAAGCAGAATTTTCGTTAAAAAAGCAGAATTCTGAAAAGCAGAATTTTGAAGCCAGAATTTTGACCCGATCCCATAAAACTCTAAAAGAACTACAACTATTATTTTTTTTATTATTAACTGCGTTTATGCGTTTAATTTTCGCTCAAACCGTTGAAAAATGCAAAAAAAACTCAGATTTATTTCAATTTTCAGAGTTTATCGACTTAATTTTGTCGATGCGGGAGTTGCAGGAAGATTGAAAACGAGAGTTACAGAATGTAAACATGGCTATTCATTTATAAATGCAAATCAAAGTTAAGGGCTGAATAACTATAAACATAGAAAATGCTGTGTTCAAGTAATTATTATTGCAGCCAAATTTCATAATTGATTTTTTTTGGTGTATAAAAAATCACCGATTGATACCGCAATTGCAGAAGATATGGATATTTTATATAAATATTCCCGGTAAACTGAAGAATTTTATTAGCTATTTCCGCCCTTCATAATTCAATGTAAAATAATTCAGTGCAGTATATTTTAGATAATACAGTAGTTGAGTTATTAGTTAAGGTATTACTATTGAAATAAACATAACATACATTTATAAAAAATATGTACTCGTTCAAATATACAAATAAAGTCTAGTCTAAAAAACCTTAACCTTTTAACACTCTTTCTGCACACATCCTTTCTTGTTTTAGTTGTTAATGCCATCTATCTGTAACTCAGAGAAAGAAAAGAGAAAAACAAATTCACCACGAACTACCGGTATAACTTCTTCCGTTATTTATTGACAAACAAAAATGTTTTGCTAGAATTAATTTGAATTATAGGAGTATTTTTGTAGATATAAAAACGACAAGATGTTAGTAAAATTAAAGAAAGAAATTCATGAGAATTAAAAATATTATAATGAGACTTCAAAAAAACATAGTCTTCTTGGCTATCAATAAACAAAAATGAGAAATTTCGGATTTCCCCGAGCTGATGTTTTTTTGTGTACTCTTCTCCGAGGTGAAAACATGTATACACCGATACGAATTCAACACGCTATAAAAAATGAGAGTAAGAGGTTTCGAACCCCAGTGGAAAGTTGTTGGCGGCAGCAAACGAGAGAGGGGGGGAGAGGTGTTTCCACTAAGGCACCTCTCCTTATCCAGACGGCAGCGGACGAATTTTTGAGATGGAATCAACGGTGGCGTCTACAGTTCCAGTAAGGTTGAACTACTTAGTGAACACCTTATAGGGCTTCTACGACTTATTCGGAGCCCAGGCCTATAAGGAGCGGTTTATCCGACTCCCCGTCCTTGGAGTTATACTAAGGATCTGGCCCTCCAGGTTGGGGGTTGTGCCGTCGGGGTGACTTCCCGACCACTTAAAAATCTCATAGTTGCGAAGCACCAACAAGCCTCGGATACGGACGGATTTACTGTTGACAACCTAAGCAAACGATTTAAGGACAACGATATAATAAGGACTTCGGATATGCACGTGGAATGTTAGGTCCCTTAACAGACCACATGCAGCCGAAGAATTAGCGGAGGCCCTAGACTGCTATAAAGCAGACATCACCGCCATCCAGGAAATACGATGGGATGGGCCGGGCAAAAAGAGGATGAAAAACTGCGATATTTACTATGGTGACTGCTACCGAGAAAACCAACAGCGCTTATTTGGATGCGGCTTTGTCATTGGAGCCAGACTTAGGCAACAAGTCTTGAGCTATAGGTGCATCAACGAGCGCCTCATGACCATCCGCATCAAGGCTAAATTCGGCAACATTAGCTTGATATGCGCACACGCCCCCACAGATGAGAAGGATGACAACACCAAAGATATGTTCTTCGAGCTCTTAGACAAAACATATGAGCAGTGTCCTAGCTACGATATTAAAACTGTCCTGGGCGATTTTAATGCCAAGCTAGGAAGGGAAGACATCTTTGGTGGAATAATCGGGAAAAACAGCCTGCACGACAACACTTCCGACAACGGATTCAGGCTCATAGATTTTGCTGCGGGGCGAAACGTCATGGTAGCCAGTACGCGTTTTCCACACCTCAACATCCACAAAGAAACTTGGAGATCTCCAGATCAATCTACCGTCAACCAGATTGACCATATTGCGATCGACGGCAGACACGCTTCCAGCATCATGGATGTCCGAACTTTCCGAGGAGCTAACATCGACTCGGACCACTACCTTGTTGTAGCCAAGGTAGCACTTCGGGTTTCCAGGCCCAAGGCAAAACAGGGAAATGCTGGGAGAAGGTACAACGTCGAACGGCTACAATCGCAAGAGATCGCCAAATCCTTCTCCGACCGAGTTACAAGTAACCTCTCTCGAAGTTCTCTGCCGCCGACACAATGTATAGAAAACCAGTGGCATCATTGCCAAGATGCACTCAGAGAAGCCGCCTCTGACGTGCTGGGTTTCAATCAACCACCAACAAGGAACCCCTGGTTTGATGAGGAATGTCGGCAGGCAAATGCAGCTAAACAACAGGCACGCAAAGCGGCGCTGCATAAAAGGACGAGAGCCGCTCATGAGCTCTATGAGCAGAAGAGGCGAGAGGAACACCGACTTCTCAGAAGGAAAAAGAGAGAGCATGAGAAGCGTGCGGTCGAAGATGTTGAGAGGTTTAAAAGCAGAAATGAATTTCGAAAGTTTTATGAACAGGTGAAACGAAATTCCCAAGTACATAAACCTAGAACCGAAGGCTGCAAAGACGAAAGTGGAAATATCATAGTGGAACCGCAGTCAATGCTGAGGATTTGGAAGGACCACTTCTGCAGACTGTATAACGGCGACGACGAACCGTATTCCGCTGTCAGGCAGGATGATCCATTCAACATAGACGACGAAAGCCAACAATCCCGTCCTCCCGACTTAGACGAAGTAAAGATTGCTATATCTAAGCTGAAGTCTAACAAAGCCGCTGGAGCGGATGGCTTGAATGCCGAGCTCTTTAAAGCAGCTGGAGATAAGTTGGTTAGGAGCATGCACCAACTTATCTGTAAGATATGGTCGGAAGAAAGCATGCCCGATGAATGGAACCTCAGTATTGTTTGCCCGATCCTGAAAAAAGGCGACCCTCTAAACTGCGCCAATTATAGAGGAATCAGTCTACTTAACATCGCCTACAAAATCTTCTCTGCCGTAATATGTGAACGTCTAAAGCCCATCGTCAACAACCTGATAGGTCCTTATCAGTGTGGTTTTAGACCAGGAAAGTCCACAGTCGATCAAATATTCACGTTACGGCAGATCCTGGAAAAAACCCAAGAACACCAAATTGACACCACCATCTTTTCATCGATTTCAAGGCCGCATATGACAGTATCTACAGGGACGAGCTGTATAGAGCCATGTCTTGTTTTGGCATCCCTGCCAAACTCGTCCGTTTGTGCAGGATGACCATGGAGAATTCACGCTGCTCGTACTTGAAAGAATAGTGCAAAGCTCACACGTCAACACTAGAGGCACTATCTTTCAAAAGTCTGTCCAATTACTAGCATATGCTGATGACGTAATCGGAAGAACTCAGCGTGATGTCAATGGGGCTTTTGTGAGTATTGAGGCAGAGGCGGCAAAAATAGGTTTAATGGTTTTAATGGTTAATGAAGGCAAAACAGAGTATATGCTGTCATCAAGAAAGGACCTACAACACCGACGTCTTGGTCAAAACGTCACCATCGACAGACGTAACTTTGAGGTAGTCAAGGACTTCGTCTACCTAGGCTCCGCGGTAAACAACACCAGCGCTGAGATCAAACGAAGAATAACTCTTGCAGACCGCTGTTTCTTTGGGTTAAGAAAGCAATTGAGTGGAAAAATACTCTCTCGAAGGACCAAAGTGTCGCTATATAAGACCCTTATCATCCCCGTCCTGCTATACGGTGCAGAAGCATGGACTATGACAAAAGCGGATGAAAGCACCTTGGGTCGTTTCGAGAGAAAGATTCTTCGTGTGATCTACGGTCCCGTATGCATCGAAGGGGAGTGGAGGAGAAGATGGAACGACGAGCTGTACGGGCTGTACAGCGACGTAGACTTAGCCAGAAGGGTAAAAGTCCAACGACTAAGATGGCTGGGTCACGTAGAGCGCATGGAAACCAATGCTCCGGCCCGGAAAGTCTTCGAATCCACACCCACAGGACAGCGCAGTAGAGGAAGACCGCGAATCAGGTGGCGCGCACAAGTGGAAGGTGACCTCACCCAACTCGGAGCGCGAAACTGGAGACATCTAGCTAGGGACCGAGCTAGATGGAGAAGTTTGTTGGGTGAGGCCCTAGTTCACACAGGACTGTAGCGCCACCTTAAGTAAGTAAGTAAGTAAGAGGTTTCGAAGGGACGGAGACGAGGAAATTTAGCTCTCTCGATTAGTTTTTTCTCTCTGGCTTTGGCTGCGCATAGTAAAGGTCGTGGGGATGTTTGCTCGTCGAAGCGTAATTACAACAACAATTTATGTGTAAGTCAGTGGTTGAATTTTCTTTTTCAGTAGGTAAAAAGGGAATAAAACCACTGACTGGCACCATTTGCAAGAAAAAAGCTCTCCCATACGTGAGACGTGTACTGACAATTTTTGCTGGACGGAGTATAGTGTTAGTGCAAAGAGGAATAAATCTGCCGCAAAGTACAGATCTGCAGATTTGATCTTGAATCAAAAATAAATCAATTTATTTCGCCCCATTAAATCCAAAAAAAAAGGGAAATTTGTGTTTTGACATATTATCTAGATCAAAAATTAATTGATTTATTTTACCCATGGAAAACCCCATAAGAAGATGTATACATTTAGAAAAATTTGGACAATCACTTTTTTGATATTTAAGAGTTGGAAAAAGCTTACATCTCAGTTGGCTTTTGATCAAGATTTCTTTAATTTTTCAGCTGTCAGTTGAAGCGAGCTTTTAAGAAACGTTTAACCATATATTTAATATATATCTAACAGACAAACGTATATTTTTTTCCAATTTAAATGGATGTAGTACCCGTGTCATGATAGTGCGTTGGATTGTAATGCCAGAGTTCTTGGGTTCAAGCCCTGCCTGTGCAATATAAAGTTTTTTTCACGGGTTCTGCCTCTTGCGAGGAATTGACAAATCTTCCAAGAGTAACTCTTATCATGAAAAGTGCTTTCTCAAATTAGCCGTTTGGATTCAGCATATAAACTGTAGGCCCCCTCGATCACTGCAATTACTCGCACACAGGAATGGTTGAGAGTTGTAAGTCACTAGGCCCTGGTTCTCTATGGACTGTTGCGCCACCTAATTTATTATTTTTAAAATTATCTATGTGTTACGTTTTATAATGAAAGTTCCTATTGTAAAAACTTTCTAAGACAATGTCAGATCCTAGGAGGATTTGTTACTTTTGATATATTTCTTTTTCTTAGATTATAATATTGAAATATACCTACACCATTTTAAGGTCAAATATATAAGGAAAGTTTTACACCCCGACATTTTCAACGGTGAGCTAGATTTTGGTGTAAAATGACTTTTCATCATTATTGTGTCAAATCCTCCTTGCCGAACCCTAATCATATTTTGTACTTTCCTGTTTCAGGCTTGTTAAAGATTATATTCTTTTAAAAAAGCAATCTTTCATGACTTCAGTATAAAGATTGCATTCATCGAATTCACCTTAAGTTCGGGACTTCAAATTTTACAATCACCAATCTTTAGGAAAATCAATGAATACAATCTTTAAGTTGAATTCAATAAATGATTTATTTTGATTGCATTCCCAAAATATTGCATTCTCTTACAAGTCTGCCCTGTTCACATACATACATATTTACATCTAAACAAAAATTTTCCTTACCTTCGCAAGATTCGTAAAGATTTCTCTTTGGTAAAAGGTCATTTTTTATGAAAAAATTCCAAACACTGATCGTAAATTAAACAAAGCTGTGTCAACATTCTTTCGGCAACACGAAGATCCTCTTTTATCAAAAAATAAAAAATAATTTAAAAGAAATTCAAAACTGTATTAGTAAAATAATTAAAGTTTTGTATTTAACTTTAAAAATACTGAAAAAATTTCTAATAAACAAACTGTTCACTATACAAAATGTATTTGTTTTTTCTTTTATTAAGTTATTATCTCAACTTGATGTTGTATATAAGTATTTTGCATTCCTTTCAATTTGTTTAATTTTTATTTGTGTTTTAGATATGGAAAATAAATAACAATTCTCAAACAAATTTGCTCTTTGATTTCTATATTTTAAATTACTATTTTTCTTGTTTCTTTACAAATAAACTATAATATAAGTGAAAGTTAAAGATTGTTTATTTCTATGTATGTATTAAGGAATAGAGGCAAATATAATAATTAAGTGCCTTTAAAAATAATTTTATTGAAAACATTAACATTTTTGTTAGTAATTCATATACATATATCCATAATTTATGTAATATAGCATAACATAATAAATAGATAATTATATTCATCGCTATTTTCCCCCTTCTGAGGTACTTTTCCATAATTGTTTTATATGTTGTAATTTATTGTTAACATATATTTTCTTTATCTTTTTAATTCATCGGAAGTATGTATATGTAAATATTTGTTGTATATGGGTTCCATAAGATAATAAATTTAATTCTAGTAAAATGTGAATTGTTTATTCACAAGTGTCAATAACAAATTAAGCTTTGTCTTGTGTTAAAATGTAATAAAGTTATGATTTTATTTTAATTAGGAGTACGTTACCTAGTATTTATTTTTCAAATTGGTATAATAGAAAACGAAATATTATTTTTTAATCAAAATAAAAAAGCATCTCTTGCTTATCCCTTATTAATTAATATTTGAGAAATAATTAGCCAAAAATGATTGCACTTTTTAAGATTTGTATTGTAGTGTAGAAGAAAAAAAAGGACAACAAATTTTTTAATAAATATTTAGTTCACGAATAACTCAAAACTAAAGTTAATTTATTAATGAGTAATTAATTTCGAGACATTTTATAATATAATAATACATAGATTAGCATTATCATTATTGTTATGATTACTATTATTATTATTATTATTATTATTATTATTATTATTATTATTATTATTATTATTATTATTATTATTATTATTATTATTATTATTATTATTATTATTATTATTATTATTATTATTATTATTATTATTATTACTATTATTATTATTATTATTATTATTATTATTATTATTATTATTATTATTACTATTATTATTATTATTATTATTATTATTATTATTATTATTATTATTATTATTATTATTATTACTATTATTATTATTATTATTATTATTATTATTATTATTATTATTATTATTATTATTATTATTATTATTATTATTATTATTATTATCATTATTATTATTATTATTATTATTATTATTATTATTATTATTATTATTATTATTATTATTACTATTATTATTATTATTATTAGGTATTATTATTATTATTATTATTATTATTATTATTATTATTATTATTATTATTATTATTATTATTATTTTTATAATTATTATTATTATTATTATTATTATTATTATTATTATTATTATTATTATTATTATTATTATTATTATTTATTATTATTATTATTATTATTATTATTATCATTATTATTATTATTATTATCATTATTATTATTATTATTATTATTTTTATTATTATTATTATTATTATTATTATTATTATTATTATTATTATTATTATTATTATTATTATTATTATTATTATTATTATTATTATTATTATTGTTATTATTATTATTATTGTTGTTATTATTATTATTATTATTATTATTATTATTATTATTATTATAATTATTATTATTATTATTATTATTATTATTATTATTATTATTATTATTATTATTATTATTATTATTATTATTATTATTATTATTATTATTATTATTATTATTATTATTATTATTATTATTATTATTATTATTATTGTTATTATTATTATTATTGTTATTATTATTATTATTATTATTATTATTATTATTATTATTATTATTATTATTATTATTATTATTATTATTATAATTATTATTATTATTATTATTATTATTATTATTATTATTATTATTATTATTATTATTATTATTATTGTTATTATTATTATTATTATTATTATCATTATTATTATCATTATTGTTATCATTATTGTTATTATTATTGTTATCATTATTATTATCATTAAATTTTATTATTATTTTTTAATTATTGCTATTTTTGAATTTGTATTCATTGTTATTATTATCATTTGTAACTATGCCCGTTTGGTTGCAGGTTCTTATACCGAATTCCACACACTTCGGTTCTGACAACAAATTTGGAAAGTATGCGAACAATTTTGAAAATCTATGAATCAATTACGTTAATGTGAGATTTTTTAAATAAAATTGTTTTTTTTTTTTTCATTTAAATTACATTTTAAAATTTAAAAAGAAAACTCAAGACAACATTGCACTCACAGCTTTACTTTGGTTTGTGTGTAATGTTTTGTTGCATTTTTTTTGTTCGTTTTAATGGAGTGTGCTTTTCATTTTTATAATATTGATGTTTTATTGTAGTTTGGTGTTAAAAATAAATTTATTATTTGTTTATATTTGTAAGTGTCGATAGAAAATATTTGTATTTATTTGGATGCTGCGAGTGTATTATCTGTGTGTTGTAATATTTGTATATATGTATTGCTTTCTTATTGTTGGACATCTAAGAATTCAACAAAAATAATATTCAGATAGTTTTTATTCACTGTACATAATATGTAGGTTTGTTCGATGTCTAAACATTGGTGCACTTTTATGCTAAGGTTTTTAATGGAGATGTCTTTGTATGTAAAGCGTGAGTCCAATGCGTTCACTAATGAAAGTAACATCACATTAAACTGAAGATTCAACACGTTATGTGAGTGGAATATGTTATTCCATATTTATATTACTGGCAAAATTTTCAAAAAGTTGAACTATTTCAGTTCCAATAATTGTAGCTTTTCAAAATAAAATTTACTATTATTGAATAATATATTTGACGCTAAAATTAGACTTCTTTTACCGGAAAATTCAATTACTTAAAACCCATGGGAGCTACAAATTTTTGTTTTGCTCAACATAATATTAATAATTGATAACAAAATATTTATCGAAGTGTCCGTCAAAGTAAGCGGAAATTTAGATTTATTTCAAAACAAGTAATGATTATACTACAAAGAAGTTGTTTAAAATATGAATAAGCAGTTTTAAAAATCGAAGTTAAATTGTTTTTCTCAGTTTTAAACAAGTTGAAATTAAAATTACCACTTGAGCCAAGTATTGTGGTCAATTTCATACCACTCTCATAAATGAACGCAGAGCTTGAAAGTGGACAATATCCTTTCATCGCCTTTTCATTTTTCAGAGAGTCTAGGTTTCTAAAAAAAAATAATAATTCAGATGGCCATATAATAGTTTATGTTTTATATGCCAAAAATCCCGTGTTATTTTTTCAAAATAGGCTCAAAAGAAGTTCTTATGTATTAATTTTCTTTTAAGAATCAATTACCCTGTTATTACTATTTTATAGTTAGTTGACATTCCCTAGCGTGACCTGAGCGGAGAACATCGAACAAGACCTTAACATAAAAAAAATTTGTCAATTGCCAAAAAAATATATTGAATGTGAAAAAGTTTTTAATTGATTAATATTATATGAAGATTTGTATCTATTCAAAAAAGTTCCTTAGCAATTGTATTTTAAGGTACTTTTTAACTTATGCCAAATAAATAAAGTCCATAACCTTATTTTTATTAGGTGTATGTTGTAAGGTTTAAACTTGGTCCTTTGGTTTATATTGCGATTGATCAACACAATTTTTGCAGAGGAAAACAAGTACAAAATAATTCCATGTCTATGATGATTTTCAAATCTGATAGCTTACTATTCAAGGCTGCGAGTTATGGGAGGCTAATATTGAATTTGTTTCATTCAATTAATTCATTCGAATATTGTGGGTAAACTTAGCGCCAATATTACCATACAATTATTTACAGCCAGCGTCGCGATTAGGCTAACTACTTCGGTAATATGCAAAACGAAATTTCGTATCACACGTCTTCAAACATCCATGCAACGTATTTTGCTATTTTGAGATTCAAAAATGGCTTTAAAGAATGATTACATCAACTTTCGAATAATATTAGAAAGGGAGTAGAAGACAAGGACCCTGGGTCAATCAGTTTTTTGCGACATACATCTACAAATAATTTCATATCGATACCAAGGTCATTCATTTTGAAAAACTTTAAATGTTTCACTTAAGTTGTCCGTTTTATACATGCAAGGAGATATTTTTGTTTGACATTTATGTTTATGTTTAAGGATACAAGATTAAGTTTAACACTTTTTTTGTATTCTGTTTGTCTGTTATATTGAATATTGCGTTTAAATAAGTAAGGCAGCGATATGCAAACTTTTAATATTTACTTTTTTTTTAGAAAAATAATAAGCTAAGTAACAATTTAAGAAATATTTGTATCGAGCTGATATGATTTTATTTTGTTCTTTATTGTGAATGATTACATCTTGCCGCTATTATATATTTTTGGGTTTTAAGTTTTAAGTAATAATTTTTATAAAATATTACTATAATTATTATTTTTTTTAAATTTTGTATTTGGTTTTCTTTTTTTCTATGAGAGGAGGATGGATTTATCGTTGAATTCGGTAAAGCTTCAGAGGTCCTTCCTGGAATGCTTCCTCAGGTTTAATATTAGTTTGCCTTAAATAAAACCAAATAAATGTTTTTTGTTGATTGTTTGTATTCAGAGCTATCTATTACTAATCTACAAAATAATTTTCATATCTAAAAGTCTGATGTATTATTTAGTGTGCAACTAAGTTCTCACCGTCACGGTTAAAGTGTTCATCTTTTAAGAATAAAGATATTTGTTGATGACTTCATATAAGTGGAACTGTTGATGAATTCGGTGACGACGTCGCATTTGAGCATTTCAAAATGGCTTTAAACTGTTTTGACAACTTGAGCGTTGTCATAATGATTTTATTGTTCCTTGTCCCCGTGCTTAGAACACTATCTTCCTAAACTTTTTGGAGCCCTCTGTGCCCACCAGCAATTACTGCTGAAGCCATCTATTGACAAAAGGCGGGAACGTAGTTGCACCCTTATACTTTTGGGTTAATGTCCAATATTTAAGAATTACTTTAATATTTGTTAAAATAAATTTGTATAGCATGAAATTACTGAACGAAAACCACTATTTTGGGTCTGTAACAAAAAAAACTACAATTTAACGATTTTATAAGCAAAATTAATTATTGAAAAGTTTTTCAACTGTGAAATTATTTTTTTCGTACTATTCTAATTTAGAAAATGCGAAGTCAAATGAAAGTCATCAACTCAAAAGTTAATTTTTTATTTGCTTGTTTAATGGGAAAATTATTTTGTTTTTCAAATCCAAATCTTTGGCAAGGACCACTCATTCACGAAAGTCTTCTTGTATGCATATGTACCTGCATACATTACAAATATCTAAAGCAGTAATTAAAAATAAAAGTAGGTATGTTATTTTTTGAACTATAAAATCAATTAATATGAAAAGTATACAATTTTCGAATATTTTGCTTAGAATGATTAGAATCCTTCTTGTAACCACAATTTTAAATTTACACGTTATGTGTTTGTTACTATATATTTAACAATGTTTTGTCAACACACTTCCTACATAAGAGTAGGAAATTGCAAGTTTTAAAATTTGTTTCTTTAATTTTGTAAAATCGCTGGTAGCCTACAACATTGTATAAAGAGACTCAGAATGAAAGAAATTGTGTATTGTCTTGTGTTGAGTTTAGTTGGTTTAATGACATAAATTTGACTTCTAGATATTTCGCTATCAGACATAAAGGGTGTGAGCTCTTTTTAAAAGGATATCGGGAGCACAAGTTGTAAGCAGTGCCACACATGCAAATGCAGAAGATTTCTTTGGGTGACTAATTAATCATAAATCTTATGACAGAGTCAGTATTTGTTTATTCAAACGAATTTATTGTGGTTATACACAAAGGCGCCGGCATACAATAGTCGAAGTTCAAAGCCAAAAGTTCATAGAGTTGGAAATTAATGATTAATTTTCGTAATTATTAATTGTATAATTACAAGTAATTAGTACAAGTAATTGAACTTTTTTCCATTACAATTACAAGTGATTGTAATGTTATTAAAAAAATATACATTTTAATTGCTTGTAACTGGAATTTAAAATATATTTACGTTTCAATTAATTGTAATTGTAATCGAAAAAAATCACTTAATAAACACATGTAACAGGAAACTGTATTGGTTTTTATTCAAGCTCTTGAGGGAAAGTACTTTGAAATTGCAGTTAAAGTAATTGATTTATTTATTTGTTCATCAATTCAAACCAATACATTTACAACAATTTATCATTCCAAGTTATTAGTTGATGGATATATTATTATTTTTTTTTTGTATGTGTGATAGTTTTTGGAAAAAGCAATAAGTACTTTTTTTTAATAATTAACTGGCACTCAAGGGTTTCTTAATACTCTTAACATGTATAAAGGTTAAACACAGTGCTAGCTTTAGGAAAATAGGGAACGATTAAAAAGGAGATACCGGTGCAAAGTGATTTAAAGTTTTGAATATCAAAATGATAGTAAAAAACAGAGTTAGGTATTATACTTAACAGTATAGAGATTCCGAAATTGAGCTCAAGGTTAAATTAATGATTATTCTTAGATGTGCGAGTACTGTTTGAGGGAGGGAAGTAACTGGATAATTCGATAGAACACTTTTTGTAAAAATAACGGCAGATCAACGAAAGGCATAAAACATTGCGGCAGTGTTCGAGTGATGTTATTATTTCGGTTATAGTTCTTTCGCCTATCATTTTCAAAGCTCTTTTTTGTATCCTATCCACAAGACTTAAACTTATTTTAGGGGCACCTGCCCAAATATGCGAGTAATATTCAAATGTTGGACGAATTAAGGCTTTGTAAATAACAGCCGGATCAGAAGGTGTGAAAAAATGTATTGCAACGCCGCCGCGCCGCGCCGTCGGGGAAATCCTAAGCACCTAACAGCATTTTTGGCTATATCGAATATTGGGATCATTGCATACACATTGTGACACACATACCGAGTACTGAAAGTCGATTAGTTTCCTGGAAGCAAGTGCCACTAATCGGCATCGGGGGTGGGTTTCGCTTTAACGAGAGGAGGCAGCATTGAGTTTTTGAAACGTTAAATTCTACATGGTTAGGAATTGAATGACCTTAACTTACGCTGCCGTTGAAGTTTCACATCCGTAGGACAAGAATGTAAATCTAAAAATTTAAAATATGAAAAGCTGAGAGTACTGTCGTCAGCGAAACAATTTAATGGCTTAGAAGTGACAGACAAAAGATCCTTTATGAATATAAGGAGGAGACTTGAAGACAAAACGAATCCCTGCGGAATCCGGCATTTATTTTATGAATTTCAAAATTGAACCATCCAATACAACTTGTATTGAACGGTTAGAAAGGTAAAACCATAAAGCACGTATTTTCGATAAGAAAGCTTGGTGTCAAACTCTATCAAATGCCTTTGAAATGTCAATTGCAACAATCTTACTTTCTCTAAAACGATATAAAAATGTGTTCCACTGTTCAGTTAGATAAAATCAAATCACCGGTGGACCTATTGCTACGAAAGCCATACTGCCGGTCACTAAGAAGCTTTTGTTCTTCGAGATATTTCTTAAGCTGTAATTGAAATTGAATTTTTTGGCAAGCATTTTTTCCCCAACTTTGCTATGCATAGTGTGTTTGTATACTTTTACATTGATTAATGTCAGGTTTATAAGGTCTACAGGAGTGAAATATTTTTTTCAACAAAATTTAAAACGAAAATTATTACTTTACAAAAATATTCATGCATATACTGACTCAGGATTATCATTTTAATTTAAAATTGTATTTATTTTAAATATTTCACAACGAGAAGTTGTACTAAAATAAAATATGGTTGTTAAGAATGAGTAATTTCTGTACAGGAATTAATTATTTAAAAATGCACGTATGTATATTACTACTAAACTTTAAATTTAAATGCTTCTAAAAAAATGCAATTTAACTTCAATATTAATAAATAACCTTTTGCTTATATTGCAGTGCATAATCGTTTCCGGTTTCCGTTTAAAAGATAACAAGTGTTGTGTCGGCAAAAAAGTTGGCTTGAGCCTCGTTTGATTTGGTGTGATTATGTTGAATGATGTGATTTTCCAAGGATACGTTTTGTTGTGTTTGGGATTTCTTATTGTAACTCTATTTCGATGTTTCAACATTTTTTTCAAATGTACAGAATAGTGGAAGGATGAATGCGGATAATGGGAAAAAAGGTAAATGCAGTTGTATGATATAATTTGTAAATTTCTGTTGGCTTTGATTATATGAACAAACTTTTGAAATGTTATAAATACAGTTTTGTTTTGTTTTTGTTTAAATTTAATTTAAGTAAATTTAATTTCGTTAATATTTTTATTTTCAAAGCGAACAGAGTCCTTAATAAGTAACAATGTATATAATTAGAAACTGTTAATTTTGTTATATAACACTTTAGAAGAACAAAATTTATTGGTTATTTTTTTTAATTTTTATTAAATTTTTGATTTCTTTTTGGAGCCAATTTTTGTGTGTCATAATTTGTATCAATATTTATTTTTTACTAAAGAAGGAATCGTTAGGGTATAGGTTAAAGAGATTGATGGGCTCTATCCCTTGTTTTTTGATAACTTTTTCTATGTAAGGTGATTGTGGTACATAATATGTATGTAGGTATTATATTGACAACCTTGAAAAGATTTAGGTTAACTCTTATGTAATTTATAATTTAAGTTATACCAATGAAAAAATTTGTTAATAATTTAATTTTGAAGCTAGCAGGAAATTGGAATAAATATACTTTTTGTTTAAAATTATTTGTTTTTGTTAATATACACATACCAATGATAAATGTGTAGTTCAAATATATAAATATATACAGATATATATGTATGTATATAGATATACGAGTAGATAAAGATATGGATATATATATGTATATAATATATATCTATGTATATACATATATATAGATATAGATAAAAGTATGGGTATAGAAGTAGATATATATATATAGATATAAATATATATATATACATATATATATATATATGCAGGCATGTATACGGAAAAGTGTATGTATGGAAAGAGAGTATGTTTATGTGTGTTATGATTTTTTTGTTGTTGCTCTTTGTTGTTTTTCTTTATCTTAAAACCAGCCACCGCCTCCTAGCTTCGAGCTAAGCCCACCAATGCCTTTCCCCAAGATGTTTCCTACTCGCCCTGCAACCATATTAGTGACATTACTAATATTTGTAACCACATTTCCATCTTCACCGATTTGTGGTAAGGCAGCTGTTGCAGCAGCAATTTTGGGTTTCTGTCCACCTCCACCACCACCAGCTGCTCCACCTTGATTTCCTGTCCCCGGTTCACCTTCTTCACCATCAAGTTCTTCAAGCATTCTACAAATTATTTGTGAACAAATTTCCGTTAAAGCAAGTGGAACTAAGTTTTCAACATTTTATTTAAGCAAATCAACTTACTCTTCACCTTCGCCACCTTCTGGCATTGTAAGGGCACATGTAGCTTCTTCAGTGGCCATTCGTTGCGCAACAGTTTGATAGGCTTTGGAATTAAGTTTATCTTCCATTACACCTTGTAGCTCAAAGTCCGAGTAAATTTTCTGAGTAAGTTAAATAATAAATTAAATATATGGTACACTAAAAGCTTTGATATTTTTAGGTAAGGATCTTAATTTCTAACAGTTATACAGTTTATCCCATGATGTATGTTTTAGGCTGTAAATATGGTAAATTTTCTATACCACATCGAAACGTTTTTTGATGAACAGATGTTTAAATGGAATTTGAAAAAAACTGCTTCTTTAAGTCCGTTTTTACTTTCGACATATAGGAATTATATGGCATGTTTTGCATTGGCAAAAAAATTAGATTTCGAGATTTTAATCAATAATAACATTACGATGGTGGAGAAGACGTGGGTCCCTCGATTCTGTCCGTCTGTCTGGCCCCTACAGCCCAAAGCATTGGGCTTGGCTTCAAATTTGTAAATTAAGGTTTTGAGCCGATTCGCGTTAGGCATTTTTTATTTATTTTTTCAAGACTAAAATTAAAATCAAATTTTTTCAAAAACACCGATAGATTTTTTGTACATTTTCTCTTAAATCTTTGTTTGTCCTAACATTACTTCTTTCAATATAAAAAGAACATTTTTTGCTCCAGAAGGGTATCTCCATAGAACCGTTACTTTGGTTTAAGGTTTTTTCAAGAACTAATTAACAGATTTCAATAATTTTTTGCACAAACTCTTATAGGTACTGTCTCAATAAAATTTTAAAATACAGGAAATATTTTTAAACAGACTCTTTGGAGACATAAGCAAGTTCGTAAGACCCAGTCGTGTATTTTACGTTTTAAGAAATGTCTGGTCTTATTTAATAACTAAGGCATGAGACTTAACATGAAAGGGATAACTTTATTTTCTTTACGTTATTTTCAAATTTATAAAACAATTCATATAGGTAAATAATTCTTTAGTTTTTGAAACTTACCTTTACTATATGTGATAAAGATGTACATTGAGCATAGTGTAAAGCATGATCTAACCGTTCAGATAGCCAATTACAAAGCATATTAATTTGCTGCGTGTACCATTGTTCGAAGAAATTAAGTGTCCATAAATCGTCACTTATTTTTCCACGAATTTGATCCATGTTATTGCGAAAAAAGTTCACATAACCTTGACCGAGGTCCTTACCCGAACTCGAAACATTTGTGAAACTAAGTATTGATCCAATTAAACTTCCTTCGTCGTAACGTGACAATTTAGACAATGTTGAATCTAATACAGACATAAGTTTACCAATAAGGCCTTGTGTCATTGCAACATTGGCCTTGTCTATTTGATCATCAATTTTTGAATGATATTTGTACTAAAATTAGATAAACAATGAAAAGAAAATTTGAAGTAGACACAAATTGGATAATAAAGTAAACAAATTGTTTTTGATTCATTAATTTATTAATTTATTTAATTATATATTTGATTTTATAAATTTTAAAATAAAAAAAATAGATTAATGGACATAATTTGTTTTCCGTGTTCCTCTTTATATCAGAAGAACGAATTTAAAATTGTTATATTTATCTAATATTTTCATGTAGACATATTTATGTTTCTTCAAAGTGAAGATTGGACCTCATTAGACTGGAAAGCGTTCAGTCTACAATAGCCAATGTTTAAGTTTATACAAAATTCAAGAGGTCTATCAGCGTTATACTTTATTTTGTATTCATTATCAATTGTTGGCGTCGAAAACTTCAAATTAATAGGGAAGATACATTATTCGGCTAATAGTTTTCTATGAAGTAAGATGTCCTATAAAAAAGGTCTAAATGAAAATTCCATTAAGAGGAACACATCGAGGCAAAGAAAACAAACAATTAATCAGTTTTAATTTCGATGGTTAATAACTTCTTAGGGTTTACATTTATGCAAGGATATTGGGGAATTATTTTGTTCGTTTTCAAACACTGACTTTTTCGTTATCGACAAAATTTTGGACAAAAAAAGTAAAACCGACACAAAAAGTACCAATTTTTAAACCGTGATACTTGGAAACCGTTCAGACAAATATTTTGACTGTGAGATTTTGTACAGAATATTTAATTTTTTCTGAAATCATTAACGGATTAATTTTTTTACTGCAAAAATTTGTTTCTTTTTGAGAAAAAAATTAATTAGGAATACTTTTATTTTGACCAATGTATTCTTATGAGGATTTTGTTTCTAGTTCCAAAATCAAGAAGCAACCCGCATTTCACCACCAAACTCTCTTTTAATCTGTATAAAATATTTAAAAAATTGTAACCACAAATATATACATAAAAAAAAACATACCAAATCTACACCATCGATTGTGCATAGTTTAAAGCTTTGGTTTTTAGCATCTAATATCACATTAACCATTGCACACATCTCCGATGGTATAATATAGTCTGTCGATATAAAGGCCACGTTCTTTTTAAGCCACGACTGAAATGCAGCATCTGAGCGCTGCAAACACTGCTCCACCATATCACATGCCATCAGTTTAAGACGCTGCTCCAAATGCTGTCGAAATTCTGCATCAGGCCAGTGAAGATCCCGTATGAAAGATTGTAAGGCATCTAGTTTCCAAAATAGATCTTCTGAAGTCGCACAACCATTGCTATTCGTACATAAATGTATAGTAATTAAAAAAAATTATATCTTGATAAATACATTTTTTATTTATTATTACAAACGGACGTGGTTTATATAGAGTAAAATAAATTTCTTTATAGACATGGTGTTCCACATTCATCACCGCAGTGAAAAATCATTGGCTCCTGAGGTCTCGTTCTTATTTATGCAAAAATAGTAGGTAAAAGTAATTTTTGAGATTTTAATTCATTTTCCACTAATAACAATTTGTGAGTCTCCCTTCTTTGACTAGTTAAAACCTCGCAACCTAATATTAAAACTTGTTGTTTGAAAGCGATCCATAAAATGTTTTCAGAAAGATCGCTTGATTTAACCACATCAGACTTTTGTTTTTTGGGACTACTTTAAGTCGCGTGTTTAAGGAGCCAGGAGCTTTCATTGAAATCTATCCGGAAAATATTTTGAATGCATATTTAAGTGTGTTTTTATTTGATTAGAAATCAAAGTTATATACTGATCGATCGGAAATCACACAAAGAATTTTTTTTTGAGAAAAAAAGTTTTATTGCACAGTTAGTTTTTGCTTAAAAATTATTTTTCTATTTTCCGGAAGGGAAATCATTTTCAAAAGTGAAACAAATCATTCTACTGATTTGTTTTCCATTTTCACAAAATTCCAATAATAGATTTCTGGTAGTAAAAATTTGTGGGTGGACTTTAATCAGAAAAATTTTTTTCAATGAAAGAAATTTTGAATGATCGCTATAAACGACCTGTCAAAAAAATTCCAATGATCGGTTGCAATGATGAAAAACAATGATAGCTATAATTGGCCCCTAAGTAGGTAATACTCATCAGAAAATTGCTGTTATCATAGGAAATGTTACGGAAAGTCATGGAACATGCGATGTAACTGTCAACAGTCACTTTAAGGATTTTTTCTTTTCCACTTAACAGACAAAATAGTGAAGGTCCTTATACCATTCCTATTGCTTAAATTATTTTTTGTTTAGTTCAAAATAAAGTTTAATTATGAAATTTGCAAAACCTTGTATTTTCCAATCTTGGCTCTTTCTAACTTTCTATAACTTACATCACGAAGCTTATAAGTTTTTATTCAAATATTGAATTTTATATATTTATTACTTTTCTTTTTTGAAATATGATGCTAAAATAAAGTTAGGAGACCAAATATCATAACAATCGTTATTAGTCGAAACGAAGCGAATTTGTGATAATTTTCTCAGAAGAATCCTTAGACTTAAAATGACCTCAGGAACACATTGTTTTAATCTATGGCGGTGATTGTAGGACACCTAGTATTTTTGTTTGTAAAATAAAATGGGGTTTTCAATAGAGTCAACGTCTTATTGTACTAGATAAATGTCAATTTTACCTTTCCTCGTAAGTATTTTTTTAAATTACTATGATCGTATATTCAGAATAAGGAATAATGAAGGCGTTGTGATTCAATATAGACCAAGTGCTTCGACAAGGAAATCTAATGCATTAAGCATTACGCTATCCACAGGAGGGTTCAATATCTGGTTAGAATTATGACAAATATTTTTGCGGAAGTTGTAGTACCCGTGGCATGATGGTTAGTGCGTTGGACTGTCACGCGAGAGGTCTTGGGTTCAATCCCTGCCTGTGCCACCTAAAAGTTTTTTTCACGGGTACTGCCTCTTGCGAGGAATTGACAAATTCTCCAAGAGTAATTCTTGTCATGAAAAAGTGCTTTCTCAAATTAGCCGTTCGGATTCGGCAATAAACTGTAGGTCCCCTCCATCCCTGTAACTACTCGCACACAGGAATGGTTGAGAGTTGTAAGTCACTAGGCCCTGGTTCTCTACGGACTGTTGCGCCGCCTTATTTTTTGTATTTATTTATTTAAGTTGTACATTAAATCAACTTTATTTCCTAAGAAGTTGGTTTACTTCTGGTAATAAAACTAAGTACTTTTCTCCAGCTCGGTGCTGATGGAAATGCGTAATTACGGAAAAAGGAAAGATATACAATTTAAATTGTCATTTCATGAGCAAATGAATAGTCGATTTTTGACACCATTTAACTCTTTCTTTCAAATCTTTTCAGTCCAATCAAATTTAAGTCAAGAAATGCGTCTTTTTTACTGAAAACCCCTTTTAATATAAAAATATCTAAATGTTCCATATTTGATATAATTTTCAGAAAAAAAAACCCAAAATAAAACAAATATCAAAACGTTTTAAAAGAAAGTTATTGAAAGTTAAGCTAAATGAACATGTTTATTTTAAAATATAATTAAAGGACAAATAATAATTAAAATCTAAAGCTGCTTAGTTTTGTAAATATGGGAGTTTAAACTAAAAGTAGGAATATTTATGTTTAAAAGTATGTAATGTAATAATAAAGTTGTGAGTTATCCAAATTTTTAAGTTGTGATTTCAAAAACGACGTTAACAACAGAAAACAATTTTAATGATGTTTCGGCTTTAAGTTTTTTTTAAAAGAATTTTGCTTTTATATATATGACGTTTATTGGAGCTGTAAAACCTAAAATCATTTCATGATGAAGTGTATACGATTCAGAGATCTTACAAAATTATCTGACCTTAAAATATCTAACTATAATATTATTAATTGTGTGGTAGCACTGTTTGTAAAACTAATCTTTTGCGATTTATTGCCAGAAGTTGGAAAACAATTATTGTCATTGTCAGATAGCTGGCTCAAGGCCTACCAATAAATTTAAGAGATTGGTATAATTTTCTACCTGCACAACTCAAGTGTCCCCTTGATGTCTTAAAATGAAAAATTGTGAATGTAAGATTATACGGTTGTAAGACATTGTAAGCATGTTTTTCACTAACAGATCTAATAATATTTTAAGATCTACTGATCGTGCACGAGGTGTGTTCAAAAAGTACCCGGAATTTTCGTTTTTTCAAAAAAATATTTATTTATTCGCTTACATCAACGTGGTCCCCTTCAAAGTAGTCACTCCCAGATATAATACACTTATGTCAGCATTTTTTCCAATCTTGGAAGGACTCTTGATATTCACTTTTTGATATGTCCTCGAGCTTTCTCAGCGATTTTGCCTTTATTTCTTCAATCGAAGAAAAACGCCGTCCTTTCATGGGTCTCTTCAACTTTGGAAACAGGAAAAAGTCACACGGAGCCATATCTGGTGAATATGGAGGTTGGGGCATGACTACGGTATTGTTTTTGGCCAAAAAATTACGAATAAGCAACGATGATTGAGCAGGTGCGTTATCGTGGTGCAAAAGCCATGAACTGTTTTTCCATTAATCTAAGTGTTTTTTTCGGATTGCTTCACGCAAACGTCGCATAACTTCAAGGTTATACTCCTTATTAACCGTACGACCTTGTGGTAAGAACTCTTGATGCACTATACCATTATAATCGAAGAAAACAGTAAGCAAAACCTTCACATTTGATCGAACTTGACGTGCTTTTTTCGTTCTTGACTTTAGATGCTTCCAGGTGGACGATAGTGCTTTGGCTTCGACATCATAACCGTACACCCATGTTTCATAACCAGTTATGACCCTTTCAAGCAAACTTGGATCGTCGTTGACGTCATTTAACAGCTCTTGAGCGATGTTCATGCGATTGTTTTTTTGCTCAAAATTCAGCAGTTTCAGCAAAAATCGCCGAGCTCATAAAAACACGTCGAACCTAAGCAACTACCACAGACAAAGTAAACAGTGAATATAGCTGAAAATTGCATCTTACTTTAGGGGTATACAACACAATAAAAAAATAATTTTGACCTTCGGACTCTCCAGACCCGCGGAATTTAAAAATTCCGGGTACTTTTTGAACACACCTCGTATACTTATCTTAAGACTTTTTATGAAAGCCTTTTAACTTTTAAAATAACTCAGAAATCATTTTTGAAGTTATAACTTGAAGTTAATTGACCTTAAGTCTGTTCGTCTACAATGTCTTTCACTTTTATATCTTTCATCATCGTTCCCCTTTTAGCGATGGTGTAGTATTTACCTGTCGAATTTTACAAGTTGACAGCTACCAAAATAGCTGGAGGAAGGAATAATCTTTAAAAGATTTAATTAAAAAATGGACTTTATAGTTTAAAAAAATACCAAAAGTATTTTCCTAACTTTTTCATCCATGAATTCTAAGACAGAGGCCAGAATATAACAACTAAAGCGATATTAGATACATATTTAAGACAAAGGTTTGATATTGATTCCACTGAAACTCATTTTATCCGACTATTTGAAGGAAGAAGTTAAATTGGTATAATTGGACAAAAATGTCGAGGAGAATGTAAAATCAAAAATCAAATCTTAAGTAGCTACCGCCCAATTGCGATGCTAGTTCATCCCCATAAGTTTGGAGAATATTTAGCTAGACAGATTGATGTGACTTTCAAATGCATAATCACATTTAAAAGCTTAAGGCAATACTATCTTTTAATAATAAATTAAAAGGTAAAAAGTTTAATTATTAATTTTTTCTTAAAAAGAAACCGACGTTAAAATCTATGTGGCCAGCGAGTTCTCTTGAAACCCTTTGCTAACAGCGATTGCCTGAGGACTCTGCAGTACCTCAAATGAAACAATTGAGCTCACAACTAGCAATACCCTTAGCAATACTTTAAAAACTGAATAAAAAACTAAAAACAATGCTTGGTAACAGATGCCATTTGACATTGCGTTAAGAGTAATCCCATTTTCAAAATATTTGCATGAATTAGAAAACATAAAAAGATTGTTACATTTGAAACACCTTGCGAGCCATTAATTTTTAAAATCCATCTGTCTATCTGCTGCTATGCGAAAGCCTATTTTTTTATTTTATTTAAATGCAAAGTCACAAAAAGTTTTTAAGCTTAATCAAACAACAAGAATGTCTTAAAAAAAAATATCATCCTCGTGTCGTCGCGTCGAGTCTAATAAAATCGTTTATACATATTCTTCAGAGTATTTTGAATAAAATAATGAATGAAGAGCGGTGTAATTTTTTGTATAGATTTGTTTGTTTAAATAAATTCAAATTAAAATAAAGATGGATCGAGCTTAAGCTATAACAGGGTATGATGTAGGTAAAATACATATAAAAATGCTGAATGAGAATCTCTTATAACTCAGTTCCTTTAATTTAACAAACATAATCTACTTCAATAAACAAAACAAATAAAGTATAAATGTTTTAAATTTATATAAAATTTTCAGCATAAATATAATATTATAATTAGCATATTATAGGGCCCAACGCGTACAAAGAAAACTACACAAAATAATCCAATCTGTTTTATATAACATTATGTAAGTATATTCAAAAAAAAATATTGTTGATAGAAAATTAAATATAAGGAACTTAAAAAGTGGAATCAATGCATTTTTTTAAAAATATGTTATTTTTTTATTATTATTTTTAATTCTTATTCAAATTCAAATTCAAAAACCTCGTTGGCTCTTCCTCGGCATTACGTAGCTTGGGTATGTAAAAGACAATATCTTTCTCTTTTTTGACTAAGCTCAGTCTAAAAATATATAAACACACGTTTTTGCCGGATATTTTTATAGCCATAGCCGGTTTAATGATGTATTTATTTTGGATCCAAAGTGTAAGCAAAGAAAAATAATTGTGAAAGTAGAAACATAAATTAACTATATAAGTCAAAACTTTTGTTTTGTTAAGAATTGTGTTTTTATGAGGACAATGTGCTTGTTTGTGTGTATGTGTTTTTAAATAACTTAAAATTAGATATGTTTAAAAAAAACTATAAAAAAAATATTTTTAAAAAATGAGAACAAAATGTGGATCCTGTTTAAATTATTTTCCCTTTGATAAATTTGATTGCATTGCCCTTAAATAAAATTCCTGATAACACAAACAAATATACTCGGCCTATGATTTCAGACCGAATATCGAAAAAAAACTTTAAAAAATGAACCCATTAGTTGTTAGTATAAGACTAGGATTGAGATCTTTGTGGAAGTTTCAAACAGTCCCTATCTCTCTTGCTTCCGACAAAATTCGTATGATTTATTAATCATTATATAGTTTTAAGAAATATATATGTAGATACTTTCAATAAATAAAAAATATAATAATATCTAGATTTATATTCTTAGCACTTTCAATTTGAAAAACAAACGAAGGTCTGATATACAGGGTGATCGGTATAAGGTGCACTAAAAGATTAGAGAAAGTAGGTTGTGTTAAGACAGAAGAACATCGTATGGAAGAAAGGCCCATATCCCATGTTTAGGCAGGATGGGCAATTCTATACAAAATTGACTCAAAAAAATAAAAATAAGTATTTAAAATTAAAGGAAATACCTAGACAGGAAATTCAATTTCAAATAAAAATCTTTGACCCGATTGTTTTTGAAAAATTGATTTTCAAATTTGAAATTTTGAAAAAAAGAAAAATGTCAAACTATTTTTTTTTTAATTTTACATTATCAAGCGTAGTTTTTGTTTTAAAAATTCAATGCTTTTATTAATTTACTAAAATGTATCTTAGTTTTTGAGAAATAAAAAATATTAAATGTCCTTTTTTTAAAGAAAACACCTTTTTGTTTGTCCTGTCTTTGGATATAAAGTTTTATTAGCAATACAAAAATTATATTTGATACCTATTATCCTTCTCTAATACAAATTAACAGATATTGAAATAAGTTTTCGATATGTTTTTACTCTTGTTGTGGATGTAGATAAATTTAAACTGCACTTTGACTCTAGGGACTTCAACGCGTTGTTTGAATTACTCAAATTTGATTTTGGTCAAAACGTTATTTTTCGTCGCATACAATTATTTTGGAGGTGAAATCATTTTTTGTTCGTAAGCTATACAAGGTAACACTTATTTTTTTTGTAGTTATTTTATTATTTATAAAAAATACCGTTAATTGATTTTGTTTCAAAATTATACTAGTTTGGTATCACGTGACATTATATACTCGTAGTATACATTTATAAATTGAAGCCGCTAGCGTAGTTGATTCGTGAAATATTTTGGGTCAACCAAAATGTTCACTTTCTTTTTATAAATTTCTTTAGCAATAAAACCATAAACTCAATTTTTTCGAAAGTCTTTTCTTCATCTTTCTGTGTTATTATTTGTATAACAAAATTTATTTGAAGATTGAAGTCAATATCTCTACTGGATCTTGAGATATGGAGTCAAAAACAGCTTTCCGAACGGTCCGTGCAAATCCTTAATTTATACATCAAAAAATTTCAAAATTTTCAATTTGACAAATGGTTCCGATTACAAAGTACAGCGATTTATTCGTCTATTTGATTTTTTTAAATTTGTTTATATTGCAATGAGTTCGAATTTTTTGACTGCGTACTTCCACACTGTTTCTTAAAAGCCAGCTGTTTTGGCACTCAGTGAAACCCAAGTGGGTGAGGTTTCCGATCCTGCTGAATTTTGTATTCATGAGTACAGCTTGGTGCCACTATTCTTCCCCACAATGGTCTAGACAAATATATTAGGAATGATGTTGAATGTCAATTTTTACCACAATACGGTGCTTGTACCAACTGCGTCTTTGTGGTTAAAACTTTCCATGAATAAAAACACCATTCATTATCGTTTCTTTTATCGAAGCCCAAATCTGGACATACATAGTTTTGACTTCTCAGGAATTTGATGCTCTGTCCTAACTCCAAGAATTGTCTCTTCCAATTTTTTATTTTTTAAACTTCTCAAAAACTATTGAAAATAAATAACAGTATTGAACCTCTAAAACGAAAATCATACTTAATTTAAAAAAAAGAGATTTGTTTTTATTTCACATTTATAAAAACATCATTTTTCGTAAACTATTCACTCAAACAACTTTGATTGGATATAAAATTAAAGAATGGGTGCCAGGCTTTTTAAAACGCTGTATTTGTTACTGTTAGTTTTTAATATACATATATGTTATTGTTTTAAATTAATTTTCTATAAAATTGACTCCCACCTAAAAGGGTGGCAATAGGCTCCCCTCCCTCATGGCTTTATTCTTGTCTTAACCTATCATCTGAATTACATATACAGGTATTTTAAAAGATAAAATATGTATATGAGCAAAACCCTCTGGTTTCGACCATAGTTATTTCAATATTTTTGAGTTGAAATTATAATCTTAAGGAATTGGGATAATAAAAATGATTATTTTATGTTATAAAACATTTATATGCATATATAAAGATATAAAAAAAAGGTGTCGGAAAATGTCCTTAGCCCATTATTAATTTAATAAGGTGTTAATCTTCTGAAATGTTAATCATTAGCTTAAATTTGATTTATGAAAGTAATAAGCTTCATTTTCCTTTGAGCTTCCTACTTAAAAAATATGAATCAATTTCAAATTACTAAAGTCGAATCATGAGCAATAGAAAAGTTTGAATGAAAAATAAATTCACTTTTTTAAAGTTTTCGACATTGGTGTTAGTATGGTTATTTTTGTTTGATTTTGTTGTGTCTAATGTCAAATGGACCACGAGCCGACATAATTTTTTTTTGGAGTAGAGGTATAACCATAATAGATAAATATGTTTTACTTCTATAATGGTTTTTAAGTTCGGGAAATGTTTTAAAGCTTGCAACCAAAGATTTTCTCAGTCAAAATCGATTGAAAAATACTAAGAGATCATTTAAAATTCCAAACTTGGATGTCTGTTTTTTTGAATAAAACTGATATTTAAAAAAACAACGTATGCGCTCTTATTGAAATTATTATTTTTAAATTATTGAAACTTTATTCTGAATAACTCCACCATCAAATACGATTAAATGGCTGAGCACAAGGCCTTTATCATAAATATTTTCTTCAGCCAAACATATTTATATATTTCTTTCAAAAAACACACCATCCACTCCTTTAATGAATTGTCAGCATTTGTTTGAAAACATTTCTATATATGATTAGTTTTAGATGGAAAATATTAATTACAAAACTTACCCTTTGCTTTCCCATCTTTCCTTTTCGAATCCTTTATGGATAGATTGTGCAATTGATGATTCCATTAAATCAACATAACGTACTACTAATGGAGCAAATGTATCTCGCAAATGTTGGTGGAATCGACCATTTTTTAAATTATCTAAATAGAGTTGAGAATATAGTGTTTGTTTAAAGAAAAAAACATGTAATAAGAAGTATCGAAAAAATATAAAAAATATATTAAAAATTATAATTCACAAATAAACGAAAAACGTTCAATGACTCGTATTGTAAATTTAATTCTTTAGTTAAATTTTTTTGTTAAGATTTTTTTTTTTAAAAAGTACTGCATATTCAAGGAGCTGTCACTTAATAATAATTAGAATTTAATGAAACAAAAAAATGAGGTTAGTCAGTGCGTATGTATTACTCATGAATCCCTTCGAGCGGGCGTCGATATGGTCGATATAGGAAATGAAATACATGAATAAGTTGTAAAAATTATGTTATGTTATAATTTAAAAATTATTTTTTTTAAAGCAGTGACGTCTTTGTATAGTTGTTAAGTAATAATCAGCTAACCATGTCTGGACTCAAAAACTTAATCATTTGTTACTGGGTGACCGTCCAATGAAACACTATTTGAAATCCATTAATATCTCCTTTTAACGAATGTCGAAAAATCATGGTACTCTTAAGGTATGAAGAAAGGTGTCAAAGGTGCTATAATAAAATATCGACTTTAGTTTTACCTGATATCAAAATTTTAACTTTATGGAAAAACTAAAATAACTAACTTTTTTTCGTCTCTTTTACAAAATACAAAATTTTGTAGAACGAAAAATGCTTAAATGATTGTTTTTAGTTTTTTTTTGGCTTAAAAATTACTTCGAATATAACAATTCTTTTAATATAACGAATGGTTATTATTTTTTTTAAAATATGATTTTAATCTTGTTCCACATTAAAACGCCTCATATTCGAGAAAAAACTATACGTCACAATTCATTTTCTTTAGTCAGAGATTGTTAAATTCATCCATCCATTAGAAAAAAAACATTCATTGCACTAATATCTATTACTGAATATTGTCATAGCGCATTTTTTTAAAATCAGCCAATTCGATCTTATGAAGATGAATTGTTCTTAAGATCAGATATACTTGTGTAGGATCTTCCATCTCTGAAGCCGTTAATCCACAGTGCTCTTAAAGTTAACATATTTTTAGTGCTCTTAAAGTTACATAATTTTTAACAAAGTCTTCATTTTATCCGGAACATAATGATTCAGCAAGCTTTTATGTAGTCAGATCCCACTCCAAACTTGACTCGCGGAATCATGTGATCGTGTCCTATATATGTATATCCTGCCAGTATGCAAACTAGACCAGGTGGCCTACTGAATCGTTCTTTTATAATCTGTGTCTTGAAAAAATTACAACATCTATTCAGAACTATAAAAATATAATAAAAGAACAAATTGAATAAAATATTTCAAGCTCAAACACCATACAAAAATTATCACATCCTAAAGATTTCGGTGAACATTGAAATAGTGAAACTACAAATGAAAAGTGTAGTTATAGTTTTTGAACATGATACAAAGCATGTTAAGAAATACATGTAACATTTGTTTAAAAAAAGGTAGAAGATTGCTTTACATTAAGTGCCTCTACTTATTCCATGAATGCATTTTTGTCTGACACTGAATGGAAGATAACATAAAAAAATATAGTTTTTATAATAAATTCTATTTTTTCACGAGAATTTTAAATAAAACTGTGAGGATATATTGACATACTTTTCCGAATTAGTTAGGTTATCGTCTTCTATCCTTAGAAGAACGTATGGTACGTATAGAATTGTTTATTAGGTTAGGATTGAATTATATCAATTTACTTTAAACGTGCTTTTCATCAATATTGTATGTCGTATTGCATGTCATATATTGAAATGATTAAAATATACATTTATAAATAAACAAAATCAGAAATAATAATTAAAAAACTAAAACTTAATTGAAATTATAAAGTTAAGATATGAAATCCTTTAGAGAGTTTTAAGAAAATTATAAAACATTTTTGATTATAAATTTACAACATAAGCGGAAAGAAAACTTTGCAAATTTAAAGTCGCTTGGGTCCCTATGATTTGGAGGAATCTTCTTAAAAAAAAAATACTAACAACATCGGTGGGTCGAGTACAAAAGACTAAATTACTCTTTGGAAGTATTTATGGTTAAGATAAACGGATTCATAAAAATATTGTTGATCAAAGTTAGAAGAAAAAACTTACATTTTCTTAAGTAAGAACAATAAAAGTAGGTACAAGACATATTAATAGAAGAAGCGGGAAGAAAATCAATGGAATTGTTTTGTGATCGTGCCCAAGACACAATTTTCAAAGTAAATTACGTACTTAAAGGAACAAAAAAAAACACATATATGATAATTATTTTAAAACATTGCTTCCCTAAGAAAACCAGAAACAAATAAATAGAATACATAACTATTGCTTTTGAATTTAAATCATAAGATATTCGGCCATGTTAATTCAAAATAAACTTTAAAGTACACATACGGAATCCGCAGTGGGTTAGGATTTTGCTAGCTTTGAAGCAAATATTCAAACAAAAACTATTAATGCAATACAAAAAATGTATGTAACTAAAAATTTTCAATTATTTCAATAAAAAATCGAAAGTTTCTTGCATTAGAAATAAATTGATTGCATCAGAAAGTGGCTTTGTGGCTACGATTCTTTTGAAAATTACATATATCTATGTTTCGGAATTTCAAGTTTTTGGTAGGATAAAAATCTGTCTAAGAAGTACAATTTAAAAACCTGTCAAAAACTAAAAAATAAATATAATGTATATACCGCAATGTAGACACCTAATGTAGTTTACCAAAAGGCGTATTTATGTATTCCTTTTATTTATTAAAGTCAGCATACAAAGATAAAAACCATATTCTATTTATTTTTCCTAAAACTGTTTTTACCATAGCTTTTAATAGAAAAGAGTAGCAAAAGTATCTGAGTAAGGATGCCCTACTTCACATCTCTAAAGAAAATTAAGACATATTAACCTACTTCAGAACAAAGAGCAAAAGGAAATACAGCTTTGGGAGAAAGTTTCCGTTTCCTACGAAATCACAGCGTTGTGATTTTACATTTTCTTTTCCCGAAAGTACTCTAAAACCCAAGCGAAGCAAGTGAAACCTCATTCAGTGAGCAATATTATATATTCCAGCAATGGTAAATTAAAAGCAGTTTTCAATACGATTTCAATTATATTGAAACTAAAAACTAAGGTATACAATAAAAAAGGCCTGTCTTGATATACATATTTCTTTTAAAAACGCCTTTAAATTTAAAATTCTGAAAAACTTAACTATAATAGTTTTTAACTTTAATTATTCTTAAAAAGAAATATGGAAACGCAAACAAGACTTCAAGATGTTTCTGATTATATATAACGTTTAACCTTTTTTATGTAAAAAGATGGGTTTGAGTTGAGTGAATAAGTTTTTTTTTTATATAGCTTTGGGTTGTCTTAATATTTATAATAAAAATAAGTTTCAATCTTTTTGTTTTTGGGACAAAAAATAAGGTTAAATTTTAAACTTTATTTTAGTATTATTGGTTTTAAGTTTTGTATGATTGGTATAAAATATTACGTTATAAAATGTTTAATTAAATGACAGCTCCTGATAAAAACATATATATCTACTCTTTGTTTAAGAAAAAAAAAATAATAGAAACAAATTTAAAATAGTAGGTACTAAAAATATAAGCTTAAGTTTTTGTAAGCTCTCATAAACCACTGGACAAATTAAGTACAAAACATACATTCGAGCGCATTCGTTTTGAAGATTAAAAAAAAACATACAAACTGTATGTTTTGTACAAATGCGGTCATTATTTAAAATAAAGTTGCAAGGCAAGTCGGCAGAGGCAAAAATATGCCAATGAAATTCAATGATTTGATCATTTTTAGGTTCTAGACATTCGACTGTAACTGTTTTACTGCATGAAAAACGCATTTAACAAAATTTAGTTAAGGAAATACCCTTTTCAAAATTCTTTACCATTAACGCAATCAAACAAGTTTCATTGAATCAAATTTGCAACTTAAAAGACCTCTACCGATTGGCCTATTGCCACAGGGTTTTTGACAGCTCCAATCCGGACATGTAAACATATTCTGTGATCTAAATTGTCTCGAAACGCTGTCCGAAATCATTTTTGATTCTGGCCTATGTACTTTTAGATACACTCGCATGTAGATATATTTTTAAATTATATTAAAGTGCATTTTTAAGATAACATGTAAGTGCAATTTTATTTGTTTTTCCTTTTTTTTTTAATACTAAATCCATCTTCGAGTCATTGCACAAAGTTTTTGTGTTTAGTTTTTTTTGCTTTTCTTACCATCCGTTCTTAAGTAATCGTTAAGTATTTGAAATAATGGAAATGAATCCCATGTATCTTGGGGCAGTTCGGATAGCACACGATCCATGTCGACGGCGAAGAGGGACCAGAAGATCTCGGCATGTTCAACAAGTAGATCACTGAACCATGCAAATGCCTGTTGTTTTAATTTTGTTGTAAAAGCTGATTTTAGAATCTTTTACCAATTTTGTTATAAAAGGAAAAGCTATAGATTTTTCCATTTTGAAAAATAAGTATTTTTTTAGAAAAGAACTGTTTTTTTTTTTAATGTGTAAACTTAATAAAATACTTTAAAATTAAGCACAAGACTGGAAAAAATATAAGAAATAAAAACAAAGAAGCTGCAATCTTTGGTTTTGTTTTGCTTTTACCTTAAATCAAAAAACAAGTGCTGAAAAGTTCCATTTTTTTGTTTTATATTAATTTCACTTTAATATGCATACATACAGAGCATGTGAAACAACATTTATTGACACATATTTGCGCCGCATGCATATACATAGTAGTGATGCAACTAAATACAAACGAACAAAACATAAACTAATATATAATATGTAAGTAGATCGAAGTATTTTTTTTAAATATTTTATGGTATTTTAATTTTTCGTTAAAATTGTTTTAAATTCTTAAAATAATTCATGTTTTCTTTATCAAAATTGTGTGATAATTTTTCATATTTTAATTTTCCATTTTAAATTGACACATATAATTTTAAAATTAAAAATAATTTTGTAAATATTTCAGGAGACATAAATAAACGCAAGTAATTTATGTAAACTGTTGTGAAATTTTGTTTAATATTAGGTGCGATTACGATGACTATTATGGGATTAAGCAAAACAAGGCAAAGATTTTCATATATTTGATTCAATTTAAAGTATATTGTATTTTTTTATTCAAAAAAAAAGGGGACGGGGGGGGGGTTGATTTGTTTCCTACAAAAGGTTAAAAAATAATTCTAGCAAATGATTATATGTAACTTTTGAAAATTCTAGCATTCGAGCAGCAACCAGATTATTGTTCTATTCGGTTTTTATAAATAATTATTTATTAACAAAATGAGTGAGTATGTTCATAAAATATGTTCATGGAAATACATATATAACCTATACATGATGAGCAAAAGTGGTCAAATGTGTTTAGTCATTTAAATGTATTTTAAATTTCAAACTATACGAGAAAAGTGATTGATTTGTCATACTATTTATTACTCTGGCCGACAAAATAGCGTTTTCTTTCTTTTGCACAAAGAATACTTTTTTGAAGGATTAAGATGTCCAAAATTCGAATTTTGCCTTGAAATTTTTCTATTACATCAGTTATTTAAAATATGCCCCTTGCTAAAACCAGCCGGTGTTTTTAAGCCTAAATTAAAACTCAAAATGTCTCTTAACAATAAATTGTATGATGATTTTGAAAAGAACAAATTTTTCTCTTTTAGAAACAATTTTAAGAATTTTAGTGTCTTTCTTAGCTTCTGGAAATTCTCATTTGTTATAAGTCTTTATTTGAATCTATATGAAATTTCGGGAAAGACTTGAATTTGATACTTTAATAGTTTTGGTAAGTACGTTTTGGACTTAATTTTTAAGTCTTTGCATTTTAACTATTTGCATTTCTTAATATATTTCAAAAACTTGATGTAATGTAGTTATTACTAGAAAAAAAATTAACTTTCAAATCATTTTGCCTTTTTCTGTTAATAACGATTTTAGCAAAAATGGTTTAGCGTTTCTTTTAGATTTTTGTAAAACAACTTTTAAATTTTTTTCGGATATTATATGAAATAATATAAATATTTCAACTGAATATTGAAGAAAAGGATTGCAGATTTAGAAAACCATCACAGAGTTTATTGAAAAAAGGCTATTTCATACATTTAGCCTCAAAAAGCTTTATATGTTTTTTTGAATGTTAAAAAGTGATATTTCAAAAACCTGGCGTGATACATTAATTTTGAAGTCGATTTTGAATTAAGGCCACCAAAACCCGAATCTATTTTCAAATTGCCACATTTGTCTAATTTTATACTTAAAGTGAAGTAAGAAAATAAAACAATTACATTGTGCTAGAGTCAAAATTTGGTACTTGAAAACTTTCGTAACCTGAACATTTTTACAACATCAATTTATATTTTAATTGTTTTCCGTTTTGTGATAAGAAGATCAGTCAATAGTAACTAATATTTTTGAACAAAATTAAACACTTTTACGAACAGTCTTAAATTTAAGATACTTTTTAACTAAGTGCAAACATATGACTTTTTTGTTTTTCACTTTATATAATGCTGGTTTAGGATTTCTTTTTTGTATTCGACCACAGGTATATTCTTTTTTAATAATGAAAAAGAAGCAAGTTTTTTAGATTATAAAATAAAATTGGTTACTTAATGAAACTGTGTAGTGGAATTGCAAAACAAATGCTATGAGAAAATAAGGTTTCACAGCTTTAGTTATTGATTGTTCTGCTCAAATAAATCATAAACAAAATATTTTTTTTTAGAAGTAGCCATATTCTATTTTTTTGTATTTTTTTAATCTAAAAAAAACACGAAAAGTATTATCATATCGAATAAAAAAATCTCATTTTAGAATACACCTGATATCAAACAAAAATAAGTCGATATTCTTAGACCAGCTTAATGTATGTATATGTATTGTGTGTTCAATACTTTGATTTATGGCCGAAAATCATCAAGGTGCAGAATTGGCTTTGCTAGCAATTTAATGTCTTACATCTTGACTTAATTGAGAAAAAAAAGAATAAAATACTAAAACTAACATGTTTTGTATGTCCATCAAACAATATAATTTATTAATAAGGTGAATTTTAAATGAAATCAATATACACGCATATAAAATCATTTCGGGAACGCGTCCTAATTTACAATCTTCAACAACAAGTCCAAAATATAATTGAAAAATTTAAGGTATTTAACCCCGGTCATTACTTAATACACCGTATTTTTTATACAAAATCTAGTTTTAGAAAGGATACTAAAAGATTATTTATTTTTAACTATAAAAATGCAAAAATAGTTTGTCCAATATCGCACAAGTCATTTCAGTGAACATATATGTAGATAATCGATCAAAAATAATTTTAAGTAAATGAAGCCGTTCGGTGTCAAACGTCAGTCGAGGAAGAGAACAATAATAAAGCCGGCTGTCAGAGTATTTTTCGTCAAATAAATTACGTCTAAATGTTATGTACCTTTCTATTCATTATTCGTAAAGCGTAAATCAATAGTCTGTCAATTCGTGAACATCACATTTAATTATTGATGAAATTCTTTTTTACGACTCGAAATAACAAAGAAATCTCAAATATGTTCCTATTGACAAAGTCAGATCGCATTTAAGATGGCAGCCATATAATCAAAGGGCTCTCTTATTTAAAATCGTCATTTCGTGAACGATCATTTCGGGAACGTTCCCGGACATGATTTGACGTATTTTCCTCGTAGAAGATTTTCTATGTATTGTTTTCATTATTGCTTATTAAATATAGATACATAATATACCCATGTTATTAAACAAAGCTTAAATTATGTGCTTTGTTTTGTTCTTGTTGATTTTATCAAACTTAGAAAAACGTTCCCGAATTGATGGTTTCTGTAAGATATTTACTACTAAGCAATATTACTAAAAATGTATAGAATTCTGTGAGCTGTCCTGTCAAAGTTTATTAATATACAAATTTTGCAACAGTATAAACTAAAAGTCATCATTATAGCTTGCAATTTTTTTTGTCACAAAACCAATTTTGAAATTTGCAACCTTGGTGATTTTGAGCCTTATAATCTTAACAATTTTTTAACACTTTCCAAACATTTTTATAGTTAAAATCCTTGAAAATATTGTAAATCTTATGATTTCCTCTACTTTAACGAAAATAAACTTTTGAAATTTCTTTTTAGTTTAATATACACTGCCGTTCATAAGGTTAGAAGCAGGCATTTTCGAGAAGTAAAATCGTCATTTCTCCCGTTACATAATGGATTAGAAAAAAACAACTATGGTAAATGGGGGACTATTTTGTTAACAACAAAATATAAAATTTGGGTAAAGGAGAGATTTATCTTACGGAACTTTCATGGCAAATTGTTTATTTAGTCAAGAATATGCGAAAATAAATCGGGTCATTAGATTAGAAGCACATGAAATAAATGGAAATAAAATGCAAGTATTTGTATTTTGTTATGTTTTTTAGTTTTAATTAGGTTTTTAATAATGTGTGCTACCACCAGCCTTCAAAATAACTTCAAAAATTCTATCTTTTAAGGATTTATAAAGAGATTCCAGGTAGACTAAAGAAATTTCACTCCAGGCCAATTTGATACCATGAATTATCGCTTTCTTGTCACCGTATTGATTTCCTCTCTCATGTACCTTGCGTGTAAGCTAGCCCCACACATTTTCAAATATGTTAAGGTCCGAGGAATATGGTGGCCAAGGCAGCAAGTGGAAGTTTTGGTTTGCAATAAGGGATTTTACCTTTCGGGCTGTGTGTATGGGAGCGTTTTCCTGCTGAACAATCCATGGAATTGGTCCAAAAAGCTCGCTTATATTGGAGAAGACTGATTCCAGGAAGGCTTTGTATGTTTTCCTAGTCATTTGGTATCTTGGACTACCAAGTCTATAGCGCCATACAATAAAATTGAGCCCCTGACGATAACGCCTCCTTTTTTTTGCTATGGTGACGGTTTAAAAATCATTACTCTTTCTTTCTCAGGTGATGGAAATAATAATTTTAACCATCTGGCCCTTCTGGGCTAAATTTTTCGTCGAAAAAAATAACCTTCCGCCAATCATTTGCAGTCATTCCATTTTGCACATTCCACGTCATGTGATCTTTCTCGAAACACAAGCGTTGCTTCTTCCTTGCGTCATTAAGTGGTGGTTTTTTCTTAAGCTTCAGGTGCTTTAAGTGTTTAGTATGGCGAACCGTGCATTTAACAGTGGATAAGCTGGACTTAACATTAATTTTCTCCCTAGTTTTAGCTGCCGATAATGCTGAATTTGACGCTATTCTAAGGATACTTCGCGTTTCGCGAAGGTTTAAGGCAGAGGAAGTGTTTTTTTTTTTATATTTTTTGGTGTAAGACGATGGTTTTTTAATTAATTGCTGACACAATGATCACTTCGATTTTTTTTTCGGGCTATAGCAAAGCATTAAAGACCTTTAGAGCAATTAACATCTATTCTTGCCCTTTCCTCCACTGTCAAACATTTTTTGTTGCCCATTTCTGTTAACACTCAATCAAGAACAATTCATTTATAAATTGTACCCTTTTTCCGAAAAAAATGTATGCACTTCACAACACAACGTCGATTTATTCACTGCTTTTAATCTAATGACCCGATTTATTTTCGCATATTCTTGACTCAATACCCGTGTTTTGTTGGCAAATCTATCCATAGTATAGTAGGATTTTACACGAATAACAAAAACAATATCCATAATATGAATAACACCGATAAAAGTTAGAGTAGAATCTCACTATGGATAGGTTTTTGACATTTATACGAGTCAAAATTGCCAAAAAAACGTTCCGCAGTAGTCCGGTTTTTATATTTCAAAGTTGATACAACTGAATATTTTCCAGAATAATTTATCAAAAAATTCAAAAAAAAATAGCGAAATTTAGACCAGGGGTGAAATCGTGTAAGCTGATTTTTGGTGGTTCACTATCAAAATCAAGAAAATACGTCTGTGTAATGTGATAGTCGATTTCAAAGTTTTAACCAAACAATTTGACATAAAATGAAAACTTCAAGAAGGGGGTTTGTTCGTAGACTACTACATTAACATGTGGTGTTGAAGCTCGCCTAAATTTTTAATATACCTGAATCGAGGTGAAATGAGCTTGATTCGCCTCGATTCCGGTCGGGGATCGGAGTCGAGTCAAAATTTGTGAAGAAAAACCTGTGTGGAGGAGTTGGTTTTACAGATAATTCATGTTTGTGTACAAAAAATATAGTTTTGTTTTAATCAAATTAAAAAAAAAAATTGCACATGGAGTTGGTAGCATATTCTTATATGGTGCTGAACTCAGTTTTTCATTGTTTAACACGAATCAAACTATCTCACTTGCACTTCATATAAAACATCGAAACACCATTTGCATTTTAGAAAGTGCTGTCAAACTTAATCATTTTTAAATCTTCTTGTGCGGTGGAAACACCAAAAAGATTTATTTAATCTAAACTGAGATAAACCTTTGGTGGAAACATAGCAAAACTTTATTATCTTTTCTATTGTTTTCTCTTGCAAAATAAGCCCAGTTAGTCCATTTTCGATACCAAAACTAAATAATATCAACAGTAATTGATTGATATTTTTCCCAATGGAAAACACACATGATTCCAAATGCACAACTACTCAACGAACACAGCCATCGAGATACAAATGCAATATCAATCGTACCAACATTTAAGAACGAAATCACAAAGATCCATTCGAGACTCGTATAAATGTCAAAAACCCATCCATAGTAAGATTCTACTCTAACTTTTATCGGTAGTATTCATACTATGGATATTGTTTTTGTAATTCGTTTAAAATCCTACTATACTATGGATAGATTTTCCAACAAAACACGGGTATTTTGTTGTTAACAAAATAGTCCATCATTTACCATAGTTGTTTTTTTCTAATCGACCATGTAACGGGAGAAATATCAATTTTACATTTCGAAAATGCCTGTTTCTAACCTTATGACTGGCAGTGTATATATATTCGAAATAAAACAAATCAAATATGAGCTTACTTAAAGTATAAATGATATAAAAATCATGTTGGATAATTAAAAGGAACACTAAATTCAATTTTTGAAAAAGGCTTGATTTTGTTTGACAAATTTTGTAATAGCTTTAAAGCTTACTTAGCCATGAAGTTCTGTAAACAATTTCAACCTTAGTTAACTCACAAATAGTCATTTACTTTTATGAACGTTATTACAACCAGTAAACTATGGTTTTAACTATATGGTCTAACAAGCAGTTTCAAAACAGGATGATGAAGAAATAATTTTGGGAAAAATGTCATATGAATATAACGTACTTCATTACGGTTCGAAAGTTATTTTTTTATTAAATGCAAAAATATGTGTGAAATATTTAACAAGCTTTTTTGGACTTAGTAAATGACTGTACTCGAATTCGCTGGCCTTTGTTTTAAGCTCTTTAGTGTTTATAGTTTATTTATTTAAGTTTTAGTTTTTATTTCGTTACTTTTTAATAAACCACACTAATAAATAAATACAAAAAAACCCCTATGAAAAATGTGTGAGTTGAAATTGGATTAGTGGTTTCCATTAAAGACAAAACAACTCGGATCAAACGAATATGTTCATGAGGTTGAAAGTACATTCTTATCAATTAATTAATGATGAAATAAAAATAAAACTTTTATGTCCGCAAAAATAAGCAATTTGATATGAGATAAAAAGAAAACGCGAAAACAATTACACATAAAAAAGAAGCATAATAATTTTTCAAGAGTATATTTTGTGACTGTGCTGCATCAAAGTTATTTTTCGAGTTTTAAATGAGATACATTTTTAATTATTGTTTGTTAATTTTAACTTTTGAAATAACTATTTTAAAAAATCCTATTTACGTGCTAAGAGTCAAAAAAGCATTCTTAAATTATTGTACTTTTCAAAACAAAAAATTATTGAAGCAAGTGTTCTTTTTTATTGATATAAGAAAAAAAAACACTTTTCCCGACCCTCACTTATACCCTTGCGCATCAACATATCCTACAAAAATAAATCAGCTATTTTCTAAAGCTATTTTTTTGTTGAAAGCAATATTACGTACAATTGTTGTAATAACGGAAAAAAATTGAAAAAAAACTAAAACAAATGGATTTTGTTCTTTAAAAAAAACTCTAGTACATGCCGTTGGTACTGGAGCAGTATAGACCGCATGTGTTGGCATGCAGTATCGAAATGGTGGCGGTTGAGCTCCTTGGGCAGTTGCAACTTGTCCGGATCCGGAAGCTCCTCCTGATGAATTTCCAGCGGGTTGATTGGCTGCGGCGGCGTTGTTATTGGGATTTGCTGGATCATTACCATCAGCTGCATTGCCAGATGCTGCAACTGCAGCTGCATCTTTTTGATCCGGCTCATTTTTGCGTAACTATAAAATGTTAGGTATACACATTCACCCAAAAATACATTGTACAGGTATTTTTTTTATCTTTTCATTTTAAACAGATAATTACAGAAATTACGGGAAATTTTCAATACATGTTTTTTGGGATGGTTTTCCTAAGAAACTCTTACTTATGTCGTGAGATTAATCAAAAATTAAATTTATGATAGATATTTGCATTGCATTGTTTTTATACCATTTTGAAAAATTTTACGTCTGAATTAATAATTTATAAAAGATTAATGTGACATGATATTGAATAAATCTGAATAAAATGTGGTTAAAATTTCAAATTCGGTCGTTTATGCTAACAGTTTGGGTGGGGGTACTAGTTTTTTTGTTTGCCTCAACAGAAAAGAAACATAAAAAATGTGAGTCACGTTAACAAAAATGCAGAATCTCTATAAAGAACGAAGTCAGCAAAAATTACATTCTTCTTCAAATAAACGTGTTTTTTTTTCTTCAAAAATAAACAATAAGATCGGTTCATATAAATAATTAGTTACCTTAAAAAAAAATGTTTATACTGCCAGTTATTTAAAGGATTTTATGTAAGTGAGCGATATTTTTGCCCATTCTGCAAATTATGGCAGAAAATGCTGCTGCTGAAAATGTTTTTTGACATTTTAGTCAACTTTACGTGGCGTGGTAGCAACTTCTATTGCGTCAATTTATGCTAAGAATATTCTGATTGTGATGTGTTATCAAAGCCAAGAAAGGGGTACCAATGATCTAAGGTTTGATCACTTACTATAGAAAACATCAGCTTCCATAACACTAAGGGCCAATTTCTTGACAAAGTTCTAGTCTCTAAGGCTTGGTATATTGGTAAATTGGAACTTTATTGATTCTAACTCATTTCCTCATCGAGTTCTCAAGCGTTAGTACTCTGATCTAGATCTCAGTTTGGTGGTCTAGGATTTAAGAACTCGGTTTAGTAATGTTTTTACATCTTTTAAAGGCTTAATTTTTAGATTCCTTCGGGTTTTGGATTAAATTTCAGACCACAAGGATTTCTATGTGCAATAATAAAATATTTTTAGAAAACACATAAACATATACCGTTTTTCAAAAAGTCATAAATTGCAGCTAAAAATAATAAATTGGGTGGCGCAACAGTCCGTTGAGAACTAGGGCCTAGTGTCTTACAACTCTCAACCATTCCTGCGTGTGCGTACTGTTGTCAGGCATTGAGGGGACCGACAGTTTTAGGCCGAATCCGAACGGCTAATCAGAGAAAGCACTTTTTATGACAAGAATTACTCTTGTAGAATTTGTTAATTCCTCGCAAGAGGCAGTACCCGTGAAAAAACTTTAGATGGCACAGGCAGAAATTGAACCCAAGACCTCTAGCATAATAGTCCAATGCACTAACCATCACGCCACGGGTACTACCGCGACTATAGAGGTATTTAAATTATGCCGAAGAATAACATGAACATCCAATCTACAATAGTCAATATTCCCATTAACAACATGGCTAGATAAAAGTATAGATAAATCTGTTTATAGAAGACAAGACGCCCGTTTGGCATTATGTGCATCTGAAGAAGTATTTTAAAATACTATTTTATAAATATTGTTGCATATATTGTTTTGAGAGTAATCTTTTGGGCTGAATCTACTTTCTACACGATTTCTTGAAACTTTTCAATATAACACTTTCGATCATTTAAATTGCAAGCATCAAATGATATTTTAGAGATTTAAGTATGATTCGAATTCTCAAGAAACAGTAAAAATAATAAAAACGAAACCAATTTATTTAGTACCCGTAGCGTGATGGTTTTGTATATTCAAATAAATACAAAAATAAATAAAACTGAATTGAAGTAAAAAAGATCTTAGGGCCGAAAGGCATTCGCTTTAAGTATTATTGTTTAACTTAGAGTGTCGGTATGGGACCAGTAAGTTATTAGTTGTAAGTTATGGTTAATTAGGCTAGTTTTATGAATTTTTGTCTAGCTTTAAGATAGATCTAAGATTGAATTAATAAAAATGGATTTGGAAAAAAAAAAAAAAGTGCGTTGGACTGTCATGCAAGGGTTCTTGGGTTCAATCCCTGCCTGTGCCACCTAACTTTTTTTACGGGTACTACCTCTTGCGAGGAATTGACAAATCCTCCAAGAGTAATTCTTGTCATGAAAAGTGCTTTCTCAAATTAGCCGTTCGGATTCGGCATATAAACTATTGGTCCCTTCCATCTCTGACAACATTACTCGCACACAGGAATGGTTGAGAGTTGTAAGTCACTAGGCCCTGGTTCTTTCTCTTCCACCTAATTTATTTCATTTAAATTCTTTTGATCTGTATTCAAATAAAGATTTTCAGCGCACCACGAGTGTGTGTACATGTGTACATTTATCAAAAAAAGAATTTGTTTGTAAAATGTCAGAATGTTGAGTCAGAATTAGCTACAGGGTGCTACAAAAATAGCAAAAAACACTTTAGAACTCAGTTCCATTCAACTGAGATCTAAAATTCCTAGAACTCAAAAATTTTAAACCGAGTTCTTTACAGATATGTTTAGATTTGAAGAAATACTCAAGTTCTAAATATTTTTAAAATAAAATTCCAGAGATAAAACGAGAACTACTAGATCTAGTTTTTATTTTATTTTGTAACTTCGTCAAGAAATTGGCCGTAAGACTACGAAATTTCTTATAAAAAATTAATAAGGGAATCATAAACATGATAAACACTAATCCAAACTGTGGACAGAGAAAAGTCTTTTATATGTTTTAATTTTTTTAAGTCCATATTTTTAAAACAATCTTGAATTTTTTTTTTTTAATTATTACAATTAACAAAGTTGTTTGCTTTCACGGTTCTAAAGTACTTTGAGAAAACTTTACTTTACATTTGTTTGGAACATAAAACAAAACTAAGACTATTTTGGTTTTTTATATTTCACGTGACTGGAATTGTTTTACTCAAATAACGAACTATTCTTTTTAATCGTTGAAAACGTGGTTCCCACATTTCTTAAAAAAACATTTACTCATTCGTTAAAAGAATATGAAGTCAGAGGTGAAAGCCACTGAAGGCACTCTACTAAGCTCTGTTTTTCTTATTTTGATATCTTTATTGCATGAGATTGATATAATTTTACAAATAAAATATGTAATACATGAGGAAAAAAAATATGAGACTAACCGCTGCTGGTACCGAAAAATCTTTTCGACAGACAAAGTGTTAAAATATCATAAACAGAAAACGAAAATAATAAAAAAATAGCAACAAAAAAACTTAAAAATGGAAGATAAAAGCATTCCTATTGAATATGCTTATACACACATTTATTACTTTTCTCACTGAATTTTAAATATATAATAATTCGGCTTACAACAATCGAATTTAAACAGAAAAGAAATATTACATAACATCCAAAAGGAATGATTCTACAAAAATTAATCAAATTTGTTTATTTAAAAAATAAAAAGTTAATAGCTTATACGAATTTAACATGCTGCTGTTTTGTTTTATTTATTGATTTATGTTTTATTTTTCAAATTGATAATAAACGAAAGAAAATTAATATATAATTATGATGAAATAGAGTAGAACGTATTTGTTTATTCCAATAAATAAATTGGATTTGTTCTATTTTTTTTCACAGCAATTGCAAGAAAACTCGTAGTTATATTGAAATTACACATAACGACTCGCTCTCATCCAGTTAACGTTTAACATTTAAATGTTTAATAAAAAAAATTAGAAATGAAAACCAAATATGTATTTGTATGTGTCTGTAATAAGAAATAAAAAAAATAAAAAATAAAGACATTTTGTTTAAAAACAACACAATATTGTATAGTTTTGTGAAAATATATTCTAGATGAACAAGCGATATCTAAACGACATAAACTAAGAAATAAAAATAAAACTTTCATAACTTGCTTGTATATGAGGATTTGGTTGTGCGTCTCCCTCAATAATTGATTATGTGTTATGAGCTTTTAATGTTCCTTGATGATTTAATTTGTAATTTATACATACATTGTTTATTATCATATTATATAGTTTTTTGTTTTTGTTTTTTAAAAAGATGTAGATCTATCTTCAATCCATTTTCATTTCTAGAATTCCGGAGTTTCACAGCTTTCTCCCAAGATTGAAGCCACTGAGAAATTTTTAGTGGAAAATATTTGCATTGATTTATTTTTTTAACTTATCAAGTTACTGAAGATCATTAAGAGAGATACAATTCCATAAGTGTTTTAAAAACGAAAAATAACACTTACCTAAGGCCAACCCTAACTATTTTGGGTGTGACCTTTAATGGCGTGTGGTGTGATAGAAACCATACAAATTAGATCAATGATAAGTTTCCTGCACAAATGCAGACAAATATTGCGTACATTATAAAACCCAAAATCAAGATCTAATAATTCCCCAAAGTTAGGCTGTAAATCTGTATCTAACAACAAAGAGTTCTCTTAAGTAATATTTAATTGGTGATATTGAATTAAAACTAAAGTTAACTAATTAAAGATGTAGCTTGAGTTCATCCAAATCAATGAAAAACATTCTGGACCGATTGATAACTTGGTAAAAATTGAGATCAAAAGATGGTCACCATGTTACATTTCAGGATATGATTTTGTATTGGTTTTGTTCATCGATTTTTTTTTAATTTAAAAGGAGAGATAAAGTTAAATGGACGACGTTGAAACTCGTCAATTAAACTTTCAAGTCACTTAATTAATAGAGCTTGCACGAACCAAACATTTTCAGCTTAACGCAAAAATTAGTGGATACAATTATTTAACAAATTTTAATTGGTACGCATTTGCGATAAAAAATAAAACTGAAGCAAGCGGACGGATACTCAGGGAGTTCTTTCCTCAACTGGTTTGAACGTTGGAAACTTTAAATTAGAATACAAATTACTAATAGGATTCATTAAACATCAATAAAGAATTATAATACTACACTAAAGGATCCAATGCAAGGCGGCAAAGCCGTCCCATGTGGCTGTGGATCTTCTTATGTTGATCAAACCCAAACAAAAAACATTCCATTTCTCGCTTAAAAGAAAATTGTGTGCTGTGAGCAAAAAAGAAAAAATCGGCCGTTGTGAGCAAATCTTAAATAATCAGACCTATCACGAATTCCCTCGTAACCGGTAACTTTTACGAATCCCGAAACAACTATTACCAAATACGTTCATAGTGAAAAATCTCATACAATTTTGGATTACGAATGGATTTCGTGGTACTGTTTATCGGAGTTTGTAAAAGTTTCCGATTACAATGGAATTCGTGATATGCCTGAATAATCCAGACTGGATTCGCTTCGCCGAAGCCAAAGTACTCACGAAACACATTGCATCCCCAGGCTTGTTCATGTGGCAAGGTTTGTTCGCAACAGATTCAAGTACAAGAACATCAACAATATCAAGAGATAGAACCGACTACGCTACAACTTACGTAGCTGGCCTAAATCTAATCAGTAAAATTTTTAGAATGCAGTTTCCCAGTGACCATGCACAATGCAATTTGTCCCGAAAGGGTTTCGTATTGAATCCCCAAAAAAAAGAATCCCCACGGGATAATATCCCAAACAAATTTAATCTATTTTGATAATATCCCCAGAGACGTAAGACAAATGGACAAAATCCCCAACTAAAAAATTTATTTTGCCAAAATCCCCACGAAATCTCCAAATCCCCAGTATCCGTGCATATCTTCATTTATGCATGCAGTTTATAGAAAAACTCTCATGAAATTTTCTTATTGTGATATTAATAAATGATAATGATAAACAGTTTCTAAACAAAATATCACTATGAAGGCATGCACTTCTCAGTCTGACTTTAGTATTCATAGAGAATCATTGTATTCGTAGTGCTTGCTTAGTGGTGTCTAAGTGTTGTTTTGTAGTGCGCAGTATTTCTTTTGTGTTGGAATAAAAATTTAAATGGATGATGTTATTGTTTCCAAATCTTTGGATTGCATTTCATGCAATATAAATGAAATTTAATAAATTCAAAACAATTATGTTCAAGTAGTGAATCATGAGATTATATCGCGCGCGCGATTTAATCGCATGATTCACTACTTGAACAGAATTGTTTTGGGGATATTCACTTGGGGATTTTCGCCCTGGGTATTCTCTCTTTGGGAATTTTGCTGCTGGGGATTTCGTTTTGGGGATTATGGATTTGGGGATTATATCTTGGGGGAAATTATCACCAACCCGTCCCGAAACTTTCAGGTGAGTTCATATAATTGTACTCTTTATTAATTTTACATATATACGTGGTATAGTCCAAAAATAATTAATGTATATATAAAGTTTAAATAAAATGGACTGATTTAGATATGAAATAGAAGTGTTCGAAATCTGAAACCTCTTTAAAAGGTTCAAATTTAGATGAAAACCTAAGTTAACTTTTTAATTAATTATCAAATTTTTTAGCGTGCGTACCCAATATGCATTTCAAATTTAATTGACAGGAATGTGACGGTATTGTCTTCTTATTGTTAGCTATTGGCAGAGCAATGATATGATTTGATATTATCTTAAGATCTAGGAGTCCCTTATATTTATCTTTGCTCTCTTTTAGATAATGGGTTGCAGAATTTAGTTAGGTAGAATTAGTCCGAAATTAAGCGATACAAAAACGAATGCAGACATTTTTTCGCCCAGAATATTTGAGTTTACGTGAAAAAAACTAATATATTGAATTATCCGTTTTTTTTTCTATAATTCTAAAAAAATTAATCACAGGAAGTTTGAATAAATACAGCCCTACCATTATTTACACGTACCAAATCCCATATTGTTGCAATTATTTAAAAATAAATCATGTAATAATAATGTTTAGTTATATTAAGAATATTTAAAATTATTAAAAATTTATAACACATTTAGTTCTAAGTTCTCAGATAGCGATAGTTTTCAGATTATACATTCGGAGTTATACAGAAAATACAGCAAGCCTTATATGACGTAAAAATAGAATACAATTTTATTATTTCATTGTTATATTACCTCGGCATAGTGTTCTTCGTTTTGTTGTAATAAGTCCACGCATAATTCGGCTAAATGCGTTAGATCTTCTAGTTTTTTTGCAGGCGATACAATCATTTCTCCACGAAGATCCTCTGAAATACACAAAACATAAAAAAAATATTTTATTCTTTTTAATTCGTAAAATTATTTCTTTAAACAAATTTTCATTCATAAAATGCATACACCCCGCTTCAACTGAATACGCACAAACATTTTTACTTTTTACATTTTTTTACATTTGTTTCATACGTAAAGTAGAAGTTTTTTCTTTTGAGTCAACTGAATAGGTACAACGACAATTTAATCGTTAGATATGAGCCTTTTAAAGTACATGATAATTTAAATCAACAATTTTAGTATTTTAGGTGAAATTCAATTTCTGATCTAACATTTTAAGCCCAATGGGTAGATCTACATGCCTGAGGAGTGTTTCAAAAGCTAAAATCGACTTGATTAGACACCAAGACCTAACCGGACGTGCAGCAGCTGATGAAACTGGCCGAAGTCTTACTTCTTACTTAAAAACTAAAGATTCCTACAGATAAAGCATAAAGGGAGGTAAAAAGAACAAAAACAGCAGCTTGAAGACGAGAAATTTTAAGATATGCATCTGATTCTTGTGATCCTGGGGCAAAAATAAAACACAACATTGGTGTAAACGCAAGTCTCTCAACAGTTTTAAGAGTTATTAAAATTCTAGCCATTCCAAACGAATTAAACTTCTTGAACAACGGAAAGTTATGCTATTAGAGTTTTTCAAAACTCAAATAATCTGGAAAAAGAATGGTATCACGTTTTTTTTGTTTTTGACGATACAACTATTTAATTTCATTGGACCTAATGGGTCAACCTTTTATTTTCAAGATTTGAGAAAATAAAAAGGTGTTAAAAGCTTCATCACAACTCTGAAGGAGGTGTTGTTATATTGAAAATTGTCAGTTATTATGGAACAGTTATGGTTGAGTTCGTTACATCAAAAATTACTGCAGGGGATTTTGAAAACAAATGTTCTTAAATAATTTAACAGTTTTTGACCAATAAACTTGACCTACCCACATGATAACACGCCTATATACTATAATAAAAGCTCGGACAGTGGAGCAAAACTTGCACTGCCAAAATCATCTGAGTTTCACATTATTTAATATACTTGGGGATGGATGGATTAGTACCCATAGTAAATGAAGGTGGTCATCACTTTGAAGACAAAGACAATCCTTAAATTCTGCAATTAAGTTAGAGTGAAGCGAAATTTTGTTGAACTACCTATATCAAGAGGGATTGAGATTCATACCTTAACTAAATTACGAAAATATTAAAAGTTAAGGTGGAAGTATACCCACTAAGAAAAATTAACAATAGATTTAACTTACCCTCGATCTTTGCTTCTGAAGACAGTCTTGTGTAGTTGACTAAAGCGGCTGTTTCAAGACTTTTCTTAATCATCTGTCTTACTTCTTCTGGTGGAACGGGTGTCACAATGTCTTTCATAAGAACCCTTTCCAGTAATGACAAGGTCGCCTTGAGAGCACCCTCAGGCCGTCCAAATGGGAAACAAAATCGAAAGTTTGTTATTTGATATTCCAAAAGGACACGCAGTCTCTCTTTGATTTGTTGGAATTTTTCTTTTTCTTCGTGCGTTATGCTACCAACTCCATCTGGTCTATTTTCACATTTGTTTTTAAAGAAATACAGTGTTACATAAAAGATAATTATTAGACTTCAACTAAATTTTATAAAGATATTGTAAAAAAAAATAATAAAAACAACGAGCGGATTGAAAACAATATTTCTTATTTCATTACCTATTCCCATGTACATGACTCGCACAAAAAGCAAAAGAATAATGAATTAAAGTTGGATCAATCATAAATTGCTTTTCGGCACGATCTAATAAATCGGAAAGATAGCAAAGATGTCGGTAACATCCTCTTACGCCATACCGTGCACAGTATTCATCCAAAACGAACACTTGTCCGGGACTAAACCAACCCTATGTGTATATTGAGAATTTTTTTTTAATTTTTATTTTTTAAATAACTTTTTCATAAAAAATAATAAGAAAAAATAAATTGTCCACATTTGATCGATAAATATGGTTTTGTAGATATACTCGTATACCGATCGATCAGATAGGCTAGAATCGAAGGGAAGACTTAGACCAAAAAAAATAAAACAATACATTCGGGTAAAATGGTATTCTTAATCCTGTAAAGTTGGATACAAATCTCAAACGAAATAGAAGAATCGATTTTGACATTGGCAGTTTTATTTTTTTGACAGCATTTAAAAGTCACCTCGATATTTTTCAATCGACGTGAACGGCTGAAATTTCCACAAGAGGAATTTTTTTATAACTTGTAGGTATGAAAAACAATCCATAATATTTGTTTAGTGATATTTATGACAAATAAATATTTTCATCCAGTTCATCCTGCCGAAACACGATTTTAACTCAACTCAAGCATTGTATACCTGAGTTGAAACAACTCAAGCTTGCGATCTTGCACAATGGTTTTAAAAAGATTTGCAAATTGCGGAACAATAAACATATGTATCCATTGTTGGTTGGCGGAAACAAAATTGTTTTTAAGGGGCCGGTTATAGCTATCAGTAAAATCCATCAGTAAAAATTGAAACAGGAGGAATCTGAAATGTTTTACTGATGATGATGAGCGTTTATAGCAATCAGTAAATTTAGGTCATTAAATGTTGTTTTCTTTCGATCATAACATCGAGCTTCGCGCCTCAGACAATTTTTACTTGCGACATATAGGAACTATATGGCAAGTTTTGCATTCGTGCAAAATTTCGAACTCGACATTTTAATCAAACATGATATTACGATGGTAGAGAAGTCGAAAAAAGTGGGTCCCGCGATTCCGTCCGGTCAATTTTGTCTGTCTGTCCACGCTCCTACAGCCTAAACCATTGGGTCGATTGAGTTCAAACTTGGAAGTTAAGGTTTTGAGCAGATTTGCGTTAGGCGTTTTTTTCATTTTTTTTTTAAGATCAAAACTAACAGTGGCCCCCATACAATTTTTTTGGTCAAAAAACGAAAATTCAAATTTTCTCAAAAACAAACTGATAGATTTTTTTTTAATTTTCTCTAAAATTTTATTTTTTAACTTGGCTTCTTTTAATAAGAAAAACATATTTTTGTATTGCTCAGGAAAGGTACCGCTCATAGAACCGTTTTTTTGTTTTTTAATTTTCTCAGCAATTTTTGAACCGCTTTCAATATTTTTTTTTCTGAACGAGCTCTTATATTGCCTTAACAATATTTGATTATCAAAAAAGCAATTTTTTATTTTTTGGATTTTAAAAAAAATATTGAAATTTTTTTTTTCAAAATTCTATATCTCAAAAACGGGTGAACATTTTTTTACGAAATTGAAATATAGAGCGTATATTTACAATCACTAAACAACTGCATACCAAAAATATTTTTAGAACAAAATTGAAAAATTTTATATATAAAAAATTAATTTAAAAAAAAACCACTCTAACGATTTTCAAAAAAAAAGTTTGGAAAATCAAGGATTTTTTGATTTATAAAATGGCATTTAAATTTTTGAAGACAAACTTATTTTTCAGGTAAAATTTTGAATCTTAAATTAGTTTTTTTAAATTATTTTAACTGTATTAAATGTAACCCCCTCCCAAAAAATTGAAAAATGGAGGTTTTTTCGACAAATCAAATGGCATATATATCTTTGAAGACAAACTTATTTTACAGGTATATTTTTAAATATTATATAGATACTTTTTCAAACAGACTCTTTTCATACAGGAGCAAGTTCGTGCGACCCAGTCGTGCACTTTATTTACTGTTGCTTTCATCAGTAAAATTTTTAATGATGTGATCGGAACAGTACAAAATTGAAACACCAACAGTAAAACGAAATGGAACTTCGTTTGCCCTTTGGCAGTCAACTGTTCAGCAAAATGAAATTTCATAATTAAAAAAATTAAAATGGATTTATAAAACTTTAAATGCATTGTTTCTTTTTGAAAAAAATACTTAAATATAGGATTCATCTTATTGCATCAATCTTTTGTTAGAAATAAATCTGTTACTTGTTCAAAAACTAAAAACAAAAATTTTCCTGATGGATTTTACTGATAGCTATAACCGGCCCCTTAGTATTATTTCCAATTTGTGACTTGTCTTTCTTTCTGAACAATTGCCAATGTAACTTCCATGTTTTATTTTAGGAGAGGACAAACTCGTATAGAAGTTGTGCATGTCCAATTTTCGGTTGATGTTTACGTTTATTAAAAAAAAAAATGTATCAAAAATATAACTTGATCGACTTAGAAGGTCGTAATTTTATTTGAAACTTAAAGAGTCATTCCCTATAAAACTTGCTTTTTGTAAATTTAAAATAAAATTTTGCTTTCCGCTAACTATATGTATTAATTCAGCTCAGTTGTTTTTACTGTAACTGTGAATGCTATTTTTCTTTAAACATCTTACCACTTATCAACAGCATATCACGAAACGCGGACTATAATGTATGGGTCTAAAAATAGTCAGCTTAAATTAGCGTAAGATTTGGGAAATTTACATGTAAAGGGTGTCAGCAGAAACACAAATTTTAAGAACGCCGGGTATTTTTTCCGGGTAGGGAAGGGACACCCATTATGTGCATCTTAAATTATAAAGATAAATAATTGTGAAGGACAGATTTATTTCGTTTAAATATTTACGAAGAGATTTTTTTAAAATAGACCCGAATATAGAGCTAATCCCAAAAAAATATAAAATTTATGGTTAACAGGGAGGTAACATTAAAGAAATGGTCAAGAAGAAAATGACAACACTTAATATTTTTCGAAAATAACAATATACAATAATACGGTGCCAATTACACGATGCAATTTGGGAATTTACTGTGCAAGTCTATCTTTAACCTAAGTAACCATCTTACCCGAACTAGTATTGTAAATAAAATGTAGAGTAATGTTTCCAGCAGTCGAACACTTATTGCAAACAAATTGTGAGAATTATAAGAGAATAATGTTGGAAAAACCGAGTTTTGAAATAAAAGATTTTATTGTAAATAGAGACTTATTCGGCATATGTACCTTTTAGAAGTTTTTTGTCTTTTGAAATTTGTAAAGAAAAATTTACAACACTCCATCCCAAACATTACTCGCAAACAGGAATGTTCGAGAATTGTAAATCACTAGATCACCTGTTTCTCTACGAGCTGTAGTGAAACCAAATATTTAATTTTTGAATATCCATGTCATTAGTAGGGTTTGAATACTACAACAACAACTTTTTTACGGGTGCCAACCAATCATTAGAATCCTTTATTTCTGGTACGTTCATATTAATTGAAAAACTTTTTGTCAAGGTTCAAGCCTCAGTGACGGCAGGCACTCATCTTGAGGGCTTAAGAAAAAACAAATTAATTTTGGTGACTGATATTTAAGCACTAATATTCTTGAAGGAAAGTTATAACCTACAAAATAGACAGTTAAGTACACTGTTAAAGAATTTTAAGCATAAAAAAGTAATTTTATGAAGAAAAACGTTTTTGAGTGTAATTTAAAAAAATATCGTTATAAATTAGACCATTTAAATAAAGCGCTTTTAGATTAACAAATTTTTAGTTGGTATCATACCAACGAACGATTTAATATCAGGGTGCTTAAACATTAGAGTCGTAGTTTTAAACAGTTTTATTTTTGTTATTAAACTCAATAAACATAGTATTCGTCTTAAGCTACATTTTTTAACTGTGGCACTGAATCAAACCAGCTGAGAAGTGTCTATAGATTCAATGTGTATTTTTTCGCATTCCTAGAATCCATAACACTAAACAATAATAAAGTTTTTTTTCATAAAGTGTTGGACCACTGGAAGTCTTATTAGAAATTAGAGACTCCAATATTTTTAAAAATATTAAATAATTTCAAACAAATAAGTACAAATAATTACCAATGAAGCATATGGATCGTTTAGTCGATATTCGAGCGTAAGATTTTGTAGAATTTTAAATAGCGTCGCATGATCAAAAGTACAAGGATCGGCACTTATAAAATCTTCCATGCCATGTTTTCTCGCTTTGTCAGCATCTAATTGTGTAAATGGAAATTTTTTTTATAAAATGTAAATGTAGTATATTATTGTTTAATTTTGTATTTATGGTCATGGCCAACAAGAAATAAAATTACTGTTTTCAAAATGGTATCAGATATCCAAAAATGTCTAATGGAATATCGTTTCAAGAAGTTCGATAAATTGACAGAAGATTATATCAGTTTTATCCAAATTATCTTATTTTAAAATTTATTTAAAAATATATTCAATTTTATGTAGAGCTAAAGAGTACCAGTTGTTTAAAGTACCTGATCTTTATTTATTAGCTACGAATGTAACGTTATTTTCAATAAGTATTTTTGGTTATTCAATTAATTGAATTAAGCATTTTGACATTTATTTTTTAGAAAATGAGTTGTATTTGGTCGGAAGTTTTTAAATACCAGTATTCTTCAAAAGAGTTGAACACAAAGTTGTGTTCAATTCAGTACTTTCGAACTCTTCCTATCGTGTTTTTGTTTGTGATTGTGACCAAATTTTGGAATGTATAAATTTGTAAACTTGTTTGTAAATATATGTTTTATATATAATAATGTAGATGAGAGCTTGTTTTTGTTTGGTTGTAAGGTGTTTTTACTCTGATTGCACAGATATTAAAAAAGATTTTGTAGATTTGTATGCATCTTAACTTCTTAAGTGTTAAATTTGTCTACAAAAATAACACTGCATTTAAAAATGACACAATTTACTTTAAAAATTTACTTGTCCAGAAACCGGTTACCTATTTTTCAATACTTTGGAAAGAGTATTCAACATTCGTTTTAAATATAAACGAACGGTTTTTTGAAAATTTACTAAATGTAGGTTTACGTTTTTGAGGGGTCGTAGGCATTCAAATTGCAATTTTCTTTTCCGTATTTGTTATAAGATATTGAGTTAGAAGTTTTTCTTTCTTATTATAAGCAAGCAAGTACGTGAAGTTTATAAAATTTGAAAATCAACTAAGCTTACTCAATACTCAGTTCTGAGTTTTAACTTGAATTTAATAGCAGGACTCACTATATAGTTCTAGTTTGATGATATGATATAAAAGTTATGAAAATAAATTTATATCGATTTACAATTTATGAAAACATAAATTTTCATTTTAAAATTCAACACGTTTGCATTCGCTGTAATCCATAATATCAATAGATGAATAAATCTGACAAAAAAATATCTTTGCAATCAGAGATATTATATAAATCTACATAATATATATATATATATATATATATATGCATATATATACGTATGAATTTATATTTCTTGATTGAATGGATTTGTTTTTGTAGGTACCTCCTTGTATTTTTGAAATAGCTGAATTTTTATCTTGTGTCACTGGTGGTGTTGGCTTATGTGATTGACCAGTTGCCCGATACATAGCCATAACCCAAAGACTGCATTCGTTTTCGTCATCGCAAGCATATGCGATACTATCGCCTTCTCGTACAGCATTGAAAAAATATCTGCCTCCATTCAGGTCTATTCCGAACATTAGATTTGCTATAGTTTTGAAAATGATTTGTTTATAATATAACGGCATTGATTATGAACATTATATTATTTATTTTAATTTTTGCATTATTAACTTAAAAAAATTACCACTGGCTCCTTCAATGTAATCAACAGTATATCCATCAAGTTGCATCATTTCTGATGGTTCAGACTTTTTCTCTTTATAACTACACATTGCAAACGTATATTGAGACACTTGCACTAAAACGAAGTATCTTTTTTTCCATTTTTTCCACACTGTTTTTCCAATTGCGAATAGGTAACTTTAAAGGTAAACAAAAATAATGTGAAAATATTTATGAATGGAAAAACGATAGTCGATTTTTTAATTCAAAAACAATTATTCTTAACGGTTTTTGATACATCTTTATAGAAATTGCATGCATACAAATCGAATATTGATTATGATTTAAAATTGAATTTCTTTCCTGTTTTCCTCAAAGACTCGAGAAATCTCATAGTTAGATTTCTTTTTTTTTAACTAACTTAAATAATTAAGGTTATCACAGGTCCCTTCGCATCAAATTCTTACTACGAAAGATATCAAAAAAGTATCATAATTTTAATCGTTACAACTATCCAAAAAATTGGATCGGTTCGAAATCTGACAAAAAAGAAAGTTTTTGGTTAGGTTGAAATTTGTTCTTGACAACTGATATACTAATGATTTTTTTTGTTTTCCACTCATAGTACGAATATTCTACGATGGGGTCTATGGTAAGGTCGATTGATGAGTAACTTGAATAAAGGAATTGTTACTTCAAAAGAAGTATAAAAGAACATACCCACAATGCTTCATGTTAAGAGGCCTTTCCATTCGACATGCAATTTTTATCCGAAGATCCTGATCAGGAAGATTTTTTGGGACCGTCATTCGATGCCATTCAGGGGACTGTATTTTAAAAATTAATGAATAATTAATTAACTGATAAACAGAATGATTTGTAGTCTCCTATTGTTACCTTCGAGGACAATGGTGTGGGTTTTATTATAAATTTACCCAATTCTTTATCCTCTAAAGCTAGCATACCAGGGTTTTCCGTATATAATTTTATCTTAACTACTGGTAGAGGATGTGTCGTTGTAAAATCACCTTGGGTATCCCACCTTTAACAACCAACATAAAAATGATCAAGGTGTTAACCTAACACACTCAAAATTAAAATTAAATTATAGGAAACTTACATAGGTTTTGAAGCTTCAGCTTGATCCGTTTGAAGCTTCTCACCATTTTCAACTTCCATCGTACAATAAACTATGCGATTGGGTGCTAAGGACTTAAGGCCTTTTACTTCCATAACAATAACTTCTAATTGAAATGTCAAGACAACATCCAGCTTTGATAATTGTGCATCGCTATCAGCTGAATCGCCTTCGAGCTTAGACAAAGATCCATGTGACCGGAGAATCATTTTGCTAAATTATTTTATTATGTATTTTTAGTTACAGTTGTATGCACTTTAGTTTAGTTGTACATTATAATATTTTAAGGTATTAAAATTCTTGCCCTCATAATAAAATCCACCGAGTTAGAACTCGAGTTCATTGGTAAATGTTGTAATTGATTTAAAAACCGATCACCGTTTCGAACGATACATCTCCGATTTGGCTGAAATCTTTTATATAGTCATATCTTTTATTTTTTGTTTATATATTTAGAGATTTTTTAGAGTGAAATAAATATTTTATGTATACTGATATGTACCTATGTGATAAATTATTATTTAAATACAACGTTTCTTATACCTAATTATAAAACTTATGCATATATTCTCGAAGTGATAATCTAGTAAAGTATATGTAATTATTCTATCGTTTTTGAGCCAAATAGGAGATATGTCAATTTTTGCCAAACTCGGACAGTTTGTAAAAGAATTTTTTTTTTTATTTTGACATGCCTTCTAAGAGAGTATCCAACAGTAAGACATGTCAACAAGTAAGACAGTTCTTAAATACATTTCCAATGTGCGAGATAATATTAAAAAAAACAAAAACAAAATCTATAATAAATGACATGAAAGTTTGTAAGATGTTTGCTGAAAATAATTGAGCTTAAACATTTGTCTGTCTTACACAATTGATGTATTGAATATTTTCGGATGAAGCTAAAAAGGCCGTTTCTTTGGATAACGATAAGCTTAGTATATACGATTGGAAGATCGTATATACTATACTATATTTCTATCAAAAAATTGTCCGACTTCTTGCAATCGGTTGTACTCATCTTTCTAACAACATCATCCAATTTTTAATTGACAGATATTTTTGGAGCTGTTGAAATTTACATCTTTTCATAGACGATACAAATAAAGCAATATAAACAAATGGGTTTTGGAGGGCAAAACTGACGAAGATTTGGAATTTTTATCTAGAAGGTTATTAATCGCTTTATGAAATTTGGGTCTACATGGCTATACCTAAAGTTATTAAAATTACATTAAGAACTAGTTTTTCAGTGCTGAGTTAACTCCGAGTTAAACACAAAGCTAGTTAATCCTTAATTCAGAGTTAGATCACGAATAATTATTTGAGTGTGGTTTAATGTTAACCTCATGAAATGTGTTTGATATCACTGAAAAGTTGTATACGTATATATATTTAAATCAGAGTAAACTCACTAAGTTTGAAAGGTTAACTCAGAGTAAACTACAGGATTATAATAGACTGAAAAACATGATTCAGGAGTTCACTCGAGTTTAACTCTGAAACTAGGAAAAACTGAAAAACTGGGCCTCAGTAAGTATTCGAAATCACTGAGTCTTTTTGAAAGTTATTGCCGTGTCTCACTGTTGGTTACTTTTTGGAAGACTTAATGTAAGAAATGTTCCCATATCTGGTTGGTGGATCTAAGATAAGTAATAAATACCATACAAATAGTTTGTGTTGGCAAATCTTTTTAGCTGTAGTATTTTCTTATATTTAAAAAAAGCCTTAATTATTTAGTAATACATATATAAGTTATGAAAAACTTATTCAATACAAAAATCATATGAAACATTTATTATGAATAAGTACTTACAAAAATGATGGTGTGCTGTAAAGGTTAAAATATCATGTAGTTATTTCGGATTTATAATTAAAATTTTGGTAAGTTTAAATAACAAAATCAAAAAAAAGCAAATAAACCAAAACCATAGAGATTATTTCTTTTTATTTTAATTAATTATTTTATATATGCAGGAATGTGTACTTAAAAAAATGTAGATTACTTGTATGTAGACAAATTTACAATAGTACAATGAGTTTGATAAATGTTTTGACCAGTTTTAAAAATGTTTACATTCTGAATTTGAATTTTGAAATTACATAGTTTTATTTAATACATCTTACGACTTGTTTTCTATAATATTGAAATTATATACAAAAAGTTAAACTATCCTAAGCTCTAAATTATTAAGACTCAATTAAAATATAGTATTACGAACCAATGCCATTTGAAACAAAAGCTTAGTGAATTTGGATTAAAAAGGGTAAAAGTCGTAAATTTACAAACTATTAAAAACTAAGAAACTGAGATCACTGCATCTGAATTTGTCTAGCTATCATAAAATATCAATTATATGGGAAAATTTCAAACACCAAAAAAGGAACACCGCTCTTTGAGTAATACTGTATACAAAGTAACATTTTAAGTTGTTAATCTTAAGCTTTAAAAAGTGACGGACATTGCCTTTATAAAATTGTGTCCATAAAATGTTTGTGTTTAAAATTTACCAGTTTCATTGATACTTTCAATAAAAAATCTTAAAAAAAAAAAGTTTTTTAGAAATGTAGAAATTCTTAACTTTACTACGGTTGGTGGGCTTAGAAAAGGGTTAATTAAATTTATTTGATATTCAATAATGTACGTTTTTCACATACAGTTTTTTTTTTTTTAAGCCGTAAATTTATCTAGTAAAGTGCTGACTCCTACAAAATATAACAATTTGAAAGCTGATAACTTGTTTTTATTGTTGTACATTTACTAAAGATAATAAATGTATGGAGGCCTTAGTTTGAAAACTTCGTAAGGTGTGTCAGCAAATTGGCGTTCTAAGCGGTCTTATCTCGATTCGAAATAACTTGTTCTTGTCTTGTTAGTTTCTGATTAATGGAGTTAGTTTCTAATGAAACAGTTACAGTATAAATTAATTGATAACTGCTCTTAAGATCGAAATGAAGAAGTGAACACTATACATTGAACAATCAGGTTATCAAATTCTAAATAGTTTATTAATAAAGCAAATGTTTGATATTCAATGGCTAAACGGAATGACATTTTCATACATCGTGATTATTATAAATATAGTTTGAACTCAAGAACAAAGGATTACAGAGATTAATAATTTTTCTAATACTTAAATTGTATTTTCTTAAGTAATAGCTTCACAGCCTACAAACAAAACTTTGGAAAAACTGTCCTTGAGTTCTAGCATAACTGATAATATACAATAATATATCTTATTTTTTTTTTAAGACTAATTAAAAAAATCTAAATATTACATGGAGCTTCTATATTTCACATAAAACAAATTCCAACAGACAAGTTTAAAGCGAATTAGTACATGTAAAAACAATTTTAAACTTAGATTATGCATCCTAGTACCTACGCAAAAGCGTTGTGCTTGTGCTGGAGCTAACGATATTCCCTGAGTGAAATTGACATTTGTAGTTGATTAATCCACGAGCTTTAAACTCCGAACTTCGAACAACTGCGACACTTTTGTTTACATTTGTCCGTTATTGTGCACAAGCATTCATAGAAGTACGGGTATTAAGATTTAAGACTATTTTATTTTGATTCTGAAAACAGCAATACAATATTTCAACTATGCAACGATCGCATTTCGTGTTCTAGCTCTTTTTCTTAAATTTTGGGTAATTGGAACACCTGGACAGATATGTAATTTGTACTCAAGTTATGGACAAAATAGAGGCTTTTTAAAATATCCAATATGATACACAGCCAGATCAACAGCGTGTTTTATTGATTTTGAATATGTATTATTTTATTTACAGACCTCAAAATTTTATTTTCAGACTTTAATTTAAAGGCCTCCTTTATTATTGCATTGGTATCAATGGGACCTTCTTAGAACTTTTTAACGTACTATGACTATCACGTATACGTATACGTTGTTTTGGGGGCATACATTTCTCAAATTTCTGAAATCAGTCAAATATGTTTGATGCTTTTCAGATCACCTAACTATTGTTAATCACAGACACAATTCTTTTGTTTCTATAACCTATTTTGTTGGAATTTGTTTTAAAAATGAATCAATAAGTGAATACAAATGCTTCTAGACGAATTCATATACCTACTCTAAATTAAGTTTTTGAAGAATAAATATACCTTAAAAGGAAATTGCTTCTGTTTTTACTTTTATTTTTCAAGTTTTGGTTTTTATTAATTTGTTGTAGCAAGAGAAATGAAGAAAAATAAAATGATAATGAAGAAGATATTTTGTTTTTAATTTATTATTATATTGAGTAATTTAAAAGTGTAGTTGTTGTTGCTGTTTTTGAAGTAAAATAAAATATAAAGAAAAATTTTGTATTTTGTCGATCATACGCAACATGCATCTGGAAAATCTGTTAGAATTCTGTAAGGTTGAGTTCAGTCATATTAATTATTTTATACAGAGCAAAAAAGTTTTGTTTGTTTGTTGTATAGTCAGAAGTAAAAAAGTAGTACTAAATAATCATAATTTTACAATAAAGGATTTAACAATTACCTGTGGTTGTATCGCTTAAACTTCTGCAGTCCGTACTTGGAGTCCATGGAACCTTTTGAAACTGGTAATGATTCCAGATTAGCCATTAACAAGTTAATTGATGACTTAAGTTCATCTATGTAAAGAGATTCCATTTCTTTAAGTACGAATTTTGGCATAAGTTTGCGATTCCTTTCCATTTCACTGACTCGTTGTAATCGACCATCTAGTTCTCGTCGAATAGCAGCAGCTTGTTCGTCCGCTGAATCTAGCTATAAAAGGAACATTTTAGTTTAGTTTTTTTTTTAGGCTACTATAGGTGTATATAATTTACAAGTTAAAGTTATAATCTATACATTGAAAAAAGAGTACAATGCAATACATACCATCAGTGCATTAAAAAGGATTTGATGTTCGAATTTTTTCACGCTCAGGATCTGTTGAAACATATCATAAAGCTGTTCCTTCGATAAAATCAATTCGCTGTTTAATGATTGTTGCATTCTTGATGGCCGCTTGGTATCTTCTTCACCTAAACACAAAAATAGCAATTCACACACTTAAGCAGGTGCTCGTATTTTCAAATAAAAAAAAACTCACCGGTTCCTTTCAGGATAATGTCAAATTTAGCCATCCATGACGTTAAAACGGTTTCCTTACTCAAACCGTCAATTTCTGGTAAGGATCTTAGAAAAATATTTTCAAAAATGTTCATCAATTTATAATCCACTATATACAACACATAATGTATTCTTAAATACCTCACTCGTTTCTCGATATTATTTCGGAAAACCTCACGAAAATCATGCTGGGAACAGGCACCTGATTGAACCATTTTTTGAACACGATCTGATTTCAAAAAGACATCGTGATAGCTTTGTACAGCATTCTGAAATGCCTCATCCGCCATAATTTGTGTTTCGCCTTTCAAGAATGCCTACGATTTCAAGATTATTCATAAAGAAATTTTGATAAATTTAGAAAATAAGTTAACCTGAAATCTTGCAGTTATTGATTCTAATTGGTGTTTTGCTATTTTTGTTTGTCGTTTCGTCATGTCCGTCGGTTGTTTCGCATTGAATGGATATGATATACATCGCGATACAAAAACATAAAGTTGAATTCGACGTTTTCGTTCTTCTTCTTCTCGTTCATGTTTTTCCTACCAACAAATCCGTCTTTGGGTTTTTCAAATAATAATTAACTAAATTAAGAACTCACCTGTGCATCACCATCATTTTTCTCGCTTACCACTGATGGTGAAGGGGATAAGGGTCTAGGCAGCGAATTCGCCTTTGAAGAGCCAATTGCTTGACTATGTGTTTCTTGAGCCATTCCACTAGATGGCGATAATATTCGGTTATTAAAACTATTTCTATGATTCGATTTATTTTTATTTATCGATTTAAATGATGAATGTGTCATACTACTTGATTTGTTGACCAAAATTTCCAATTTTTTTTTTTTTTTTTTTTGATTAATGATGAATATTTTATTTTTCGTATAAATAGCAAATTTAGTTGCAAGACATGATGGTGGATTATATAATTGTGGATTAGTACGTAATTACATAGGCGAAACCAAATGGGCAAGCAAATATGCATGTTTTATTCATACATTATTTTGGGTTTTATTAATTTTTAAATATGAAAAGATAAAAAGATTATTAAATGCTATTTTAGGTTTATAAAGCTTTTAAATGTTTGAAATCACAAAATACAAACAAAAAGTATTTAGAAAGTTCGTATACATAAACATAATATTTAAAATTTAAAATTGATGAATATTATATTAAATTTAAAATTTATGAATATCGAAACAGATTTTGTTTGCAAAAATGGAAGAAATAATAGAATCAAATTATAAAATTTCATGTTAAGCGAAATTATTTTCAAACGTTTTAAATTATTGCAAAATATTAATTAAATACAATTTTTAAAGAAAACATATTTCAAATGATTTGATTTGTACTACTAATGCTTTTTTGTTAGCTTTGGCTACTCTAGTCTAGGTGCCATATACATTTTTTGGGCAACAATGGAGAATTCGAATTTTTTTTTTAAATATTAAATTTTGTTTTTTTTTTCAAAATTCAATATCTCTCAATATTTCTTTTAAATAAATCAAATGTAAAACGTATATTAATAAGCTCATAATCTAAAATTAAAAAAAATATATACATAAAAAGATAGTTAGGAAAGAAAATCGCTATAACGATTTCCGACTTTTTTTTTTAAATTAAATCAAAGGCTTTTATCTTCCCATAGCAAGTTATTGTAATCGGTCCAATTTGTCGAATTGAAAATGTTGACATTTTTCGACGTTTCAAGGTCCCTAGAGTCTAAATAAGAGATTTTTAGAGAGATGTCTCGTACGTCCGTACGTTCGGAAAGTTTTTTTTCGTCGTCCAAAGCTCGTGAACCAAAGATATCGACTTCAAATAAATTTTGTTATACATATAATAATGCAGAAAGGACTCTCAAAACAATGAGTGGGTGTTTTTTTTAACATATTTGGTTAACTCAAAATATCTCAAGAACCCAAAACGTTAGCGACTTGAATTAAATTGTATATTACATATATGTAAATATATTTTTGGACAAAAATCAATTAACGGGTTTTTTTATTACAAAAACAAAAACTGAAACAAAATAATTGTCACCTCGAATATTTTAAGAACAAAAAATGATTTTATCTCCAAAATAATTTTATGCAACGAAGAATAACTTTCTGGACATCTGGTAAAATTTTGAGAAAAATCGAATTGAAAGTTTTTTTCAGAAAAAATAAATAATAAAAGAACCTAAAAAAAGCAGAACTAAAACTTGGTTACGTTCGACTCAAATGTCTTTTATATTGTCTTCAAACTAATTTTATCTTCCAGAATTGTTTTCGACATTCAGTAATTTTTTTTTTTAAAAACCAACAGTCAGTTTTTTCATAAAAACTAAAATCTACAAAAAAATGTACGCAAAATTGGTAAAAATGTATGTTCGGTGCTCGATATCTCGTGAATAGTAGAAGATATTGACTTCAAATTAATTTGATTCATCATTGTAATTGTTTATATAAGAAATAAAAACTTTTAAGAAATGCTACTAAAATTGGTAAGAATTGGTTTTCGACTAAAAATCTCGTTAAATAGATTTTAAAATCAAACTATTTCATCATTATGCAAAATATTGTTGGTCGTTTTTAAATTTTTTTAGAATAATTCAACAGACATCTTTTTTAACAAAACACGAAAACCTACAAACCTTTTAAGCAAGACAAATCGTCAGACGGGATGGGAAGTTATCAGTGTGGGTCGCATCCCTTTTATTATTTATTAAATTGCATTTGAATTTTTGAAGACAAACTTATTTTAAAGGTAAATTTTAAAATAAAATGCCTTTGGATACAATCTTTGAAATATGTTTTTTAATATAAAAAATGAAAAATATTGTATTAACAAACAATGGCTACGAATACAAGCAATGCTCTATTCTAATAACAAAAATTAACTTTAAATTTCAATCAAAAATCCTTAACAAATCTTCAACTTTAAAATAAGTAAAGATGTTTAATGTGTAAAGAGGACAACATGTAAGTTTGCTAACATGTGATAAATTGTATTAGAGGAGCTTACCTCGGAACACCACCTGGCACTTCAAGACTACCAGAAGCATCGCCCCCGGAATGTAGATGAGCTCCAAACTCTTTACCTGCAGTGTGATGTGCGGAACCCATTGGTGCTGATGCAACCGAACTTGAGCCACCTGACTCCAAGGCACTGCCACCACCGTGATGTGGCGAACCGTGTGGCGTAAAATCTCCATTTTGTGTCGCCGCACTTACTTCCAAATTTGTTGTAACTAAAACGGGTCCACCATGAGCTGCACCGCTTGATTTATGCGATGCACCGCCACCCTGGGAACGACTTCCCTTTCCTAATCCTGGATCATCATCAGCTTCCTCTTCGCTTGAGCTTGGATCAATCATTGTGATTTTGTGTTAACTATTTATTGTTTTGTTTTATTATCTGTTGGTCTTCGTTTTTGTTTTTAAGCTTTTGTGTTTTTTTAACTTATTTTGTTATTGTATTGTTTTAATCTTAAAATAATGTGGTGAACATTCTATATAATTTATTGTTTATATTGCTTTTATGTATGTGTGCGTTCTTTTCTGATTATTATTATTATTATTATTATTATTATTATTATTATTACTATTTCTTTTGAACTAAATTTAATTAAATTACTTTATACTCTTATAAGATATTTATATTTATATATGTATCCCTTGCAAATTATTTAATGATCTATTTGTTATAATTTTCCTTCCAAACTTAAATCACTAATAAGGCGAACTGTGGTAGAAATGATTATTATTTGTTTATTACTATAAAGATTTTTGTGTTTTGTATTAATTAAATTACATTGTATGTTTTGTTGAATTCAACTTTTGCACTAACTAAAAAAATATTCGATAATTATTGTTGATTAAAGTTCAAATATATGTTTGTACTGAGAGTTCTTAATTTAAGTCGCGCATATTTTATGTTTTATGTATTTTTATGGTAAAATTTACACAGCTTTAATATTATCGATTAAATTATGTTGCATTTTTTGTTTTGTTTCTAATTTTTTCATAAAGTTGAAATGGGCTAACTTTTATATTATATTTGTTTTGTTGTTTTTATTATAATATTTTCCTTCGGAAGCAAATCTTAATTGTGTTATCAAAAAAGGCTTAACAAACAATAGTTATTGTTCGATGTGTTATTTCAACATTTTGTTTTTTATTTATGGTCTGTGAAGTTTCTTATAATTAATAGTTGAATTTTAATTTTTGCCGTTTAATTTTGCACCTGAAATAAAGAATGAAAAATATAGTATAAAGTAAGTGCGAAACAGCTAACGTATTTTAAATCTGCTGTTTTTTTTTTGACAAAAGCGACCACAAATATCTGTGTTATACGTGTAAACATAGTAATATGAAATTGCAACAAATATGAACATTTGTGACAGAAAAATACATATGTATAACTTGCTGTAATTAATTTCACTGGTGGAAAAGTTTTTCTTATCGGCATTAAAATTGCAGTTTTGCAATGGGTTTTGGCGGCTTCAAAACTATTGAATCACTTTAAGTTTTTGAGATTTCATTTTGATAGTTTTCCAAATCTATAATCATTTCCTTCAATATTCAGGTGAAATATTTATATTATTTTATACAGTATTCGAAAAAAACTTGAAAAATTGTTCGATTTCACCTGTCTTACAAAAATCTAAAATAAACGCTAAACCATTTTTGCTAAAATGGGTTTCAACTGAAAAAGGCAAAACAATTCTATTATATCAAGTTTTTGAAATAAATTAAAAAATATAAAAATAATTTAGAAAACGGATATTTTTAAGACTTGATCAAATAATTTTATTCGAAATAATCACCAAAAATAAAATCCATAACGTAATTTCCAAAACTATTAAGGCATCAAATTCAAGCTTTTCTCGAAACTTCATATAGATTTTAATAAAGACTTATAACTAATGAGAATTTCCAGAAACAAAGTAAGATATTAAAATGCTTTAAATTTTATCTTAAAAAAAAAAGATTTGTACTTTTGAAAATCATCATACAATTTATTGTTGAGAGAAATTTTGAGTTTTAACTAAGGCTTCAAAACTCAGTTTTTTGTGATTTTAACCATTTTAAAAAGGAATATTTTAAGAACCTGATGTGATAGAAAAATTTAAAGGCGATATTCGACTTGAGCACGTCTTAATCCTTAAACAAATTATTCTTTTGTTTGTGATACAGAACAAAAAAACGTTATTTTCCACCAGTGTAATTACTACCTCAAACTCAATAAATCTGACCAAGATTACATTTATCATCTCATCTTAAATTACAGTTTCATCAGATTAAGCCAAATTTTTTAGTATAAACCACCAAAAGCATTAGTCTTTGAAATAAAATTCCCTAAGTATGCCTAGTAGGTGACGTGAAATAGTACCAAATGAAATAACACCAAATTTCAAATTTGGCCTTATTTCGTTGTTCAAAACGAAATAAAACCAATTTGGCTTTATTTCGATTTTTAAAAATAAATAAGGCCAAAAAATAATGGAAACAACGCCGAATATTTTAAAATTCAAAAGTTGGCAATATTTCGTTTGCAAATACCTAGGTATGTAACCCCCCTGCTTGGGATCACTATAGGATTTGGGGTGGGTGCGAGTTTGGGTATTGAATTCAAAAAAACTTTTTAGCAAAAGTAGCTATTCTAGACAATAAATCAACCATTTTTGCGTGTTTTGTATGTACAAAATTAAACTTTAAAAAATTTAATTTAGCATAGAGAGAAAACAAAAGATAATTTTACTTTATGTTTTTTCCTAATTCTGCAAAATTTTAAATCAAAACATTGCCAAATTGCTATTATTTCGTTTTCTAAAGCGAAATATGTTACCCTAAGCTTAGTTATCTAAAAGATGTAAATCTTAAAACTAAGTTCCTTATTTAATAAATATCAATATCAATATCAATATCAAATAAGCCCAAATTCAAAAAATTTGGCATTATTTTATTTAGCGTTATTTCACGTCACCTGCCTAGTAGGATGTTAAAACATTCCTTTCTTTCCAAATCTAACCAAAACTTACCTGCTTGGGCCATTTTTATATCCTTCTATTGCTTGGCGAGTTTCTTAAAATTAATACAGATCTGTAATATAAAATACGAATTTTTTGTTCCTATTAGTCAAATTACGTCACATAATAAATTTAATATAAATCATTTGATTATTTTATGTCTTTCCTTTTGTATGGTTTGTTAATCAATAAGTATTAAGAAAAGAAATAAAAATAAAAACCAAAGTGCTTAAATAAGATAACAAACATAAACCTTTTTAAGCTTACATGTTATCAGAACCTTTAATTGTTGCTCAGTCGTTGACACTTAAACATAAAAGTAAGAACACGTTTAATAGAATACCTTGTCTTCAATTTCATCAAAAACAGTCAAATTTTAAGAAACAATAAAACGTTTAGATGATTTGTTCGCTTCTTTCGCAATCTTAAAGATACACTTTAAGCGCCCCCGCAGACTGCAGACTTTTTATCGGCCGACAGTTTGGTCGGCTTTTTAATCAGTATGGAGAGGAATGCATATGCGCACACTACAGCCGATACAAAAGTTTGATGGGCTACCCGATTACATTCAAACTAATCGGTCGGCCAACTATCGGCCGACTGTTTAATCAGTATTGGCGCATACACGCCTGCGCATACATGACGATTGTTTAGTCGGCCGATAGTTCAGTTCGCTCTGTGATCGTCGTGTGCGTGTATTTTGAATATGGCGTCGCCCAAATCACAATTGTTGATTCGAGAATAGTCGGCCGACTTTTGGATAGTCTGTGCCCAGTTCACCAACCAAACTGTTTAGTTGGCTCGGTGTGCGCACTTTCAGCCCAACCCGACCAAACTATATCGGCCGATAAAAAGTCTGCAGTCTGCGGGGGCTCTAAAAATAAAGAATCCTATTTGTAATCAAAACGATTCTTATGAGCCACAAAGAAAGAATCAGAAAAGCAAATAGTTATGGTTAAGCCAAGAAAAATGGAAGACTAATTAATATCCAGATAATGAAGCAGAAAGACGCAGAAAGGAAATGTGTGTTTTTTACCATAGCAATTTAAAAAAAAAGAAAAATATTTTGGTTAAGATTCAGTCATATTTTTATAAAAATCCAACAGTCAGTTTTTCATAAAAATTAAAATCTAAAAAAAATAGTGTACACAATTATTGGTAAAAATTGAAATTCGATTCTCGACATTTCGTGAATAAATGAAGGTAGACCCAAATGATTTCATTTTTTTATAATTTTTTTTTAGAAAAATCCAATCTGTATTTGTTTATATAGACATAAAAACTTTCAAGAAATGCTACTAAAATTGGTAAGAACTGGTTTTGCAGTAAAGATCTCGTATGCAAAATATTGTTGGTAATTTTACGTAATTTTTTTTAGAAAAATTCAACTGACAGCTTTTTTAACAAAACAGGTAGACCTGCAAAAATATCAAAAAACTGATATGGAATGGTTATCGACTCAAATATTAGGAGAACAAAGAAAGATATTAATTTCAAAGTATTTATCTAACACAAAATATTGTTTTGAACATTTTGTTAAAGTTTTAAGCGAGACAAATCGGCAGACGGGATGAGAAGTTATCAGTGTGCGTGGCATCCCAGCTTTTGTTTTATTTAAAACAGCTTAGAAACTTCCCTCTAATTTTTTTTTGGAGAAAAATACACCAACTATGAACCCATAACTCAAGATGCACAACCTAGATTTCTTTAAAATACCGCTAGGGGTCGCTTTTCTGTAAACAGAACAAGTTTTTATTGGTGCTTAAGTCTAGGATTACATTGATTTTGATCATATGTATTAATAGGTTAGGTTAGGTCATAGTGGCTGTCCAAGATGGAAACGGACACACTTAGGCCAGTTTGATGGCCCATTGTGATACCACATGAATCTTGAGGCTTCCTCCTAAGCTCAATTGAACCAGTATGAGTCCCTTACGAAACGTGAGAGGCTAATTATGCTGATATGATTTAGATCGCTTAGATAGTTAAAGAAGAATTCTCCTAGGTAATTCTTGCGTTTTCGAGCCAGAGCAGGGCATGTGCAGAGAAGATGAAGAACTGTTTCTTCCTCTTCCTCTTCCTCGTCCATACAGCTTCTGCAGAAATCATTTGAGAATACGCCTAATCTCCCAGCAAAGGTGAATATTAAACTGTTGTGCCATCTCCATTAGAGATGATCGACAGTTATGGACTGTTATAGAGTTTGTAGAGACAGAGTCCAGAGATTTGATAGCGGCCTGACTATCTGAGAAAATACGGATATCAGATGTTGATATCACGTTTTCTTTAAGCCAGGACAAGACTTCTTTTAGAGCCAAAAGTTCCGCCTGGAACACGCCACAATGATTGGGAAGGCGGAATGAGAGACTTAATTTCAGTCGTTCAGAGTAAACACCTCCACCAACCCCTTCTTTTGTTTTTGACCCATCTGTATAGAAATGGATTGACTCATCTTCCAGGAATTTCCTATCCTCCCAAAAAGATCTGGGAGGTATAGAAATCTGGAAATTTCTGTCGAATTGCAGTTGGGGGATGGTGTAGTCTGTGTGCTTTGGAATTGATTCTAAATACCTAAGAATTACGGAGTGGCCAATGTTGTTGTTAGTCCACTGCGACGAAGCTATGAGGCGAATAGCAGAGCTTGCAGCTATTTGTTTGCTAAAAATGTCAAGAGGTGTTAGGTAGAGTAAGGTGTCCAGTGCCGCAGATGGGGTCGTGCGAAGCGATCCGCTTATAAGAGGGTCGTTTGAAAAGTCCGTGCAAAGTCAGACAGATGGCACTACTGGTGCATATCGAGGTTATTTACAGTTAGTAGCATGTCTTGAAAGAATACACACCAAGTTTAAGACAGGTCGGTCTATTGGTTTGTGTTTGACATTCGTTTAAATTGAGAAAGTCAAAAAAATGAACGAAAAAAAATTAACGAAGAAGAATGTTGATTAAACATTACTTTATGAAAGGCAAAACTATTCAGGAGACTAAACAGAAGCTTGAAAAACATTATGGTGATTGCACACCTTCTAGTAGAACCGTTTACAAGTGGTTTCAAAATTTTCGCAGGGACCATATGAGCACAACAGACGCTGAACGTTCTGGACGTCGTCGGCTGGAAAGGTTATGGCGACTGTCTTTTGGGATTCGCAAGGAATAATCTTCATCGACTATCTGGAAAAGGGTAAAACTATTACAAGTGAATATTATTCATTGCTATTGGACCGTTTGAAAACCGAGCTGAAAGAGAAACGGCCACGACTGGCCCACAAAAAAGTTCTTTTCCATCACGACAGCGCACCAGCTCATACCTCAGCAGTTGCGACCGCAAAACTATTGGAATTAGGATTCCAAATCGTTCCACATCCCCCCTATTCTCCAGACTTGGCTCCGTCGGACTATTATTTGTTCCCCAATATGAAGAAATGGCTGGCGGGAAAAAAATTCCATTCAAACGAGGAGGTGATTGCTGAAACCAATGGCTACTTTACAGACTTGGACAAATCCTATTATTCGGAAGGGATCAACAAACTAGAGCAGCGTTGGACGAAGTGTATAAGCCTGAAAGGAGACTACGTTGAAAAAAAAAGGTTTATCCAAAAAAATTAAGCAGTTTTTATTTTCGCACGGACTTTTCAAACGACCCTCGTACATAGGCAAGCTGAACGTTGGACTTTATTTGATTTATCCCGGTTTATACCTTTCTCTAAAGCAGTCCACCATACTGCATTACATTAAAATCGGTCTGATTACCGATTGTATCTCCTCGAAAATAGGACTATCTCAGTTTTGTGTGGGTTAACGCCCAGTCCACACCGATCAGCCCAAAGTATTAGTCTATCTAAGACATTTTGTAAGAGTTCTTTTAACGTGTTAAGATGCTTTCCTGAAACTACTATAGCAACGTGCGTCGTCCGCATAGGCTATCACTCTGAAAACCTCTGCATCCAGACTAGTTAGGATTTCATTCACAACTAGGTTCCAGAGGAGAAGGGATAGAACACCACCACGAATCGTCTGCGAGAAGAGTTGCCCAGTTTTGAGTTAATTATTCTGCTAGTAAGCATTAAATAAATTAACTCCCGAAGCGAACTCTCTACATTAAGAGATGTTAGTGCAGATGTGTCCACGTTGTTAAAGGCACCTTCAATGTCAAGGAAAGCAACCATAGTGAACTCTTTATGATGGGGGGAATATTCGACGGTGCGTACTAAGGTGTGTAACGCTGTTTCCACCGATTTACCTTTACAGTAAGCATGTTGAGACGAAGACAGAAGTCTTGTATCAATACTTGCCCTTACAATGTATTCATATCAACATATCAAAGGCTACAAGTCTAATTTTTTGGTTAAGTTTGCCATAATACTGGCAGGATTAAAATATTATCAAATAAACATTTACTCAATCTTCACATTCAACACGACTGGCAAAATTAAATTATTTCTGCTAAAATTTTGTAAGTCCTAACTTATGCAAATAGTATCATGAATTTATACACAAAATAATAAAAAAAATAATAGTATATTAAAAATAATATAACTTTCTCGTTTGGCATTCATGTATTAAATTAATGTCTATTAATTGTGACAGGGGCACCAGATGAAAAATTGAAACTTTCTTAACTCTATGTTAACATGATAATGACCAAAATCAACATTTAACGATTCTTCTTGTCTTAAAAATAAGGACACGTGTACTATGTGAATTTGATATTGAACAATAATATTAGGATCATCTCTTAAATTCTGCTAACAAATATCTAATTTTTGTGACTAAGGCATTGATTTTATCGCATAAAAGGCTATTTGGCAACCGTGGTACAGTTTTAAAAGTATTTACCAGAATCAACATTATTCCCACATACATACCATGCCTACACACACAAACACATACAATGTATGAATGTAGAACATTTGAATCGAATTACACGTTTTATTCCCTATACAATGTTTTTAGGAAATGCGGATGCTGTACAAACTTAATATCTCCGGCCCCGGCACTCAGATAGTTAAACACTAAAAACAGGATTCATTAGCTTGGCAAGGCGAAACACGAGCGAAGGCCTTTCGAAATATGTCAAAAACTTTTGTGTGATAACTTTATCCAAGGGGAATGGGTGTCATCACTGGAATATAGGTTTTCAAAAGATGTATAACACAGATAAACACTTAATCATGAAGGTCACACTATTATGCAAATAATTATAATATCTTCATATGTGCCAAATAAAAATATGATAACTAAACAAATAAAAATGGGGTAATACTAAAAAGGTAGTTAGGTAGAAAACAAAAAATAGAGTTATTGAACTTACATGCAATAAAAGTATGTAACAAAATATTGGAAGATATATGTAGGTATAGTTGAGGATGGTTGTTTTTTAATATTTTTGCTCTCGAGTCAGTGCGAAAAAAGTCGTCAACGATAGGTACCTATATTTATACTCAAATTCAAATATTATTTAATATTAGTATAATTAAACACTAACCAACAAAACTGGATGAACTAAAAGAAATTAATCGATTTCACTTCTTATATTTTTCAATATGTTTGATTCTATAATATATAAATGTGTCTGTTTTTTATATTATTTATAACAAGATATTTTTCACTCTGTATAAGTCGTTATATCTTTCTTGGTTGGTACCTTTAAGTTAATGAGAAACTCCTTAGGCTAAACTCTTTAACACAGTTTTATTTTATTTTTGTCTAGAATAAAGTAAAATTTTGTTGTTCTTTGAGTTAATTTATTATTATTTTTATCATATAAGTATGTACTTTGTTAATGTTTATTTCAGAGAAGAGTTTGACTTATAGTGTAAAAATTAAACATGAAACATTATCCTCTCATCGTCGTCGTCGTGAACACATTGTACGCTTTTGGAATATTATTTACGAGTTGAAATAATTTAAAACAGCAAAAGATAAATATTTAAAAGATTTTAAATATACTTTCAGAAATATTTAGACAAAAAACGAAGACGATTGGTTTTTCTACTTAACAAAAAAAACTCCGAAAGGAAGGAAATTGGCATATTTCTTTCGCGGAAAAATCTAAAGGGTAGGTATCTTTTTTTTCATCCTGTATTTATATCTCAAAATAAAACGTGCTGAAAGAAGCTTGTTTAAAGCTCTTGAATTAGGTCTTTAAAGACTTGCGTCCTCGGGGCATTAAAGCAGAAACTTTTTTTTGTTTCATTTAAAACATTGTAATGGGGATATTTGTTGGCGCGCAATTCTTATGAGCCGATAATTACGGCATATGCGCCCCAGAACAACACATATGAGCAGTATAACTGAAGTTGTTATGAGAAGTTTGAACTTTTTTGTATACTAAATTTTGGAATTTGGATGACAGTGACAACCCTGTGGCATGCGTGCCACATATTATTGAGCTTTGTGTTTGAACACATTTATGTATATGTATTGCATATAATTATATTGAAAATTTATTTGTTTCTGTATGCAGGTGTAAGTTACTTTTTTTAAATTTATTTATTAATACAAACTGAAAATTTTGTTTATTCTGTGGAGTTCAAATTTAACTTTTTTTTTTTTAAATGTATATATTTATATATAGGTAGGTATATTTATTTTATTTCATTTTATGTTTTTGCCAAAAAGGAAATGAAACACTGTTCTTGTAGAAGTAGAATCCTTACGCACAACTCACAAGTGTGATTGCTGCAGACACACGACAGTGACGACGCGGACGATTGCAAAATAACTAATTTTCAAAATAAGTGTAAAAATACAATCATAAGTTCTAGGAATATCAAATGAAGAGACCCCGTCAAAAGCTTTAAAAATATATATACTCTTTACAAAATAACATTTACATTAAAATCTGCTAATACATACATACACGAATACCTACACGCACGTACGACAGGCAGCTCGGAGCCATGTTCTGTAATACAATGTAGGTATGTACAAATTTTTTTGTAAGAGGTAGGCTTGTAGCTTTTCATAAACCCTACATCGCCACATCCACATCCACATAACCCTACTTGCGCACGCACCACATAATGTTAACGAAAAGGAAAGGTTATTTTTAAATAGGTAAAGTTTTATTTAAATTTTTGTGATATGACTTAAAGGTTCACTCTTTACTTTATTTTAATTTAAGAATTAATTTGAGTTTATGATAAACACTTGTGCTTTTTTAAAGGCTATAGATTATTTTCATTTAAATATAATGTCTTCTGATTTTGGGAACCATTTTCATTTAAATAGTATTTTCCGATTCTTGGAACCATTGTAACCAAACGTGTATAAAATGTTTTTTTTTTTTGTTCATTGAGATAGCATAAAATAGAAGTGGAGCGTGCGTAGCCTGTAGAGCTTTTCACACCAACAGGCCACTTTGAAAGAGCTATAAGTTCCCTGCAGGCGCATTTCGTCAGTGACCTTTAATGATTTTATATTTACTATGAAAACTGGTATTAATTTAAAAAATATACCTATACTGTATCGTTCCTATTATAAAAACCACCTTGAGAAATGGTTTCATTTTCTGTTGAAAATAAAGTACTAGAAATACTAACCTTCCTATGCAATTTGATTTATTACATGTACAAAGGTCGTTCACATTTCAAAAAAGGAAAACTTGTTCCATTAATCAATTTTACTTAAACGAAGGATATAATTGGATTGTTTTGCCAATACACCAACCTCTGTTAATAAGTTTTCATGAAAGTCATAACTAAAAAATGTGCTGTGTTACACACCAACCATACTAGTTATAACTATCAAAACTACTCATAGTCTTAGAAATTCGAAAATAAGACCCATAATCCAAATATATATAGCTGAACAAAATTATTTGAATTCGTCTGTTATAACTTCGTTGATCAGTAATGAGTAATGACTATTAACTTCGAAAATATAAGCGAGTCAATTTAATTTAACTCATAATCGGTTGGTCGTACATTTTATCTTTTGTAAGTAAAGTGAAATTCAACAATAAAAATAATTGCTGATTTTGAGATTTGTATTGTTAAAAGAAGTACCTAATGCTAAAAAGAAAAAAGGCTGGAATACGGCCCACACTGATAACTTCCTATCCCGTCTGTCGATTTGTCTTGATTAAAACTTTAATTAAATATTCATAACAATATTTTGTGTGAGATAAATAATTTGAAGTGAATACCTTTCTTTGTTCTCCTAATACTTCAGTCGAAAAATATTTCTTATTAGTTTTTTGTTGTAATTGTAGGTTTTCGTGTTTTTTTTCTTCAGTTGCATTTTTCTAAAAAATTAACTTTAAATTACCAACAATATTTTGGACATGATAAAATAAAAATTTTACCAACTTTTAGAAATGATTTTTTTAGGTTTTTACTTTTAGTAAAAAAACAATCAATTCGATTTTTCTCAAAATCTTACCAGATGTCCAAAACGTCATTCTTCTAAATTCTAAAATTCTTTTGGAGATAAAATAATTTTGTGTTCGTAAAATATTCGAGGTGACAATTATTTTTTTTCAGTTTTTGTTTGATTTATACAAAAAACGGTTAATTTAATTTTTTTCAAAACTATATCAGTTTGGTATCACGTTACATTATATAATATAAAATTTAATTCAAAGTTCGTGATGTATTTCGGGTTAACCGAAATTTTCATTTTATTTTAAATTGCATTAGTAAAAAAAAACAGCCACGCAATTTTTTTGAAAGTCCTTTTTGCATGTTTCTGTATTATTAGCTGATGTATAACAAAATTTATTTGATGTCGATATTTATGGTGCTTCTTGAGATATGGACGACAAAAAAACCTTCCCGAACGTACGGACGCACGGATGTGGGAATGTTGTAAAATTAAATTTTGGTTTCGAAATTAGCACTAAAATTTAACTCCAAAACGTATTTCTCGAAACTATGAAAGTATTAAATCAGATGTTTGCTCAAAACTTTATATAAAGACTCATAACTAATAAGATTTTTCAAAAACTAAGTAAGTAAGTAAGTAAGTGCTAAAATAGTTTAAATTGCATGTCGAAGAGAAGGATTTATACTTTAAGAAATTATCATACAATTTATTGTTAAGAGATATTTGAAGTTTAAACATAACCTTAAGAACTCTGTTTTTGATTGTTCTTAGCAATTCGAATTAAGGACATATTAATCCTTAAAGTATTGTTTTGTTCGTGCCACAGAAAAAAACTTAATTTTGTCGACTAGTGTTATTGTATTTCAATAAGCTGGCAGTATACACTACTATGTCCATCACAATCGACTACTTAATATATTTTGTATGCCTAAAATATTGTATGTTTATCATTTATTATAATTTTTCTCTGTTTGTAAAATTCCTACGTAAATGAAATCAGGTCTATGTCTCTTATTTATTCAATTTCTTAACTCCTTCATCTAAATGTTGTTTTAATGTACATAAATACCCAAGTCAAGTACAAACAATGATATTTTTCTCACTGATAAGATCCCAAGTGTTGTTCTTGACGAACGAAGAATATTGTCTCTACTTTGTCGCTTTGAGGGCTTCTTTGACATTGGTCGGATACAGTACGGATGGATTCATTTTAACAAGCTTATTTCTTCTTGGCTAGCTTTAGAGCATAAACTTTTCTTGGTCGACCAGGATTACAACAAAATCGCCAACAGCAACATCAGCACCAGCATCTTAAGCATCACCTTCACAGAAGTCATTTGGATACGTAACAGTGGCGAGGCGTGAATAATTTCAAATGGTAAGTCGAAGAATAGTTTGTTACCAACAATCTAAATTTTTAAAGTTTACTTGAAATTTGTTCGTGCAATGCATGTCTTCGCATCAAGCCAAAAAGTCAAGTATTTAAGAAAAACTTTGCTATACCTTTGTCATCTTATTAAATGTAACAATAAGCTTAACGCACAAGAAAAGTGGTTTCGAAAGAAACTTATTTGGCAGATGCCTATAATAATAATATCATAAAGAAATATGTATGTAGTTATTTCAAATAAAATAAATGTTTTGTTAAAAATAATAAATAAAAAAAAGCAAACATTTTTCATTTTGTATACGTACATATATACAAGAAATGTTATTATATTTCAATAAGTTTAATAAAGTTTAAATTATGCCTTATGCTATTAGATCTAATATGCACGCATATTTGTTGTCAAAGTGGCAACCTTTGATACATGAGTCCAGAGCAGGGATACATACGAATTCAGGGGGGTCATTCCGTAAAACGATTATCGTCAAACGAAAGCGTTTTGACGATACTCTCACTTCACGTAAGACGATAATCGTCAAAATGATATCGCAAAAACGATAGCGTTTGCACGATAGCTAAATAGGTATCGCCTGTCATTGATTTCTAAATATTAACTAAGCAAATTGAAATAAAAATGTTTCGGCGTAATTGAGTTTTGTTACAAAGTGAAAATGAAAACTCAGGGTTCAGTCTCAATCTGAACCATCCTAATATTTATTTTACATAAACTTAATTTTCTATATTTCTATTAATAATTATCTTCTATGCTCCGCTCAAGCAGCATATATCCTAATTTACCCTATGAACTTTACACTTGCTATTTTTTATTGAACTAACTGCTCGCATTAACTGCATTGCATTATGTATAACAAATCAATCATGAATTCTAACCTCTAACATATGTACATACCTAAAGCCTAACGGTTACCATTTTTATAATTCTCTTTTGTTACTCTGTTTCTTTAGCCTTTAAGTTAGTTTAACTTGTGTAAATAAATTTTTATAACTTGACATCTCGCACAGAGAAGACCGCAGCCTTTTATTGCACTCAACAGCAGTTTTTTCTATTTCGGTTTTTTTTTTGGGAGAATATAATTAAGATTTAAATTATATTCTCAACGTTGCGCTTTGGCTGGCAAAACAAGTGTCCAGCTCAACATTTTACACTCAGAAAAAAATTAAAATGAATAGTTATGAAACAAATAAGACATAAACCCTCTATCTCTTCCAACCTTTATGTATGTAAGCATTTTTGTTTTTTCTTTCTCACTTGTAAAATAATCTAAACCATTATAGTTTTGTTCAAATTTTTTCAAAAAAGGCCTTTATAATTTAAATAATATCAGACATAAATAACTTAGATGTTGAAATTATAGTTACATCGTCGCGTCGGCGGCAAAAAAATAAAAACATAACAATAACAATTAACACCACAAAATAGTTGGTAAGTTTGGTAAAAAGCAATTTGTTACAATTTTTCACAACTTCCCATAGACAAAAACCAAGTTTAATAACATTTTCAAGTTATCGAACAAGCATTATCTTTCGTTGAGTTCATTTTGACATTTCAGTTATCTTAAACTAAAAACGATAGACGAGACGATAGTGACAAAGTTACGTGAAGCAAATTATTGACGATATCGTTAATGATAATCGTTTTGACGATAATCGTTTTGAAAATTACGGAATGACTCCCCAGGAAATAAATCGGAGAGCTGCGTTTTATTCTCTTATTTTTTTCTTTGAATGAACTGATTTCTTCAAGCAGAAAGCAGAAAGCAGAAACCTACCTCAATCTGCAATATACATTTTGGTTCTATGAAACCCACCTCCATCAAACACCGAAGTTTGCAGAAGCAAATGAGATGAGCAGTGCTACTTTACTATCCTAGTGCGCTGCGCATAGAGGAAATATATTATCAAGAGTCCCGACTTAATGGGTTTGATCTTTTTCGCCCTACAAACTAAATTGAGAGAATTTTGCCCGTTGGCATAAGCATGTGTTAGTTCTCCCGTGCATTTCTTTATGGGAAAATCCAGATTCTATGTATCGGGTGATTTTTTAAGAGCTTGAGAACTTTAAAAAAAAAAAAACGCATAAAATTTGCAAAATCTCATCGATTCTTTATTTGAAACGTTAGATTGGTCCATGACATTTACTTTTTGAAGATAATTTCATTTAAATGTTGACCGCGGCTGCGTCTTAGGTGGTCCATTCGGAAAGTCCAATTTTGGGTAACTTTTTCGAGCATTTCGGCCGGAATAGCCCGAATTTCTTCGGAAATGTTGTCTTCCAAAGCTGGAATAGTTGCTGGCTTATTTGTGTAGACTTTAGACTTGACGTAGCCCCACAAAAAATAGTCTAAAGGCGTCAAATCGCATGATCTTGGTGGCCAACTTACCGGTCCATTCCTTGAGATGAATTGTTCTCCGAAGTTTTCCCTCAAAATGGCCATAGAATCGCGAGCTGTGTGGCATGTAGCGCCATCTTGTTGAAACCACATGTCAACCAAGTTCAGTTCTTCTATTTTTGGCAACAAAAAGTTTGTTAGCATTGAACGATAGCGATCGCCATTCACCGTAACGTTGCGTTCAACAGCATCTTTGAAAAAATACGGTCCAATGATTCCATCAGCGTACAAACCACACCAAACAGTGCATTTTTCGGGATGCATGGGCAGTTCTTGAACGGCTTCTGGTTGCTCTTCACTCCAAATGCGGCAATTTTGCTTATTTACGTAGCCATTCAACCAGAAATGAGCCTCATCGCTGAACAAAATTTGTCGAACACACACATTTCGAACCGAACACTGATTTTGGTAATAAAATTCAATGATTTGCAAGCGTTGCTCGTTAGTAAGTCTATTCATGATGAAATGTCAAAGCATACTGAGCATCTTTCTCTTTGACACCATGTCTGAAATCCCGCGTGATCTGTCAAATACTAATGCATGAAAATCCTAACCTCAAAAAAATCACCCATTAGTTGTTATAGGCTTTTGGTGAAGTGTGCACAATTAGGGGGAAAACAATGTGAGGTGAACAAAGCCGTTCAAAAAAGAGATCCGTTGAATTCAAAAATTGAAAAATGAATGCAATATTTTAAGAAAAATTAATTTTGCAACTTCTTTTTAGTGAAAACTGTGCTAAAAATAATATTTGACTGCTTTTGGCACACAAATTCTATGGTTTTTATGAAAAATGTTTGTTGTTTTGCTAAAAACAGAAAAAATTGTGCTGAAAGTATAGGCGCACCCTAGAACTGCAATGCGAACGTGGCCCAATTTGAGTTAAGTCCAGTTTTGACAGATTAACAGCGAGGTGAGTATTTTGACAATTCTGCGAAAATGTAAACAAAACAAAATTCATTATCAATACCTAATGCAAATGAAGGTAAAACAAAAATATTAATATATTGAAATAAAAATATATAATGAATTTAATTTAATCCTCAGATAAAGAAGAAACCAAGGACAATGTTGCAAAAAGAAAAGTGGAATCCCCCGAGTAGGAAGCCAGCAACGCCGACATATTTATTCTGGAGCGAAGAGGTACAAATTCATGGTAAATGTGTTCGTCACATCAATTTTAAACTCAAATTATATGAATATTGTTTTGTTTTGTTTTTTTTTTGTTAAAATTACACTTCTTAACAAGACTTTGTTCCTGGCAATCAAATCGCTCTATTCTGATGGCTTATATCCTCATTTTTAACCATGTAGGAATGAGAAGGGCCGATTACAGGGAAGTGATCGATGTCACAGAAGACTGAAAAGCTTCGCTATGAAACCTATCTGACATGCTTCATGTGTCGAGATGGATATACAGTCGAGAGTTGCTATGTAGTTGAGGAATCTCTTTACTTGGCGGTCATTCATAGCCAAGCCAACTTGAACAAATACAAGTTGAATCAACTGCAGCGTTTGATAGCAGTAGCACATTCACGTCATGTGTCACCACACCATCTTTGCAATGCAAAGCACTTCTTTCAACCAGCTACGGATAGGCGAAAGATTGAAGTGTATGCAAGTCCTTCCTCATGATGTGAACAATAGTTAATTTAATCTACAGTCAGTTTTTCAAGACAGTACCTACCACCGAGGATTGGCCAATTGATCTGTTTCACTATGTTCTTTTTCTGCAAAAAATTCACATTTGAATATCTTCCTTTTACATTTTTTTTGCGAACTCTGTGATGTAGTTGGTGAGGATGTGTTTATAAATAATAAAATAAGAACTATCTTAATTTTTGCTTTTAGGTCTCTGGAATTCAATTGAAATACCTTTCTTCATTCATGATTTATTGCTTTTGATGCCGTCAACATCTTCAATTCAATTCAAACCCGAATCCAGAATTACTCTATCAATTTAGGCTCTTGAGATATTATTTTGTTTGTAATTCGAAAGCAATTATATACATACATAAAAGGCTTTTCGAAGCTATCAATTTCATGAAATAGTTTTTTTTTCAAAAAAATGTTTGATGATTATAAAAATCTATAATATCCTCCTTCAATATTTTCTTCCTTTACAATTTTGTACTATTTCCTATAACGAATTTGTAGTCTTTAGATTATAACAACAAGTTCTTGTAATACATTGAAAAAAATACAAAAATAAATAATGAAATATAAAATAAAATAAGATCGGAATTGGGATTCGTAATCAGCATCAAAAATTAAACGAAGTATTTAAAACCACAAAAGAATTACAATCTAGTTTTTTTCAAAACTTCAGGTAAAGTCAATAGTCTTTCATAACTAATAAGAAATTACGAAAACTAAGTGAAATAGCAAAATGATTTGAACTGGAGCTAAAAGCAAAGATATGTACTTTGCAAAATCATCTTGCAATTTAAAGTTAAGAGATACGTCATGCTTTACCGGTTTTAAAAACCTGATGTAATAGAAAATTTTGAAGGTGAGGTTCGAAGTCAGGATATGTATCTTAATCCTCTCAAAAAAGAACGAGTTTCTGGCTAATGCTATTGGCCACATGAAATCAAAAAAAAATACATACCAACGTGATGAACCAAAACCATAGGAATAGGATTAAAAATACTAAGTTTTTAATTTAAAATAAAATCTACTTAAAACAGCTTATTTGTTTTTTTATTGTTATTTGCTAAAAACGAAACAAAAATCCACTATAAAAATTGACCTGAGCAGATCAGATTTGGGAAAACAAGAAAGAAGTATTTTTCTTTGAAAAAAGTACATTTAATATCTTTTTTTATTTACTTAAAAACTAAGAAGTTACATTTTAACATCCAGTATTGTTTTTTAAGTAAAAATATATTATTAGCGTTGAATTTAAAACAAAATTATACTAAATTACATAAAATTTTAAAACAAAAATTTACAAATTTGTTTAAAAACTAGCTGCGCCACGAACCTTGATTATTAACGGATGAAATTTAAAACATGTCGTCGACTATAATCATCTTCACTTCAGGATTTGTTGCAATACCGCTTCGTTTTGTTGCTAAAAAAAAAAACACATCAATTAGGTAGTGCTTTCAAAGTTTGTGGTTTATATAAAGCTTACTTTGAAGTAGTCTTGCCATCATAAGCCTTCTGGTCAATGGACGCACAATTAAATTGTAGCAAGTTGATTGGTTTATAATTATAAAACTCCCGCTGGTAACTCGATCCGTTGATTAAAAAATTGTGGCAAGTCGTTTGTGACATTTTTTTGCGAGGCAAATTCCAAAATCCCAATCGGACCATGTCATAAATGCACAATTTCCGGTTGTATTATTTTTGGAAATTTTCGGCAGGTGAAGGTTGCGGGAAATTCTTAAAACATCATTTGGACAGTTCCTGTGTCGATGGTCTTCTATGTGATTCCAGTTAGTTCTTTTGGTGATTCAATAAGCATTGTGTATTTAGGAATTCGGCTTCTATTTTTTCTGTCTGTATAAGAAAATTCTAAAATAGTACATACGAAAATGATTAGATTTTCATTATTCAAAAGACTTACCAATGATTTTTGATTCCCGTCATTTAGGAGGTGTTCTCCTAGCAGGTTGCTTCAATGTCGACATTTCATCATCTACGTGGTCTGCGTCGGCCTAAGTGACCGCAGTAGCCGATGACTCGGTCAGCAGTGTCCCTGCCGTTCTTTAGTGAGATATTTGGCCTTACAAGCATTGATTTAGATCTAGAAGGTGAAGATTAAGCAAGTTAATCACGATATGATTGTTTCGATTTGTACTTACACAACTGAACCTCATGTTGTTTCACTGTATGAAACCAGAAGATGTTGCTTTAGTTGCAGCTGCAAGAGTCGTTTTTTTTTGGTCGGCTTGTACCATACTTCTTGGCAGCTGAGGAATGGGCAAAGGACATTGGAAATCCTAAAGAACCATAGAATTTAAAATATCGCGTGTTAAGATTACTCGTAACCGTAAGTAAATGAATGAACTAACCTGATTTGCCTGCATACTCTGCCGTTGCTATTGCCGCCGTTAAGTCATTCCAAAACTGGGCGGTCGACTATTGAATGTCAAAGTTTTCCCTTGCACCATTGAATTGAATTTCACAAAGTCGATGACATAGCTGTAGCTGAGGATGTTCGCTAATTCAGAATTGCATTCGTGATTCTGGTGTTGTTGCATTCCATGAATCTTACTATTGGTAGAGACTTTGACACCTCTATCGTCAACGCCTGCGCCCACGATAGCCGCTGAGACAGATCTTAAGGATCATGATACAGCAGCAATTGAGTGTAGAAATATATACTTTACTTCAACATGCTTCGAATAACTATTTACAAATAAAGGCGAAAGTCTGTGGTTAAAAACATTGATATTAAGAGAAATATAATATAAAATAAATTCACCTGGGGACTAGCACCCTTGTTTTGAGCAAAACTTCCAAATTTCTTGAGAGAAATTGCTTTCTGTATCATGGTTTGTAATCGGCAGCACCCGAAATGAAAACACTAAGGAGATGCTAATAAAGTCGATTTTTGTTCTTATGTACATCTTCTTGAGTTGGTTGTAAAGTATATTATTGGAGCAATCCATAGCTGAAACAAAGCAACATAAATATTGTTTTGTTTACGAGATTCTTTTTTTTTAACGTACCTACTTGAGCTCCGAGTAGAGTAAGCCTCATTGTTTTCTTCTGGTTCCTGGTCTGGTCTATCGTTTTTTCAATTAAATGCACTTGTAGCTCTTAATCGTTAAGATTTTTGATCTGAAAAGAAATAAATTCTGTTAAAAGTTTAGACAAAACAAAATAATTTACAAAAACTTACTTGTAGAATCTGAAATTGAATGTTTTGTTTTTTAAATCGAAATTAGGGAACTGTCATTTTTGACAAAAATTCAATCTGACATTTTGCCTTTTTTCCACCACTCACATTTATTCACCGATACGGAATTTGAGGGAGTTCACCTCGAATAAAATTTGAGGGTGTTTCAGGTAGGACGGGTACCGTTCGGGAATCTAGATAATATATTTCCTCTATGGCAATACGTACGATTCATCCGCTCAGAGCGAAAAGAATAAGAGATACAAACAAATTCACCAAAAAATAAGATGCAGAAAGCAAAACATCGTCTTATTCAAAAACACTCTATATGAAGATATAAATCTTTCGTACGTATCACCCTCCAAAACCCATTTGTTTACATTGTTGTATTTGTAATGTGGACGAATTCAACGAGAAAAATTGACGTGTTTTCACGCATACATAGACACAATTCCTGAGTTTTTAGGGGAAATTTCATGAATTAGAGGAGAAATTACACGCACACTAAGAAATACTTTATGAGGCCAGTTTCCGGTTTAGCTTGTAAGCAAACCAATATGGCTACCGAGGATTTATATCTTTACTAGAGTGTTTTTGGTCTTATTTCCTTCCATAAGAAAGTGTGCATTGAACAGAGAAGTATCAAGAGCAGTGAACAGTGCAAGAAAAAAGAGGAAAGGAACAAATTTGTTCTATCCACAGAGAAATTTTATCAGACGTCATATTTGGGTTATCTTGTTGTAGCTTAAGGCTGTGTGTGAATTGCGTTAAAATGTGTGTTAAAATTTAACCAGCGTTAAAATTTGACACTAATGAGGTGAATAAAATGGGTTAAAATTTATTGAGCTGTGGAGCAGGTTAAAGTAAGTTAAAATTTGACGTTTCTATTGATATAGAAATTTGCTCTTGCTTTTGCATTCAATTTTTCAGTGCTACCACACCGAATAAATCAATTAATCAAAATGGGAATTTTGTTTGAATATTTTTGACTGTTGTTTTAAAATATGACATTAGAATCGAGAACAATAAATAAAAAAGATTTTTTTTTAGTTTTAGAGACTTTTTATTAACCCTGTTTTCTTAAAAATATGTTTTGTAAGAGAAATTGTTTTTCCGCGAAAAAGAAAACCAATTTTTGTTCAGGAAAATTTCTTAAATTATCGAGGGAAATTTTTTTAACCTGCGCAGAAATCTTGGTTAAAATAATTGTTTTAACGCCACACTGCAAATGGCTAAATTTGATCCTACCTCAAAGAAGACGTCAAATTTTAATCGTGGTAGAAGTTTTAACGCAATTCACACACGGCCTAAGTTTTAAGTTTGCTTATAGAGTGAGGTGAGCTCAAGAGCCAACATGTGTGTAGAGTATGACCGAAGGAGAGTAGTAGTTCTTAAAAAAAATTTGGCAGCGTATTCATGTGTATGATTAAGTTTGATTCATGTTGCCAGAAGTCTAAAATGTTCAGGGTGAGAATTTCAAAAGGTAAGACAGAAATAATCGACTTGTATGGACGCTTCGCCTCTGAAACGTAATTTTAGATATTAGATATTCTTTATTTTCGTATTAACAGTTACATTTGGTAAGCTACCGCACAGTTTATATACAGAGATTTGATATTTTTCTATGATATCTTTCTGCTGAACAAGTATATTAAATTGTATATAGAATTTAGATGATAATAGTTTAAGTAATAATTTTGAAGGAAAATACAAACAAAACCTTCAACGCAAATTGAAAAGGGCAGGTACATTTTGACTCAATTAAAATTAAGATTTCTAAACTTTTGTTTAGAAGTATGTTAGTAAAAAAGGTAAGTATAAATAATAATTGATAAATATATTTTAATATATTAGTAATTTGTAAGTAAGAATTAACAATTTGTTAAATAAATAAATATACAAAAATAAATAAATAAATAAATTAGTTTATAAATAAATTAATAAATAAATAAATAAAATAAAAAAATAAATAATTAAATAAATAAATAATAAATAAATTAATAAATAAATAAATTAATAAATTAATAAATAAATAAATGAATAAATACGTAAATTAATAAATAGATAAGTAAAGACAAACAATACATTAATAATGAAAATATAGATAATAAATTAACAATTTAACGAGTAATATTTAAACATAGGTACGAATTATTCAATTCAGTACGCGTTTTCCACACCTCAACATCCACAAAGGAACTTGGAGTTCTCCAGAACAATCTACCGTCAACCAGATTGACCATATTGCGATCGACGCCAGACAAATCGCCAAATCCTTTTCCGACCGAGTTACAAGTAACCTCTCTCGAAGTTCTCTGCCGCCAATACAATGTATCGAAAACCAGTGGCAACATTGCCAAGATGCACTCAGAGAAGCCGCCTCTGACGTGCTGGGTTTCAAGAAGCCACCAACAAGGAACCCCTGGTTTGATGAGGAATGTCGGCAGGCAAATGCAGCCAAACAACAGGCACGCAAAGCAGCGGCGCTGCATAAAAGGACGAGAGCTGCTCATGAGCTCTATGAGCAGAAGAGGCGAGAGGAACACCGACTTCTTAGAAGGAAAAAAAGAGGGCATGAGAAGCGTGCGGTCGAAGATGTTGAGAGGTTTAAAAGCAGGAATGAAGTTCGAAAGTTTTATGAACAGGTGAAACGAAATTCACAGGTACATAAACCTAGAACCGAAGGCTGCAAAGACGAAAGTGGAAACATCATAGTGGAACCGCAGTCAATGCTGAGGATATGGAAGGACCACTTCTGCAGACTGTATAACGGCGACGACGCGGACGAACCGAATTCCGCTGTCAGGCAGGATGATCCATACAACATAGACGACGAAAGCCAACAATCCCATCCTCCCGACTTAGACGAAGTAAAGGTTGCCATATCTAAGCTGAAGTCTAATAAAGCCGCTGGAGCGGATAGCTTGAATGCCGAGCTCTTTAAAGCAGCTGGAGATAAGTTGGTTAGGAGCATGCACCAACTTATCTGTAAGATATGGTCGGAAGAAAGCATGCCCGATGAATGGAACCTCAGTACTTTTCGCCCGATCCTGAAAAAAGAAGACCCAAGACTGCACCAATTATAGAGGAATCAGTCTACTTAACATCGCCTACAAAATCTTCTCTGCCGTAATATGTGAACGTCTAAAGCCCATCGTCAACAACCTGATAGGTCCTTATCAGTGCGGTTTTAGACCAGGAAAGTCCACAGTCGATTAAATATTCACATTACGGCAGATCCTGGAAAAAACCCAAGAACACCAAATCGACATCCACCATCTTTTCATCGATTTCAAGGCCGCATATGACAGTATCTACAAGGACGAGCTGTATAGAGTCATGTCTAGTTTTGGCATCCCCGCCAAACTCGTCCATTTGTGCAGGATGACCATGGAGAATTCACGCTGCTTCATAAAGGTTGGAAACAACTTAACAGAACCTTTCGATGTCAAAAAAGGTTTTAGACAAGGTGATGCGCTGTCATGTGATTTTTTTAACATCGTACTTGAAAGAATAGTGCAGAGCTCACACGTCAACACTAGAGGCACTATCTTTCAAAAGTCTGTCCAATTACTAGCATATGCTGATGATGACATTGACATAATTGGAAGAACTCAGCGTGATGTCAATGGGGCTTTTGTGAGTATTGAGGCAGAGGCGGCAAAAATGGGTTTAATGGTTAATGAGGGCAAAACAAAGTACATGCTGTCGTCAAGAAAGGACCTACAACACCGACGTCTTGGTCAAAACGTCACCATCGACAGACGTAACTTTGAGGTAGTCAAAGACTTCGTCTACCTAGGCTCCACTGTAAACGCAGAAAACAACACCAGCAGCGCTGAGATCAAACGAAGAATAACTCTTGCTGCTAACGCTGTTTCTTTGGGCTGAGAAAGCAATTGAGTGGACAAATTCTCTCTCAAAGGACCAAAGTGTAGCTATATAAGACCCCTATCATCTCCGTCTTGCTATATGGTGCAGAAGCATGGACTATGACAAAAGCGGATGAAAGCACCTTGGGTCGTTTCGAGAGAAAGGTTCTTCGTGTGCTTTACGGTCCAGTATGCATCGAAGGGGAGTGGAGAAGAAGATGGAACGACGAGCTGTACGGGCTGTACATCGATGTAGACTTAGCCAGAAGGGTAAAAGTCCAACGGCTAAGATGGCTGGGTCACGTAGAGCGCATGGAAACCAATGCTCCCGCCCGGAAAGTCTTCGAATCCACAACCACATGGCAGCGCAGTAGAGGAAAACTGCGGATCAGGTGGCGCGCACAAGTGGATAGTGACTTCACCCAACATGGAGCGCGAAACTGGAGACATCTAGCTAGGGACCGAGCTAGATGTCCTGGCGCCGCCGCCGGTCGGTGGCCAGAAAAATTTAATATCTACTATTATACCAAAACTGCCACATTACCACAATTTTTCAGGTACACATTTTTGCGTGGTTATTTCAACTTAAAATAATTATTTTCTTAATAATAAAGCAAGTAAGATTAACACAGTAAGTAAAATATCTTATTTTGTGTTCTTAAATACTATACTTTAAGGAATAAATAAATATGTATGTATTAAAACATTGTATTACAATTATTTTTAACAATATTACTGATTTTTGTTCGTGAGGAATTCATAAATAATTTGACATGGTGAAATACTGCTTACCATAATCAATCACATTTCAAAACCCTTCTTTCCAATCACGTACCTACAAAATACAATACAACATACAAAAATCCAACCAACCAGACGCCTGGAAAAAAATGTGTAGAGCGATGCAGAACCATTTTCACAAAATAAATGTATTATCATGAATTAAAAACAAATAAAAGAAAACTGATGTAGCAGCAAAAATAACAATGAGAGAAAAAGAGATATATGATATCTTTTGTGCTACAATTTTGATGAGAAGGACAATATTGTTAAAAAAAATTAATTTGTCATTTGATCATAGAGAACCTTATCTAGAGTTCTGACTTAAATGCTTTGATCTCCATCTCGTGTGTTAGTTGTTTCATGCATTTATTAAAGAAAATACAGAATCTAAGAAGATTCTGAAGATGGGATGGAATTGTGCTCAATGTGCTCAGTAAAGAGAACCTATAGTATCTAGAGTTCCGACTTACGGATTTGTGCCATTGCGCTCACAAGCTGCACAGATGTTTTTTCCACTATTCTAAGTATTGTAATGTGTTTACACTCTTTATCTCTTTTAATATCGTGTTATAGAAGAATAAGAGCAACATCTAGTGATAAAGAGGAGAACTCGCTTCGTTAAGCATCGAAAACATCTAGTGGCTAAGAGGCGAACTAGCCTCGTTAAGCATCTAGTGATAAAGGGGAGAACTCGCTTCGTTAAGCATCGAGAACAACCTAGTAGATTCTCGAACCGATTTGAGGTGTATAAATAGGCGCTCGGAAGCGAAGCGATTGATTATTGATTGTGAACTGCGATAAAGTAAAGACTGTGTTTGAAGAGTAATAATTGAAAGTAAAGACTGTGTTCGAAAAGTAATAATTGAAAGTGGTGAATACATAAGTTTAGAGCGATTTAAATAAAGAAAATTTGTGTTTTATTTACAAGTGTGAACAAGTTTTAATGTTAAGGCCAGCTTATCCACTGTTAAATGCACAATACGCCATGCTAAACACTTAAAGCGCCTAAAGTTTAGGAAAAAACCAATACTTCATGACGCAAGGAAGAAGGAACGCTTGTGTTTCGAGAAAGATCACATGAGCTGAGATGTGCAAAATAGAATGACCGCAAATGATTGGCGGAAGATTATTTTTTTCCAACGAAAAATTTAACCTAGATGGACCAGATGGTTATAATTATTATTTCCATCACCTGAGGAGAGAGTAGTGATTTTTAAACCGTCACCATAGCAAAGAAGGAGGTGTTATCGTCTGAAGCTTAATTTTATTGTATGGCGCTATAGACTTGGTAGTCCAAGATACCAAATGACTAGGAAAACATACAAGGCCTTGCTAGAATCAGTGTTTCCCAATATTAGCGAGCTCTTTGGACCAATTTCATGGATTTTTCAGCAGGAAAACGCTCCCATACACAAAGCCCGAGAGGTAAAATCCCTTATTGCGAACCAAAACTTCTACTTGCTGCCTTGGCCACCATATTCCTCGGATCTTAACATAATTGAAAATGTGTGGGGCTAGCTTACAAGTAAGGTACATGAAGGAGAAAAGCAATACGATGACAAGGAAGCGCTAATTCATGTTATCAAATTGGCCTGGAGTGGGATTTCTTTGGTCTACTTGGAATCTCTTTATAAATCCTTAAAAGATAGAATTTTTGAAGTTATTTTGAAGGCTGGTGGAAGCACACATAATTAAAAACCTAATGATAACTAAAAAACATAACAAAATAGAAATACTTGCATTTTATTTCCATTTATTTCATGTGCTTCTAATCTAATGACCCGATTTATTTTCGAATATTCTTGACTCAATTAACAATTTGCCATGAAAGTTCCGTAAGCTAAATCTCTCCTTTACCCAAATTTTATATTTTGTTGTTAACAAAATAGTCCCTCATTTACCATAGTTATTTTTTTCTAATCCATCATATTACGGGTGAAATATCGATTTTACTTCTCGAAAATGCCTGCTTCTAAGTTAGAAGCATAAGGTTAGAAGTTCTAACCTTATGACCGGCAGTGTATTTCTTATGTAGTTATGCTCAGCTTGCTCAAACAACGTGATTGTTGAATCAACTTTTTAAAATACACATTTTTTCCTTCAAAAATCATGTACGTTTTAAAAATTGAATCAATATATGTAACTTTTTTCGTCTGGCATATAAGTTTTAGTTTATAATTTCTTATGATTAGCTATATGTACATATATGCTAAAAACCGACTAAATAAAATTTGGAAATTAAAAGCGCACTCTTGCAACTAGTAGTAAAACCACATGATTTGGGCAATTAACGCCATCTAGGGTGTTACTCACACTCAAACCCATAGAGGAAATATATTATCTAGAGCAAAAACACTCTATATGAAGATATAAATCTTTCGTACGTATCACCCTCCAAAACCCATTTGTTTACATTGTTGTATTTGTAATGTGGACGAATTCAACGAGAAAAATTGACGTGTTTTCACGCATCCATACACACAATTCCTGAGTTTTTAGGGGAAATTTCATGAATTAGAGGAGAAATTACACGCACATTAAGAAATACTTTATGAGGCCAGTTTCCGGTTTAGCTTGTAAGCAAACCAATATGGCTACCGAGGATTTATATCTTTACTAGAGTGTTTTTGATCTAGAGTCCCGATCCCGACTTAATGGGTTTGCTCTCTTTCGGCCTACAAGCTAAATTGAGAGGATTTTGTCCATAAGGATAAGCATGTGTTAGTTGTCCCGTGCATTTCTTATGGGAAAAGGCCATTATGAATGTAGTTATATGGAATTTGTGCCCATATTGCTCAACAGCGGGGGAAAAAACTATGAGGTGAACTGAGCCGTTGAAAAAAGAGATCCGTTGAATTCAAAAATTGAAAAATTAATGCAATAATTTAAGAAAAATTAATTTTATGGTTCCTTTCCAGTGTAAACTGTGTTAAAAATAATATTTTTCTGCTTTTGGCATACAAATTCTATAACTTTGATGAAATTTTTTGATAAAAACAGAACAAATCATGAAGAAAGTATAGGCGCACCCTAGAACTGCAATGCGAACATGGTCCAATTTGAGTTGGTTCCCAGTTTTGACAGATCAACAGCGAGGTAAGTATTTTGACAACGAAAATAAAAAAGAAAACAATGTACAATTTTTGCGATTTCAATTAATGAAAGTGAAAATTAATGAAAACAAAAGCGAACAATATTTTGCAGTTCAAAATACAAATCATAACAAAACTAATATATTTTCTATTTGGAGAACTTTTATCTTTAATTTTTTGGATAAGGATTTTAAGGCTTATACTCGTATAGTTAAATACTTAAAAAAATGCTAAAAAGTAAATTACAAATATTTTATTTTTTTTCAGGAATATTTATTGTTGGTGCTAAGCGCACAGCTTTTGGTACTTTCGGTGGAGCTCTTAAAAATGTCCATCAAACTCAATGGCAAACAACTGCAGCCAAGGCTGCTCTTGAGTCATCTGGTTTAAAGGGAGACTTACCGATACTTACTGCAAATTGCCAATGGCACTCACAGCTGAAAATTTGGCTGAAAAGTATAAAATCGCAAAAGATCGAGTTGATGAATTTGCTTTGAGGTCTCAAGTAAACTGGAAGAAGGCTCAAGACGATGGCTTCTTTAAGTCGGAAATCACACCATTTAAGATTAAGGTCAAGGGCAAGGAAATCGACTTTGTCGTCGATGAACATCCAAGGTGAGATCTGATCTTGGGAATATAATTGATTAAAAATTTAAATTTCATGTGAAACTATTTTTCAGACCCCAAACAACAATTGAAGGTCTGAACAAACTTCCCTCTATTTTCAAGAAGAATGGAGTGGTTACAGCTGGAACAGCTTCTGTAAGTTGCATAAAATGTATGAAATTCCTATAAAAAGCTATAATGATTTAATTTTAAAGGGTATTTGTGATGGTGCTGCATCTGTTGTATTGGCATCTGAAGATGCTGTCAAAGAATATAATTTGAAGCCACTGGCACGTTTTGTCGGTTATTCTTATGTTGGAGTGCAACCAGAAATCATGGGAATCGGTCCAGTGCCAGCAATTCAGAATGTACTTAAAGCAACTGGACTTAAATTGGAAGATATGGATTTAGTTGAAGTAAGATACAATTTTAATAATTTAAAAAACCCAAAAGTTAAAAATACGTATCATTTTTGTTTTTATTTTAATAGATCAATGAAGCCTTCAGTGCACAAACATTAGCCTGTATGGATGCCTTAAAACTCGATATTAATAAATTGAATTTAAATTTTGGAGCAATTGCTCTAGGACATCCCTTGGCTGCTAGTGGAGCTTGTATAACCGGTCATTTGGCTCATGAATTACAGTGAGAATTTAATAAATTAATTCTTCTAAAAACTAAAATATGATTAACAAAAATCCTTTTTTACAGACGCAAGAACCTTAAGTATGCCGTAGGATCAGCTTGCATTGGCGGAGGACAAGGAATTGCTGTTTTGTTAGAACGGTGTTAGTAATTCTAGAAACTAATGTTTCTTTGAAATAATGGATTATATTGAGCATTTATTTTTGTACACATTTAATTTTTTCATACAAACTAGAAAAAACTAAGAACTGATTTCGAAAGATTTATAAAATAAAATATAAGATATTCAAAAAAAAAAATTAACTGATCTTGGATTTTAATAAAGTAAGCTGTTTGACTGGTTTTTAGATTCCACATTAGAGGAGCTGAACCGAGTTTTAAGAACTAGCATAGTTTTGAAAATTCATAGATCTATTTGACATTTCATTGAGAATACAGTTGCAGGGAGTTCACAATATGGATATTTAGTAAGTTAATTTTGTCGTTTTTTAAATCTGGTAGTTGCTAAAAATAAATTTTGTTAATTTAGTTGTGATTCCATAATAGTTAACTTAGTTTTATTCGAAAACAAAACATTAAAAATGTCTTTCGTTTCGTAAATATGAAGTCAACTGAACAAATACTATTATGGATTGAATCAAGTTAAACTTGTAAGTCGAGTTTATAAAATTTGAAAAAAAAGTAATTGTATGTGTTAAGTTAGAAAAGTCAAAATTCATCAAAAGGAGAAGAAAATAATTGGTTTTGACTGAAATCTAGAACACAATTAGCTCAGATGAAATCTCTATGAGTCGATCACGGTTGAGTTTCTTCCGATTTTCATTTCCGAACTTCATTATTTACTCCATTTGGAAAATATATGTCAGAGAAGATATAAATGCATTTCATAGAAAAATGTCCAATTTTGAAGAAGAACATTTTTTTGCATGAATGAGATCCTTCATCATAAAGAATATACATATATTAATAGGATATCTATATCCATGATGATGATCTTATATTATTCGGAGTCAAATATGTATATCGGTCGTATGTGGTCATTTTATAGTAAAGATAAGGTCCGTAGAATGCAAATATTTTAAGAAGCACGTAGAAACTCTTGAATCACATAATTTTTGTAGATTATTTTAATTGTTTTGCTCTTCAGTTTAAAATTATATTTAAAAACTGTAATTCATAACTTTTGTTCAATAATTTTCATTTTTCCTTGGTTAGACAACAATGCAATGTTTATACTCATATCTTATTTCTTATATCTAAACTTTTGAAAATTGTAATTATAAACCATGAAATAAAAATAAATTGAGTTTTGAACTTTCTAAGGGTATTTTTTTGAAAAATAATAATGGAAAGTTCAATTTGATTATGCAATTTAATTTGGAATCAGCCCAATCACGAATTCCATCATAGTCAGAAACTTTATCCAGACAAAAATGGCACTAAATCCGGTTCGTATTGCAAAATTATATGAATTTTTCCACGAATATCGTATTTGGTGATTGTTTTTGGAAAAAGTAAGTGTTTCTAATTACGATGTAATTCGTGATAGGGCTAATTATTACATTGCATTAATTTGTTTTGAGTTGTAACTTTTGTTTGTATTTTTCGTCTCAAAAACAATTCCACAACCGGAACCTCGTTGCTCCGCCCCCTGAGTTTGTGGAATACATAAGACATCTGGACAATGTGTTCTTAGAAGGCATCGGAATTATCAAAAACCAACCGGTCTGATTCCGCCTCCTTTGCCCTAGACCACCACTAGCAATTTAAGAAGATTTCCTTATGGCCGCAGTCTAGACATAGAGATGACTACGTAGTCGAATTTCAACTAGATTTGTGAATGCAAAACTTCACTACAAAGCCAGTCAATCCGAAACTGTCATATCAATGACAAATGCAAATATATAATACAGGAAACATTTGTGTTTTCAGTACTTTAAATTTTTTTTTTTTGTTTTTAAATTCAATAAAACCGAATATAAGATATAATATGAGTGATTTTTATTTGTATTTAAATACTAAATGATTTATTTCATTTTGAATTCTTGTGTCCTTACCGAGCAGCTGATTGTGAAACGTCAAAACCAGTGCGCACTAACTTTGTAGCCGAAAATTATACACTACGTCGGAGGGGAAATTTCAACTACTTTTGTAGTTAGATTTAGCCAATCAGAATCCCTTGACTACGTAGCCACTAGCTTTCTGAATGCGACCATTGTTTTGTTTTGCAAAATTGACTGTCGTTTTTGACAGGTCACAAAAATTCCATAAGTTTCTATTTAAGCCCAATCCTTCATTTTGTTTTTTTTCCCCACTCACATGTACCTATTCACCGATAGCGAATTTGAGAGAGTTCACCTCGAATTTGAGAGAGTTCACCTCAAATAAAATTTGAGGGTGTTTTAGGTAGGACGGGTACCAGTCGGGACTCTAGATAATATATTTCCTCTATGCACAAACCTAAGCAACAAAATCTATCTATCTAGATATAAGCATGTTTCAGAATACAGAATCTATTAAGTTTGGATGGAATTTTGCGCAGTGTGCTCAAACAACATGGTGGTTCAATTAAACTTTCAAAAAAGATATCCGTTAAATTTAATATTAAAAAATGAGTACTATTTTTTTCTAAAAATCAATAACTCTTGGAAAACATGCTTCAGATTACTTTACAAAGTGTCTGGCACTGTAAATTGTTTATTCTTTATGAATTATATCTGCGAAAACCAGACAAAATATTGTCCTCGGAATATTTTTAAAAGAAAACCTAAATAATGAAAATTAATAGAGAAGACTAAAGGAGAAACTACTGGAGTGGAGTTCTTTACAATGTTTATTGTGACAAACGATGACGATTGCTAAAATGCACTATTACTGCATTGTCAAAATATGCTGCACTTTGACCAATTTATGTAATTATAAGTGTTACCGGCGGATCTGCTGAAATGAGCTGTCAATTAGATATTTTACCGTGGTAAAAAGCAGCTCAAAACAATCTCTATCCTTGTAACTATCATGTCATAATATTGCTCCGTTGCGACGTGAAGGATTGACAACTAAACAAACTGATTTTCCCATTTACAATTAAAAATTTTAATATTGCATTCTATATCATATATTATATTTATAATATTAAATTATTTCCAAGTTTTTTAAATTACATGATAATATTAAAATAAAAATGCACACTTTGAGAGGGTTTTGGGCATTTTTATTTCGTTTTTTTTTAATAAATGGAAATAAAAAGAATGTTTTTTTTCCACAACCAGTTCTAAACAAAAAAGCTACATTTTTGAATATCCTTGTTTTATGCCTGGGCTCACGTTGTGAAGTTAGCACTACATACCCCCTTTAAAAAAATATAAATAAAACAAAATGTTTGTAATTTTTTCTTTCAACAACTAATTGTCTTTGACATTCAGTAATTTTTTTATAAAAATCCAACAGTCCGTTTTTTCATAAAATTTAAAACTTACAAAAAATAATACGCAAAATTGGTAAACATTTATGTTCGATTCTCGATATCTCGTGAATAAATGAAGTTAATGTCTTCAAAATGATTTCATTCTGTGATAAGTTTTTTTAGAAAAATGAATTGTTGTTATATGAATTGAAAACACTCAAAAAATTCTACTAAAATTGGTAAAAGTTGGTTTTCGACTAAAAATCTCGATTTTGAAATCAAACTATTTTATTATATTCATATATTGTTGGTAATTTTCAGTTTATTCTTTAGGAAAATTTAACTGTTTTTAACCACACCCACACACGACAACGACAAGTAAGAAGTGGTTTTCGACTCAAGTATTCAATTTCAGATTAGACCTTAAAATTTGGATGCATGTATGTAAAGCGCAAATGATTTTCTCACTCAAAAAAGTTGCAGATTGTAAATCGGTAAATTTTTTTTACACTTCAGAATTTTCAGAAAGTAGTTAGCTTACAGCAAGCGTCACACTACGATCAGAGGCTCATCATTAGTGCATGTGTTAGTTGTTACTAAGTTAATAATACAATTAAAGCCTAACACACGCACAAAATACAAAACATAATTAACATTTAACATGAATTATTACAGAACAACAAAAAATAAAATAAAGGCGTTTACGATAGTGGAGTTCTAAACAATGATTTTAATCCCACCTTATTTAAACTTAAATCTATCGATGAACAGTTTAAGTTATATATAAAATGCTCATTCGACTTAAAGCTTCATTCTTTCCATAGTTAGTTCTATGGAAGTCAATATGTATAAAGTCAAAAGTACGCAGGTGATGAGTTCCGCCTCGGTAATTTAAATGTATACAAGACAGCAAATAAGGTGCATCAATTTCACCATTAATAAGTTGATGAAAAAATATTAAATCATTATTAACACGCCTTTGATGGAGAGTTTGCAATTGAAGAAGCTGAATACGATGTTCATAGGGAGGCAGATCATAAGGATCTTCCCACGGAAGACCCTTTAGGGCGAAGCGAATGAAATTATGTTGAATTGATTTAATACGTTTATTATGAATTTCGTAAAAGGGAGCCCATACCTGCGAAGCATATTCAAGATGAGGACGAACATGACAATTGTACAAAGAAAGAGTAACATAGGGATCATTGAACTCCTTTGCCCAGCGTTTTATAAAACCAAGCATAGAACTTGCTTTATTAACAATAAAATTAATGTGATGTGTAAATTCTAAGTTGGAACAGAAATGAACACCTAAATCTTTAAATGTGGAGACGCGACCGAGTTTTTGCTCTGATATACAATAATCAAATACACTACCGATTCGTTTTTTAGTAAAAGTTATCGTCTGGCATTTTAAAGGGTTAAGGGTAAGACTATTTTTGCCACACCAAAGTGTGAAACTATCAAAGTGTGAAACTATTGCCTTGTCATCAGCAAAAATAAGAACTTCACTTAAGCGTAGACATGACGATTCGTCGTTAATAGACAGGATGAACAGAAAAGGGTCAAGATGGCTTCCCTGAGGAACACCAGATTGAGCAACAAAAGGTTCAGAATGACAATTTCTAAATTTTACCTCATAGGATCTGTTTTCAAGGTATGATTTGATCCAAGCTAAGAAAAATGGTGGAAAACCAAGAGCTTTAAGTTTAAATAAAATAATTCCGTGGCTAAGTTGGTCAAAAGCTTTGGAAAAGTCAGTGTATAAACCGTCGACTTCATAACCTTGTTCTAAAGCGTTTGAACATATGTTTGAGAATGTAAGGAGATTAGTAACGGTTGATCTTTTTTTCACAAGATTTTTACTAAAAAATGCTACACTTTCACAAACAACTTGTTCAAACAATTTAGGTATGCAAGAAAGCTTTTCAATGGGCCTGTAGTTTGTTACATCCGACTTGTTACCTTTCTTCGAAATTGGTGTAAGAAATGACTTCTTCCATATACTGGGAAATTTGCCTATTTTTAGAGAAAGTTTTCAACTAAAGCATTACTACACTTTTTTAATACTATCGGGAGAATACCATCGGGACCGGCTGAGCAGTGAGCAGTCATCATTCAACGCGGATAAAAGATCAAGGACCGTACTCTGTAGCACAGGGATGTGACTACAGCTAGTCTACGAAAAGAAGTGAAGATTATGAAAATATACTTCATCAACTTCTTGAGGGCTATTAACAAAAGATTCACGGAAATTTGTTGCGAAAGCGTTACAGATATCAACAGTTTTATTTAAAGAAAGATTCTTGTAAGTGAAGTTAACTGGAAAGCCATCTGATTTTTTCTTTAAGTTAACAAGTTTCCTAAATTGTTTACGATTCTCTTTCAAAGAGGTGCCCATATCATGCAAAAATAGCATATACAAAATTTGAAAGAGACTTAAATTCGTTAAAAAGTTCAACATAAAAAGAGAAATTGATTGGAGACAGAGTTTTAAGATACGTTTTCCTTGCCTTATTTCTTTTGTTTGCATTTCTTGATTTATTTAAAGGTACATTTTTTCTAAACAATTATTATTAAAGATCTTATAGAAATTTGAAACTGCTTCGTCAATATTAGAAAATGCTAAAGTATCAGCAATTCCAGAAGTGATTAAATCTTCAGACAACAACTGGAAATTAGCTTTTCTGAAGTCAAAATTATATAAGCAATCAAAGGAATTACTGTGTTCAGTAAGGTGATTACTTAAGTCAAGAAAAATGTCCAAGGGGGGGTGATATTTATCAATATTAGTAATTCCTGATCTAGATTCTAGAACAAAAGTACTAATAGCGTCAGAAGAAAAGACTAAATCGAGAATTCGATGTTTTGAGTTTTTAACAAAAACACTCTAGTAAAGATATAAATCCTCGGTAGCCATATTGGTTTGCCTACAAGCTAAACCGGAAACGGACCTCATAAAGTATGACTTAGTGTGCGTGTAATTTCTCCTCTAATTCACTACCGGAACTCAGGAATTGTGTCTATGGATGCGTGAAAACACGTCAATTTTTCTCGTTGAATTCGTCCACATTACAAATACAACAATGTAAACAAATGGGTTTTGGAGGGTGATACGTACGAAAGATTTATATCTTCATATAGAGTGTTTTTGGTTTTTAATACAGCTTGTTTGCTGTAAGTCAGTAAAAAGGATTTTATCGAGAAAAGATAGTTCCAATTGTGAAGAAGAGAGAGAGGCTTCAAGGCAAGATTCGTCTTCCGATGGAATCCAATCAATGTGTGGTAAATTAAAGTCACCTAGAAGTAAGATATTGGTGTCAGAGCAGGACAAACTGATAACAAAGTCTAATGCCAAGGAGAGTTCGCTATAAACAGACTCTAAACTTTTTGGAGGAATATAAACGTTTAAAATGAAAATAGTCTTAGTCTGTACCATTAAATTTACACAGACCAGTTCAATTGATAGTTCAAACGGAAAAGATACAGACGAAGAGAAATATGTATTTTTCACCGCTATGAGAACACCTCCACCTAAATCCTTTGCATTACCAACATGACGATCATTTCTGTAAATCAAAACAATGCGGTAAGTAATTTTTAATTTAGCTTAATAAGATCTCGTCTCATTTTAGCTATAAGCATTTGTTTGCCAAAATTGTTCATTTAATTGTGAACCTCTCTAAGCACTTGATTCAACTGATTTTTTGAAGGCCGATAACATTTTATTAAAGGACTTATTGCCTTTATTTCCATAGGAAGTTAATGTATTCGGTATATTGTAAATTTTGACATTTCTTATGATACAAATCAAATGTTTTTAGAGATGTGCGTGCATGTGTAACACATCGCAAGAACTGTTGAAAATATCGACTTCAAATAAATTTTGTCTATAACAGATAATAATATCAAGATGTCCTGAAAGGGCTTTTATGCAAATTCTTTTTAATATCATATCGATTTAAAAAAGTTAAAAATTCGGTTGGACCCACACTTGAACCAAAAAGTGACGTGATACCAAATTGGTATAAATTCAAAAACAAACATAAATCAACGTTTTTTGTATATGTATATAAAAAATGAAAAAAAAAATTACAGTATATCACAAAAAAATTTCATGTACTGATAAAATTTTGAGAAAATCGGAGTAACAGTTATTTTACAATATATAAAAACCTAACAAAACACTATACTACAAGATGTTAAGAATTGATTTTCGACTCAAATATCCTGGCAACAAAATAAAGCTTTGAAAAAATGCTTCTAAAATATTGTTAAAAATTGGTTATGGACTAAAAATGCGTTGAGTACAAAACCAGATATTGAAATCAAACTTATTTTATTATATGCAAAATAGTGTTGCTAATTTTTTGTAAACATTTTAGAGAAATTTAATTGCCAAATTTATATTTCAAAACACGAAAACCTACAAAAACAACTCAAAATTAATAAGAAATGATTTTCGACTCATAATAGAACATAGAAAGATATTGTCTTAAAATTTTTGTTTCTCACCCAAAATGTTGTATCTATTATCTATTTTGTTAAACTTTTAGAAAAATCGAAAGACCGGAACGAAAGTGAAGTTATCAGCCTCTTTTTTCATTTTCAAAGACTGTTTGCTTGTTCCGAAACATCACAAATAAGTTGTGTGGGCAACAATTTTGTACGCATGTTTTGGAGATCTCTGCCACGGATATTAATATAAACGTATGAAAAAATGTGTTAATTGTCTTGGATAACCTGTTGGAAAACAATGAAACCATTTAAAATTTAATATATATTTCTGGTATTATTTTTAAGCCGAAATTATGAGGAGTGGCTTTCCCGTTTCGTTTTAATCGTAACTATTGATGGTAGTGGCTAAAATGGTTGAAACAAATTATTAATACTTATCATAAAATGTGTTTCTTTCCTGTCAACATAGGTAAAACTGTCGATTTAAAAGTGTGATTGGTAACCATTATTTGCAATGTTGGTAGGTAGATACAAGCTACATTTATATTTAAGAAAAAAGATAGCTAACTAAATTCAAGGTAGGTACCACTTAATAAAAGACCAACAGCTGTTGGGGTAGATGTCAAAACCTACGTATGTAGGTACATTGTATTTGTTTTTAACTCATATTTAAAATGTGGGCAAAGGGTTGATAGCGGACTGCTTTTACAGCTTATAAAAAAATCTCTCAACCTACACAACCGAGGCTTAGATTTTGAAACAAAATGCATGTATGTACATCCGGCATGGTCAGTGGCAACTAGAAGTGGAATTGGCAGTAAGGAATACTTATTAGAATGTAGAAGGTAAACATAAGTAGGCACTTTTCAAATTTAAAAGGAATTCAGAATAAGAGATAAAACAGAACTAAGAATTATTAACAAAGGTACGAAAATACAAATATAAGGGAATAACATTAACGGATACTCATTTTATGAAAGAGGGTGATAGAAATAAGGTAATGTTTATACTGCTGCTTCTACCAACTTGCTATTCTGCTATCACAATTATTTAAGGGATGAATAAAAATATCTTACACATCCATTTCTTTTATGCTTGTTGTACGTTATACACCCCACATAACATCACGGCAGCAGCGATAGCGACAGAAAGGGATGACGATGAAAAACGAAAAAACGAACAGAAAGGACGACGACGATTAAAAACTAGCAATGAATTTGAACGCGAACATGCGGCAGGGTGAATGTGAGAGTGTTGTGCTTGCTGTACGTCGTCGTCGAGGCTCTGGTGTCATTCTGCTTTACTCCTCTAATTCTACGTTGTCTATTGTTTAACAGAGCGAGCGAATGCAAGAGCGAACTTCTCAATCCTCTTCAGTCTTGGTTTAGTTCGTTTTGTGTAACGAACATTTTGGGGTTGTCGTTGTATAGTTAAGGATTATTTATTTACTTTTAACATTTAAAAAAAAAAGTAAAACAAACAAAAATCAAAAATCAAAAGTTCATTAATAAAGTTTGAAAATTATTAAACAATTTTGAAGGACTAAGAAACAAACAAAAAATATCAAAAAGCCTAAAAGTGATTGAAAAAAAAACAAGACGTCATCTAATTATTATTCATCCCTTACACGGTAACACGGGGGTATCATCACCATAACAACCCCATGGTCTTTTTGATATTGTGCGGTACAACTTCGATGGGTACTTCTTATTTTCTGCTTAAATAATTTTTTTAATGAAAAGAAACATACAAATTCAAAATGCTTTATTCCTAAAACAAACAAAAAACAACCTGTATTGGACATATTCTATATTCAAATATTTTTGCAAAGAAAGGTCATTTCAAGCTTCGTTTCCGCCGAATAATCCAAAAAAATAACAGGAAATCGGGTCGGAATTATGCATCGCATACGAAGGTTATGAGCAGTTATTACCTCCGCTTATATTTACATTAATTAACTTACCAAACATAGTACTACAAATTAATCATCGTAAAATTTGTGTTGAGACTTAAAACCTATAATATATTTATGTTTTCTAAATAAATATATCCTTTTTTTCGGAAGTGATGTGTTAATAATTTATAATAAAAAAAGTGTAGTGTAAAAAGGAAAAAAAAACTACCCCTTCTCTGTATCCCAACCCCCAACAACACAAGAGGGAAATATTTTCAAATAAAAATAGAATACTACGAATAGAAAAAGGATATCTACCGTTTTTGTGATTGTATCTCAACAAAAAAAATACAAAAATACAAAACCAAGGATAAAAACAACAATGTAAGCTGAGAAGGATAAGTAGGATTCGACTGGGTTCATAAGCTTTTGTTTGATTTAAAGTTTTATTTCGTAACTTTTTTTACAAGTCCGAATGGCTATAAGCATTCTGTTGCGTTCTCCAGAGAATATTATTTATCTATATAATATATTATTTTACCTAGCTAGGTAAGGTATAAGGGTAAGGCAAGCAAATGGTCTGCACTAGTGCAGCTAATAGTACCAGCGTCAGTGAAGCTCTTTACTAGAATCCGGCTTGTTCCTGAAAGTTAATAATGATGATAGGTATCTACTTTTAATGTATTTTACCCTTTTGAAAATGTATGCGAATTGAGTGCGTTATGGGTAAAAATTAGTGTTTTTCTGTCGGCTGTGTTCGTTGGTGACATCTGCTTGTTTTGCTGTTCTGTTTTCTGTTATGACAATACGTCAAAAACGTTCAAACACTTAAAACCTTTGTTTATCATTCGTTCTTGAAAAAAAACTAAAATTTTATTCACATTTAATCACAATCATTTAAGATTTAAAAACAAAAATAAAACAATTAGGTTATTCCTACCTACCCGTCATTTGAAAAAGCTAATGTCATGAGTTATTGTTTTTGAAAGGCAATTTGATGGCTATTAAATACATGTGCACATTTGCACCTCTTTATTTCTTTAAGCATGGATAAGTACATGTACCCACTTATTGTATTCTTTTGTCGTATTATTTATTATAAGGTATGTACCTGAGATACTAGAATTTTCTCTAAGACACATTTCTTATACAAATTGGAAACAGGTTGACTTAATATAAAAGTATTTCTTCCCGCCATGATTTTATTTGCGGTGTAATAAGCTTGATAATTATATCATGTGTTGTATTTTTTTTTGAATTTTTTTAAGTTAAAAAAAACTCAGTTCTAGAGTTTTCTATCTGTTATGATTTATTTCTCATCATACCTACCTGTCAAACAGCGTAAAGGTTTTGATTGAAACTTTTTTTCTTAGAACAGAAAGTTTCGACATAATTTATACCTATGGTTCAAATCCCTTTCTAATTTAAAAATATCTCTTAATCCCTATTAAAGATACTTTAGCATTTTTCAGACTGAACAAACCCAGTGATTTTTTTAGTGTTGATCTGTTCCTTAAACATAATTTTTTTTAATTTGTATGTTCTTTTTTGCATTATTAAATTTTAGCAGCCGTTTTAAAAGAAGCGACATAGAATTTTATAAAATGTTCTCCTTTTGGAAAAAGAATCTTCCAGCATCTTAATTAAAATCAGGTTTCTTGCATGTAAGCCCCATCAAAAAGTCAGTTATTGATCCTGTACACACACACGAGCATATATTTTGTGTTTCTAAGAGTTAAACATATCCAATACTACTTGAGTTGAACGATCCGAAAGTTGAGCACTCATTTTCGATAAGAGAACTTAATGCCAAACTCTATCAAATACTTTTAAAATATCAAGCGCTTTATTCTTACTTTTTGCAAATGCATTATTTGTTCCAGTGTTCGGCGATACAAACCATAGAAAATCCCTACTGCCAATCATTCGATGTTGAGCTGATAATTAAATAGCTTTTCCATGACCTTTCAAAGAAGGTACTTAAGTGCGATCGATCGATAATTCGAGGGGGAGAAGGATTCGCTTTTTTTGGACATCGGCTAGAGAAATGCCGTTTTCCATCTACTCGATTAAGAACATCTCTTCAGAACAATAGCGGGGATGCCATCCTGGCCAGTTGATTTGCGTGAAGTAAGATCTTTTAGGATTGTGGTTACTGTACGCGTGCGAAAGAAGATTGGTCCCATAAGATCATTTAAGCTTTTAAATTTTAACTACCTCTGGACATTCATAAATGTAATTTCTTGTATGGGCGTTCTTAACTTACTTGAACTTTTTCTGGGTTTCCTTTGTTGTGTTGGTTTTATAAAAACGGAAACTTAACTCTTTAACTCTTGATATCCTCTCATGCGTTTTCCTTGGGGCTAATGCTTTTAACCACATTTGGGATGGAAGTTTCATTCTTAACAGAATCAAACTTCTGATCATATCTGCACTGAAGTCAACGTCATTTGACCAGTCAAAAATCCTCCAAAGGAATCAGGCCCTTTCGACATCCAACCCATGTGTGTAATTCATGTCAGGAATAGAGGAAACCTACAATAAAAATAAAAAATGCCGGATACAACGGCTTATTTGGGAGGTAATTTTTATATATAGAATAACTCTTAGAGGATTTGTCAATTTATCTTAAGGGGTAGTACGAGTAAAGAAAACTTTAGCTGGAACACACAGAAATTAAACCCAGACCTCACACCACCGAATCTACTCTTCTTAATTAAACTAATGTGTTTAATAATTAAATTTAGTTTTTGGGAAGCCTTTTTTTTATTAACTTAAATTTCTGAGTTTACTCGAAACAATTGCATTTATTTCTCTTTTCCCACAATTCCTTAAAAATGTGAATTCTGTTGTTCGGCTGTTATTGTTTTGGCGTCTTAAAGAAATAAAACGCACGACCGAATCGTACGAACTTGCTTATGTACGTATCAAGATTTCAATTTCAATTTCAAACTTTATTCGAAAAAAAATTGTAATATTTTCTTAAAAATCAAAAATAAAAACAATGCAATTTTTGATCATCAAATATTATTATGAAAGTATAAAAGCTTGTGCAGAAAAAAACTATAAATCGGTTGATTAGTTCTTGAGTTAAAAACAAAATAACGGAACGGTTCTATGGGGAGTACCCTTTTGGAGCAATACAATACTTTCGTACGTTCGGAAAGCCTTTTCCTTCCTTATTCTCTCAGGAACAGGAAGAACTATCGCTTCAAATAAATTTAGTTACAGAGAAAGATGAAGAAAGGACTCTCAAAAAAAATTAAGAATTGAGCAATTTAAAAAAATGAACATTTTTGTTAACGCAAAATCTTTTCCAACTGACAAATTTCTTAACAAAACACGAAAACCTACAAAAACAACAAAAAACTGATAAGAAATGGTTTTGGACTCAAGTATTAGGAGAAAAAAGAAAGATATTAACATTGATCTCACACAAAATATTGTTATGAATGTTTTGTTAAAGTTTTAAGCAAGACAAATCGACAGATGGGATGGATGTTATCAGTGTGGGTCACATCCCAGTCTCTTTTTAATTTTAAATTAAGAAACCTTTGAGTAATCGCTTATCTTACCAAGCTATCGTTACTCAAAAGGTGAGTTCAAAAAACTTGATTTTTAAAAAGATAATACTAGTTGTGGATATCATCTTTACAAGAAAACAATTTTGAATTTTTAATAAGGTATGGAAAATACATTTTGTTCTCTTTCTCTAAGTGCCTTATTCGTGGGCTAAGAGCGAATCTTCTTTCAGTGTACTCCCATACTGTTTTAAACAGGTCAGCTGTATTGGCACTAAATGAAACCCAATTAGATGAGGATTCCGATCCCACTGAATTCTTTATTCGAGGGTATAACTTGGTGCCATTATTCTTTTCCCATCATGGCGTCGCCATTTACATTAAGAATGATGTTGCTTATCAGTTTTTGTCACAATATGGTCTCTGCATCAATTCTCTTTTTCAATTTTATGTGGTTTAAATTTTCCGTAAATAAGCAAATCATTCACTATTGCTTCCTTTATCGAAGCCCCAATCTAGACAGACTAACTTCTCGTGAATTTGATGCTTTATCTGATTCCATCCAAAGAATTGTTTCGTCCTATCCTCGCACTGAAATCGTTATTACGAGCGATTTCAATGTACACAATTTTTCATGGCTTCAACATTCGGGCCAGACAACATCCGAAAGAGTGTGTGCTGAGATCTTCGCTGGTTGATTCACCTAAATCAGCTGGTCAACGAGCCCACTCGAATATCGGACGTGGTAGGTCAAGTAGAAAACACTCTTGACTTGTTTCTTACCTCTGACCTTGGTAAGTACACTATACGTGTTCTATCTCCTCTAGGCGCATCTGACCATTGTGTCATATAAGCAAATTTCAAATTTCAAGTGTCAAAACTCTCCAGTTAAAGAAAGAGCTCCTGAGAGAACCGTTTGGCAATACGAGAAAGCCGACTGGGACGGTCTCAATAATTATTTTAGGATCTTTAACTGCCCACTATGTTTCCTCAATAGTGACGTTGACAACATCGCTGATATTATCACAAGTTTGATTCTCTTGGGAATGAGAACTTTTATCCCGAATAGGGTTAAAAGCGTCACACCTAAAGAAAACCTAACATACATAAATCGGCTTGTCCGGATGGTATCCCCGCTATCGCTGGCCTTCAACGCTGGCAAAACCACTAAGTAACCTTTTTCATCTGTCCTACTCCTCAGGTCTCGTTCCAAGCGGATGGAAAACCGCATTTGTCCAGCCTATCCCCAAAAAAGGCGAATCCTCCTCTCCCTCTAATTACCGACCAATTGCACTTACGTCCCTTCTTTCCAAGATCATGAAAACGCTGATTAATTATCAGCTCAAAAAATATCTCGAAGATCGAAAGCTTCTTAATGACCGACAATACGGCTTTCGTAGCAATAGGTCCACTGGTAATCTCATGGTTCATCTCACCGAACAATGAGTTATATTGTTTTGGAGAAAGTAAGATTATTGCACTTGATATTTCTAGGCATTTGATAGAGTTTGACATCAAGCTCTCTTATCGAAAATGCGTGCTTTTGGTTTTGATGAATCTCTTCTTTGTTGGTATAGAAATTACCTTTCGGACCGTTCAATTCAAGTAGTATTGGACGGGTTCAAGTCTGAAAACCACAAAATAAATGCTGGTGTGCCCCAGGGCTCTGTTCTATCTCCAACACTCTTCCCATTTTTAATGATCTCCTGTCTGCAACTTCTAATCCAATACATTGTTTCGCTGAAGATAGGACTCTTAGCTCTCATATTCGTTTTCAGATTCACGTTCCTCTTCTTTGGATGTGGAACTACAACGACAAAATATGATACGCTCATTAAATTCCGACCTAAACAGCATTGTGCAATGGGGAATAAAAAACAGCGTGAAATTAAATGCTTCGAAAACCCAATGCTTTCTTTTATCGTTAAAGCGAGATATACCCCCCTTGCCATTATCCATGGATTGGACTTGCATCGAGGAGACCGAACATCTCGATATTCTTGGTATGTGGTGTATCACCAACCACATTTTGTGGAACGATCACATACTTGATGTTGCCAAAATGCTGCAAGATGTTTGGGTTTTGTAAGGCGATGCAAGAAGTTGTTCTCCCCCTACGATCTGGCTGTTATCTACAAGACTTATATACTACGTCCAAAGCTTGAGTATAACTCCCATATCTGGGCTGGTGCCCCTGCAACTTACTTAAGACTCTTGGACAATATTGAACGTAGAGCATTTAGATTAATTGGTGATAATACCATCATAGGATCATTTACGGATTTACGTCGCTTGAACATAGTCGAACTGTCTGACCCTCTTTTACAGTTATTTTAACGGTTTATGCTCTAGACAAATAGCCAGCTGCATTCCTCCCCTTAAACAATTCAACCATAATACTCGCGCTTCTAGGAATGCTCATCAATATACCCTCGAGCCCAACTTCGATCGTACTGTCAAGTACAGAAATTCTTTCTTTAGCCGTACTACGCGAATGTGGAATGCCTTGCCACACTCTGTCTTTCCCAGCCATTGCAATATTCAGGTCTTTGGTCTTTCAATTTTATTTGTTAAATATTTTAAAATGTTGGTAGATCCTTGACTGTTTTCAGCTTTGTAATATTTTCCAATATTTGCTTAAAATATGAATTTTTATCGAATTGTTCTCGATTAAGACTTAGCCTTAGGTCAACAATCCTTAATTGAAGCAATTTTTTTCCTGTTAGAATTCCTGACCACAGACGTATTGTGCCTTCATTTCGTTGTAACGTCAAACAAAATTTGCTTTGATTAAGGAGTAAGAAATTATGGTTTTCCTCGAAGAGATTACTCTATTTATTATTAATTTAAAACAATAATATCAAATCAATAAAATTGTACTCACACACGTTTGTAAATATCTGCCAGTTTACAGTATGTGAAAATTGTGTACAAATTATGATTGCATTTCCTTCTGTTGCACGTGGCATAGATTACTGTTTAGGTAGAGTGGGCTAAGATGTTTGCCTTTAAAAAATATGATTGCCTGTGACGCCTAAGGAATAATTAAATTCGTATTCACATAGTTAAAAAAGATTGATAGATAAATCTTATATTTTATTGAATAAAAATCAAAATATGTTTAGTGCATAAACAAGATAAATTACTATGATAACTTATTAAAACAAATTTTTGAAGCAGGCTCTAAACATTCATATAGGTAAATTCTACACAGAAATTAATTCCAATTGTTTTCTTTAAATGAAATTTATTAACTGACCAAGCAGACAAAATCACTCAAACAAAACCGCTCACCGACCCATATTGGAGTCTGTGGAGTCATTTCGATTTGGGAATTTTTGAAAATTTAATTACAAGACAAATTAAAATAGCGGTGAGTTGAATTTTCGCTGGATGAATAAAATATAATGTACTGGGTCCCACAAACTTGCTCGTGTACGCAAAGAGTCTGTTTAGGAATATTACCTGTATTTTAAAATTTAAAAGTGTACCTGCAAAAAAGGTTTGTTTTCAAAAATTTAAACACCATTTGTTTTCTTAAAAAAAATGATTTTTCAAAATTTTTATTTGGAAATCGTAATTGTTTTTTTTAAGTTATTTGTATATACCTATGCAACTTTTCAGTTTTAGTTTAAAATTATTTTTAACTAGCGGCCCAGTACGTGCTTCGCTACGTATAAGGCATAGTAATAAAAAAAATGATTATTAAGTTCATTTACTCAAACAAAAAAATATTTTAAATTGCTAGTTATTTAAAAGTCCAAATGACCCAAATGATATATACTATATTTATCAGCAAAGAGTAAAAACTAAAAAATTAAAAATTGGGTACTCTTACTATGGTGGGTCTATATGGGTTAGTCTAAAACAGTTGGATAAACAATATTTTTTGTTTTTCCATTTTGAGCATGAATAAATAAACTAAATAAACCCTTGGGCCTATGGACATCGCAAATGATAAACGCACAGGATATTATAATCTTTTGAATTCAAATGGCATATCAGTTGGAATCATAGTGATACGCGGTATCAATTACACTTATCCTTTTGATTTACCAGTTAAGATTGTAGATTCAATCAAATTTGGCAATAACTTTTTCACTGTCAATCTGGAAGCCATTACACAGTTTTGGTGGATTAATATTTCGCAATAATATAATCAAAGAACCAATTTTCAGATTCAAGCAATGCGGTGGTATACCAGCCGGTTCCAATGAATTTTAAAATTCAATTGGATAATTCATTGCCTCATCTTGATTCATAACACTGCCAATTGATTTAAGCACTTTTCACATGAGCACGACCAACAACCAACGATTTTGACATTTCTTTCACATGAGAGTTTTTAATTCGTCGCGAAAGAAGTTTGATTTTCACCACCGAAACCAAAACAAGAATGATTTTTTTAGGTTAAGTACGCGCGATTATTTTATTCGTTGCGAGTGTGGATAATGTGGAACGCGAATAAAGTTTGACAGTTCGTATCAACTAAAATTTTTTTCGCGACGAAGAAATTAGTTTTCCTAAATTTTTTAATATATGATATTGAAAAGCAAAAGTATGCATCATAAATCAAATAGGAACTATGTATATTGCTATCGTTTTGTTAAGAATTTGTGTGGAAATATGTCTTCAAACGTATATAAACTTACATTTTGTAATTCATTCGTCGTTCGTTGGTCGCGCTCATGTGAATACTCCTTTATATGTCGTGAATACACCTGACAGTTTCGCTTGAATTTGAAAATTAATGGCATTAATATGAATGTTCTTCGGTGCTAAAATAGCGCGTTCTCTCAACCAATCATGATTTCTGTAATTCTGAAGAATATTCGGAAAAACACATTCAATCAGCTCATCTATAGATTGCGCAATTGTACAAAAATTGTTCGGTAAAGTGATCAATCCGTTGGTACTGTCGATTGGTATTTTTCCATCACCAATTTCTAACAATTGTTTTGAAAACTCATGGGCATCATTATGTAGGTGAATACGCATATTAATGTTCAGTGACAATTTTCGTACATATCTCCAAAGAACTGATGACTTCAAACAGGTGTTTATTTCATCAGCAGGAGTTGATCGAGGAATTACATGCAATGTTTGACGAAAGTTCCCTAACAGCAATATCAGAGCACCCCCAACAAGCTGTTGATTACCGCGTAAATCTTGCATTGTTCTATTAAATGCTTCTATTGATTTTTTATTCGCCATTGTGCCATCCCATAAAATAATTGATGTTAATCGCAGAACTTTTGCCATAGCAGAATTTCTCGAAATTTTGCAAGTTGGAGTTTCAATCACCTGTACATTCAATGGCAATTTTAATGCAGAGTGTGCGGTCTGACCACCTTCTAATAATGTAGCATCAATTTTTGTTCCGATCGAATAGTCGCTAAAATCAATGATACAACGAAAGTTTTGCCTGTACCACCAGGTGCATCCAAGAAATATAATCCACCTGCTTTATTGGAAACAGCTTGCATGTATGTGTCATATACATGTTTTTGTTGAATATTCAATTTGGTGCTATTACAATTTTGTGATTATCAGATGGCATACGATCAAGAGCAATTTTGAACGATTGAACTAATGCGTTATGCTGATGGAAAAACCTTTGTAGCTCACGAATAATTTCTCGTCTTGTATTTGAAACAATTGCAAAACGTTGATCCAATTCACGATTTTCATCACCAATGAAATAAATTTGCAAAAACTGATGATCAGCGTCGGGGTATGTCAATAACAAACGAGCTTGATGATAAATCTGGCCCTGAATCTGTAACGTGTATGCAATTTTAGGTAGATGTTGAATCAGAATTTTTAAGACTTTATGATTCATATTGATATAAACATGTCAATTCGGCATAAAATTATCTCTAATAATTTTAGTAGCACCAAAAGAAGTTATTTGAAATGCCGAATTGTGTTGTTGAATATTACTCAAAAATTGCTTCGACGTTTGAGATGTCCCAAAAATAAATGAATACAATGGTTCGGGTGGAGTTTCTAATGTTGGCAATCTCACTTTACCATTATTAATTAAAAGCAGCACGCAGCATTTCATCCAAAACAGCATTCGTATTCGCGATCGCGCGCCGTGCAAGATTAAGTTCTGGTACAGGGTCAACAGATCGTTCACGCTGCGATGCATTAGCTTGTGCGCGTTCATCTGTAGTCTGAGATCGTCTTAATAATGCCACTTGATTTGCATTACGCGTTCGTCGGCCTATGTTTGGTCGTCTTGCATTTTACCTTCTCTTTTTTATATATAGATATGATTTTTATATATATAGATATGCAGTTATTTACAGCTTATTAATATACGTATAACATTTTAATTTCGTACAAAAATAACGAACCATTTTCGAGAAAAAAAAACGTTTAATATTTTTTTCAAAATCAACAATAAAAGCAATGACTTTTTCGATCATCAAATATTGTTGAGACAGTATAAAATTATTGAAATGAGTGTATTAATTTAAAAAAAAAAATAAACAAAAATAAAATAATGGTTCTATGGGGGGGTACCCATCTGGAGCAACACTTCCTTTACATTGAAAGAAGCCAAATTAAGAAACAAATTAAAGACATTTTTAAAAATCTATCGGTTCGTTTTTGTAAAAACTCTGATTTTCGATGTTTGACTTAAAAATTTGTATGGGGACCACTGTTATTTTTAGTCTTAAAAAAATAAAAAGCGCCTGAAGTCAATCGATTTAAAGGACTGGGCTGTATGGGTCTAACACACAGATGGACGGAATCGGAGGCACCACTTTTCGACTTCTCTACCATCGTATTGTCATGTGTGACATTATTTTGTTTTTATGTTTTCAGGAGAACTAAATTGTTTCTACACAAGCTCTCATACTGCATTTATAATATTTAATGATCGAAAATGTCATTGTTTTTATATTTGATTTAAAAAAAAATATTAAACCTTTTTTCGAAATTCGATATCTCGGAAACGTTTCATCATTTTTTACGAAATTGGAATGTACAACTTATACAAATAAGCTCTAAATAATTACTTACTAAAAATAATTTTAAACTTCTTATATATAAGAAATTAATTTTAAAAAAGCACTAATGATTTTAAAATACAAATTTTTAAAAATTAAGTTTTATTTGAGAAATCAAATGGCGTTTAAATTTTTGAAAACAAAATATAGCAAATTTTTTTGAATAGACTCTGTAATTGTAATGAAGCCAATTTCCAACAGTTGGTCTTATTAAATTTAAATAAAGTGAAAAAAGTCAAATTGTGGCACCGCAAAAAAGAAGTTATTTTTATTTCTCTAGTTTACTTTAGTTTAGTTTATTATTATAATTCGTTAAATACTATCGTTTACAATTCTTATTAATATACATATATATAAAATCTAAAATTTAAACAAGACTGTTGAAAAATATTAATTTGCAATTTATACTTTTTATATTATCATTTGGTGAATTAATATAAGAGTGAAATTTATTATAGATTTCAATTAATTGATTTAAGGGGCTATGTACACCATAATTTGATCTGCTAAAATTAATATTCAATGGTTTCTGGAGTCTTATACTTCAACGACTAAAACTAAAGTTTAAACTACCAAGAACTGATGGTGATGAAATTTGTCCGTTTATTATTCCAACAATAAAACGAAACTGCAAGTACATCCCATGATTTGTTGGTTTTACATTTGTCAACATTTAAAACAAGACGATTATTATTGCACCATTCCCTGAATAATATTAAGTCTTCTTGCAAGAGAAGACAGTCAGATGTAGAGTTAATTTTCTTAAAAATTTGAATGTCATCAGCATATATTAGGACAGACGATTTTTGTATTATCGAAACCAAGTCATTAATAAAGCGGGTCGAAATGCTGTATTTTAAAATACTGTATGGTCAAAATTCTATATGATATTTTACGATATTGTATGGTCATATTACTGTATGGTTAATATTCTGTATTTCAAAATACTGTGTCTCAAAATGCTGTATTGTCAAAATACTGTATCTCATAATACTGTATAATACTGAAAGATTTGACAGATAAATTATTTTGTAATTATTGATTATGATAGGAACAATTCATGTACAAATGTGAGAGAGATACAAATAACTAAGAAAAAGAAAATAAGAAAGAGAAAAAAAGAAGAAGATACCATTTATGCTATTTTTGTTTTAATTATTTCAAAGACTTATGAATTATCATAGGTACTTATGTTATTGTTCAAGGGAAGTGTATTAGAACATTATGCTAATGAAAAATTATTATGATGTTTTCTTAAAAAAAGTACCTATTCTGTTTTCAAAAAGTGCGCACTTTTTTACATTATCAAAACGATTTTTATTTTTTAGCCTTATATACAGCATTTTGAAATACAGAATTTTGATATACAGAATTTTGAAATCCAGTATTTTGATAATACAGTATTTTGTAAATAGGTACAGTATTTTGAAATACATTATTTTAATATACAGTATTTTAAATACCTACAGTATTATGATCCATACAGTATTTCGACCCCAACCCACAGTTTAGGTATCACAGATAGTTTAGCAATAGGTCGGTAGTTCATTATTTCGTTTTGAGGACCTTTTTGTGTACTGGTATTATGAAAGAGCTCTTCCAGATAAAAGGAAACAGCGAGTTACTTAAAGACGTGTTAAAAAGAACACATAACGGGTGTGCTAAATACGCAGCATATTTCTTTAAAATGGATGATAGTACACCGTCGGGACCAGGACTAAAACATTCGTCAAGTTGTAGGATACTATTAAAGACAGTATCTTTACTTATAACGAAATTGATAAAATTTAAGTGGGGGGAATTTGAAACAGTGGTAGATGTGTTAGGGAAACTAATAGTATTATGATCTACAAAAGCATCTTTTTAGTAGTTTGCAAACATGTTCGCAATTATACTCGGCTCATTACTATTTGATGTCGAATCAGTCATTAAGTTAGGGTACCCACATGCTTTCTTCTTACGATTAACGAATTTCCAAAAACTGCCAGGATTATTTTTAAGGTTTAATTCAATTTTCCGAATGTAGTCACTATATATGATGTTAGAGAAGTCAGTGAAAAGTTGTTTTATTATAATGAACATCCTATAATAATTAACATCAGTTCCTGTTTGATTATACTTTATCCAAGCTTTGTTCCTTTTGTTTTTTAAGCTTTTAACGTGAGAATCAAACCATGGTGGAACACTCAAGTTATTTCGAGTCTTTTTAAATGGAATTGTTTTGTAGAAACAGTCAAAAAGAGTTAAAGAAAAAATGTTACACATATCGTTAATATTTAAGTTACAAAATAAGTGATCCCAATTGATCGTACATAATAAGTTAAAAAGGTTTTCAAAATTACACCTACTAAAGTTGAGTTCTAGTTTGTTGTTATTAGATAGCATATGAGGTGAAGCCATGTTTGAAGTAAGTGGTATGTCTAATGCAGGATGATGGCGATCTTCGTCCACAATTTTGACAGCAGAAGAAATCACAGCTGCTTCAGAGCATTCTCAAAATAATGTTGCCTTATTTCACTTTGTAAAAGTGCGATATGGTAAATTGCTGACAATTGGATTTATTTTAATTTTGTAAAGTGCAATAAGGCCAATTTTTGAAAGTTGGTTGGTGGTGGACCCAGTCTTGCACTTTATTTATACACCATGCAGCTTACAGTAATATATATACTAAACAGTATCACACAAACGTCAACTTGCCGCTTCGACCATGGACGGGACTTATTTCAAACAGCCAGAGTCCCGAGCATCTTTTCAGCAATTGTTTTCTTATAGTTTCCAAGCACATTTTTTACCAGTAAAATAATTATGTGCTTTAAACTTTAATTTTAAACTTTAATTTTGAATAGGAAAGATTTGTATAAATATTTTTTTAGCGAATAAAATCAAAAACTGCTAGTGTCCACCCTTGTGAAGCCAGAGCAGTCCGCTAATGTATATCAATAGTGCAGGAATTAATTTTTCGGCTAAAATAAAAATATTTAAAAATGTGTATGAGAAGTATGATTTCGATTTTATTACAAGTTCTTCTTTTAATGACAGTCTTTTTATGGTTCAAGTAAGATTTTGTAGATCCAAAGAAATTTGCATGCGACAATCAGGTTACTCAGTTTAAATGTTTCTATTTCCCACGCCAAAAATTAATACATTAACCATTAAAACTATTTCCTTTCAGATATTTAGTGAAACTGGAACAGGACTTATCAATGTAGGACTACACTTATATTATAAAAAAAGAAAAACATAAAACTTAATGAAACTTAATGACTTACGATTGAAGCTTACAAATAAAAAACTTACTAAACAATTTACCAGACCCTAAGTGTGACATGATTTGTGATATGAAAGCAAAATCACATGGATAAGGCAATACATTTAAGCATAGCTGAAAGAGTCATTATTAACTCTTATAAACTAAACTGAAAAGTGAATCATTCAAAATTCGTCACCAATATCGGATACCAAAAACCTTTTCGTGCAAAATGAGCATGGACTCAATAAGCGAGATAATCGATCAACAAACACTTAACGATCAGCTCATTATCGACACAACAGACTTGACGTCTGGCTCGAGCACTCATCATCATGAAGGTGGCGGTACAGTTGTTATGGTCCGCACGATAATTGATGGAATTTCATCTGTATCGCCACCCCAACACCATCAGCAGCAGCAGCACTCACATTCAAATCAACAGCATCTCCATGTAAATCATCATATCCACAACAGCCATCATCAGCAGCAACAAACACAGCAATCAAATATTAATGGACATCATCACGCCCAGCATCACACACACCAACGCACCAATAATGACGGACTTCACAACAACAACAACAACCAGCGACACAACTCACATCATACTAGTCAATCGACGAATGGTGATTACCCTGGCTCGGACGTCACTCTGGAATCTCTGTCTTCGTTAAGTGGACACTCGCACATTATCACCCATCATGGGCATAATATGGAGCTAATTAAGCAGGAGCACAAGGGTAACAACGTTGATATGGGGGTCTCATCGGACCCTTTGTCCGACGAGGTCACACTCAATCAGCAAGCAGTCGGACGCCATGAAACACTGTCTGTGATTGTTCAACCACAGGATGAATCGCGTGATTCCCAGATTCTGAGTCCCGGAAAACTAACACCGTCCTCCACAGATATGATAGAAAGTGCTTTAGAACCAACATACCAGACACTCACCTCAGTAAACGGTGGTCGAATGTCTCCACCGGGCTTCAGTCCGACGTCGTCATATGCAACCCTCACACCATTGCAACCCTTGCCTCCTATTTCAACCATGTCGGAGAAGTTCGCCTATGGCGGCCACTCTGGAAATGTGAGTGGATCTTTCACAGTGATGCAGCATCAGTCTATAGGCATATCGCTTGGGTTGGGTGGGGTAAATTCGCCGTACGCTTACGATAAGCTACCTTCTATGGGAATGTCACCACCACATAATTACTCTTCATCGCCCACGAACACGCTTTCCGGAATGGGAATGTCTCAGCAACATAGTCCACTCTCTCCTCAAAGCTCCTATAGTCAGACAGAATTACACTCACCGCAAAAAAGCATATCACCAGCGGGATATGATTCGCCATACGGTGGCCATCGAGACATGCTCGGTGGTCAGCAGAATCTCTCTACACAACACAGTCCTACAACGCTTTCCCCGCACTCTGGTTCTCTGCACTCGCCAGGCGGTAATACAATAGTCACCAGTTTCACCAGCGCCTCAACGCTACCTTCAATCAATGGAATGGCAACAATTACTCCACATTCATCCGTTATATCACCCCTGTCGCAATCGGCTATTTCTGGCGGTAGTCTAGTACAAATTTCAACACACCACGTGAATCGAGAGTCCTCAGTAGTTCAGTCTCCTTCACCTCCTATCTTATCGATTCACCACTCCCAGCATCATGTCACTAACAATAAGTCAAATGGAGAAGGAACCTCAATCTCGAAGTCATCGTCAACTTCATCCCAAGCAGACCAGCATGCAAATAATGATAAAGTAGTGATAAATTGCTCCTCGGCAAACGCTTCTGAAGGCTTAAGTAGCATGCATCTAATGAATGGCAATGGAAATAATAATAGTAGTAGTAATAGTAGTAGTAATAGCAACAATAATAACAACAGCAATCAAAGCAACAACTACAATAACAGCAACAATAATAACATCTGCGGCGATGGAACTTCAGCGACGACTGTGTCTGCAGTGGCAAGTGATCTCGAGGAGATCAATACCAAGGAACTGGCTCAGCGGATATCGGCTGAACTTAAACGGTATAGCATACCACAAGCAATTTTCGCCCAGCGAGTATTATGCCGGTCTCAAGGAACGTTATCTGACTTGCTGCGAAACCCGAAGCCATGGTCAAAGCTGAAATCGGGAAGGGAGACGTTTAGGCGGATGTTTAAGTGGCTTCAGGAGCCTGAATTTCAAAGGATGTCGGCATTAAGAATGGCGGGTGAGTTATAAATCAATGCTCTGTAATTTTACACATACATATATATTCCTAGTTTTCGATATTTCTTAGGTAGCTATAAAAAATGCCTATTTATAAACATATCTAATTAAGAGAAGATAAAACCTGTAGTCACAAACAAAAAGTCTTAAATATGTATGTTTAACTCCTTCCATGTACTCTTCTGAAAAAGTAATAAAATTACTGTTTTACCCAAGTCACTCATTTTTTGAAACAGTCATTGTTTTTTTAATATCTTAATGGTATCAAATAGAAATTATTTGTTGCTATAAGGAAATTGTTTGAACTAAAAAAAAAATAATTTTGTGTCGAAAATTTCGTCATTACAAAAAAAAAATAAGAACACGCCCATTTTTGGAGGTTTGACCAAATTTGATAAACAGTAATATGTAGTTTACGAAATTTCGACAGTTACTTATAGCAATATTTTGTAAAAGTCTGAGCTTGTTTTGAAGACTATTTAATAGTTAACAAACAAGGTATACAGTGTTTTCCAATAGCATTGCCATTTGAAAGTTAAGATTATAACTTTTCCTATTTCATGGACATATATAATATAGAGGAACAATACAACTACAGTTATTGCTTTTAGATACATAGTATCGTTTCGACAAAATATGCGAAAAATCAATATTTTCGACATTTTTTAATATTATTGTAACTTCTAAACGCTTTCACGTAGAAAACAAAAGTCTGGGTGAAAAATGTTTCTGTAGCATTTACCATTCAAAAGTTACAGCATGAAAATGTGGAATTTCAACGACAAGGCAGTTTTGGGGACGTTTTGTCAATTGGTAGTAACTTTGTCCTTGATGTCTGTAACAAACTGATATTAATCCGAGGTGAAATGTCTATTTTAACAAATGTCAGTAGAAAGTCATACTATTCACAAATATCATAAATTCGAAAATCTTGTGATTGGGTAAAGAATGTGAACAATGTCTTTTCAGGTTTTAAAAAAGTAATAATATATTGCCTTATTTTTATTTTAAAAGAACTTTGGAAATCTTTATGCTCTATGTTTTGTTATGTTGTTGTATGTCAAAACCTAAGCTGTAAATACAAAAAATCTACTGACACAAATGGTCTTGCTAATCATTAATTTAGCTTCAAGATATTGTTAGTTACATTCTGTTTATGATCAGTTTAAAAATGCATTTGAAAATATAAAGATAGATTATTACAGGAATTGAAAAGTAGTTAATAGAAAGAAGATCGCGTAAGATCAAGATTGACTTCGATGAGCTGTTCGAAGACCAGATATTTGATGATCATGAACAGCAAACGTGTAGCAATTTCTACCCCAAAAAAGACAATGTTTTATTACCACTTGAAGATAAGTTTTATAAGAGAAGGTTTCCTTAACTTGGAATTTATGAGTTTTACTTTTAAACAATTTCATCAAATAGATTATAAGTTTTCCGACAGTTTGTTCTCTCCAAATTTGCTTAAGATAATTAAACGAAAAATTTGTTTTCCGTTTGATTAAACTTTGGAGTAATAGTCATTTGCTAAAAGAGTGTAGTTTTCTGTTCTCGGGACAAGGCAACAATAAAAGTGTTTTTTTTTTTATTGGTTTTGAATCAATCTCTGTACGGGTTAAAAAATACATAACTTTCGATTTGAGGCTTTTTATGGTAAAATTCATACAGTTCTAGAAATTTTTAAAATGAAGAAAGTTTATTGACAAATAAATGACAACTTTAAAGATTGAAGTGCAAAATGTGGCTTGATTTAAATCTCTCAAAGTATTTATTAATTTTTAGCGGAAATGGCAATGTCCATAAAATTATTTGTACTAAAAATTAATTGTCTCTATATTTGGTTATTTTAAAATGCCAAAAACATCACACACAAATTGATTGCAAAGGTTGAATGAAAAACCGACCGTTTTTTTCAAATTTCGCTAAAACATCCGTCATTCGAAACCCATTGACAACTGATGATGTTCAAAGGCACGAATGACAGTTCGTGACAAAACTCATTTGTTTTATTTCATTGACATCAAACCCATTTCAAAACACAACAACGCAATATCTCTATAATTTCCAAATTTCAAATATAAAATGGGCACAAAATTATTTAGACACTTCGTAACCTTAACTGTCTTATCACAGTTTGGGTATAGCAAATAAAATTAATAAATTGTAATTTCAAGTAGATGACACCAGAATCTTTAAGTATTTAAAGATTTTTGCATCTCATTTTATTTGTGTTTCATAAATGTGATTGTGCGGTGATTCAAAATAATATTGTTATATTTCAATAAAGTTTAGGATTTGTTTAGAAAATTATCCTCTTAATTCCTTAAGCTTAATTAAGGAAACCTTAACATAACAGTCGTTGAGCTTTCAGATTCTTTACAATCATCTGACCTTTAACTCCTTATAACATGTGCTTCCTTTATTTCTTTTCAGATGCAGAAGGTAAGTCAACCTTGAAAATCACATACATTTTAACACAAATATTTCGAATTGGTTAGATGCTACTTGAGTACTTGCTTATATCGTTCCGGTGGATCAGTTGTATTTATTTACCTTTAAAAAATATATTATGATCCTTAAATCCTTTTCCAGTCAATTTCAAAAAGAATATTTTTTAAACTAGAGACCCTACCCGACTTAAAAGTATACTCTCTTGACTGAAGCATCCTCAAAATTGTTTTGAGTTGACTTAAGAAAAGCTTTCTTAAAATGTTTTCTTAATTCATGTACGTGAATTCTTCTGAATAACGGTAATATATTTAGCATGGAATCACTTGATAAGGTAAAGCAGTTTTTTTTAATAGAGTTTGGTACTTGTATGGAAAATACAAACAAGGATGCTAAAGTGCGCTTGATTTGAGATAGATAGATAGTTTTAAGATAAATCAGCTTAATTTTGAATAGTAAATTCCGCCATTAACTTTCTTCAAGAACAATGAGCTATGCCAATGAGCGGGTCAACTAATAGGAACTTAGCAACTCTGAATTTAATTTGTGAACGCATCCTTTCACTTGTCATCGAACTTCCATTATAAATTTATTCAGTAAACTCAAAATGTTCACCATGGTAAAGAACACGAACGAGCAACGTCTACAAATTAACAATCGTAGTCGGTGACCAAAAATTTAAGAGCGTTAACTAAAATGTTCTGTTGATTATTCTCGGCCTAGTAGATAGGCAAAATATCGCTGCCGATCAGGCGTCCGGAGCAACAATCCAAATCAATCAATTCAACGGTTTTCTGAAAATGATTTAAACAAAAAAAATGTTTTATTTCAATTTCGTATTTTATTGAGAACCTACTATTTTTTCAGTAATCAATATCCTTGTCAATTATTGATTGATTAAGCACCAAAAAGCCAAATTTAAAAATATAAAAAGAGCCGTAGATTTCAAAAATGATTTTTTTCATATTATTCTACATATTTTAAAAATACATTATTTCAATAAAAAAATAAAAAAAAAACTAGAATTTTTTAAGCCTTCATATTATATAATTCAATATGTTAATGTAACATTTTTTAAATCAATTTTTGGTTGTTGGCAACGAAAACGCAAAGATTGGGCTCGTGTTGGTCAAATGAAATGACTTTATAATGTTTTGATTGCAAAGGACGAGTTCGACAAGAAAAAGTTATTGTAATCGTAATAGAATTTCAGTACATCAACACACCTTTTATCTTTTTTTTTTGACAACTTGAAAATATCTTTTAATATTGAAAACAAAAAATCAAATCCAAAATAACACTAAAGCACAACTGAACACAAATAACAATAACAATCAGAAAAGAAATAAAATGCACGACTGGTTCGCATGAACTGGATCATGTATCCAAAAAAGTGTGTTTAAAACTATTTCCTGTATTTTAAAATTTAAAATGTACCTGCAAAAAAAGTTTGTTTTCAAAAATGTATATGCCATTTGATTTCTCAAAAAAACCTTATTTTTTTTAATTTGTATTTGAAAATCGTTTTTAAATTTTAGTTAAAAATATTTTTGGTATAGAGTTTTGAACTTATTATTAGACGTCTTGCATTTCAATTTTACAAAAAATAATGACCCATTTTCAAGATATCAAATTTCAAAAAAAAAATTATTATTTTTTGGTCATCAAATATTATTGAGACAGCATAAGAGCTTTTGCAGAAAAAAAAATAGTTAAGTTCTTGAGAAAACTGAAAAGCAAAATAACGTTTCTATGGGGGGTACCCTCCTGGAGCAATAGAAAAATATTTTTGTATATTGAATGAAGCCAAACTAAGAACACAAATTTTAGCAAAAGTTAAAAAAAACTATTGGTTTGATTTTGAGAAAATTTGTATTGGGACTACTGTTATTTTTAGTTTAAAAAAATAGGAAAGACATACAGACAAACCGACGAAATCGGGAGATTCACTTTCTTCGACTTCTCTACCATCGTAATATTATCATGTTTGATTAAAATCTCGAATTCGAATTTGTTTACGAATGCAAAACTTGCCATACAGTTTCTGTATGTCGCAAGTAAAAATGACAAAAGGGTTAAACTAGAATACATTAGATAAAACGGAACCTCATCGCAAATGCAAACACTCAAGCGATTTTTATTTCTCTAGAAAATTTTGAGACTACATACAAGAGTGATAGGGAGAAAAAAGGAGTAGATTCAGTCTATTTTTATTAAAATTGAAGTAGGTAGAAACACAAATCTTAAAAATGAAGTAGATTTCAATATTTTGATGATGGTGCGAAGTAGGAAGTAGATTTTAAATTTATTTGAAAAAAAGAAGTAGATCTACTTCAATTGAAGTAAAGTGGTAACGCTGATGGTTAGTGCTTTAAACTGCAGAAGTCGAACAGTTCGACGCCCAAATGGTGTCAGGGAATGGGAACACGAGACAGGATCCACCAACGGTTGTCCCAAAGGCCCCCGTGCCTAAGGTACCAGAGGTGCAGCCTGACATTGTAGCCTTGTTGTTGAGCATTCAAGGTCAACTAACAGGGCTGCAAAGTCAGATAAAGGAGCAAAGCAAAAGGGTAGATCATCTCTACTCTTTGTTGCCTGGCCTGGCGCAATTTTGACCATAATGGGCGCGCTGCCGCAGACGCGCCTAAAAGTACTAGCTGTGAATGTAAATTCACTGATTGGGATTGAACGAAGAGCTAGTATGTTCCAATTGTTGAAAGACTACAGTCCCGATGTGTTTATGGCTAGCGACACCAAGCTAAACCACAGACACAAATTGACTCATAAAAATTACAATATCGTAAGAAGAGACCGGCCCGACTGCACTCAAGGTGGCGGTGTCGCTCTCTTTATACGAAAAGGCATTAATTATAAAGTCGTATACAACAATGAATTGCGAAAGCTCAAGTTTGCATTGTATGCATCTCTCTCACTCAAGGGAAGCGGATGTATATGATTGCGGCTTATGCGGCTGGAACTCCGCAGGTTACTTGCTTTGCTTCAGAACTCCAAATTCTTTTTAGGGAACTTAAAATGAGCTTGGAAGAAAACTATTTCATCTTGGCCGGTGATTTGAACGCAAAACATGAAGATTGGAGAAATCAACATAGTAATCCCAGAGGTAACCATCTTTTTAATTTGATGAATCTTTACAGCGTTGAATATGGCGTCGACCTGCTGGCTACGGAAAAGCCATCGTATCCAAGAAGCAGCTCCTTTCTGGATCTTTTGCTGTACGACACAAGACTGACAGTTACAGACAAAGTGGGTAATCATCCTCGAAACTGCTTACAGACAGTCGAGTACGACAGTGATCACTGCGGACTGGCTACTGTAATGCAGATTCCGAACGAACGCGTGGAGTTGGAGGAATACGTTGCAACGCATACTTACAATTACAGTGAGATGCGCTGGCCTCGTTTCAACAACGCCCTAGCGAGAGAACTTCGTTCGAGTGACATAGCCCCACGAAACAACAGAAACCTGACAAATACAGAAATTGACCAACAAGTTACAGAACGACTCGAAAGGTTGAGGTTATTAGAATTCTCTTGCAGCGTGATTTCGACAAGATTCAGCGATATTGCGACGACTGGAAACTGAAGTCCAGAAGTCGGAGACAATTCTGTTCCGGACTCCGTTGGCTAGGGCCACGAGGGATACGTGCAAGAATTGGCGCAATATGGTCATCGTTGATCTTCACGGGCAGCGATTAGCGAGCAAGTGTAGTGAAGTACCTCGGTATCTGGTTAGATCAGTATTTATATTTCGACAGACATATAAATGCTGCTCTGACCAGGGCCAGAGGAGCCTTCGCTCTGACGAAACAGCTGTTTTTTAGCAGTCGGCTTGATCCGAGAGTGAAGGTAATTTGCTACATGGCCCTCATACGGCCGATGATCGTTTATGGTTGTTGGAGAAGTTTCGGGTGTTCGAGCGGCAGTGTTAACGACGCTGTACCGGCTTATATCGAACAGCCGAATCTTCTTACGTGCATTACTATTCCAACGAGGTCCTATACAACGGGGCTCGAATCAACAGAATTGACAATTTCGTGATAAAACTCGTTCGGGGTCACATTGCAAGAGCTATGTCTTTGACCAACAATTTAATTTTCGGGGCGTTCTATCCGAACGACTAGTATTTAGAGAGTGCACGCTTGAGCGGCTTCATTCCACCAGAGGCATTCCTCTTTTTAGACAGATGCGGTCTGATACAGGATAGATTGGCAGTTCCGCTAATCTACCACGTCAGACGACGAACCGTGGATAGGCGACTCCTGTACAATCGGGACGTCATGGCACAAGGCGGAGCAGAGCTCCTTCGGTTCAGTAGGGCTGTGTCCGAACGAGACCAAACTGATAGGGTGAAGCAGGAGAACCAGTTTTGGTGGCTTCAATCGGCACTTGATAGTGGGTAGTCGGGATGGGGTTTCAAGCCTTGGCCGGCTTACATACATGTTTTATAGTTTTAGGGTTTAGTTTTAAGTAGAATAGGCATGGTGGCACAACAAAAGACAACAAGATATGAAAAACAAAAAATGTTAGATAATTAGATTTGCTGCTGTGGTTGTTCTAGTATTAAGTAGTTTATAGGTAGATGGGTAGAATAGGTAGTTTAAGTGAGCTTTAAGTTTTATATTAAGGACCTTATGTTAAGTAGTTTTAATTAAAAATAAATAAAAAAGGATATTGCTTTTAGTTTTTTTCAAATTTTCTAATAAATACAAAAATAAATAAAACTGAATTGAAGTAAAAAAGATCTTAGGGCCGAAAGGCATCTGCTTTAAGTATTATTGTTTAACTTAGAGTGTCCGTATGGGACCAGTAAGTTAGTTGTAAGTAATGGTTAATTAGGCTAGTTATATGAATTTTTGTCTAGCTTTGAGATAGATATCTAGATTGAATTAATAAAAATGAATTTGAAAAAAAAAAAGAAAAAAAAAGTGCGTTGGACTGTCATGCTAGAGGTCTTAGGTACGATCCGTGCCTGTGCCAACTAAAGTTTTTTTCAAGGCTACTGCCCCTTGCGAGGATTTGACAAATTCTCCAAGAGTAATTTTTGTCATGAAAAGTGCTTTCTCAATTTAGACGTTCGTATTCGGCTTAAAACTGTAGGTTCCCTTTATTCCTAACAACATTACTCGCACACAGGAATGGTTGAGAGTTGTAAGTCACTAGGCCATAGTTCTCAACGGACTGTGGCGCTACCTATTTTATTTATTTTTATAAGGCGTGTTAATTTACCATTGAACAGTATAGTTCAATCCCAATGAAGTGTTCAGTTGACTGCGTTCTTTTGACTTAAATCAATTGCTTTGACTTAAAGACTTTAATAAACTTAGCAAAAATATGTCTACTTGAAAGTAAATTAAAATTTGTAAAATTTTAAATCAGAACCAACAAAATAAGAATAAGTACTAAATGAAAACTGATACCAGTTCAGAGAACTGAGCTGTCACGAAAGATCTGTTTTTTTTGCTCAGAGATATCAAAAGGCTCGGTTTTGTTTCTTTTTTAAATCTAGGCTAGCTTGGAGCGCCCTCTATAAGCTTTGAATAAAATGACCGAGCAAATGGAGTACAAATCTGAGCGTGGCTTTATTCTTGTTTGTTTCGTGGGTTATGAAAGAGACAGATGGAAAATTCTTAAGCTATTGACAGTTTATTTCTCCAGAGTATTTCATAAATAAATCGTAGAGCTCTGATCAAACTCTGCTGAGATCGTACTCCATGTGCTCAGACTCTGCGCTCTGAGCTTAAAAAGAAACACGCCTATAAATATATCTGTTGAACAATTAGATGTTTTTGTATTAACTGTGACTTTTAAATCCTTTAAATATGTTTATTCTTTCAAACCAATTAACTAAAGTAAAAAGACTGCAACCTAACTGACATTAAAAACATTATCTTTTAAAAGACTACAAGTCAAAAAGACTGCAGTCAAATTGAATTTAAGTTAAGTAAGAACTTTCACGACATTTAATATAAGTCTTAGTGTTGACCATAGAGAACCTATATTTTCTAAAAACCCGGTTCCCAAACAATCACAAAATTATTTCAAGGTGAGCTAAGAAAAATAGAAGGTTAGACCACTCCTAAACATAACCAAAGGTTTAAGATTTAAAGGAAGATTCTAAAACAATCATTGTATTTTCTAACGTCTTATGAACATGTATAAGCAACTGCTTTTAATGAAACAAGGTAAAGATATTTCATTAAAATAATATATTTTGTTGTTTTCTTTTCTTCTCTTGCAGCTGCTCAAATTCCTCAAAGAGGAGGTAAGTAAGATCATGTTAATTAATATTAGTAGTTTCTCACAAGGCGATATTTTTTTTTAACATAGCTTTTATCTATTTTGCTATTTCGATTATTTCAACTTAAATTGTGACTTTTTTGAGAAAAAAAGAACCTTCATATAAATGAAATTGATTTTCTATGATTAACCAAGAGATTTAACGGTCGTACATTTCTTTTTACGGTTGATAAACTAACGAAAAAAAATCTTATTATTATTTTTGAAAAACTAACATAAATTTTGGTCTCTTATTTTAGGTAATAATAATACTGGATTCACGCCTGCAATAACAGGTAAATCACTTTCCTTTCTACTTGTTGTTTTTGTCTGACTGTTCGTTGGCTTTCAGCTAAAATAAATGTTTGAACCGAATTTCTAATCTTCCGTTATCTTACTATTCAAAGACTATGCCAACTTTTATTTTTTTATTTTAAGGATGTCGTCGAAAAGATGAACCACAAATTGAACATATGCCAACACCTAAAAAGCCCCGCCTTGTTTTCACTGATCTACAACGCAGAACACTTCAAGCTATTTTCAAGGTAAAGACGAAAACGAAATTATAACAAATATAATACTATAACCTTTTATTTTTTTAGGAGACAAAACGCCCATCAAAAGAAATGCAAGTAACAATTGCACGACAATTAGGTCTTGAGCCTACAACGGTTGGAAATTTCTTTATGAATGCTCGCCGCCGATCAATGGACAAATGGCGAGATGAAGATCCAAAGAACTTGAATCAATCATTATTGTCGCCTGGTAATCAACATTCGTTGGACTTGGATGATGATCCAGACATGGACTTAGATTTGGGTCAGGACGATTTCGATCTGGATCAGGATCATGACACTGATCCAGATCACGATGACATGTTGTGACATAACCCCGCTATCTCTCCGGAAGAGCTTACGAAATCAACATCAGTTGGCTTAGGCAATAATAGCAGAATAATGAATGGTAGCAATAGCAACAGTGCAAATGCTGATATGGAATTCAGTTTGAATGGCACTTTGCAACAAGTTAAGCAATCAAGAACAGCTATCAATAGTTCTTCTACGAACACCACGGCTGATATATGTGATGACGATTTAAGCTTGTATGGCATGTATGTTAATGAGCCATCAAGTCATGAACACCAGCAGCACCATTCAAATCATCAGCAACAGCAAAATCAGCAGGCGACAATCACTGTTATCCGGGGAGGTGGTTCTAATAATAACAATAACCAAAATAAGATGCAATATTTGGTACGTAACGAGAGTGCAATAATAATGGCAAATAGTGCTAATAATCAATACCAACAACAGCAGCAGCTGCATCTAGACCAACAACATAAACAACAACGGAGTCAGCTTCAAAATATTCTACAATACAACAAAGTTTACAAGTCAACAATAATAGTTCCGAACTCAACAAGCAGTGCAACACTTACAAGAATATCCTCTGCCAATAATAAGATCGGTTTCAATGTTGACAATCGATGCAACCCAGAGCAGTTGAGCGATGAAGAACAAGAGGGGGACCTCGCCAATGGTGTTGCTCTGAATGCAAAACCGAGCAGTCAAATCCATCATCAGCAGCAGACACATAATCGTCGAGCAAGGCGTCTCAACACGCGATCTCCAACACTTACGTCAGTATATATTGAGGACTTCAATTGTCGAAGCAATCGCATGACACCGATCACAGTGATCCAGGCTGGCATGGCTAGAGGAGAATCAACAAACAACAAAAATAAGCACTATGATAACAGCATGAGCGAACTTGACAATGGTGACGCCTCAAATGAATATATTACATCAGATGAGCATCATTATCAATACCAGCCATCACAATCTGATGCATCATTGAGGGAACATACAAACATCACCAACAATCGACACCGATCACAACAAATGAACCAACAGAATCACCGCCAAGTCGTGACAATAATCGACGAGGACAATATTGTTGACGATGACGTTGATGACAACGATTACACCAGCGGTGGAAATTTGTCTAATTTTATCTTAAAAAATAGCGCCAATGAAATCCTAATCGGGTGCAATAACAACGTGATCGACGACGATGACGATGATATCACAGGTGGTCGACGTACAGCCCCTGGCCATCACAGTAACGAAATCGACATTGGAGATATGGATGACGATGATGTTGTCCATCATCATCACCATCACCATCACCATCACGACGACCTTTTGGTAAAAGATCATAGCAGTAACCATCTAGCTACACACAATGATTGCGTTGAATATTTAAATGACGATTTGGAGGATCTTAAGGTGATGATAGTATGCTAACCATGCACCGGTGGATAGGAATTGTAAAAAAAGCCTTCGCACACGTAACAAAAACTAATATTGACTAAGTACATTCATAACAGAAATTAAATCCTTCCGCAAATGTATCCTTTGCTTATTGTCGTCTATCAAGAAATTCCCTGTGATCATTTGCAATCACAGAGGGCCTTAAGAAAATTGACTGCTTTTTAACTTTCGTTTTCAAGTTCCCATTTTTTTGTAAAGAAAAGGGTTCCAAGACAAATAAAGTTTTTTTATTGTTAATAAATAACAATCCTTTTGAACCTAATGAGCCTAATTTTCAAAAACCACATACTACGTTTGAAACTGTCGTGTTCCAAGGCTAGTAAAATGTTATTTTCAATACACTCGAACTCTATTTATTTAGTAAGTCCAATGGTTTTAATTTGGCCATACACACATATGAAATATGGAAAGTTCTGATAGTCTATAATCTCATAAAATGTTCAAATTTGACCTTGCAATATCTTCGAAAATAATTTTTTTAACCCCTGCAATTGCAGATATGTGATGTTCATTTTATAAAAAAGATTGCTGGCTCTATCTCTATCATTAGTAAAAAACCGTCGGTTAAGAGTTAAGACTGAAACAATTTGTGTTTAATGAGCGAGTTTCCCTCCCAAAATGTTCTTTAGAGAAATATTATAAAATTGTTGGTTGCGACAGAATCAATGACTATCGCCTTTTTTTTCAATTACTCTTCTGCTTACCATCTCAACAACTAAGCTAAGAAAAGATGAAGTGGCTTGCAATGATTTTTGTTTAAAAAATTAATAAAATTGCATCAAAACAGTTTCAGGAGTTACAAACAAGTCATAAAAATGAACTTAAAGTTCGTTTCGATTATTCCCCTGTATTTTGTTCTAAATAAATATTGGATTCCAAAATTAACCCAATCTTTCATAAGATTTTTGTTATATTCAAAAGTTATTAGCAAAATTTTATCTACACAACATTTGTTGGTTTTTAGATAATATCGTCTTGCAGCACTATTATATAATTGTAAAGTTTCGAAAAGTCATAATCATTTGCTCAATGCTCTTAGAGTAGAGAGAAATCAACTTATATGTCTTAGGCTCCTTTTCTTCAATTAACATGTATTTATGTGAAAGCGTGCAATTTCATTCTAATGGTTATATAATCCGTGAAAACAAAAATTTCCAATTTAATATTGCATATAACTTTACCCATAATATTATTTATTACACTAAACTATTGTCACAATTTCAGTTGTCTTTCGATTCCTTACACACAAAAAAAAGTGAAACATTTTCAATACAAATTTGGCCTTGATCTAAATTTACTTTTAATGTTTAGATCTAATTTAAATACTTTTTAATATTCCATAATTACAAAATTTAAAATAAAAATTATCAAAACCAAATAAAAAACTAACAACTATATATATATCTAACACTTAATCTAGATATTTTGCATGAATATTCATAAAAAAAATTAAATATAACTTGAATCTTAATGAGAACTTATTTGCCTTGCGGTGAAGACCCGCCCTTTACTATATGCAGAATATACACAAAATACAATATAAACAAATAATGCATACTGTATATAAATAAAAGAATTTAAATCAAACAATTAAGAAAATACTTTCAGATACAAAATATTGAAAATTCAAAAAACCATAAACAATGATAACCTATGTAAAGTGTACCTACATTTAAAAAAATAATTATTTCTGTCGAATTGTATATTGACAATTTCGTACACACAGACTTGATTTCGATTTTAACAAACGGCCAAGAATAGAGAGGTTAAAGGATTAGGTTATTGAGTTTTTTTTTTATTCAAAACCTTTCTATGAATTCCATTTTGGAAAAAACTGAATCATTTTATTTTTCAAAGTTTATTTTCACAAACAAAACAACACGAAAGTTATTTCTAGTCAAGCTCATTCAACTCAATCGTAAATTTTAATTAATCAATTCTATCACAGCCAAGTTTAATATTTTGTTACCATTTTCATTAAGACATCTTTTTATTTTATAAACGGCATCCGTTTGTTAAAATTTGAACCAACCTCTAGTCAAACAGAAGTCGTTAAATACAATATTTATATGTAAATACTATTTAAAATACACAAGAAAAAACTAAATCTTAAATCGTGTAGTTAAAATGTTTAAGCTTTCCAATAAGAGAAACACAAAAATTGAAGATAATAATCAAACTTAAATTTATGAACAAAAAAAAAAAAAATTGCTAAAAACCAAAGACAAACAAATTAAGTATATAAACATACCATAAGGTTTTGTGAATTTAAGTAAAATAAATGAAATATGTTATCCTTAAAGCAAAAATCATAAACAATCTCACCATTCCGTTCAATGGCAACATTAAAAAATTGAATACATTTTCTTTTTTTAAGTTAATTCCTTTTTTTTTATTTCAGCTGTGAAAAATTACTAATTCCATTAAATATATAGAAATAAATTTATAAAATTCTTTATTATATACATGTATATAATGTTTATCTCCTTTAAAATAAAAACAAAAACAAAATATGAGCTCAAATCTCAGTTAAATTTTTGTTGTTTATTTTCAGAAAATAAAACGAGCAAATGGCATATATTATAATATTGACTTATAACTGCTCAAGATTTGTGTCAATAAATAATACAAAATTATTATGTTATAAATATGTGGTGTAATAATCTACAATATTTTTTTTTTAGATTTTTAAGTTGAGAAACTTTTTATTTTTTAATTGTATAAAATAAAAAAAAAACTTGATATTGTTATGTACTTTAGAAATTGAGTCTAGTCAATTTTTTTATTTATTCATGTTCTGATAATAATGTGTTGATTTTGTAGAAAAACTAAATTTTTTAATTGTTCCTCTTGTCAATATAGCTATAGTGCAACAACTTTTTATTTTTTTTTTTCAATCACAGTGCACTTGTCTCTACGTGATATACCTACATACATGTTTATCACTATGTGTATACCTACAAAAAGAAAAAGAGTAATAAATACAACAAAATAACAAATATACCTAATAAGAATTTAAAAATCCAGGTGTAGTAATATAAATACGCCTCCCCATGTAGGAATTAAAAGCATTTGGGAACTGATTTTTCAATTGGTTTTAAAAAAGTTTATATAAGTTTTTACGCTCTCAGACACATCTAATTTTTTTTTAATATTTAATACTTCTTAAATGCAATTAAAATCCAGTTCAATCTTATTTTATTCTTGGTTGAAAATATGTTATATTATTAAACTTTGTTCAAATGAAAAACAAACTTATGAAAGTTAAGATTTCATGCTTCTATATTGACAAAATATATGACAGTTTTGTAATGTAAAGATCAATCATTTCTAGTCAAATTGTATGCATATGTCTCCTTTTGCTTTTGAAAATTCAATATTTTCCAATCTTGTGTTTAATATTTTTTATGAGCCCACATACTTCATCAAAAGTTGTGGAAGTAATTTTTTCCTCAATTTCTTGATTCGGTTTCTGATAGAAAGGTGTCAACTAAGTGGTAAGGTCATGATCTCATATTTGAACTGTGAAATTACATTTAAGTTAAGATAAGAACATTTCTTGAGTCTGCATGTGCTCCCCGAATGCATTCTTTCTTTCACAAAAATTAGCCAAGTTAATGAAGCTCCCGGATGACTTTTGGTCTTACACACCATAATATGCTACATGTATATACTATAAAACAAAGAAAACGAAGCATCACTATATTACCATAACATTTTTCAGTTTATCATGAAACTGCTGATATAAAATTATTTATTTATTATAATTTATATAAAAAAAAAAAAATTTTCTTTTGAAAACAATAAACAATATAATTAAACAGTTTAGGTAAAACGAAAATAAATTGAAAAAAAAAGAAATTGGCAACAAATATTTATATTATGCATATACATATATGAAAAAAAAAATTGACAAGGAAAATAATTTATTAGTGGCAATGTAATAAAACCAATTAATTTAAACGTAGTTACAAACTAATTAAAAATATATAAAAAACAGTTAAACAAAACATAAAGATATATGCATGCATCAAAATAACTAAAATGATTAATGACAATGATAAAAAAAATAAACATTGTTTATTTACGTATTTAAACAAAAATTAAAAAAAAATATTCTAGTCATATTTCTAAAATGGAAAACAAAACAAACCAAAAACTAGAAAACATAAGGAAGTGGTAATAATGTTTTATTATTAAAAAAAATTATATATATTTATATATATATATCTACATATATATACAATAATATAATATAAACAATATATAATTGTAATGAACGAATATTAAATTAAAAGAATTTGTTGTGAAAAAAAACACACATAATAGTATAATATTTATTTTATTATTTTTCGTTATTTGTTTATTTATTTATTTAGTATTTTTTTTAATTTGTTTACAACCAGCAAACGTCATTCTTTTACTGTATATTAAATAATTAAGTTTTTCAATTTTAGTACCTTAGACCATAAATACATTTTAATGATAAGAAATTGAAAATAAAATTGATTACTATTAAAAAGAATTAAATATGTTTGAAAAATGAAAAACACGAGAATAAAAAAATGTCAACACAAACTGTAAGCAAATATTAATATTTAAGTAAATATTTATGTATATATGAATATATATATGATTATATGTGCATTGTGCAAGTATATATGTATATTATATATATTCAAAGAAATTATTAAAACAAAACAAAATTGAAGAAGAAGAAACAACAAAAATGATAATTCATATTAAATAAGAGACTATTTGTAGTTTGTTTGATTTGCACATGCACCTACTTATAGAAAATGAAAACGTAATAAATAAGAAAACCATATAAGTAAAGATAAAAAAGCAATTCATATTTGATTTAGTTTCTTTTAGTTATATTGGGCGCTCAAGGGGATATGTATGTATAATCAGTCTGGTAAACCATTCCACATTCGTGTAGTGCGACTAAAGAAAGAATTATGTGGTTTAAAGTGTGTCTGAAAGTATGGGATCAAGAGTAAACCGATGAGCATTTCTAGAAGTACGGATATTACGGTTGAATTGTTTGAGGGGATGAATGCAACTAGCTATTTCACTAGAGCAGTGCACGACTGGGTCACACGAACTTGCTCATGTATCCAGAGAGTCTGTTTAAAAATATTTCCTATATCTTAAGATTTAAAAATGTACCTACAAAATAAGTTTTTCTTCAAAAATCTAAACGCCATTTAATTACTTTAATAAACCTCGATTTATTAAAAATTTTGAAAATCGTTAAAGCGTTTTTTTTTTTTATTAATTTGTATATATAAGATTTTTGGTTCAACTTTCCTATTTCCACGAATTTTCCTTCCCTGTTTCTGTCAGTATTGCCATTCTTGATTTTTTATTTTGAATTTCATTGATTTTTTTAAGATTTTATTTTCAAATTATTCATATACATATTTTAAATTCAATGCAGGTGCTTTTTGAATAGAACAATAGAAAACAAAAGAGAGTTTTTATATATTGTAGTATTCAAATGCTAAAAGTACTTTGCATATATCCAACCTCGCAGCCACCCCAAATCCTATAGTGTGCAAAGCAGGGGGTTGCAAGGGGCAGCAGGCCCCCACTTAAGTACCACGCTGTTGGTACGCCATCCATACTACCCATTCAAAAAGGCTTGTTTTAGGCGTGTACAGTGGCTCTTAGGACAAAATACAAAAAATGAAGGTTACATCCAAACAAAAAATATTTTGTATGACTTAACGGTGTTTCCTCGCCTTAATATTTTAAACACATTCTATTGAGACCCCTACCTAACTGTACAAAAAAATCAAAAGGAATGCAGTAATACTGTGCTTATATATATGAATTTTTCATTTGAATTTCATTGATTAATGTTGACCCCTTTCTGAGATATCAAATTTTGAAAATAAAAATTATTATTTTTAAATACAAAAAAATAATGACATTTTTGATCATCAAGTATTATTGACATTGTAAGAGTTTGTGCAGTTAAAATCTATTTAAATTGGTTCATTTTTTCTAGAGAAAACTTAAAATCAAAATAATGGTTCTATGGGGGTTACCCTTATGGAGGAGCAATACAAAAATATGTTCTTTTTTGTTGAAAGAAGCCAAGCCAGGAACAAATTTGGAGATTTGGAGAAAAATCTATCGCTTCCTTTCAGAGAAAATTTGTATTTTCGATTTTTGGCCAAAAAAATAATAAAACCCCTAACACGAATCGGTTTAAACCTTAATTTGTCCTGTAGGGGTATGGATAGACAGAAAGGCGGACGATGCGATGCTGATCGTTGCTCAGCCGATTACGATGCGATGCTGATTGACAAAAAGTTTTACGTTTAAAAACAACTTTTGCTTTATGATGGATGTGATAGTAATAAAAACTTGTAATTAAAATCTGGAGCCACACATTTTATCTCCTCTAAAACTTTTCTCAACAATACTGACTTTGATTTTCTGCTGGCAATAAATTCACCTTCTTATTTTTACCTGGTTTCTATTAATAGTTTAATTTGTGCGTTGGTAAAATAATCTCTGAAATACATCAAATTAATTATTTTATAAACAATTTAGAATTTGATTAAATACTTTTCATTGTCTTTTTCCGCTATTTTTGCTCCAAATCGCGTCCGCATCAACAACTTATCAAGAAAATTCGTGATGCCTTTTTTCTTTATATTTGCGCATCAGTTTATCAAACTTTGCAATAAAGAACAATTGACATTTTAAGTGATGCCAATTATTTGCGTTTATGAACGTGCTAAAGGGATGATCGCAAATCATCTCTGCAGTGATACGTTCATAGAGGAAATATATTATCTAGAGTCCCGACTGGTACCCGTCTTGCCTGAATCACCCTCAAATTTTATTTGAGGTAACTCTCTTAAAAGCCCGTAACAACTACATAGAATCTGCATTTTCCCATAAGAAATGCACGGGACAACTAACACATGCTTATGCTAATGGGCAAAATTCGCTCAATTTAGTTTGTAGGCCGAAAGAGAGCAAACCCATTAAGTCGGGACTCTAGATAATATATTTCCTCTATGGATACGTTTGTGAATTTACACATATTGTCATGTTTGATTATGTTGCAGTTAGATAACGGCCACCTATCATTTTTAAAGCTCTCTCTCTTTTAAATTCTTCCACTAAAGAGACTCAAGCGGGTTATTGGAGCAACTGTCTAGATATGGGAATTGCAACTGTGCAGATATGGGTATTGTAATGGAGTTCGGACGAATATAGGCTTTATGAATCATAGCCTGATTAAATATCAAAAGGAGTGAAACATTTTTTGCAACGGTGGAGAAAACCTAAATACATATATGTATGTAGCTTGAAAAAAATTAAGTTGGCCATTCTACTCAAAAACACTCTAGTAAAGATATAAATCCTCGGTAGCTATATTGGTTTGCCTACAAACTAAACCGGAAACGGATTTCATTAATTGTATCTTAGTGTGCGTGAAAACACGCACACTAAGACACAATTAATGAAATCCGGTGCGTGGAAATTTAGTTTATCAGTTATTTGAATTTCACATTTATTCATGGACATAATGTCAAAATTACAAATACAACAATGTAAACAAATGGGTTTTGGAGGGTGATACGTACGAAGGATTTATATCTTCATTAGAGTGTTTTTGATTCTACTGCGCAGGTCTCTTTCAATTTCTCTGATTTACTCTTCAATTCTGAAAGAGACAGACAAATCCCTGAAAAAAAGAAAAAAGAAGATGAATATGCTGGCGGTTGTTGCCAATGACGTTGCTGGCAGAGAGAAAAAAACTAATCGAGAGAGTCAAATTCGACGGTTCTCTTTTTGCCTACAAGCTGTGATTTGCACACCAACTTGCATATGTATTAACTCCATATAAAAAAAATGTGGGGGCAGACAGTTGTGCAAGAAGATGTGCATACTCATCACCTTTGAAAAATGGCGGATGTAGTCAGCTGATCAGAGGTGTTCAAAGAAAAAATATTGTGGATGATCAATTTTTGTGGTACTCTCATTGTGTTCGTTTGGGAGTAATATCATTCGAATATGAAGTGAAATTAATTACTCTTGTTAGGTGCGAAAACAATGAAGATTTAGGAACAATTCTTAGTTATTTGAAGCACTACTACTATTATTTTTTTGTCTTACTAGCAAACCCGGCGAACTTTGATTCGCCACCAGATGGCTTCGTTTTTTGTTACATTTCGTTTTGGGATTAAAAGATGAAGAAAATTAATTTTTTTTTGTTTTATGTTCGAAAAGGAAAAATTGTATTTCATTTCACAACAGTAATGAATTCATTTCGATTACAAAAATGAAGTGTAATTTAGTTGAACTTCTCTAAGTAAAAAATTAAAGTGAATCCAAAGTAAATACTGAATCGAAGCGTTATACTTGTCCGCAAATTATCCATTTCATTGCAATGCTCTTTGGTAAACCACATTTTTTGTACTTTCCGTTAATAATGGTTCCCTCAATCAAATTCGGCATAAGTATTTTCACCGCAAGTCGAGTACCGTTGCAAAGTCGCGGTGGATTCAAATTACGCAATATCATAATAACTGAACCAAATTTGAGTTGCAAGTTATGTAGTGAAAATCCTGGTAACTCCAGAGAGTTCAAAAACTCCGTTGGATAATTTACTACATCATCGGGATTTGTTATGGAATCAACGGATTTGCGTGTCACCAAATCGCCAGCGATTTTTGAGTGAATGTTAAAATTCAGTGCGTGTACATTATTCTTTGGGGCGAGAATTGCTCGTTGACTTAACCAAGCATAATTCTGATAATTCTCACTAATGTTTGGAAAAACATTTTCAATAAGAGCTAATAGATAGTCTACAAATCGGCAAAAGCCATTCGTAAGAGTAATTAATGCAGTTGTCGCATCAACTGGCACTTTTCCATTTCCAACAGCTAACAATTGTTTCGAAAATTGTGCATCACTTTGATCATTTTGAAGTTGAACTCTCATATTAGTGGTTAGCGATAATGTTTGTACCTTATTCCACAAAATTGATGCCTTCAGGCAAGCATTCAATTCATCTGCAGGCGTTCCACGGGGAATTACTGACAACGTCTGCCTGAAATCGCCTGCCAACAATATCATCAAGGCGCCAAAGATGTTGTTACTTCGTCGAAGATCCTTCAGTGTGAAGTTAAGTGCTTCAAGTGATTTCTTATGTGCCATTGTGCACTCATCCCAAACAATGAGCTTGCATTGCATCAACAATTTTCCCATTGCACTGGATCGGGAAATATTGCATGTTGGAGTATCAATTGTGTTTAAATTGAGTGGCAACTTAAGCGCAAAATGTGCAGTACGGCCGCCATCGAGAAGAGTTAAAGCAATTCCAGATGATGCTAACGCCAAAGCTATGTCACATCTTGATCGAATAGTGGCCAAAATCAATGAACTGACAAATGTTTTCCCTGTTCCTCCATGTGAAGAATAGACCACCAGTATTATTCTCCACCGCTTGCATTAATGTTTCGTATACTTATTTTTGCTGTTCATTCAGCAAGGGCACATTAATTCGAACGAATTCCTGCAATGTATCAACGATTTAATTCTTGGTTCAATGCATCGTGCATCGATCGATTTGGCGCAATCCTACTTCAATCAGTAGCTTGTTTGCAATAGTCAAGCATTGTTCATAAAAGGGTGCAGCTACGCATTTTCACAAGACAGATGAAAAATAATCTTGTGATAGTGCGTAGCGTCATAAGATAGGATACTGGAACACATGTGTACACACAAAAACCCAAAGATAGTATGGGGCAAAAACACTCTAGTAAAGATATAAATCCTCGGTAGCTATATTGGTTTGCCTAAAAACTAAACCGGAAACGGACCTCATAAAGTAATTCTTAGTGTGCGTGAAAACACGCACACTAAGACACAATTAATGAGGTCCGGTGCGTGGAAATTTAGTTTATCAGTTATTTGAATTTCACATTTATTCATGGATATAATGTCAAAATTACAAATACAACAATGTAAACAAATGGGTTTTGGAGGGTGATACGTACGAAGGATTTATATCTTCATTAGAGTGTTTTTGGTATGGGGTGTAAATGTGTATTCTATTTTTATCAGTATCTTATCTCATGTTCCTTAGATTTAAGTAGGTATAAATAGTTGTAAGTAGTTTAAGAAAAATTGAGTCGAAATAAACATTCACAAGAATTGAGACGTGTCTTTTAGTTCTCTCCATAATTATTTTCAAGCATTGACCCTCAAGCAGAATCATTCCTTTATTGTAGATTTCATACGTTATTTGAAGTCGATATCTCTGACGTTTCTAGAGATATGGTTGACTAAAAAAGGTTCCCAAAAGTAAGCTTTGGTTTAGAATATAGGGCCCTTGAAAACGTCAAAAAATTTAAAAAAAATTCAATTCCACAAATCGGAAATTTTACAATAGCTTTCTAAGAGAAGCTAAACGGAGTTCACCGCTTTTCTGTTGATGTTTTTCCTGAATTTTGTCTGCTATAAGCCTCACGGAGCCAGAGACCTTTCAAACGAATGAAAAACCGTGGAAATCGGTTGGTGCGTTCTGGAGCTATAGCGTCAGGAAGGAAAAGCCGACTTATTTTTATATAGTAGGTTAGCTGCGTTTATGCGTTCAATTTTCGCTCAGACCGTTGAAAAATGCAAAAAAAAACTCAGATTTGTTTCAATTTCCAGAGTTTATCGACTTAATTTTTTCGATGCGAGAGTTCCAGGAACATTGAAAACGAGAGTTACAGAACGTAAACATGGATCATGAATCTTTTCAGACTAAATAAATAGACCGTAAACTCGCTACTTCTGTTGTCAATTTTCATTGCATAAAATTTGTGAATAGGTGATAAGCTTTTCTTGTCTCTTTCCACCTAGCTACATAGCTGTAGTGTGTTGCTTTTAAAGGCTTAACTATATAAGCCAAAAAGTACTTTTGTACAAAAGTAAAAATATTTGTATTTTCGCTAGCTCAGTGGCTTTGTGAAAAAGAACCAAACCCAAAATTTAAGTCTAATGCATTATTTTCATACGTTTTCCAGTCAGAAACACTGTTCTAGATATACCTGATCTTATAGCGAAAAGCAAAAGTCTGTCAGGGAAAATTTTAACTACAGTTTTTCTGAAAATACATTTGGGCTTATTCATAGATGTTTGCTAAACTCTTTACGCTATTCAAAAATAAATTCGAACCTAAATATAGGGCTAAACCTGAAGTTATTAGGCCAATTTCATATTTGATTTTTTTTTGGTGAAATAAACAGCAGAAAAAGTAATTCATAACAAATAAATGTTAAGTTTACATTATCGTCCAAAAAATGTCGATTGACACCGCAATTGAAAAAATATGGATATTTTATATAAATATTCCTGGTAAATTGTAGAACATTATTAATTTGGCTTTTTATAGTAGCACACATAAATAATTTGATGCAGCATATTTTATATAATACTGTAATATTCGGCTTGGTCCGAAAATTAAAACTTATTCACCTTGTAAATAAAACACAATTTTTACTTTATTTAAATTGTTCCACTTATTTATTAAACACTGAATTATTACTTTCCAAACACAGTCTTTACTTTCAATTATTACTTTTAAACACAGTCTTCGAAAATCTACGAGGTTGTTCTCGATGCTTAACGAAGTTCTCCTCTTTATCACTAGATGCTTAACGAAACTAGTTCTCCTCTTAATCCCTAGATGTTGCCCCTTTCGAGGTTCTTGTCTGCGCTGAATGAGTTCCCCTCTTAGCCACTAGATGTTTCTCGATGCTTAAAGAAGCGAGTTCTCCTATTACTCCGATATTAAAAGAGATAAAGAGTGTATACACATTACAATACAATAGTTAAGATATTACTGTTGAAATAAATATAACATAAACATGTGAAAAACATTTACTCACTCGTATAAGTTAACGACACACTCCACATTTAATTGATAAAGCAGCAATATTACTCATTTCATAATCCAACTCCAACATTGAGCAATTAATGGAAATTAAAATTAAGGCCATCGATTCAGCACATTCCATGGAAAAGCAGCAAGCAACAAAGAGAACCAAAAGGTTGACAACCGAGTCAACCTAAATAAAGTCCAACTCTTCGTTTTCATTATATTAAGCTTAACATTTGTATTTTAGTCTTAAGTTGACTATTAATTAATAAAGTTGTTTTTTTAACAAAAACTAAGAAGAAGAATTTAGCTGGCGCCCGAGCAGTAGGGACATTTAAAGTCAAGTATCGCAAAAAAATCTAAGTGTCGATATTGTTCGTCTTAGTATACCGAAAAGTGTTCTCAAGTAGTCCCCTCGGTTCGCAAAATTGATTTATAAAAAAAGTGTCCTGAAAGAATCCCTTTAAAATTGCGACAATTTTAAAATAAAGCGAAAAAAATAAAATAATAAACTGTTGCAGAATTTGAAAAAGACAGTAAAAAAAAAAAAACAAAGTGAAACTCATAAATTGTTGGAGAATTGGAAAAAGGGACCCTAAGTAGGAGCACAGCAAAAAGGACGTATTTGAAATACACGCCGCTCCACAAACATGCGTATCATCTTTTTACTGTAAGAAGTTTAAATATTTACGTATATTTAGATCACTTATTTCAAAAAAAAATACTTTAAAATTTAAGTTTCATATTGAGAAAAATTAAGAAATCAATGGTTAAGAATATTATGAAATTAATTAATTAATTTACGAGAAACAATTTTCAATTATTTTGAAGGTCATAAAAACTTTACTTTCTTTAAAAAAAAAATTAGATACAAATAATTAAGAACCTTATCATTTTAAGAAATTTAAAAAAATATAATAATAAATATTTGCGAAAATAAGTCAAATCAGTTAATGCCTTGTAACGTTATTAAAATAAAAAAAATATTTTAAATACAAACCTAAACGTAAAGAAAAATTTAAAATCAAAACCTTAACACACAAGATAGTTAGAAAATAATATTTAGGTGTAAAATCTTAAAAGAAAGAAAAAAACCATGGCGAATCCACAAAATCTCATTAGACCACCCATTACTCCCCATCAAAATGTGTAACGATGAAAAAGAAAATCGTATGTAACAATAATTTCAGAAATTATTGTTACATTCGTAAAAAGACTGTACTTACAAAAAAAAAATACTCAACCAATGGTACTCGACCTCAAAAACCAAAACTCAATAACCGTACAAAAATTCTATTCAAATCAAGGCACAGATAGTAGAGGGTTGCCTACCCCCTCTACCTTAAGGGGTTGAATACGCGTTGCTGTTATGCGCATTCCGTTTCATCATTAACACTTCGAAAACAAACTCAACCTTATGATAGTACATTTCTAGATATCCCAAGCATAAATGAGAAACCACCACAGGTACATATCTTCTCATAGAAACTTGGTTCGTTCTTTTTCGAGACAAAACCGCTTCAGACATTTAGGACCAATGATTACGTCTTCATTGGCCCGTCCACGCCGGAAACGGAATTGCTGCCTAAGTTCCCTTTAGCAGCAGCGGCCTGCTTCTGGGTGCCATCGCTTAAACTCGCCGGATGGGGGGGGGGGATCTTGTGCTGGGTACTAGGCTGTGTTACAGTTTAAATAAGCAGACCTGCCAGATATAATTGGCGTAAGAATGTTGAGATTAGGCTGAGGCCCGAATACCGTTGAGCCCAATTCTGAAGGTACCGGAAGGAAGGTATGAAGGTGAAGGAGATTCAATCTGAAGATGATTAGCCAGTCCACGTTAAACCAGGCTAATGTTCCTTTACAGTAAAGCTTAATGCTCTGCTTCACTCCAAGAAGCGGTGAGAGAGCAGAGTAGAGTCGACAGCATTGGAGCACATAGATGTTCGTGGCTCCGCAGGGTGTACGTGTCCACAGACTACAACTACTATCCCTAATCTATAAGAGTAGTCGTGTCACAAGAGGGGGAGGGGGAGATTAGGTGGTAAGTTTCCAACTCGCAGTCTCACGACTACTCTTATAGCTTAGGGATAGTAGTTGTAGTCTGTGGACACGTACACCCTGCGGAGCCACGAACATCTATGTGCTTCAATGCTGTCGACTCTACTCTGCTCTCTCACCGCTTCTCGGAGTGAAGCAGAGCATTAAGCTTTACTGTAAAGGAACATTAGCCTGGTTTAACGTGGACTGGCTAATCATCTTCAGATTGAATCTCCTTCACCTTCATACCTTCCTTCCGGTACCTTCAGAATTGGGCTCAACGGTATTCGGGCCTCAGCCTAATCTCAACATTCTTACGCCAATTATATCTGGCAGGTCTGCTTATTTAAACTGTAACACAGCCTAGTACCCAGCACAAGATCCCCCCCCCCATCCGGCGAGTTTAAGCGATGGCACCCAGAAGCAGGCCGCTGCTGCTAAAGGGAACTTAGGCAGCAATTCCGTTTCCGGCGTGGACGGGCCAATGAAGACGTAATCATTGGTCCTAAATGTCTGAAGCGGTTTTGTCTCGAAAAAGAACGAACCAAGTTTCTATGAGAAGATATGTACCTGTGGTGATTTCTCATTTATGCTTGGGATATCTAGAAATGTACTATCATAAGGTCGAGTTTGTTTTCGAAGTGTTAATGATGAAACGGAATGCGCATAACAGCAACGCGTATTCAACCCCTTAAGGTAGAGGGGGTAGGCAACCCTCTACTATCTGTGCCTTGATTTGAATAGAATTTTTGTACGGTTATTGAGTTTTGGTTTTTGAGGTCGAGTACCATTGGTTGAGTATTTTTTTTTGTAAGTACAGTCTTTTTACGTATGTAACAATAATTTCTGAAATTATTATTACATACGATTTTCTTTTTCATCGTTACAAATGCTCCGATCCAACTAAACAATAGTATAAATCGTACCGAATTGCAGAACTTAATTACATCCATGGTAACTCAAGCCCTCCAAACAGATGGTAGGCGCATTGTTCATACTATAATGAACCCTAACTCTGATCAATTCGCGGGGATTGATCAGGTTATTAACGCGGATCAACAAGAAAATCTTTCGGATCTCGATAAAATACCTGATGTTGTCAGAAGCTTGAGAGAGTTTTCTGGAAAACCAGGAGAATTCAGTTCTTGGCGCAAAAGCGTCGAAAGAATACTTACAATCTATGAACATACAAGAGGCTCTCCAAAATATTTCGGTATTATAAACGTAATTCGAAATAAAATTGTCGGACACGCTGACCATGTTCTCGAGCCATACAATACTCCTCTTAACAGGGAAAATATTTTCAGATGCTTAACGCTACATTACGCGGATAAACGCGATCTGGGAACATTAGAGTACCAATTAACTTCGTTAGTACAAGGTAACTCTTCTATTCAAGACTTCTACCAGGAAGTCTATACTCACCTTTCATTGATTCTCAACAAAATTTCCTCCATGGAAATGGGCTCAGAAGCTCTTAACGTATTAATGCAAGCTTATAGGGACAAAGCTCTAGACTCCTTTATAAGGGGTCTTAAAGGCGATCCGGCATCCGAGAACCATCAGACTTACCCCAAGCATTACATTTGTGCTTAAAACTGGAAAATCAAAATTATCGTGCGCAGTATGTAATAGCCTCAAGTAATAATACGAAGAGGATCTATAATCCAATACCTCCAGAGCTTCCTCCCAGAAGAACAAATAATAATAATTCATTACCCAATCTTCAAATCCCATTTTAGCCACAGCTTGCCCAATTTGCTCATGTACCCCGTCCTGTAACTAACCATAACCATCGCCCATTCCCATTCAACAATAATGATCCTAGACAACCACCCCTCCAAAGCAATCCTTTTCAACATCAACACTATAATCAAGCTCAAGGAAACAATATCAACTCACCACCAAGGCCACAACCAAGACAAGAACAGATGGAAACATCAACTATTGGAACAGCTAGAGTGAATTACGTCAATAGACCGCAATATCAACACCAACAGAGAAACTGGCCACCAGCACCGAAAAGACTCAATAATCAGCCACAACAACCCAATTATCCTAGTAAACTACAAAGGAATTTTCACCTGAATACATCATCTCAAGAAAACCCAGAGGAATCAGAACTACAGCAGTACTTCGACGCCCCTCAATTAGATGACCAACAATATGCGCAAACTTTCAATAATTACATAGAACCCATAAACAATTATGAGCAAATAAATGATAATGTCACTGAAATAGTTTCTGAATTAAGTGACATACATTTTTTAGATTAGCAAGCTCTTCGTTACCCTATATCGAAGTAAAAACATCTGGTGACGAAGTGCTTAAAATCCTTATCGATACAGGATCCAATAAAAATTACATTCAGCCCTCTTTAATAAAAAATCCAATACCCAATGAAGAAAAGTTTTATGCCAACTCTGTACGAGGAAACGTATAAATAACACACCATACTTTTGTCAATTTGTTCGGAATGAAAGATCTTAAAATTAAAATCTTTCTAATGCCACATTTAAAATCTTTTAATGCTATCCTCGGAAATGATAGTCTAAAAGATTTATCCGCAATTATTTATACTCGTCATAATTATATGACAATTAATGGCTCTATTAAAATTCGAATTAAGCAACTCGCTGCACAATCAGTCAATACCTTGTCGTTGCGTACGCAACATATGACGACTGAACAAGAAGCCTCTATAAAAACACTTGCATGGAAGTATTTAAAATTATTCGATGATCCAGACGAGAAATTAACTTATACCACCGCTGTAAAAGGAGAAATCCAAACATCTTCAGATTCACCCGTCTATACAAAATGCTATCCTTATCCAATGGCCCTCAAAGACGAGGTAGTAAGCCAAATACAGGAACTGGTTAAAGATGGCATAATAAGACCTTCAAAATCGCCATACAATTCACCCGTGTGGATTGTTCCCAAAAAGTCAGATGCCTCCGGGAAAAAAAAGTATCGATTGGTGATCGATTACCGCAAACTTAACACCATCACTATTCCTGATAAGTACCCAATCCCCGAAGTCAACCAAGTACTAGCGCAACTAGGAAAAAATAAATATTTTACTGTCATTGACCTCAAAAGCGGATTCCACCAAATCCCTCTCTTGAAAAAGATATTGAGAAAACAGCCTTCTCGGTGAATAACGGGAAATACGAATTCACCAGGCTACCTTTTGGTCTGAAAAATGCTCCTTCCATTTTTCAGAGAGCGCTTGGTGATATATTAGGAGAACATATTGGAAAAATATGTTTCGTTTACATCGACGATACCATCATCTTTAACAAAAACGAAAAAGAACATTTGCAGAGTATTGAGACCGTTTTCAAAACTCTTAAAGCTGCCAATATGAAGGTGCAGCTTGACAAATGTGAGTTTTTGAAAGAGGAAGTCGAATTTCTTGAATTCCTAATTTCATCTGATGGCATAAAAACAAATCCAGGAAAGGTAAAGGCAATACTCGAATTTCCATACCCTAAAACACTTAAAGTTCTACGTTCATTCTAAGGTCTGTCAGGGTATTATCGACGTTTCGTTAGGGACTATGCCAAATTAGCTAAACCCCTAACAGCCCTTTTAAGAGGGGAAGACGGACGCTTGTCCAAAAATCTCTCTTCCAAAAAATTAATTTACCTTAATGATGAAGCAATAGAAGCATTCGACAATCTTAAGAAAACCCTAGCATCAAGAGACCTATCCCGATTACAAAAAGGAATTCGAACTCACAACCAACGCTTCAAATTACGCTCTTGGAGCAGTGCTATCCCAACAAGATAAACCTATAATGTTCATTTCAAGAACTTTAAGTAAAACAGAAGAGTCGTATGCCGCAAATGAGAAAGAAATGCTGGCTATTATATGGGCTTTGAATTCTTTTCGAAACTACCTTTATGGCTCAGCAAAAGTGAAAATTTTAACAGACGATCAACCTCTCACATATGCTCTCAGTAACAAAAATCATAACTCCAAAATGAAACGTTGGAAAGCAGCGTTAGAAGAAATCAACTACGAATTAAGATATAAGCCAGGTAAATCCAACGTTGTTGCTGACACACTTTCAAGGCCACCACTAATATCTCAGATAAATTCCCTTACAGCTTCCCAACATAGTGATGGAAGTTCATCACACGAACTTATACCAGCCGTAGAAGTCCCAATCAACGTGTTCAAAAACCAGCTTATCCTTCTTATAGGAGACGATGCCCCTTATCAACTCCAATTTCCTTTTCCAAAATTCCGTCGACATACTTTTGTTCAACCTTCCTACTCTAAGGAAAACATTATCTCCATATTCAAACGATGCCTTATACCTAACATAATAAACGGGCTCATGACCAATGAAGAAACCATGGGAATAATCCAAAGCCTTTACCCACTTTACTTTAAAAACTGTAAAATTCGATCCACTCAAACAAAAGTTACTGATCTGCCCAACTTAGCTGAACAGGAAGAGCATATCCTTAAAACTCATAACAGAGCTCATAGAAATGCTCGCGAAAACAAAATGCAGCTACTCCAAAATTACTATTTTCCGCAAATGAATGCAAAAATTAATAAACTAGTTAAACAATGGCAAATTTGTCAAGAGCAAAAATATGATCGCCATCCGCAAAAATCTGAACTCAAACCAACTTCCATTCCTCAATATCCAGGCCATATCCTACATATAGACGTTTACTCAACTGAAGGTAATTTAGTTCTCACAGCTTTGGACAAATTTTCAAAATATGCCCAAACAAGAATCCTTAAATCAAGAGCAGTACAAGACATAATGGAACCCTTAAGACAAATCATATTTGCTTTCGGTGTTCCTAAAATTGTCGTCTTTGACAACGAAAAATCGTTTAGTGCAGAATCCATATGTTTCCTCTTGAAAGATCAATTAAAAATAGAAATTTACAAGACACCCCCTCATTCTAGTACAGTTAATGGACAAGTGGAACGATTCCACTCTATACTCTCGGAAATAATGCGTTGTTTGAAAACTAAGAAAATTCATAAATCATTTCTTGAGTTATTAGACAGATCAGTCTACGAGTACAACTGCTCAGTTCATTCAACAATAGGAAAAAAAACCATAGAAGTATTTTTTGGCAGAAATGTTAGCACTGACCCAGAACAGTTTGAAAAGGCAAGACAAGAAAACATAGAAAAATTATAAGAAAAACAAAACAGTGACTTAAAGTATCATAACAAGAATAAGCACCCCATACAAAATTATTCGCCTGGTGATATCGTTTATATCAAAATTAACAAAACATTAGGCTCAAAACTAATACCCCGCTACAAAAAGGAAACTGTCAAAGAAAATAAAACCAAAAGTATTGTAACAGAATCCGGCAGAATAGTACATAAATCAAATATAAAAAGTTGAAATTAACCCTTCTTTCCTTAAAGGTACTTTATCCCTTTCATCATCACAGAAGTTAGAATACTCGATTATTCAAACTCAGAAATAATTGTTATAAAACATGGGTTTGCGAGAATCCAAACTGGAAACATCAAATTCATCCACATCATAGAAATATCTCCGTATGAAGAATTCATAGCAAAAACTTCATCCCTCCTATACGAACACATGCACATCCCACCTAAAAATGCTTTTTTTCCCATTCTGGAACACGAACTCAAGAACCTTATAAATAATATCAAAACAAACAGATCAAAAAGATCTCTAAACTTTATAGGCTCAGCCTGGAAATGGGTCGCGGGTAATCCCGACCACGATGATTATGATGTAATGGTTAATAAGATAAATAATGTTTTAGAAAACAATAATAATCAGGTTCTAATAAACAAGGCATACATTGAAAGAATAAACAAATTGACTAATGTAACCAACGAAATAATGAACGAATTAAAAAAGGATAAAACCTTTGCAAACGAATTAGTATTAAGTTTACTTTATAAAACAAAGCTTTAAAAGAGGAAATAATAAATGTAATACATGCAATCGAGTTAAGTAAGAAAAATATCGTAAGTTCAAATACGGGTATACTTTCTAAATCAGAAGTTGATGTAATATTGAAAAATATGAATAAAAATAAAACAAACGAACTTTTTCGAAATATCGAAGAAGCATTAGAATTGGCCGAAATAAAAGTAGCTACAGGCATATCATCTATTCTTTATATTTTAAGCATTCCGGAAACGGGAAACGAAATATTCGAAAAACTAACTGTAAAACCATTGATAAAAAATAATAATGTTGTTAATAAAATTTCAAATACAAATATTTTAAAGAAAAACAATATTGTATATGGAATAAAGAATGAATGTAAAACAATAAATGATTTATCCTTGTGCAAACAATCTAACATTATAGACTTAAGTAACGATAAATGTATTTATCAGTTAATAAGAAATGAAAATACTACTTGTAAAAGAACGAACAGTCACCACATCCCACAAGTCGAAGAAATACAACCAGGAACGATGCTTTTAAACAATTTCGATGGTAATATAGAAGTAGATAATATCACCAGATCATTGAATGTCACCTATCTTATTAAATTCTCCAACACTACATTAAGAATCAGGAATCAACAATATATTGCTGACTTAATTACTAAAATTAATGAACTACCACCCAAGGTTGCGAGTTTGTGAATTGAAAAATCATTAAGTCATAAGCAAGTTGGTGTCTTATGATTTAAAAAAAATTTAATTCACAAGCCACCAACCGACTTATGACTTAAATAAATTCAATTCATAAATCACCAAATGACTTATGAATTAAATAAATTCAATTCACAAATCACCAAATGATTTAAGAATTAAATAAATTCAATTCACAAATCACCAACTGACTTGTGAATTAAAAAAAATTAAATCGCAAGCTATTAACTGACTTATGAATTAAATAAATTCAATTCACAAATCATAAACTGACTTATGAATTAAAAAGAATTAAATCGCAAGCCACCAACTGACTTATGAATTAAAAACATTTAATTCACAAGTCATCTACCTACTGATTTATGAATTAAAAAAGGAAGTGGCCTATTTTTGTATGGAGCGTGGATTTAGTAATGAATTCAATTCAATTTTTTCAATACAAAATATTTAAGTATATTTTATTGTTAAAAAAATAATATTGATTATATTTGAAAGATAGAAAAAATACCTTTCATTTGATTGCAAAGTTATTTTCCTACGCGTATTATATCGCAAGTAAAGTTCTCTTTCTGTTTTAATAAACTTCAAACCCAAATATCTCAAAAACGCCACCAACTATTGACAAACATAGCCTGCTAAATCTTACCTTTTATTTGATACCACTTTCATTATTGAAAAATTGAAAAAATTGAATTGAATTCATTACTAAATTCACGCTCCATACAAAAATAGGCCACTTCCTTTTTTAATTCATAAATCAGTAGGTAGATGACTTGTGAATTAAATGTTTTTAATTCATAAGTCAGTTGGTGGCTTGCGATTTAATTCTTTTTAATTCATAAGTCAGTTTATGATTTGTGAATTGAATTTATTTAATTCATAAGTCAGTTAATAGCTTGCGATTTAATTTTTTTTAATTCACAAGTCAGTTGGTGATTTGTGAATTGAATTTATTTAATTCTTAAATCATTTGGTGATTTGTGAATTGAATTTATTTAATTCATAAGTCAGTTGGTGATTTTTGGATTGAATTTATTTAAATCATAAGTCAGTTGCCGACTTGTGAATTACATTTTTTTTAATTCATAAGTCAGTTGGTGAATTGCGAATTAAAGCCATGAGTTAAGCCAAAAGTGAATTAAGCTTTTGCAACGCTGCTACCACCACTACTACATGCAGTCTCCGAAGAATCCGAAATAAAAGAAATCCTGTCCTTACAACTTATAAAGGAACTCCACATAAATAATACAAAACACATCATCAACAAAATTCAAATAGAAAAAGAAGTTCATCAATGGATCAACTATTCAATTTTCACCCTTATATTCCTTATCGCAATAATACTTAAGATGAAAAATTGGAACAGAAAGACTCCTGAAACAAAACTAACACCAGTATTCATTCCCGCAGAAACAAGACCAAAAAGCTCTTCATATCCCGATATAATAGATCAACCCAGCATCTATAAAATCCCATATTTTTAATAAGTGGATGTTCCCATTTAAGAGGGGAAGAGTTAACGACACACTCCACATTTAATTGATAAAGCAGCAATATTACTCATTTCATAATCCAACTCCAACATTGAGCAATTAATGGAAATTAAAATTAAGGCCATCGATTCAGCACATTCCATGGAAAAGCAGCAAGCAACAAAGAGAACCAAAAGGTTGACAACCGAGTCAACCTAAATAAAGTCCAACTCTTCGTTTTCATTATGTTAAGCTTAACATTTGTATTTTAGTCTTAAGTTGACCATTAATTAATAAAGTTGTTTTTTAACAAAAACTAAGAAGAAGAATTTAACTTATATGTAAACAAAGACAATCTAAAAAACCTTGACCTTGTTACACTCTTTCTGCACACATCCTTTCTTGTTTTGGTTGTTCCTGCCATCTATCTGCAACTTAGAGAAAAAGAAGAGAATAACAAATTCACCACGATCTACGGTTTTAACCCTGAGGCTCCACAAGAGTAAAATCCAATCCAATTTCTCTTCCGCAATCCAGTGTTTTTTTTTTTGACTGGGCATTTTATGTCTTGCCATGAGCAACGCCAAATGTCACATTTGACACAACGGTTAATCTGTTGTTTACTTTTTTGTTGATTTACCTTTTGTGTCGGTAGTTGTTGTTTTTTTACAAAATTAAATTTCAAACAAATTATATAAAAAAATGCCTTTAAGTAAACAAAAATTAGCCCTTTTAACAAGCTGGATGAACTAAAACAGCTAAAGCTTAGTGTACACGATTGCCAGGTCTGACAATTATTGTCAGATCTGCAAACGTCTGACAATGTGTGAAAATGAGCTGACAATGAGCTGAAAATTTAATTTGTGTGTACACGGTTCTATCTACAAACATCTGCAAATCTGTTGCCAAATATTTGTCTGACAATGTCGACAAACTAATTTGGCCAAATAGCTAGCAATAGATTTGCAAACATTTGTAGATTTTCTGCCAACGGTGTACACACAAAAAATTTACATTATAGTTTTCGCCAAATTTGTCTGCCAATGAATAAATTTGCAAATGTTCCTCAAACGGCATCTGCAAATTTATTCATTGTCAGACGTTTGCAAAAACGTCAGAAAATGAAAAAAATTTGGTGATTTCCCAATGAATTTTGTGTACACACGATTGCCACATCTGCAAATTCTTTTGTCTTCAAAATTATTGATGAACAAATTTTTCTGCAAATCAATTTGGTGTGTACACGGTTGTCAGCTTGCGTGTAAACTATTGCCAGATATCTACAAATTAATTGGCAGATATTTGTCTGCAAATTAGGAGCAAAATCATTTGTCTGCAAATTAATTTGGTGTGTACACGATTGTCAGCCATTCGAGACAAATTTTTCAGTGACAGATCTGGCAATATTTGCAGAACTGGCAATCGTGTACACTTAGCTTAAATATTCAAGATTATAAAAGAAAACACAGGTTTTGGGTGAATCCATTTCTCGAAGTAAGGGAACTTCATGATTTGGAGGCTCACCTACTCAAGGACTTACTATGGAAGGACGGTGCAGACTATATGAATTTTTGTAGGATGTTAGTCAACAGCTTTGAAACTGTTCTGTGCCTAGTAAAGATAACCTTGATTTAATAAATTTAGGTACATAAATATTTCAAAAAATTTTAACAGGTTGAACCTAATATAAAAAAAATGACACACGAATGCGTTACGCCATTACGGCAAGGAATCGTCTGGCCATGTTTTCATTGACATACGCTGCTCGTAGGCACTTCAGTTTTTTGTTGATATCAGCTGGATCCTTATAAAACTTATCTGCTATTTCTTCTCAAGCTTTTTTTTCAGGTCGTTCCTTTTGTATAAATTGCTTTTGAAGTTCCACAAACATTCTTTTGTTTTGTATATATTTATCAAATTCAGTGTGTCGCCGGTGGTGGTTACTCGCCAATCGTTCATTGTAACTGAAACAGGTAAGTAATATGTAGTAAGCAACAACAATATAAGAAATTAAATATATTTCACTTTTCTTTAATTAATTTCACTTACTTAATATAAAAAAATATGTAGGTATAATTTAATAGCAATAAAATTTGAATGTCAAAAGACTGTGGAAAATGGACGCTCACCACTACATACAACACGAACGTCAAATTTGATAACAGGATTTTGATCCGCTCGAAAAATCATGACCGGATCATGGACTATATGCTGGATTGCTGGTCTCTATTGGATTATCTGATGACAGGCCGATAGTCCTGTCATCGGAAATGTTCAATGGAGACCCCAAGTAACTTTTCCCGTAATTTATTGGCAAATAAAAATGTTTTGCTAGAATTAATTTGAATTATATTTAGTATTTTTCTAGATATAAAAATGATAAGATGTTAGTCCAATTAAAGATGTTAAAAAATGTAGCCTTCTTGGCTAGCAATAAACACAAATGAGAAATGTCGCAATCCCAGACAGAACTGATGTTTTTTTTGTGTACTCTTCTCCGAGGTGAAAACAAGTATACACCGATACGAATTTAAGACGCTATAAAAAATGAGTTTAAAAGGTTTTGAGGGGACGGAGACGAGGAAATTTGACTCTCTCTATTAGGTTTTTCTCTCTGAAAGGCAGTATCACTCATAGATAGTGGCATTGAGGGAGGTTAACGTTTTTGCGACAATATCAAATATCACCTAGAACTACGGTTGGAGATGGAATATGGAAAGCAAAAATACTCCATTACCAAGATCGGAATCTTTCGTACGTTTCGCTCTCCAAAACCCGTTTGTTTACATTGCTGTATTTGTAATTTTGACAATTAGTCCATGAATAGATATGAGCACAAACAAAAAAAAAACGATGCCGTTGGCTAGCGGCACTTTACAAAGCAAAAACAAAATGAAGGGGTTTTTTTTCAGGTTTTTCTTTTTACTTTTTTCGATGAAAAAGTCAGTTTTGAATTCTAATAAATTTTCGTTAACGAACGGCCCAAATATTTTTTTGCAAGTAATTAAAATCTGTAGCAATTTAACTAATCCAAGTATATATTTATAGTTTGTTTTTAATGATTTAAGCTTGCAACTATTTTTCAATGCCAATTTGATTAAATTAAAAAAAAAGAAGTTATAATCGAAAAATACCTTTTCCATAACATTCTTGATTGATGGAAGCATACATATATTTTCTATCAAAAAAACTATGCATCAAAGGAACAGCAATGTTTTAAAAAAAATAATCAGAACGATTATAGCGAACCTGTTGAATAAATGCAGAGCAAATAAAATACAAATTTTGACATATATATCACAAAATGAAAACGTCTTAAAATCGTTCTGAATTCATGCACAACTCATTCAATAGATCATGTAATCGACATGAATGTTTATTGTTGACGTACAGAAGTTTTTTTTAGTGAATTCCCACAATTTAACGCAAAATATAATTTTCATTTATTCCTTAAAAATGTTAAGTTACCAAAGTTCAAGTTTACTTATTATTGTTTGAAGGGTATGTTTAGTAAAAGTGCTGCTAATAATGAAAAAAATTAATGAGTTTTACGTACATGTTTTTGTTTTTATTAATATAACTAGCTGACCCGACAAACCTTGTTTTGTCATATAAATAAATTCTAGAGAATAGAAATAAATAACTAACTTATTGTAAGTTTGTACGGATGTGGTATATATGTAAGTGGGAGAGCTATAGAGTACTGTAAACGGTGACAAAATATTAAAATAACAAATCACCAAACAAATTTTTTTAATTAATCAATTTAATTTAACATATCGCTAATTATTACAATACTACAAAAAAAACAACATCAATCCCTTAATGCAACAGAGTGTACAATATTTTTTGTGATCCCATATTTCGCCAATACAAACAAACTGGATGGTTTGCCCACTCTAGAGCACGCCACGTATAATTGTCCATGTGAAAAACATGAAGTTCTCAAATCTAAGCCGCAGACAGACATCGTTTGGCCTTGAGACTTATTGATAGTCATTGCAAATGCCAATCTAATTGGAAATTGAAGGCGCTTGAATTGAATTGGCACATCTGTAGGTATAATAGGGATTCGCGGTAATAATATTTGTTCACCTCGGAATTTGCCATTTAAAATAATGGCTTCGATAACATTTTTCATTAATTTTTTAATTACTAATCGGGTTCCGTTGCACAACCGCGGTGGGTTCAAATTCCGAAGCAAAATTACCGGAGATCCAACCTTTAGTTGTAAATTATGCGGTGGCATGCCTGGTAAATCTAATGAGTTCAAAAACTCAGTTGGATAATTTACAGCTTCGGTAGCATCACAAACTGTATCAATTGATTTGTATGACCCCAAGTCTCCTGGTAACAAATGTTGTATCTTAAGGTTTATATCGTTGACATCCACATTTTTTGCTGCTAAAATTGCTCTTTCTACCAGCCACTCATGATTTGTATATTTTCGGTGTACATCGGGAAATATCTGTTCAATGAGAGCATCTTGTAAATCAATAATCGTGCAGAAATCGACCGGTAATTTTATGCATCCAGTTTCATCGGTAGTAAATTTTCCGTCGCCTATATCTAACAGTTGCTTTGAAAATGTTTCAGCGGATGGATCTTGAAGCATTTGAACACGCATATTTACTTTCAATTGTACTTTTTCAACATTACGCCACAGTGGCGATGATTTAAAGCACGCGTTGATCTCATCAGCGTACGTTGAACGCGGAATAACGGGAAGTGTTTGCCTGAAATCACCTGAAAGGAGTAACAGAGTGCCGCCAAATAGTCTGTCGTTGTTTTTTATGTCTTTCAATGTCCTGTTCAATGCCTCAAGTGAATGTTTGTGTGCCATAGTGCATTCATCCCAGATGATAATTTTACACTGTTTCAGCACTGTGGCCATGGATGATTGTTTTTTTATATTGCACACCGCGTCCGGGTTGTTTTGAATATTTAGTGGCAATTTAAATACTGAATGAGCTGTTCTGCCTCATCCAATAAAGTTGCCGCAATGCCAGAAGATGCAACAGCCAATGCGATACCATTATTTGATCGTATTTTAGCAAGAATTAGCGAAATAAGGAATGTTTTGCCAGTTCCACCTGATGCATCCAAAAAAAAGAATCCACCTTGTCCTGCCGAAACTGCGAGCATTATGTGGTCATAAATGGTTCTTTGTTCTTCATTCATTAGTGGGACATTGCGAGCAACTACCGCTGCCATTTCTGCAGTATTGTATTGTTGTTCACGATTCAATTCATTGTCTATTAAATCAGATGCATTTCGATTAGGTGAATGCATACCGAAATGACTGAGTGGTAAGTTGGCAATTATAATGCAAAGATCCTCAATAGCAATCAATGCTTCATTGTACATAGCGTCACTGAATACTATCGTAAGATCGTTGCACCGTGTACGATGTTGATGCAATTAAACCATAGCACTTAGAAATATAAAAAATAGATAAAAACCTATTCTCAGACCTACCAAATGTATATGCAAAATTTCATTGAAATAGGTTAAGCCGTTTCGGAGGAATATGGCCACTAACACTGTGACAGGAATATTTTATATATATAGATAAATACTTCCATAGATAACATTTTATAAATGCAGAACATAGAAGAAAATATATGTACATAAACAATAGTTTTCAGATATAAAGCACAATTTAGTGTAGAAAAATATTTTTGAGAAAGCCAATAATATTTTGAGTATGTTCATTAAAGAAATTTCCGCTTCGTTTAACCTTCATCAACTTTTTAGAAAAAAAAAATTAGCATTAATAGCAGCCAATTATTTCATAGCATATTTAATTGTTCACATTGTAAAATGTCTAGAAATGTTTATATGCTACAAAATTCGTAATTTTATGCGTAAGCATAGAAGATAACATTATTAAGCAAGAATTATGCATTTTGGCGTGTTCACCGATTTTTTTCTATTGGGAGTTCGGTTTCCCCATACTGGAATTAAAAAAGTTACTTAAATCTATTAATTGCAATCATTTAGTTAGTATTGTGTGTAACCATATTGCCTATTCCTCTTCCTAAAAGATGCTTTACACAAAGCAACTTATTTTTAAGACATGGTTCCCTCAAATTTGTATTCCAAAATCTAACTACAAACAAAATTCTAACTCTAACATAGTCCCTCAAAAAGAAATTTTCAGGAATATTTCTGCAACAAACAAAACTAAAATTTGGTCTTGCAATTACCGAACTGCTTAAATGATGAAAATACTGAATCTGAACTAGCTAAAGTTGGCAATGGAACTTCACAAGTATGCTTTTCGTAGCATTGTCTGTACAAACAAAATACGGAGGCACCCGCCTATTGTTTTCACCTGAACTTCTAACGTCGCTAAAAAAATGCTCTAAGCAAACTACAGCTGAAAAAATTTTCTGTTTTGTTGTTTCACAAAGTATTGAGTTACACTTTTGTCCATTTCCAATAATTATACTTAACCAGTTGCAGCGCATGTTGCGTTCGCAAATAATTTAAGTAAACAAAATACAGCACTAATAAATCATTTACTATGTATTTGGTTAATTTTATTTTATTTAATATACATTAACAACATTTATTTGTATTGAAATTAAAAAGCTATACAAATCTTCCAATTATTTAAGACCATGTCAGCACTTCAGATTTTGTTGGTTAGGATTGTTTAGTTTTTGAACGAGGCCATGAAACATTCAAAATGAAGCATTTAGATGGGGCTGATTACTATAATGAAGCATTTTGATGGGCCTGAGGACTAAATATGAGAATGTGTTTGGTTTTTTGCATCATTTCACGCACACTTTCTCACATTTAGTCCTCAGTAGCTTGTAGGCAAACCGAAATGTCAGTCTGAGATTCCGGTCTTGGTAATGGAGTGTTTTTGATGGAAAGGTTGATCAAACATATTGAGCAAAACACTCTAATGAAGATATAAATCCTTCGTACGTATCACCCTCCAAAACCCATTTGTTTACATTGTTGTATTTGTAATTTTGACATTATGTCCATGAATAAATGTGAAATTCAAATAACTGATAAACTAAATTTCCACGCACCGAACCTCATTAATTGTGTCTTAGTATGCGTGTTTTCACGCACACTATGAATTACTTTATGAGGTCCGTTTCCGGTTTAGTTTGTAGGCAAACCAATATAGCTACCGAGGATTTATATCTTTACTAGAGTGTTTTTGATATTAAGGTTGGACTATTTTATCAAATGTAATCAAGAACGTAGTACCCGTGGCACGGTGGATAGTGCGTAGGACTGTCATGCAAGAGGTCCCTACCTGTGTTACTAGTTTTTTTTTCACCCGTACTGCCGCTTGTGAGGAATAGACAAGTCCTCCAAGAGTGATTCCAGTTGTGAAAAGATCTTTTCTCAAATAAGTCTTTCGGATTAGCCATACAAATTGTAGGTACCCCCACCCTTGACGTGACTCGCTCACAGAAATCTTTGAGAGTCCTAGGTCCTGGTATCATGAATATTTGTTAATATTAGGGATGTTAACAATCCCATAAAAATGCTCTAGTTTCGTTGAAAATGTTTCAAAATGTTATATTTTTTTGCACGGCAAAATCGAAACATGCTAATTAAAATTTGGGAACACTTTTACTTAATCCTAACCCAATTTCAAATAGATACATATACTTATACAGGCTGTGTTCTTTTTAAAATCTGATCTGATCACAGCTTAAAGATGTCCAGTACTCTGCGCAAGTGTTCGATTAGAGCTTTCTGACTTGTACATGTGTATAATGTATATGTTTTATAAAACACGCTATGGCCCTGAAGTTTTAAAACAGTGACTATTTCTTTCGATTTTCGTAGTTTTCAAATTCTCTCAAACTCCTATTTATTTATTTATTTTTATCAATAACATATTAAAATATATTACAAATAATACATTTAAAAGCACTAGCCGCTACACTATCAGCTCTTTGTATTGAAAGTATTTTAATTTAAATTTAAGTAGTGTTAAAATATAATTAATCATTTGGATATTATCATAGTTAGGTTTATTTAATATTTCTAAGATATTTGTCTTAAGGTTGATTTTGTTTTTTATAACATTAGAGGAGAGAAGGCAGGAGCTGAGAAGGTGATCAATTGTGATGATGTTTTGGCAGACACAAGTTGGGGGAGGGTCCTTTTTGAGGAGATACTCGTGAGTTATTGTATGTACCCGTGGCATGATGGTTAGTGCGTTGGACTGTCATGCAAGAGGTCTTGGGTTCGATCCCTGCCTATGCCATCTAAAGTTTTTTTCACGGGTACTGCCTCTTGCGAGAAATTGACAAATTCTCCAAGAGTAATTATTGTCATGAAAAGTGCTTTCTCAAATTTGCCGTTCGGATTCGGCTTAAAACTGTAGGTCCCCTCCATCCCTGATAATAGTACTCGCACACAGGAATGGTTGAGAGTTGTAAGTCACTAGGCCCTAGTTCTCATACGGACTGTTGCGCCACCCAATTTATTTTATTTACTCGTGAGTTATTGCGGTATGTCCCAGCCGAAGTCGAACAAAGTTGGAGATTTTTGACTTTGTCGGCTAATACGTTGCCAACGTGTCCAGGAGTCCATATTAACTTTAGTTTATTGGTTTTTACAATTAGTATGTTTCGGATTTTTGAGATAATCATAGAGCTGTATGAAGGATTCAGAATAGCTTGTAGGACAGAAAGACTATCAGAACATATTGCCCATTTGCCTGATACATTCGAATATTTTTTTATCGCTTCTAATATTGCTATAGCTTCTGCTGTAAAAATAGAAGTTATATTATATTAGGCAGGATGCCTTTTGATATGACTGCAAATGTGGGTTGTATTGATTTTTTGATCCGTCTGTAAACAACATTTTCCATCCCGATTTGGAAAGATTGAAGGAAATTTGGGTAAACATTTTTTATATATTTCATCGTTGGTATTTTGTTTCTTAAATTCCGAGAGGGTGAGGAGGATTGATTCTGTGTTAAGAAGACTGGGTGGGTGTGATGGTGTATATTTTTGGTAACATCGATAGGGTATTTCCATTTGTTTTCCTGTTTCTAGTATGGTGTGGATAGTAGAACGGATTCGTCTGGATCTTTTGTGTGATGCAGCCAGTTTGATATCTTTATCTATAACAGATCCTGTTAAAAAAGTTAATTTGGGTAAGAGCCTGGCGATGGCACTAGAATGACGTTCTTCAATTGTTGGAAGCCCAGCTTCAGCAAGAATGTTTCTGATTGGGCTGGTTGGAAAGGCGTTGATACTTCTTCTTGCAGCTTGATGATAAGAAGGTTTGAAAATGTTTCGTGTTGTTTTTGGGGAGAATCCGTAGATGGAGAGAGCGTAATCAATCTTACTCAATACTAACATTTTAGTTATTTGACATAGAGAGTTTATGTGTACATTGCTTTTGTTTGATGAAAGATATTTTATTATATTGAGTCTAGCTGCTAGTGATTTTTTTAAATAAGTATGCATCATCTGCATAGACACAATGATCTAGATCTTTGTATTTAGAGATAACAGAATTTATTTCATCAAAAGCAATAGAAAATAAAATTACTGATAAGGGTGATCCTTGGGGGATACCGTTGTCAAGTGGATATGTTTTAGAAAAACAATTACTAATTTTTACCGAAAATTTTCTATTAGTTAAAAACGATTTAATGTAATTGAAAATATTAGGGCCGACACCCCATTGTCTTAATTTTTGCAAAACGAGGTGAATACCGATTCGGTCGAAGGCTTTTTCAAAATCAAGAGCCAAAACGGACACATGATTTCGAGCGGATAAAGCGTTAGAGATTACATAATCAAGATGAAGGAGAGCGTCCATACAACCTCTTTTGGGCTTAAACGCAACTTGTTTATTACTTAAGACTTTTTTAAATTCAACAAACCACAAGATTCGATTTGCAACAATTTTTTCAAGTACCTTAGAACTGTAAGGCAGATGAACTCGCCAGGAACGGTACAGTACAGCCCATCCTACCACGTTTGGCACGTACTGGCATACCAATCGCTACTTGTAAACTCTTGCTAATGCAAGACGCTGTGAGGAGGGCAGGCACCATGTGAAACAACATCACCACGTGTCAAGTCACAAAAAACATCTGGCCAACACTGGATTTAAAACGTTCAAGGTGCTTGCTCTCTCTAAGCAGATCGCATACAAGCTCGATAATAGGTGTCATAACCGGACACTGTCTAATAGGAAAGCACGCCACGAGATTAGGCGTCTTCTCAAATGATTTCTGCAGAAGCTGTATGGACGAGGAAGAGGAAGAAACAGTTCTTCATCTTCTCTGCACATGCCCTGCTCTGGCTCGAAAACGCAAGAATTACCTAGGAGAATTCTTCTTTAACGATCTAAACGATCTAAATCATATCGGCATAATCAGCCTCTCACGTTTCGTAAGAGACTCAAACTGGTTCCATTGAGCTTAGGAAGTAACCTCAAGATTCATGTGGTATCACAATGGGCCATTAAACTGGCCTAAGTGTGTCCGTTTCCATCTTGGACAGCCACTATAACCTAACCTAACCTAGAAATACAAGGCAGTAAAGATATTGGCCGATAGCTATCAATAATGTCGATATCTTTCTTTGGTTTTAAAATAGGGATGGTTGTAGCTGTTTTCCAGCTTTGTGGTATGACACCACTGTCAAATCTTTTATTGTAAAGGTTAAGGAGTCTAAGTTTAGTGAATTTTTGAAGGTTTTTGAGCATAGGGTATGGTACTCTATCCCGACCAGGGGTCTTACCTTTGACTATACTCAAGCAACTTTCCAATTCAAGAGAAGTGATTTTGACTTCAATTCGTTTTGCTGCAGCGTTTTGAGCGGGTAGAACAGGTGATGTGAGATACTCATTTTTGTTGGTATTAAATTCTGATGAAAAATTTGAGTTTTTAGAATTACGAGACCATGTCTCAGCGAAAGCGTTTGATTGTTGTTCAGGGGTTGTGGCAAAGCTATTGTGCGTTTTTATTGTATTAGAGAAGGTGGTTTTGGAACTCCCTGTTAATGTACGAATGTTTTGCCATACTTGATTTATTGGGAAGTTGGGGTTAATCCTACTAGTGAACTCTTCAAAGGATTTTGTTTTACTCTCTCTCATAAGTTTTCTAAACCTAGCATTAGCTTTCTTGTATGCTAATAAGTTGACTTGGTTGGGACTTTTTTTAAAAGACCGCCAGGTTCTGACCTTTTCGGCTCTAAGCATAGCTAATTCTTTATTCCACCAAGTAACAGATCTTTTTTTAAGATCTGTAGTTGAAGTTTGAGGAATAGAATTGTTAGCAGCATTACGAATGGTTTTAATAATTTTTGCAGCTTCTTTGTTGACAGAAGTAAATTTAGGTTCAGGTGGAATGTTTTGGAAGCTGTTTTTGAATTTGTCCCAGTTAGCACGTTGGATGATATATCTTGGACTATGTACCTGAAGATTATGCTGTGAGTTAAGTTCAATAAATGCAAGGATTGGAAAGTGATCACTGCTATATATGTAATTCTTTAAGTGCACACCAAGATGTTTTCGTTATTAAATCAGAGGTGCAGCATGTAATATCAATATGAGTTAGTGTGTTGTGTGTTGAAAAATGTGTAGGAGATCCGTCATTTAATAAAGACAGATTAGATTTGATAATAAAATCTTCAAAAATTGCCCCACGTTTAGTGGTTTTTGGAGATCCCCAAAGTTGGCTCCACGAATTAACATCCCCCATCAATATGAAAGGAGTATTAACTTGTTTTATAATGTTAACTAAATCTCTGTAAGCGAAATTTTGATCAGGGTTAATGTAAATACAGATAATTGTTAGTTTGATACTTGACAGAATTTCGACTGCTGTTAAAAATATATTCGAGTTGATTTGTTTTATTTTTAATAAGGATACCAACTCCCTGTTTGCATGTGTTGATGTGAGGGAAATTATTAAAATAAGCAATATGTATATGGTTTCGGTATAAATGGAATTGTATTATAGGCGCAATGCGTCTCTTGTAAACAGATAACATCGGAATTGAATTCTTTTATCAGAAGGTTCAATTCATCGTAGTTGTTAATGAAACCTTGGATGTTCCATTGCATGATTTTGAGTAGTGATATATTATTTGTGAGATTGGGTATTTTGTTGAAGGTGGTATGGTGAGCTGGCCGATGCTTTCGACTGCGGGGGAAGGGGGAATCCCAACCTTGTGCGGATGGGCCCGCTTCCCCCTCTCCAGGCGAGAGCACCGGCTGAATTTTGGAGGTTGAAGGTTTGTCATTATATTTGTTCATTGTGTAGTAACTTGCATATACCCAAACTCGCACCCACCCCAAATCCTATAGTGATCCCAAGCAGGGGGTTGCAGGGGAGCAGCATGCCCCCTTACATACCTAGCTGTTAGTACGCCGCGCCGTGCCGTTGGAGTAAGCGTCTGGCGGCTCTTTTCACCTAAGCCGATTCCATCCCAGAATACCAAATTGTTTTTGTATCACGTGTTAAAAGATAACCAATTTTGATCATTTTTGATAATAAAACGCATCTATTGACTTCAAACTTGTTTTATCTTACACAAAATGTTTTTATTAATATTATCGACAGACGTAACTTTAAGGTAGTTAAGGACTTCGTCTACCTAGGCTCCGCTATGAACGCAGAAAACAACACCAGCGCTGAGATCAAACAGAAGAATAAATCTTGCAAATCTCTGGGCTAAGAAAGCGAACAAATTGTCGCTATATAAGACCCTCATCATCCTCGTACTGCTATACAGGGCAGAAGCATGGATTATAACAAAAGCGACCTTGGGTCGTTCCGAGAGAAAAATTCTTCGTGTGATGGGTGCGAGTTTGGGTATATGCAAAGAACTTTTGCATTTGTGCACTAAAATCAAAGAAATTCCCAAAAAAAAAAGCAAGTATGGCTCACAGTTACGAAAGAATCACAACGCATTCGTGTTCTTTGCATGTACCCAAACTCGCACCCACCCCAAATCCTATAGTGATCCCAAGCAGGGAGGTTGCAGGGGGCAGCATGCCCCCCCTTACATACAGGGCCGGACAAAGCATATGTGCAAGATGTGCAAATGCACAGGGCGCAGAATTCTGGGGGCGCATTGCCAGGAGCAAGAAAATGTAATCTGATCTTGCAAACAAATATGTACTACTACATATTTGCCATTCTTTAACCACAAACATTCTTAAAATAATCTCAAAAAAACATCCATCACAACTGTCCTAAGTTATCTCTTGCGCACTAACTAACATCACTTTCATTGTTGCATTCAATGAAAATTTAACTCAAGATATAGCAGAACTAAAAATTCTACCTACCTCATTTCCAAATATTTCACCCTGTTCGTACAAGAGAAAAAAAGAAAAAAATCCCAACACAAAAAAATTCCATGCAAGAGAAAAGAAGAAAAAATCTCAACACAAAAAAGTTCCATGCCACCTCATATGTGCAAGATATATTTTATGCACACCGAGTCCCAAAATTAACATAGAGAGTAGGTATGACGAAGCAAAATACTTATTCATATTGAATCGTATGGGCTATATCGTATTCGTATCACGCTCACGCACCGTACCATAGAGGAAATATATTATCTAGATCTAGAGTCCCGACCAGCGTTACCACTTTACTTCAATTGAAGTAGATCTACTTCTTTTTTTCAAATAAATTAAAAATCTACTTCCTACTTCGCACCATCGTCAAAATATTGAAATCTACTTCATTTTTAAAATCTGTGTTTCAACCTACTTCAATTTTAATAAAAATAGACTAAATCTACTCCTTTTTCTCCTTATCACTCTTAAAAATTAAGAATCGCTTGAGTATTTGCATTTCCGGTGAGGTTCCGTTTTATCTAATGTATTCTAGTTTAACCCTTTTGTCATTTTTACTTTCGACATATACATAAGACCTGTATGACAAGTTTTTCATTCGTAAACGAATTCGAATTCGAGATTTTAATCAAACATGACATTACGATCGATGGTAGAGAAGTCGAAAAAAGTAGGTCCCCCGATTTTATCGGTTTGTCTGTATGTCTTTCCTGTTTTTTTTTTTTGTCAATCTAAAAATAACAGTAGTACCAATACAAATTTGTACGGTCAAAAATCGATAATTCGATTTTTTTCAAAAACAAACCGATAGATTTTTTTTTAATTCTTGCTAAAATTTGTGTTCTTAGTTTGGCTACTTTCAATATAAAAAAATATGTTTGTATTCCTCTAGTTTTCTCAAAAACTAAACTATTTTTTTCTGCCAAAAATGTCATTGTTTTTATTTGTAATCTAAAAACAAATATTATTTTTTTTCGAAATTTGGTATCTTAAAAACGGGTCATCATTTTTTACAAAATTGTAAAAACTGTAAGTTCAAAACTATATACCAAAAATATTTTTAAACTAGAAATAAAATTTCATTTTATTTCTTTTTTGTTTGTTATTATTATTTGTGTTAAGTCGTGTTCTAGTGTTATTTTGGATTTGATTTTTTGTTTTCAATATGAAAAGATATTTTCAAGTTGTCCCAAGACAAAGATAAAAGGTTTGTTGACTGAAATTGTATTACGATTACAATAACTATTTCTTGTAGAACTCGTCCATTGCAATCAAAACATCCTAAAGTCATTTCATTTGAGCAACACGAGCCCAATCCTTGCGTTTTCGTTGCCAACAACCAAGAATGAATTTAAGAAATGTTACATTAACATATTGAATTATAGATATGAAATCTTAAAACATTCTAGTTTTTTTTATAATTTTTTTATTGAAATAATGCAATTTAAAAATATGTAGAATAATATGAAAAAGTAAATTTTTGAAATCTACTTCCATTTTTCTCAATCTACTTCACTTTTTTCCTAAAATCTACTTCCATTTTTTTTTGAGAAGTGGTAACGCTGGTCCCGACTGGTACCCGTCTTGCCTGAAACACCCTCAAATTTTATTTAAGGTAACTCTCTTAAAAGCCCGTAACAACTACATAGAATCTGCATTTTCCCATAAGAAATGCACGGGACAACTAACACATGCTTATGCTAATGGGCAAAATTCGCTCAATTTAGTTTGTAGGCCGAAAGAGAGCAAACCCATTAAGGGCATGTGGCATGTAAAAAAATTGATTGGTGCTTTGCGCTTAGCTTTGTAGCGTTCACATTTTTTTAAATATTTAAACGAAATAAACGGATTTTGATTGAAAATATATTGGGCTAAATATTTATAAAGGAATCCAAAATTAAAAAAATTTTTTTGTTCCTTAACAGCACTAGAATCACTAAAAAATCATTAAATTCAGGTAGTTACTTGGGAAAATCAATGGGGCAGTGTGTTAAATATAATTTTTTATTTTTTTTATATTTTTTTCCAAAAAACAATACATTTTTATACATAGTGTCGATCTTTTTTTTTTTTTAATTTATTTATTTATTCCAAGAAAAATTCTAGAAAACTATGAAAAATAGGGCAAATTTGCATTGTGCCATAGGTGCAATAATTGATAGAACTTCCAAAGTATAACAGCCAGCTAAGTCAATTCAACTTTTTTTCAAATTCTAAATATATGTGCAGATATTTGCTTTTTAATTTTTTTTTTTTTAAATAGTTATAGTAACTTTTTTAGACAAAAAATCCAAAATGCTTTCTTTTTTTCCCAATTTTTTTTGGTAATTCATGGGGCGAACTCATTTTTTTTTTTTTAGTTTTAACTTTTTTTTTAAAAAAAAGGTCCATATATATTACACATAGCGTGGATTTTGAAAAAAAAAAATATTTGTCGCAACATAATTAAAAATGCATTTCAAAATAACAACATTTGTGGTGCAATTGTGAGGGATTGGGAGCTTATATAATTCCAAAATATTTTTTTTATTTTTTTTTGGCATTTTGTTTATTCTATTTAAAAAAGTAAAAAGTTCTTGCGCCCACTATTTATTTAATTTAATTTTTATAAAAGAGGTCTATTTTGCATTTTTTAACAACAAATTTCTTTGTAAACGCACACAATGAAGTTTCCAGTTCCCAAGAATGCCGCTGCAATACACAGCGCTTAGGAAGAGAATTCTTTGCAAAAGAATTTCGCCCGCCCATTCTCTCTCAGATTTTTTTTGTTGTTGTTGGTCTCATGGCTCATTTAGTTTTTTATTCTTTGTTTTGTAGGCTTGCGGTACACAATAACAGAAAATATCAAAAAAAACTTTTCTTAGACATATTTTTTTATTTCTAGTATGTGCTATGATGTAAGGTCATGGAATCGTGATTTGGGTGTTACGTAGTCAATCGTATAAGCAGAATTTGATTTTTGGTTCAACTTTCGGCAAGTTTTGTTGTTGCACATTGTAGTGTAGGTATAAAAAAGGGTAAATAGGTATCGTAGGTATCGTGAATTCGCTGTCATATATTTTGTTTTCTTGATTTTTTTGCGTACTATCACTCCTGAATATTGCATTTTTTTGTGATTTTGTTCATGGTCAGCTGCTTTCCTTAGATAAAGGAAAAAGGCAGAAGTCATATAAAAAAGGAAGGCAGCTAAGTCGGTATGTACACAATATGTCCTTTTTTTCCAACGCGTATGTAATACACCTACCTACTTGATGGAATTTGGTAATTTTCAATTTTCTCAAGAACTAGAAGACATAAAGACATCTAGTTTTCAGTTTTTGATCAAAAACAAATAAAAGCAATAATTTCTAAAAAAAAATAGTAGATAATCTGAAAGTTTTGAAAAATTACTCTTTAAACCTTTTTTTTAACTTTTTTTTGCACAAATTTTGACTTTAAAACAATTTTTTTCAAAAACTATGCATAGCTTTGACTTGATTTAAAAACAAGCTAATAGACAAAAGTGTTGGCTTTAAAAAAAGGTATAATACTTAATTGAGGGTATTACCGTTATTTTTAATTATTTTTTTTTCCATTTATTTATTTTTAATTATTTTTTTTTTCCATTTAATGTACATATTTTTTTAAACTGCCCCTACCGCCTAAACGGGGGGAGATAGACCCCCCCTCCCATAGTAAAAAAATGCTTGTTTTTAACTGTTCTATACAAATCCGTCATTAAACTTTGTCGCCAAAGTTATCGTACTCTCCCCGTAGATTGTGTTTTTTTTATGAAAAAACTGACTGTTGGATTTTTATAAAAAAATTACTGAATATCGAAAACAATATTTTCTGTGAAATAAAATAAGTTTGAAGCCAATATTTTTAATTTTTGAAAAGCTATTTGAGTCGAAAGTATATTTTTACCAAGCTTTAGTATTAATGTTTTTTTAGGTTTTTAGTTTTTGTAAAAAAACTGTCAAATCGATTTTTCTCAAAATTTTATCGAATGTTGAAAAGAATATTTCTTATAACATAAAATTAGTTTAAAGCAAATATCTCAAATTTTTGAAAAGATATTTGAGTCGAAAATCAATTTTTACCAACTTTTATTAATTTTTTTTTTTAGGTTTTTATTTTTTGTAAAGAAACCGTCACTTAGATTTTTCTCAAAATTTTATCAGATGTCAAAAACATTATTCTTCTTTGCACAAAATTATTTTGGAGGTGAAATCATATTTTAGTCGTAAAATTTTCGAGGTGACAATTTTTTTTTCAGTTTTTTTGATTTATAAAAAAAACCGTTAATTGTATTTTTTTCCAAAAATATATTTGTTTTGTATCACATTGCAATATATAACATAAAATTTAATTCAAGTCTCTAGCGTCATTACTTCATGAGATATTTAGGGTTAACCAAAATTTTCACCTTTTTTTTAAACTGCTATGGTAAAAAAACCACCCACGCAATTTTCTTGAGAGCCCTTTCTGCATCTTTCTGCCTTATTATCTGTATAACAAAATTTATTTGAAGTCGATATCTCTTCTGGTTCTTGAGCTATGGACGACGAAAAAAACGTCGCGAACGTACGGACGTACGAACGCACGCACAGACGTCTTTCTAAAAATCTTTTATTTCGACTCTAGGGACCTTGAAACGTCGAGAAATGTCAAAATTTTCAATTTGACAAATCGGACCATTACAATAACTTCCTATGGGAAGTTAAAAATATTAAAACAAAATAAGTATTTTCAATTATTAGAAAATGTCGACCAACAAAAGAAATTCAAGAAAAAAACATCTCCATCGATAACAAAATACCCACTTGCTTTATAAGATTCGAACCATATGGAAAACACAACAACAAAATATCTAGGTAGAAAGCAAGAACCTATTTCCAAACAAATTCAAGAAAAAACATTTCCATGGACAGCAGAAATACCTACCCATTTGCTTTGTAAAATTCGAACCATATGCAAAAGACAACAACAAATCTACCTAACTAGAAATACAAAAAAAAACCGGTTTATCATGCAACGTTGTTCATCCATATATCTTGTTGTGTGAATGTGGATATCTATTTCTTATTTCTTTGATTGGCTGCTTGAGTGCTTGTGCGGAAATATATCCCTCGCTCTGAGAGACAAAAAAGATCAAGAGGCAATTGCAAATTCGAATTTTGAATTTGATAATGAAGAGAGTAATTGTTCTTTCACTAATACATTCAAATACATTTACATGAGTTCTGAGTTCGCTTCTGCGGGAGACATGCCCTTAAGTCGGGACTCTAGATAATATATTTCCTCTATGCACCGTACCCTGTATGTGAGACTCACATGAGACATTGTGAGTTCTCATCTACAAAGAAAACAACAAAAAAATGTCTGAAAAAAGAGAGCAGATAGGTTGCTTTGCTGTGCTACCTTCTACTACAAATCAAAGACACAGCAAACAGCATATATTTTTTTTGTTGTTTTCTTTGTAGATGAGAACTCACAATGTCTCATGTGAGTCTCACATACAGGGTACGGTGCGTAATACAAAACCTGCACGTTCTAGTTCTAGCCCATACCAGAGTATATCTAATAATGAGTAGGGACACTCTCCAAATTTTCGTTCTGAGTTCATATTTTAAATTACCGCTATGTCACACAAACACGAGAAATAGATGGTAATAAGAAGTGTTACAGTGTAAAAGAGAAGGAAGAAAAAGAATTTTTCTTTTGACTGTCGCATAGGGTGTTCCGAAAAATAAAGGCATATCTATATCATTTTTTAGAGTAATTTTATTTAGGTCTTATAAATAATGTTTTACATTATGTGTAACGCTTAAATATTTATGCTTATTGCTAGATTTTTTCATAGTTGCATTGAAATTCTTAAGGATATGGTATACTCGAACTCGTATAAAAAACTTTATAATAAAGTCCTTATTTTGGTTCTTACAGCAATTGTAATCAAATTGAAAATTTAGAATGAAACAACAACAACTTGTGTGTGCTACCACCAAGTTTGGCTGGAGTTATAGCTATTTCACGGGGGCCAACCCGATCATCAGACTCCTTTAGTGGTGCTTAATCGCTTTTTGTTCAATTTAATTTTTGAAGAACTTTTGCCCGAGCTGGGCTTGAACAAGCGACCAAGCCCAGCTCGGGCAAAAGTTCTTCAAAAATTAAATTGAACAAAAAGCGATTAAGCACCACTAAAGGAGTCTGATGATCGGGTTGGCCCCCGTGAAATAGCTATAACTCCAGCCAAACTTGGTGGTAGCACACACAAGTTGTTGTTGTTTCATTCTAAATTTTCAATTGTAAATTCGGCAAGCAGCTGCCTTAACCTGCGAGTGTAAAATTTCACACAAAACCCCTTAAAATTGTTAAAATTAAAAAATCTTGACCAGCGTCAAACTCTTTCGCCTCATCTCCCTCCTCATACGAATCCAATCGAATTGTTGGCTTATGAAAAAGAGAGGAGATAATAGAAAGAACCTGAATAAAAACAACAACAATTACTTGTGTGTACTTAGAAAAATGCTAATCGGTTCAGTATAGTTCGATAGAACGAAAAAACCTGTAATTGGCTTACAACTTTCATGTGGGTGCGGTGGCGTAGTGCGTAGTGCACTAGCTCCTCACACGCTAGGTCGCTTGTTCAAGCCCAGCTCGGGCAAAAGTTCTTCAAAAATTAAATTGAACAAAAAGCGATTAAGCACCACTAAAGGAGTCTGATGATCGGGTTGGCCCCCGTGAAATAGCTATAACTCCAGCCAAACTTGGTGGTAGCACACACAAGTTGTTGTTGTTTCATTCTAAATTTTCAATTGTAAATTCGGCAAGCAGCTGCCTTAACCTGCGAGTGTAAAATTTCACACAAAACCCCTTAAAATTGTTAAAATTAAAAAATCTTGACCAGCGTCAAACTCTTTCGCCTCATCTCCCTCCTCATACGAATCCAATCGAATTGTTGGCTTATGAAAAAGAGAGGAGATAATAGAAAGAACCTGAATAAAAACAACAACAATTACTTGTGTGTACTTAGAAAAATGCTAATCGGTTCAGTATAGTTCGATAGAACGAAAAAACCTGTAATTGGCTTACAACTTTCATGTAGGTGCGGTGGCGTAGTGCGTAGTGCACTAGCTCCTCACACGCTAGGTCGCTTGTTCAAGCCCAGCTCGGGCAAAAGTTCTTCAAAAATTAAATTGAACAAAAAGCGATTAAGCACCACTAAAGGAGTCTGATGATCGGGTTGGCCCCCGTGAAATAGCTATAACTCCAGCCAAACTTGGTGGTAGCACACACAAGTTGTTGTTGTTTCATTCTAAATTTTCAATTGTAAATTCGGCAAGCAGCTGCCTTAACCTGCGAGTGTAAAATTTCACACAAAACCCCTTAAAATTGTTAAAATTAAAAAATCTTGACCAGCGTCAAACTCTTTCGCCTCATCTCCCTCCTCATACGAATCCAATCGAATTGTTGGCTTATGAAAAAGAGAGGAGATAATAGAAAGAACCTGAATAAAAACAACAACAATTACTTGTGTGTACTTAGAAAAATGCTAATCGGTTCAGTATAGTTCGATAGAACGAAAAAACCTGTAATTGGCTTACAACTTTCATGTGGGTGCGGTGGCGTAGTGCGTAGTGCACTAGCTCCTCACACGCTAGGTCGCTTGTTCAAGCCCAGCTCGGGCAAAAGTTCTTCAAAAATTAAATTGAACAAAAAGCGATTAAGCACCACTAAAGGAGTCTGATGATCGGGTTGGCCCCCGTGAAATAGCTATAACTCCAGCCAAACTTGGTGGTAACACACACAAGTTGTTGTTGTTTCATTCTAAATTTTCAATTGTAAATTCGGCAAGCAGCTGCCTTAACCTGCGAGTGTAAAATTTCACACAAAACCCCTTAAAATTGTTAAAATTAAAAAATCTTGACCAGCGTCAAACTCTTTCGCCTCATCTCCCTCCTCATACGAATCCAATCGAATTGTTGGCTTATGAAAAAGAGAGGAGATAATAGAAAGAACCTGAATAAAAACAAAAACAATTACTTGTGTGTACTTAGAAAAATGCTAATCGGTTCAGTATAGTTCGATAGAACGAAAAAACCTGTAATTGGCTTACAACTTTCATGTGGGTGCGGTGGCGTAGTGCGTAGTGCACTAGCTCCTCACACGCTAGGTCGCTTGTTCAAGCCCAGCTCGGGCAAAAGTTCTTCAAAAATTAAATTGAACAAAAAGCGATTAAGCACCACTAAAGGAGTCTGATGATCGGGTTGGCCCCCGTGAAATAGCTATAACTCCAGCCAAACTTGGTGGTAGCACACACAAGTTGTTGTTGTTTCATTCTAAATTTTCAATTGTAAATTCGGCAAGCAGCTGCCTTAACCTGCGAGTGTAAAATTTCACACAAAACCCCTTAAAAAAGTAATCAAATTCATTTTTTAAAATATCAAACATTTTCATTTCAAAATTATTACAAAAATATAAATTTGGAAAATTAGTTATAAATTTTTGTTCGAGGCTCTCTAATGCATCTAAAAAATCTTGTTGTGGTCATGTTAAATTCGCACTATCAAATTCTTTAAAATCTGTGAATATGGATGAAATATTAGGTTGCTGGCTCAGTTCCACTTCACACTTATGATTTTGACGGTATTTTTTCAAAATATAGCCCGCAAAATAATAAAACGCATTTTGACAACCAAATTAACAGTTTTGTAGTCAGATTCGGTTTCAAAAGTGTAAATTACTTCGTCTTTTTTCTTCGTTTGATTTAATATGGATATCAATATGCGGCAGTTCCAAATTTATAGTTGGATCGCAGTTTCCTTGGGTAATGTCCTCCATATACTTGGCCGCAAACGACCTTTTGAAAGCACATGTGAATTGAAAAGGAGTCAGCAACTTATTATTTCCTCCTCGATTTCGTAACACAGCAAATGTGTTTTCTAAACAATCTTCATTAAGGTTTGTAAATAGCACTTAACCACTTTGTTCTCCTGAAGAAAGAAAAAAATAATTATTTTTAACCGTATTTTAAGTCGGATCGCAATCTCAGGCAGTTGATGTTATTGTGTTTACAAAACGCTGAAAGGGCGCGAAGTTACAACCAAAATTTAAATTGATCAAAAACCACACAATCTACTACCACGAACTAAAAAAGCGTTCAGATAGTACATCTTTTATAACAAAAAAACATAATCATAGCCTGAGATTATAAAACTTAAATGTATTTTTTGTAATCAACACAAAAAAAAACGTTGCAATTTTTACATTTTCAATAACACAACAGCAAATATTGCTTACCTTTCTATATTTTCTGGCAATTTAAAATATTTAACACCAGAATAAACTTCTTCTTCTCGACCGCATGCCAAACACTTTAAATAATGTTTACCCATTTTAATTTTTATTTCAATCACTTTTAAGATACACAAGTCACCCTTTATTACTCACTGAAACACTTCCGCACAAATGAATACAATTCAAACCAGATCGCCTTTAAAAATGCATTATGAAAAAATGTAAACAATTCCTATTCCGCCCCTAATTACATTTTAGTGTTACCAGCTGTTTTAAATACGTACTAAAGAAGTCAAAAATACTATTTCTTATATTTATTTATTTATTTATTTATTTATTTATTTATTTAATTCGTTAAAATCTAACGTTAACAATATTTAAAAAAAATTCTTATAATCTAATAATATCTAATATCATAATTTATATTTATTATACAATATTGTTGAAAAACATAAGTTTAAATTGTTTACATTTTATATTATCATTTACAGATTCTAAACAAAAATGAAATTCGTTATAAATTGTTATTAACTGATTGAGAGGGCTACATACACCATAGTTTGATCTGCTAAATATTTGAATAATAGGTTGCTGTCGCCTTAAACTTGCACGACTGAAACTGAAATTTAATTTACTTAGAACTGATGGTAATGATATCGAACCATTAATAATCCCAACAATAAAACAAAATTGTAAATACTTTCTGTGGTAAGTCAAAGAAGGGAGGCTGATCAAAGCTAGTCTTTGAGAATAAGGAGGAAATAGATTTTCCCTTGCCCATGGAAGAGACCGAAGACAGAAACGCAGAAACCTTTTTTGGATCGCTTCAATTCTTGAAACATGTATTGAGTAATAAGGTGACCATACCACACAGCCGTATTCTAAAATTGGTCTAACAAACGAAATAAATAGAAGTTTAAGAACATAAGGATCCCGAAAATCACGACCGAATCTTTTAATGAATCCAAGAACCCTATTGGCTTTTTTAATTATATAACTTAAATGATCATTAAATGATAATTTGGGATCTAGAATAATACCTAAGTCAGAAAACATAGAAACTTTACATAACGGACAAGAATCAAACGTATAGTCGTACAAAAACGGAATTTTTTTACGTGTAAAACTCATAGTTTTACATTTGTCAACATTTAAAACAAGTCGGTTTTTATTGCACCATTCCCTAAATATTGTTAAGTCTTCTTGTAATAATAAACAGTCAGAGGAGGATTTTATACTTTTGAAAAGCTTAATGTCATCAGCATAAACAAGGACAGACGAGTTTTTTAAGTTTGAAACCAAGTCGTTAATAAATAAAACAAATAAAATAGGACCTAGGTGGCTGCCCTGAGGGACGCCAGAATTGACAACAAATTGAATTGAACTTTCATTACGAAACAAGACAGAATAACGACGATTTTTTAGGTATGAAGAAATCCAATTTATAAAATTGTTGTTAAATCCTAGATGGTATAATTTTAGAATTAGTGTATTGTGACATAACTTGTCAAAGGCTTTACTAAAGTCAGTAAATACGCAATCAACATGCCCGCGTTTTTCAAATACATCTAGACAAAAGGACACGAAGTTAAATAAATTAGTTACAGTGGATCTCTTTTTGACAAAGCCATGCTGGCTATCACAAATAATAGAACTACAATGAAAAGAAAGAACATTACTCACAATTGACTCAAACAGTTTAGGTATCACAGATAGTTTCGCAATGGGCCTATAGTTCTTTATTTCATTCTTTGGGCCTTTTTTATGTATGGGAATAATAAATGAACTTTTCCAGATAACAGGAAAAATTGAACTTTTTAAGGATGCATTGAAGAGAACACATAACGGATATGACAAATAAGAAGCACATTTTTTTAATATATAAGATGGAACACCATCGGGGCCTGGAGTAAAGCACTCATCGAGTTTTAAAATATGTTGAGCAACTGTGTCTTCACTTATTTCAAAATTAATTGCGTTTAAATGAGTAAAACTGTCAGAAGAAGAAGAAAAAGAAGAGGAATTATTAAAGTCTGATTCTTCAAATGCTACTTTGAATTGATTAGCAAACATATTTGCAATAATCTTTGGATCATGACTAGTTGACGAATTATTTGACATCGAGTTCGGATAGCCACACGTTTTCCTTTTATTATTAACGAAATTCCAGAAACTATCTGGATTAGATTTAATACCATGTTCTATTTTACAAATGTAATCGTCATATAGAATGTTAGAATAATCAGAAAAGAGTTGTTTTAGAATTAAGAAAGTTCTGTAATCATCGTCAGTTCTAGTTATGTTATATTTTACCCAAGCTTTGTTCCTTTTATTTTTTAAGTTTTTAATACGCGTATCAAACCATGGTGGTGCATTTGAAGCAAAACGTGATCTTTTTAAAGGAATAGTTTCGTAAAAGCAGTTAAAAAGAGTTCTATAAAAATTATTACACATATCCTCAATATTACAATTACAAAATAATTGATTCCAATTTACAGTTATTAACATATCAAAAAGATCTACAAAATTACATTTAGAAAAGTCAAATTCAAGTTTGTTGTTATTATTGTTATTGTAAGGAGAAGACATGTTTAAACCTAGTGAAATATCTAATGCAGGATGATGTCGATCTTCGTCTATTAGTTTTACAGTAGCAGTTAAAACAGCAATTTCGTTGTTAATTGTATCGGCGAAAAATACTAAGTCAAGAATTTTTCCAAAACGATTTCTCATTCCATTGAATTGACTTAAACCACACGATGACATACCATCTATACATGTTAGTTCATTAAGGCTGGACGCATTTATTGGAACATGGAAGTTGTCGTCATCAATTTTTGTCCAGTTAAGGTTTGGTAGATTAAAGTCACCTACGATCAAAATTTCATCTTCGGGTTCCATAAGTACATAAATATTTTCTATGCAGTCATTAATCTTTTCATAAGCCTCATTGTTTGAACTTGGAGGAATATACGCGGAGATAATAAATAAATGGCCAGATTTCAACTTGATTTTGATACATAGAGCTTCGACACCTGTGGCTCGAAAGTCATCTATCAGGTAGCACGTAAGTGAGGTCTTGATCGCAAAAAGAATTCCTCCTCCGACAACATTAGAGTCTTCTTCATCATGTCGATCACGTCTGAAAATTTGATAAGATGCATCAAAAAGCTCCGAGTCAAGAATAGAAAAGTTGAGCCAAGTTTCTGTTAGTATAATGACATCGTGGGGAAGGTTGTTTACATTTTTATAGACCATATTAGTTTTTGTCCGAAGTCCATTTACATTTTGGTAGTAGACTAATATTTGTTTAAGCTGCTCGGATGTTGATTCCGCATTGTCCGAATTTGACGAAAAGGGTTCTGGGGTATTCCTTGACTATTCTGTTTATGAACAAATTCGTGTATTATTACACCAATTGGCCAGAACGAAGGCGAGTTTAGTACATGGAAAACTGAATCCGGAACACGTATTTTAAAAGACGAATATTTAGTGTAGTTTCTGTGAATAATTTTTTCCACATTAAAGAACAATGATCCCACTTTTTCTTTAAGATAATTTTTGATATCAAGGGCATTAGTTGACGGTGATAGTTTAGAAAGAAACAGCACTTTTTGCCCCTCTACAACCTTAAGCCCGGATATAATTGGCGATATGATTTCGTTGTTGTTGTTGTTGTTGTTGTTGTTGTTGTTGTTGCTGTTGTTGTTGTTGTTGTTGTTGTTGTTGTTGTTGTTGTTGTTGTTGTTGTTGTTGTTGTTGTTGTTGTTGTTGTTGTTGTTGTTGTTTTTGTTGTTGTTGTTTACAGAGTCCGTTTGAAGTGGTATCGAAAAGGTTGGTGATGATGATGATAACGATGATGATGATGATGATGATGATGATGATGATGATGATGATGATGAAGATGATGACGATGATGATGATGATGACGATGATGATGATGATGATGATGATGATGATGATGATGATGATGGCGATGCTAAAGATGTTGATGCTGATGGTGATGAAATTATTGCAGGAGTTGATAATGAGGCCATTGCAACAGTGGTAACTGGTATTATCGATGGGGTAATATGAAATTTATTTGTATCATTTGAGATCAATGAGTTCGGCACCTCAGATGATTTCTTATTTGGAGGTTGAGGTAAGGTTGTGTCTAATTCATCGCATTTTCGTTTATTTGTCTGGTTATTAGATGCGGTATTGTTAGACTTTGAGATCGCTGTTACGCTCCTGGTTTGTTTTCGCTGAATATGTGAATGATTCGATATTTCATCTACTTTAATATTTAGCTGATTATATTGTTTTTGAAGATTTTCAATCATTGTCGTTATGAAGAGAAGGTCCCGTGTAATATTTTTCTGAACAAAGGGATCACATTCATTACAAAAGTAATAAAAGCCTTGGTTCTTGCTCAACGTTTTTATAGAGCTATAGTTAGCATTAATACACTCCACATGGAAGGTTCTATGACAGTTACCATAGCACATGATCGAATCAATCATATAGTCGCATATTTTTAAACATTTTCCACATTCAGACATTTTTATGTTTTACTCAGAAAATAAAATAATATTCGTAGGAGAAAATTTCGTAATAAGTGTACTTCAAAAATATGGTTGGTGTCTGTGATTAGTAAAGTATGAGCAATATCATATACACGAACCAACTGATCGAAATTATATTTAAATAAAGCTTTAGGAGAAGTGAGTCCAGGAGGTGTAGAGTGCAACTTGTTGCGGCATGAAAAGAAACCGATACAGGTTGTGTAGCATCAAATTTGCTACGCTAAACATAGCTTTTTTTATGTTTTTAGAAGAACAAAACAAAGATGAAGTTGCAATTTTCATATTTCAGAACAATACATTTATTTAAAAATTAAATAAGAGGTATAATTTATAAAATATACACAATAAATAAAAGAAGAGTAGAGGCTGGTCACATTCAATTAATGAAAAGCACAGCAAAACCACACACACACATGCGATCAAACTGGATCGCCTTTAAAAATCCATTATGAAAAAAGACCTCATTTATATGTATCATACGATCGAAGGTGTATGTGTTGGTGTTGGGAAAACCGATTGTGTGTCTTTCTAACATTAGCTATGTCAGGTAAGAATTAAAATGGATACATTTGACCTGTTTTCACTCATAATAATATTTTGTTTTATTTTATTGTTCATTTTTAATTGTATTAGTAAGTGTTGCATATGTGTAGAGAGTGTCCCTACTCATTATTAAGCGCCCAATACACGATACAATTATTGTACCGATTATCGTACAAAAGTTGAATCGCATGCGATGATTGTATCGTGTGTGTAAAACAAAGTATCCACTGTACTGAAATCGCATGGTCGAATGCTATCGAGCGAAAACGTGAGGTTGCATACGGCTGCTTTGATGTGAATCGTTTTGACAGTTGATGAAATCGTGAGCTAGTCGTTTGGTGTATGTGCTCACTTTCGATATCGCTACCGATATCGGTACAACTCAAGTCGGTACGATAGATTGTATCGTGTATTGGACGCTTAAGAGTTAAGTGCCTGATTACAGGAGATGAAATTTTTAATAGAATGGAAAAGGAGCATAGAGCTTAAAAATTAAAGAGGGATGATTCTATTTGGAGTCGAATTGTTCTTGCGCAGGCAGTTTGTTATTTTTTTTTTTTAATTAATGACTGTTGTAACGGCTACTTTTAATGAATATCTAGTCTGGTGCAGAATGCAAATTTTTTCAATTGTTTTTTCGCTTTGTTGGTTAGGTAATTAATATTAAATAAATAGCTACCAGTTTTTAATAGAAGTGACGTATTTTGTGACAAGACCGTAATGTGACTGACTCAGTTGATTTTAGACAAGCTTGAATTACATGAAATCTTAATAAGTAATTGTCAAAGCCAAAGTTATGATAATGATTCGAATATGAAAGGAAGAGAAGCGGGTGTTCAGAATCAAATTCGAACCCTGGAACCAAGAGCATTTTTCGTTCCATGTTGCCCGGATTCCTTAAATTTAGTGGTTAATGATGCTGCTCGGTGCTCATTTTATGCAGTTAAGTAGCATTCACATGAGCGCGACCAACGAACGACGAATGAATTACAAAATGTGATTTTATATACGTTTAAAGACATATTTGAACACAAAATCTTAACAAAACGATAGCAATATAGTTTCTATTGAGATTGACATTTGGTTAAACGGTGGAAAAAGTTGTGTAAATAAGAGCTCTCTGAAAAAAGGCAAAAAAGTGAAATAAATCTGTCAATTAAACATATTTTTTAAGAAATTCGTCTGCTATTTATATCTGTTTAGCAAAATAAATAAATAAACTCTGAGTAAGTGGTAGATTTAAGATAAAAATCGGCAAATAAAATACGCGCTCTGATTCCAAAAGCTTAACCTCAATAAATGAGTAAAAGGGTATTAGCACAAATTTCGCCAGAAAAACTCGACACGGAAAAAAGAGCCGCTAAACAATTTCACATCATGTCTAACTCCAATGAAAGTGTTCTTTTCAACAAAGAGATACTAAAAGAAATTCTCCGCGAAAATAACACTGAGCTTGTCAAAGAACTTCCCACAAAATCCGACTTCCAACATCTGTTCACAGAAATCACAGCACTTAAAAGTAAACACAATGAGATGTCCGCCAAAATTTTGCAATTGGAGCAAAAAAACAAGGCATTAGAAATCCAAATGGATAAGCTAATCCAAAAAAACATTGAAAAAAATCTTATAGTTCGCTTACCAATTGAAACTAATGTGGACATGACAGAAAAAGCTAAATCTGTTTGCTCGGGGCTACTTAACCTCAACACAAACATTGAAATTGAGAGCGCCTTCAAAGTCCAAACCCGAGATAATCAAAAAGCCACAATTGTTATCCAAATGAAAACCCGTGAAAAAGCTTTGGGTGTTCTACGAAACTCAGCCAAACTTAAGAACACTGGTATCTCCGTCAGCAAAGACCTTCCATTTAATGTACGCCAAAGAAGATCAAAGTTAATCAAACTCATGGTACCACTCCGCAATGAATTCCCTAAGAAAAAGATTGTATTAAGAGACGATCGCTTGCATGTTGAGGATAAAATATTCACATGGGACAATTCTGATGGATTGAAGTGCGGAAATTTTGATGGAATCCAAACTTTGATACAAATATTTGGTAATATCTCAACAGGTGTACGAAATACTATAATCGAACTTATGAATGAAAGCTCAAGTAATGATAACGAAGTGCAACTGTCAAATTCGACAGCGAGTACAAGTACAGGGATAGTAAGAGTAAGACAAAAGAACGCCGCTGTACAGAACATGACTGGAGCTTTAGATAGGCACAGTCAATGAGCACCAGCCGTCTACTCGATTCAAGACAACAAAAAATATAAAATCTTAAGTTATAATATTTCTGGAATTAATAACAAATTATATGCTACTGAATTCTTTAATTATTTAAAAAAATTTGATATTTTCTTCTTATTTGAAACGCACTTATTAAATGTTGATCAAGTAAAATTTAACAATATTTTTATAAATTACGAACTAAAATGGATTCCTGCAGAGAAACTAAACATATTCGGAAGAGCAAGTGGAGGTGAACTTTTTGCATACCATAAAAGTATAGATTTGAATGTAGAATTTGTTAACGTATGTAACTCGCATGTACTAAAATTAAGTGTAAATACAAATAAATTATACCTGGTTCCTATCTACCTCAACTGCAACAAATGGCAACAAGATTTCGACAAGCTTTGTGACCTACTTAACGATTTAAATTCAAAAGAACTGGTTCTCATAGGTGACTTCAATGGTAGAATAGGACTCTCCCAGAACGATTTCTCGTCAGGCACAAATTGTGAACTTTTGAAATCAAATCGACAATCCAAAGACGAGATATGTGACAGGAAAGGTAGTAAAATACTTGAACTTACAGATGCTTTTGATTGTCATGTTTTAAATGGAAGTTGCGAAGGGGATTCAAAAGGTGAGCTCACATTTATAAGAGGCACTGCATGCTCGGTGATTGATTATTGTTTTGCCAATGCTACCTGGTGTGGTTTGATTACAGACTTTCGAATAGGAAGTCAGATATTTTCCGATCACATGCCGTTGGAAGTTGAATTTGAACTGATTCAGAATCATAATGAGCGAAATACAACTGAGCTCACTCTCTTGCCTAAGCTTTTCTGGAATAAAAACAATTTAATTGATTACCAAACATCGCTTAACATAGAACTAAATCATCAAATCACTTTTGAAGAAACACTGAGTATTGATCAATTAACGGATATAATCAAGACTGCATCACCCAGCCTAAAATTCTCAAGAAACAATGAGTACTGTAAGCAAAAATGGTTTGATCAGGATTGTATAAGGGCGAGAAACAAGTCATTTGCTTTTCTTAAATTACTCCGAAAACACGAAACACTTGTTTTCAAGCTATTGTATGCTGAAGCGAATAGAAAATTCAAGTCTATCTGCAAAACAAAAAAAATCGAATTTGAATTCAGGAATATTGCTTCAATTAACAATGCCCGATCGTCAGCTGAATTTTGGAAAGCAGTCAAAATAATGAATGGTAGTAAAAACAGAATATCAGTACAGCTCAAATCATGTGAATTGCATGCGTATTTTAGAGATCTCTTGAATATCACGCAGATATCCCCTAAGATTCAATATGCTGAACCCCGTTTTATTGATGACTACCTTGATGCACCGTTTGATATTGAGGAAACAATTCAAGTAATTAGAAATTCTAAAGACAATAAGGCTCCAGGAGAAGATGGAATTCCTTTCGAATTTTATAAGAACTGCACCACTGAATATGCAAAAGCCCTAACCGACACTTTTAACAGATGTTTTCATAACGAGGATATACCACAAAGCTTCAAAAAAGCCATTATATTTCCTCTTCACAAAAAAGGGGATTTTACAAATCCAGCCAACTACAGAGGCATATCCTTTCTGAATACCTCAGCCAAACTGTTTACAGCCATTATTTATAATAGACTATCAAAATGGATTCAAAGCAAAAATATTTTACATGAATTCCAAGCTGGTTTTAGAGAAAAGTATTCAACTTTCGACCAAATATTTACATTGCTAAGTATTGCCCAAATTTACAAACGAAAACAAAAAAAACTCTACGCCTTGTTCGTTGACTTCAAATCAGCTTTTGACTCAATACCACGTGAAGCCATATATTACAAACTCCATAGAATTGGTATAAGCTATAAGATGATTAACATAATAAAAGCCCTGTATGAAAATAATGTAGCAACAGTTTGGGATGGGAATTTTCAATCGGAAGAGTTTCCTACGACAATGGGAGTGAAACAAGGATGCATACTGAGTACTTTGCTTTTTATATTATACATCAACGACTTAACTGATGAAATGGTGAGAGGAGTCGAGATAAACCAAGTCGCAATACCTGGTCTTATGTATGCTGACGACATTGTCCTCCTAGGAGATACGGTAAACAACCTGCAACTTAAAATAAATAAGCTTGAAAGCTACTGCAAATCTTGGAATCTAACAGTTAACCTCGAAAAAACAAAGGTTTTGATTTTCAGGAATGGAGGAGGTCGCTTTTCGAGAAATGAAAACTGGAAATACCAAAGACAAACTATTGAAGTTGTACGAGAGTATAAGTACCTTGGAGTTCTGTTTACAGCAAACTTGAATATGGAAAAACATCACAAAACAAAACTAGCGGAAGCAAAAAGAGCAATCAATTCTGTCTGGAATACCTGTATTCAAAGCAAATATGTAGCGCATAGCTCAAAAATAAAACTAATAAAATCAACTGCTCAGAGCATACTTCTATACGCAGCTCAAGCTTGGGGATATACTTCGTCAAACACCGTTGAAAAGTTTCAAAGATATTGCATAAAACGAGTATTTAAATTACCTAGCAGCACCCCAAACTACATGTTATATCTCGAGACTGGTTGTTCTCCACTTATAATTACAACACTCAAGCTTCACTTCGAATATATGATGAAAGTAATGGAAATGAAAGATGAACGCTTACCAAAAGTTCTGCTGAAACACATGATAAATCAAAACAATGATCTTGTGAATGAATGGAAGGAAATGGCTACTTGTTATGGTTGCAATTTTACACTCAATCCAAGTGACGACGAGGCCACAATAAGAATCAAATTTGATACCATCATCAAGAGTGCGGCAACTTGCCTATACAACAATTACTTAAATGAAGCACGTTCTTCACAACATAGAATGTACTACAGCACCATTAATTATGTTTCAAATGAGGGAACATACTTCTTAAACAGATATACGTCAGATATGATAAGAAACATCTTTATGATAAGAGGTGAATTGATAGGGTTAAATTATGTGCCTCATAGACCAGACCTCCCCATAATCTGTGATCTTTGCAATCGAAACGAGAGAGAAGACACATATCATTTTATGGCTGTATGTCCAATACTCTGCGAGTTCCGGCTTTTGTATTTTGGAGAAAGAACTTTAGACGTCGATGAGTTTAAACGAATTCTGAATGGTGAACGAGGATGGAATACACTCTATACTTATGTGAAAGCTGCCCTGAAGTACAGACAACAAATCAGAGAAGAAGATTTTTAAGAAAAAAAAAAAAAATAATAATAAGAATAATAATAAAATGTATACTTTTTTGTCAATACTTAAATTAATTTTTGAATTTGTTAATAACTTATCTTATTTACAAAAACATTTATATTTTAATACAAAAATGTTAATCTAGTAGACGGCTCTTAGGCCAAACTAAAAGACTTTGTTTTAATATTACTATTGTAAAAAAAAAAATTGTATTATCACCAAAAAAATAATTTCAATAAAAAGTCAATTAACTAACTAACTAACTAGTTTCTATTTGATTTATGATGCATACTTTTACTTTTCAATATCATATATTAATAAATTTAAGAAAACAAATTTATTCGTCGCGAACAAAATTCTAGTTGATACGAACTGTCAAACTTTATTCGCGTCCCACATACCATCCACACTGCAACGAATAAATTGATCGCGTTCCACATACCATCCACACTGCAACGAATAAATTGTTCGCGCGCTACATAACCTAAAAGTCAAACTTCATTCGCGACGAATTAAAAACTCTCATGTGAAAGAAATGTCAAAATCTGCGAATATTCGTTCATTCGTTGGTCGCTGGTCGTGCTCATGTGAATAATGCTTTAAATTTGTCGATACAATTCAATGTATGTATAACTTTTTTTCAAGTTCCACACCGGGTTGGGATATTTATAAGAAAAAAAATCCAAGTCATACTTTGAAACCCCCTTCTGAGACTAGATGAGAGAGCAGGTTAGATGCATTGAGGCCTTTTGAAAACAAATTAAGAAGAAATATATGAGGCCTTATAGAATTAAGAAATCTAGAGGTAAAAAACATTGCAGAATCGTTAGGAAATAAAACTTTTGATTTTAAATTTATTTGCTGCCTGCTAATTTGGTTTGATATTTTAGAACATATGAATTAAACTAGTAAATATTTGAAAAGTCCGTCCGTTAATCTGTCAATTGGCATAACAGTTTTAGAAAATACAAAAAACAGTTTGATTTTAATGCGTTCCGATGAAAAATTTAATGAGTAGGTATGTTCAATTAACCGAGCGTATTGCTAGCTCCCTAGAAATAACAAATATGTTTCCTGTAGCTTCATCATTGCGATCTCAACGGAGAAAAATACTTTATGCTCATGAATGTCCTGAAACTATATTATTAGACCCGAAACAAAGATTTAAAGTTGATTTTTTTTTTTAATACTTGAAAGGTTTGATACGTATAGTATATCAATTTTTAATTTTTAAGTAACATAAGCGAATGTTTAAAAAATAAAAATGTACGTGCTTCATGCCTTAATTTGCAGAATGTTTTAACATAAAGTAGTTTTAAAGATTTAGATGGAGAAGAATTGTTTCAAGAGTTGACCGTAATATCCCAGCTTGTTACACCACAAAGCTCAAGTTTAGATGTGTTGAATTTTATTTTTAGTTCAAACCTTGAAGGTTTATTAAAAATTATCTTAGGACAACCATGACTCAAGAGAAATTAGTAGGTTTATCTATAATGTCCATTGAAGAGAAATTATTAAATTCTTTAGACTTTGATGATCTCATTTCTAAATTTGCAAAATGTAAGGCCAGAAAAGTAAGTTTCCAAGTTTAAAAGTTTCCCCTCTGCTCATTTCTTCGCTGCGTTTTAGTTTAATGGTTTAGGCCTCCTGGGGATACCGCAATAAAAAAAACGCATTGAAAGGATACCTCTTGGGTAATGTGGAAAAGGCTTATGCTTGTGTATCAGTTTATTTGTAAAAAAAATATAAAAAAGGGGCCCTTTCTACAAATCTTGCACAAGTTTGGCTGGGGCCGGCCCTGCTTACATACGTACGCCGTGCTATCAATTCAAAAAAACTTGTTTTGGGCTCCAATTTCAAAAATTTCAATCGAGCAACAAGTATCTGTCATTTTTCAACTTTTTAATTAATAACAAAAAAAAATTGTTGCAAAATTGCACTTACACATGAAAGTGAAATTCATTCCCACAAAAAAGTGAAATTATCTCCCACCTTCAGTGGGAAATAACTTCACCAAAAAAAGGTTAAATTAATTCCCACTAGTGGTAAAGTTAGTTCCCATGTGAAGTTAGTTCCCGTGAAGTTAATTCCCTGCACCTAAAAAAATGACTGATGAAAGGGGACAATTAAAGCTCCTACCTATTTGTTTTCATTATCGAAACTTATCATTGGTATTTTTTTGGCAGATTGTTTACAGCGATCATTACAAATATCTGTCCTTAATTATCGCTATAAACAACCTGACAACAAACTGCAATGATAGCTAAAATTTGCCCCAACATTTCTATAATTTAATGAAGTACATTTACTGATTGTTATAAACGCTCATCAGTTAAACATTTCGGTCCTGTTTCAATTTTTACTGATAGCTAGGTATTATGGGCCCTTAAAAAATATGTTCTTAGATTTCTGACAGCAAAATTGAGAAAAATATGTACGGGACATTATATTTTTCATATTTCTGAGAATACGGAAATCTCCGAGACCTTAAAATACAAACATTCATCTGATTTTTAAATGACATGGTAACATAGTACTCACGTCGCACGTGTAATGCCCGCCTTTCCTTTCACGCTGCTCTATACGATGCATCTCTCATTATAAAACATACATACATATGTTATAAATTTACACATGTACACAATGCTCGAGGTCAACTATCAAACAAAAACAAAATTTAGCTTAACCACAAAAACTTGTTCAAGGTTTTCATGGCTGCTTTTTAAATTCTCTGTCATGGAGAAACAAAAGCGTACATTTCTGTAGGTACACCGACATCGTATCTACTCTGTTCAACATTTCTATGATGCGGTTAGAAAAGAAAGAATTTAAATAAATCCCTGCTTCGCTTGTTTGTTTAAAAAGCTTATTGTAAAATAAAACTTCGAGACGGAGCGAAATTAAATATATTGCAAAAGTGGAAAAAGCTTCTGCGACTGGCTGTTCGATTTTCTATATCACACCCATACGAATACGAAAACGAAATGCAATTCAAAATAATCAAATGTGTACCTAAATTAAAGATTTTAAAATTTGTATTAAATTTTAAAAATAAAATATATAGTTTGTACCTTTGAAGCTTTAAAGCAAAAAAATCTATCAAAAAATGTATAAACGTATATAGGTACCTAATAAAGTAAGAAAATTCTCAGGGCCAACATTTATAAACTAAGTTTGCAAGTTGCAACTTTACGTCCCACTCTCATGTTTTAAGGGAAAGGAAATAAAATAAAAAGAACAGAAATTGGAGAGCTTTATATGGCTGTTTGTTATGTTAGTGTAAAATAGTGCAAGTACGCGCGCGAGACGAACGAAGCAAAACGATCGGGCACATGCAGTGAGGCAGGCAAGGCACAGCACAAGCACAAGCAGAAGTCTACGTTAAGTCGACACGACAGTCGAGTGCGAGATACATTTTTTTCTATTTAGAGAGCTGAAACCCTAAGGCCTAAACATGAGAAATTAACTAACAAAAAAGAGCAAGAAGTCGAGAATCGAGAACTAACGAAAAAGCCCTGGCCTGGCGCAGCGCAGTGAAAGAGCAAGAGTCGACTCGTCTTCTCGTCTTCGTGTTCGTGTTCGTGTTCGTGTTCGTGTTCATGTTCGTGGTCATGGTTTGTGGACGCAGCCAGCAGTAGCTCTTGGTTGTTATTGAAAATTTAAGTGAGTCAGTCGGTCGGTACGGTACGGTAAATAGAAGGAAGCGAAACAAACTAACGGACAAGCTGACAAGCGAGAGACAGACGGACGGACGGTCGGACGGTTGCGGTACGTGTTGTGTTTTTGCCCGTTTACTATTAATCTGTAAATGTTGATGCTATTCCTTTGCTCAATGTGATGCTGATGAATTTGCTTTGAGTGCAGTTGTGAAAACCAGAGCGACGTTAAAATCAGCTCCGTTCTGTGTTGTTCTTGTTGTATTTGTTGATTGATTTGATATTGATAGTGATTTGTCATTGTACCTACTACCTACATACACGAAATCATATTAAGAAACAACTTAACAAAAACCTTAAACTTAAAAAAAGTAAGCAAATTCAACTTTACAGACATTTTGAATACGATACTCGTACCTACTTTAAAAAGTTAACACAAAATATATACGGAATATTGTTAACGAAATAACGACATCACGGTCGAATACTTTAATATTAATTTTCATCGGTTCCTTAAGCAAAAGAAACAACAAATTCTAGAGAAAATTAAAATTTGGAAAAAATTTAGTGCATCTTATATTTTCATTTAGTATTACCCCTATCTGCAAAAAGAAAATCAACATTACAACAACCCCACCGAGAATTGAAAATACCCAAGATATATAGGTAGATAAATAGAATTGGGTTGACCCAGGCACAGTGATAAAGGGTATAGATATAGGACTTTTATATACCTACCTATATACAACCAATTAATTGAAGAAAAGGAATATATTTTTGTTACCTCAAAAAGTAACTATTAAATATAGACTTCCAAAAACTGTTTAAATAAACTACTCGCTTGACACCATGTCGGATGTTGGAAGTATCGACGAAGGAGTCTCTGGTGGGCAAAGTAAGTTTCATAATTTTTTATTTTTAATAAGAAAAATTTATTCTGAATATATAAATGGGGATAGCCTGCAATCCTTCCCTTTAAACGCCTACAAAGGTTTCCAAAAATTCAAGGTAACTTGCAATGAAATAAACTGGAATCAAAAAGCAGCAAACACATCCAACTTTTTATCCATACAGAAGTTTATTATTAGACATTTGAAACCATCCCTTAATTGGCTTACGAACACTACCACAAAACGACAAACTAACTATAAGGCCGAGGGCAAACGAAGTGAAACCCACACCATCCATCTATCCCAATCTTAGTTAGTTTATTAGTTTGTTTCTTATACTTACCAACATATATTTTTGTTTTTGTTCAGATCTATAAAACCACAGATGGTTTTGAAGTTTCTATAGCAAAAATATAAATACATTAAAAAAAAAACATTCAGTCAGTTAGCAGTTAATTCATCCTATTGAATAAGTATTGTGGTGCTTGAGCTGAGCTGAGCAGAGCATATGAAGCGCTTATGATGTATTGTAACATTGTATGGCATACCTATTCTCCTGCCTTTTATCAGTCTTCTCGGTTCGTTAGTTTGGCTTACAAGTTTTCTCAAAGCTTTTCGCAGGATTTTTCAATTGTAAACGATTTGACAAATTGGCTCAGATATAGATATTGAATTAGATGTATAAAATATAAGTAGGTAACTATCTATGATACATGCTGGGTTTTTATAGATACATATGTGTAAAACATTAATTACTGACTATTACTAGGTCAAATATGAGTTTTTGATTCTTTTTGTTATTACGCAAATGCAGAAGTACGCAGACACACATCATGTAAGTACATAAAGTTCTTTATCTTTCAGGGTTATAAATTGGTTCATAACTTCTTAGATAAAAAGGGAACCCTATTTCTTTAAAAGATATAATGAAGAATATTTAGAAGCGAAAGCTTAATTCTCAAGTCAAAATAAATTGAAGGAACACCTCTTTCATCCTATATTTTTTAGAAGACACACAAAAAGGGATTGATATACCTACATATACCTATCTATAAAAGGAAAAGGAAAGTATTTCAAGGTAGCTTCAAAACTACATATACTCGTATGTACGTATGTACATTTATTTAAAGTAAGTCAAGGTCTTAACATTTTGTGTCATAAAAATAATGTAGGTATCTACAATTCTACGTACGTATACATATAGTCTCAAATATCTCTATACATGAGAAATAAAAGTCTACTTAAATGTACGAGGCATATACGTAGATATAGGTATAAAATGCAGGCGCATGTTAAGGTTGATAATATGCACGGAATCGAACATTAAATTACATGGAAACTAAGCAACTTTGCTTGTCGTTGTTGCACACTGTGGTGTCAAATGTCAAATGTTTCAATTGCCTAAACTTATAGGCAACTATTTGTTTTAAATCAAATTTTACATCTTTTTTCTATTTGTTATTTCTCTCTTGATTAATGCTCACACATTAAGACATATCTAATAATAAAATTTATTAAAAAACAATGTTTTAAAAAATGACGGCATGCGTACATATTTTGTAATTCAGCTATCCAACTACCAAAAGTTTTGTTTTTGATTTTATTGGAGCAACAATTGTGAGCCAAAAACTCCTAAAGATATTCCTCAGAGACACCTGTTTCCTATAGTTTTCCCGTTTTCTGTTGGTTCATATTTACTCCTGAGAATTCTCCATCTTAGTTCCAACCAGATTTCAGTAGATTTTCATAATTTAATAATGTAGAAAATTTAATATTATTAAACTACAAGATAGGACATCTTATGTTTTATTTGTTCGTGCAGTAAGTTTTATGAAAGTAAAGCAAAATTGTTTATCTACAAACATTTCTTATTATTTATCGAAACACACATTTATTCACAAGAAAATTGAAAAATAAGCCATGAATATGTAATAAAGTCAAATTAATGCATGAGCAATTCTCACATCCTTAAGTTTACTTACATCCTCTTATACATATATCGAGAAAAGACAGGTATTTCATTCTTTTCTTAAATGGGAAACAAAAAGAACAATTTAATGTCTTCGAACAAAATTGTGCTTACTCTTCACTTTTCTTTTTAAAGACAAAATAAATTGAATTCTCAAGGCTGAAGGCAAATCATCAATTTAAGCCGGATTTCAATGTAAATGTTTTCAAAAAACAACAAAAACTTTTATTTTGGTGTGCAAAAGTAATGAAATATGTATTTTTCATCAAAATCCAATTCCGATTTTTTTAAAGTAAAGCCATTTTATGACTAGAATTTTTAGACTACCGTAGTACCCGTACCATAATGGTTAGCGAAAGGGTGTCATGTCCGAGGTCTTGGGTTAGATCCCTGCCTGAGTAACCCCAAAGTTTTTTTTGTACGTACTGCCTCCAGTGAGGAATTGACAAATCCTACAAGAGTAATTCTTGTCATGAAAAGTGCCTAAAATTAGCCTTTCAGTTTCGGCTTAAAACTGTAGGGCCCCTCCATCCCTGACAACATAACTCGCACACAGGAATGGTTGAGAGCTGTAAGTCACTAGGCTCTAGTTCTCAACGGACTGTTGCGACACGTAATTTATTTTTTATTCCTAGGTTACCAGCACATATGTACATATCCTCAAAAAATGTATTATCTTCCTTAAGCCAATATAGAAGCAGGAAATTACATTTATAAATCTCTTAACTTAACTCTATACTTTCACTTTTATTCTTTCATTAATTTGTTATTTTACATACATATCTGCTTATTGGGCGGAGGGTTCAAAGATCTTAGGAATAATCAAAAATGGTCGTTTAAATTCTAAACACATATTTTATTTTTAAGATTTGAATCAATAAACCAGAGGGCAAATTATAGTTATCATTGGTTTTTATCATTGAAACCAATCATTGGAATTTTTTTGGCAGGTCGTTTATAGCTATCATTAAAAATATCGGTCAATGAAAAAAATATCCTATTTTTAGGCGCCAGTCATAGCTATCATTGAAATCGATCCGGAAAAATTTTTGAATCGATATTTGACGGTGTTTACCTTTGATTAGAAATGAAAATTATATACTGATCGATCGGAAATTACACAAAGATTTTTTTGAGAAAAAAAGTGTACTTACGCATTTATTTATTTCTAAAAATGTATTTTTCTATTTTCCGGACGGAAATTCATTTTCCTGAACAGCTGATACTTTTATGTTCAAAAGTAAGACGAATCGTTTCACTGATTTGTGTTCCAATTTCACACAATTCCAATGACAGATTTCTGTTAGTAAAAATTTTTCGGTGATTTTCAATCAGGAAATTTTTTTCAATGACAGACATTTTTAATGATAGCTATAAACGACCTGCCAAAAAAATTCCAATGTTTGTTTTCAATGACAAAAATCAATGGGCAGGTTCAGACAACATAAGGGACTTCATTTGCAGTCAACTTCATTCTTTGAACGTAAATTTTGACCAAGGCAACTAGTTAGTTTTTCAAGTGTCATGAAATTAAAATTCAGAACTATACTTCACAAACCTCTACTTCAAGTTCATAGTACAAAAATTACCAAAATCATTATTTTCTATAAAACACTCCTCAGGCAAGCTACAAGTCCATCATGATTTGTATTTTGTATTTTAAAGAAATATTACTTATTTCTTTTCCAAATTTACAAGGAACCTTTTTACAGAAAGCATTAAATGAAGTTGTGCAGAAAATAAATACATCATTGAGTAATAAAGTTCAACTTTTAGTTGAATTAAAAAACATGATCAATTGTCATTTTGACATAAGTTGACTTGACTTGATAGTAAGGGAGAATTTTCTTGCCTAACTTTCCATTCAACTTTCCAATAAAGTTGCCTTAATTGGAAGGCAATTTTTTGGCAGCTGGCCAATCAGATGCAAGAAACTTGCCATTACTTTCAAGTCCCTTATGTCGGCTGAACCTGCCCAATGATAGCTATAACTGGCGCCTTACTGACAGGAATCTGCCATTGAAATTGTGTGAAATTGGAACACAAATTAGTAGAACGATTCATTTCACTTTTTCAGCTGTTGAGGAAAATAAATGTCTGTCCGGAAAACAGAAAAATAAATTTTTAGCGAAAAGTAAATAAAAATTACTGCGCAATTAAACTTCTTTTCTCAAAAAAATCTTTGTGGGAATTCCGATCTATCATTAAATAATTTGTATTTCTAATCAAAGGAAAACACATTCAAATATCCATTCAAACATTTTTTCGGATTGATTTCAATGATATCTATAACTGGTCCCTAATAATACTGTTTTCTTATGGATTATAAGTTTGTCCCTCCTGGCTTTCAATTAACTGCATATCATTTATTAAAGTTATTTCATCCAAGCTTTTTGTACTTCTTACTTTCAGATTAAGTTTTTTTTAGGCGAAATCATCTTGTTCCCTTTGAAACAAAAACAGACCACTTATTTCATCAGTACACAGATCATTTCCTACCACTGTTCGATTATTCTGCCTTTTTGGATTTTAATGTGTTCTCTATCAGGAGACCAGATTAAGGAAGTGATACTTCAAAAAATAATCTTCCTTATTCTTTTCAACTCCAGGCTCCGTTAAAACCTTGGTATTACCAAAGTAAGTAACAGATTTTCAAAAAATATAATGTATAGGTATCTACTCAAAATTTCCGCATTGTCTTAATATGCACATGCAATACATAAATATAAATTATTTTATTCTGAATTTAAAATATCAGATCAGCTGGCTGCAGTCATTTGCATAGTACACAATTTTATGTACACAAATAATTTGCATAGCTTATGAATATATGTATACATATACATATGTCAAGTCGAAGATGATAGTGACCATTATCACGACGCACGCGAGATTGAAGCAATCATATCTTGCGCATACTCATTGCCTGTAACTGTGTAGTCATTGTGACGTGATACGTACGTATTGCAAGAGATTGTAGAGTGAAAACCAAGCAGGAAGGCCGAGAATGATAATGAGAGTGAGCTTCCTATAACTATAACAGCTGACTTCGATTCTAATTCTTTAAAGCTTTATATTTGTTAGGTATACTAAAAGTCTAAAGTCATGTCCAATGTCATATAAAATGAAAAAACAGACAGAGACAGAATAAAGAAAAATAAATAAAACAAGCGAATACGAAAACGAATCAATATTTGTTTGTTTATGGCACACGAGTCTGTGATGCATCTTTATTTCATGGACTCGGAGATTTTATTTTTTTTAATTGAAGCAGATTAGCGACATATGTATGTACGTTTTATGTATAAAATGTATACATCTAAATTTAAATTGAATAAGCATTTGAAATGTTAAATAAGCGAAATGTCTGAGTAGATTGTAGGAACTCGCTTATGATTTATGACTTTGTTTGAGGTGTACGAATATGTAACAATTGTGTAAGAGGTTGAAAATCGATACTCGTACACTGTGTGTTTAAAAAAGTAAAATTTCTTTTGTAGGATTTTATTTTGGACTTATAGTTACATTTCATATTACATGACTTTGATTTTTACCAACATTAAATTAAATTAAGTAATGCACAATCGTGAATTTTTCGAAAATGAAGAGAGATAATTGAAATGAAAAAAAAAAAATATATAAAAATACACTTCTTTAGCTAGAAATGAATGCCTTTATTTTTCAATATAATCACCATTTACAGATATACACTTCTCCCAACGAGTCACAAGTTTCTTCATACCGTCACTGAAATATGTAGTTGGTCTCTCTTTTATCCAAGACTTCAGCTTCCTTGACTTCTTCGTCCGACGTGAAATGAGTGCCTTTGAGGTCTCTCTTAAGGTCTGGGAAGAAGTTTAAACACAAGGTGCCAAATCTGGTGAATACGGTGGGTGTTAAAAAACCTCGAATTTCAACTGTTTGAGAGCGATACTGGTTGCATTTGATGTGTGAGGTCGGGCGTTATCGTGATGCAACAAAATGGTGTCAGTTGATCCACGAACGCGACACACTCGTCTCCTCAATTTTTTCAGTGACTCAATGTATCGTAAACAGCTTTTAAGCGACAGTGAATGTCTGTCGGATTAACATTTTCGGCGGTTAAAAATACAATCACAGCTCGTTGCTTTAATTTCGTTGACAATACCTCAGTATGGCCCTGAAATATCGCTTTGTTCATAAAAATAATCCTGTTTATTTGATTTTCCATACGATTTTCACTGCTTGGAATCAATTAAATTGTGGACATGTTTTCAAATACGATTGTCAAATAAGCAGAATATCAAAACATACATACATATATGCATATTGACACACCGTTTGATGAAGTGATCGCATTACATTTTCAAACTCGATTCAATCAAAGCGCATTTGTAAAACAAATGTCAGATTGTGAACCTCCTAATGGTGTAAAATTTGCAATTGTATTTGACAGCTCAACAAATGTCATTGGTGTTATCAATAGGTGTTTTTCTTTTCGAGTTCAGAACAGAGAACTGAGCTGTCCAAAAACGATCTGTGTTTTTTTTTCTCAGAGATATCAGAGCGCTTGGTTTGTGTTTCTTTTTTCAATCAGAGCTAGCTCGGAGCGCCCTCTATGAGCTCTGAATAAAATGACCAATAAAATCGAGTTATCAGCTTTTTAGTCCTTTGGCTGACTTCACGTTTGTTTCGTGTGTTGTGAAAGAGACGTACATATATGGAAAATTCTTAATTTTCATTTCCCTAGTGTGTTTCACAAAAAAGTCAAAGATCTCTTATCTAACTCTGCTCAGAGCTTACTCGATGTGCGAAGGCTCTGCTCAGTGCTCTGAACTGAGCTTAAAAAGAAAAACGCCACATGTGTTCTTCATTTTTGAAATATATTATTTGACGTTTAGAGCGGAGTTGCTCTTCCATCATTTTGTTCAACGATAATTTCTGTTTGTTTTTGAAACAAAAATGTTACCTATGTATTTTGCCAATATAAATGTTCATATTGTATTGTTATTGTCTGATTCCGAAGCTCAATGTTACCGTTATTTAAATGGACTGCTGTAGTGAAATAGCCTGTTGGATTCCTTCCCTTAAACAATTTAACCGAAATACTCGCGCTTCTAGGAATCCCCCATCAGTTTACCCTTGAGCCAACTTTGGTCGTACTATTATATGCAGATCTGGATTTGTTTGCAGATTTACCAATTTTCACAAATACTAATACAATTCTAAAAATGTTTACCTGGGAATTTGACAGCTCTACTCTACTCGTTAAAAAATTCACGAAGATACACTGATGCAATGACGATTCCAATCGCGCGAGGAAAAAAATCAATTTTTGAAGGAAATCTGAATTTACCTATATATTACTTATTCCTTCGATAATATACCTTCTTCTGTGGTTTAGCTAAAGCCAAGTATACACGATTGGAAGGGGAACGGGTCGAAATGCTGTATTTTTAAATATTGTATGGTGAAAATTCTGTATGATACTGTTCGATACTATATAATCATAATACTGTATGGTTAATATTCTGTATTTCAAAATACTGTAAATTTAAAATACTGTGTATCAAAATGCTGTATCTCATAATATTGTATAATACTGGAAGTTTTGACAGATCAATTAGTTTGGTCCAATTGTTTATGCAATTGTTGATTATGATAGAGCAATTCATGTAAAAATGTGAGAGAGATACAAATAACTGAGAAGAAGAAAATGAGAAAGAGAAAATAAGAAGATACAATTTGTATTGTTTTTGTTTTATTATTTCAAAGACATATTAATTATCATAGGTACATATGTTACTGTTCAAGGAAAGTATATTAAAAACTTATTATGATGTTTTCCTAAAAAAAGTATTCTGTTTCCAAAATTCTGTATTTCAAGATGCTGTAAATAAGGCTACAAAATAAAAATCGCTTTGATAATGTAAAAAGTGCGCACTTTGTACATCGTGAAAACGATTTTTATTTTTTAGCCTTATTTACAGCATTTTGAAACACAGAATTTTGAAATACAGAATTTTGAGATGCAGTATTTTGATCATACAGTATTTTGTACATACAGTATTTTGAAATACATTATTTTGAGATACAGTATTTCGACCCCAACTCGATTGGAAGATCTTCCAATTTTCGCCAGACATTTTAACAAATTTTCTATCAACCATGTAAATATCCAATTTTGTCTGTCAAAAATGACAGGAATGAAATTGGCAGCAAAAGAAGTTATACAAAAAAGTTTGAAAACGGTCAGCTGATTTTCTACGGCAAAATTGTCTAATAGGTACTTGGATAAAATCAACCAATAGTATAAACGGAAAATTTTCACTTGAAAGAAAATTGACAATTGTCACCTGATTGGATGCTATATGAAGTTTGTTTAGGACCTCCTTTTTGATTGATTTCATCAGTAATTTTTGTATTGATTTGACAAAATTGAAACGCTATCAAAAAGGGACCAATTATAGCTATCATTGGTTTTCATAAATGAAACCAATCATCAGATTTTTTTTCAGGTCGTTTTAAAATCGATTTTTTGATAAAAAAAACTATAAAAATAGTGTTTCCTGTCGAAAATAAAGTGTAAAAAGTTGCTTTCCAAAAACTGAAAACCAAAACAATTTAAAGTCCAATACGATCTTAGCTGGAAAAAATAACTACAATATTAAAATATGCATAGCTATTAACATAAAACTGGTCGACAAGGTTTTCTTACTGGCAATAAAATTGCACTTTTCCAATGCGTTTTGGTAGCTTTAAAATAAATGTATCACATCAAATTTTTAAGATATCCAGTAACTATGTAAGATACTAAAATGCTTTAAATTGTATTTAAAAAAGATAGATTTGTACTTTTCAAAATGATCAAATAATTTATTGTTAAGAGATATTCTGAGTTTCAACTTAGGCTTAAAAACCCCGTTTTGGTTGTTTTTAGCGGTTTTAAAGGGGTATATTTTAAAAACATGAAGTGATAGAAAAATTTAGATAAGTATTGTTTTGTTTTATGCGACAGACAAAAAACGTAATTTTGTCGACCAGTGACCACGACTCTTTAGCCACAGACAAAATCTGAAAACAAGTAAACAAAATCCGATTTCTCTTCATGTAGTCTTTCTGATATCTTGATGGCTAACAGCTATTTCAGCTACCTTCCTCACAAACCGTAATTCTTAAGCAACTTAAATATTATACTTCTCTCATTGCTACTCCGTCTTTTAAGGTCTTATGTCGCATTTCATTCTTAATTCTTCCATGGATTTTCGTATAGCTAGCGCCACTAGTAGCTCCTATTCCTAAACAAAAAATCCCTATATGAAATTACTTTACAAGTCTATGTCTTATCTTTATTAAATGATTCATTTTAACAAAGTTTTAGGTGGTGTTATATTTCGAGTATATTGCAAAGTAACGAACTTCAAAAGCTCAGTATTTATTTTTGTTTATATGTATCTATCAAAGAAAATGGTATACTAAAGTTCATACGTATCAACTATCAGAAAGTAGGTCATGAATTATACCTATAAACCAGTTTTAAAGAACTTAAAAGTTTTGTGTAAAAGAATTTTTTAATGCAGCTTTTACACCATACGGTTTTGTTTTGTGACTTATTTTAGATGGATAATGAAACAATATACAATTGTTGCTATATAGAAACGTTAAAGCAGACTAAATTTGTGTACATGTATGGAGGAGTGGTAAGTGATTCCTTGCAATTTTATTGAACGCAAAAGCAAATTGTATATGACTTATACTTCAGGCTATCGATACTGGCCTCAACCAAAAAGCGCCTCCAGTGGGAGTGGGAGAAGTGGCCAATTTCACCAACTTACAAATTCTAAATAGCTTACAAACACTTTTTTAATAAATCTATATTTATACTTTATACGTTATACTAATTTATACTTTATTCCTTTATATTATACTAGCAAACCCGTCGAACTCCGTTTCGCCACAAGATGGCTTCGTTTTTTGTAACATTTCGTTTGGGGATTAAAAGATGAAGAAAAATTATTTGTTTTTGTTTTATATTTGAAAAGGAAACATTTTATTTCATTTAACAACAGTAATGAATTCCTTTCGATTACAAAAATGAAGTGTAATTTAGTTGAACTTCTCTAAGTAAAAATTGAAAGTGAATCCAAAGTAAATAATGAATCGAAGCGTTAATTGTCACTGCAAACGCAAGGCGAACCGGAAATTGCAATCGTTTGAAGTCAAGTTTAAGATCAGTCGGAATCAGTATTCGAGGAATAAATACATTTTCACCTGCGTACTTTCCGTTAATAATGGTTGCCTCAATCAAATTCGGCATAAGTCTGTTCACCGCAAGTCGACTACAGTTGCAAAGTCCCGGTGGACTCAAATTACGCAATATCATAATAACTGAACCAACTTTGAGTTGGAAATTATGTGGTGGAAATCATGGTAACTCCAGAGAGTTCAAAAACTCCGTTGGATGTTGTTACTTCGTGGAATATCCTTCAGTGTGAAGTTAAGTGCTTCAAGTGATTTCTTATGTGCCATTGTGCACCCATTCCTAACAATGAGCTTCCCAATTTCCCCATTGCACTTTTTTAGTCAACCAAAGCCCTAGGGCCCTTGAAACGTCAAAAAATTTAAAAATTTTCAATTCCACAAATTGGAATTTTTACAATAGCTTTCAATGGGAAGCTAAACGGAGTTCACCTCTTTTCTGTTGAAAATTTTCCTGAATTTTGTCTGCTATAAACCTTACGGAGCCCGAGACCATTCCAACGAATGCAAAACTGTGGGAATCGGTTCGTGCGTTCTGGAGTTATAACGTCAGAAAGGAAAACCCGACTTATTTTTATATTATAGATTTTTCATTTGCAACATATAGACCATTAATCGAAATATAAACTATCCTATATCTTAAGTTAGACCAAATTACACATAAAATGCCAACTTTCATCGAAATCAGTTGACTTGGTGAAGAGTTCACTGGGAACATGCATATGACACTGGATTTTTATATATTAATGCAACATTATATACAATTTAGACCATTCATCGGTTATAAACTATCCTATATCTTAAGTTAGACCAAATTACACATAAAATGCCAACTTTCACCGAAATCGGTTGACTTGGTGAAGAGTTCACTGGGAACATACATATGACACTGGATTTTTATATATTAAGATTTATATTATACTTTATACTTTTATACTTAATATTATAAATGCGAAAGTAACTCTGTCTGTCTGTCTGTTACTCAATCACGCCTAAACTACTGAACCAATTTGTAAGAAATTTGGTATGAAGATATTTTGATACCCGAGAAAGGACATAAGCTACTTTTTACCCCGGGAAAATGACGCATTCCCATGGGGATATTCAGGTGGGCCGATCGCTTTTACGCCTAAACTATACTGAACAGATTTAAAACCCAGTATTTTGAAGGAAAAGTGCACACTATCATTGCAAGTCGAAACACGAAGGAATTCTGGAAAGCAGTTCGATTTGTAAACGGAGCAAAACTCAAAATTGGTATTAGCATTCCTAGCCACGATTTAAAAACTCACTTTCAATCACTTTTGAATGTAGAGTCATCAACGTTACCTTTTCATTACTGTGTTAATTATATCGAGAATCAAGATATGGATCAACCGTTTACATCTACAGAGTTGAAATCAGTATTAAAAGAAATGAAAGAATCTAAGGCACCAGGAGAAGATCTTATACCTCACGAATTTTATAAGTATTGCAGTGATGATTTTGCCAAACATCTGCTAGCGAACCTAAACGATTTGTATGAAAACGACATTGTCCCAACATGCTTTGAATCATCCGTTATTCTTCCAGTTTACAAAAAAGGAAATCAGAACATGGTGGAAAATTACAGAGGGATATCACTGCTTAATACAATTCGTAAGATATTTGGAAGTATGTTGTACAGACGCCTTAGTAATTGGGCAGAAGAACAGCGGATACTTAGTGAATGCCAAGCTGGATTTCTACAAGGTTATTCCACCGTTGATCAAATTTATACACTTAGCACTATTGTAGACATTTACCGTGAGGAAGGCAAAAATATCTATGCCTACTTCGTTGATTTCAAATCCGCATTTGACACTTTAGATCGAGATTTAATGTTCTATAAACTTTCTGCTCTGGGTCTACCATTTAAAATGTTGAGGACATTAAGAAAAATATACAAAAACTGTTCAGCGAAGGTATGGGATGGAGTCAATATGTCTGAAAGTTTCGCAACACCATCAGGTTTGAGACAAGGATGCATCCTGAGTACACTTCTATTCGCCCTTTTTATTAATGATATTGTTTCTTATATTAATGGAGGGATTGATGTAGGTCGTACTAAAATCAAAGTTTTGATGTACGCTGATGATATAGTGCTGTTAGCAGACACGCCGATAAAACTCCAGATGATGATAACTAAGCTCGAAGAATTTTGTAAACTGTGGAACCTTACAGTAAACAGAGGAAAATCCCAAATTATGATTTTTGGTAGAGGCAAGAGACAGCGAAGTAGAAACTATATCTGGAAATTGGAGAGGGAAGCAGTGGAAGTAGTTGATAATTACAAATACCTGGGAGTAATTCTAACACCACAAAATAGTATTAAAACTCACTTGCTAGAAAAACTGAAAAGTGCAAAAATTGCCATAAACACAACCTGGTTGACTTGTATGAAAAATAAGAGCATAGGACTTCGAGTCAAATATCAAATCTTTGAGGCAACAGCGAGATCAGTTATGTTTTATGCAACACAAGTTTGGGGATATTTACAATATGACAGTGTAGAACAGCTTCTCAGGTTCTTTCTTAAAAGAGTACTGCACCTTCCCCGGACGACTCCCACATATATGTTACACATTGAAACAGGGCTCCCACCATTGTTCATCACAACATTGAAACTCCATTTTGATTACGTCCTTAAAGTATTAAACATGCACGAAGCAAGACTTCCTAAAATAGTTGCTACGCACGCCATCGCAAAAAAAGCATCATGCTTTCAGAAATGGAAAGAGCTGGCTGAGAGGACGGGACGTCCATTAAATTTATCGGGATTTAACATACAGGAAATGAAAGTTGAACTTTACAATATACTCCAGAATCTTGATGAAAAACTACATAAAGCCTTTATTGAAGAAGCTCAATCATCAATTTATCGAAGGTACTATTCGAAACTGGAACACGATCTAAGCATGATTAGCTATTTTGGAAGCAATGTCGATGCAGAAAAAATCTCAACCATATTTAAGGTAAGAGGAGAGTTACTGCCATTAAACTACATACCCCACCGGCCGGATTTGCCTATCACATGCTCCTTGTGTAACTTGAAAACCCGTGAAGACATCATGCACTTTATAGGCATCTGTCCCATACTTAAAGAATTAAGAAAACTACACTTGGGAAAAGCTAATTACGAAGAGGAGGAAGTTATTGATATACTGAACGGACGTGATTGGACGGCTATTTACAACTTTGTGAAATCAGCATTAAGATATAGAAACCAAATCTTAAGAGAAGCGTTCTAATTAAATTTTTAACCAAATGAAAAAATGTATTGTAAACCTAGTGCACCTATTTATTAATTTTTATTATTGAAATCATAAACTTGTCAATCTGGCAGACGGCTTTTGCCATGTCTTTAAAGATTTGTAAACCGAATTCAAAAATGTACTTATGATGAAATAAAATCTATTTTCTAATCTAATCTACTGAACAGATTTAAATGAAATTTGGTGAGGAGATAGTTTGAGACTTAAGAAAGGACATGAGTTACTTTTGACCTCGGGAAAACAACGCATTCCCATGGGAAAAATTACTTTCCGGGGAATCTGATCGCTTTCACTCCTAAATTACCAAAGATTTCAATAATATTTGGATAAAATTGGTATTACGGGAAAACAACGCATTCCCAACCCTTATGAAATAAGTTGTCGATCATGTTAAACTTATCATACACGTATATTAACGCGGGCTTCGCGCTCCACGTGCCTCAAGCCCTCAACGTTAGACGCAAACTGTGGCTCCCACCAAGTTCCACAAATAATAATTTTAAACCTAAACTTAGCTATGCTTAACCTTCCATCGCCAAACACGAGCCATGTAGGTACAACAAATAATTCACTGGGTCTGTCTTCTACTTCTGATAATTCTTTTTCGGCTGAGGCGCGGGGCGAGTGCGCGGGCGAGGGTCGCACGCGATAGACGAGGCAGGCGGTGGCGGCGGTAGTGCAGCGCGGGGGGAGGACATCACTGAGTGGGCACACGCCGTTGTCGGACGCATGCAATTTACAGAGAAATCCTGCAAATATTTTATTTGTCGTGTAAATTTAATTGTTTCTTTAATACTTAATGATTTACTCGGTTCGTCACCTAACCTATGACAATCACACTTAGTATGGCCGCATCCTTTCTCGGCACAATTCAAACAAAAAAGTACAGCTCAGGTTTTTTCATACTACTATCCAAAAAAAACTATCTAATGCGGACGAAATCGTGGGTAAAAGCTAGTTTGTGAATAAATCGCTTTTTCTGCTTCAAAAAGTGTTTATAATGGGTGTTTTTTTCTAGAGGTATAGAATTTTAATTTGGCAACACTATTTTAACTAGCGGCCATTTTATCAGCTGTCAAGTGATCTATAATTTATTTTGGTTTGGCTTTTCAAGATGAATGAACTGGCACCCAATTTTTATAAGCGAATTTTGTTTAGAAATGAAGCTCACATTTTTTTTAAGTAAATACGTCAGTAAACAAAGTTGCCGTCGCAGTTCGTGGTACAATTGATTTATTGAAGAAAACGGTTGGCAGCCGCAAGATCAACCAAGATCGTGTGATTTAACTTGCGAGGATATGTTAAGTCGCTAAACTACACCGATAAGCCCAAAACAATTGCCCACTTGAAGGACAACATTCGCCGTATTATTACCGATATTCAGCCAAAAATGAGAGTAATCAAAAATTGGACTTTTTTCAAATAAAACTCGGTCCGAGTTTATATGTATGAAACCGTATTTAAATTACAATGTCAGAAGACTTATATTCTATTTTAAAGTTATATATGTACTTCTAAAAAATACCTTTTATTATAAAAATGGACTTATTGTTTACAAAGGGAAATTTGTAGAAAATTCATGATTTCAGTGTCACCAAGAGTTAAAAAGTATACATTTGTTAAAATGTATATACAGCGTACAAGCCGGTTGATGGCACCAACTCCCCTCCCACCTTCCACGATGGCATGGCATGGCGAAAAAGCTGTCAGTGATCTGCCTGGCTGAAGGTAAAAAAAAATTACTTTAGTCGCTAACGCAGCGTCCGGAGTTGGCCTCCGGATTTACTATAACAACAATAACAATACGTATGATCAAATATGAAATACAAGACAAACTTTATACTTCCATAAAACCGGGTGGCTTAAAATCGGTTGTGGCTTCTCAAGGTTCCTCTTCTGTTGCTATGGTCAGCGAAAGAAGAAAGGTAGTTATACCTTATTTTAGTAGTGGCGGGTTTGTGAAAAATGGTCCTACCACTACTACTACTACTAAAAATAAATGCACACCATCTAAAAGCATTTATGTATAAGGAAAGTCGGCAAGCGGCGAGAATCCTTAAGGTCTCTGACGAAACATCAGAAGATACAAGGAAACCACAGCAGGCCGCACGTAGTGAATGCTCTAAGGGTGTTCTTTACAAGTAGGGACCAGTAGTGACATAACGTCAATAAAAAAAATTATAGGAACACTCAAACAAAAAAGTTTCGGTACGATTTTTTATCTAGGACTGATTTCCAAATTATCTCTAAGCTTTCTCTAATTATATCACGTAGCAATAGATGGTGGGGAACAATGCACTAAAAAACATTTTAAAGTCATTTGAACACTGCGTAATAAAGACATTTTCATTAGCTAAATCACGAAAGTGGACCGCAGTTCTATGAGAGTGTTACACAATGTAATTAAAATGGAAATCCAAAGATGCTAGAAGATATTTGTTTAAAATGTCTTGTAGAGACGAAGCATCTAGCTAATCCATTTATGTCATCAAAAATCTGCAGCAAGAACGGTTCTTCGTATGTGTTTTTATGGCAAACCCATTTTCTGCTATCGTTGCGATAACGCAACCTTACAAAATTTGAATGGACAAATTAATTCTTTTGAACGTTAATTATTTTATTGAACTATTTTTGGATTTCTTTCCGAAATTGTAAGATACCTAGAATATTTGAGGTTTTCAAAAGCTACTCAGACTTATGCATGAAATGTATACGTCCAACTAGTAACGACTTTTCTCAAATTCCAGTTAATTTCCTTGTGGTCTCAATAAAATAATGTTAAGGTATAAAACCAGGCGGTTGGGAATGAGATCATTTGCAAAATTGTTAAAAAAAAGATTGCAGTGGTGTGCTGTTTTATGATTAGATTTGAAAGTTAAAACTACTCCCACTTATTCACATATAAAATGGCTGAAAAATATTAGGGTGATATCCTTTCATGAAGTCAGAAACCTTATTTGCAATTTTTCAATTAATGAATTTTCAGTTCAGTTCACTTTGATCGATGTCCTCAGCTTAAATCATCCGGTTTGAGAACTATTAAATTTATTTTTGTGACACTGGATGGAAATTCACTAAATTTTTTGATCTTACGGTTGGTTTATTTGTGGACTCAAGGAAAGTAATAGGAACTTCGGATTAAACTGCCTATATCCTCCTGGTTGTTGCCTAGGTTCAAGTTTCTATGTTTCTCTTATAATTTGTTTCTTCAAGTTTTTAAATGTAATTATTAGCAATTCAAAAATGATAAAAAAAATAAGAAATCCGAGATTGGAAGTGGGTGGCAGAGGTATGTATGTCGGAGTCGAAGTCTAAGTCAGATGAAGTTGGCGATTTTAGTTTTTTTAATATTTGTGTGTTTGATATGTGCTGATTTTGTTGGGTTTATTTTAATATTGTGGTGATTAAACGTGCTCAATTCGATTTGTTAGCAGTTGGTGAATCTTCTTGTTTTACTTTTAATGAAGTCAGCTTTGGTGTAAATATTGTGATTTTCTTTCAAGGCTGGCACTTTCAGCCGCCAGCTCATTCCCTCGGATTCCAAGCAGGAGTCCACATTTGTTTTATATCTTAGTTTGATTTGATCAACAAGGAGCAGCTGTTGTTGATGAGATTAGTATTATTGTTGGTGTTTGTTTTGTGTGCCAATTTGTATAGCCACTTTAATAGCGAATGGTGAAAGCTTGGACGAAAAGCTAAGAAATAGTTTTATTTTTAAAAAGCTTTGACAAAAACGTTTTAAATCATTAACATTTTTAATAATAATTTAATTTTTTTGTATAGGACAATATTATGACATGATTTTTCCTGTGGAGGTAGTTTCGAGGCTAGAGATTGTTTAAGCTACTTTTCACCGCGGTAAATATCTTGTTCCTAGCTCATTTGAGCCGGGTAACCTTATAATTAGATGTTTGATATTTTTTTTTTAAACACTTATAAGGAGCATATCATTAGGTGCTTTTATAACTCGTTGCCTATTTGAAGGCTTTTCTTATAATGACATTAACGCAAAAAGCTACATAATGCTAAAACACTATTAGAAATAGGGGATGGTTGGTTAGACCTGACATGAAAATGATAACTCTCCTTTAGTTAAGTGACCCCATGGTTTAAACTTCCTGATATTTTAGAATATTAAATTTACTTGTTTTTAAATTTTCAGCTAGAAGGTTTAAATTTTCGTTATTAAAAATCATAATTTTCATATTTTCTTTTCAGAGTACAATGTGGTCGGAATGGAAGGCGGCGGAGCTGAATTTGATTCAGGCAAAGGTATGTTTAATTTTAGTAACTTACATATGTTTATAAATATATATGCCTAACAGTTAAATTATCATTATCTTTTCTTTTTTCTTATAATTCAAGGACAACAAAGCCAACAAATTGAACAAGAATTAGCAACAAAAATGTTGCAAATTCAATCAAAGCGATTTTACCTCGATGTGAAGCAAAACAGAAGAGGGAGGTTTTTGAAAGTTGCAGAGGTGAAGTTCTTTTTTAAATCTACTTAAACTCGTTTGTTTTGAAACTATTATCATATATTTCTATTCTGTATATTTTATGCTAAGATACAGGATGCGTTTTGAGTTCTACGAGAATTTAATTTGTTTGCCATTTTCGTCGCAATGAAATTTGTGTATTATTTTTATCAATTGACAGTGGATGATGCAAATTTTAACTTGAAATTTTTCAGAAATATGTGAACAGAAATTACAAAAAGATTTTGAAAACAACAATTTTCATAAACTTCTGTTTCACCATGTTTTTTTCTCTTGCAAATCGTAAGGTCTTCTCATTAAATAGTAAGACATTCTTATTAAATTGTAGAGTTCCTTAAAGTCAAGTTTAAAATGGATATATCTAATGGAATGATTTTTGTTTCCTTGGCTTTTATAAACATTCTTATAACGACCAAAAACAAATTTCCAACAAAAGATACAATTGATCCATACAAAAACCCGTCATAATTAAACGCAATTTTTCTTTTGTAGAACAGAAACCTAAACAACCAATTTCGAGATGTTTAAACTGAAACTCTTACTGAATTTTTGTTTTCAATTTTATATTTACCACAAGCCCCGCTAATTTTTCGTAGGAATGTTAATCTAATATTAATTAAAAAAGAAATTCAATGTTAAGTCGATTTCCTTTTTTTTTTGTTATAACATTAAATGTGTTAGATAGGTGCGGATGGTAGAAGAAGTCAAGTTTATCTGGCACTCTCAACAGCAGCTGAGTTTCGAGATCATTTGTCGACTTTCAGTGATTATTACGCATCATTAGGTAAATAATTGCCATTAGTAGTTTTTTAAAAATCTATTCTGTATATTAACCTATAATAAGTCACTCGAACAGGACCACCCAATCCAGAAAATGTACCCGAAGATGGAAAACTTAAATCTGAAATGATGATCAAGGACAACCGACGGTATTATTTAGATTTAAAGGAAAACACAAGAGGCCGTTTTTTGAGAGTACGTTTTATTATAATTAGTAATAAATTGCTTATCTTTTTTTTGAATTGTTATTTTCATGAAGAAATCAAATCATTTTTAAAAGGTATCGCAAACTATTACAAGAGGTGGACCTAGATCTCAAATTGCCATTCCAGCACAAGGAATGATCGAGTTCAGAGATGCTCTCACTGATCTGCTCGAAGAATTCGGAACAAGTGATGGAGGGTAATAATTTAAAAAAAAAAAACTAACTGCCATGTGCTTAAACACCGTTTTTTATTTTTAGTTTTAAGGGAGAACTTCCTGAGGAACGTCATATGAAAGTTGACAATAAAAACTTCTACTTTGATATTGGACAAAATAATCGGGGTATTTACATGCGAATAAGTGAGGTGAGCTATATTTGTTAACTGTGCTATACTATTGAATTTAAAAGTAAATTTGTTTGCTTAGATAGTTTTGTATTGCCTGAATGTGAATTGCATGATTATAATAATATTTGAAGGTGGTACAGTATTGGAATTTACTATATCAACAAATTAAACAAATTGACAAAACTTCAACAAGACCCAAATTGATATATTCCTTGAAAGTTTTGTCCAGAAGGTTTTATCAGTAATAACAATTTGTGTGCCACTTTTTAGCTTGTATAGTTAAAGCTTTCTCGTTTAACAATTTTTGTCTGTGTTCTTACGTCATAAAAGGCTTGGTGGTACTTCTAGCTGGTGCCATTTTTTTAATGTCTATCACAGAAGTTGATTCGGATCCTACCTCTTATTCGTCTCTTGCACGAGTCGAACAATAAAAAGGCGTTGCAACCTACAAACACACAAAAAAAAATCAATAAACCACTTACTTATAATTAAGTTGTGATATTATTTTAGAAGTACCTATGGTGTCCAAAATATATTGAATGCATTTTTTTCGCCATCACTCAATCTATTAATTAATTGATAAGACAACATTTCTGGTAGTATTTTTATTATATCAAATATTCCCTTTTCAAAAAATTTACTAATTTATATTCAATACCAATACAACTCGCATGGTCTACAGAAAATTCTTTTAACGCCTGATTTCTTAAAATTTATACAGTGTGATATTGAGAAAGGGATATTTTCAATTTTCAAGATATTTTATAACATAATTTGCGTAAAAAAGTATTTAAAGGATTTATATAGTGGGATTTGTGTTGAAAAGTAAAATATACATTTTTAAAAGTTGTTTACAGTTTCTCCGTTTTGTTGATTAAATAACATAAGCATTTATCCCTAGGTGAAAGAAAACTTTAAGCTACCATTATGAGAAAAAATACATGTTACTTAGTGTTATATTTTATTTTGTCTCATAGAAATAATTGTTGGGCAACCCTTTCGAATGCGTGTTATCCCATTCGCAACTTATTAAATTATACATATAAGAAAATTTAATACTAGATTCATAATTTGTTTTGTAAATTAATTTATTTTTATTTTTTCGTTCTATAATTTTTTTCTAGGTAAAAAGTAACTTTCGCACAGCAATAACAGTTCCAGAAAAATGCTGGATTCGCTTTCGTGATATTCTCAATGATTATTGTGAGAAAATGAATAAGTCCGATACGTCAATCACTGCCGATAATAATATTCAAACAACTCCTTCTAACAGTTTAAAATGAAAGCTTAAATATTAAAATAAATATTTAAATAATATTAAAATTAAATACAACAAAAAAAAAACAGATTATTCAATTACAAAGACAAACAAAAAATTTAATTAAAATTAAAACACACCTAGACAGATAACATTAGTATATATATATATATATATTCATATATACATATATATATATTTGTATATGTATATATATATATTGAACAACCAATAGAGTTCAATAATAATTTTAATTATAATTAAATAAATAGTATTGTAAGCTATTACCAAATTAAACAAACAAAAATGAAAAACAAACAATGATAGCTCTTATTCAAACAAAAACAAGAATGTCAAACATGATTCTATTAATAATTTTAATGTACATAGCAAATCACCAATAGAAAATGAATAAAAATGATAGTTTCCAAATGGAGATTATAAAGTACATATTGCTGTTACTGTTGGTCTATGCAAGATTTTCGCCTTGTTTCTTATTTTAAAATACAAAAAAAAGAAAACAACAAAAATAAATAACTACCTTTAGTGTAATTATTTGTTAAAATCTGTTTATAGGCTAGCGGAATGCTTTTAAACAGTTTGCTGTAATACAAAGAAAGCATATATATATATTTGAACCTCTAATTGCCTCAAGCATTTCAAAAATTGACAAGTCCCAATTTAAAATTAAGGCAAATATATTATATTTAGTACTTGCCGTATAGCATTCTAAAAAAGAAAACAAAAATGAAAGTGAAAAGCAAGGGAAATAAAATTAAAGTACCTATAAAAGATTTGTTCAAAATAAAACTAAAATCGTGTTGAGATCCAATACAGTTACATAATATCTATATATATATATATTATATTTACTAGATCAATTTTACAGAAAAAGAAAAATCTATACTTATATGAATAAAAAAATGTGTATATATATGTATTTATATTTTAATATGTATACCTACTCTAAAAGAAAAGAAAATATGTTAGAAAAAAAGAAATTATTTTTGAATAGCTTGTTATACCTATAGATACAAAAAATTAATTCGTTGCATCAAATCCTTTGGATGTCAAAGGAAATTCAGTTTTTAAATGAAAAAATAAAATTATTTTATTAAAACAAACAGAACACGATAAACAAGATACAAAAAATAAAACAAAATAGAAATCTAGTTCGTAATTTCTAGCGATGAACTTTTAAATTTTCATTATTTTTTGATATAACTTTAAAATTAAAGCAAAATTAATGCAAATGAAGCAAAATAGTATGAGCAATAAAATAAAAAGTACCTAATAGGTGTTCAAACATGACGGGTTTCCGAATGTATAACTCTTTTATTACACAGTTTAAATTATTTATGTATATTTACATACTTCACACAGTTTGAAATTAAAGAAAAGAAATAAATATGATTTATATTTTGTTTTGACAAAGCTCAAAATAAATTAATTGCAACACGAGGTCGTTTCCAATTTGAATGTTTTATTTTGTTCGTATTAAAACATTTGTAACAACCAGTTAACTGTAATTTCAGCATAAAGTCGAAGTCATCTTAGGGTTAAAATATGATTGCATAAGCAAATTACAAAAAAATACCTTATAGATTCCAATATGAAAAAATATTTCACGTGAAGCGGCCAACGACCAATTTTTTTTTTGTTGAATTTGGTTTATTTCTGGCCTATTTATACTTTAATTGTTTTTTAGCATAAATCCAAAAGGATTTTGAATTTTAAGACCTGGCCCTAGATTTAATTATGGGTGCATGAGGTTTTCCAAATCCCTTGGCTATGATTTTAAAGATAACAAGTTTATTAATTATATGAAGTGCGTTACATTTCTTTTAAAGTATGTATTATGTCACACATTAACCCATTTCAACAACTAACACTTTTATCGTTGTCCGCTTTACATGAAATGCCACATAATATAGAACAGAATTTCTTATAAAATAAAACTATTTCAACTATTTTTAAAAAGTGGTCAGTATTTCGAAAATCTGAAACCAGGCATTAATTTTGGATTTCCGTACTGTGGTGACCGAATCCTATTTTTAAAAAGTCGACCTGTTTATTTGTTTGGTTAGCCCTATGCAAATATGTAGGTATAAACTTTACTAAAGTTTTTCTGGTGGTAAATGTATATATATTCTTTTTAAAAGAAAATGTTTGTTGACTAAGATTTCACGTCAAAGGAGAAAGAGTTTTTAATGTTTTTTTTTTTTTATTTAATTAATTAATATCTATGAAAAATTGTAAACATCCTCATTGCAATTAATTTACCTATGTATAACATTCCCACCATTTATCAAGGTAATTTTAAATTTTCTCCACTGGTATAGTGGGTGCAAAATTGTTAAAGTACCTACATAAATTTAATTATGCTAAGTTTGAACATCCGTGATTTTTATCAAAAGTGTTGCTTAATTAAATTAATATTGTCTGTGAAGTGTTTAATAATACAAAAATGTTATAAGGGCGGTCGAAGTATCAGCTTTGATTAGAATTTATTTTATTTATAGCAGTAGTAATTTAAAAACAAAAACCATATATTGGTAGAAATAAATGTGATATTTTCTTGTTACAGAAGAAACTTGCATATAAAAAGAAATATCTTATATTTTCCTTACAATCTACAACACTGTTTGGTTTCTGACATCAAAACAAAATTCAATATTTATTTTATGATGGAGAGCTGTTTTTATTTTTTATTTCAGGAAATATTTTCTCTATATACTTATATATATTTTAGTTTACACTGGTAAGCAAAATTAAGTTTATTTTTGTAACAAAAACCAACTAATAATTTTTGAATTCGAATCTCGACTTGTCATCTCAAAACTGCGATAGGTTCTTAAAATATACTTCTTAAAAAAAGACACGAAAATCTTAATCTTCCAAATACAGTTAAAATTATAATTTATTCTTATTAGTTGTCAGTCGTAATTAGCGTGTTTTTAAATTTTGAAAGTTTTGTAGGACTAAAAACTAACTAACTATGATTTTTTTGTGGGTAATTAAGATTGGAAATACTTAACCACATTCTGAATAATTATAAATTAGAGTTATTTATTTTTATTTCAAAGTCGGATTCGAACTTAAGGCACTAAAAACTTTCGAAACATTTGATTACTTTTCAGTTACAAAATCTTGTCGACTAGTGTTTTTTAACAAACAAGAAAAGTATCTTATGATGTTTTATTCTACTTAAGTAAGAGGTCATAGATTTGTTATCGTTTCTTTAGTTATACAATTGTACACGAGTCACAGCATATAGCACATTTTGGATTGTTAAGTCTCGAAGATCGAAAGCTTCTTAATGACCGGGAATACGGCTTTCGCAGCAATAGGTCCACTGGTTCATCTCACCGAACAGTGGAGCAAATCTTTACATCGCTTTGGAGAAAGTAAGATTATTGCACTTGATATTTCAAAAGCATTTGATAGGGTTTGGCATCAGGCTCTCTTGTCGAAAATGCGTGCTTTCGGTTTTCATAAATCCCTCCTTCATTGGAATAGTAATTACCTTTTGAATCGTTCAATACAAGTAGTATTGGACGGGTTCAAATCTGAAAACCACAAAATAAATGCTGGTGCCCCAGGGCTCTTTTCTATCTCAAACACTCTTTAACATTTTTAATGATCTCCTGTCGCAACTTCTAGTCCAATACATTGTTTCGCTGAAGATTGGACTCTTAGCTTTCATATTCGTTTTCAGATTCACATCCCTCTTCTTCGGAAGTGGAAATGCAACGACAAAATATGATAAGCTCATTGAATTCCGACCTAAACAGCATTGTGCAATGGGGAATAAAAAACAGCGTGAAATTAAATGCTTCGAAAACCCAATGCTTTCTTTTATCGTTAAAGCGAGATATACTTTTGGACTTGCATCGAGGAGACCGAACATCTCGATATTCTTGGTATGTAGTGTATCACCAACCACATTTTGTGGAACGATCACATACTTGATGTTGCCAAAAATGCTGCAAGATGTTTGGGTTTTGTAAGGCGATGCAAGTAGTTGTTCTCCCCCTACGATCTGGCTGTTATCTACAAGACTTATATACGTCCACAGCTTGAGTATAACTCCCATATCTGGGCTGGTGCTAATGCAACTTATTTAAGCCTCTTGGACAGTATTGAACGCAAAGCATTTAGATTAATTGGTGATAATACCATCATAAGGTCATTTACGTCGCTCGAGCATTGTCGTAAGGTTTCTTGTCTCACCCTCTTTTATCGTTATTTTAAGGGTCTATGCTCTAGAGAAATACTCGCGCTTCTGGTAATGCTCATCAGTATACGCTCGAGCCCAACTTCATTCGTTCTGTAAAGTACAGAGATTCGTTCTTTAGCCATACTATGCGAATGTGAAATTCCTTACCACACTGTCTTTCCCAGCCATTGCAATATTCAGGAATTCAAAACCAATATGCACCGACACCTCCTTTCAACCTCACACTGTGTCTTTACAAAATAAGGGTAGTAATATCCCCTTGAGTATGCGCTTATTATATAAAAAGAAATGTGACAGAATCAATCCTAGGCGTTAAAAAAAAGTTTGAAAAGAGCTCAAAGTAAGTTGTGATCACACATATCGAATGAGTCGTTAGCGATATTCATTGGGCAGGTTCAGACATACATAAAGGATTTCATTTGCACTTAACTGCATTGTTAGATAGTTTTCCAGGTGTTATTAATTTCAAAATTGTAACTTTACTTCACTTACCTTTACTCCCAGTTGCCCGCGAAGAAAAAACCAAAGCATTATTAGCAAAAATAATGTTTTGTGACTAACTTTCCAATAAAGTTGCTATAATTGGAAAACACATTTTTGGCAGCTGAGCAATCAGACGTAGAAAGTTGCCTTGCCTTCAAGTCAAGTTAGAACGTCTGAACCTGTCTATTTATCACAAATTGCATTAGCTGATTTGAAACCATTTGGAGCTTCATATTGTGCTCAATCAGCTATGCAATACTACGATACACGGAAATCTGGTGATGTAGTTTCTTAAAGTTCCTTAAGCAATATCTCTAATATACAAATAGTAATTGAGAGTGCAGCAGGTAGTCCAATTCTATGTTAGCCATATTATTTTGTTGATTGTTTATATAAACTATGTAAATAATACTAAATAATAATATAATAAACCGAAGAAAAAAAGCTCAAACAAACGATGGTGACGTGAAAGCTGAACAATAATAAAGTATATGAAAATTTGTCAAATATTTGGGTCAACTATTTTCCGATTCTAATATACATATGCCTGCAGCCTTCCTACTAAATATCAAAATATTACAAGAAATTTTAAAAACTATTAGCGTTAAAAATCGGTGTCTTTGTTTTTTGATTGGCAATCCGATCGTAGATCCCAACTGAACTCTTCTTTTGATTTGGAAGTTGTTTGATTTTGCGAGTTTCAGAAAAAATGACTATGAAAAGAAAATTATTTCGTAAATTGTTACAAAAAAAAGTAATAAATTAAGGGGTTGGACATTTAGTTATTGTATTTGTGGCTTCAATTATGTTTTTAAATCCAAAAGCAAATTTTTATTCTTTCAGGATCTGTGAATCCCAAGTGAAGACGTTTGGAAGAGCCCAAATGGCTTTCGGATTGCCAAACGAAGTTAAAAGCTTTAAAATGTATCTAGTAGCTAATAATTTATTTATGTTGTTTTATTCGCATTTTTTGATCTGTCTTAAATTTCCAAAATTATTTAAAAATAACATTTAAAAGATAAATACAGTGATTGAAGTTTTTAACATTGGGTTTGTTAACAAGCTTGTTGTAATCGACTAGACATTTGAAATACATATTTTATTTCGATCTATTATCATCTTTTTTTAATTTTTGTTTTCTTGAGTTAAAATTCTGAATAACAGATCTATGCATGAACTTGACAGTTTTATATTTTTCATTTAAAAATTGATGTAGTATCACATAATGTACATATACGGGTATTAATTTTATGTTTATGAATTTTAATACTATATATTTTTCCTTTACAAATTTATGAAGTATCGTATAAATATTATTCAAAGAGATACTCTAAATATATAATAATTTATGAAACAATAGTAAAAAAAATCTTGGAAACGAACATTTAATGACGCTATAAAATAAAAAGAGAATGTACAATTTGATGTTGTTGAATAGTATTTTTTTAATGTAGTTAGACAAATCCTTAAAAAATATCTATCTTCTGTATGAATATATACATCAAAAAATATTTTATTAACCCAGAAAGCAGATATGAACTTTCTTAACATAACATCTTCACAGCCTCCTTATAAACATACATTGAAGATACCTTCTCTTTTTCTTATATTGACTTAGGTATATAAAATATATTTGACTAAATTATAAACACAAAAATAGAAGAAATTAAATAAAATTATCTTTATAATTGGAAGTTATGTATATACATATATGTACCTCCGGTCATTGATTGATGATTCTATAAAAAAATAATAAAGTGTGGATAAACATCTGTTTATTTTAATTATGTATTGAAAAAGTTGATACATAAATTATGTGTATAAAAATAAAGGAAAATATTTATTTATCGAACCGGCAGAGCTATAAAATAAACTAACAAAAAACTTAACACTCACATGTGATGAAGCGCAAAGCGTTCAAATCAATATTATAAATGTAATAAAAATTGATTAAAAAAAGATTATGCCTTCCTATTAAGAACAATATTTAATTCTATTATTTTTTAACTGTATTCTCATATTACTTAAACATATTCCTTGACTTTTTTTTAAAACTTTTTGTTTTTTTAAGAAATTAAAACAGAAAATTGACAGATTTTGCATTATATTTTAGTGGATGAGTTGTATCTTTCATGGATGAGTTTGGTATATTCATTTATATACACCTTGAGCAGTAAGCAGCAACAACCCTTTCGTTTCCGAGGTATGTTAAGATATAATAATGGTATAATATTAATGCGTGTCAAAAAAAGGTGTACCTACAAAACATTATGAAGGCTTAACTAAATTTATAACTTTTGCCGAAATGTAAACAATTAATATATGTTTAAAAATTTTGTTAGATTGTGAGTCGTGTATATCTTAATATTTGATGGTGTATTCTAAAAGAGCTTTTTCCTTAGCTCCTTTTTTTTTTGAAATAATAGTTTATAAAGTAGAGCAGCAAGTTTGTAATTACCTTCAATTTGTTTAATACTTTGTTTTAAGATTAGTTAAAATAAATCAATACTAAATGCAATCATCCTTTTTGAAATTGATTGCGTCTACTGTGCGCTTAAGCAACCCGCAGCCCGCCAGTTAAGTTGACCATTTAGTCAATCATTCAATGTGAAAAATGACATTCTCGAACTGGCCACGGCAGATGTGAATCAACATCTTCTTTTACTTGTGTTCATCAGAACGGATGTGAGAATTGTAAGGATGATCAAAATGATCCTGTTTATATATAGTTCTAATAGTTCGGACGTGTTTTGCTATAGGCAGGACTTGTCCACCTTATGTTTTTTGATTGGATTCTGTAAAAGCTTTCATAGCACCAAAAGGAATGTTATCTATTCCCACAAGTGATCCTATACTTGTCGGGCCAATCTTTTTATTTTCGAGTTATTTCCATCAATACCACTGTGACATACTTAATTAAGTTGGCGCTGCAGTTCTGTGTGAACTAGGGCCTTACCCAACAAACTTCTCAATCTAGCTCGGCCCCTAGCAAGATGTCGCCAGTAGCGCACTCCAAGTTGGGTGAGGTCACTTGCCACTTATGCGTGCCACCTGATCCGGGATCTTCCTCTAAGACTTTCCGGACCGGAGCATTGGTTACCATGCGCTCTGCAATCTCATTGGTTGGACTTTTATCCTCCTGGCTAAGTCTACGTCGCTGTACAGCCCGTACAGCTCGTTGTTCTCCTCCACTCACCTTCTATGCATACGGAACTGTAGATCACGTAAAGAACTTTTCTCTTCAAACGACCCAAGGTGTTTTGATAATTTTTTTGTTTAAACTGCTGCTCTCTCCTAAACGGCAAGGTACCTCGCCACAAATAGGCATTAGGTAATTTTTTTAAAGCGAGGTTCCCATACTTTTTGGGTGCTCTGCTTTCTTGTACTAGTTATGTTGATTTCTAAAATTAATGAGGCTTAACGCCAAAATCTAAATATAATTAAAACATGACCATTTTTCCTGTTCGTTTATACGCTCCCGGATATCCGGTACACCCTAAAACTTAGACATAAAGTGAATGTCTCGTTTTGGGAGTTTTTTTTAAAGTTGCGATTAGTAAAATCAAAAACCAAATGCAAACATTTTTTAAGTTTTATTGATTTTTTTAAGTAAACCTAATTTAACAAAGAACACAGAGCCGAGTGAAGTTTCACTTCAGAAAAATGCATTTTGCATTTAGATTGTGCGTGTGCACAATTGTTTAGAAATTTTAACACAAAAAAAAATGCCTTCTCAAACGGGGTAAGAAGATTATACAAATCTTCAAAAATTCAAAATTTTTTCTTGAAGTCTACATTAATTTTTTATTTATTTTGTATCTATGCGACTTTTCAGTGTTTTGAAAATAGGAATAATGTGAGTGAAGCGGGGTTGACTTTTGTATTTAATTTTTTGCTAGGAAAATAAAGTTTTCAAATAAATTAATAAGGCCTCTGTTAAATTATTAAAAATAAATTTTTTTTTTTTTTAATGTTCAAACATTAATTTGTAATGCAATCTACTGTCAAATGTCAACATTTTCTTTGAGTGCGGGTTTATTTAATTTAACGTTTTTTTTTAATTTATTAAAAACAAAAAAACTCTAAATGGTGATCAAAAAGATCTAGTGCAAAGCATTATGTCTTTATAAAAATAAAAACAAATAAGTATATATAAAATATTATATACATATATGTATATTTATATATATTCTTTCATATTTATAAATATTAATATATAAATAAAAACAAAAACATGTATGGAACTTTTTTTCATTATTTAAAAAAGTTTTTTTTTAATTAGTTCTACAAAAATATATCGATGCAAATATGTATGTTAAACAAATTACACCATTTACATATTATAATTTAAATTAAAATAAAATGGAAATTATTAAAAAACAAAAAAAATAAGTAAATAAATTAATACAGACACATTTATTGAGAATTAAATACGATTGGTATTCAATAAGCTTTTCAAATGGAAATTAAAAAAATATTTAAAGATTCTGTTTAAGTCCATAAGAACATCATGATTTTTTAAAACCATAAATTAGTCGGAAAAACTGCAATCCGCTTATTTAAAAACTCTATTTTATTGAACCAGTTTTCATATCCACAAATTATTATCTTGTTTATACATACGTTTTTGAGTTTAAACACACCTTTTTTAAGACCATTACATTCTAACCGTTATAATCGTCTCAAAATTATTAGATTATATTCAATTAAATTCAATTTTGAATGGTAAACAAAAACAACAAATATGCATACATCCGAAATTCGTTTATATCAAATTAAGCGGAGTCGACTGTAGTTATATTCCGATGAGTTACCCAAACAATTTCCCGCCACATATTTCAATCATTTTATCGCAAGACAGGATTTTATCTGGCAGTTAAATTTGATATCTAATACAAATTTGGTAATCAGCAGAAGCTCTATTTTTGTATCACTCACTGTTTAAAGAACCTATAATGATCGAAAAGTTGTATTATTGCCATGAATCGAGTAAACACTGTGCTAAAACCTTCTTGTAATAACCTCTGTCCCCTAAAGCCAGCTATACACTTTGAGAAATTATGTAATTATCAATTTTAATCGGCGAATGTCTAATATTATAGAAATTCAAATGTAGCCATTATCCCATATCACTTTTGTTGAGTTTCAAATTTGGAAATTTGAAAGGTTTTAAAACTATTATTTGTCTGATGGGGTTTTCCATGTGTAAAATAATTCAATTTATTCTTGGTCCAGATTTGTCAAAACCAAAAATTTCCCCCTGTTATTGAATTCCATAGCGCACAATAAATTGATTTGTTTTTTATTTAAGATCATTTTTATTTTATTTTCCCGAATGTAAATCTAGTCGGTAATTTTGGATACAAAAATTAATTAACCAACATGTTTAACATTATGTTATTATTTTTTTAAGAAAAAAAAAAAACTAGAACAACTTGGTCATATTTGTAAAATAAATAAGAAATTAAATTATATTTTTTTGATCAATTTTGAGTTTAATAATGTTTTTCTTTTTAAAAACTATCAACACAAAAACCAAGATTGAAACAATCAAAAAAGAAGTTTATGGTTTTTAGAAAACATAATTTCTTATTTTACATGTTACCATTGTTCATAAACGTTTTTTTCTAAATGTTAATTAATTTTTTGGATACAAAACTATCTCTACCTACAAAAAGGGCTATGTAGAAAACCCCTCCTCTATGGGTAATTTATAGCTATCATTGGTTTTCATCATTGAAACCAATCATTTGAATTTTGTGGGTAGGTTGTTTATAGCTCTCAGTAAAAATTTCGGTCATTGAAAAAAATTTCCTGATTGAAATTCACCGACATTTTTTTACTGACATTATTCTGTCATTCGAACTGTGTAAAATTGAAACACAAATCAGTGGAACGATTCGATCAGTATATATAATTTTCATTTCTAATCAAAAGGAAACACAGTTAAATATCCATTCAAATATTTTCCACATTGATTTGAATGAAAACTATAACTATCCGTTCCCCTGCGTTATCAAGCTCGATTCAATTTGATACAAGCTTAAGACCTGGACAACTTAGGGGCAGCTTTAAATTAAATTTTATATTTATTGTTAAATTTTGTAAACTAATATCGTTCAAAATGCATAAGGAGATTTTTGATATTTTTTGATTGAATTGGTCGTTATTTGATGAAACAAAACCTCACACCTATAAAAAAAAAGCAAATTAAATCAGTTTTTTAAAAGACAGGAAAGCCGTTTTAAAAGCAACATCGACCATCCCATATTTAAATCTTTTCCTTATAATTCAATTGCCGGTGGGCAATACTAATTAACCATGAATTTCTCGGAGCAACTTAGTTATGCGTCGTAGTACCCGTAGCGTGATGGTTAGTGCGTTGGAATATCATGCAAGGGGTCTTGGGTTCAATCCCTGCCTGTGCCACCTAACTTTTTTCACGGGTACTGCCTCTTGCGATGATTTGACAAATCCTTCAAGAGTAATTCTTGTCATGAAAAGTGCTTTCTCAAATTAGCCGTTCGGATTCGGCATATAAACTGTAGCAGGTCCCTTCCATCTCTGACAACATTACTCGGACACAGGAATGGTTGAGAGTTGTAAGTCACTAGGCCCTGGTTCTTCATGGACTGTTGCGCCACCTAATTTATTTATTTAACTTAGTTATGCATAGTGGACGTGAGCTAATTGCTAGTTGCTAATAATATTATAAATAAAGTATTTGTAAAACAGTTTTAGAAAATACAGAAAAGCTCAAAATAACATTTATGCATTGGCAAAAATATTAATTAGTTGTGTCTTTTAATTAAACTGGCTGGCAATTATTCATAATTTTTAAATTTTCTATTATTAACTACTTTAAGTTGGTAATAATTAATGGTGCTCGGTATAACTTGTAGCGGTTTATTTGTGTCATGTAGATAAGATCAATAACTACCTACCCAAAAACAACTACAATCTCATGATTAGTACACACAGTTAGTAATGCATTATAAATATAAGTATACAAAGAATTAAAACAAAAACATAAAAGGTTTTTAACAGAAAATATTGCATACACCCATTTTAAAGTTAAATTTGTAAGATTAAATTCAATTCCAACAACAGCAAAAAAATATAACACTTTAAGCTTAACTTAGAGTAAAAAAGCAAACGTAGTTTAATAGGTCAATTCACACTCAAAACAAAGAAAATAAATTAATAGAAGTAAAATTATAAAAAAATTACTTCCTTTTCTCACAATATTCACATCTTGGAAATATTTAAAAAAAAATACAAATTATTACATATATAAAAAAGTATTTAATTTATTTTTCGTAAGTAAAAAAGTGTTTGCAGGAAAATATGAAATCTAAGCAAAACGAAGCAAAAAAATTAAGATAAACATACACCTACTTTCATTTAAAAAAAAAGGAAGCCACAAAACCATAGCCAAGCAAATAAGACCTATGTTAAACAAAAAAATTGAGAAATAAGTGACCTCCCTTTGTTCACATAGTTAAAATAATAATGGAAAAGTCAAGCATGAAAATTAAGTAATTAAAAAAAATATAATATTAGTTTAAATGTATGTACGATTGATGTAAAATTTAAATGACAAAACAAAAAATTAAATAAATAATTAACAGAACTTATCTGAAGAAATCTAAACAAAGTTCATTATAAAGAAATAAATTGATGCAAACGAAATAAAATATGATATTGGAGACAAAAAGCTGATTAGTCTTTTATATTAATTTTCAATATCAACGATCTGTTTTATCTAGAATCACGACTGATAACCAAAGAGAACCTTATATAACCTGAAACACCTAATTTTAGTTTTTCTCTTTTCTCTTGTACGTGAAACTATATGAAATAGTAGTTTCACTTCTGGCTGCTAGAGTGCGCTTCTCCTTCTACCTTTCGATTTGGTTTTATCAGTTTTTAGCATGAATACATTTTACAATTTGACCATATTTTTAAACAGCAGCATATTTTTAAAATGTTTATAAAATAAAAAAAAGGGAAAAGCTAATTCAAATGTGGTGGTTGTTTGAAGCAGACGTATTTTCATAAGAAATTCTATCGACCAAAACTACTGGCTTTTTCTAATGGAGGAAGCAGTATTTAATCACTTTGTAGGTTAAAAGAAACAAACTCTTAAGTCGAAATCTTGTTAAACACATTTTATTCATTTAAATGCATTTTATATACATACATATACATATGTGGGGAATAAAAAGCTCTTTTTTGTTAAGATGTAATTTTAATTAAACAATAATGAATTGGCTTTAACAAATGGTGAAAAAGTATAATGAAAAGTATTGAAATTAGTGGAACGTCTTCGTCGTTCGGCTTCTTCTTCATGAGTCTTGTTTCGATTGCATTTCATCGCCTTCTTTGCTCTTGCCAATGTTTCGATTCAACTTTGATGTAACTTTTAGGGTGATACTGACTTCAGGGAAAACTTGGTGTGGAGACTTATTCTTATCCTACAATCGGCCATCTTGTGTATTTCACGTCCTCGGTGAATCGTCTTGTGAATCGTCTTCAGGTAGCATTCAATAAGTCTTGGGTTCATCGGCATTCTAATGTACATCTGATATCATCTGGGAATTGGAGAAAATCGTCTTACAGGGTTTTGCATCTTGTTGTTTTTCGTCATTTGATTATCGGCTGCTTGAATGGTAATCGCGCACATCCTTTACCATTATATTATGATTCTGCAAAGGAATCTTCGTTTGACCCCATCACTTCATCAACATCGTCTTCGGATTCATCGTCAGTCATGGATTCATCATAGGGGTCAGAGTTACCCCAAGGCTTCATATTGTCTGCACTAGACGTTGTATTGCGAGGTCCATCGTGAGTACCAACCTTTTGTACTTCATACCTGTCATTTGGTGAGACTTTCGTGACAACATAAGGACCTTTTTTTTTTTTTTTTTTTTTTAATTCATTTTTATTAATTCAATCTTAAACCTATCTTAAAGCTAGACAAAAATTCATAAAACTAGCCTAATTAACCATAACTTACAACTAACTTACTGGTCCCATACGGACACTCTAAGTTAAACAATAATACTTAATGCAATGCCTTTCGGCCCTAAGATCTATTTAACTTCAATTCAATTTTATTTATTTTTGTATTCATTAGAAAATTTAAAAAAACTAATATCAATATCCTTTTTATTTTTACTTAAAACTACTTAAAATAAGGTCCTTAAATAAAACTTAAACTAACTTAAACTACCTATTCTACCTACAAACTAAAACTACTTAAATCTAGAACAACCACAGCAGCAAATCTAACTATCTAACGTTTTTTGTTTTTCATATTTTGTTGTCTTTTCTTTTTTTTTTTTTATTTTTTTTCTTTTTATTCCATATTTTTTTTTATTTTTTTTGTATTTTTTTGTATTTTTCTTTTTTGTATTTTGTTTTTTGTGCCACCATGCCTATTCTACTTAAAACTAAACCCTAAAACTATAAAACAAGTATGTAAGCCGGCCAAGGCTTTAAATCCCATCCCGACTACCCACTATCAAGTGCCGATTGAAGCCACCAAAACTGGTTCTCCTGCTTCACCCTATCAGTTCGGTCCCGTTCGGACACAGCCCTACTGAACCGAAGGAGCTCTGCTCCGCCTTGTGCCATGACGTCCCGATTGTACAGGAGTCGCCTATCCACGGTTCGTCGTCTGACGTGGTAGATTAGCGGAACTGCCAATCTATCCTGTATCAGACCGCATCTGTCTAAAAAGAGGAATGCCTCTGGTGGAATGAAGCCGCCCAAGCGTGCACTCTCAAAATGCTCGTCGTTCGGATAGAACGCCCCGAAAATTAAATTGTTGGTCGAAGACATAAGGACCTATATATTTACGAGAAATTTTGTGATTAGTACCAAATTGTGTTTTTTTAATAGCAACTACATCTTTAAACTTGTATTTAGTAGTTGATTTGCGTCTTTTATCAAATGTTTTACGATTTTCATCTTGTATTGCTTTAATAGAAGATTTAGCAATTTCACGTGAACTTTCACTTTCTTCTTGGAAAGCTTGTCGATTTTCTTCGGCTACAGCTTCGGCAAGGTCAATGTTTTCCGCCCTACGCATCTTTACCCCAAAGAGTAATTCGAATGGAGTCCTTTTGATACTTCTGTGCCACGTTGAATTAAGGCACTCTTGTAGTTGATTTGTATACCTAAACCACTTAGATGTGTCATCCGCTGATAGCTTGGCTAATACGGATACAATCACTCGGTTGACCCTCTCAACCTGGCCATTTCCTCTGGGTACACCTGTAGTGATTAAGGAATGCTGAATTTTTTGCTCCTCACAGTAATCTCGGAAAGCGTTAGATGTAAATGCAACACCCCTGTCTGAAATAATACGACTAGGGTTCCCAAAAACGGTTTTTTGCAATTCTAGCTTTGCGAGAACCTCAGATGTTCCTGCCGACTTCACTGGGTATAACCAGACAAATTTTGTGAACGCGTCAACTATGCAAAAAATGTAAGAATATTGCTTGCTTGTAATTGAAAGCGGACCCATATGGTCTACGTGGTACGTATGTAAAGGTTCCTCCTCTTTGGAAATAGGGTTGAGAAATCCTTCTTGTTTGCCGCTCTTTCGCTGACTATGCAACGGATGCAATTTCGTCGACATGCTTCTAACTTTTTTTAAGGTTTGGAATGAAGTAGTCACGTAGTCTTGTATGTGACAAGAGTAATGGCGATGCAGATGGGAGAAGAAAGGATTCCAAGACTGGTTCTCATGCAGCTGATTCATTCTGGGGGATCTTGCGTTACTGAGTGGAACAAATTGGCCAACGAATCTTCAGCAGATTTTACAGTATCAACCACCGATAATAATTAAGCCATGAAGTTAAAATTCAAAAATTTGCTAAAAAAAGTTGGAAATATGATTTATGATAAGTTCACTAAGGAAGCAGAGTCGTCGCAATACAGAACCTACTACAGCAAGCTGAATCATTTTTTAAATACAAACACGTATTTCTTGCAACAAAACACAACAGAACAAATCAGTATGCTATTTAAAATAAGAGGTGAAGTCATTGGTTTGAATTATATTCCGCATCGACCAGAACTACCATTATTGTGCGATCTATGCAATTTGAAAGTGCGCGAAGATGTTTTTCACTTTGTGGGAATCTGTCCAATACTCAAGGAATTTCGAAGGCGTTTCTTTGCAGTGGAGTCTCTTGGTCTAGACGAAGTAATCAACATTTTGAATGGAGAGAGCGGTTGGGACCCTCTAGTTGGGTATATTACGAAAGCTTTTCGTTACAGACACCAAATTATGCAAGAAAATTTTTAAATAATAATGATAGATGTATTTAAAAGAAAAAAAAAAACAAAAAAATAATAATAATAATTTAATGTTTTAAGCTTTTTATTTTTGAAAATGTACAAATTAAATTAAAATGTCACTCTGGTAGACGGCCTTCGGCCAAACCATAAAAGACTTAGTTATATCAAAACACTGAAATGTAAATTTGTATATATATATGTATGTATTTATGAAGTCAATAAAACTAAAAAACTAACTAAAACTAGTCACGTTCGATCACTTCTGCCATCTTGCGGGTACCAAAATGCCCTTAACCGTGAACTTCCTTGATGATTTCATCCTGCATTTTCCTGGGTATGCAAAGAAGTTTGTTACCTTGATTGTTGTTTTTGTAAACGATATCTTGCTCAACAAAAAAGTCATCATACGGTCCATTCTTCAAAGCACCTTTTACAGCTAATAGGTATTCATCTTTATCTTGAGCACTTCTCAGTCTCACCAGAAATTCCGATTTCACAACCATGACGGTAGCATTTCGGCTTAATGCGTCTGCATGCTTCAAGCTGGATCCCTCACGGTGCTCCAATACGTAATCAAACTCTTGTAAGGTCAATGCCCATCCTGCAATCCTTGAAGATATCTCTTTTCTTTCCATGGTACCTTTAAATGCCAAGCAGTAAGTCACAATCTTAAAATGAAGACCTAGCAAATACGCCCTGAATTTGTTTAAGGCCTTAACGATTGCCAACACTTCGAATTCGTAGCTACAATAGTTCTCTTCCGACTTGCTTGTTTTTTTGCTATAGTAGTAGATGGGATGAAATTTTCCGTCATCAGCCTTCTGAAGCAAAACTGCCACATATCCAAACTTACAGGCGTCCGTATGAACTTCTATTTCTGCTTCTTGTTGATAAAGCTTCAAAACTGGCTTTTCAGCTAATATAGTCTTTAGTTTTTGAAAGGCTACCCTTTCAGCAGAGCCGAACTTAAAAGCATTATCCTTTTTTAGAAGAGATGTGAATGGCTTCGCAATCGAGGAGTACTCAGGAATGAATTTACGAAAATACCCTGTAAGCCCTAGGAAACTTTGAATTCTTTTTAAAGAATCGGGCTCGGGAAACTTCATTACAGCAGCCGTCTTGTACTGTGATGGTTTTATGAATCCAAACTCGATTTCGTATCCTAAATAAACAATCTTTTCGCAGAGGAATTGGCATTTTTTCTACTTAATCTTAACTGCTGGAACACAATGCAAAATCGGAGCCGGAGTCGTAACTGGAGTCGGAAAAGTTGTCGTACGTTTCACAAAAAGTACGCACACAATGTGTCGTACGACTTTTTGATGTTATTTGGTTTATTTGCAGTTTACAACTACATCAAATTTCTCAGAAAATATTTTTTTGTTCACTTTTATTTCTTATTTAAATATTTTTCCACTTTTTTATTGAAAAACTATTAGAAAAAAATATAATCACCAAGTTATTCACTTCAAAAATGGAAACGTCACATGTGTCGTACGACAAAGTTAAAAGTTGGTCAACTCTTCCGACTCCGGCTGCGGCTACGATTCCAGTTGCGTTGCTTTGTGTTCGTACATTTGCATTTGCGTACATTGAATACTTTGACAGCTATTCCAGTTACGACTCCGACTCCGGCTCCGACACCATTGTGTTCCAGCAGTAAGACCATAAGCGGATGCTAAGCTAAGTACCTTCTGTAAATTCTGAATTGCTTCATCATATGATTTAGATAGAACTATGACATCATCCATATACAAGAGAGCAATGCCTTCCGATATCAACGGCCTAAAAACTTGATTGATGTGTTTTTGGAAAACTGCAGGTACGACGTACTGAGGCCAAAAGGCACTTTATTAAGCTCGTATTGCCCTCTGTGAGTTACAAAGGAAGTGTGCATTCGACTTTTTTCCGAAACATCTACATGAAAAAATCCATTCTCTAAGTCGAGTGTGGAAAATACTTTCGACTTGCTAAGGGCATCAACTGGGTCATCTATTAGAGGTAGAGGATACCGATCTCTCACTATGACTTTATTAAGACGACGGTAGTCAATGCAGAGTCTTTTTGATCCGTCTTTTTTATCAGCGAGAACGATTGGACTAGCGAATTCTGAGTCACTGGGCCTAATTATTCCTGCCTTCAGCCATTCTGCAATCTGGCCATCTACTATTCTTTTTTCTAGAGGGGCTAATCGTCTGGGTTTGGAATAAATAGGCGTTTCGTCTTTAAGGACAATATTCATCTGTACTTTTGTAGATTTTTCGCATCTGGGGTTGTAATTATCAACTAAATCCTTAATAACATCTGAGTAAGCTGTATTTCTTATGGTAACATCATCATCATTATTCTCAGGATTGATACTTAAAAGGCATAAAGCTTCATCTACCGACTCCTTAACAGTAACATTACCATTTTTAGAAATATTGATGTTTGTACCTTTCCATACATTTCTTCCAACAATCATTGGTACTTTCAAAAATGTTTCTGACGTAACGAAAATGGTTGCATTAGATTTATAATTGTCAATCTCCAGGTGGCCTTCAAATGAACCTAAAGCTTCGACCGGTGCCTTGGACAAACCTTGACCCTCGATTCTATTTGGTTTCAGCTTTGGTGAACCGAGTTTTATAGATTCTTCGCATGTAACGATAGTTAAATCACTGCCTGAGTCAATTAAAGATAATATTTCGTGACCATTCAGCCTAACAAACATCCCAGCATCACCCTCACCAACTCTAGCACAATTGGTTGTCTTTGGTTTAGTACACGAAGAAGATTTATGCCCAAATTCATTGCATCGAAAACACTTAAGTCCATTCGGGCATTTAAAACTTCGATGCCCTTTTTTTCCACAATTATAACATCTGGCTTGGAATGAACTGGACTTATTTGTTGACAACTCTTCCTTAGATACTTGTTTTGACCCTTCTTTTGAACGTGCTAGCGTCACATCTTCTTTGAACTTCGAGTACAGCTTCAATTTTTCCTTAAACTCCTGCATCGAGTTCACTCCATAAAGTATAACTTTGTTATTTGGAAGATCTTCGAGTCCATTAATAACATATTGAATGATCGCCTTGTCATCGAAACTGCCTAACGTCCCTAGCTCTCTCATCTTTAAAAGATAATCTTGCGCACTTTCATGTTTTTCTTGCTTCCTCTTGCTCATCTTTCGGTGAATATCTACTGAATGACGTCTGTACCAAACTCGTCTATCAAAAAGTTTTTTAGCTCATTGAAAGAATACAAATTTGTTTTGGCCCTTAAAGCTAACTTCGCAGAACCTGTCAGCAAACGTTTAGTAAAAATAAGTTTTTCTAGCTCTGACCATCCAAGAGAAATAGCTGTGGCTTCAACATCTTCTAACCAACGTCTAACATCATACGAATCGTTTCCAGAAAACTCGAGGACAATATTCAAGGTATCTTTAAACGAAACGCTAGATCGAGCTCTGCTTCCCAAAACGGTAAGTTACGTCTTCAGTGCGGATATTTCAAGCTCTTTTCGAAAATTTTTTTCCCTTGCCAACAATAATGATTCTCTTATTTTTATGTACTCGAGTTTGTTTGCCACATCAAGTGGATTTGAAAGGCCATGTATAGTCGAATGCTTATTGCCACCATCTGTTGCTTGAATATCTTCTGCTTGATTACCCGACCCCGTATTTGCTGGTGCAAATTTATTCGTAACTATTACCTCTGCCTCTAGACTGCCTGCCCCTAAACCACCTTCATCTAAGCCCTGTTTTGCTAGCTTGTCACTCACGTGCGCACCTAACCTCAACCCATTATCATCACTTTCTCGATTTTGTGTGTTATCAAATGAATTACCTGATGTATTTGCCAAACCGTTATTAGCTTTTTGTCGATTCCTTATCTCCTCCAATTCCTTTAGCTCTTTCCAAGAAATTTGCAATGGAGCTTTTCTGTTCTCCAACCAAGACTCTCTGATGGCAAGGTCCAACTCCATCTGTCACATAGCGTGTGAGATATCATCTGGGTTATCATCGTTGATCGCCGTGCTGTTCGGGTTTCTATTTTCTTCGCATCTGATTTAGACATATTTAACAGTTTTGCAGAGGTATACTTATTTTCCGAAGGAACAGTAAATCCAGAGTGTCCTCTTCCAATTTATTTACCGGGGTAAACGGGATTTCATTAGCAGTGTTAGCGGCTTTTGCAGCTGTAAACGGGATTCACAGTAATTTTAGCGGTAATTTTTCGATTGACAAGTGCGAATAAAAATGTATGGCAAAAATTAATTCCAGACTTTTTATACAATATTCTTTTTCACCGATCCCACTTCTGACACCAATTTTGTGGGGAATAAAAAGCTCTTTTTTGTTAAGATGTAATTTTAATTAAACAATAATGAATTGGCTTTAACAAATGGTGAAAAAAGTATAATGAAAAGTATTGAAATTAGTGGAACGTCTTCGTCGTTCGGCTTCTTCTTCATGAGTCTTGTTTCGATTGCATTTCATCGCCTTATTCGCTCTTGCCAATGTTTCGATTCAACTTTGATGTAACTTATAGCACAGATAAGAAACTATAGTTTCTTATCTGTGCTTATAGGGTGATACTGACTTCAGGGAAAACTTGGTGTGGAGACTTATTCGTATCCTACATACATATATATCACTAACAATTACAATTTCATAAAAAGGTGTTATTATTATGGTAAAGACTGGCAAAATCAAATCAGGGAGTAGAAGCGCCACCTATCAGCATTTAAGCAAATGACGCAATGGAATGTATTCTCTTTGCAATCTTAAAGTAAATTCAGGATACATTCGGAGCGTATTTAAGTATGACATGAACTAGAAAAGATTAAATAAATAAAAATGATTGGTAACATTCACAAGAAAGTTACCAATAATAATAAAAATAATTTTCAGTGGAATCTAGCCTTTATCCATCTGGACCATTTCTATTTACTAACTTTTGACTTGCTAATTTTATCTGTGTAAGGCGATAGTCACACCACAAATGAAAGCTACCCCAACAAAATTGTAAATGTCATTTTTAGTGTATTTATATATATAAAAAAAAAAAAATGAATTTTAATAAATTTCTGCGAATTCCTTATCATAAAATACTGTAATGTGTATACAATCTTTATTTCTTTTAATATCGTGTTATAGTAGAATAAGTACGTAGCAACCGTTTATCTGAGTAATAAACACTTGTGTAGAACATTTGTAGCGGTCTTATTTACTAAGAACTACTTTATTCATTAAAAACAATACGCAACGTAGTTGAATACTTTTAACTTTATTTAACAATCCAAACGGATAAAATCTTAACTTTAAACAATTCAATTATAAAGCAGCATTCACATGAGCGCGACCAACGAACGACGAATGAATTACAAAATGTGAGTTTATATACGTTTAAAGACATATTTCCACACAAAATCTTAACAAAACGATAGCAATATAGTTTCTATTTGATTTATGATGCATACTTTTACTTTTCAATATCAAATATTAATAAATTTAAGAAAACAAATTTATTCGTCGCGAACAAAATTTTAGTTGATACGAACTATCAAACTTTATTCGCGTTCCACATCATCCACACTCGCAACGAATAAAATAATCGCGCGTACTTAACCTAAAAAAATCATTCTTGTTTTGGTTTCGGTGGTGAATGTCAAACTTCATTCGCGACGAATTAAAAACTCTCATGTGAAAGAAATGTCAAAATCGACGAATATTCGTTCATTCGTTGGTCGTGCTCATGTGAATAATGCTTAATATTTTATGACGAGTCAGAACACGTCTAGACGGCAGCTGATAAAAAGAATAAAGAAAGAATGTTCTGTTTGCTTTTTAGTTCGTTGAAATCAAAAGTTCTCTCTATCGCCTTAAGTGCTCGTACATTTCAAACATGAACTAAATTCTACTTACTTAGAATTTCCTTATTTGGAATTCTCCTTATCTTAGGGTCTGTCCATACTTCCCAAAGTACTCCTCCCCAAGTGACAGCGATATGTTGTGTGGTTGATTTATTTATTTTTAGTTTTTTTGATTGCAAATCTTATTTGTTTACTTTTAGTATTTGCAGGATATGTTTTCAACTTACCCATTAGATTTGATTACGAGGGTGATGGGCGTGTTGTACTGGTGGCTGTTGCTGTACTTGGTGCCAGCGTTACCATTTCTCTAAAAAAAAAGTGGAAGTAGATTTTAGGAAAAAAGTGAAGTAGATTGTGAAAAATGGAAGTAGATCTCAAAAATTAGATTTTTCACATTTTTCTTAATATTGTAATGTGTATACACTCTTTATCTCTTTTAATATCGGAATAATAGGAGAATTTGCTTCTTTAAGCATCGAGAAACATCTAGTAACTTAGAGGGGAACTCATTCAGCGCATATAAGAACCTCGAAAGGGGTAAGCATCTAGTGATAAAGTGGAGAACTTTGTTAAGCATCGAGAACAACCTCGTAGATTCTCGAACCGATTTGAGGTATATAAATAGGCGCTCGGAAGCGAAGCGGTTCATTATTGGTTGTAAACTGCGATAAGTAAAGACTGTGTATAAAAAGTAATAATTGAAAGTAAGGACTGTGTTTGGAATGTAATAATTGAGTGTTCAATAAATAAGTTTAGAATAATTTAAATAAAGTGAATTTGTGTTTTATTTACGAAGTGTGAATAAGTTTTAACTGTCGGACCAAGCCAAATATTACATGGGTGTCAGAAGTGGGATTAAAACTTATTGAGAATAAAAACAGTGATTGAACTATTTTGTCTAAAGTAGTGAAGTTAAAAATAAAAAAAAAAAAAAAAAAAAAAAAATGAGTAAAGTTTTAAAAGACTTAACTGTCCCTGAGCTAAAGGCCGAACTAAGCAAACGTGGCTTAAGTGGGACAGGCGTAAAAACCGAACTCGTTAAACGGCTGCAGGAATATCTGGAGCAGCAAAATGAAGACCCAGATACGTTTGCTTTCGAATTAGAAGCAAAAGTGGAAGAGGTAAATACAAATGTTGCCTTATCTAACATGATGTCACTTCTGTTAGCCAAATTTGAAGAGAATGAAAAGAATGTCCTGAAAAAACTAGAAGCTCAAAGAAGCGACCAAAAGCTAGAACAGCAGAATATTCTAGAGCGGTTCGACGATCAGAGAAACCTTTTAGAAGGCAGGTTTGCGGTCTTCGAAGGAAAAATCAATACTCTTGACGAGCGCGTCGAGCGTGTCGAAAAACAAAACGCACGTATCGAGAAAATGGACGAACGAATCGAAACCATTACAAATGCACTTGAAAAAGTGCGAAAGATGAAAGCTCGAGAACCTTCTGGTGAGTGCTCAAGGAAGAGAGAAGTGAATCCTCCAAGCTTTGATGGGCAGATTTGGTGGTCAATCTACAAGAAACAGTTTGAAGCAGCAGCGTTAACAAACGGCTGGGACGATCACGAAAAATACATTGCTCTTACGCTTGCTTTAAGAGGATCTGCTGCTGAACTGCTACAATCCATCCCAGCAGAGAAGAGTGGTGACTTCACAGTTCTGGTAAACGCAATCGAACAGCGGTTTGGGGATAGCCACATGACAGAAGTCTTCCGAGTTCAGCTTAACAATAGGACACAGAAAAGAGGTGAAACTCTGCAGCAGCTTCAGGCAGATATCGAGCGATTGGTTCACCTGGCATATCCAACAGCTGGTAACGAAATAATAAATCAACTTGCTGTTGAAGCCTTTGTGAGAGCTGTGGGCGATATAAATCTCCAAAGGGCTATCCGTACTGCCGGAAAGCGAACACTACCAGAAGCATTGGCTTTCGCTCTAACGATGGAAGCTGCAGAACAAGCTTCGCAAAACGTGCATCGCGTAAGAGAAATAGAAGTCCAAGAATGTTCTTGTCAGAAGGCTACTGTGGAAAGGAGTCAGCGAGACGGATCAGCACGATGCTGGAACTGCAATAAGACTGGGTATCTACAGCGACAGTGCAGATTACCACGAAGAAGAACCACATGCCAACACTGTGGAAATAGAAGTAATTAAACCGTTCAAAGCAACACCAACAACGTTGCTTCCGAAGTTGTTTCCCACCCGGGAAACGAATAAGAACCAACTTCGAGGGGCAGAAGCTGGTTTCTGGTATCGATGGCCCCAGAAACAACATTCAGGTTTCTCAAACGAAACGTGACAACAAGAGCCTGACCGTGGAAGCAAGTATAAATGGCAACAAATGTGTGGCTACCAAATGTGTGGCTACACCGGTGCCACGGCGTCCATCGTATGGCAAGACCTCGTTAAGAAGGCATGGCTTCATAACACCAACAGCTATCGTCTAAGGACTGCAACTGGAGAGGCCGCAAAAGTTTATGGTGAGGTACGTCTTAAGATCCGGATGGCAGAGTTGGAATTCTCTCACCTGTTCCTGGTAGCAGATATATGCGACGAGTGCATTGTCGGCGTCGATTTCATGAAAGATCACGGAGTGATATTGGACATCGGGAACCAAGTCCTGAAATATCGAAACATCGAGATTCCGATGATCTACGGGACTAACTCGTATGAGACCTCACCATCTGCGAAAGCCGTCATCAAAGAAGATCTCACTTTGCCTGCTTCTTCAGAGGTATTCGTGTGGACGAAATTGAAGGGTAAGCCTAGCAGCCATCGATACCTCATGGTCGAACCAGCATCTGTAAAGTCCTCCCAAAACGTCACCATTGGGAAGACTCTTGTGAGACCTGTAAAGAACATGGTTCCCGTACGAATACTGAACATCAAGCCGTATGAAGTTAAGCTCAGAAAAGGTGAGATTGTCGGACAATGCGAATCTGTATCAGCGATAACAAGGATCAACGAAGAAGAGTCAAGGCAATCCTTGAAGTCCGAAGAGCTGAACTCCATAAAGACGAACATTCTCAAGTCATCTAATCTTGGCCACCAACAACGAAGAACTGCAGAAGGTCTCCTCAAAGAATTTGCAGACATCTTTTCGTCATCGAAAGGGAAGTATGGCAGAAAGCAACTGGTGCAACATCGAATCAATACCGGGGATGCAAGGCCGATTCGTCAACCTGCAAGACGCCTTCCACTAGCCAAACAAGGTGAGGTGGAAGAACTGATAACCACCATGAAGGAAGAAGGTCTGATCGAAAACTCTAAAAGCCCTTGGGCGTCTCCAGTGGTCCTGGTAAAGAAGAGAGACGGATCAACCCGCTTTTCCGTGGACTATCGAAGGTTGAATGATGTAACCAAGAAGGATAGCTACCCTCTGCCTAGGATCAGTGATACTCTGGACGCAATGGAAGGAGCACAATGGTTCTCAACTTTGGACTTGAAAAGTGGTTACTGGCAAGTCGAAATCCATCCTGAAGACAAAGAAAAGACAGCATTCTCAACAGGAAACGGATTGTGGCAGTTCAAAGTAATGCCTTTTGGACTTTGCAATGCTCCAGCGACTTTTGAGCGCCTAATGGAATGCGTCCTGCAAGGACTCACATGGAAATCTTGACTGGTCTATTTGGATGACGTCATAGTATACGGAAAACATTTGACGAACTTCAAAAAGCCCACCTCAAGCTTAACCCAGAAAAGTTTTCACTCTTCAAAACCGAAGTGAAATATCTGGGACATATCATCTCATCCCAAGGAGTAAAAACGGATCCTGATAAGGTTGACACCGTGAAGAATTGGCCAACACCAACTCCGAAGCTTTCTGGGTCTAGCCACCTACTATAGGCGCTTTGTTAAGGACTTTGCTGGAATCGCCAAGTGTCTACATCAGCTAACGGAAAAGGGAAAGCAGTTTAGATGGTCAGGTGAATGCGAGCGCAGCTTTCAAGAGCTCAAGCAACGCTTGTGTAATGCACCAGTGCTGACCTACCCAACTCCGGGAAAACCGTTCATAATTGATGCTGATGCGAGCAATGTCGGGATAGGTGCTGTACTATCGCAGATGCATAATGGCGAAGAAAAGGTGATTGCCTATTACAGCAAGGTACTCTCGAAGTCGGAAAGAAACTATTGTGTGACCAGAAGAGAACTTCTTGCACTGATTTTGGCAACAGAGCACTTCCATAAGTATCTCTATGGACAGAAGTTATTTCTCCGAACTGACCATGGTGCACTTAACTGGCTATTGAATTTCAAGAATCCAGAGGGTCAAGTGGCCAGGTGGATTGAGAGGCTGCAGACGTACGATTACAAATTCAACATCGGAAATTGAAGCTTCACTCAAATGCAGATGCACTGTCTCGGAGACCATGCAAGCAAGATTGTAAGCATTGCAGACGACAAGAAGAAAAAGAAGTGGTTACTGTCCAACGAACCAGAGCCGATCCCATTTATAGCTGGAGCAACGACGAGTTGAGGAAGGCTCAACAAGAAGACTCAGATATGGAACCCATCCTCGCTTGGAAGGAACACCAGGAAAAACCAGAATGGGCTGATATCTCCGATAGAAGTCCGACTCTGAAGGCCTATTGGCACAGTGGGCCAGCATAGTTTGCCCGATACATAAAAAAGGAGACCCTTTAAATTACGCCAACTACAGAGGGATCAGTCTCTTTAACATTGCATATAAGATCCTTTCTGCCGTATTATGTGAACGTCTGAAGCCGTTCGTCAACAACCTGATAGGTCCTTATCAGTGTGGCTTCAGACCAGGAAAGTCAACTATCGACCAAATATTCACACTACGGCAGATCTTGGAAAAAACCCAGGAGCTTCAAATCGATACCCACCATCTCTTTATCGATTTTAAAGCCGCGTATGACAGAGCTCCACAGAGCAATGTCTAGTTTTGGCATCCCTGTCAAACTTATCCGTTTGTGCAGAATGACGATGGAAAATGCACGCTGCTCCATCAAGGTCGGGAAAGATCTCACCAATGCATTTGATGTCAAAAAAGGTTTTAGACAAGGCGATGCTCTGTCATGCGACTTCTTCAATATCGTTCTGAAAAGAATTGTGCAAAACTCAACCGTCAACACTTCCAAAGATCCATCCAACTACTCGGATACGCAGATGATATTGACATAGTTGGAAGATCAAAGCGTGATGTCAGTGGAGCGTTTTTGAGCATTGCGGCGGAAGCGAAGAAGATGGGTTTAGTGGTCAATGAGGGCAAGACCAAGTATATGCTGTCATCAAAAAAGCACATTGAACAACGACCGACGTCTTGGACAAAACGTCACCATGGACAGCTATAACTTTGAGGTAGTTAAGGACTTTGTCTACCTAGGCACCGCTATAAACACAGACAACGACACCAGCGCTGAAACCACACGAAGAATAACTCTTGCAAATCGCTGCTTCTTTGGACTAAGAAGGCAATTGAAAAGTAAAGTCCTCTCTCAAACATCTAAAATCACCATCTATAACTATAAGACACTTATCATCTCGGTTCTCATTTATGACGCTGAGGCCTGGACCCTGTCAAAGAAAGATGAGAGCGTCTTAGGATGCTTCGAGAGAAAAATTCTTCGGGTGATTTTTGGTCCCGTACGTATAGATGGAGAATGGAGGAGAAGATATAACGACGAACTGTACGGGCTGTACAGCGACACTGACCTAGTTAGCAGAATTAAAGTCCAACGGCTTAGATGGCTGGGTCATGTAGAGCGAATGGACATCAACGCTCCAGCCCGGAAGGTCTTCAAATCCAATCCCGAGGGACGGCGCAGTAGAGGAAGACCGCGCCTCAGGTGGCGCACTCAGGTGGGTGAAGACCTCAACCAACTAGGGACCGAGCTGGCTGGAGACGCATGTTGGTTGAGGCCCAGGTCCGCCCGGACTGTAGCGCCACCTTAAGTAAGTAATTAAGGGACTCGTTTCATGTCCGAGAGGGTGCCCTTCGACGTAAATGGGAATCTGCAGATGGAAAGTCTTATGTAATGCAGCTAGTCTTACCGAGATCGAAGGTTATGGACGTTCTGCGAGAGATGCATGGTGGAGTTTCGGGAGGCCATCTAGGAGTGAACAAGACGCTAGAAAAGGTTCGACAACGATTTTACTGGCTACATGCAAGAGAAGATGTCGAGAAGTGGTGCCGAAAATGCATTTCCTGTGCTGCCACCAAAGGCCCGAACAAAAAGAACCACAGCCAAATGCAGCAGTATAATGTGGGAGCACCCTTCGAAAGGATTGCAGTACACGTGGCGGGTCCATTTCCGGAAACAAATAATGGAAATCGTTATATTCTGGTCGTCATGGATTACTTCAGCAAGTGGCCTGAAGCATACGCCATTCCAATCTCTTGATATTTTCATATCGTAGATAAATAAATAAATAAATTCCAAACCAAGAAGCCAAAACAGTCGCAGACTAAATTGTCTTCAACTGGGTGAGCAGATTCGGCGTTCCATTAGAACTGCATTCTGACCAGGGAGAGATTTTGAATCAAACATATTTCAGGAAGTTTGTGGGCTTCTTGACATCAAGAAGACAAGAACAACACCACTTCACCCACAATCTGATGGCATGGTCGAACGATTCAACCGAACCCTGAAAGAACATCTTTGCAAAGTTGTGGACGACAACCAGCGAGATTGGGTTCGACACATTCCACTGTTTTTGATGGCGTATCGAAGTGCAAGACATAGCTCAACTGGCCATACACCGTCTGAGATTTTGATGGGAAGGAATATCAGATTGCCGAGCGAAATAAAATTTGGATGTCCCACGTCGGAGCCGCAAGCCGAGGATGACTACATTGATGACCTCAGAGAAAGATTCCTTCAGATCCACTACAATACCGGGTTGAAAATAAAGATGTTCAGTGACCGAATGAAGACACGCTACGATATACGATCGACAACAACAGAGTTCCAAGCAGGAGATCGGGTGTAGCTTAACAGTCCCCATCGACAAAAAGGGTTGTCACCGAAACTTCAACGGGACTGGGAAGGTCCATATACAGCCATAACAAAAATCAACGATGTCGTGTACCGGTTACAAAAGGGAGTCAGAGGAAAACCTTAAGTTGTACATCGCGACCGGCTACATCGCTACAGTGGTGATGAGAACGATGGATCTGTTCAGGATGATCAATCCTAAGGAGGGGCAATGTAATATGTATACACTCTTTATTTATTTATTTAGCATCGAGAACAACCTAGTAGATTCTCGAACCGATTTGAGGTATATAAATAGGCGCTCGGAAGCGAAGCGGATTATTATTGGTTGTGAACTGCGAAAAGTAAAGACTGTGTTTAAAAGTAAAGGCTGTGTTTGAAAATTGAAAGTGTTCAATAAATAAGTTTGAAACAATTTAAATAAAGTAAAAATTGTGTTTTATTTACAAGAGTGTGAATAAGTTTTAATTGTTGGACCAAGCCGAATATTGCAATACTTTATCCTCAAAAAGTGTGCTTTTGATAGTTCGTTTTTTTACATATGTATATATCTATTGAGGCACTTGATTTAATGTATTTTTGTTTGAAAATCACAACAAATGTTGTATCAGAATTAAATAAACATTTGACTATTAAATATGTGACTCTTAGTTATCACCTTATTCGATTCTACTCCAAACATTCAACTGGATTTAAAACTTTAAAAAAGAACGAAATTCCAGATTTGAAATTAAACTGGAATCATAAAACCATTGACTTACTAAATATTTTGTTTAATGTGTTTTCTTTTCTTTAATTTGTTTATTTTGTTAAACTTTATAATAATGGATGATCTAAGTTTCTTTGAAAAAAAAAAGATTATCGAAAGAAGAATTTTTTAAGAATAATGCAACTGATTACATAAAGTTTTCATCAAATTTCATCGAAAATAAAATTCAATTTTTTCATTCATAGAAGGTTTTTACATCTAAGAAGAGAAGATTTTAGAACACATCTCCCATGCATTTTTCTAATGTCAACACTGAAAAAATTGAGAAATTGACGTAGATCTTTATTTAGTAATGAACTACTCATAATAGAAACACATTTATTTATTAGAAAATAATAACAAAGTTCAAATTGTTAGATTTAAGCGAACATTCTCTATCGAACAATCTGAAATCGGTGAAAAGCACCGATCGAATAAAATTTCAGCAGTTAAAACAAAACCACATCAACCGTTATATTGTTGGTGCTTTGAAAAAAAAACGCAACATTTCCCGAAACAGTTAATTGAAATGATTTTTAAAATTACAAATTTGTATGTTCTAGTTACAGTTTAAATTATTCTAATATCTCCTCACTTAATTTTCGTAATTCCTCATAAGTTATAAAATCAAATATTGGTCTTCATTTTACTCTGCCTGAAGTTTTTAAAAACCTTGAATGTACCTATTTCTTGATTTGTCTGGGTAATTCGTTTCAGACTTAATTTTTAGTGTTGATTTCGAAACCAAACTCGGAAATGCCCGTTTTCAACTTGTACAACCTTGACACATGTCTTTGAAGGTGTGGAGTACCATTATTTTTTTTATTTTCAACCACAAGATGTCCTTGTTATTGGCCCTAAAGTTTCTTTTAAGGAAAGTAAAAGAAAATAAAAAAACTTTGATGGGCCCTCCATTAAATGTTTAAGCTAAGTATATACGATTGGAAGATCTTCCAATATTGGCAGATTTTCCGCAAAACATTTTATCCAATTTTCTATCAACCATATACGCCCAATTTTATCATTCAAAAGCACAGAAGAAAAATTGTCAGTCAATTGTAGGCAAATTTTCTATCAAAAAATTGGCCGATTTCTTTCAATCGTTTGTAGGTACTCGTCTAACACACAATTCTTGTTTTTTCTTTTACTTGTTTGATATTGAATTTCAAAACTACAAAAGTCGAAAGAAACATGATTTTCTACAAAAAAAAAATTATAATACTTAGATAAAATAAACCAACCGTATAAACGGACAATTTTCTCTTTATAGAAAATTGGCAATTGTCACCTATTCTAATCGTGTATACATAGCTTAACTTTAATTCAAAAATTTGACCCTGCTTTGAAAGCTGAAATAATAGCCCAAGATACAACAGAAAGATAAATAAATGCCAACTCTACGACGACGTTATACAATTTTCCCTCGTCCACATCTCAAGCAACAGGAGAAATATCGACATCAAATAAATGTTGTCTATAGATAACAACAAGGAAACATGTGGAAAGGACTCTTAAGAAAATTTGAGTGGGTGGATTTTTAATTATCGCAATTTTAAAAAGTAAACATTTAGTTGACCCCAAATGTCTCACGAACCAATAACGCTAGCGACTTTAATTAAATATTGTGTTATATAATGTGACGTGATATAAGCTAACAGTATTATATCTATATTATGAATACAAAAAAAAAAACAGAAAACAAATATTTGTCAGCTTAAATATGTTGGGAACAAAAAATGATATTACCTCCAGAATAATTTTATGCAACAAAGAATAACGTTTTTGATATCTAGTAAAGTTACGATTTTCTTACAAAAAATTAAATAAGTACCTAAAAAAACACAACTTAAAGTTTGAAAAAAATTATTTTTTATTATTTATTAGATGTTGCCTTCAAACTTATTTTATCTTATAAAACATATAGTGTTTAACATTAATTAAAATTTTTAAGAAAAATCCGATTGAGAGTTTTTTTAATAAAAAAACAAGAATACAATATAAAAAATACTACTTAAAATTGGTAAAAGCTGATATCTGATTCGTATATTTCAAAAATAGATGAAGGTATTAACTTCAAAATCATTTCATTCCATGCAAAATTTTATTGTTAACGTAAGATAATGTTTTTACAAAAATCCTATTTATATTTTTTATATAAGAAATAAAAACTTTAAAACAATGTTGCTAAAATTGATTTTCGACTAAAAATTTCGGGAAAAAATTAACATGTGCAAAATATTGTTACGAACTTTTGTTAATTTTATAGAAACTCAAATTGACAATTTATGTTAGAAAACACGAAAACCTACAAAAACAACAAAAAACTAATACAGACCGGGAGCTTAGAGCTAATTTTTGACGTTCGTCTGCCAGCACGTAGTTTCGCGTTTCCTAGAAAAAGTGCAAAAGTCAAAAGTACCTACCTATAGTTTTCCGAAAATTGTAATAGGGAGGTATAGAACTTCAAATGCATTGCATATTGACGTATACAACTTGCTGATCTCAAATATGGACAGACGTCTAGGTGGACGCTTTTTTGGCGTTTTTCGACTTTTTGTTTGGAAATAGATCGAAAGCTCTTGAATACCGGAATATACACATATTTGAAAATCATAAGTTTGTAACTCACTGAACAGGTGGGGAACGCTATATTTGTTTTAATTTAATTTCTAGTAATGGGATTTTATGGGAAACCACTTCTGTTTTATGTTAACAGAAAGGTATTCAAAAATTAAATAAACAAAAAAGCAGCAGAAGTTGAAGCGGTGCTAAACTGTTGACTACCGCGATTTCATTTAGCAGTATTATTGGTGTTTTTTGAAATGTTTTTTGGCAAATTATGTAATGTACATTAATTTAAAAACTTGTAATCCCTAATAAGAAATAGTTTTCTACTGAAGTATTATGAGAAGAAAGAAAGATATTGACTTCAAATGTTGTACCTCAGTGGGCACGGATAGGAAGTTATCAGTGTTCCTCGCAGCCCCACCTCTTTTTATATTGTGACTGTGTGAATGGCCGGCTTTAGCCATACTTAATAAAATAATACGTTTCGACATAAGAATTCAATAATAATTATATCACAAGAACGTTACAATAAAAGCTACAAAAACAGAATGTTTCCAAATACTCCCTCCAGTTTATACTGTTGTGCTACAACAAATGCAGTTGTGCAACATAAATGGTTGGTGGGGGGCTAGTTTTGCCTGTAATTGTAAGTATTAATAAAGTGTTACTCTGCAGTTGGTGCACTCTCACTTAAACAGGTCCCAGCGGCATTATTGTTTAGAAATGCGACTTTAAAGTTTAAATCCCAAATTGCAAATCATTAAAAAGAAACTCTTAATTGACCCGAATAATCTTTAAAAATCCTTTTCAAAAGAGATTGCATTCGTTTATTATGTATGGTAAGGAACTTGTAAAGTGCTCTAACCCCTTGTTCAAACACATGTTATGTTTTAACAAATTATTGATTACGAAGGTAAGGACAAAAATATCAAACTTAATGAAAACAAATGGTTCTAAATTATCTTCTGTTCAATTAAAAGAATCACAAATAAATATTCCTTGTGTTTGGTAATTACGAATCACACAATTATATTTAATTGACGCAAAATAAAAAAAAATAAAATGAACATTAAAACCTTCTTATGTTAGGAATAAACTACCATGCATCGTTTCGTATCCAACCCCTAACATTACTAATATACAAGCCAAACCATCCACTACCACAAAAAAATCTTAAATCGTTCTCTAATAACCTTGATGTTATTATTGCAAAGGCCAATCTCAGCCCCTTTTTCAGTTCAACCAAATTCAAGTACTTAAAAATACGAAAACGGATATCATAACAACGTTGCGGGTCTTATCTGATTTTCGTTTTAATGTTTGAATAGATTTTACAGTTTTTGCAAATGATAATTATGAGACAGGATGAGGGGAGCGGATATATGTACAAGTACATATATATGAAAGGGCGATTGAATTATAGGAATTATAGGTATGTTCAACTTAACTAAGTATACCTGTTTTACAGCAGCAATAATATTCTTTAATGTATCTATGTAATTATAATCACAATCACGTGACAAACACGCGCAAACAATAAAGGTTGCTTATAGCGAATTACGAAAGTTCAAGCGGCTATTAACAACATCATCAACGTCATCTTACCTTCATGCTTCATCATTTTCATCGTGCTTACTGCTTAATAGACTAAGAATTAATGTTACAGCTTTTTGAATTTAATGGATGTATAATTTTTGAATCAAGAAAAGAATACATAATATTTATTACCACTCATTATCTAATTTTATTCTCATTAAGTTAATCAATAGCGACTGTTTCCAACTAAGCTTACTTTTCGAATGACGCTTGTTACATCTCGTCGTTTCTTCTTATACTTTTTTTGGTTTTTCTTCTTATAGACGTTATTTTGAAAAGTTCATTCAACAACCATGTTGTATAAATGCGGTATGTAAATATGTTATTTAACATTAAAAACAATTAAATAAAGGCTGCGTTCGAATGGCCTGCATACAATTTCGAGTTTGTTTAAACTTGAAATCAAATTTGGATTTTTCATGTGTAGACTGGTTAAAAGCGACATATCCAAAACATAACTTTTGCGAAAATTACCTCAAGATCTAAGAAAATTTCCTAAATTTAAATATGTTTGTGTTCGTTAAAGTTAGTAACTTTCTTGGCCTTCCATCATTAGTTTCATATTTTAGAAAAAAAAAAATTCTTCTATATCTTTACATTAATATTTGTAACCGTTATATTTATTTTTATTATTGAAAATTAATTAAATATTAAGGTAAGATAAAATTAATTTAATTTTAAAGTTCAAAATTTGAAAATTTAAAAAATATAGTTTTTAATATTTACTTCACATTAAAAAAGTGATCGCAGACCCGACCCCATCGGTACCATCACTCTTGTTTTAAAACCCAAAACGTTTGTTCAGGTGAGTTAGGAAAAAAAAGTTCTGGATATTCATTTAGGGAGTCATACGGTCATAGAAAAAAGTTTTTCTACGGTTTGACAAATGGTAGATAGAAACACAATAAACTTCTATATTGTGTTGTAGGTTTTTTTTTTAAATAAATTACAGTAAACATTTCCGAATTTATGTGTCGAAAATAAGATTAAGCGATATTGAATACATTTTTAGACGTAAATTAGACCATTTGAACAAAAAAAAATAGATTTTTATTCAACAGTTGTCAGTTTAAAAAAAATTATTCTACTAGCTTCCTTGTTTCAACACTAGAAGTTTTGGAAGTGCCACAACTCCTAGCATTTTTTAATGAAGAAAATCGTTTTAATTGGATTTTAGGACCATAGAGAACAAATCTATTAAGTCGGTTTATTAATCAAAATAGATTTGTATGCTCTATATCAGGTTTATTTTCAACCCATTTTGTTCACCAAGCTGGTCGAATTTAACCATGGTAGAAAGTTTAAGCAATATTTAAATACGCGCAATTGACGTAAATACTTATTAATCTTTTCAAGGCCCTTTAACGCTTTATCGATAATAAATACAGAAGAATTCAACAGTACCTTCCCATACTATCAATCTAACTTATTTTTGTTCAATATCAAATCAAAATTTAAGCTCTCATTATACCATTTATTTTGTTATTTTAAATACCTGCCCACATTTTAAGAAATTGTATTGCCTTTGAATGTTAAGATAAACCACCCTTGAGCATTACCATTTTTTAGTACAAAATTTAAAGGACATACAATTGAAATTGATTGTAATTTAAAAAATGAAGGAAACCGTAGACGAAATGTCAAAAACATTACTTAATAATGTGCTCAATGTTTAATAACTTTTTTCATAATATTTGAATGTACATAATATCTGAAGTTATTTTTTATTTGAGATGAAAGAAAAAATTCTAATAGGAAGTTGTTCAACTAAATTTATAGAAATATTTTTCATTTACTTATGTATTTTGTTTGTGAATTTCTATTCTGATTTACTGATTTTAAGAAACTATATTTTTGACAAATATTGCGATTTTTGCAATTCTTTTGAAGGCACCCGAATCTTTAAGTATGTCAACTTTAGGTGATTTAACAGATTTGCGATTGAAATTAAAAATTCTGAAGATCCAGCAACCATCGATGCTATAAAGGCATTTACATAATGTTTTCATAAATATTTTTTTTTATAAAACAAAGTAATAACGCGTAACGCTTAAACTCAGCCATATTATAATCATACGAGGTGTGTTAAAAAAAGTACCCGGAATTTTTAAATTTCTCGGGTCTGGAGAGTCCTAAGGTCAACACTTTTTTTATTGTGTTGGTATACATGCCCCTAAAGTATGATGCAATTTTCAGCTATATTCACTGTTTACTTTGTCTGTGGTAGTTGGTAAGGTCTACCTGTTTTTATGAGCTTGGCGATTTTTGCTGAATCTGCTGAATTTTGACCAAAAAAACAATCCCATGTACATCGCTCAGGAGCTTATAAATGACTTCAACGATGGTCCAAATTTGCTTGAAAGGGTCATAACTGGTGATGAAACATGGGTGTACGGTTATGATGTCGAAACCAAAGCACAATCGTCCACCTGGAAGCATCCAACGTCACCAAGAGCGAAAAAGCACGTCAAGTTCGATCAAATGTGAAGGTTTTGCTTACTGTTTTCTTCGATTATAATGGCGTAGTGCATCAAGAGTTCTTCCCCAGGTCGTACGGTTAATAAGGATTATTACCTTGAAGTTATGCGACTTTTGCGTGAAGCAATCCGGAAAAAACGCTCAGATTTATGGAAAAACAATTCATGGCTTTTGCACCACGATAACGCACCTGCTCACTCATCGTTGCTTGTTCGTAATTTTTTGGCCAAAAACAATACCGTAGTCATGCCCCAGCCTCCGTATTCACCAGATATGGATCCGTGTGACTTTTTCCTGTTTCCAAAGTTGAAGAGACCCATGAAAGGACGGCGTTTTTCCTCGATTGAAGAAATAAAAGACGAATCGCTGAGAATGCTCAAGGACATATCAAAAAGTGTATATCAAGAGTGCTTCCAAGATTGGAAAAAACGCTGGCGTTTATTATATCTGGGGGGACTACTTTGAGGGGGACCACATTGATGTAAACGAATAAATAAATATTTTTTTGAAAAAACGAAAATTCCGGGTACTTTTTGAACACACCTCGTACACTGCACTATAATATGAGAAGTAGTTGAATTAGAACGCTCGAACACCTTTTTTTATAAAAAGGCATGTTAAGTGTTGTGCGTAATGTAGGGGTATTCATTTAACATATAATGTAAGTAAATAGTCCTCGTCTGTAATCGAAAAGATTACACTCCGTCCGTCAATTGGGGAGAAGTGGAAGATATGGTTTTGTTGAATAAGCAAACTCAATTAGAAAATTGAAATAAGTCGCTTTGTCAAGCTTATACAAACAAACTTTATGAATGGATGGAGCAGAAGGTTTTGGAATCAGGAATAATGGCAGCAGAAAAGTTTTTGGTCCTAGATTTCTTTTGTGGTTATTTTGTTTATGATTTAATATTAATATGCTTAGGTAATGCACATCACACAATCCAAGCTAATCAAAATGACTCTTGTATCCCTACACCACATTTATCCATTCCTTCGACACTTGCTGTTGCTGTTTTTGTGCGTTTTGCTTAATAAAAGACATTATAGAGGAGCTAAAATCAAAGAAAAAATATACCTAGAGGTTCTTTTTAAAAGGAAAAAAATATAACTTCTTATATGTACGTCTATGAAATTTTCCATTAACAACCATGGAAAAGGTATAGGCTCACTCTAGAATTGAAATGTGAACTTGGAACAACAGTAATTTACCAATTTTGATAGGTAAAAAATTTAGTGAGTATTTTGGCTACTAAACGAAAAGTAAAAAAGAATTATTTACAATTTCGGGGTTTTTGATTTTTCTAAGAGTTTCAATGCCTTCCTTGCAAATTTGTTTGACATTACCCCCTTATCGTGACGTCACCAATTGTTTAACCTCAACTCATTACAAGAAAGTAGGTTTTTTTCTGATTCAGTTAACAGCTCTCTCTACAACTTGATTTCTATTAAAACTAACGCTCGTAACCCGTAAAACTCTTTCCTCCTCTATTCAACAACCCATCATACCTCCTCCGTCCTTAATGAACTTCTGTCCCGTATGCTCTGAAAAGTCAATTTGAATCCAAATAAATTTAATTTCAACACTAGCATCTTCAACCTTAAACTCCTCTTGTCCCATTCCTACTCATAGTTATAAGTTTAGATTTAAGTTAACTTTTAAGTTATACTTATAGCTTGAATAAAGCAGAATAAACGGGGGTTGATCCTCCACTAAAATTAAAATTGAAAGTTAAATTAAACTATTAACCTTTGATGTGTTAAAATATAGTTTGAATATAAAGAAGAACAGTCGACAATGAACCTTTTAATGCGGAAAGAGTTAAATTGAGCTCTACGGATGCAATGAACTTAAGAAAGCTGGAAACTATTAAAAAGGTAAGCATAGCTACCTGTTCTTCTTGGCTATCGACTATGCTATCAAGTTATCTTAAAATTTGTCCCATACTTTGAGTCCTTCTCGAATGAAATCATCAATTTTCCCATATAATTACTACACCAAAAAATAATAGAACCGATAAAACAATTTCATGGCATTCATTAAAAATACATGTCTGGTAAATGTAACAACTGAAAAAATACCTATTTTAAAAAACAATAAATATGTACCAAGTAATAATATGAAGGTGTACATAACTCATTGTAATAATAATAAAAAAGTTGCCGCCCAATGTGCTAAATGGACCATTTGACGGCGGCGGCGGCTGGTGCTGCCGCTGCCGCTGGGTGCTTAGCAAAATAAAAATAATTGTGTACGTGAGATCCGAATCGAGATTTTTTTGTTTGCTTCATAAAATTCAATTGCGAAATGCTATAGATACTGCATGTCATTCAATGGTCCCTGCCACCACTATTTTGGTAGCCATTACTTGCCGAAGTGTGCTATACCTTCGAATACAGTGGTACATTTAGCTAGAAAATTAAATTTGAAAGAAATATGGAAAGTGTCTGGATTTCTAAAGTTTTATTTTTTTCTTCAAACACAAATATGTTATACCAAAACCTTAAATTCTCTAGAGGTAGTCAAAATGCCTTTAGACAAAAATAGCAGTTTTTTTGTCGGTTCTAGTGTACATACGTATTAGAGAGTGGAAAGAATATCCAGGTATAATCCTTTATAATAAAAGTTGAACCGAATTTGTTTTATATTACGGTCGAAATCAAGAAGCAAAAGATGGTCGGTATTTAATGAAGAAGAAATGAGCAACAAACTATGTAATCTTACCGTCGCGTCGTTAAATGAATTGCCAACCAACTCGCTCAAGTCCTTTGGAGCAAATTATATTAATCACTCTTTTAAAATTAAAATGAAAATAAAAGGATTCAATACTCTCCTCAATAATAAAAAATAGTTCCCCTTATCATTACATCTACCCTACTGTTAGTCAAATTTATGCCATGTCCACTGTCCAAGGACAAATTGGAATTGTTTCCGGTATGCTTTTAGTGAGAGGTGTGTGCGCAAAATGTCATCACATTTTGTTATAGTTTATGAATGTCCTTATGCGGGCAGTGATTTTTATTTGAATATCTGCAGAGGGATCAATAAAGTGCTCTTTTTTTTCGAAGGAAAAAAACAGGAAAAACAATAACCATTGACATCCACAAAATCCGTCGTTATAATATTTTTTTTTTTCTTTTTGTAGGTAGTTGGTAAATAATTCATGGACTCTTAGACACAGTACAGGTATGAAGCCTTAGAGGGATTTACAAATTGGATTCAATTGGCAATTGATCAATATAATGCACGTGCGGGATGTCAGGAATGTTACAAAATGAAGTTGCAATTATAATGAGCAAGCTGACAAATTGGTTTAATAATAATGATAATAATAATAATTGTCGGTATTTAATTAACTGGATATCTGTCATTTATATTTTTGCGTACCTATATAAATATATTCTCGAAATATAGGAATTAGAACTGGTAGTGTGAAAAGGGCTATACCTTCATGTGCTTACATTAACTCTTTTATTTAAATAAAATTTATTAACTCAAAGGCATGAAGATTAATATTTAAAAAAAATATGTATTTAAATAATGCTATCTACCATTGGTGAGTACCTACCTAGGAGTATATCATAATATATGAGTAAAAAATCAAGTTTTCAGAATATTCTTCAAAATATATTCAAGACCAGACTACGCTCATAAATGTTAATTTGTTTGTAATTTAATTTTTGTTTTATTTGTTACCCAAAGGAAGTTATTGTAATCAGTCCGATTTGTCGAATTGAAAATGTTGAAATTTCTCGACGTTTCAAGGTCCCTAGAATCAAAAAAAAAAAAGATTTTTAGTGAGATGTCTGTGTGTGTGCGAGTGAACGTATGTTAATACGTTCGTATACGTTCTTCTGTTCGGAAAGCTTTTTCCGTTGTCCATATCTCATGAACCAGAAGAGATATCGACTTCAAATAAATTTTGTTCCACAGATATTAACACAGAAAGAAGCAGAAAGGAATCCCAAAAAAAATAAGTGGGTAATTTTTTGTACCGTATCAATTAAAAAAAATTAAAATGTTGGTTAACCCAAAATATTTCAGGAATAAATAACGCTGGCAACTTGAATTAATACTTTTATTATATAGTGTGATGTGATACCAAAATAATATTGTTTTGAAAAAAAAAAAAAACAATCTACAGTTTTTCTATAAATCAAAAAAACTGAAAAACAATTGTCACCTTGAATATTTTACAAAAAAAAAATATTTTATGTCAAAAATAATTTCAGGCAAAGAAGAATAACGTGTTTGATACCTGGTAAAGTTTTCAGAAAAAAAACCTAACTAACAGTTGGAAAAAACTGGTGTTCGACTCAAACATCTTTAAAAATATTGGCTTAAAACTAATATCATTTTCTAGAAAATATTGTCGTCGACATTCAGTAAAATGTTTATAAAAATCCAATATTTTTTTATTTTTATTTTTATAAACATTAGAATCTAAAAAAAATAGTACGTAAAATTGGTAAACATTGATATTCGATTCTCAATATTTTGTGAATAAATGAAGGTATTGACTTCATTTTGTGCTTAATTTTCATAGAAAAAAACAATCTCTATTTGTTTATATAAGAAAAAATAAAAACTTTCAAGAAATGCTACTTAAAATCTTGTTAACAAAAATAGATTTCGAAATCAAACTATTTCATCATATTATGCAAAATAATATTGGTAATTTTTAGTTAATTTGTCAACAAAGAACAAAAAACTGATAAAAACTGGTTTTCGACTCAAAATGTTGTTATGAATATTTTGTTAAAGTCTTAAGCAAGACAAATCGACAGACGGGATGAAAAGTTATCATCAGTGTGGGTCGCATCCAGGTCTCTTTTTAATTTTTGTAATGATATCCGGTGGGTCGGCTCTGTCAAGTATTTCCTTCATGGAACACACACAATATTGACAGCAATTGATCTTATGATTTTTAAAATCGATGTGATTGATATATTTATTTTAGCAGAAAATATATTACATTGATATCTTAACCTATATTAAACAATTTACAGAGTTACGGTATACTCGTATAACTACCTTGCTACTGACAATAAGAATAACAGTATTTTAAGCAAATGAAAATGTAGAACAAAAATACAGTGAAGGAAAAGATAGAACCAAGCTTTACAATATACTCAAGAAATAAATAATGAATAAGTGAATAGATACATACATAAATAAATGTATAAATAAATAGTTGATTAAATAAATAAATAAATAAATAAATAAGAAATCAATAAATAAAAAAAAAAACTAAATGAATAGCGAAATTAATAATGCATAAATAACTTTTAAAAAACAAATTAAAAACAAGTTAATTAAAAAAATAAATAATCAAAATAAATAAGAATACAAAATAAATTAACAAATTAACAAATATTGGAAGTCATTGAAAAGTATCAATCATATAAACAATAAATAAACAAATGATTATGTAAATAACAAGTAAGAAACAAATAAATATTAATGTGTACCTAATATGTATATGTATATATTTTTTATAATTATATTTATTAACTAGCCAGGTTTGCTATCAATTCGTTGTGGGAAGAAATACATGCTATGTTATATCTCTCATAAAGCGTTGATAGTCTTAACGATATAAGTTCAATTTTACAAATTTTGTGCAGTTCTTCTATCGAAAAATGTCTCGTAAGATGCAATATCAATTTCACGACTTTATTTTGAATGATTTGTAACCAACGAACGTGACTTATAGCACATCTGCCCAGCGCAGGAGAACCGTAAAATATTATTGCTTGAAATACAACTTTGCATATCAACAACTTATTTTTCATGCACAATTTAGATTTACGGTTGATGAAAGGGTATAAAACTTTTATTGTGATACCAACTTTTTATACTATTTCTTGTACATATAAGCCAAAAGTAAGGGTTTTATCGAGGCATACCCCAAGATATTTAGCACTTGTTTGCCAACCTGTACTCATACCGCAAATAACTATAGGTTATTGCTTGGCAAAAAACAGGTTTTTCTTTTTCGAGTGAAAAGGACAGCCTGTGCTTTTGAAGCATTTATTTTTATTTTCCAAGCATTGCAGTAGCTTTGTATTTCATTTAATGTAGATTGCAAGTTAGCTTCTATGAAGAAGCCAACTGAATCTGAAAAATAGATACAGGTATCATCGGCGAAACTTGCTTTTTCACAGTTAGGAAATATGGGGAAAACATAAGTAAAAATATTATATAAGATAGGACCAAGTACAGAGCATTGAGGTACACCTACACTTACATCAAAAACATCAGAAGAGGTATTGTTTACAGTAATTCTAAATGTCCTGTTACTTAGAAATGATTGTACAATCTTTATGAGATGAATTGGAAAATTTAGAGTTAAAAGCTTATCAGTTTCAGTTTATTTATTTATAAAGCTTACACTGTAAGATAACAGATATCTTATAAATTTGTGAGGGCCTATGACTTAACTTTAGATAAAAATTCAAAATAAAAAAAAAATACAAAAGAAAATAACATAAAATTCAATTAAATTAAAATAAAATAAAAACAAGTATTCATCGATAAAATATTATTTGGCTTGGAAACAAGGGAATGGTATAGAAATGGAAGAAGAAAAAAAAAAGAGAAAAAGATAGTTAGAATTAAGAAGAGAAGAAGAAGATTTTAATACTTTTTTGGAAAATGTGCATATCACTTATATCCCGCAGATGAGTGGAAAGTGAGTTCCAGAGGCGACATGCATCGATGAAAAATTGCCTTTCCGAGGTCAAACACGAAAAGCGTGGCAAAATTACCGATGTCCCTCTGTTCGATGTTGACATTTTGATTTTTATAAGCTGTTTGACGTGTTTTCAAGATTTTAAAAAACAGTATGAATGTTCGAAGCTTCATGAAGTCATTTAAAAGGCATATTAAGGAGAATCTCTTACAAATGTGAAACATGGTCGTACCTTCTTAACCCAAAGATGTATCGAATGATACTATTAAGAGCTAAATTTAATTTATATTTGCTGATGGAATCGCAGTTGCACAACATTTCGCATTCATGAGTGAGAAAAGGTATTACTATAGGGTCCTTGGTTTTAAATGGAGTGATGTTTTGGGCGCTCCACAGCGTTCTGACCGTTCCATAAGTTTTACCCCTCAATTGGTTGATGTGATCATTCCAGGTCAATGTTCTATTAAAGATTAAACCTAGATTTTTACTGGAATTTACGAATTCTAATGGGTTCTCCTTCTCGTTTAGAATTATGGAAGGAAAGTATGTTATATCTAATTCTTTTCTTGATATAACTAGGCATTTGCATTTGCTTGCGTTGAGAATCAACCCATTGCAAGACTCCCAGTCTGATATCTTTTCTAGTTCTTGATTCAGAGTGAAAACGCAGTCGTCAATTAAACCCAAAGTACAGCTTTTGTAAATTTTAATGTCATCGACATGAAAATGATTTGATTTATAATGAAACCGATTTCATTCACATACATATGTATGTATAATGAAAATAGGAGGGGGATGAAATTGATCCTGGGGAAACTCCTAGTTGAATCGGAAGAAAATCGGAGAGATTTTCATTTAAGAAAACGGCTTGTTTTCTATCATTTAAAAAGAAAGAAAGCAGTTTAATAGCTCCTCAAGATATGTTGAATCTGTGACGCAGTTTATTCAGAAGAAGAATTCCAGTAGGACTAAAAAGTTACTTTATCAATATCCAGTTCAGTCCTTACGTTTCCGATTATTTTAGTTAGTGCCGTTATACAGCTATGGTGTGAACGAAAACCTGATCGAACATCTTAATTGCTTAATTGTTTTTTCATTATCCTTTCACAGACTTTAGATAGAAAAGCGAGTTTTTGGGGATAGGAATTATTTTTTATTTTTTCCATTGATGCGGGAAAATACCGGTGGCAAGAATTGTATTTATTACATCTGTAAAGTAGGGTAGAAGCAATGAAAGAATAGTTTTAATGAAACATGGACTCAAATCGCCAGCAGTGGCATTGGACTTTATACGTATGCAACTTTCAACTGTGTCTAAGGCGTTCACACAATCGAAACTGAACAAAGTGTCTGTAGAAGTTGGTGGTATGGTATTGTAATGTGTATACACTCTTTATCTCTTTTAATATCGAATTAATAGGAGAACTCGCTTCTTTAAGCATCGAGGAACATCTAGTGGCTAAGAGGGGAACTCAATTCGAAAACATTCAGCGCAGCGCATACAAGAACCTCGAAAGGGGCAACATCTAGGGATTAAGAGGAGAACTAGCTTTGTTAAGCATCTAGTGATAAAGAGGAGAACTCGCTTCGTTAAGCATCGAGAACAACCTGGTAGATTCTCGAACCGATTTGAGGTATATAAATAGGCGCTCGGAAGCGAAGCGGTTCATTATTGGTTGTGAACTGTGATAAAGTAAAGACTGTATTTAAAAAGTAATAATTGAAAGTGTTGAATAAAGAATTTTTGTGAGTAATTTGAATGAAGTGAATTTGTGTTTTTATTAACGAAGTTTGAATAAGTTTTAATTGTTGGACCAAGCCGAATATTACAGTATTGAGAGAAATATGATCTCTTGGTGTTATTAAAGGTGTAGAAGCAAATTTACTGTTAAGCTCATTTTTATTAATTGCAGCTGGAAAATTATTTCTTTGTTTACCTATTCTTAGCTGGCGGAGGTTGTTCCATAGTTTACGACCATCAGATCTTAAATCTAGACGGTTAGAGTAGAACTATACTGTTATTAAAGTTGTAAAAGCAAATTTACTGTTAAGCTCATTTATATTAATTGCAGCTGGAAAATTATTTTTTTGTTTACCTATTCCTAGCTGGCGGAGGTTGTTCCATAGTTTACGACCTGATATCTTAAATCTAGACGGGTAGAGTAGAACTATACTTTTGCGCGTCTAACCTCTTGAACTACTTTATTTCGTAATGATTTGTATAACTCACTGAATCACTGAAAAGTTTCCAGCGTCGATATGCTAGATCACGCCGAATTATAAGGTCTTTAATCCTACTAGTGTAGTACCCGTAGAGTGATGGTTAGTGCGTTGGACTGTCATGCAAGGGGTCTTGGGTTCAATTCCTGCCTGTGCCACCTAACTTTTTCCACGGGTACTGCCTCTTGCGAGGAATTGACAAATCCTCCAAGAGTAATTCTTGTCATGAAAAGTGCTTTCTCAAATTAGTCGTTCGGATTCGGCATATAAACTGTAGGTCCCTTCCATCTCTGACAACATTACTCGCACACAGGAATGGTTGAGAGCTGTAAGTCACTAGGCCCTGGTTCTCTACGAACTGTTGCACCACCTAATTTATTTTTATAATCCTACTAGTAAACCATTGTTTATTTTCGCTAATCCTAGTTTGTGCGTTCAATGAACCGTGTTGATTAAATAAAATATTGAGGATTTCTGTTTAAAAACTCGACTGGATCATCTGGTGAAGGCATTAGGAATTTTTCATTCCATGCTATCATGTTTATATCATTTTCTAGATGTGTTTTATTAACATTCTTAAAATCTCTAAGCTGAATTCTAGAAATCACTTGGTTTACACTTGAATTAAAATCAAAGGTCAAAAAAATAAGATCATGTCTAGAAAAAATTGCAGTTTCGAGCTGATCATATAACAATACTCGATCTATTTCACTTACATAGTAATGATCTAGTAGCGTACAAGATGACTGAGAAAAATGTGTTTGTAGAGTAATGTTGACTGAGTGTAAGTCGAAAGATCCCATGTTTTCAATTAACCTTTTGTCAGTTAAATTGTCACAGTTAAAGTAACAGCATACGATAATGTTTGAAGAGATAACAATAGTTTCTTCAATAACTTTATAGATTTGTTTCAAATCGATATACCTATTAGGTCTATAGATAGTTCCCAAGAGAAGATTACCTTCACTGCCTTTAAACTCCAAAAACAAATACTCTCGAGAAGAGCCGGGTGATGAATAGTACAACTTCTTACAGATAAGGTTTTCCTTGACAAATATAGCAACACCTCCTCCGCGGTTGCACCTATGAGACCGGACGATCCTATGTTGTATGAGTATGTTGAAAACCACGTTTAGGAAACACAGATCGCGTCAATTTGCGAATCTTCAAAAATGAATCTAAATTTATCAATCTTTTTCATCAAACTCTGAACATTGATATGAGCAATTTTGAAACCGTCACGTCGACAACTCAAAACTTTCAACATAGTTCGCAATATAACATCACTGGTGTATCCTATCGAGCTCACCATACGTTCACTCGAAATTTTGAGTAAGGAATTTCAGTCCGAAAACGTTCGTTTACCGTACTCACATGGCCAAACAGAAACAACGGTAAAACTCATTTTAAGCAACTTTGTGTAAATAATAACTTTATTAAAAATATAAACCCTCTATCTGAATTCGACTTAGGGAACAGAGAGAATTATCTACGCATTATACATGTTTATATTGGAAGCAAAGTCGTAAAAATTCTCAAAAGCGAACCTTAATACTTTTAATAAAATTAATAAAAGAATAAACGTTTTAAATTTGTATTTAGAACTATTAAAACGACTGTTACTAGCTATTTATATTTAATATGATTTAAGAAATCCATAATAACTCCAAAAAGTATTTTGTCGGATTCCGAAATTTCAATATAATATTTAATTGATTGTTTTTCAGGGTTCAGGGTTATCCCTAAGGCAAAATAATGGAAAGGAGGATGCCTAGATTTTCAAAAAAAAACACAATCTTAACAATAAAATGGATATAATGCGAATTTTGGGGAAAAGTCAGTTTTTAAAAAAATTGTTTAAACAAGTACTGTTTCGGAAATTTAAATACTTTGGTTTATAATTTGATGATCTACACAGCTCAGCTGCCGCTGAAAGAATTTTTTTTTGGAATGAAGTTTGATTTGATTTTCTTAAATTGCATTTACATTTTTTAAGCTTATATACTGTGTTCTTATGTTTAAACGGTTTATTTTTATGTTTCCTTACATTTATTTGGGATTTTGAAAATTTAATTGTACGTAATTAAAAAAATAAATGTAATGTGTCAATGTTTTTAGATGTTAAGCTTGCATGGAGGTAATCCTTATTTGCTTTTTTTCCTTGCACATTTATTCCCGTGTCGTCAAGATGCAGTGCTATTTCGTGTGTTTTGTAAAAGAGAGCAACAGATTTTAGTACCAAGTTCCTTTCGTGCGGCGATTGGCGAACTAAATTTTAGTATGATCGGAGCGTCGTGCTCGTGGTGTCGTGGATGTTATCATTTTTAAGCATTATTCACATGAGCACGACCAACAACCAACGAATGAACGAATATTCGCAGATTTTGACAGTTCTTTCACATGAGAGTTTTTAATTCGTCGCGAATGAAGTTTGACTTTTAGGTTATGTAGCGCGCGAACAATTTATTCGTTGCTGTGTGGATGGTATGTGGAACGCGATCAATTTATTCGTTGCAGTGTGGATGGTATGTGGGACGCGAATAAAGTTTGACAGTTCGTATCAACTAGAATTTTGTTCGCGACGAATAAATTTGTTTTCTTAAATTTATTAATATAATGATATTGAAAAGTAAAAGTATGCATCATAAATCAAATAGAAACTATATTGCTATCGTTTTGTTAAGATTTTGTGTGGAAATATGTCTTTAAACGTACATAAACTCACATTTTGTAATTCATTCGTCGTTCGTTGCTCGCGCTCATGTGAATGCTGCTTAAGACGGATTGAAAGTCTTCATTCGAGGTATACCGAGAAGAACACCATTGGATGCAACCTCCTTTCATTCAGATAAGTCACATCGTTGTTGTAGATTAGCTAAGTCATCCTTCAGTTCATTTACAACATCCAAGTGGTTGGATTCGATTCTCTCAATTCGCTCTGTAATACTACGTTTCCACCAAAAAATAATCCGGCAAGTGATTTAAAATAAATCTTGAGGTGTTTCCACCAAAGAAAAGGAGATTAATTTGACGTTTGGTTAATGTCATAACAACCAAACTTCAAATTATTCTCCTTTCGAAAAGAAAAAAAATATGTATTTGTTCACTCATCATCTGTAAGTAATTAGTTTTATTATATTCTTGTACATATTTATTATTTTTGTATCCTTACATTTTATTTCGTCTGTGATTTCTTGAAAGTTGTTTATTGTTTTGAATTTGAGTCATATGGAAGTTAGACAGATAGTTTTTGTTGACATTTCCATCTGTCAATAAACGAAATTGGCGTTTAAATGGGTCGGTTCAACAATTATTCTCCGAAAAAAAAGTTTGTTTGATTTGACAAACTAATGTTTCCAAGTAGATTTCAATGAGATTTATTTGAAATCTTCATTTGAGGAGATTAAAATTTGTATGGTAAATCTTCGAGATTTCAAGGAGATTTGTGATCTAGCTAAATCTCGTTTTAGTGCCCGGTGGAAACGTAGTATTAGGGACTTTATCGTCTTATCTGTGTTTTTCATGAAGGTGGTCACGTTTTTTTATTTCAAGTTGTTCAAAACATAGGACAAAATCCAAACGTAGATCTTTGATCTCTTGTGACAGTCTATTGACGATGTCGGTTGATTGGTCTTTTATCAGGGTATCCGTTTCAGGTCGGGATATGGCAAACGTAGGTGACCTAGATTCGCTCTCTTTGGTGGAGGGTGGTGTGGTATCAATGGCAGCAGTGGCAGTGATGTTGGCAGAGGTTGTTGCATTGTTGGTTAGGTCTTTGATGGAAGCGTTTGTTTTCGGAGTTGATTTTAATTTTATTAGATTTTGTTTTACTATTGCAGGAGAGGATATTTTAGTTGAGGGAGTAGTTTTTGTTGTATTCTCTATTTTTTGGGATTTGCAAGGGTGACAGCTTTTGCATTCTTTTTATCAGAGGCGCGAGTCTTAATACCAGACTTTATATCAAAGAGAGGGGAACACAAAAATATGAACTGAAGAAGTTAATGTACAGAAAAAAGAAGGCGGGGGACACTCGTGAAATTAAATTAATTATATTTTGTTTACTAAGCGCACTTTGATTTCTGAACAAATTTGTCGGTTTCAATGCAGTAAGAATTGTATTCCGCATACACTCTTGGACTTTTATAGATAGTGATACAAAATATCCGTATATATTAAGGTGTTTTGCCGGACAGTACTATTTAACACGTCTATCCACTCATGAAAAGTTTCTCTCTAGATGTAGCAAAGCGTCGTCGTGCCAAACGCATTTTCAATGTCAAGGAACACAGTACCTGTGCTTTTTCCTTCATTGAAATTTTTCTTAATATGTTTATTTATTGTATGCACTTAGGCTGCGTGATACAAAACCTGCACGTTCTAGAGCCCATACGATTCAATATGAATAAGTATTTTGCTTTGTCATACTCTCTATGTTAATTTTGGGACTCGGTGTGCATGAAATAAATCTTGCACATATGAGATGGCATGGAACTTTTTTGTGTTGAGATTTTTTTCTCTTGCATGAACAGGGTGAAATATTTGGAAATTAGGTAGGTAGGTGTCTTTGCTACAAATGGTCAATGGATGTGCAGGTTTTCTTATTGCACACTGTGTAAGAGTTAAGTGCCTGATTACAGGAGATGAAATTTTTAATAGAATGGAAAAGGAGCATAGAGCTTAAAAATTAAAGAGATTATGATTCTATGTGGAGTCGAATTGTTCTTGCGCAGGCAGTTTTTTTTTTTTTTTTTAAGTTAATGACTGTTGTAACGGCTACTTTTAATGTATATCTAGTCTGGTGCAGAATGCAGTTTGTTTCAATTGTTTTTTCGCTTTGTTGGTTAATTAATATTAAATAGAAGTGACGTATTTTGTGACAAGACCGTAATGTGACTGACTCAGTTGATTTTAAACAAGCTTGAATTAGTACATGAAATTTTAATAAGTAACTGTCAAAGCCAAAGTTATGATAATGGTTCGAATATGAAAGGAAAAGAAGCGGGTGTTCAGAATCGAATTCGAACCCTGGAACCAAGAGCATTTTTCGTTCCATGTTGCCCGCATTCCATAAATTTAGTGGTTAATGATGCTGCTCGGTGATCATTTTATGCAGTTAAATTTTTTGATACAATTCAATGTTTGTATAACTTTTTTTCAAGTTCCAAGGTGGGATATTTATAAGAAAAAAATTCCAAGTCAAACTTTAAAACCCCCTTCTGCGACTAGATGAGAGAGCAGGTTAGATGCATTGAGGCCTTTAAAAACAAATTAAGAAGAAATATATGAAGCCCTTATAGAATTAAGAAATCTAGAGGTAAAAAACATTGCAGAATCGTTAGGAAATAAATTTTTTAATTTTACATTTATATGCTGCCTGCTAATTTGGTTTGATATTTTAGAAAATATAAATTAAACTAGTAAATATTTGCAAAGTCCGTTCGTTAATCTGTCAACTGGAGTACAAGTTTTAGAAAATACAAAAAACAGTTTGATTTCAATACGTTCCGATAAAAAATTTAATGAGTAGGTATGTTCAATTAGCCGAGCGTATTGCTAGTTTCCTAGAAATACCAAATATGTTTCGTGTAGCTTCATCATTGCGATCTCAACGGAGAAAAATACTTTATGCTGATGAATATCCTGAAACTATATTAGACCCGAAACAAAGATTTAAAGTTGAATTTTTTTTTTAAATACTTGAAAGGTTTGATACGTATAGTATCAATTTTTCATTTTTAAGTAACATAAGCGAATGTTTAAAAAATAAAAATGTACGTGCTTCATGCCTTAATTTGCAGAATGTTTTAACATAAAGTAGTTTTAAAGATTTAGATGGAGAAGAGTTGTTTCAAGAGTAAACCGTAATATCCCAGCTTGTTACATCACAAAGATGAAGTTTAGGTGTGTTAAATTTTATTTTTAGCTCAAACCTTGAAGATTTTGCTCCGAATTTAGTAATTGCTCTCCAAATCCTTAATACAATCCCGGTCACGGTAGCGGTAGCTTCAGGAGAACGTAGTTTTTCTAAACTTAAAATTATTAAAAATTATCTTAGGACAACCATGACTCAAGAGAGATTGGTAGGTTTATCTATAATGTCCATTGAAAAGAAATTATTAAATTCTTTAGACTTTGATGATCTCATTTCTGAATTTGCAAAATGTAAGTCCAGAAAAGTAAGTTTCCATGTTTAAAAGTTTCCCCTCTGCTCATTTCTTCGCTGCGTTTTAGTTTATAATGGTTTAGGCCTCCTGGGGATAGCTCAATAAAAAAAACGCATTGAAAGTCTACCTCCCGGGTAATGTGGGAAAGGATTATGCTTGTGTATCAGTTTATGTGTAAAAAAAATATAAAAAAGGGGCGCTTTCTACAAATCTTGCACAGGGCGCAAGTTTGGCTGGGGCCGGCACTGCCTGCACATAGATACAACAAACGTGTTAAAAATAAACAAGAAAATTAAAATTCTCAATAGTAATTTTTCTAGAAAATGTGTCTTAAGTGAAAAAACTCTAATTAGAAACACAATTTCATAAATTTTCAAATAAGTTTTTTGTGTTACTCATACATATTGTTAATTATGTATTATTTATTATTTTTATTTTATTATATTTTCTTGCGACATAAAGGAATTATATGGCAAGTTTTGCATTCGTAAAAAAATTCGAACTTGAGATTTTAACATGACATTAAGATGGTAGAGTAGTCGAAAAAGAGATTCCGTCCGACTGTCTGTTCTGGCTCTTACAGCCCAAAGCATTGGGTCGATTGATTTCAAATTTGGAAATCAAGGTTTTGAGTCGATTCGCGTCAGGCACTTTTTCATTTTTTTATGACTACAAATTTGTTGGTCAAAAATCGAAAGTTCGAATTTTCTCGAAAACAAGCCCATAATTTTTTTTAAATTTTCGCAAACATTTTCTTTCTTAATTTGGCTTCTTTCAATATAAAAAAAATATTTTTTTATCATCAAATATTTCATTGTTTGTATTTTTGATTTTCAAAAAAAAAATATTTAAACAATTTTTTTCGATATCTCGAAAATGGGTCATCATTGTTTTACGATATTGAAATGTAAAATTTATATTAATAAGTTCTAAATAAATGCATGTTTATGTTTATAACTTTTTTATCAATAAGTTAATTATCTTCTTTTCTAAATGTGTACTCAATAATATAATTTCCACACACCTACCACCTGCGGAATTTATGCACTTATCATACCGATATTATAACAAGTACCTAGTTTATCATTCATATGAGTCTGTAAGGACACTATAACTTGGGTATGTACACTGTACAGAACATTTAAAATGGGTCGGTTGTTCTAGGACATACATATATTTGATTTTCTCATAGGTGTAATGTTACTTGATGCGTGAATACGTATGCAGGTACGTAAACATGACACAAATATTTACTCACAGACATACTATCTCCAAAAAAGACAGAGCAGGCACAAAATAAAGTAAACAAACAACTGAACTGCTGCTATTGTTTATTTATCGATTATAAATAGGCTTTACCTACAATATCAACAAAAAAGGGGTGGCTGGTTGACAATGCTTCGCAAGGACATGATTTCAGAATCCTGATAGAATCAGTGTGTACTTACCTTCAGTATGCACAAACCCAAAGGAGTTATAAACTTTGAACTCAAGTCTCATTGCAACGATTAAACAAATTACCAAATGAAATTTTCCCAGAGCTTTTTATCCTTTCAACCACATATTCATACACCAACTTTGTTCTCCAACTCCTCCGTCTCCGATTCACCGTAATCGTCCTACCTATATACACTTAACAGAAACATAAGATTGATATAGTTAATAGTTGAAGTGAAGCTTGAAAGTCGAACGTTGTTTATTGTGTAAACATAGACATTAGGCATGAGAAGGCACTTCCACTTTGAAATTGAATTGAACACTCCTGAGAATAATTACTTATAATAGTAATATTTGGAGGGAGGAGTTGATAGGTAGAATAACTTGTTACACACTTTTCCTAAAGTCAATGCTGTTGTCCTGTCGTTGAGCTTCTACAAATCTAAATCCACACCAATCTTTGTGGTGGTGGTAGTGTGGTGATGGTGCCACCCCAAACGCATTCGCTTTGTAATTAATTGAATTTGTTTTACCGCACTTGTGCAGTGCGGGGACGGAAGGGTAGTTCCTTTAAGTGGTAAAGTAATGGTAAATCGTGATGTGATTAGCGAATTCCCAGGATACTTACCTATATGAGAACTCTTATTAATCAACTTATTTAATATGGAAATTTGACAGATTTTATTTTAAATATATTTGTATATTATATTACATTTAAGATATTTAAAAACAAAAGCCTTAAAACCCCAAAAATCTATATACTTCCGACTTTGCAACTTGTTTGTAAATTGAGTGAAAAATCTCTTTACAAGAATAAAATAAAGCGCTCATTTTCTTCTTCTTATTTTAAAGTTCTTGAACATAAATCTTTGAGACTCTATCTAACAGGCTATTAAAATGGATATGTAAAGATTTATTGGAAAATTTGTACCAAAACTAATTTTAAAAAGGAGGCTGGGATGCGTCCCACACTGTTAACTTCCCAACCCGTCTGTCGATTTGTTTTGCTTAAGACTTTAACAAAATATTCATAATAATATTTTTTGTGAGATAAATAATTTGAAGTCAACATCTTTCTTTGTTCCACTAATACTTGAGTCGAAAAACATTTCTCATAAGTGTTTTGTGGTTTTGTAGGTTTTTGTGTTTTGTTAAAAAGTAGTCACTTGAATTTTTCGAAATAATTAACTAAAAATTATCAACAATATTTTGCATATGATGAAATAGTTTGATTTCAAAATCAATTTTTTTAACGATACTTTTAGTCGAAACCCAATTTTTACCAATTTTAGTAGCATTTCTTGATAGTTTTCATTTCAGATACAGATTGGATTTTTCCAAGAAAATTTATCACCGAATGAAATCATTTGTAAGTCAATACCATCATTTATTCACGAGATATCGAGAATGTAACATAAATGTTTACCAAAGTTGTGCGTACCATTTTGTGTGGATTTTATTTTTTTTTTTACATTGAATGTTGGATTTTTTATAAAAAATATACTGAATGTCGAAGACAATATTTGACTAGTGATAATAAAACACAGGTAGTTCCAATTTGAATGTGATTTATTTAAATGGAATTAAAATCAGTTTACGCGATACGGTAATTTAGTTTTCCGACGGAAAACAAACACCGAAGACGATTTGCAAATTGCGAAATTGCTTCTGTTTACAATATGTCGAATTTGAATTGGCGGTTATGGAGCGTTAATTTGTGCCATGTCCCTAAAAACACAGTAAAGTTTTTTATTTATTTCCTTCCGCTCAATGCAAGCTATTAACAAAAAAATCTATTTTGTATGTTTTTTAGTTGCTTTTTATGTATATATGAGAGGACGAAGGAGACTAAGTCAGAGGTGGTATTGGTATGCGCATTTGTTAGCTATGGCAGTTTCCTTGAAATAGGCTAAAAAAGACTGTAATTTGTATGGTGATGTGATGAGGAATGCGTTCCGTGGATTAGTATAAATGGGACTCTTTTCTATAAGAAATGGTGAGTCTATGGTCCCTCTAAAAGTAAAAAGAGAGATCCATAAGGCGATAATAATCGCGGAGTGAAAATTGAAGAAATCAACTTTTTACACATTCAATTATTTGAGAGTGAGAGTTTTTATGGGGAGTACAGCCTTAACTATTATATTCAATCAAATGTAGTATGCATACGGATTTAGTAACATAGAAGCTCGAGAATTCTTTAGACCAATGTTTGATATAACCAAGGGACGAGTTGCCTTGTATGTAAATGACGTGATCAAAATTGGGCTCGAATATCTAACGAGTGTAGTTAGAACAGAAAGAATTAATGAAAACATCATGTTAGTTGGAGAGAGAAGATGTGATCGCTCACGGATGAATGTCGTGAATTTGCATTGGCAATATTGATTTCTAAGAAATTTTTTTCGCACCAAGTCTAAAATTAGGCAAGATCATTTTGAAGTAGGATAGAATCAGATGGAGTAGAAATAACGTCTATTGTTTTCATGTCATCAGAGTAAATAGTTGAATTATCATTGACATACATAAATAAAGTCGCTTATAGTTAAGATAAATATAAAGGTACCAAGGTGGCTCAATCAAGGAACTCTTGAGATTGCATAACAGTGGGTTTGGAGATTGAGAACCTGAAAATAACTCTATATTGCCGGTTCTTTAGGTAAAATGTGTGCCATGAAATAAAAAAGTGTGGAAAATCAATTTTAAGATAAATAATTTTGTGACTGATTTTATCAAGGGCTTCACTAAAGTCTGTGGTGATAACGTTTACTTCATTTCCTTTTTCTTATTCGTTTAGAGTTCTAGACACAAATTCAGTAGAATTGGTTGTAGTACATCTGCCTTTTAAGAAGCCATGTTGTTTTATAGAAAAAATAATGAAAATAGAGAGAGTCGTACACAATGCTTTCCTATAGTTCATAACATCATTTTTTTCTTCTTTTTTATGAACAGACAAAATAAAGGAATCTTTCCAAACAAATTAAAATAAGTTCCCATTTCACTTTCATTTCAAAAATATAGTAGATAGAAACAGATAGAAAACAGTTAGCTCAAATATACAAGGAATCCTCTTTTATGAAATTAAAATTATATTATTCAGTAACAATTTAAGACGATTTTTAGAAGATAAAGAATATAAAGATATACGCTAATACCATATAGCACAGATAAAATTAGGAATGGTCCAACGAAGCATATTAACATCAACAGAAACAAGATTGGACTTTTTTAATTTAAAAACGTTAAAGTAGGCATACGAAAAAATTATGATAGAAATAGACTCGTAATTGCTATGAAAATATCAAACACTTACAAGTTAGTCAATTTTTAAGTCACAATTGTAGACCAATGTCAAAGAAATTTAAAAAAAATGATGATTATTATGCAAAAATCCTGTATGAAAAAGAACTTATACCAATTTATATTTCTTTGACTTAAATTAACTTAAACGTTAATATCAAACCAATTACGCATTTTGTTTTAAATTAATTGTCTAAAGACTAAATTAGTAAGTAAGTAGTTAGAGAACAAAATCCGTGGGAGAAAAACAAATCTGTTAAACCAAATTAAAACTTAAAATGGCATAGAACTTTTATCCTAACGCCAAGGAGAATTGCTTTCAAATCATTATTGTATAATATGAACAGTATAGAATTAATAAAAATAATTTGTATGATAGTAAGGAAAATTTAAACGAAAATTATTTGATTGTACCTATACTGAATAACTGTTTAATATAAATTATAAACAAAACTTTTAGTAATAAGAAAGTTCAGTTTGTGGATAGATTTTTGTATAAAGAATATATGAAATATAATTTTAAAAGTTTAAGTTTTAAAAACTTTAAATACACTTTAAAACTTTGTTAATCTATAGAGAACATGCAAAAGCTCAAATTACATCGAAATGTTCGGTTTATTTTAATTTCATTATCTTATCTTATTATTAAATTGTTTGCCCTTTATAAGAAAAACACATTTTTTGCCATTAATCTGATAAGAAAAACACACACATTTTTAAATTGCAAGCAATGAAATTAATGAAGCTCAAGATACCTCCCAAACTCAGGAGAATTAGGAAAAAAAGTGAAGATATTACATATTTCATTCCCACGTCATTTATATTTACTATTCACTAAGATTCTATTATTTCTAAGCACGCAAGTATTCTGAAAACAAATAACTATTGCATTTGACAAATACGTATTTTATATAAAGTATAAAGCTCATCGAGCCACCACATACGAATATTGTGTACATTATTGTTCTGGCTTTTTGAATTTAAATGTAAGAGTGCCTGCGAAAAATAAATTCAAGTTTTTGCGATATAAGTTTTTAAAATTCGAATAAACACGTAATGGTTTTCTAAACCTATAATCCTGTTAGAACAGTTTGAAAGTAAGATCTGTTCTTGTAACGAATCTGTTGTCTAACAGTTCTTTTATATCGAATTTTTGAAATATATTAAAAAATATAAAAATAGTGTTAAAAATGGTTATTTTTAAAACTTGATAGTTAAAATTAAATCCAAACACATTTGAAATCAGCACTAAAAATTAAGTCCAGCATTTTTTTTTCAAAATTATGAAAGTATGGGAAATCTATATCTATATCTATATCTTTACTATTATATAAAAGCGAAACCATTTTAAAGTTTGTAACGCACGATCTCAGAAAGTAGTCAACCGATTTATTTGAAATATATTTTATTATTTTCTATATTGTTATGAGAGTGTTTATGGCTTTAATTTTTTTTCATTTATTATTTGTCAAACTTAAATATTATTAATTTTACGTACCACTCCCGTCCCGAAAGGATTAAGTTAAAATTTTCTTTATAAATAACTCGAAGAAGGTACTTACAATGACGTCGATAAAAAGAGCACACAAATGTGGGTAGGTTAAGTCAGTTGCACTGCACTGAACATGAGCAGATGAATAAAAAAATGTGTCTATGGATATTTACACACGCATACCTATAGATGTATGAGAACATTAAAAACACAAATTTGTTTTTTTTTACCTCAAATCTATACTATTATATAAAAGCGAAACCATATGTACATATAAACTAAAGTTAATATTATTGTAGAAAATATGCTCAGTCCCATTGAGAAATTTTTTCATATAAATATAAAATAAAAAAAATGTTCGTGGTTACAATTTGCGAAGCAACGCGAGCACGGGTCGGCTAGTTTATGATAAGGCCTTATAGGAAAAAAGAATTTTCAAAAACTAAGTAAGATATTAAAGTGATTTAAATTGTATCTAGAAGAGAAAGTTTTATTGTAAAATCATCATACAATTTATTGTTAAAAGTTATTTTGAGTTTAAGCTTAGCCCTAAAAAAATGTGTCTAGTTGTTTTAGCATTTTTAAAGCCATGTTTTAAAATCCTGATGTGATTTTTTTTTAATTTTAAGGCAACATTCGAATTTAAAACATCTTAATCATTTGAAAAAGTACTGTTTTGCTCGTTGGAAAGAAAAACACGTATTTTTTTTCGACCAGTGTAATTAGAGAAGAGTTTCAATTAATACATATATAAATATTTAAACAAGAATTTTAAAATGATCACCTACTAATTGGGATGGTTAGTACCCCATGGGAACATAATATTTAATTTTTGACAAAATTGAGTAAATGTTTGTGTTCGATGAGCTATGGTGGTCAAAGATTTGAACAGCTAAAAAAAAACAACTCTTTTTCAGTATCCTTTTCGTGTTATAACAGTTATTAGGATTTTGGAGCAAGTCATCTTTAACTTTGAAAAATGTTGGCCCATTCCTGATTTGTTTTTTAGTCTAAGCAATACAATACTTAAAACTTGACTCACAGCTTTTTTATGTTATAATAATACATATAAAAGTCTACTCGTAATTTAAATTTAAGTTCGTATACTGATAATACGTACGTTTGTATATAGATATATATTACAGTGAGAAATTGACGCAGTAGTCCGGTGTTTTTATATACATATTTGAAAAATGATTCCTACAATTATTGAATAGTTGTCAAAATAGTTTAAAACAAAATTGAGACATTTGGACCAGAACTAATCTTAACTTTATGAAATCAGAAATAATGACAAAAAAATAAGAACTGAATGAAAGCGATAGTTCGTATAGATTATGGTCTAAGTAAAATGGTTCTTTACGTGCTAAAGATGGCGCTATCATTGATAAACTAGTAATTTTGGTGAAAACTAATTGTTTGCAGAATAACAAACAATAATATCTACTTACAGTAGTACCCGTGGCATGATGGTTAGTGCGTTGGACTGTCATGCCAGAGCAGAGGTCTTGGGTTCGATCCCTGCCTATGCCATCTAAAGTTTTTTTTCACGGGTACTGCCTCTTGCGAGGAATTGACAAATTCTTCAAGAGTAATTCTTGTCATGAAAAGTGCTTTCTCAAATTAGCCGTTCGGATTCGGCTTAAAAGTGTAGGTCCACTCCATCCCTGAAAACAGCACTCGCACACAGGAATGGTTGAGAGTTGTAAGTCACTAGGCCCTAGTTCTCAACGGACTGTTGTACCACCCAATTTATTATATACTCACAACTTATCGTTATCGTATACATAATTACCAAATTCAATTTTAATAATTAATTTATAATTTTTTGTTTACAAATTTTTGTGCTGAGCATCGTAATAACCAGAATGAGAAGTATGATTTGAATTTTGCACCTTTTTCGGAATAATTAACAAGATACTTTTAAGATTGTATTTTGCTAGGTAGTCGTGCAAAAATCCATACAGAGTCGCCACAAAATTTTATAGGACTTTATTAGTCCTATATATGCATGTAAATATTTAACAAAAATTGATACCTAGTCAGCTTATTATAAAAACACACAAGTAATTAAACTACAAAACATTAGTTGAAATAAATTGTTTGCATGTTGGAAACTACTCTACAATCAGAGCCATCTAGTGTCAAACGTGCCAATGTTCAAAAATAAAAATCTCTTTAAATATTCAAATAAAAGTCGAATCTTTATCCGCAGCAGGATTTACTTAACAGCGAATGTTGCGGATGTTGAACACAAAAAAAAAAAAACACGGGTATTATTAACATTAATCGTAATTGTCAGTAAAATTTTCTACACTTTATAGGTAGGTATATGCTCAGTGAATTACTCTGAAATTTGATTCCTAGATAAGATTATCCAGACATTGAGGAACTAAAATAAGGTTGTTTACGTTGCTTGAAAGTTTAATCAACAAAACAAATCTATATTTAAATGCAAATATTTTTTTAATCCAACTGATAAGTACCTACATAGAGTGAAAACCAAAATTGAAGTTATTTGTTTTCTCTTTAGGCCGCAAAGAGCTCACCGAATGTCCCTATCTGGATGAAGGCCACAATGACGTATCCTAAGTATATACATACCCTTATTTGGCGGGAGTAAATTTAGCAGTGATTTCTTGTGAGTTACACATTTTATACGGAATCAATTTTAAAAAATGTTTTAATAATTCAAAATATGTATCTTAAAAACAATATAGGACATTTTTGAATAATTCAAACTTTATAGGTACCTAGGTACGATTCGAATAGAAATTAACTGAAAACTGAATTTCAACCAACAACAAGAAACTCGAATTCGACTACATATTATTATGTAGATAGAGATACTTATCACCGGAATTCTGAAAACATTCGCCAGGATATTGCAGAAGGTCCACATAACACTGGTTCGTACGCGTTTATGCCCACTGCTGATGACTCCAGATGGCATATTGCCTTACAACTTAACTGTACACTGTACAGCTCTCACTCTGTCCAAATAGGGGTGCGTCTGCCGCACAACCCTTAAAATGCATGACCACCGAAACTTATTCCCATTGGCTGTCAACAAGAGTACATTATTGGGCACACGTTGCCAATAATTGGGAAACACACCAATGACAAGGATAACAACCGCAAATGAACCATCCCACTTTTTTGTATAGCAAGTCCACTTGGCAAACGACGCATAGCGACGTTTTAGTCTTGTGCCATTATCATGTCCTTGCCGATGTCGGCCGGTAGCATATGAACACGAGGATATTATTTTAAGGTTGTTTTCTTTTTGTTTTAGTTGCTCTGTGTGTTTCAATTTCGACTAAATTACGAAGGATACGATATTACGATTACGAATGGACGATGAATTGTGTTGTGTCTTGTGTGTTAGGATGACTTTTTCCTTGTTTTCATCATTGTCATCGACTTTGCCTTTTTGCCGTCGCACGTCGTCGTCGCCACTGTTGAACTTTGGTTATAACATGACATGAGCTTCGGAATCGAAATCCAATGTTCTCTTTCTCAAAAGATGTCCTTATAAAATAAGACTGTGCTGTTCAAATAATTAAATAGTTCGCAGGCCTTGTGTTTGTGTGATATTGTTAGTTAAATTAAACAAAATCCCAGGTACCTATGTAACCTCTCGAATCGGGGGCTGACATTTTCTATCGGAAAAAAGTGCTTTTTATTCTTGCGGTTTTAAACATAATTTTTTAATTAAGTTCTAGTGCAGGAAAAAAATAAATTAATTGTTATTAATAACAAATACCTACAACACCGGTGAAGTGTGCAGAGAATTAAATGCGACTTAGGTAAATAAATAAAATTCATGTGAATGTGACGTGAGTTTACAAAATGTTATTGAAAGTGTTAATTAAAAAAAATAAAAATAAAATAATGAAAAAAGATACTGGATTATCAAAACTTATTTGCAGATTGGATTTTTATTGATTTGAATAAAATGGTAATTTTGATTGATTAAAATTTAATTAAGAACTACCTAAATTAAATTTATTTTCTACAGTACCTGTAGGTACTTATATATATCATGTATTTTACGTAACAGAGTTGTTAAGGTACATACTAGAGATTTGCGTTATTAATTATAGAAAGGTATATTTTGAGCAATTCCCTAAGTAAAGGAGATTAAATTCAAAAAGTTTAATAGCATGAAAAATAAAACATAACAGAACATAAACAATAATATAATCTAGCATACCATTAACAATGAGTGAAAATTGTTATATAGATATGGCCAGTAGGTATACAAAATTTACAAGATGATCCTTCGATGCACGTACATTGTACAAGGCACAAATTATTAAGACCCTTAGTCCGAGTATATCCAGTGTACGGAGCCACCTTCCGAAATATCATCTATTAAGATACATTTGTAATATGTATTAATCAAATACTGATGAGTTGTGTCTGAATGTAAATTGCAGTATTTTGACTTACTTGTGGAGTTATGGTTAGCGAAAGGCTGTCATGCCAGAGGTCTTGGGTTCAATCCCTGCCTGTGCCATCTAAAGTTTTTTTTTTCACGAGTACTGTCTCTTGTGAGGAATTGAAAAATCCTCCTAGAGTAATTCTTATCATGAAAAGTAATTTATCAAATTATCATTAGGCTTAAAACTGTAGGTCACCTCCATTCCTGACAACATAACTCGCACACAGGAATGGTTGAGAGTTGTAAGTCATTAATTCTCAACTTACTTTTGTGCCACCTAATTTATATATTTTTTACAAACAACTAAAATAAAAACAAAAATTAAACTCGCAAACCAACATCTTCACTTCATCTTTAGACTCTTTCCCGCATTTTTAAATAGGAATAAAATCAATATGAAACAAATAATATAGGTATATAACGAATCACCGAATTTAGGATTTCTGAAAATTTCCCAAGTTGGCAATCAATTGATGAAATCATTTTGATAAGTTCTAAGATTCGCGCTTTCCATAAGCGAAAAAACACCTTGTTTTTTATTATAATAAGATGCGTATTTAGAAATCCGTCTGCATTTTCAAAGACAATAATCTATTCATAGCGAATATACCTAGTATTATTTTTCTGTAAACAAAACGGGATTGCCTAGTCCCAGATTCTTTTGTAATAAAGCATCAAACCTGAGATATAATTAATCCTCAAATAAACAAGCTGAGCAAGTAGTGATTTTTGTATTTTATTTGTCAGAAATCCATCGAAATATTCTGCTTGGGTGGGTGAATTTTTTACCCCAATCGAAAAACGACGTAAGGTCGAAGCAATTAATAAATTAGACAACAATTAATTCCCTTGGTGTTCAGCTGCGCACTTGAGTATAAGAAAAGAATATAAGCTTTTGCCGTCGCGTCGCGTCGCGTCGGTCGTCGGGTTTTGGGCTTTTGCAATGAACGAAGACATGTTACTTTTAAAATTGTCGTTTATTGTAGCGGCCGGGGCGTTGGTGCTGCCATCGGAAGGGTTGGACTCTGGACCGTCGGGATCGGGCATATATTGTGGCAGATTAAGAGGGTGCAGAAATGTTCTTTTCCTCTAGATGCTACCTCATTAACTCACGAGCCTTTTCAAGGGCAAACACTGGCGAAAAATTTTAAGCAACCATTTGTTAAGGGTTTAACAATTTAATAGTTGGAAATTTGCTAAATGTTTAGAAATTCACTAAGGAAGTTCAAACTTTTAAACCCTTCTTTTCGTTTTGCTAACTAGTGAATTGCTAATTGGCTTTTATTAAAAAAACGAGCATCCATATCTAAAATGTGACAGTTCGTAAAAATAAACAAAGCGAATACCCTTAAACGGACTTATTAATTGGAATTCCCAACAGTTGACTTGACCATTCCATCCGCTGATCTTATAAGAATAATTGTACAGATGTCATATGGATTTAGGAAATTGCTAAAAGTTAATGTAGCCGTTCCGTGATTTTAACTTTAGCAAATTGTTAAGAGATAATAAAATGTTAAAATTGTTTAAAATTAGGTAAATCGTCTTCTAAGCTTAGTTAATAGCTTAAACTCGCTTCAACATTTTACTAAATAGTTTAAAATTGTATGCCATACATTTTATTGAACCTCTCATGCTTTAGTATCCCAAAGCTAACCATGAGGGTATGAAAGAAAATTGAACGAATCATGGGTAACTGGAATCAGTTGAAATAATCAGATCAAACTTATGATTGAATTAACTTTAAGAGAATTAATTACTCTGCAACTTTATTTGAAATAAATCGAATCTAAAATACGAATACCTATACATCAAATGTCAATGGAGTCATGAGCGAGATTGATGTTCGTGAAGGGTGAGGTAGGAAGACAATTCTAATAATGTCTTCTATAAAATATTTTTCTACACGGTTTAGTTAAGCCCTTACTCATGTCAAATATTTTATGAAACAAATTACCAATCTGAGACTCTGATGGTTATTATAGACGCAACGTCCCCACCTGATAAGCACAACTTTTCATTTTAATTAATTTAATGGAGAAGTTTTCATAAGGAAATGGATAAACAATATTTAAAAACAAAAATCTGAACATTGGAATTGTTAACATTTAAAAATACTTCTCGGACCATTTATTGAAAAAGGGAAAAAAAAAAATCAAAAAAGAAGTAACAAAGTCGAAGAGGGAAGCCGGAGCGCAATTGACAGAAAGTAAATATTGAACTTTATACTCTTGTAGCTTTAATAATAAAATTAGTTAAGTACAAAGGGACATAATTTTTTTGAATTGTACCTATACGATAAAAAAAGGAAATCCTCCAATGGAGAAATATAATTGCTTGGCTATATACAAATATTCTTTTACAACTCTGTCACGTATTTTTTTGAATATCTAACACTTTTTTTTTTTTTAAATAAACTCGCTATTTGAGTGGAGAAACTAGGTAATGTTGATCAAAAAAGTCGAAATATAAAAATTGTTGGACGTATTTTTTGACCAATAGCCTGTTTCAAATTGAATGTTGTAATTACTTTTTTTAAGTAATATTGTGAAAATGTCTTGTTTTGAATAAGTAGATTTATTTTTTCACCTTTGAGACTCTTTCTTAACGATAGCTCCTTTTGTATACCTAAGCATTAAACAAGATTTTATTCTTAAGCCTAGTACGCTGCTGAAGCCTTGTACGCTGCTGATGCGAAACGAAATTTCGCATACAAAAATGACATGACGAAACGAAAAATTTCCTTGTGCTTTTCGTTTTTCAGTACGCTGCTGAACGACGAAATGTGTCATTTTAGTGGATAGCTGTACTAGATTTCTTAGTACAATTCTCCACTCTTTTCGTTCTCAAGCCTAGTACGCAGCTAAAGTGAAACAAATTTCTTCGGCGGTCTCCAAGTGCAGAGCGAAATGAAAACGAAAACCACAGCGGAAAAATATTTGTGGATAGTTCTGTCTGGAAGTTGAAGTTCACTGCTTGTCTTCATCACTTCTTGCTCATCAGCATCACCAATAACATCCTGAGTTTCCGATTCAGAAATGCAATGTTGGAACACATAAGAAAAATCCATTTTATTTTAAATTTTAAATCAAAAATAAATACAAATCAAAACACCGAAAGTCACGAGTAAACAATTTTTTCAATTTTAATTTGTAAACAATTTTTCTCAATAAATACATTAAACTTCAAAATTTCGCAAGCAATTATTATACCGGGCAATTAAATTGAGAACGAAAAGAGTGGAAAATTGTACTAAGAAATCTAGTACAGCTATTCACTAAAATGACACATTTCGTCGTTCAGCAGCGTACTGAAAAAAGAAAAGCACAGCGAAATTTTTCGTTTATGATTTCGTCATGTCATTTTTGTATGGGAAATTTCGCTTCGCATCAGCATCGTACTAGGCTTCAATTTAATTGCCCGGCATATTAATTGCTTGCGAATTTTTTATGTTTAATTTATTTATTGAAAAAAATTGTTTACAAATTAAAATTGAAAAAAATTGTTTACTCGACAAGCAGTGAACTTCAACTTCCAGACAGAACTCTCCACAAATATTTTTCCACTGTGGTTTGCGTTTTCATTTCGCTCTGCACTTGGAGACCGCCGAAAAAATTCGTTTCACTTCAGCTGCGTACTCTCAGGACTCAGGCATTCTGAGCTTTCTTTATGTTTTTAGTATATCATTAGAATAATACACAACTTAAAAAATTAGTACATAAAAGCGAGTAAATATATTAAAACTAACTTTAAGTTTCCACCTAGAATATTTTGTTTTTGAGCTTTGTTTATTGTCGTTAAGCAATTTTTAAAAACTCGTCTTTATGTTAAGTGTGTGATACCAGGGTAGTTCTACGTTATAATAACACTTTTTTAATTTAATTTATTAATAAAGATTGGTTTGCTATCAACATAAAGACAATAAGACTCTAGCTAAACGCGGATGTTTTTATTGTAAAAAGTTAATTTGCGATGTTAAAAATGTTCTTCTTTCTGTAAAGGACGCCGACAAAATTTAAATAACATAATGTGTAGCCTTATATTTACATATTTCAAGTTGTAAAGATACAACTTTAGTTATTAGATTATATTAGAATACTGTTGTCCAGCAAGATATGGTCTAATTATTTAATTTGGACGACTTCCTGCATATGAAAGCATTGCCACATTCAAGAGTTAAAATACAATAGTTAAGAGGGTTTTTGGTGCATTTCACGCAGAAATATTAGAAATTGTGTTGAAACGTTGTTTTTTTTCCTAAAATAATATATTCTGTTCTTGTTGGCATTTCTATAAATGCAAAGAACACTACAAAAATATATACAAAATCCCAGAAAATGAGAAAATTTGCCAGAAGAATCTGATCTTTTTTCGTAGGAAAATGAAACAGAATCTGAAGAATTGCCTGCCTTTTTTTCGGAATCAATTTTTGGGATTCTATTATTACTATCGTTATCAGTCTGCTTGGTCGTAGATTGGAACATTCTAAAAAATAGCTTTTTTTGCGTAAACCTTTTGAAAATATTTTGATCTTAAAGGAGTCAACAAAACTTCAAAATTATAGGGAGAAAAATGTTTGATTCTTAAATTTAAGGGTATATTAAGAGCGAGCAATTAGGAAAGGAGGGTAGGATTTCCTACACTACTTATGTGGTTCAAAAAAAAATAAAATGCACAACTGGGTCGCACGAACTTGCTCATGTATCCAAAGAGGCTATTTAAAAATATTTCCCGTATTTTAAGATTTAAAAATGTACCTGTTAACAAAAAGTTTGTTTTCAAAAATCTAAACGCAATTTCATTTCTCAAAAAACTTTATTTTTTTTTGAAAATCATTAGAACGGGTTTATTCGATTAATTTTGCATAGGTATACAAAATTTTTTAATTTCTGTTTACAAATATTTTTTGTAATCAGTTATTTTGAACTTATTAATACGCGTTTTAAACTGCAATGTCGTAAAAATAAGATGACCCATTTTCGTGACATCGAATTTCGAAAAAAATGTTAAATATTTAATCAAACACAAAAACAATAACATTTTTGATATTATTGAGACAGTATAATAGCTTGTGCAGAAAAATTATTGGAATGAGTTGATTATTTCTTGAGAAAACTTAAAAACAAAATAACGGTTATATGGGGGTTCCCTTCTGGAGCAATACTTAAAAAAAAATATGTTTTTTATATCGAAAGAAGCCAAATTAAGAAAAAAGCCATATCTAAAATGTTTGTTTTACATTTTTGAATATTTAAGAGCTTTATTTTGAATTTAATAGTCAATTATTTTTTTCAAAAAGAAACAATGTATTTGAAGATTTCGAAATACATTTAAAAAATTTTAATCATGAAATTTAATTTTTACTTAACAGCTGACTGCAAAAATCCAGCAAGATTCCATTTCGTTTTAGTGGTATATAAATAAATGAACAGTATATTATGATACACATAGTTCAGAGACGTAGGTTTACTGATTGCTATAAACGCTCATCAGTAAAACATTTGGGATTCCTTATGTTTCAATTTGTAGGTACTGATTGATTTTACTGATACCTTTCATAGATCCCTTACAAGATCACAAAATTTTCGAAGCAATCCAACTTTCACCTTACAAATATACAAGATTCTGCAACTTCCCAACACGAAAGGATACCATCTTATGCATAATCAATCGGCTATTGCTGGGAGTATTTTTTAAGGACAGTAGATACCTTCTTATGCTTCACATCTTGGACTACTAAACCACAAAATAAGGGTTCCAAAAGTCCAAAAATAAATGTTTTTGAACAAACAGTAACACACTCTAGTATAATTGATTCACTTAATAAAAAAGAACCGATAAAATCGAAAACTCCAATAGATATAAAATAAATCTTTCACTCAACGAGGCCCTACATATACATATATGTATAAACCTTTACAACACAAATTTTAAATCTCCATTCCATAGCTAGAACAAATAATTGTATGCTGAAAGTAGGTAAGCAAAGTTACAGATTATAAAATTGTTTCAATTACCTTCAATAGCATTTGGGGTTTGTTAGGCCATTTTTTCACCATTCACATTCATTTCTTGCTAAATCTATTTAGACCATGAAAGTATACAAACATACAGTACACAGTTACACACCCCATTTACAACTTGATAGCACAAAATACAAATCCCCATTGTTTCTAAATCCCTGCTCGACAAAAAAAAATTCCACCAGTTGTTTCCGTTTACAGTATTTTTTTTTTCAATTGAAAGTGAAAGACATCATCATGGAAAGAAGGGAGTTCGATAGCCTTCGACCTCGAATTAACAACATAACATGCCTTAAAGAGCTTTTATCCTGTTTTTATTTTTGTCTATTGGACAAGAGATTACCCATGGTCGTTTCTATTGGGAAATTTATCTATTCATTCAATTATTACGTCCCTTTCCATTTTGAATATGGGTATTGAGTATATGGACTTATGTTGGGCTTTATTCCTAAGTATTTTTACTTTTGTTTCGGTCACAAAATTGTACAATTGGTTCATCCCTTTTTGGAAAAAAAAAACTTTCAGTAAAGCCTTTTCGATCATGACGCGGGAATAAACAACAACAACAACAACAAAATGCTGTCGGTGTTCAATGATATACTTTAATTATTATTTATCCGCTTTGCTTATTTGAGAATTCAGTCAAAAAATTGTATTCGTTTAATTCAATTTGTAATCAATAGTATCTATTTAAATACAAACCTACTCTTATAAGGTGGGTTAGGTACCTATGGCACAGAGTTGCAAAAGCTTAAGTCACTTTCTAGCTTAAGTTTGACTTTAAATCGCAAGCTACTTAGTGACTTGTGAATTACAAAAAAATTAACTCACAACCTACTAAGTGACTTATGAATTTAAGTCAAGAGTAAGTTAATGAATTAAAAAATTGTAATTCATGAGCAAGTGATGTAACTTATGAATTAAGAAAATTTAATTCACAACCTACTAAGTTCTGATTTAAGGAAAAATAATTTATAAGCTTACAGGTCAATTCTGATTACAAAAATTATTAAGTTAAAAATTTATCAGCTAGCACGATCATTTTGTGATTTTCAAAAGCTTGAAAACTACTTTCGTGAAAAATTTCGAATCTACAAACTAGCACATGAAATCATTTGTTTCAATTCATAATTCACTTACTAGCTTATGAATTTTAATTTTTTTTTTTAAGTCATAAGTCAGTAACAAGCTTTGATTTTTTTTCAAATCCATAAGTCACTTGCTAACTTATGAATTAAATTTCATTTTGATTCAAAAGTCATCTACAGACTTATGACTTAATGATTTTTTAAGTCGAAAACAATAAAAAGTAATTGTAATCGGTCCGATTTGTCAAACTGAAAATTTTGACATTTATCGTTGGTTTAAGGTCCCTAGAATCTAAATCAGAGGTTTTTAGATAGATTCCTGTGTTATGTGAACGTACGTTCGGGAACCTTTTTTCGCCGTCCATATCTCAAGAACCAGTTAAGATATTGACTTAAAATAAATTTTGCTATATAGGCATATCCACAGTATTTTTAACTTTCATGTTACCACAGTATATTAAGCCTTAGAAATGAAATTGGCACTTTATAAGTGGATAGATTTTCGTACCATGACTTACTTCAACTATGTAACCTACTTGGGACTTGATTGGATACAAATTTTTAATTAAAATTAATAAAAAATAGGCTTAAATATTGCTAATTTCAAGCGTACCAGATGCAAATTTATTAAGTTTTGTATACAAAAAACATTTCAACGACCTTTGAAACAACTTAACATCATTAATATATAATTAATTATAATATAAACTGATAGAAAAACCTCGAAAGAAAGGTGTGCTACCATTTAAAAAATATTACAAAGCAATTAATTTCTCTATATAACTTTCTCAACGATCGATTCTGGTAGTATTTTATAGGCTTTAATTATTCTCTATCAATCAATAAATCAATTAAAATTTAATTGGATAATGTGCCTCTATTTAAAAAAAAAAAATGCCATTTTAAAGTTTAAAATTGAAAACGTGATTGAAATAAAATGTGATGTAATATGTGATTCTTTTAGCGGCACACCTATCGATAAGATCTAACAGCAAACAGAGTTGCAAATAATGCATTGAATTTTATAATGCATTTTGAATAAATTAGAAAATATTTTTCAATTTTTAATTCTATTTTTTTAAAATTATTTATTAAATTTTATTTTTCAATGTTACCGTATGGCATTAATTAATTAATGTTATTTTTTAATTGTGTTCTATCAAATTAAAATACTATTTTCCAATGCAAAACTTTTGAAATAAAAATACGTATTTTTATTTTATTTGGCAGACTTTCGCAATTATTAATTAAAATACTTTAAGTTTTTATTTCCAAAATTTTTAAACTGATTAATGTTATGACTTACGGTTATCACGCAATTATAACACAAAAACCAACAATTATTCAAATATTATAATTTATTATTATTATTGTTCGACTGAAAAACGATTTTTTTTTTAAATTTATTTGTTTATATCGTCAATCTTCAACCTGGGACATTTTTACGTCAAGATTTCGAATATTAACTGAAATAAATGGAAATAATTGAATAAATTCCCACTAGGCATTAAATTAAAAAATTGTAACTCATTTTGAATTTAATTCAATTTTAATTTTAATTCAATTAAACTTGCAATAAAATAACATTTATTTACTAATTCAATAAAACTTGCAATAAAATAATTTTTAATTTTTAGTTTAATATTGATGGCAATAAATTAAATTTTAAATGGGTAATTCATAGATGACAATTAGCATTATATATTTTATTTCAGTCAAAGAACAATATCCATTAAAAAAATAAAGAGTAATGCATTGAATTGACATTGGAATTTTTGCAACCTTGCAGCAAAATAAATAATTGTGAATGATAATTTTACGAATAATCGATAGTAAAAAAAAAGCTGTTGATCTAAATTTTGAAATTTCAAAGTTTGTACGACAGTACAAAATCAAAATTATGAAATTAGGGTTTTTCATTGAATGCTTTTCATTAATCTAACGTACCGGATATTACGTGATGGATATTAACGATGTTTCAAAATGAATCACGCAAGTATTTTCTTGTTATTTAGATAATAAACAATCAAGGAAATGTTTGTTTATAGATGTGCCTCAAAATAAAAAAAAAAATTTCAATTGTTGAAAATGAAAGATTCTGTGGATATGCCTATATACATACATATAGATAACTAGCAAACCCGGCGAACTCCGTTTCGCCACCAGATGGCTTCGTTTTTTGTAACATTTCGTTTGGGGAGGGATTAAAAGATGAAGAAAGAATATTTTTGTTTGTTTTAAAGGAAGAATTTTATTTCATTTCACAACAGTAATGAATTCATTTCGATTACAAAAATGAAGTGTAATTTAGTTGAACTTATTCTCTAAGTAAAAAATGAAAGTGAATCCAAAGTAAATAATGAATCGAAGCGTTATAATTGTCCGCAAATTGAAGAGCTCTTTGGTAAACCACATTTTTTGTTTTTTGGTCTGACGTTAACACAAACAAATCGGATGGTTTCCCAACTCGTGAACACGCAACGTATAGCTGCCCATGTGAAAAACAATGATTTTCTAAATTTATCCCGCAAACACTAAGCGATTGGCCTTGCGACTTGTTAATTGTCATTGCGAACGCGAGGCGAACCGGAAATTGCAATCGTTTAAAGTCAAACGGAAGATCAGTCGGACTCATTGGTATTCGATGAATACATACATTTTCACCTGCATACTTTCCGTTAATAAATGGTTGCATCAATCAAATTCGGCATAAGTCTTTTCACAGCAAGTCGAGTACCGTTGCAAAGTCGTGGTGAATTCAAATCACGCAATATCATAATAACTGAACCAAATTTAAGTTGCAAGTTATGAGGTGGAAATCCTGGTAACTCCAGAGAGTTCAAAAACTCCGTTGGATAATTTACTACATCATCGGGATTTGTTATGGAACCAACGGATTTGTATGTCACCAAATCGGCAGTGATTATTGATTGAATTGTGAAATTCAGAGCGTGTACATCATTATTCTTTGCGGCGAGAATTGCTCGTTGACTTAACCAAGCATAATTCTAAAAATTCTCACTAATGTTTGGGAAAACATTGAGCTAATTGAGAGTCTACAAATCGGCAAAAGTAGTTGGTAAGAGTAATTAATCCAGTTGTCGCATCAACTGGCACTTTTCCATTTCCAACAGTTAACAATTGTTTGGAAAATTGTGCAGCACTTTGATCATTTTGAAGTTGAACTCTCATATTACTGGTTAGCGATAATGTTATTACTGTTAACGATAACTGGGAATTACTGGCAACGTCTGCCTGAAATCGCCTGCCAACAAACCACCAGTATTATTGTCCACCGATTGCATTAATGTTTCGTATACTTGTTTTTGCTGTTCATTCAGCAAGGGCACATTATTTCGAACGAATTCCTGCAATGTATCAACATTGTATTGAAGCTCTCGATTTAATTCTTGGTTCAATGCATCGTGCATCGATCGATTTGGCGCAATCATTCCTACTTCAATCAGTAGCTTGTTTGCAATAGTCAAGCATTGATCCTCAATCAGAATCATTCCTTCTTTGTAGATTTCATACGTTATTTGAAATCGATATCCCTGACGTTTCTAGAGATATGGTTGACAAAAGTAAGCTTTGGTTTAGAATATAGGTCCCTTGAAACGTCAAAAAATTTAAAAATTTCAATTCCTCAAATCGGAACTTTTACAATAGCTTTCTATGGGAAGCTAAACGGAGTTCACCACTTTTCTGTTGAAATTATTCCTGAATTATGTCTGCTATAAACCTCACTCGAGACCTTTCCAACGAATGCAAAACCATGGAAATCGGTTCGTGCGTTCTCGAGTTATAGCGTCAGGAAGGAAAACCCGACTTATTTTTATATAGTAGATAAAGCAGTTTTTTTTACAAAAAATAAAATCCTAAAATAAAAACATTGTAGTACCCGTAGCGTGATGGTAAGTGCGTTGGACTGTCATGCAAGGGGTCTTGGGTTCAATCCCTGCCTGTGCCACCTAACTTTTCCTCTTGCGAGGAATTGACAAATTCACCAAGAGTAATTCTTGCCATGAAAAGTGCTTTCTTAAATTAGCCGTTCGGATTCGGCATATAAACTGTAGGTCCCTTCCATCTCTGACAACATTACTCGCACACAGGAATGGTTGAAAGTTGTAAGTCACCAGGCCCTGGTTCTTCATGGACTGTTGCGCCACCTAATTTATTATTTTTATAAAATAAAAACATTACTGAAATTTGGGAAAAAATGACCTTCGACTTAAATATCATTTTAAAAATATTGGCTTCGAACTAATTTCAACTTATATAAAATATTGTTTTATGAGTGGTAGCACCTATAAGTTGTTGTTGTTGTTCAAACATTCAATGAAATTGACGGAATAAGGAATGGTCAAGTCTAACAAGCTGACATTCTAGTACGAATAGTACAATAAATAACAACTATTTTATGTTATGCAAAATATTGTTGGTAATTTTTAGTTATTTTTTTAGAAAATCTCAACTGAAAACTGGATGGGAAATTATCAGTGTTGGTTGCATCCCAGCCTCTTTTTTCATCTGATTTATTAGAAAAAACCACAACCAATATTTTTATTTTATTTTAAAAAAGGAAAATATCGCTTTACTTTTGAAATTCTTTTGGTTCAAATCGATTTATGTAACTAAACGGCTCAAAACGATGAACGTTTAACTCGAAAAAGAAAAGCCTGTTTTTTGCCAAGTAACTCCCTCTTAATCAACGGCGTAGAAGCTGGAAATCAAATGTTAAATACCTTGGTGTCCACTTGGACAGTAAACTAACTTTTGGAATTCATGTCCAAGAAATCATCAAAAAAGTAAACGTAACCATCAAAATTCTCTATCCTTTTATTAATCGTAAATCAAAGTTAAGTCATGAAAATAAACTAATTATATTCAAAGTTATTTTTCAAGCAAAATGTTCTATACGAATCACCTGCCTGGGGTAGCTGCGCAAAAAGCCATATTCGAAGGTTGCAAACTTCTCAAAACAAGTTGATAAAAATGATGTTAAACCTTCCTTGGCATTTTTCAACCAACGAATTACACATATTAGCTAATGTTGAATATATTTCTGATAGAATTACAAAATTAAAAGAACGATATAAAGTTTCCTGCGAAATATCTGACAATGCTTTAATTTCAAATTTAGCTTCATAGTTATAATGTTCAAAAGACTGATTTTTGTTATCTATTTATATCTTCTTTGATGTGGTTAATTTATTAATTTATTTATTTTTGTTTATTATTTTATTTATTAATTCTGTATTTATTTGTTAACTTATTTATTTTTTTTTAATATACTTATTATTTTTGTATTTATGTGTTATTTATTTAATTATTTATGTATTTATCTATTTATTTATTTATTTATTTATGTATTTATTTATTTATTTATTTATTCATTTATTTATTTATTCATTTATTTATTTATTTATTTATGTATTTATTTATTTATCTATTTATTTATTTATTTATAAATTTATTTATTTATTTATTATTATTTATATGTATTCATTTCTAAATGCTATTGATTTGTGCTCATTGACACTTTATCTGTTATTTATCTTTAATTTGTATACTGATACAGATTTGTTAAAGTTATAATTGAAATTTCTCACTGTTAGCGTCTGACTGCTCTCCACCCCTTCTCTCTGTTTTATATATATTAATGTACGAGGTGTGTTCAAAAAGTACCCGGAATTTTTAAATTCCGCGGGTCTGGAGAGTCCGAAGGTCAAAATTATTTTTTTATTGTGTTGGTATACATGCCCCTAAAGTATGATGCAATTTTCAGCTATATTCACTGTTTACTTTGTATGTGGTAGTTGCTAAGGTTCGACGTATTTTTTAGAGCTTGGCGATTTTTGCTGAACTTTGACCAAAAAAAAAATCGCATGAACATCGCTCAAGAGCTGTTAAATGACGTCAACGACGATCCAAGTTTGCTTGAAAGGGTCATAACTGGTTATGAAACATGGGTGTACGGTTATGATGTCGAAACCAAAGCACTATCGTCCACCTGGAAGCATCTAACGTCAAGAACGAAAAAAGCACGTCAAGTTCGATCGAATGTGTAGGTTTTGCTTACTGTTTTCTTCGATTATAATGGTATACGTATAGTGCATCAAGAGTTCTTACCACAAGGTTCGTTCTTACCACAAGGTTAATAAGGATTATTACTTTGAAGTTTTGCGACGTTTGCGTGAAGCAATCCGAAAAAAACACTCAGATTTATGGAAAAACAGTTCATGGCTTTTGCACCACGATAACGCACCTGCTCACTCGTCGTTGTTTGTTCGTAATTTTTTGGCCAAAAACAATACCGTAGTCATGCCCCATAATTACTAGATATGGCTCCGTGTGACTTTTTCCTGTTTCCAAAGTTGAAGAGACCCATGAAAGGACGGCGTTTTTCCTCGATTGAAGAAATAAAGGCAAAATCGCTGAGAAAGCTCAACGACATATCAAAAAGTGAATATCAAGAGTCCTTCCAAGATTGGAAAAAATGCTGACATAAGTGTATTATATCTGGGAGGGACTACTTTGAAGGGGACCACATTGATGTAAACGAATAAATAAATATTTTTTTGAAAAAACGAAAATACCGGGTACTTTTTGAACACACCTCGTATGTATTTATTTATACTCTTTTGTTATGCTCTTTAATGAAGGTTTTTAAGTAGCTTTTCCTTCAACCAATACTTTATCTTTGAAATTTTTGTTAAAAACTCATTTAAACTTGGCAGTAGTAAGGTAGATAATATACCAATCTCTGTAAATTGTGCAATATATATTTAAGATAAAGAAATAATTTAATATTTTTAGCTACAATAAAAATCAAATCAAAAATATAGCCCAGCCATTTCGAAGCCAAAATGTCGATGTTTTTGGCATTACATAATGCAGTGGCTGAGATCCCTGGAAATCCATTTTTTCCAACTATCCATATTTCTTAAAAATTCGTTCGGAGGCTTTTTATGAATAACTTAAAAACATGTGTCAAATCCTCGCAAAAATTGTCAGTGCCTGTGACAATTTAAAAAAAATCGGGATAACTATTTTTTAACCATTGAATTCTGTTAATTTTAAATTTACTTTTTTATTGCCAAATATTGTAATGGAGAACCGATTCTCGAACTTTTAAGTGCATCGTCCCATAGATATATGTATCTTATCATCCTAGATTTTCTGGCTTAATTTTTTGGCGAGTGGTAATTTAAGTTATACGATATGATCAAGTTTCAGAAGAACTCCATTTCTTACTCATTCTTTTATTATTAATTTTTTAATCTAAAAACTCTGTTGTCCCTTAGCTGCACGTATTGTTACATCACTGAATACAGTCATTACTCAGATTTATATAATGCAAGTTAAGAATATATGTAGTACAACAACAACAAAAATAACTATAAACAATTCAATTTCACAGTTGGTTAATTTTAAAACCTTTAAAGAAGATTTGTCAACAATTCAGGGATGAAAATGCAAAATATCTGCCATGCACCAGAGTCGTCTGGAATAGGTTGGTCTTAAGCCTAAGTAACCAACACACAGCATTACCATGTCATGCCTTGTCATTTGATAGAACATGTTTAAAAACAGCAGCATTTTTCTTTTCAATTAATTGATTTTCTGTGAGGTGGTTGTATGCTCCTTTGGATTAGGTTATCTGAAATTGTTTTCCCGAGGGAAATACTTATCATATTAATGATACTTAAAAAGAGTTTATAGGAAATTTGGAAGATGACTCTTGTTTCAGATATTAAACAAGTTGGCGCAAGGATCGACAAGTACTTGGAAGTGTAAGCAGTGTCCAGATTTTCTTGTATCTACTTAGGTTTTGAGGGTGAAGATTCTAACAGGGGGTATGGGCAAATGAGAAATGGTATAGTATACAAAATGAAATTCACGTACTTTGGCTTTTAATGCCTTTAGAATTCTGTAATGTAAAGATTTTTGTACGAGAATGTGTATGTGCTATGAAGTATTAACCTAAAGGCTGGTCGTTGTTAATAATATTATTAAGATTAGAACATACAAATCAGAAAACATTTTTATAAGAACTAAGACCGAACAGAAACAAAGTCCCGAATTGGATCGTCCGAACTTGATACTGAATCCAAAGACTCTGTTTACAAACATTTTAAAATTTACCAATAAAATAATTATCTCTTCAAAAATTTAAATGCCATTTAATTCATTAAAAAACCTTGATTTTTTAAATCTTTTTTTTATAAATTTTTTTTGTTTAAGAATGGTGTAAGCATACAATGTCTTAGAACTTATGACTTTTACATTTAATTTTTGTTAAAAAAATGTACTCGTATATTTTTTTTTAAATCCAAAAAGTAAAATTCGACATTCCTGATCATCAAATATTATTAAGAAATCGGTTAAATAGTTCTTGAGAAAACTTGAAAACAAAATAAGGGTTCTTTCTGGAGCAATACAAACATATTTTTTTTTATTGAAAGAAACCTAGTTAAGAAAAAAATGTACAGAAAATGTAATAAAAATTTAATAAAAATCTATCGGTCTTTTTTGAGAAAATTCAAATTTTTGTCCAAAAATTTTGTATGAGGACTACTGTTAGTTTTTGGACTTAAAACAAATAAAAAACAACTTCTTACGCGAATCAGCTTAAAACCTTAATTTCCAAGTTTGAATGGTTTGAGGTATGATTTAAGATTTAAAAATATACCTGCAAAATAAGTTTATCTTTCAAAAATGTGCATGCTATTTGAGTTGTCTTAAGCAATTGATATTTCATAGAAATATTTGCAGTAAATAATTGCTTAAAAATAAACGTTTACAAAATCCAAAAGGAAATCAGGAATTTTTGATCATAAAATATTGTTTCAACAATTTGTAAAAAAAAATATATATATTAATCGGTTCATCAGTTCCTGGGAAAATTAAGAAAATGTAATAACAGTTCTATATAATAAATCTGTGCTCTAAAGATAGAGGCTCTTAAGTCGACTTGAGTGGTTCAAGTCATTTATCATTCTTAAATAATCTGTCCATAAACATTTTTTGATAAATCTTTTAAAGCAAGAAAGTTACGACCTTTTTGAAATGCGTTAAATCTAATTCGTAGGGTCTTGCAAAAGGTAAAACAACTTAGGTAAAGGATGATTCGTCTTTTGTATCAATTTATTTCATTTATCAGATATATGAAATCTTATGTTGATTTTATGTTTGATATTAATAAAAAAAAGTAAAAACACTTATGCAGCTAACATTTTAGCCACAAAACACTTCTTGCATTTACGTTTCTTATATTGACTCAATATATTTAACCATATCATATTTGGTAAATACAAAAAGAATACAAATAAAAACACAATAACGTAAATCGACATCTAAGGATACTTTACGATAAACTGTAAAAGTTGTTTCGGTAAAAGTATTTAAGTAAAAAAGTATTAATAAATGTATCAAATACTCCACTTATCAAAATTTAATTTTACTACTCAAATAATTGTAAATTTAAAAGCAAAATTACTGAAAACTATATCTTTTTATTCATCTTAATTTTTACTTGCATTCGTACAAAATTTCGAACTCGAGATTGTAAACAAACATGACATTAAGATGGTAGAGAAGTCGAAAAAAGTGGGTCCTCCGATTCCGTCCATTTGTCTGTCTGTCCTAGCCTCTACAGCCCAAAGCATTGGGTCAATTGACTTTAAATTTGGCAATTAAGGTTTTGAGCCGATTTGTGTAAGAATAAAAGTAACAGTAGTCCCCACACAAATATTTTGGTCAAAAATTAAAAATTCGAATTTTCTCAAAAACAAACCGATTGATTTTTTTAAAATTTTCTCTAAAATTTTTTTTCTCAATTTGGCTTCTTTCGATATAAAAATTAATAGAACCGTTATTTTGTTTCTAAATTTTCTTAAGAAGTAATCAACTGTCATGGCAGAGGTCTCGGGTTCAATCCCTGCCTGTGCCATTTAAAGTTCTTTTCACGAGTACTGCCTCTTGCGAGGAATTGACAAATCCTCCAAGAGTAATTCTTGTCTTGAAAATGCTTTCTCAAAATAAGCCGTTCGGATTCGGCTTAAAACTGTAGGTCCCCTCCATCCCTGACAACATAACTCGCACACATTAAAGTTTGAGAGTTGTAAGTCACTAGGACCTAGTTCTCAATGGACTATTGCGCCACCTAATTTATTTATTTTTAAATGGAAAACGTATATTAATAGCCTCTAAATAACTGCATGCCAAAATATTTTGGCATGCAGTTATTTATGTAATATATACAAAATTAATTAAGAAAAAATCGCTCCAACGATTTTCAAATAAAACTTTTGAAAAATTATTTTTTTTTGAGAAATTAAAAAAGCGTTTAAATTTTAAAATACAGTCAATATTTTTAAACAGACTATTTGAATACCGGCAAGATCATACGACCCGGTCGTGCATTTTACTTTTTTAAACATACATAGATTGCAAGTTAAAATTCCACTTTCTGAAAATCTACAAAAATAGTTTTAAGAGCTTTTACATTTTGAACACAAATTACACACAACATTGAAAGAAGCCAAGTAAAAAAAAACATTTAGAGAAAATTTCATAAACATCTATGGAATCCTTTTTGAGAAAATTCAAATTTTCTATTTTTGACCAAAAAACATGTATTGGAACTGCTGTTATTTTTGGCTTACTGTCTAAAACTTTAATTTACGGACAAACAGACGTACTGTCGAAATTGCCGGATTCACTTTTTTCGATTTCTTCACCATTTTAACGAATGTAATGTAAGTACAAATTGTATTCGGATAAAATGCATAATTACTATAGTTACATGGTTAGTAATATTCTAATGAAATTATTTTTTTTAAATTGTATTGCTCATAACAACAGCCAATTATATTTCACAATTCATATTGAATAAGTTATGTTTATGTACATTATATACATATAAACAAAAGATAATAATGAACTTTATCCGCACCTGAATTTCACCTACAAACAAAGTTATCAACATTAAATTAAGTTGTACTTTGAATTCAAAACCAACAACGTGTCCACCCCCAAAACCAATTCTGTTGTCTTCTCCACCACCATGTTCATCGCCCAACATCTGCCTGATGCTGTGCTGCCTACCGTTTGGAAAGGTTATCCTATGAATTTTAAAGATTTTTTGTGTTTTCTATTGTTAACTGTGTTTCCTCAGGGACCCATACTATATACATACGTACACTAATCGAAATCAATTCGGATTCGAAGTTTCATTGCTTTTGCTGGAATTGAATTTCAATTTAAATAAGGGGAATAAAGTTCTAATGTTCTGTTTCTGTACCGAAAGCAACTCCAATGACCGGGACGGACGACGACGACGCGGACGACGCAGCGCGGGGCGGAAGCCAGTTCGTTCTCAAGAGGATCCATGCTTGTGCTTCAGCACTGTGAGATTTGCACTGAGTTTTATTTATATGGATTTGTTGCTTTTGTGATAATTATTTGATTTTGTCTTAACACTCTTCTTTTTAAATTGTTTTTCCTGCAATTGTATTTAGATATGGGCTTTTGTGAGATTCTTTATTTAACATAAATTAATCATCCTTATTCAAACGGAGTGCATTTAAAATTCAACTAAAAAATCAAGCTTTTTCTGTGTAATTTGAAATAGGGATTTTTTTTGAAGGCATATAACTTCATGTATCATCAAGCATTTAAAATTAAAAAAAAAAATAGCATTGTTCAACAGTGGCGAAGCGTTACCTTTTGAAATCCTCACCCTGAGCATCTTAGACTTATGGCAACATGAATCAAACTTAATCATACACATGAATACGCTGCCAAATTTTTTAAAGAACTACTTCTCTCCTTTCAGCCATATTCTACACACATGTTGGCTCTTGAGCTCACCTCACTCTATAAACAAGCTTAAAACTTAAGCTACAACAAGATAACCCCAAATATGACGTCTTATAAAATTTCTCTGTGGATAGAACAAATTTATTTCCTTTCCTTTTTCTTCTTGTACAATTCACTGCGCTAGATACTTCTCTGTTCAATACACACTTTCTTATGGAAGAAAATAAGACTAGGTTCTGCATATTATATTTTGGTGAATTTGTTTGTATTTCTTATTCTCTTCGTCTTCGCTCTGAGCGGATGAATCGCACGTTACAGCGTTGCCCGATAGGGCCATTTTGGCCATATTTAATTGAAATGGCCCTAAAAATTCGAAAATGGCCCCCTAAGGCCCCTTTCACACCAAACGAATCCGAATCAATCAGAATCACTCCGAATCAAGTTGAGTCTAATTGACCAAGATTCGGCTTCGAGCGCTCCGTTTAAATGTGAAGGGATTCTTTTCCCGTCTTCAGACCGGACGAATCTGGTTCAATCAGGTTTGATTCGAGGTCGCACTTGATTTAATTGGCTGCGTGAACGAGCAATATTGGCAGCGAAAAATAAAGATGTCGAGGATCTCAATGCGACCATTCAGAATTTTCTTCCAGGACATTACATTAATCAACCTCGACTATGCAATGGAACAAGACTGGATGCGAAAAAGCTGATGAATAACGTCATTGAGGCAACAATCGTAAAAGGAAAATACAAAGGAGAGGATGTCTTGATACCGCGAATACCGATGATTCCAACGGATTTACCATTCGATTTTAAACGCTTACAATTTCCAGTACGTCTGGCCTTTGCAATGACAATAAATAAATCGCAAGGACAGTCTTTAGAAGTTTCCGGAATCAACTTGGAGTTTCCCTGTTTCGCGCATGGAAAACCGTCTTCTTTGTTTATTTACGCACCACAAAACAAAACAAAAAATATAGTTTATGAGAAAGCTTTAAATTGATTAACAAACTGTATCATAACAGTGTGTGTCTATTAATAAAAATTTAAACCTTATAAATAGCCAGTATTTCAGGAAAACTCTGTTTTTTTAAGTACCTAAGCAACATTATGTGTCGAAAATAATAATAAAAATTCATGCTTCATAAAAAAATGCTTTTTTATTCAATATGTTCTGCTTGTTTTGAAATTATTTTATACAAAAATTTAGGTCTTTGTTTTATCGATTGAGGTAGTACCTACGAAGTCTGCCGGGTCAGCTAGTCCTATAATAATGCTTCTACACTATACACTATACAATACACTATAAAATTTCTTAAACCCTTGTAACTAAAAAATGTCAAACTTTGAATTAACAGAACAGAAATCCTCTAAGAGCAATTCTTGTCATGAAAAGTGCTTTCTTAAATTAGCCTTTTGGGTCCTTAAAATAACTTGCACTGAGGAATGGTTGAGAGTTGTCAGTTACTAGACCGTAGTTCTCTACGGTCTACTGTTTCCAAGCACTTGAGTTGGAGACCGCAAGGAAATCCCGCCGTATAAAAATGATATTTTTCGTGTCACACGTTCACAGAAATATGTCCGAGTAACGGAATTCCGCCGTACAGCTCGAATTTTTCTACCCATCTTTGAGTAGATTTGATAAATACTTTAGATAAATATATTTTGAAAAAATATTGGCACGAGTACGATAACTTTGGCGCCAAGATATAATAACGGTTTTTGGTAGAGGGGCTTAATACAAGCATTTTTTACTATGGGAGGGGGGTCTATCTCACCCCGTTTAGGCGGGAGGGGCAATTTAAAAAATATATTATTTTAAATAGAAAAAAAATAATTAAAAAATAACGGTGATACTTACAATTGAGTTGTATACATTTTTTTAAAGCCAACTGTTCTATTAGCCAGTTTTTAAATCAAGTCAAAACTATGCGTAGTTTTTGAAAAATTTAATTTTAAACTCAAAATTTGAGTAAAAAAAGTTAAAAAAAGGTTTAAAGTGTAACTTTTCCAATACTTCAAGATTATCTACCATTGTTTTTATTTCAGAATTTATTGCTCTTATTTGTTTTTGATCAAAAACTGAAAACTAGATGATTGTATGTCTTTTAGTTTTTGAGAAAATTGAAAATAACCACAACTTTTTTTTGTTTGAGTGGTCTTATTTTGATAGCAATAATGGTATTTCCGTATGGGTAATGCGTGTTTGGGTGTATGCAACAGTAAGGTGTGAGCGAGTTTGGGTGTATGCAACGGTGGGATCTGTTCCCCCCCTGCTTGGGAACACTATAGGATTTGGGGTGGGTGCAAGTTGGAGTGCGTGCAAGGTGGGGAGGGGGCAAGGTTCGGTGGGTGCAAGATGGGGCGCATGCAAAGTTTCTTTTGCATTTAAATAAGCTGGATTTAAGAAAAATTAATTTACCCTAGGTGTATCTTAATCCATATTCGATTATTACTATCAAAAAAAGACTACGTTAATACTTAAGCAAGGAAAAAGTAATTTAATTCAAATATTTTGTTTTGGTAATTTTCAATTTTCTCAAGAACTAGAAGACATAAAGTCATCTAGTTTTCAGTTTTTGATCAAAAACAAATAAGGGCAATGGATTCTAAAAAAAAAATAGTAGATAATCTGAAAGTTTTGAAAAATTACACTTTAAACCTTTTTTTTAACTTTTTTTTGCACAAATTTTTAGTTTAAAACAATTTTTTTCAAAAACTATGCATAGTTTTGACTTGATTTAAAAACAAGGTACTAGACAAAAATGTCTTTAAAAAAAGGTATAATACTTAATTGTAAGTATTACCGTTATTTTCTAATTATTTTTTTCCATTTAATGTACATATTTTTTCAAATTGCCCCTACCGCCTAAACGGGGGGAGATAGACCCCCCCTCCCATAGTAAAAAATGCTTGTTTTTAACTGTTCTATACAAATCCGTCATTAAACTTTGTCGCCAAAGTTATCGTACTCTCCCCAAAATATTTGTTACTTCAAAACGCTTATCGAACAATAGCTAAGTTTGATGGAAAAATTTATTTGGCCTACATCTTTGGGTTATTTAATATGGAAAATATAAATTTGTCCAATTTTTTGAAAAGAACCTTTAAAATCGTTTAAGCAGCCACTTAAGCTATTAAGCTTAAGGCAAATTCTCATATTGAATCTTCTAAAACGCTTGTAAAACAAAAACTTACACACTTAAAATAATCCTTTGACGTAAAAGAGGATTTCCAAAGAGAATCTTCTCAATAGTTCCTGCTGAAATCAAAGTTCAAAGAGGTGGTTACCCATAGACTTATAAAAAGTACTTAATACGAGTATAATGCAAGCTAACAATATGTATTATTTACATTGCTTCAAGTATAACTGTAATAATAATTTATTTCTCTATTTATTAAAATTCAGAAGGGGGGAGTTTTAGTCTAAAGTCTAACATTCTTTTTAGTTTTAAATAAATGGCTGGTATGGTGGTGATGGGATAGTTGGGTACGGAAAATAATGCCGGAATAAGTATTACTTTTATATTCCTTTCAACGGCGAATTTTTAATACATCCGTCGGCTTTGGCTACGCGTCCGTTCTTGTTGATTAATACGATTGAGACAATTGGCCATATTAATGTATGATATTACATTTGTTCATAAATACTGTGCGCCTCCCTAGCGCCCTTAAATAAAAATAATTAAAAATTTTGTCAGTTAATTTTGTATTAAACTTACATTGATATTTTTATTTATTACTAGCTGACCCTGCACTGGCAGACTTCGTACTACCTCAATCGATAAAACAAAGACCTAAACTTTTGTATAAAATAATTTCAAAACAAACAGAATATATTGAATAAAAAAGCATTTTTTGTATGAAGCATGAATTTTTATTATTATTTTCGACACATAATGTTGCTTACTTGAAAAAACAGAGTTTTCCTGAAATACTGGCTATTTATAAGGTTTAAATTTGTATTAATAGACACACACTGTTATGATACAGTTTGTTAATCAATTTAAAGCTTTCTCATAAACTATGTTTTTTGTTTTGTTTTGTGGTGCGTAAATAAACAAAGAAGACGGTTTTCCATGCGCGAAACAGGGAAACTCCAAGTTGATTCCGCAAACTTCTAAAGACTGTCCTTGCGATTTATTTATTGTCATTGCAAAGGCCAGACGTACTGGAAATTGTAAGCGTTTAAAATCGAATGGTAAATCCGTTGGAATCATTGGTATTCGCGGTATCAAGACATCCTCTCCTTTGTATTTTCCTTTTATGATTGTTGCCTCAATGACGTTATTCATCAGCTTTTTCACAGCCAGTCTTGTTCCATTGCATAGTCGAGGTTGATTAATGTAATGTCCTGGAAGAAAATTCTGAATGGTCGCATTGAGATCCTCGACATCTTTATTTTTCGCTGCCAATATTGCCCGTTCACCCAGCCAATTATGGTTATTGAACTTTTGCGCTATATCTGGGAAAACACGCTGAATAAGCTCCTCTTTTGAATCTGTGATGTGACAGAAATCTGTGGGTAATGTGATGAATCCGGTCGAGGTGTCCATTGCATTTTTATTATTTCCAATATCTAACAACTGCTTCGCAAACACATTTGCAGTTTCATCATGTTGCAAAAATACTCGCATGTTAGTTGTTAATTGGAGTGTCTTTACGTACTGCCACAAATTCGATGATTTTAGGCATGCATTTAGTTCATCAGCAACAGTTGATCGGGGAATAACTGGAAGAGTCTGACGAAAATCACCTTACAACAGAATCAAGGCCCCACCAAAAATATTTTGATTGTCACGAAGATCTTTCAATGTTCTGTCCCGCGCCTCCAGTGACCTCTTATGGGTCATTGTGCATTCATCCCACACAATTAATTTGCATACCTGTAGGATCTTGGCCATTGCGCTATTTTTGACGATGTTGCAAATTGGTGTTTCGGTGATTTGCATGTTTAATGGTAATTTCAAGGCAGAATGCGCAGTTCGTCCGCCTTCTAGCAGAGTCGCAGCTATTCCAGATGAAGCCAACGCTAGAGCAACATCATTTCGCGATCTGATTCTCGTCGAAAGCAATGAAATTAAGAACGTTTTTCCGGTTCCTCCGGGAGCATCAAGGAAATAAATTCCACCAGATCCACTGTTCACAGCTTCTATCAAAGTGTCGTACGCAATTCTTTGTGGTTGATTTAATTGTGGAACATTTGTACAAACTGTTTCGACCAATGTTTCAATGTCGTACTGTTGTTCCCTTTGCAACTCGTGGTTTAATGCATCGTGCATATGACGATTGGGTGCTGTCATTCCCAAACACGACAATACTTTATTTGCTATCAATAAACACATATCTTCTATCATGATCAATGTCTCATTGTAAATTTCTTCAGTCATTTGTAGTGTAGGATTCAAAGGATTCAAAACATCCTCAGACATGTCATCTCTATACTTAACCCACAAATCTTTTGGATTCGGGGGGAAACATGTCGATATGATAATCGCAAACAATGTACGAATTTGATGCGGCGATGAAGATATTGAGGAATCCTTGAGCGTATTATCCCAGTGCGAATCGTTCTTAAGTATAAATGTAATAGTTGGCATGACTCACGGTAAGTCGCACACAGCTGTCCATTAACTGTTCTCATTTGTTTGAACGATGTCGGACCACGAACATTCACCAACAACAATCGCAAGACTATTTTCATAGATATGATTGAATTTAAACTTTATGCAGCGGTAATATATTGCAAATTGACTCTTTGACGTTAGGAACACACCTTAATTGATTAGACAACAGTGAGTGATTATAATTTAATAGGAACTTTATTGAATAGCAATAAAGTTCAAATTGACTCTAGAAAACGTTTGTATCCAAAATAGAAAAGGGCTGTTTTTAGGGTTTTCCCGGAAATTATTCGATTTTTTCTCGCCTTTTAAACCTTTCCTAGACCTCCACGAACATTTCAAGACTAAGATAAGATAAATCCGTTCAGCCGTTCTCGAGTTTTAGTGAGACTAACGAACAGCAATTCATTTTTATATATATGTAGGTACATTGCAATCCTAACGTACTATCCTCTATAGGTACGTTTAAAATAGCTGCACATTGCAATGATTTGAATATTGAGCCAGGTAAACAGTAGTTAGTGCGTTGGACTGTCATGCAAGGGGTCTTGGGTTCAATCCCTGCCTGTGCCACCTAACTTTTTTCACGGGTACTGCCTCTTGCGAGGAATTGACGAATCATCGAAGAGTAATTCTTGTCTTGAAAAGTGCTTTCTCAAATTAGCCGTTCGGATTCGGCATGTAAACTGTAGGTCCCTTCCATCTCTGACAACATTACTCGCACACAGGAATGGTTGAGAGTTGTAAGTCACTAGGCCCTGGTTCTTCATGGACTGTTGCGCCACCTAATTTATTTTATTTATTAAACATTTGTGTACTGAATCTTAACAAAATTCTGTACTAAGTAGGGCAGTACGTCTGAGATCAGGCTTTATAATAAACTAATGAAGATTCTTATGTAAGTACATGTATTATAGGATTGCATTATATGTAAGTTTTTAATCATTTAAAAATTCTGTCTTTTTTGATGCTGTTCATATATCGGTATCATATAGTTTTAATAACTGGTTTAAGATACAAGTTGATTTTTTTGCCACTTCCAATTTGAAAAACAAAACCATCTATCCGAAATGTTCATATTTGCCCCTAAAATAATTTCTTAAAAATATGTTTGAACCATACCATATATTTAAATTCTTCAATTATTTTTTTGTGAATTAAAAATATTTTCTTTTAAGTAAATATCATGATAGAGCATCAATCAACAATAACAATGTCGGTGGCAATAGCTAAAACTGAAGAAAATAATTTATCGAGATCAACAACAATCAACAATAATAAAATAAACAACACAATATGTGCTACGGAGAATAATGTTTCAGCATCGTGTCTTCATCAATTTGTTAAAATGATCAATGAGCCGTCATCTTCAAAAAGCCACCAACCACAACAACCTCAAAACGTCCTCGATGACACAGTAGACCTCCATCATCACCATCATCAGGGCCAACATCACCAGCATCAACAGCAGGAACAAAGGCAACAGGAAATTGAAGGTTTATCTTCATCGATTTCTTCTCCGAAGCCAAATCAGGTGGGTTTTTTTTTTAAACTGACAAAAAATAAGCTAAAATTTCTTTGCAAGAATAGGTTTCATATGTAAAACCAGCACTTGTATGTTTTTTTCCAAATAAATGTTTATATGTTGCGAGATTAAATAGGTATATGTAATTTTAACTTCAAAATATAAGCTCAATTATACTTCTCAGAAAAACATATTTTTAAATATTCGTCCTAAAATGCTTTAAAGTTTTTTTTTCTGATGCCCTTTGTACGCAAATATTTTTATCATGATTTGATTGATATTAAACCTCATTTCAAGACCTTTAAATTGATTTATAATTTATTTTTTCACTTTCCAAATAAATATTTCAATATGTATGAAAGGCTCCACTTTTTTCAACAACAAAATCTAGACTTGGGAAGATATTTGTGAGTTAAAGGTTAAAAAACATAAATTTATAAAATCTTAAATTTGGTAGGTATATAAGCGTATAATTTCATCTTCTACAATATTAATTAAATTCTTCATTCATTCTTCTTCATTGCGCTTTTGTACACACGCTTTTAGGAAGTGAAGATTGTTTATTCTTATATAAAGCAATGATTACGAAATAATCTAAGGACATATAATCCACATTAATTTCATGACTTTTTCAATGCGAATCAAATCATACCGAAATCATCCATGCGATAATTATGTAGTTCTGAGTTTAAAAAAATGCATAATTTGTAAGCTACGGGTTTTTGTGGTTTCCTCCATAGTTATAACTCATACAATTCAATAAATCAGGTGCATTATTTAAAACCATTATGAGTTGATGAATAAAGACAAAACATTTGAAAGACTGAAGATAATCTGATGTTCATAAAGAGAAAAGTTCTAAGGATCAAACTCAAGATAGGGCCGGATAAAAATCAATGGTCGAGACTTAAAAAATATTTATTTGTTGAAGATAATGAAATTATACCATGATACCAATCTTATAATGTCGTAGATTCACGTCTTTTCGATCTGCTGGACTATTTAGGAGAATAAAATAAAGTGACTTACAACTCTCAACCATTCCTGTCTGCGTGCAATGTTGTCAGGGATGGAGGGGGCCTTCAGTTTTATGCCGAATCCGAACGGCTTATTTGAGAAAGCACTTTTCATGACAAGAATTACTCTTGGAGGGCTTTTCAATTTCTCGCAATATGCAAGAGTGAAAAAAACTTTAGGTGACACAGACAGGGATTGAACCCAAGACCTCTTGCATGACAATCCTACTCACTAACCATCATGCCACGGGTACTACTGTTTAGTTGAATACAATATGTTTAATAGATAATATTTATTAAATCAAATTATATACATATTAATTAGAAATATTAATGGATATCAAAATTATTACCTTTTGTATCTCGAAAGATATAACACTGCTCAAGTTCAATTATCTCAGATTTCCAAAAAACGACTTTAAAAATATTTCCATTTAATAATTTTACAAGCTCAACGTCACCTTTCATTTAATAACAAACTTAATCGCCTGTACACCCTTGGCTAAGGCTTAATAGTAATATGGGCACTCACTTCGGCTTTTGTTGTTCTTTCCTTCTCATTAATCACATAATTGAATTAAAGTTTGTATGGCCTTGAAAGGATTCCCCGTTTTTGAAGAGCATAAATAGTTACCTCATTCAGTTAAACAAACGATTTTCAGGCCTTGACAAATTTACCTATTATCCAATCATCTTAACTTAAACTTAAATTTTGTAGCACAATATAATCCGAAATTATATTTTATTTTTTTAGTCATTTTCAGTCTCCCATCATAAAACTGTTGTTTGCAGTTTAAAACCAATCTCAACTAATTTTGCAGTCCGATCTTCTGACTTCTCTTTTTGTATGCTCCTCAATTACTTACTCCGAGCGTAATACTCGCGCTTGTAAAAATGCTCATCAGCATACTCTTGAGCCCAACTTCGGTCGTAGCGTCAAGTACCTACTAAGATTCGTTCTTCAACCGTACTACACGAATAAGATTGCCTTACGACACTCTGTCTTTCCCAGTCATTGCAATATTGACGAATTCAAAACCAATGAGCACCGACAATCCTTTAAGACCCTCTCTTCCTTTCCTAATGCTCACACTGCGTCTCTGCATAATAAGGGTAGTAATATCCTTTTGTGCGCTCTTTTTAAATTTGAATTTAATTTGTATATTAATCTCTGCCGGGATTTAAGGGTTAAGTTCGCAATAATCGACATTTCATTAAAACCTATTTTTTAACTTAAATACATCGTCAACTGGTAAAATAAGGCTGTTACAAGCGTAGTCAAGAGAGAAAAATCAACTATTTGTTAAGTTTCAGACTGCAAGACCGCATGTCATTTGCTTGACAATTGACGATTGTTCTAAAAATCATACAAATTGCCAAAATAATAAAATTCAATTAAGTATGACCTTTCACTGGCCTTTTATTTATACCATATGTTCTGTTCACAACTATATTTTAGGCTTTTAAGTTAACATATTCAGCTTAAATACGAGAATTTGCTTTTAACGTTTGAAATCTTCCCGTAATAATATCAATAACAACCTAAGAAAAAAAAATGCTCTGAAGAAATAACGAATAAGTTTGTTAAATATTTTTTAAAGAGCCTTGATAATGTTCTTTAACAAGACACAAAACACACATTCAGATAAATATTATCTTATATTGGAATGAATTGTACCCATGGGATAGTCTAGATTCCCATAACTATAAGCCCAAAACGTTCAATTCAAAAGGGGTTGCTAACGTCACGCTACAGTTACAGTCAAGTCAACAAAATAGAAAAATAAAACATAAAAAAAGGCAAAACAAAAAAAACTTTTCACTCAACCCAAACTGAGGGGCAATAAGAGTATAAAAGAAGTTCGTTTAAATGATGGCTCTTCAGAAAACTGTAATCTTACACTGTTTTGATTGAACAATTTGTCGAAAATAATTGAGAACGTGAGCAGATTAGCAAGGGTGCACGTCCTTACATCTAATTTATTTTTCTAACTCTCCAGAGTCCTAACTAAGATGCTTTGTTCTATTTTTTATTTCTTCTTTTGTATCTTGTTCTTTTTGTTTCTTTTTAAGGTAAGCACTGTTTTACTTTATGGGATACCAATTGTTTCGCTGTACATCGAATCGCAGGAGCGTTTGTGCTTAGCTCAAATCTCAAATACACTTCTAAAGCAATTTAGCTACAATGAGATCCACAACCGGCGTGTAGCACTTGGTATAACATGTGTCCAATGTACTCCAGTGCAACTAGAAATCCTACGAAGAGCCGGAGCAATGCCAGTTAGTTCAAGACGTTGTGGCATGATAACCAGGCGAGAAGCTGAACGGCTATGTAAATCATTCTTGGGAGACAATACACCACCTCGGCTGCCAGAGGACTTTGCGTTCAGCGTGCATCACAAATGTGCTTGGGGATGTCGTGGCTCATTCTTGCCCTCGCGATACAATTCTTCGCGAGCAAAATGCATTAAATGCTCCTATTGTGGTTTGTTCTTTTCCCCAAACAAATTCATATTCCATTCGCACAGGATAGGCCCGGGTGATAAGTATGTTCAGCCAGATGCTGCTAACTTTAATTCGTGGCGGCGTCATATGAAATTGAGTGGTAATCCACGCGAAGAGATAACCCATGCATGGGAGGACGTTAAGGCAATGTTCAACGGTGGCACTCGAAAGCGCTTAATGACATCAGCAACTAGCTCGTCAAGTTCCTTGAAGATGACAGCTGTGACAGCTGCAACAAGAATCACCAAAAACTCTGCATCATCCTCTACGTCATCATCATCTTCTTCATCATCGATAGCTGCACAGTCTCCAAAGCGTTTGAAGGAAACGTCCCCAGGCCGAACAAATGCAGTTAGTTCGCATCAAGTTGGACAGTTTTCATTGAGACCATCACTTAATGTCAATTCGCACCAGACAAGTGGTTGTACCACTCCTCTGGCGGTATCAAGCCAAATACCTACATTGGCAGGAAATACACCATCTGCCGACATTAGTCTGCCGTTTTCCAGCCATTTCATGATGGACTACATGTGGCATACACATGCTCAAAGCAAATCCTCAAACAGCCACCTCCATTTCTCGAATTACTCCCTGCCATGGATAAAAAGCAATGCTGGATCGTTGATATTTGGAAATGGATCTAGTCAAAGCTCCCTTATGACAACCAGCCCTACGCAGGACCAAACCTTAACAATTTCAATAAATTCTTCATCGGATCCATCAGCTCTGATGCGTAAAAACACATCACCGTCGCCGATAGCAAAGTTTGGCTCTCCTCCGGGTCCGGGACATACATATCCACCGCCAACGTCAGGAGCTGTTTCTGATATGAAAAGCCTTACCGGATTGTATACTAATTCAGCGTTCAAGCCTGTCATGCAGCTTAACAGAACGGCGTCTTCTTACTCAGCAGCTACTACATCTTTAGCTTTAGAGACAGTAGCTGCAGTTGCCGCAGCTGCTGCAGCTGCCGCAGCAACTTCCTACAATGACAACGATCAGAAAGCCTTGGGCCGAACTTCCCTAACGACCAATAATTCCCTTTCATTGAAACCGTTAAGTGTTTCTTCTCAAATCAAAGAATCTTATTCGTCGGATGATGAAATGGTTGATATTGAAACAACAGAAGAGGAAGAAAAACCTTTCGATGTCAAGGAGCAACAACGAATGCAGAAACTATCCCGGATACACGATGAACACTCTAATGAAATTTTTCTCAATACCCCCATAGAAATTGATAATTCAAGTGACGAGTTGACATGGAAAGGTCTAAAGAAAGAGGTGAGTAACGAACCAAATTAACATTTTTAAAAATTATTTAGGTATATCTTCGATTTTTTAAACTATAATTTGTTCTAGGATATTTTAGAATGTACAAAAATCAAACACTTAGTTTTTGGTATTGTTTAAGCGATTTGATCAACTGATTCTTATAATCCGTCTAAATCAGTGGCTTCATATTCGTAAGTGCAAGAAGATTTAAAACTAAACTCAAACTAGAAATTTCAGAGAAGCTTTATTATTTTATAACAAAATTTTTGGATGACCAACAGAAAATATTGATTAAAGTTAAAGAGAAAACGATTATTTATACATTAAATATAAATATTGAAACATTTACAATTAATGCATGCCAATTATAGCCTTTCTATTTTTATAGATATAGCTGTGACTAAAATAATGTTAAATTTTGTATAATTATAACATAGGGCATACATATATAACTCAAATATAGATGTCATTGTGATGCACTATAGAGGTTATTCGCATTTCAATTTTTCTAACTCAAATTCCAAAAACTTTACATAAATGTACCTAGGTACTTAACTCTTATAGTTTTTTCTTTATAATATTTATACCTATAGCCTAATTCACTAAAGATTTTTAATAGTTTTATTTTTTGCGATACTATCGTTGTGAGTAAAATTGGTTAAAATTGAACCTGCTAAGAAGTATCCGTAACTTAATCAAAACATTGGAGCAAAATTTTAAACGATTAAGAAAAATGTCAATGTCGTTTTAAGCAATTTACTAAGCTGAAAAGGCAATTTAGCTAATTTTAATTGATTGTAACATCTGACTATCTCTTAACAATTTGCCAAATGGCTACTTTAACTTTTAGAAGTTTGCTTAATCCATATGATATCTAAGCAATTTTTCTTATAAGAACAGTGGATGGAATGGTCCAGTCAACAGTTGGGAATTCCAATTAATAGGTCCGTTTAGTCGTATTTGCTTTGTTTATTTTCACGAACTGTCACTTTTTAGACAAGTTTGAGTGCTCGTTTTTTAATAAAAGACAATTATCAATTTACTAGTTAGCAAATTGAAAAGAAAGGTTAAAAATTAAGTAAATTGCTAAATAGTAAATTGTTGTTAAACCCTTAACAATAGCTTGTTTATAATTTTGCGCCATTGTTTTCTTAAAATGCGAAAAAACTGTGTTTGTTATTTCTTAATGAACGGTAAGGGAAAGATGATGATTGCAATCGGTTTGATTTGTCGAATTTAAAATGTTGACATTTCTCGACAAGAAAACTGGTTCATCTCAAGAACCAGTACAGGTATCGACTTCAAGTAAATTTTATTAGGTATACAGAAAGATGCGGAAAGGGTTTTCAAAAAAATTGAGTGGGTTTTTTTACTATAGCAATTTAAACGAAAAAGTAAAAATTTAGCTGATTCAAAATATCTCACGGACCAATAACGCAAGCGACTTCAAATCAAATTTCATATCATAAAATGTGACGTGGCATAATTTATAAAACAAAAAACCGGAAAAAAAAACTTTTTGTCACCTCGAATATTTTACGAAAATGGAATGATTTTACCTCCAAAATAATTTTATGGAACGAAGAATAACGTAGTTGACATCTGGTACAATTTTGAGAAAAATAGAAGTTACAGTTTTTTAACAAGCAATAAAAACCTTAACAAAAAATTACCAAAAGTTGATAAAAATTAATTTTCGACTTTTATATCTTTTCAAAAATTAATGACATTTTCATCTTATAAAAAATACAGTTTTTAACATTCAATAAGACTGTGGGAAAGATCGAATTGAGAGTTTTGTTTACAAAAAATAAAAACAAATACAAAAATTACTAAAACTTATTAAAAATCGATTTTCGACTCAAATATCTTTTCAAAAATTTAAGATATTAACTTAAAACTAATTTCATCTTATACCAAATATTGTTTCGACGTTCAGTTAAAAAAAATTTATAAAAATCGCAAAATTGGTAAGAATTGATTTTTGTCTCCAATCAAGATACCTATTGGATTGAAACTAATTTCATTTTACAAACGAATCTTATAAAAAACATTTAAGGTCAAATTTTTATGAAAATCCAATCGTCAGTTTTTTTCATACAAATTTAAAATCTACAAAAAAATACTACCTACTCAAAATTGGTAAAACTTGATGTGCGATTCTCAATATCTGGTGAATAAATGAAGATATTGACTTCAAAATGATTTCCTTCATTGCTAAATTTTGTTGTTAATGTAAGTGATGGTCTTACAAAAATGCAACCTTTATTTTTGTATATGAGAAATCGAAATTTTTGGTAACAACTGGTTTTCGACTAAAATTGTGACGAACAAAAACAAATAATAAAATCATACTTATTTTGTCATATGCAAAATATTGTTGCTAACTATTAGCTAAATTTGTTCGAAAAATGAAATTAACAACTTTTTTTACAGAACACAAGAACCTACAAAAACAACTCAAAAACTGACAAGAAATGATTTTAGACGAATCTTGTATCTGGAACAAAATATTTTAATTACATTTTGTTAACGTTTTAAACAAATCGATAGACGGGATGGGAAGTTTTCAGTATGGGTCGCATCCCTGCGATACCTACCTTCTTTGAAATTTTCAACAAATAATAAACCATGTAATCTGTAATGTGCATTGTGCAACATTCAATTGACAAATGTATATTTTGAAATTCAGGCAATTTCAACTAAGTATTCTTGTTTTACTCTAAGAAGTAAGTATGTCTCTTTATTTGGTCCCCATTTGTGCCTTTAACTTTCTCAATTTTCATGTGGGTACCTGCCAACACTAGATATGTAAATTTTGCAATAATGAACCAACCAAATAAGCTCGTCATTTCACCATTAATTGTTTGAACTCAATTAATTGAGAAATTCATTTCTTTCAACATTTGATGCGTATCCAGCCGATGTTAAATTATTTAAAATGTTAATTATTTCAATTTCATCCCTGATGTTATATGTACCTACCCTTTCTCGATGTGTACACCAAAAAGGTAAATGAGACAAGGATGATCTGAACACCACCGCCCGCCGCCGCCGCCGCGCCGGCCTCGAAGTAAAAAATTTCCCACCCACTCCATCGACTCCGATTCTATCTTTCTCTATCAGAAATTTAATTTATTTTAATACCGCTTCAATTAATGTTATATGTAGTACTCGTACCTACAGCATATATACGGTGACCATATTTTCCGAGACAAAATAATGAACAGTACCCAAAAAATGAAAAATGTTGACCAGTTTTCAAGATTTTTTTTGTATCATTTTTTCATTGAAAAACTTGAAAATTTCAACCCACCTATCTCCAGCACTCATTTGGCTCTCCTTCCATTCAAACATTTTTTCTGAAGAAACATAATTTTGTACACATGAAAACTCGTCGAAAACATCAGTGTCATTAATTGAAATATTGCTTCTCTTTTTCATAATATACATACATTAAGCTCAACTCCACTTTGTCCCAGGAAGGAGTGTAATTCTTACTCTTCATTTATTTTTGGAGTGAAGGGTTTGTCAACAATGCAATGCAATAATTCCAACAGCCGGAGTGCACTCTCAAAATTACTTATGGAAATTTAACTTCCCCTGTATGTTAGGATGTAGGTATAATATGATTGATTTTTGTAATTGTGAGATTAGGAAGTGTTCCGAAAAAGAAAAACAACGAATTATGATGTAAGGGTACGTTTTCATTAAACATTTAATGGTTTTCATGATTAAGCTTTCCTCAAAGAAAAAATTCATAAAATAATGAACATTTTTATGTATTCCGACACACAATAATGCATAATGAACATTTTCTTCAAATAATGAACTGTTCATTATAATTTATTTATTTATTTATTCATCAAGCAGAGACACAGCTCTTAAAGACTACTTAGAACAATAGTAAGTTTATATAAATAATACTAAATAAAACAAAACAAAAAATAGAATGTACAATTAACATTAACCACCGAAGTTTATTATTAATAACAATTTTTTTTTAGAACAGTCAATAATACTAATAATGAACGTATGGTCACCGTAAGCATATACCTAGATACAATTTACAATTATTTGCCTCACATTCAATTTATTTTCAATTGTAATCCAATTTTTACTAGTAATCAAGACACACACGAGTTAATTAATCTTTCTGCTCAGGAAGTTGAAAACCACAAAATTCTTCTCTAGAGTCGTTATGTCTACCCCATTAGTGGTGTGGCATGGTAATATGGTAAAACAACTTATCGGTATTACCTACGTACGGAAACATTTTACCTACTTCATATATTTACATAGGGTCGGGCAGCGCTATAAAGTCAACAGAAGGAGGAAGTTAGCAACTCTACTATGAGCATACCATAAGATATATCTACCACCTACCTCTCCGTCTCCATACCCAACTACTATACTATTACCGTTCAATCCCAATTGCAAATTGAAATTTTGCTACAATATACAAATAACGTTGCTTTGTTTCAATACGGATTGGTGGGAAGAACGGACAAAATAAAAACCCCAATTGGATCCGAAACTTTGGTTGAGAGGAGTTTCCTTTTTCCTTTTTTGTTTCTTTTTCGTTTTTTTTTGGGGGAATGAAGCGAGACAGCAGGAGTATTTTGTTTTTATAAATCGGAATCGGATGTAAACAATTTATTCATCATCCATTGTAGTTGGAAGTGAAGGTGTGTTCTGACTGTGGTGCCCTCCTCCATTCTATTGTTTCCGTTTCGTTTATGTGGGTTTGATGTTTTAAATTAGGATTACGACGAGGATTGGGGAAATTCGAGATTGGGCGGGATCAGGCATGGCTGGCCGGGCGTTAGACTTTTGGGGGAAAACAGATGGTAAAATTAAATTGAAAGTGAGTGTTAGAGCGAATCATTTTAAATTGAGTATAATTATGATGTTTCGCCTGTTGGTTTATTCCGGCTCCCTGCGAACAGTTTACGGTTTTAATTGAAAATTTATTTTTCCTCTCCCTATTTAAATTGTTCCATTCTTGTGATTCGATCGTTATATCCTATCCATCTTTCGCCTCTTCGCAGTCGCCCACCAGGCTATACCTAGATTGAGAATGGTAAGGGCAAGGACGTAACGACAAATTGGGATCTTTGGGTTCAGGAGGATGGGACTGAAACGTAACGGCGGGCGGCGCGAAGACGACGGTAGATAGATATATGTAAATGGCATAGGGAATATAAGTATATTAACTGTGACCGTGATAAAGTGTAGAGTTGGGGGAGAGGTAGATAACATTGCATCACTGAGTGTACTACTACTCTATAGGTACTCACTGAAAGAGTAAACCAACAATTGAATTACCGTAATCTCAATTTACATAGTAAATTGAATTTTGAGAAGGTTGTTTGTTTGTACTTGAATTTTCGACTCTATTTATTTTTTTTTGATTGGGGTGAGATGGTGGGGGTGTGCAGGTATAATTTAAAAATAATAACTTTATTCTTGATTTCAATTATATTTTGTAACAAGCTGGATGAGCCATTATGTTTTGTGCTACTTTGCTGTTATTGATAGGTAGGTACGTTACGTAGGTAGGTACATACATAGGTAAAGAAAGTGGTTGGTACCTATGTAGGTATATCAATACTTATTTACTTGTAAAGTTTTTTGAGATAAGTGACTAGTTAATAAACATTCGAAATTTAAAAATTGTTTTTAATTAAAATGCAACATTAAAAAAAAAAGGCTGGTATGCGACCCACATTGATAACTTCTCATTGGAAGCAGTTAAAAAATTTTAATACTTATAGAGAGTTTGAATTCAATTATTTTTAACTTCACATAAGAAGTTATTGTAGCTATAATCGGTCCGATTTGTCGAATTGAAAATTTTCAAATTTACGATACGATACGTTTACGATAGTGGAGCAGTGGTTCTAAGCAATGATTTTAATCCCACCTTATCTATTTAAATTTAAATCTATCGTCGAACACTTTCAGCCCTATTACGGTTGTCAATTATCAATACGCTAGTTGACATTTTTCAATGAAATTGATGAATTGGTATTATCGTTGTCAGCAATCAAATTTTTTGATAAACTGTGAACGCTCTTCAGAAATTAGATCTATTGTGAATGATTCAAATTGACAGTCTTGGTATTATGGTTGTCAAAATATTTGTTGATTATCAAATTTTCAGTCAATCACAAATTAGTTGTTGATAAAATATTTTACGGATCGCGAAAGCCAAAAGCATGTCTATTATTAAACTATTTTTCGGTGAAAATGAAATTGAAGAAAAAAATACTTTGGAGCAAGCAAAGATTCGAAGAAAACTACGCGATGCTTCAAATCCCATGGATTTGGCTGAACATAGTAGATAAAAGATCTTTTTTAGTTACATTACAAAATCTAATTTGGCTCGCTTTTAGATTCATTCAAAACTTTAGACTTTCGAAAGAAGCCTTCCTTAATGTATTTTTAGATATCAACGACAAGTTAAAACCAAAGAAAAGACAACAATCCATCCCAAACATACTAAAATTTGCACTATTCACAATAGATTTTTGATCTTTGTTCACAATGGATCAAAAAATGATCAACTCGCGTTCATAATACCAATTTATCAATTAATTGACAAAATTTTTCAATTGTCAATTAATTGATCTTTGACAACCGTAATAAGGCTGTTTGAGTTATATAAAATGCTCATTCGACTTCAAGCTTCATTCTTCCCATTGTTAGTTCTATGGAAGTCAATATGAATAAAAGTAAATAAACGCAGGTGATGAGTTCCGCCTCGAAAATTCAAATGTTCACAAGATAGCAAATAAGGTGCATCAATTTCACCATTAATGAGTTGATGAAGAAATATTAAGTCATTATATTATATACGCCTTTGATGGAGAGATTGCATTTGAAGAAGCTGACAACGATGTTCATAGGCAGGCAGATCATAAGGATCATCCCAAGGAAGACCTTTAAGGGCAAAGCGAATGAAATTACGTTGAATTGATTCAATACGTATTCCGTAATATGGAGTCCATATTTGCGATGCATATTCAAGATGAGGACGAACATGCCAATTGTACAAAGAATGAGTAACATTAGGGATAAGTTGGAACAGAAATTAACACCTAAATCTTTGCTGTGATATACAATAATCAAATACACTACCGATTCGTTTTTTAGTAAAAGTTATCGTCTGGCATTTTAAAGGGTTGAGTGAAAGGCTATTTTTCCCACACCAGAATGTGAAACTATCAATGTCGGCTTGTAAAAGAATACGATCATGGGTGGACTTTATTATTTTTATGAGCGTAGACATGACGATACATCATTAATAGACAGGATGAACAGAAAAGGGCCAAGATGGCTTCCCTGGGAAACACCAGATTGAGCAACAAAAGGTTCAGAATGACAATTTCTAAATTTTACCTCATAGGATCTGTTTTCAAGGTATGATTTGATCCAAGCTAAGAAAAATGGTGGAAAACCAAGAGCTTTAAATTTAAATAAAATAATTCCATGGCTAAGTTGGTCAAAAGCTTTAGAAAAGTCAGTCATACACAGTCAACTTCATAACCTTGTTCTAAAGCGTTTGAGCATATGTATGTTTGAGAATGTGAGGAGATTTGTAACGTGTTTATTGTTTAGGCCAGATGTTTATTGTTTAGGCACGTCTGCACGGCTCAAGCTCTCACATTAGAATCATACCTACTTATAATACAGAATACTGGATAATATAAAATATAAAGCACACAAGATCATATTTCGCCATATCGCACCACTTCCAGTCATCAATGTTGATTGTTGTTGTATTTGTTGCTGCTGCTGCAGCTGGCCCGTTGCAGTTACCCGTTGATATATTTTCCCTCGATGAAGTCGTTCTCGGTCGCAAGTACAGCTTATCACGACACTATGAAAAAGGGTGTGGCCTGCGCACTTAGAACTTGCACTTGGTGATGGTGTTAGCACAGATACAAATTTAAAATTATTATCTGTGGTGTTAGGGTGTCCCGTTGGATGCTAGGATGGCTCATATGTTTGTCGATCGGTGACAATAGATTTGCTCAGTTGTGAATCTCTAACATAACGGTTGATCTTTTTTTCAAAAAACCTAGCAAATGAGATTCTTACTAAAAATGCTACACTTTCACAAACAACTTGTTCAAACAATTTCGAGCAGTTATCATTCAACACGGATAAAAGATTAAGGACCGTACTCTGTAGCACAGGATGAAGATTATGAAAATATACTCCAACTACTTCAGGGCTATTGATAAATGAATTACGGAAATTAGTTGCGAAAGCGTTACAGATATCAACAGTTTTATTTAATGAAAGATTCTTTCAAGTGAAGTTAACTGGAAAGCTATCTGATTTTTTCTTCAAGCTTACAAGTTTCCAAAAATTATTAGGATTCTCTTTGAATGTTTCCAATACAGTTACATATCTAGCGTATACAAAATTAGAAAGAGACTTAAATTTATTAAAGAGTTCAACATAAAAGATTGGAGACAGAGTTTTGAGGTAAGTTTTAAATTTTTTTTTTTTTTTTTTTTTTTTTTTCCGCAGGAAGGTGAGAAATCTTCAGAGACACTATAAGCCCGATGCTTATAGTAGTGTCAGATTTTTACTGACTAAAACTCACCTCCCTTATCTTCTATATTATTACTACAACTAAGTCCAGCTTAACAAGTAGTTTTAGCGTCATTTTGTTCGCGTTTTGTCAGGAAGCTCCCCAACGAGAGGACCTGAAGATTCCACAAAATTCGAGTGGAGAGATTAATTTGTTTGCGCTAGATCAGAAGGTCTTGTTCGGTGCAGACGCCGAAAAACGAACGCCTCGCTAACAGATTGTTGGATTAAGTTATTACTATGATTTCTAAGTCGTGATCTTAGCTCTGTAGCAAATTTTTTAATTTCGTTTTCTACATATTTTATATTTAAATCTCTATGTAAGTCGCTATTTCTTACATACCATGGAGCATTTACTATTATTTTAAGTACTTTGTTTTGGTATGTTTGCAAAATTTGTATATTTCTTTCGTTGGTACAACCCCAAAGTTGTATACCGTACGTCCAAACTGGTTTCAGTACTTGCTTATAAATAAGAAGCTTGTTATAAACGCTTAGATTGGAATATCTTCCAATAAGCCATGTCAATTCGCGGAGTTTATTTTCGAGTTCATCGCGTTTCTTTTTTACATGAACTTTCCATTTAAGTTTCGCGTCTAGAGTCATGCCTAGATACTTCGCTTCATTAGCGTATGGAATTTGCACAGAATTTATATAAATAGGTAAGTTATATACTTTTTTATACGTAAAATTTGTGTGCGTCGATTTCGTTTCATTAAGAGCAATTCGCCATTTCTTTGTCCAATCTGAAATGCTATTTAATGCCTTTTGAAGCTTAGAGGTTGCCGTTTCTATTGAATCCGATATTGCGAGTACAGCTGTATCATCGGCAAAAGTGCCTAAAGTTGTGCCTTCTGTTTGGGGTATATCACGGGTATAAAGAACAAACAAAATCGGTCCAAGGACGCTACCCTGGGGAACCCCAGCGTTTATTTCTTTAAACTCCGAATACTCCGTTCCTTGCTTAACTCGAAAGAATCTATTTTCTAGGTACGATTCAAGAATGTTATATATTTGCTCTGGAAAGACTTTTAATTTATATTTTAGCCCGTCATGCCAAACTTTGTCAAAAGCTTGAGAAACGTCAAGAAATGCAGTTGAGCAAATCTTTTTTTCTTCAAATGCTTTTTCAATTTCGTTAGTTATTCGGTAAACCTGATCAATTGTCGAGTGATTGTTCCGGAAACCGAATTGGTGGTCGGGAATTAAACGTTTTTCTTCAATAATTGGTAGCATTCGTTTAAGAAGCAATTTTTCAAATATTTTAGATATAATTGGTAAGAGAGAAATTGGTCTATATGATTTTTTCTCATTCGGTGGCTTACCCGGTTTGGGGATCATTATTACTTCGGCGGCTTTCCATTGCGTGGGTACGTAAGCAAGTCTTAAAGCAGCGTTAGTGAGCTGTAAGAGCTTAACCATTGCTTTTTTAGGCAACTCTTTGAGGACACGACCGTTAATCAGGTCGTAGCCAGGAGCTTTATTGTTTTTCTGCCGTTTTATTTCCTGGACAAGTTCAGTCAAAGTAATATTCCTGATAGAAAAATTTTCCGGCGCTGGTTGGAGCTCTCCGTCATTAGTCAGAAGCTCTTGACCATCGAAAGGTTTGAACGTTTCCTCAAGGTGCTTAGCAAATAAATCCGCCTTTTCCTTATCAGTTTTTGCCCATTCAGAATTATTTTTTCGAATAGGTGCCGACATTATTTGGGGCTTTTTAATACCTTTTATCGTCTTCCAAAGAGAATAATTCGTTTTTTTGTCTGCTGTTAGGCTTTCAAGATAGGCAGAATTCTCGCTGTTTTTAAAATCTCGTAACAAATTTTTAATCTTGTTTGATAAAAAGTTTACGACACTTTTATGCTGAGGAGCACGTGATTGCTGCCATACTTTTCGAGCTTTTCGTTTTTCGCGTATCAATTCTTTTATATCTTCTGGAATTTTTTCTTCGTATTGCCTTGACTTTTTACTACAGATCGGAGTATTATTCCAAGCTGCTTCTTGAACAATATTTATAAATTTTTCTGTTTCATCTTCTAACTCAAACGGAGTTTGCAAAGAGACGTTCAGTATAATTCTATTTTCGCAATCTTCTTTGAATTTATCCCAATTTGTGTTATTATTTGTTAAAATTAGGGGCTTTTCTTTTTCGATTACGTTACTGTTTATTGTTAAGATAACGGCCGAGTGATCCGTAGAAAAATCGAAGTTATCATCTACTGTCATATATTTTCTGTTCATTCCTCTTGCGATGAAAAAGTCAACAAGATCGGGTGTTTTCGCTGTATCGGTTGGCCAATACGTTGGTTTTCCTGATGAGAAAAATTCAACGTTACATTCAATACCCGCTTTGTAGAGTTGTCTACCCTTCGTCGAAATGCAACGTGATCCCCAAAATGAATGTTTCGAATTGAAGTCGCCGCCAATAATAAATGTTGGACCTAAAGCGTTGAAAAGATCTTTAAAATCGTTTTTGTCTATCTTGGACCGAGGAGGACAGTAAATAGACGCAATATTAAAAAATACGTGTCTAACTTTTATGTTAACGGAAGTAACTTGCATTGTATCGAGCTCGATATTTATCTCAAACGAATGATTGATATTTTCTCTGATAAATACGGAAGAACCACCCCTTGCTCTTTCGGATGGATGGCATGCGTGGTAAGCCGAATAACCTTTAATACTTAAATTTGAGTCTTTTTTCAAATGAGTTTCAGAGATCAAACAAATATCTATTTTTTCGTTAAGTAGAACCGTTTCTAGTTCTTCGATTTTTGCGGTAAGTCCGTTCGCGTTCCATGTTATTATTTTGAGTTGTTGGGACAATTGATCCATGTTTACGGTAAATTTGGTGTTTTAAGAGCCGCCGACTCAAATTTGTCCAATTTCTCAAGAATAATTGTGTTAATTCTCCCTTGTTCTTCTAATCGTTCAAGTATAAGGGAAAATACATTTTGAACGGAGTCAGGTTTAATAGTTTTATGTTTTTCGGGCGCCGTGACTTGAGCGTACGTGTTCGTCTTTTTTGTTTTTATGTTTTCTGAGGGTAAAACGTTTTCATTATTTTTCCCGTCCGTTTTACTCGACGCTTGAGTATTAGTCTTGGTTTTTAATTTTAATTCTTTGTTTTGCTTTGAGGTATTTTTTTTAGTTTTCTTACTAAATTCTTCGCGCCTCTTTAACATTTCCTTTGCGACCTCACAGCCACGGTAATTTGCTGGATGATTACCTTTGCAATTCGCGCATGTAGCCGGAGTTTCTTTTTTAAGACGGCATATATCAGTCATGTGCTTTCCCGCGCATTTAACGCAAACGGGGTCCTTCTGACAATAAGCTTTTGTATGGTTAAAACCTTGACATCGCTTGCACTGAGGAATAAGGCGTTTGTTCTTTCTTAGTGGTTCGATTTTTACAACAATATTCATTATAGTTTTAATATTATAAACATTGTCTACATTTTCATTGTTATCGAAACTTAGAATAAAAAGCGGAAGAGCGCGTTTTATATAAGCGGTTTCGATTCCTTTTTCTCGCTTCAAAAGATTTGTTGCGTCAAGAATCTTAAATCCTTTGGTTTTTAAGTCCGAAAGGATGTCTTCTTTTGAACAAGAGGGATGAAGTCCTCTAGCAACTACACGTAGAGGTCTTTCTTCTTTAATTGAATAACTATACCATTCAATTTTTTCATCGCTGAGTTTTTTCGACAGTTTTCTATAAGAATCTGAATCATTTACGTTAATTTTCCACGTATTATTGTGAGTGGATGTAGCTTTGAAATTCTTTTGCGCCGTTTCTTTTAGAATAGGAAGAATTTTGTTATAATCCGCTTGACCAACGATGTTTATCGGTGGAGGAAGTTTCTTATTCGCAGAAAACTGATCTTTTCGTGTAATTTTATTTGGTTTTAGCTGATTTTGAGACTTAGGCGAATGTTCAGCCTTCCGTTTTTTACAAGGTCTACTTTTTTCAGTTTCCCGAGCAAGTTCATCTTCATCAGTTTCATATTCGTGCCGATCTCGATGTTGTGGACTTAGAGTATTTACTTTTATGTTTTCAGAAGTTTTTAACATCTTGTTCTCTTCACGAAGACTTTCGACTTCTTTTTTAAGCTCTTCGTAGAGTCTTATCATTTCGTTCAGCTTCTTTTGCAGTTCACAATTGTCCTGCTCAAAACTGTTTGTTTTCGGTGAGTCGCTTTTAGTGCCTTTTGGCACAACCGGTGGACTCTTTCTGCCGGTAACTCTCGGTACAGATGGAGGTGATCGAGGGACCTTATGCGCTTTCGCGAAAGGATTTATTAAATGCAATAAATGGCTCTCCCCAGAATCCGTAGAGCCTGCCTCCGAAGAGGATGGATTTGCCAGAGAAACTGGCTTTCCACCTGGGGTAATTAATCTATTTGTTTTTTCCATTGCATATTTTGTATACTTATGTAGTTCTCAGTATACGGAGATTGGATTTTAGTCGCCTTTTACGACAAGCATACCTTACTTCGGGTAAATTCTTAACCCCTACCCGAAGGGGTAAAGTAAGTTTTAAATGCCTTATTTCTTTTGTTACGCAGTAAACGCAATTTTTTCGTGTACCAAGGGTGGTTAAAGTTCGTATTTCTTGATAAGGTAGATTTTTTTCTAAACAATTATTAAGGATCTTATAAAAAGTTGAAACTGCTTCATCAATATTAGAAAATGCTAAAGTATCAGTAATTCCAGAAATGGTTAAATCTTCAGACAACAACCGGAAATTAGCTCTTCTGAAGTCAAAATTATATAAGCAATCAAAGAAATTACTGTGTTCAGTAAGGTGATTACTAAAGTCAAGAAAAATGTCCAAGTCAGAAGAAAATACTAAATCGAGAATACGATTTTTTGAGTTTTTAATACAGCTTTTTTTTCTCTACAGATTTGTCAAAAACAAAAGAAGGGGTTGGTGGAGGTGTGTACTCTGAACGACTGAAATTAAGTCTCTCATTCCGCCTTCCCAATCATTGTAGCGTGTTCCAGGCGGAACTTTTGGCGATAAAAGAAGTCTTGGCCTGGCAGAAAACGTGATATCAACATCTGATATCCGTATTTTCTCAGATAGTCAGGCCGCTATCAAATCTCTGGATTCTGTTTCTACAAACTCTATAACAGTCCATAACTGTCGATCATCTCTAATGGAGATGGCACAACAGTTTAATATTCACCTTTGCTGGGTGCCGGGCCATAGAGACATTCCAGGTAACTGTAAGGCAGATGAACTCGCCAGGATAGGTACAGTACAGCCCATCCTACCACGTTTGGCACGTACTGGCGTACCAATCGCTACTTGTAAACTTTTGCTAATGCAAGACGCTGTGAGGAGGGCAGGCACCAGGTGGAACAACATAACCACGTGTCAAGTCACAAAAAACATCTGGCCAACACTGGATTTAAAACGTTCAAGGTGCTTGCTCTCTCTAAGCAGATCGCATATAAGCTCGATAATAGGTGTCATAACCGGACACTGTCTAATAGGAAAGCACGCCACGAGATTAGGCGTATTCTCAAATGATTTCTGCAGAAGCTGGAAGAGGAAGAAACAATTCTTCATCTTCTCTGCACACGCCCTGCTCTGGCTCGAAAACGCCTTCTTTAACGATCTAAACGATCTAAATCATATCAGCATAATCAGCCTCTCATGTTTTGTAAGAGACTCAAACTGGTTCCATTGAGCTTAGGAAGTAACCTCAAGATTCATGTGGTATCAAAATGGGCCATTAAACTGGCCTAAGTGTGTCCGTTTCCATCTTGGACAGCCACTATAACCTTACCCTAACCTAATACAGCTTGTTTGTTTGGTGTCAGAGCAGGACAAACTGATAAGAATGACTAATGCCAAGGAGAGTTCTCTATAAACAGACTCTAAACTTTTTGAAGGAATAAATAAAAAAAAGTCTTAGTCTGTACCATTAACTTTACACAGACTAGTTCAATTGATAGTTCAAACGCAAAAGATACAGAAGAAGTGAAATGACCCCCTGGGAGATAATTTGTTTGCATTTTCGTAGAAATTGCCTTTAATTCAAATCTAACCGTATTGCGTTAATGGATATGACCCCCATTATTTTTTGAGTTATTTATTGTTTTTATATAAAAATAAAAAAAGTATTTTACTTCCCTAAACTTTGTTGCTAAAAGTACTACTTTTAACTGAGGACTAGAACGCAGCTCAAATTTATCAAATTTTGACAAATGAACGATCCGGGGGGTTCATATGAGCCATAAACCTAATACAGTCGTTAAGTTGTATAAGTAAAGTTTTCATCTAAAGATTTGTTATTAATTTAACAACATTCACAAAAAAGTGGTTTGCTGTCAAAAATTACTAAAACTTTCGGTTTCACGCAATTTAGAATTTCGAAAAACTTATAATTTAATGCTTTAAATTATTTTCATAAAATTTCTTTTTAAAAAAAGAGAAAATATTCAGGTTCTTAAGAAGAAACCTTGAATAAGAGATCGTCAATTTTATATTATATCGCCGATTAGCGTAAGGCAATTTTTTAATTAAAAAGTCGAAAATTCGAACTTCTTCAAAAATAAACCGATAGATGTTTTTAAAACTTTCTCTAAATTTGTTGTTCTTAGTTTGGCTTCTTTCTAAAAGAAAACCGTATTTTGGTATTGCTCCAGAAGGGTGCTCCTTATCCTTATAAAACCGGTATTTTGTTTTTAAGATTTCTCAAGAACTAATGGACCGATTTCAATAATCTTCTCTTTCAGTGGAAGCTCTTGTCGATGATAAAATTGATCAAAAAAAATTAAGTTCATCTAGGTATTTTGAGAAATAAAATGTGATTTAAATTTTTTACATAGAAGACACGCAAAAATGGTTGATTTATTGTCTAGAATAGCTCCTTTCGCTAAAAAGTTTTTTTGAATTCATAGCACGGCGTATTAACAGCCAGCTATGTAAGGGGAGGCATGCTGCCCCCCTGCAATCCCCCTGCTTGGGATTACCAAAAATATTTTTAGAACAAAATTGAAAAATTTTATATATAAAAATTAATTTAAAACACCGCTCTAACGATTTTCAAAAAAAAAAATTGAAAAATCAAGGATTTTTTGATTTAATGGCATTTAAATTTTTGAAGACAAACTTATTTTTCAGGTAAAATTTTGAATCTTAAAATTTTTTTTTTAATTATTTTATTTTATTTTTAATTATTTATTTTTTTTTGTAGTACCCGTGGTATGATGGTTAGTGCGTTGGACTGTCATGCGAGAGGTCTTGGGTTCAATCCCTGCCTGTGCCACCTTAATTAAAAAAAAAAAAAAAAGTTTTCACGGGTACTGCCTCTTGCGAGGAATTGACAAATTCTCCAAGAGTAATGCTTGTCATGAAAAAGTGCTTTCTCAAATTAGCCGTTCGGATTCGGCATGTAAACTGTAGGTCCCATCCATCCCTGCAATTACTCGCACACAGGAATGGTTGAGAGTTATAAGTCACTAGGCCCTGGTTCTCTACGGACTGTTGCGCCACCTAATTTATTTTAATTTATTTATTTATTTTTTAATAATTTTAAATATTTTTAACTAGTTGAATACACAAACAATTGTTTTCGTTAAGTATGCTTACAAGTATTTTTCATTTCCGGGATGAGTTGTCCTAGAATGAGTTGTGTCTTGGGATGAATCAAAAGTTTTTTGACAAATCAAATGGCATTTATGTCTTTGAAGACAAACTTGTTTTACAGGTATATTTTTAAATCTTATATAGGTAAGTACATTTTTAAACAGACTCTTTGCATACAGGAGCAAGTTCGTGCGACCCAGTCGTGCATTTTATTTATTGAAGTCGATAGCTTTATTGGTTAGTGAGATATTTAGGGTAAACCCAAATTTTCACCTTGTTTAAAATTGCTGTATACTTGACACTCAATTTTTTTGAAAGTCCTTTCTGCATCTTTTTGCTTTATTATCTATATAACAACATTTATTTGAAGTCGATATCTTTTCTGGTTCTTGAGAAATGTACATACGTACGAACGTACATACACACGCACACACAGACATCTCTTTAAAAATCTTTGATTTGAATTCTAGGGATCTTGCTACGTCGAGAAATGTCAAAATTTTAAATTTAATTCAGACCGATTACAATAACCCCCTATGGGAAGTTAATAAACGGATTGAATTCTAAGCACAGATAGATTAATTGAGTTTCCGATTGGTTGCTCACAAAATGAGGGTTCTTATACTTTATGACAGAAATAGCGCTTATATTTTTTAATTCCGGAACTGACAAGAGGCACTAAAGTAACCCACAAAATTCAAATTTCAATTGTTTGATTGGATCTTTTTTGAATCGGTTTACTACATGCTTCTTATTCCAAATTAGGTAGCTATAAAAAAGGCTAGGAAGCAACAATGGTCGCCAAAATAATAAGAGTGAATCAATAAATTTTCTTCACTTTATAAATTCTATCGTATAACCTTCCAAATTTAAAGAAATTTCAATTATTTTTGGATTTTCTGTCAAAACTTTCCAGAGTCACAGTCAAATTTCCATAAGTATTTATCAAAACACCGTTTTCAGCGGAAAACAAATAAGAGTGCACTGCATAAGTTGTCATATTTCTGTGAAATTATTGTTGGTTCTTCTTTTGTAATATTCAATTAACTACGATAATAATTTTTAGCTTTGAAACTGAAAAAAATGGGGACACAAAACATTGTTCTGAAAAAGGACGCCATGTGATTTTGGAACGAAGAAATGAAGTAACATTTACGATTTGCATTGTTGCGGCTCGAGTATTTAAGGACCGATATACCTAAAACACAAAAAAAGACGACGTCCAAAGAAAACTTCACCTACCCTAGACAGAAAAATAGTTAAGAAGCTCTTAAGGATCCATTTGGAACATCCACCTTGATAAAAACAAATTGGTTCCTGGATATTAGCTCCCGAACGATTCGCCGACATTTGCAAGAAAAAAATGTACACCGAAGAATAGCTAGGAAAGTTCTATTGTTTAGTAAAAGAAACATAAAGTAGCGAATTGAATTCGCAAACTTCAGCCAAGCATCAGGGAATCCAAGAAACTGGAAAAATATTTTGTACAGCGACGTAACCAAAATATTTTTTTTGGATCTGATGGCCGGATTTATGTAAGAAGGAAAAAGAATGAAAAACTAAATTTTAGAAACACCATAGAGAGGGTAAAGCATAGTGGCGGTAATATACGAATTTGTTGGTGTTTTTCTTATAATGGAGTATTCCCTATCTTTTGGATCAAAAATATTATGACTACTTCTATGTGGTTTGAAAAAAAGAATGTTTCAGTTTTGCAATGGCCTTCACAATCACCAGATCCCCCCCAAAAAAATCTTTCGAAAGACTTGAAAAATAGAATATCGTGCAAGAAATAAATCCAAGAACAGTGGTACGCAACACATGTGGAAACATTTAAAAAACTAATTGACTCTATGTCAAGAAGGTGTTAAGCGGTTCTTAAGAACAAAGGCCACCCCACCAAGTACCGACGTCTTGAGGTTGTTACCCATTTTATTATTTTCCTTAAAAATTCTAATTTTAATTTTAATTTTTTAAGGTCCTTAGAAAAGAACTGATTTGCTCTTATTTTTTTGGCCGCATGAAAAAAGTTTTATCTAAAATTTGGGTTATTAACTTCGTTTTTCTTTTTGTTAAATTTCACATTGACAATTAGAAATAATATTGATTTATACAATACATGTGATCATTTTAATATTGTTTTTTTTTTTTTTTTTTAAAGATAGAGGCTTTTGTAATAAAATTGTAGTTATATAATTTCTGTCTTATTAGTTGGGCTACCATATCAGTGTATATCAAATTCATCACAAATACACTGCGAATCTTCTCAGAAGAAATTTAATAAATAAACAAGTACATAAAGTAACTAAACAAAATAGCAATTGGGCAGTGTCATTCCCCAAAGGGATATAGGTATCGATATTATTATGTTCGATGTTTAGATGATGAAGTATAGGTACTTATATACAAGAACAAAATTAAATTGATCTGGTACCGCAGTATAGAATTCCATAGCGTAGAATCAAATTTAAGCTAAAGCGAATATAAGGGATAAGGGATAGTAATAAACAATACTTTGAAATTAAAAAATAACAAACATTTTAAATTAAAAACGTTCAGTGCAATAACTATAATTATTGATTTTAATTATTTTCAGCAGCCCATTACTCCTCAGCAAGACACCACCTGTAGAATGCATACACCCACATCATCATTGATTTCTCACTCGCCCGCATCGTCCATCACTAGCGAACACCATGTCTCCTACCAATTGTCCAACAAATCAGCATCCAGTACTCCTGACATTATATTGTCGGTATCGCCATCGGCATCTTCAAATTCAACAAATCTCAATCTACAGAAAACAAGTAGTCCAGAACAGCAGAGAAATGTAGCTGCAGCTATTGTGTCGGCCTTCAGTCATAATCATAATCCGCATCTGCATCATAACAATCATCATCACCATCATCAACATCTGCACCCATCACAGCAATCGATAACATCGCTATCAGCAAGAATACCATTGCCACAGCCAACATCGACAGTTAGTACACTATCAGCAATTGGCAATGGATCGTCATCGTCCCAAGTCAGTGGCCACCTGACAGCAGACATAATTAGCAATAGCGTCCTTTTCGGGGCAATAGGCAACAATAATCCTTCTTCGAACAAAACCAATACGTTTTTGATGAACGGCAAGACTTCAAACTCAAACTCTAATAACAACGATGGCAACAACCAAAGTGCGTCAACAATTAGAAACTCGACCGAATCACCAACAACATGCGTCAACAACGAATTCTGGAGCGTTGCTCGATTGTCCTTCAATCGACCAAACGACTACAGCCAGCAACACAATGTACCAATTACGGCAACATTTCATAGACATAACCATGATATAGCGAAGCATTTTCAAGCCTTCCGCAATCATGGACAAGAAACCCCAACACAAACTAATGGAGTTGGTTAATTTTATTTCTTTGAATCTATACATAACATATCTTCTGTTGCTATAAAATGGTTAAACTTTAAATAATAATAATAATCGCTTTCTTGCAATATTTTGTTACATAAATTGAGTAGACATTAAAAATTAAAAAGTTAATGAATTAATATGTATAGATAATATTTATTGTGCTTTTGATAATGAATGATCCACACTCTATTATAAGGTAAGTAAGTTAAAAACAGCCCAGATCTGCTTGAATAATTGAATATATTAGGAGCTACAGATACTTAAAAGTAAAATAAAACTATTCAGTTGACAATTTCTTGAACTTTAAAGTTTGATTGCGATAAACAATAAATTCCATGATGTACAACTAAAGTCCCCAAACTATAGTGTTCTTAATCAAATTTAGGTAGAAATTCCTTTATTGACTACAAAAACATGAAAACAGAAAAAAATTTAAAAAATAAAAAAGGTTCTTATTTTTAAAAGAAGATTTTTTTAACTTCCCATAGGAAGTTATTGTAATTTGTTCCATTGGTCGAATTGAAAATTTTGACATCAGCTCAAGAACCAGTAGAGATATCGACTTCAAATAAATGTTGTTATACAGATTATAATGCAGAAATATGCATTACGAACCAATAACGCTAGCGACTTGAATTAAATTGTATATTATATATATCGACGTGATACCAAACTGATATAATTACAAAAAATTCAACTAACTATTCAAGTTAACTTAACAGAAATATTTGTCACTTCCAATATTTTACGAACAAAAAATGTTTTAAAATAAAATCTAAACTAGTTTTATGCAACGAAGAAAAATGTTTTTGACATCTAGTAAAATTTTGAGAATCGAATTGACAGGTTTCTTATACAAAAAATAAAAACGTTACCAAAAGTTGGTAAAATTGATTTTCGACTTAAATATGTTTTTAAAAATTAAAGGTATTGGCTTAAAACTAATTTCATCTCATAAAAAATATAGTTTTCAACATTCAGTTAAATTTTGAGAAAAATCAAATTGACCGTTTTTTTTTTTTAACCTAAAAAAACATTACTAAAACTGATTTTCGACTCAAATATATTTTCAAAAATTAAAAATATTGTCTTCAAACTAATTTCATCGTATAGAAAATATTATTTTCGACATATGCACATAGTAAAATTTGTATGAAGATCCAACACTCAATTTTTTCATAAAAAATTTTTAAAAATGGTTTTCGGCTAAAGATCTAGTTAACAAAAACAGATTTTGAAATGAAACTATTTAATCATATGCAAAATATTGTTGTTAATTTTTAGTTAATTTTATAGAAAAATGTAACTGTTAACTTTTAAACAAAACACGAAAGCCTATAAAAAACAGAACAGAAAAAAACTGATAAGAAATAGTTATGGGAAGTTTTCTGTGTGGGCTACATCCCATCATCTTTTTTTTTTTTAATTTATGTTATCGAAAGCGTATTATTTAAAGTAACTCAAAGGTGGTTTCAAAGAACGGCGTTATACATTGGGCAGGTTCAGACAACATAAAGGACTTATTTTGCAGTCAACTTCATTCTTTGAACGTACATTTTGACCAAATTAACTAGTTAGTTTTTCAAGTGTCATGAATTTCAAATTCAGAACTTTACTTCACAAACCTCTACTTCAAGTTCATAGTACAAAAACTACCAAAATCATTATTGTCTTCAAAACACTCCTCAGACAAGCTACAAGTCCATCACGTTTTGTATTTTGTATTGTAAAGAAATATTACTTATTTGTTTTCCAAATTTACAAGGAACCTTTTTACAGAAAGCATTATATGAAGTTGTGAAGAAAATAAATAAATCATTGAGTAATAAAGTTCAACTTTTATTTGAATGAAAAAACATGATCAATTGTAATTTTGACATAAGTTGACATAAAGTTGCCTTAATTGGAAGGCTTTTTTTTGGCAGCTGGCCAATCAGATGCTGGAAACTTGCCTTACATTCAAGTCCCTTATGTCGTCTGAACCTGCCCATTGTCAATGTATGCACATTACATTTTTGACATTTCGACAAATCTTTCATCCACAATTACCTAACTCTTAAACCTATCTGCCCATTTTTCGTAACATTATATTATAAAGACAAAAAACAATTATTATGAAATGTTTTACATCGATTCAACACCTAAATACTTTTTGCATATTAAATCTCTTCCACTAATAAAAACAAAAAATCCCTGAAGCTATGAACACACATTTTGCAACATTTGTGCAGTTCCTTATCCGTCTTATGCCTCGCGAACAAAATTAATTGAATCCATATCTGAATCAAATTTATTTGCCCAATAAATGGGGGTTGAACAACTAACTACTTTACATGAGATTCGACTGGCTTTAACGCAGTCCACATGGCAGGAGACAAGCCACGACAACGATGACGACGGACGCGATGGTAAGTTGCTGCAGGGGCAGCCCTTAGCACCAGGAACGCGAACAACAACCCACAACATCAATAATAGCAGTAAATTTGATTGCACGGTGAAGAGATAATTAATTCCATGTGCAAATAACGTGAAACGAAAGAAATTATGTGTTCTTTTTTGTCGTTTTCATTCCTGTGTTTGGATTATTATTACAGTTAAATAATAATAATAATCATTATCATCATCATTATCCATAGGAATGGAAAAGGGTGATGAACATAAAGTGATTGTCTGATAATAATATTGTACTGACAGATGTTTAGATTATCACTGGTTGTTCTTTACAGAGGATATTTATAATGTTGGCTAAAAAAATATCTAAGCCCTGGAGACATAACCAAGTCAAGAGAATTATCGTCACACAAAAATGTGAATGTTAATTATAGGTTTGACATAATTGCCAACAACTTTAACACAATTGTTTCACGCATACACTAAATATTGTCACCCTACGGTACGGCCTACACTATATGGCATGGTAAGTCACCACAATGCGAGCTAAAGAGCAACAAGGTCTTCATCTGCATCCATAGAGCGAAGAAAGTGGACAGAATTCTATTGGCAATTATGAATAAATAAATTTGGTGATACTACAGCTCGTCCTGACTTACAACTCTCAGCCATGAGTTAGCGAACAACAGTTTATCTGCCGAATCTAAACTGATATAATTTGAGAAGTCCTTTCTTATGGTAAGAGTTAAGAGATATTCAATACTTCGCAATTATCGGAATAAGCTTTAGTTGACTCGCAACAGCTTTTTCGCAAATTTGCAACAAAAATGTTAACTACATTGCAAGTGACTATCACCTTATTCAGGTCAAATTGGTCATGTTTGGTTGTCATTTATCGAAGTAAATCTTTGTTAACCTATTATAGGAAGTTATTGTAATCTTTTCGAATTGTCGACATTTCTCGACGTTTCAAGGTCCCAAGATCTTAATCAAAGTTTTTTAGAGAGAAGTCTGTCTATGCGTTGGTCGGTGTTTTTTTTTTACTAAAGCAATTTAAATAAAATGCACGAACTGGTCCTACCAACTTGCTCATGTATCCAAAGAGTCTGTTTCAAGAATGTCTTGTTTCTTTAAGATTTGAAAATGTACCCTCAAAAAAAGTATGTTTCAAAAAACTGAACTTTAATGTTTCAATAGTTTTATTTGAAAATCGTAAGAGCGGTCTTTTATTGAATTAATATTGCATTAATCATTTTTTAAATTTGAGTTAAAAAATATTTTTGGTATGCAGCTATTAAGAGCTTGTTAATATATTGTAATATTCGGCTTGGTCCAACAATTAAAACTTATTCACACTTCGTAAATAAAAACACAAATTCACTTTATTCAAATTACTCACAAAAATTCTTTATTCAACACTTTCAATTATTACTTTTAAACACAGTCTTTACTTTATCGTAATTCACAATCAATAATGACCCGCTTCGCTTCCGAGCTCCTATTTATATACCTCAAATCGGTTCGGGAATCTACTAGGTTGTTCTCGATGCTTAACGAAGCGAGTTCTCCTCTTTATCACTAGATGCTTAACGAAGCTAGTTCTCCTCTTAGCCACTAGATGTTTCTCGATGCTTCACGAGGCGAGTTCTCCTATTAATCACTAGATGCGTAATGAAGCGAGTTCTCCTCTTAATCACTAGATGTTGCCAAGAATTTTCTATCATCTTTTGGATATGGCTACAACTAATGCGTTTATTTTATATAGACGACGGAACGCTGAAAAAAATCGTATTGAAGAAGAACAAATGAAAGATATAACGATGTGTGAATTTAGGTTGAGCATTGCCAAAGAACTCTGTGCTGCTGCTGAAAAAAGATGTGTTGGTCGTCCATCATCTGCTGCACAGGCAACTTCCAGCAAACAGGTTGGGAAAAAAGCTGTACATCCGGTGGCAAGTGAGAGATTTGATGGAACCAATCATTTTCCAGAATGGGGAACAAAAAAATCTTGCAAATTGTGTAAAAAGTCCGATACACACACATTTTGTACCAAATGCAATATTCATTTATGTTTTTCAAAAGTAAAAAACTGCTTTAAAACTTATCACACAGAACAATAATTTGTAATTTTGTAATGAATAAAAAATTTATTTTGGATTTGAATCATATATTATTTGAAATGTTTTTTTTTCCGCTAACCACTAAGACCGTCTACAGACGGTCTTCCGTTATTTTCACCTGGCGCTTCCAGGTGACATTTTTTGGACAAACGGACTTCATATTCGTAATTTTCAGCCTAAAATCATGTAAGAACCGAAATTCTTTTAAGAAAATATCTTATATTTTGATGTCAGTGGTTTAAGGGTTAAATTAACTTGTGAAATAATAGGAATATTAAAAAATCCTTTTAAATGCATATTCTTGAATGTCTAAACTTTGGAAATATGAAAAAAAAATTTTTGATTTTTTCAAAATTCTACACTAGAATACCCCGTTAAAAGGGAAGCCTACAGAGTGGTTGCGTATGCCGATGATGTTGCTAGCGCCGTCATAGGAGAACATCCAAATACACTGAGAGACCTCCTCCAAAACGCAATCAATATGCTCACTAGATGGGCAGATAACTGCTGACTTAGTATTAATCCTCGTGGAACCGTGGATAGGCGACTCCTGTACAATCGGGACGTCATGGCACAAGGCGGAGCAGAGCTCCTTCGGTTCAGTAGGGCTGTGTCCGAACGGGACCGAACTGATAGGGTGAAGCAGGAGAACCAGTTTTGGTGGCTTCAATCGGAACTTGATAGTGGGTAGTCGGGATGGGGTTTTAAGCCTTGGCCGGCTTACATACTTGTTTTATAGTTTTAGGATTTAGTTTTAAGTAGAATAGGCATGGTGGCACAAAAAAGAAAAAAAAATACAAACAAAATATACACAAAAAATACAAAAAAAAAAAAAAAAAAAAGAACCAAAAAAAAAATACAAAAAAATAAATAAATAAAAAGAAAAAAAGACAACAAAATATAAAAACCAAACGTTAGATAGTTAGATTTGCTGCTGTGGTTGTTCTAGTTTTAAGTAGTTTATAGGTAGAATAGGTAGTTTTAGTTAGCTTTAAGTTTTATATTAAGGACCTTATTTTAAGTAGTTTTTTAAGTAAAAATAAAAAAAAGGATATTGACATTAGTTTTTTCTAAATTTTCTAATGAATACAAAAATAAATAAAATTAATTGAAGTTAAATAGATCTTAGGGCCGAAAGGCATTAGCATTAAGTATAATTGTTTAACTTAGAGCGTCCGTATGGGACCAGTAAGTTAGTTGTAAGTTATGGTTAATTAGGCTAGTTTTATGAATTTTTGTCTAGCTTTAAGATAGATTTAAGATTGAAGTAATAAAAATGAATTAAAAAAAAATTAAAAAAAAAAAAGTATTAATCCTCAAAAAACAGACCTCGTCCTTCAATAAAAGGTGTACCACTAATTTTTACCAATGAAGCCAAATATCTTGGTCTGATATTGGACAAAAAATTAAGTTGGAAACCTAATATTCAGGAAAGAGTTAAAAAAGCTGCAGTAGCTCTTTTCCTTTGCAAAAAAGCCATAGGAAGCAAATGGGGTTTTCAACCTCGTATAACCTATTGGCTGTACACATCGGTCATCCGACCAATATTTATGTACGGCGTTGCAGTATGGTGGACTGCACTGGAGAAAGTCACATACTACGACAAACTCAGCAGAGTCCAAAGCACTGCATGTCTCTGCATAAGCGGGGCATTAAGAACCACACGCTCAGCAGCGTTAGACACTCTCCTCCATCTGACACCCCTCGACAAATTCAGCAAACAAGTGGCAGCGAATACAGCTATAAGACTCAACGCCTCATCTCAATGGACCAACAACAATGTGGGCACTCCATCATTTTGAACCTCTTTGGTTCTATACCAAAGTACATATACTACACTATTCCAAAACCCCAATTTGGAAAAAACTTCCAGGTATCCGTTCCATTCAGAGATGAAGAGAGATGAAACTCCTGGATGACAAAAGCATCCATTTTTATACAGATGGATCCAAGACAAATGAGGGAGTTGGTAGTGGTGTGTACTCAGAAAAGCTTAATCTAAGCATCTCATTCCGCCTCCCTAATCACTATAGCGTCTTCCAAGCGTAAATTTTAGCGATCAAAGAGGTTCTCTCCTGGCTAAGAGAAAACGTGATATCAACTTCTGATATCCGCATCTTCTCTGACAGTCAGGCTGCTATCAAATCTCTTGACCGTGTCTCAACCAAATCTCTAACGGCCTGTTGTGCTATATTTAGTTTTCTGAGAAGCACGATTATCAGTTGGGTTTTTCCTGTTTATTCGTGTTATATTTTTGTTTCTAGTGTTAAATAAAAGAATATTGTTCCTTTCGGTAAACAGAAGTGTACCTTTTAGTTTTTATTTTCTGTTTTTTATAACATATATTTAAGTCTAAGGATTACTTTAGTATTAACAATTTAGTCTTAACAATTAGTCTTAACGATTAACAAGATTAACAGATTTATTTTTAAGAATTATACATTTCAAAAGAATTAGCACAATTTATAATTATCGAAAACGAAGTTCAAGAAAAGATATAGTAAGACGACCGAACGATCCGAATTCAAGATACAGAGTGTCCCCTCGATAGCTCGTCACCCGACACGACGAAAAAGAAAAAGATGCAACATCAGCACAAGTGTGCCTGTGGGATCAATGCACGTTTAATGGGTTTAAATATTGTGTATTGGAAATAGAGTGCATAGATTGTTGGGTACAGAAAGAAATGGAAAATTATGGTTTGGGAATTTTGGGTTATGTTTCAATGAGGCATATGCAATGAAATTGGAGAAGTTTAATGTATTGGGAAATTGAATGGGTTTAAGTGGAGCGATCTTTGATCGCGTGGTTGACGACTTTGGAGTTGAATGTAACTTTTGTGGGTAATTAAGGAAATGATGAATATGGGAATTAAAAGCGGGTCGGATATTGGTCAATCAAAGGAAATGATGACTGTGGGAATTTGTAGTGGCAATGGGTTGAATTGTAATGGGATAAGAAAGGATGATAAGGGAATGTTGTGAAGTACGCACTTTACAACAGGCCCTCGATTGTCGATCGTCTCTTATGGAGATGGCGCAGCAATTTAACATTCACCTCTGTTGGGTGCCGGGCCACAGAGACATCACAGGAAATTGTAGAGCCGATGAACTCGCTAAAAATGGAACCGTCATACCTATTTCACCTGAAAGGGAGAAGATAGGTATACCGATAGCTACATGTAAACTTCTGCTAAAAGAAACAGCTTTCAAGATAGCAAACTCTAGGTGGTACAATTTACCCACATGCGCAGCCACAAAACTCATATGGCCTTCATTGGACCTAAAGCGCTCTAAAGACTTGTTATCTCAAAGCAGACTTCATATTAGCTCCCTAATAGGTGTCCTTACGGGACACTGCCTTATAGGCAGACACGCAATACGACTTGGTGTAGCCTCAAATGACTTCTGGACGAGGAAGAAGAAGAAACAATCTCTCACCTCCTCTGCACTTGCCCTGCTCTTTCACTAAGACGCAACCTTCATCTGGGAGAATACTCCTTTGATAATCCCAGTGAACTAGCTAAAAAGGATATCACATATCTCCTTCGCTTTATAAAAAGCTCAAAATGGTTCAACTAGTGGGAAGTAATTTTCTAGATTCATATGGTATCACAATGGGCCTTTTTTTTTGCCTAAGTGTGTGGATTCTGTATCCGCAGCCACTTTAACCTAACCTAACCTATGGGGGGTACCCGTGTGGAGCACAGCAAAAATATTTTTTTTTATATTTAAAGAAGCCAAGTTAAGAAAACAAATTTTAGTGAAAATTAAAAAAAAAAACATCGGTTTATTTTTAAGAAAATTCGAATTTTCGATTTTTGACCAAAGAATTTGTATGGGGATTACTGTAAAACGCGAATCGGCTCAAAACCTTAATTTTCAAATTTGAAGTCAATCGACCCGATGGTTTTGGCTGTAGAGGCCAGAACAAACAGAATGCCATACAGGCTGTCGGATGAGATTTGGGGACCCACTTTTTTGTCATGTTTGATTAAAATCTCGATTTGGACATTTTAAACGAATGCAAAACTTGCCATATAGTTTCTATGTGTCACAAGAAAAAAAGTAAAGGTTTTGGTTGATCCTAAATACACAGCCAACCACTGGGTTAGGTTAAGTTAGGTTAAAGTGGCTGTGCAAGATGGAAACGGACACTTAGGCCAGTTTAATGGCCCATTGTGATACCACATGAATCTTAAGGCTTCCTCCTAAGCTCAATGGAACCAGTATGAGTCCCTTACGAAACGTGAGAGGCTGATTATGCTGATATGATTTAGATCGTTTAGATCGTTAAAGAAGAATTCTCCTAGGTAATTCTTGCGTTTTTGAGCCAGAGCAGGGCATGAACAGAGTAGATGAAGAATTGTTTCCTCCTCTTCCTCGTCCATACAGCTTCTGCAAAAGTCATTTGAGAATACGCCTAGTCGCGTGGCATGCTTCTCTATTAGACAGTGTCCGGTTATGACACCTATTATCGAGCTTATATGCGATCTGCTTAGAGATAGCAAGCACCTTGGACGTCTTAAATCTAGTGTTCCCCAGATGTTTTTTGTGACTTGACACGTGGTAATGTTGTTCCACCTAGTGTTTGCCTTCTTCATAGCGTCTTGCATTAGCAAAAGTTTAAAAGTAGCGATTGGTATGCCAGCATTTGCCAAACGTGGTAGGATGGGCTGCACTGCACCGTTCCTGGCAAGTTCATCTGCCTTACAGTTACCTGGAATGTCTCTATGGCCCGGCACCCAGCAAAGGTGAATATTAAACTGTTGTGCCATCTCCATTAGAGATGATCGACAGTTATGGACTGTTATAACCTACCACTAGGATGATGCCACACATTTGGGAAGAGATTTTTCCTTTTATACTTGAGTATAGAATATCTAAGAGTAAGATTGAAAACAACTGTTTTGATTTGATTTGAAAAAGAAATAGGATACCTACAGAAAGACTGAACGACTTAATACTAAATAAGTATAATTTTGAAAAAAAAAATCAATTAATGTTTTCTTTTATTTTTTAAATTAAACTATTTTTCATAAAAAAAATTAGATTAATTCCAAAATAATTTTATATGACGAAAAATAACGTTTTAAAATGTTTTGAAAAATCGAATTGACTGGTATAAAATGATTTTCGACTTAAATATCTCGAGAACAAATGAGAGTATTTACTTCAAAATTATTTGAATCAGTACAAGGTATAATTGTTGACATTTATTTAATTTTTGTGGAAAATTCGATTGACATCATTTTTACAAAAAACGAAAACCTCCTAGAAAAAACAACTTGGGGTAAAAATTGATTTTCGACTGACATTACAAAAAATAAAAAAAGAAGAAGATACTGACTTTCCAAATTGTTTAATGCCATAGAAATATTGTTGTTAATGTTTTGTAATATTCACATAAAACAGCTTAAACTTAAAATACCATTTGAAAATTTTAAGCGGATACGATTTGAAAAAAATTAAGCGGGTACCATTCCAGCCTCTTTTTAATAGCGACATATAGAAATTATATTCAAGTTTTGCATTCGTACAAAATTTCGAAATCGATATTTTAATCAAACATGACATTATTTGTTAAGTTAAGTGTTAAGTCCTTATAAAATAATTTTGTAAATATTGTTAGCAGTCTGTAAAGCTTAGTCTGTAGACGAATAAATAAATACATTACGATGGTAGAGAACTCGAACAAAAAGTGGGTCCCCTATTCCATCCGTCTGTGTGTCTGTCTGCACTGGTCCCTACAGCTTAAAGCATTGGGTCGATTGACTTCAATTTTGGAAAGTAATGTTTTGAGCTGATTCACGTAAGGCGTTTTTTTTCATTATTTTTTTAAGACTAAAAATAACAGTTGTCCCCACACAAATTTGTTGGTCAAAATCAAAAATTCAAGTTTTCTCATAAAAACTGTTATTTTTCAATAATTTTTTCAATTTCAATTTTTTTTCTGTACAGAAGCTCTTATACTGTCTTAATAATATTTGATGATTAACAATCTCATTGCTTTTATTTTTAATTAAAAAAAAAAACCTTTCTTTTGAAATACGATATCTTTGAAATGGATCATCATTTGTTTACGAAATTGAAATGTAAAACGTATATTAATAAGCTCTCTTTAACTGTATACTTAAAATATTTTTAAATTGAAATTAAGAAAATATGTATACATACAAAATTAATTTAAAACAAAAACGCTCTAACGATTTTCAAATAAAAATTTTGAAAAATTAAGACTTTTTGAAAAATCAAATGGCGTTTAAATTTTTGAAAACCAATATTGCAGTTATATTTTTAAATCTTAAAATGCAGGAAATATTTTCAAACAGACTCTTTTGATACATGAGCAAGTTCCTACGACCAGTCGTGCATTTTATTAACTTCCCATTGGAAGTTATTATAGTTGAATATTTTTTGAACAACAACAACAACTTAAAGGTGCTACCACTCATTGTTTTTGGCTGGAGATATAGCTATTTCGTGCTTTGCCACTTTTGCACTCATCAGTCTCCTTTGTTTTGTGGTGCTGAGCTTTAATCCAATTTTATTTGAAAAACTTTATACACAACATAGGATTCGAACCCACGCATATCAGATTTGCTCAGTCTTAGAAGTCGTGTGCACTACGCACTCCACTACTTTAGACCACTGACGGCACAGGTCGAGATGTGCTAATTGTTTATCAAATGCATTTGAAGCATCAACATTTTTATAAGCTCCTTTAAGTATGCTGTTTTGTTCCGCCTCCATTTTTCTCCATACCTTATTTGATAGACTTACAATTCGTAGTACGTATCAAAGGGGGAGAGGTTGGAAGATCGGTAACGAACCAGACTATTTAGTTATTATTGTCATTATTTTTATTGTACTATTCGTACTAGAATGTCAGCTTGTTAGACTTGACCATTCCTTTTTAATTTTAATTGAATATTTTTTGAACAACAACAACAACTTAAAGGTGCTACCACTCATTGTTTTTGGCTGGAGATATAGCTATTTCGTGCTTTGCCACTTTTGCACTCATCAGTCTCCTTTGTTTTGTGGTGCTGAGCTTTAATCCAATTTTATTTGAAAAACTTTATACACAACATAGGATTCGAACCCACGCATATCAGATTTGCTCAGTCTTATTATAATCGGTATTATAATCGGTCCGATTTGTCATATTTAACATTTTGACATTTCTCGACGTTTCAAGGTCCCTAGAATCTAAATAAATGATTTTTAGAGCGATGTATGTGCGTGCGTGTGTCCGTGCGTTCGTACGTCCATAGAGAAACATATCTTGTTTGCTCTCTTTCGACCTACAAGCTCTACTGAGCACATTTTGCCCATTAGCATAAGCGTGTGTTAGTTGTCCCGTGCATTTCTTAAGGGAAAATCCAGATTCTATGTAGTTGTTATGGGCTTTTGGGCTCAGTATGCACAGTTAGGGGGAAAACAATGTGAGGTGAACTCAGCCGTTCAAAAAAGAGATCCGTTGAATTCCAAAATTGAAAAATTATTGCAATATTTTAAGAAAAATTAATTGTGCAACTTCTTTTCAGTGAAAACTGTGCTAAAAATAATATTTGCCTGCTTTTGGCTTACAAATTCTGTGATTTTTATGAAAAGTTTCGCTAAAAACAAGAAAAAATCATGCAGAAAGTATAGGCGCACCATAGAACTGCAATGCGAACGCGGCCTAATCGCTCTAATCTGATGGCTTATATCCTCATTTTTAACCCTGTAGGAATGAGAAGGGCCGATTACAGCGAAGGGATCGATGTCGCAGAAGACCGAAAAGCTTCGTTATGAAACCTATCTGACATGCTTCATTTGTCGAGATTGATATACAAGTCGAGAGTTGCTATGTAGTTGAGGAATCTCTTTACTTGGTGGTCATTCATAGCCAAGCCAACTTGAACAAATACAAGTTGAATCAACTGCAGCGTTTGATAGCAGTAGCACATTCACGTCATGTGTCACCACACCATCTTTGCAATGCAAAGCACTTCTTTCAGCCAGCTATGGATAGGCGAAAGATTGAAGTGTATGCAAGTCCTTCCTCATGATGTGAACAATAGTTAATTTAATCTACAGTCAGTTTTTCAAGACAGTACCTACCACCGAGGATTGGCCAATTGATCTGTTTCACTATGTTCTTTTTTGCAGAAATTCACATTTGAATATCTTCCTTTTACATTTTTTGGCGAACTCTGTGATGTAGTTGGTGAGGATGTGTTTATAAATAATAAAATAAGAACTATCTTAATTTTTGCTTTCTAATTTAAATTGTAGGTCTCTGGAATTCAATTGAAATACCTTTCTTCATTCATGATTTATTGCTTTCGATGCCGTCAATATCTTCAATTCAAACACGAATCCAGAATTACTCTATCAATTTAGGCTCTTGAGATATTATTTTGTTTGTTATTCGAAAGCAATTTTATACATACGTATGTACATAAAAGGCTTTTCGTTGAATTAGTTTTTTTTTTCAAAAAAAAAATGTTTGATGATTATCAAAGTCTATAATATCTTCCTTCAATATTTTCTTCCTTTACAATTTTTTACTATTTCATATAACGAATTTGTAGTCTTAAGATTATAACATCAAGTTCTTGTAATATATTGAAAAAAATACAAAAATAAATAATAAAATAAAGTCGGAGTTGGGATTCGTAATCAGCATCAAACATTAAACGAAGTATTTAAAACCACAAAAGAATTGCAATCTAGTTTTTTTTCAAAACTTCAGGTAAAGTCAATAGTCTTTCATAACTAATAAGAAATTACGAAAACTAAGTGAAATAGCAAAATGATTTGAACTGGAGCTAAAAGCAAAGATATGTACTTTGCAAAATCATCTTGCAATTTAAAGTTAAGAGATTCGTCATGCTTTACCGGTTTTAAAAACCTGATGTAATAGAAAATTTTGAAATCCGCTGCCATAGTACGACGACGTATAAATGCGGAGTAAAATTTAAGATCGAAACTACAAATCATTTGTAGTCATCATCTTCGTATCGCGATGATATATCATCTTGCACTTCATCACCAACTTTTGCATTATATTTGCATAAAATGCATTCTATAATTCGAGAAAAAAATAAATTTGCCAGTTGAAAACTTTTGAACTTGGTACCTATCCTACTTTAATAATATTTAATAATAATTATTACTTGCAATAAGAAATAAAAAGACGTATAATTTAATAATTGGCCTGAGAAGATCAAAGTGGGTAACCCCAAAAAGAAGTGTTTTTCTTGGCAAAGTAGGTACATTTATTATTTTTTCTTAATTACTTAAAAGTTAAGAATTTACATTTTAACATTCAGTTTTCCTTTTTAAATAAATATACATAACAGCATTGAATTAAAAAAAATTATACATACATTTTTGAAAAAAAAATTACAACTTTAAAGCATGTCGACGAATCAACACCGACAGAGTCAAAACTACTTCGAATCATCTTCGTTGCAGGATTTTTGCAATACCGCTTCGTTTTGATTTATTGCTGGAAAAAAAACAATGAGTGCTTTCAAAGTTTGTCGTTTATGTTAAACTTACTTAAAAGTTATCTTGCCATAATGAGCCTTCTGGTCAATGAACGCACAATAAAATGGTAGCAAATTGATTGGTTTTGAATTATACTTTTCCCAGAATAGTGCTCGTAAGTCGATCTGTTTATTAAGAAATTGTGGCAAGTCGTTTGTTAGGCTGTTAATTGCGTTAAAATTTGCGTTAAAACTTCTACCACGATTAAAATTTGACGTCTTCTTTGAGGTGGGATCAAATTTAGCCATTTGCTGTGTGAATTGCGTTAAAACAATTTATTATAACCAAAATTTCCCTCGATAATTTAAGAAATTTCCCTGAACAAAAATTGGTTTTCTTTTTCGCGGAAAAATAATTTCTCTTACAAAACATATTTTTAAGAAAACAGGGTTAATAAAAAGTCTCTAAAACTAAAAAAAATCTTTTTTATTTATTGTTCTCGATTCTAATGTCATATTTTAAAACAATAGTCAAAAATATTCAAACAAAATTCCCATTTAGATTAATTGATTTATTCGGTGTGGTAACACTGAAAAATTGAATGCAAAAGCAAGAGCAAATTTCTCTATCAATAGAAACGTCAAATTTTAACACACTTTAACCTGCTCCACAGCTCAATAAATTTTAACCCAATTTATTCACCTCATTAGTGTCAAATTTTAACGCTGGTTAAATTTTAACACACATTTTAACGCAATGCACACACGGCCTTACATGCTTTTGCGAGGAAAATTTAAAAATCCGAATTGGGCCATTTCACAAATCCACAATTTCCTATTATATTATTTTTTGAGATTTTCGGCAGGTGAAGGTTGCGGGTTCTTAATTCTTGGAACATCATTTCAGTAGTTTGTAGGGGCATTCCTGTGTCGACGCTCTTCTATGTGAGTCCAATTAGTTGTATTCAGAATACACTTAGTTTTGGTGATTCAATAGGCATTTTGTATTTAGGAATTCAGCTTCTATTTTTCCAGTCAATAAGTTTACCAAAATTGCTGAAAATTTTAAAATAATACATACGAAACTGACGAGATTTTCATTATTCAAAAGACTTACCAATGATTTCCCAGCAGGTTGCTTCAAAGTCGACCTTCAGTTCATCATCTGGGTAGTCTGTGTCGGCCCAAGCGGCCGCAGTAGCCGCTGTCTCGGTGAACTCAGTGTCCAATAACGAATGGATATCACTTTCAATTAATTAATGAAATAAAGATTTGAGGAACAATGCAATATCTCGAATTAGATGCTTGTTTCCCATCAGACATCTTTTTCACTTTTAAACAGCACTTAGCAGTGTCGCTGCTGTTATTCAGTGAGACAGTTGCACTCTGTGAAACCAGAACATTTTGCTTTAGTTGCAGCTGCAAGTCGTTTTTTTGGTCGGCTTGCATCATATTTCTGGGCGGAGGACGTTGGAAATCCTAAAGAATCATAGAATTTAAAATATCCATGATTGCTCGTAAGTAAATGAATAAATTTACCTGGTTGGTCTGCATACTCTGCCGTTGCTGTTGCTGCTGTTGAGTCGTTTCAAAACTGGGCAGTCGACTATTTATGTTGAATTACCAGTTTGGCGCTAGTCAAGTATATTATTTGAATAATCCATAGCTAAAAAAAATAACTAAAATATTCTTTTGTTTACGATGAAATGAAGATTACAGAAGATTGTGATTGTGTTGCGGCTCAATGTTTAAGACCAGATGACATTGGCCAGGCCGCCGTGCTGCCGCTTCTCGCTGCCAATTGATTTTGAGTTGGCAGCACCTTAGCATCTTAGGCCAGGGCTAAAAGGAAGAAGGAAAAGAAAAAGGTTGACAGGAAAGAAAGTCAGGAAAGAAGAAAGAATCGGACGACCTAAGGAGAGGGAGGGAAAAATCACACGATATCCGCTGCGGGGGTCGCGGCATGCTTGTTTGGCTCGGCTATAACTCGCCGGTTGGTGGGGGGGATCTTGCCCCCACAGACGGACCACTCCATAAATAAACATAAATCATGCCTGGAACGATGAAAATTAAAAACGATACGATACCACCACCTAATTGCGTGCACCACACTCGCAGCTGCTGGTGACGGTGCAGCTGGGCCTTAAAATTCCCACCCCTCCGTGGAATCCGGTAGGCCTTCAGAAAATCCGGACTCCCCGTTGTTGCCTCTCCTCAGAGCATCATCTCAGCCGCATTTGTCATACTATCGTCACTCCCCTTTACTTACCCTACTCACCCCCTTGGGATTCCTCTACTCGGCCATCGAGCTATTGGCCCGATAACAAAAACGATTACACAAAATTTCTGTTTTCAACTGGACATACATCAACCTTATTGACCTTTATTCATGTCTTAAAAAATTTATAACAAAGAGGCGAAAATTTCTACCAAAATTCCTTTTATACATATATACATTATATACAAGGTTTTAAATTTTTAATTTTATGATTGAACCAGAAATTAGAACCGTTCAATGCAAAAAGCCTGGAAAAACAACCGGTTTCCTAAGCAGCAACCCTCAACACTGTCTCGCAACTATTTCCCAGGCGTATTAGTTCACGCCCGTTACTCCAAGAAACGCAAAACCCTTTCACCCTCCTACACATAGAGCTCTATCTTAAGGGGTACCAAAAGGGGCAAAATCTTGCTTCCCGCGACCGAGACGTGGACAGAACCCCACCACGGAGTCTTATCCAAATTTGCCGGTGTCGGTATTTTCCAAACCCTTTTGGACGGCACTTTCAAATTCACCAAAAAAACTAATTAAACAGGACTGAATCCTCACAAAAAATAAAAACCAAAATGAAATTTCGCTCGGATAAATGGCATGAACAAAGGTTCACATGCATATACATACATATATAAATTATATATTCACTTATTGAATTAATGTTTTTAAAAAAGAATATCAAGAGCGGAGCTCTTGATTTTTGATCTTTATTCTTCTCGAGTAATATTAGAACTAAACTGTACCATCGCAGATGGACAGTGTGTTTGCGTGACAAATATTCTTAATGATTCTATGTCAGCGATTTTAGTTTTATCTTTTGAATTTTGATGACAATAACAATGACAGTGACAGGAAATGGTATCAAATGTATATTCGATATGAGTTTGATTCCATTTCCTTTGTTTATAAATAAAGTGAAATCAAAAAATGGATTTTGTTATTTCTGATGTTATAACTCCTCCCTCCTTAGAGGATTCCAATGGTTTAAAAGTAACCGTTGGGAGGCTTATGTTTGTAATGGATTTTTTATTTTTTAATTTTATTCTTAAATAGATAATTACAAATATAACAATTATTATTACAACCGCAAATGTTACCAAGTTGTAAGTTATGTGTTTATGTATTTTGGATTCTAACATATCTATGTTATCAATTGGTTTAAAGTTTAATTCTTTATAGTAATCTGCTGTAAAATTATAATTTATCAATGGTATAATTTTGAAATTATTTTGGTATAATTTTTTGTTATAAGTTTTATTTCTTATTTCTATTTTACAATTTTCTAATTCTAAAATATAATTTCCTTCTAGAGTGTAATCTAGATTGTTACAATTTTGTTTGATCTTTTCTTTTTGCAAATTTTTGATTATTAGATATTTTTCTTTATTTATGATTATATTTTCTTCTTCAAATTTTTCGGTTTTGCAATCTAAGTTTGTGCTATTTTTAAATAGGTTTCTAATACAATTGTTTTTTATTTCATGTAAGTTCTTAATTTCTTTTGTTACATAATAAAGAGTGTTGTTTGTTTCAATCAATTCGTTGCTTGGTAGTTTAATTATTTTATTCTTTACAGGGAATGTTTGTATATAAATTTTGTTAAATAGTTTATCATTAAATTTAGGAATGCTTAAGATAATTAATAAATTTTCATTATAAGTTGCCAAAGTTATCTTTAATTCTTTAAGTTTATCGAAATTTATTTCATACTCGAATATCTCTTGAACTGTTAAAATGTCTTGCGTTAGGACACCTGTTCTACTGGTCATTATGATGTCAGATATCTTCCCTATAATTTCTTGTACTTCTAATAGATTTTTATTGAATTCCATTTCCATACGTAGGGAATTGATTTCGTTTTTAATTTCTTTATATTTGTTTAATGTTTTTGAACTTTGTTTAAAAATGTCTTTTAATTGTAGAAATTGTTCATTGAACTGTTGGTTAATTTTTACCTGTTTATTATTATTTCTCAATAATTCCTCGTTATTTTCTTCTAGAGCTTTTAAGCTTTGTTCTATACTTTCTCTATCGTCATCGTCCATAGTTCCATATACGAATCTCATACCTTTTCCTATAATATTGATTAATCCTCTTTTGTGTATTATATGGTGGGGAATTATAGTTTGAAGTTTTATTTCTAGAGTGTCTAGTTTTTGTTTTTGCTGATCATCTTTATCAGGTATCTGGTATTGATCTTTTAATTGATTAATTAGTATTTGGCACTCTGTTAGGTTAATAAAGTGTAGAATTATATCATAGTCGGTAATCAGTTTTACTTGACCTTCTTGTAATAGAAAGAATTCTCTGTCTATTTTGGTTATTTCGAGATTAGATCTCACTAGGATGGTTATTGAAAAGAGAGTTATTACTGTTATTGTCTTCATTATGGGGTTTGGTGAATTTCTTTTTCTTGCGAAACTGATCTTTATGAAGTAACTGTTTTCTAAGATGGGGTTTAATCAGTACCTTTTTATCTTGTACCTTTAATACTTTAGTCTTCTTGTGTTTTGTTTTAAGTTTATTAAATTTTTCGGGATTATTAATTTTTGTGAAGTTTGGATTTATATTTGTATCTTTTCTATCTTTATTTAATCTTTCTAAAGTTTTTTCTTTTGTATTTTCTATTCTTGTAAATATAATTTCATTGTCTATTTTTCCTAAATGTGTATCTATTGGTTTTTCTTTTGTGGTAAGATGAATAGTCTTATTATATATGTTTATAGCTTTAATCACTAAGTTAAATGTTTTTTCTGATTTTTCCAGTAATCTGATGTGTTCGTTTAGTGTACTATGTAGACGTTCTACATCGGAATTTCCGTTATGTCTGTAGGGGGTAGAAAAATGAGTTAAGATTTGTTTCTCTTTAAAATAATTTTGGATAGTATAAGTTTTGAAGGTGGGATCGTTGTCTAATGTTATTTTGATTGGCTGGATCATATAACTGAATATTTTCTCTAAGGCGTTTAAAATGTCTGTTTGATTTTTAGTTTTTATCTTTTCTGCAGCTGCAAATTTTGAAAACTTGTCGATGCAAGTAAGATATTTTTCATTGTTAGAAAGGATCCATATGTCTATATGGTAATGGGTGTGTGATTCTTTTGGTGTTTCTGTTTTCTCGTATGGTAGTTTAATGGGGTTTCTCTCTATTTTTAAATTGCAAATATCGCAATTGTTTGTTATTTTATTTATTTGAAGTTTTAAATTAGGATAGTAATATTTTCTTTTAAGTTCAAGATAGAGTTTTTCTATTCCTATATGGTTAAAATCTAAGTGGGTTTTATGGATTATGTTTTCGATTTCTGGTTGGTCGTAAACGTCTATAAGGTAGATCTTTGATCTTACCAATACTTGATTATTATGGTTACTCTTCCAATAATCTTGGAATTTTAGGAACAATTCATCATTTTCTATAAAGATTGCATTTTGTCGATCTACATCAATTTCGGCTATGATTTTTTCAAAATCTTCTTTTTCAAATTTAGGTTTAGATATTTTAATTCTTCTTTTATGGAAGGGAAAGGTAATTTCGATATTAGGTTTTTCATTTATTTCTACAATCACTTGTCTCATGAATACGTTTATGGGTTTTTCGGTAATGGGAATTAAATTAGAGCTATCTGATTCATTTGAATGTTTGGTAGAGGCCAATTCTATTGCATTAATTTCTTCTAATTTTATGCGAGATAAAGCATCAGCTACTTTATTAGTTTTTCCTTCAATGTGTTCAATTGAGAAATCAAATTCTTCGAGTTTGATTTTCCATCGCTGGAGTAGTGAATTGGGCTCTTTTAAACTATGTAGCCAGGCTAGAGGTCTGTGATCTGTTTGTATTCTAAATCTTCTTCCGTAAAGGTAGTGTCTGAATTGTTTGGTTGCCCAAACGATTGCTAGAAGTTCTTTTTCTATAGTGCTATAATTGCACTCATGTTTATTTAACGTCCTGGATGCAAAGCATAATGGGCCATGTGTTTGACTCAGAACGGCTCCGATTGCAAAGTTACTTGCATCCGTAGTTAATACAAATTCTTTTGTGAAATCGGGATGTCGATTTAGTAGATCTTCCGACATTATTAACTTTAATTCTTCGAATGCTTCTTTGTAGTTAGAGTCATTTATGTTTATTTTAGCATTCTTTTTTAGGCATAAGGTTGATGGTTTTATAATTTTAGCGTAGTTATCTATGAATTTTCGGTAATATCCCGTGAGGCCCAGGAAGGATTGGATTTCTTTAACTGTTTTTGGGATAGGGAAGTTTTTTATAGCAGTTATTTTATTTGGATTGGCTTTTATCCCGTTTTGGGTTATGATATGACCCAGGAATTCACTTTCCTTCTTCATGAAGTCACATTTGTTTAAGGACACTTTCAAATTAACTAACTGCAGTTTAGTAAAGATTTTTTCTAAAGAATTAATGTGTTCTTCTAATGATGTAGAAAAAACAATTATGTCATCCAGGTATACATAGCAAATTTTTCCGATGAAGTCTTTGAGGACTTCATTCATCATACGTTGGAAAGTTGCTGGTGCATTTTTTAGACCGAAAGGCATTCTCAGCCATTCATAGTGACCAGATAACGTAGAGAACGCGGTCTTCTCTCTGTCATCAGGATTTACTTCTATTTGGTGGAATCCTTTTGTTAAGTCTAACGTGGAAAAATAATTAGCTTTTCCCAATTTATCTAAGATATCATCGATCAATGGGATCGGAAATTTATCCTCTTTAGTAATGTTGTTTAATTTTCTGTAATCTATCACTATTCTCCATTCCTTGTTGCCGTCTTTGTCTTCCTTTTTTGGGACAATCCAAATGGGTGCATTATATGGCGAGGTGCTTGGCTGTATAATCTTTTGATCTAGTAGTTCCTTTATTTGGTTGTTTACCTCTTTTTTATGAATCTCTGGATATCTGTAGATTCTTGTGAAGATTGGTTCTTCACTGGTTGTATTAATTTTATGTTTTACATGGCTTGTAAAACTTAAATCTGATCCTTTTTTAAAAAAGGTATTTTTATGTTTATTTAATAAATTTTTTAATTCTCTTTTTTCTTCTAGATTCAAATGTTCAATTCTTTTATCGTCCAAATTTTCGACGTGATTGATTTTTTGTGTATCTAGGGATTCAAAGGAATTAATTTCTTTTGTGTAATTTTCTTCTTCTTCATTCGAGAAAAATATTGGTAATTCTTGATCATTTATTTTTATTATTTTTGTTTTATAATCAATTGATGCATTATTAGGAAGTAATATATTATTTCCCAATAAACCATCATAATTTTTATTGAAATTGTAAATTTGGAACACACAATCTACGCAAGATTTTAGTGTGAATTTTTCTTTAGGGATAATTAATTCTTTTTCTATAAATATTGGGTTTCCTACTGTACTTATTTCTAAAGGATAATTTCTTGTTTTTATATATTGAATAGGAGCTTTTTCTTTATTAATCAAACTGTTAGTTGCTCCGGTGTCGATTAACAGTCTAAGAGTTTGATCTACTTTCTTTAAGACAATAAAGGGGAGTTTACTGTCTCGTTGTGTATACAAGTTTCCGAGGCTATATTCGGAAAAACCGTATTACTTTCATTGTAATTTGCTTGAACCTTTTTAAGTTGGCTAGATGTAGGGTCTACATCCATAGGTCTAACATTTCTTGAAGGTGGTTTATAATTAGGATTATAATTATTTCCTTTATAGTTGGGGTTAACTTGATGGTTAAATGGTGGTCTAATATAGTTGGGGTTTTTTGGAGCAAATTGATTTGGGTTATTGTAATTTTGGTTTTGATGATTAAACGGAGGTTTTACATAGATAGGATTTCTAGGTTGGAAATTGTTAGGAATAAAATTGTTATTTCGAATTTTTATTGGTTCGAATAACTTTTTGGGTGTTTCTTCGGTTCTTTCATTTACAAAGCCTGCTTGAGTGAGCTCGTGCAGGGCTGCTTGTAGATTTGTAGGTTTTAATGCGAACAAGATAGTACGCATGTGTACTGGAAGTCTTTCTTTAAATATAGTTAGAGCAGTTTCGTTATTACTAACGACCTCCTCGGATTTCGATTCCTGAACAGTTTTTTGATTCAATTCACATAGGTTTTTCTGAATCTCATTATAAAATCCTATAACATTGCCTTTATAACTTGTCTGTCTTAATTTGTCATATAATTGTAGTGGGGATTCAAATCCTCCGAAATTGTCAATTAGTAATTTTTTAATGTCTTTCCATGTATGAAGGTGAGAATGAATCTCAATGCATCTCTTTGCCCTACCTATTAGTTTGGACTTCAAGATGTTGATGCACATCTGTTGGCTTTGGTCATCGTATTTATTTAAAGTGGGAGTAATCCCGTCTACATTTGTCAAAAAGGTATATAAATCTTCTCTTCGCCCATCGAAGGGTTGAAGTTTCTCTATATACTTTAGGGGGTCGAGAGTTAATGTTAGTGCCATTTTTATATTTTCTATACTAGATAAATAATTTTCTATTTCAATACTTTTATTCTTAAGATTATTCTTACTGTTATTTATTATTTTATGTTGGTCTTCTTCAGATGATTCGTCTTCTTTATGATATGGGTCTGGTTTCTTCTTTTGTTTTCGGCTGATGAAACTCATTAGTTGTGTGTTGTCATTGGTTTATTGAGTCCGGTTCACTGATGTATTTATTAGTTTGTTGGATCTCGGTTCACTGATGTAGTTTTATTAGTTTGTTGGATCTCGGTTCACTGATGTAATTTTTTATATTTTTTTTTTTCTTGATTGTCAAATTAATTTCTCCTCTATGGAGTTCATAACATTACCATATGCCGTGGGATGAGTTATTAATTAATTTTTTATTTGTGAAAAGAATCGATTTTCGTTCGACTTGTATTTTTCACTGTGTTGCTTTTACACTTTGAGGTTTTTATCATTGATTAAAATAACTTGATAGATATCTACATATTAATCTTCACGATAAAAAGTTTTTACACAAGGATTTTTAATACTGATGTGCCCTTTCATGGGTTGGTTAAAAACACTTTCGTAAGTTCTTTTTTACAAGGGATGCTCATTTAGAAAATGGCATCCTACCGACTGCGCCAATTATATATTCACTTATTGAATTAATGTTTTTAAAAAAGAATATCAAGAGCGGAGCTCTTGATTTTTGATCTTTATTCTTCTCGAGTAATATTAGAACTAAACTGTACCATCGCAGATGGACAGTGTGTTTGCGTGACAAATATTCTTAATGATTCTATGTCAGCGATTTTAGTTTTATCTTTTGAATTTTGATGACAATAACAATGACAGTGACAGGAAATGGTATCAAATGTATATTCGATATGAGTTTGATTCCATTTCCTTTGTTTATAAATAAAGTGAAATCAAAAAATGGATTTTGTTATTTCTGATGTTATAACTTATATATATAACAAAAACTGGCCTCTGCAACTGGAGAATCTTGATTCTGCTGGATTCTTGTATTTCGGCCTCAACAGAATCCTCCTGCCTCGCTTTATTTCTCGTCGTCGTACCGACGGCCGGCAACTTTCTTGCCAAATTTTCTTGAGTTGCTTCGGTACTTGTAGCGACGGTCTACGAAAATTATCTTCAAAAATTACGAAAAAAATGAAAAGGGAAAAAGGGGTGACGTCCGTTCGACTCCCGCTGAAAATTGATAATTATCACTCAACGACCTCATCCCTAACTCGACTCTAACACTCTCTTACTTGATAACCCGGAGTTTCACGGGCTTAAGCTCCTGTTTTTCTTTTGGTTGAAACCAACTCTGGCAACGGCCACGGATTATCTGGTGCAGGATCTTACAATCACCCTGGAGCGTGAAAGAAAAAAGTAGGAATTACTTCCAGGAACATGCACCGGCGCACAAAACTTTCTTCTTTTACAGAAAAAAAACCAACAATAACACTCACCCTTTTACGATAAAAATTCACAAATAAAATTCACCAAATTTCTTGATTTTGTTTCAGCTTTTAGCCTGGATATTAAATACATATATTTATCTAAATGCACTTCGCACTATATTATATTATACTTTTAAATAAAATCTCGTTGAAGTGGTTTACACTTTGCGAGCTCTCTGACGATTAAACTTGAAATGTCCTCTTCATTCGCTCGAAACCTCCTTCTAACCTACGATTGACCTTCCTCTATCCACTTTTGTTTGAAGACTTATCGATCGAAGATTTGACGGGTTGGAGTTGTCCTTTCCCTTTTTCGGGAGAGGATGAACCACAGCGCAGCGGTCTTCAAATGCACTGGATAATATGCATTATTCTGTTAGTTGACCTTGAATGCTCAACAACAAGGCTACAATGTCAGGCTGCACCTCTGGTGCCCTAGGCACAGGGGCCTTTGGGGCAACCGTTGGTGGAGCCTGTCTCGTGTTCCCATTCCCTGACACCATTTGGGCGTAGGAAAATTTGGGATCCACGAATTTTTGTATTGGAGCTTGTCGAACTGTTCGACTTCTTTCGGCTTTTTGACTGGCCTGTTTCTGTTTCATTTCTTGGACCTTAGAGCAACCTATAGCTAGCCGGGTGCCCTTGGTTTCCAAAAAGGACACACTTGATCTGGGTTAAATCCTCAACCCGCTCATTCTCCAGCTTGCATTCTCCTTCGTTGTGGGTTTCTGAGCACCTGACACAGCGCAACTGCATATTGCAGTTGGCTTTGGCATGGCCAAACCTCTGGCACTTCGTTTTTTTTTTTTTTTTTTTTTTACTTTGACTTTATTTTAGATGAAGACTTCAAGCTAACAATATTTACAGTTTGTAGGCAATAATTACAAAAGCAAAAATTAAATAAACAATAGTTAAATAAGCAAAAAATAAATAAACAATACCTAAATAAGCAAAAATTAAATAAACAATAGGTAGCAGTATACTTCAAATAAAATAATTAGGAACATCCTGTTGCCAGAGGCGGGTGTACCCTTAAGTTACAAAATAAATGTTAAAAACAATTGATGGGGATCATTTATAATAAAAGAAAAAAAAGAAAATTGAAAAAATTAAGTGAAAAATTTAAGCAAGCAACTCAAAAAATGAGAAAATTCAAGCAAGGAAACTAAAATATATATGTACATTTTTTTTTATCTTCTCAAATAATTACATGCAATAATGTATCTATTTCACTGTAGTTCAAAGAGAATAGAAAAAGCTTAATATTTCTTAAGAATGTTGGTTCGACTCTCTCGCATCTAATATTTTCAGGCAGCTTATTAAATAAACGAGGTGCAGTAACTAAATAAAAGTGACAAAAGTGTGTTTTTTTAATGTGAGGTACAGTTACCAAATTCATGCCGTTGACATGCAAACTATGAGATCCATACAATCTAGCAGCCGTATATCCAGAATTTTCGAAAAATATTTTTAATACTTTATAAAAATATAAGTGCTTTAGTGGTAGAATATTAAGATTCTTGAATAAATCAAAACTTGGGGTTCTACGATTTACCCTAGCAATAATTCTGATAGCATGTTTTTGCTTAATAAGCAAAGGCTCAATTTTGTTAAAATGCGTACATTGTAAAATGTCGTCGTGCCTTTTTAATTTGTCCCAGTGTAGGTACTGTTTGATAGTCGAGGGATTCGATTTTCTTCACACTATCCAAACTGAAGTCGTGTGCACTACGCACTCCACTACTTTAGACCACTGACGTCACAGGTCGAGATGTGAAAATAATAATTGTTTATCAAATGCATTTGAAGCATCAACATTTTTATAAGCTCCTTTAAGTATGCTGTTTTGTTCCGCCTCCATTTTTCTCCATACCTTTTTTCGATAGACTTACAATTCGTAGAACGTATCAAAGGGGGAGAGGTTGGAAGATCGGTATCGAACCAGACTATTAAGTTATTATTGTTATTTATTGTACTATTCGTACTAGAATGTCAGCTTGTTAGACTTGACCATTCCTTATTCCGTCAATTTCATTGAATGTTTGAACAACAACTTTGATAATATGTATATTATAGTCTAATCGTTGCAATGGGGTTGTAATTCTATGTTGATCATACGTAACGTTAAGTGAATTCTAGTATCTAATTCCATTCACGCATTGAATATATAACACGATTTTCGTAAGTTTCAGGTTTATCTGTTTATTCCGTAACATATGCAGATAAAAACAATAGTTTTTGATACGGAAGGAATTTAAAATTAATTTTAAAGTTGTTGCACGTGTTCAAGGGTAAATGAGTGTACATGACATAGATGGAATAAATCTAATAATTAAGTGTAGTTTTAGTCGTATTTATATTTATTTCTCAAAGAAAACAAAAGGCTCTTGTAGATTATATAAATATAATAAACAAAATATTGAAAATAAATACTAAAATCCACAGTTAAGACAAATACAAATTTATTTTTAAAAGAGTCGTTACTTAAGTTATAATTAAAATCAATAATATTATAAAGAAAATTATTTTGTCTTGAACATTGTCTCAATGGTACTATATTTAGCCTTTGTCAAAGCCCCGACTTGCAACATAAAATCACACATAAAGTATTGTTTTGGTAACTTTGAATAGAGTACATCCATGTATTATGTAAGAAAAAAATATAAACTTTTAATGGTTGCCACATACAATAATTGGCGACAACGTCATTGACTCAATTACGTCACTCGAATATCGTCGTAAGGTTTCTTGTCTGACATATATTCGTAACCTGAAACTTTTCGCCATTAAATTCGAATGCGAGAAGTCAAAGTTGGTTCGATTGATCCCTGAATTGTATCTCGATGGAGTAGTTATAATTGTAATTTTTTATTGGACCAACAAATCGATCATTTTGATCAATTTTTATTTCTTAGATTACAGAGAACAACTTATTTTCATAAATATAAACGTAGTTTCTCGCTTATGTAGCATTTAAGTACTACCATTTTTTTCTTTTTGTGTATCTTCGGTTTTAAAGTTGCTTTTAAACACTGCGATTTTAAATAAAATGAACTTCATTCCTTACTCCGTTTATTTTAAGCGATTTTTGATGAGCGACTAATGAATTCAAAATAAAATATAAGCGGATAATAAGTAAACCCAGTTATTTAATAGGGATACTTCTCAAATTACAACGTATTTCCTTTATAATTGATCAACTTCAACAAAATTTTACATTTTCATTATAAAACAAATGATCAATCTCTTTCGAAGAAGTCCTTGGCAAGTCTTCAAAAATAAATATAAAGGTAAGACAATCAAAATTTACTTCTCATTCCGGTTTTCAACGTTTTTTAGCATAAAATCGATTTTTGAGTTCTCTGCACGGCGCACGGTGGGGCAGAATGACCTAAAATGTGGCATCAAATCAACTGTTAGAGCTAGAAGGTTGAAATTTTGCAGAATGACTTCTGAGCCCAAGCAAAAGATATTTTTAGATCCGTGTCCCAGAAACGCCCACTAAAACGCCTCCTTTTCTTAAATGTACCAATTTGTATTTTTTGACTTAAAAAATTTTTTGCTTAAGATCTATTTTTTGTCAACTAGATTGACCTTACTCACCAACTTGTGCCTCTTGGATTGGATTGGATTGTTTTGTTTGCAGTTTTTGCTTGGAAGTAATAATTGGATCCCAGCTCAGTATAAAGAAATTAAATATATCTTCCTTCATTTTTTCACGGCTGGATTTTCTTGAGAAGTTCTCACGGAAATTTTTGAAATCTTTGCTTCGTGCTTCCTGAGCTTCCTCCGAAAGTTGTCCGATAGGCAAAAGTGCAGATAATATAATTTCTGGGCCATGAATAAAATATTTATATAGAGTTGGAGGCATACGATACCAGGGATATTTATTGACAAAGTACCTCGCTGTGTCAAACGCAAATTCCCTGTACTTTTCAACATCAATCTCATATCCACTGGAAACAAAGATCATAATTGTGTGCATTTTTTTAATGAGTTCTATGTCTAATTTAGTTATTTCGGCTGAAAGTTCAGGGTTTTGAAAAAATCGCCTAGCTGTATTGCTGTCATTTGTGTTACCAAATCCCGGCTTTGGTTTATCTACAATTAAGCCACAACGTTCTCGGAACTCCCTTTGAATTCGAGCCTTATTTGCTGCCACGACTTCTTTGTCACCTTCACGCGCTTGCCATTTTTTAATGGGTAATAATACGCTAGATGTACAAGGCATTCGAACATTCGTATCCAACCGTGCAGAATAGACATTCCAAAAGAAAGGTGCTCTGTTTTTATTGGACGTCTTATCATATCATCGACATTGTTGAAGTCTTTCGAAGTCAAGCCACACAAATAGCATTTATGTATGTGTTGATGTGGTCTCGGTTAAAGCATTGCAAACCTTACCATCTATAGCAGAGCGAGAGTTAAAAGACGCGTGTTTATTTGACGAAAGTAGAAACAAGAGTGAGGTTTTATTAAAATAACGAACATAACGAAAATTACATAAAACGAATAAATAAATAGATCACTTCACATTGATGAATGTTCAGATTACAGAACACCTACATAGGGTGTGTCTAACACCATCTATCATTGAAAAAATTAATGAGTGCTGAACCTTAACACACCTATTACCGACGAACATGGCCGTTTGTTGAAGGTTTTAGATCTCTGTATCCACTCGAGCTTTTTCGGATTTTGAAACATCAGTTGACTCTTTAGTGTATTCAATTTTTAGGGGTCTGCAATACTTTGTCGAAGCTGGACGAGGGTTTTGCCAGACTATATGCACACCCATTACTAGCTGAATGGGGACTAAACAGGTTATAAAACCACAAGAATCGTCTGGACCGTGAAAAGCTTGTTTATATGAGCTATGTCCCGAGCTTCCATCGAAACCCCACTTCGATATTAAATAACATTTTTCAAGCTCTTCTTCTTCCAGTGTGTCAAAAACACAATCCAACATAGAAATAAGTCGTTGTAATCTTTTTTAAAATTAATTGTAAAACTAAATAAAAATATAATTTTGTTTTTATAAGCTGATTCGAATATATTATTTAATTACACGCAGATAAACATAAGTTGTAATATTTGTTTGTTATTTTGCTAAAAGTTAGTGTCTACAAATATAGCGTCTAAGGTTGCACGCAAAGAACTTAACATAGTAAAAACATAATCTATAAATGAACCCCTTTCAATTTGCTTCAATTTACAAAATGGAAATCTTAAAAACAAATGAAATATAAACTTATCATATCCTCTTTAAAATCTTCCATTTTTTTAAGCTTAAGCAAGTTCTGGTCTGAATTTCGCTCATATAGGAACTATACGGCAAGTTTTGCATTCGTAAAAATTTCGAACTCGAGATTTTAATCAAACCCGACATGACGATATGGTAGAGAAGTCGAAAAGTGTGCCCCGATTCCATCCGCCTGTCTGTCCTTCGATTGGAAATTAATGTTTTGAGCGGATTCGCGTTAGGCATTTCTTTTTAAGACTAAAAATAACAGTCACAGAAGTAGTTTTCTCACGAACGAATCAACCGAATTCAATAATTTTTTATCTGCATAAGCTAATATACTGTCTAAATACTTAATCAAAAATGTCATTGTTTTTCCTAAACGTCATTTTTTTACAAAACTAAAATTTAAAATGTATAAGCTCTAAATAACTGCATATTACAAATATTTTAGAAAATTTGTTGTATATAAAAAATTAATTTAAAGAAAAACGGCCTAACGAATTTCAAATAAAAATTTTGAAAAATTTAGGTTTTTTTTGGCGAAATCAAATTTCATTTAATTTTTTAAAATCAAACTGTTTTTGCGGGTACATTTTTAAATCTTAAAATATAGGACGTATTTAATAAGCTCTCTGGATACATGCACAAACTCATTAAAAACAATATAATGGGATACAATTTAATAAAAGTAACAGACATCAGCACTGGTAAAAAGTGTGCCCAACATTTTGGTGTTTGCGATTATATAATATCATTGATAGTTTTCGAGGTCTGTAAATATAAAAAAGCAACGATGTTAAGCTTCATATATGTATGTTGATCCACGAGAATTTTGACAAAGACCACTGTTCGCAACGTAAGCTAATCCGAGCAAGTTACTTATATAGCTACGCGTAACTAATTGTAATTAGTTATATCTCATTTTCTACGTAACTAATTAAAATTTGTAAAACTTGGGTAACTTATCCACACTGGCAAAGATTATGATCTTAAATTTTCTTTCTTTTAAAATTATTTGTTGTTTATTAACTTTCGTAGTCCAGAAGTATGCAGAAAGCTCTTTAAAAAAATAATCAGGTGTTTTTTTACTATGGCGATTTGAAAAAAAAAAAGTGAAACGCTAGCGACTCTAATTAAATTATACATAATATAATATATTGTGACGTGATACCAAACTAATATAATTCTGAAAAAAATCAATTGACGGTTTTTTTTATACTTCAAAAAGCTGAAAAAAAGATATTTTTGTCACCTCGAATATTTTACGAACAAATTATTTTGATTAAATAATTTAATTCAACGAAGGACAACGTTTTTGGCATCTGGCAAAATTGTGAGAAAAACCGAAGCTACTTTTTTTTACAAAAATTGTTATTTCTAAATACTCTTTTCAAGTGTATCTACATTTGCAAGTCCTATTAATAATACTTAATGCATTTATAGACTAGTGTCTCTTATATTTCTTTTTTAATGGACCTGAGCAAGTATCCTACACATGTTCTTATTTTCATGCCTTCGATAAGTAGCCCATAAAACTGGTCACATATTAAAATATTTAAATAAACTCCTGATATAATTTTTTTTATAGTTTATTTAACTGACTAATACATACAATCAATATATTTTAATGTTACGTGCTATAATTCATGACGTACCTTAACCAACACATGGTACATATATATATATATATATATTTATGAAAAAGATTTTGTTGATTTGAATTGATATATATATATAAATATATATATTGCTTTGTATAGATTTTTTAATTCATCGATCAAAATGATTTTTGAAACAAAGAAACTTTATTTTTAACGAAGAAATAAAATTAACATTTTTTAAATGTGTCAATAAATATTTTGTATTAACAGCAAATATATATAAGCAATATTTATTAAAAGTGCTATTATATTATATATTTATATTATATTATATTAAAAAAAATAAAATGAAAAACTTGACATGATGTGTTTCATTCTTTGTTTTGTTTTTCTTGATTTGAGTTCGCTAGAAAATAAGTTTATTTTTCAATTTTTCCATTTTTTTGTTTGTATCTAGTTATTAAAATGATGTTTTTCCTGGTTCAAAAATTCACCAGTGGCATTATTAACGGGTTCAATAACAATTGATGGTAGATCGTGATGTTTATCATTTTGAACTGCTTTACTGTTGTTGTTTAATTTGTTAGAACCAACTTTTGTTAATGTTGATAATGGTTCATAAGCTTCATCGTTATCAACTTCAATGTCATTACCGTAATCTATTTTTGGATCTTCAACTTGTACATTCTCTGAAATCGCTTTGGTAGAAGCAATCGCCGCCGCCGCGTGTGGTGATGGTGGCAATGTCGGTTGTTTTATTTCTTCGTCTTGTGTGATTTCAAAATTATATAAATCTCGTTGTTGTTGCTGCAACTCCGCAACTTGTTCAGCTGCTGTTGATAAAATTGTATTTTCCAAATATTCTTTTAAATCATCTTTACGTGATTGAATATCATCAACCGTTGAATTTGTTATTGTTTCTATTGCTCGCCAATCACTGTAATCACAAAAAAATACTAAATTAATAGCACCCAATTAAATTGAACAGAATCTAGGTCAGTAATATTTTTTTTACGAAAATCTAATTAAATCTAGAAAAAAAAGAGTAATTCATTAAGACTTGTTTTTCAATTAAAATCCAACACAGAACTTAGTATGGCATGATAAAAAAGTTTTTCATATTTGCCTTTTAAATATTGATATATGTAAATGTTGCCCACATGGTTTGTAATAATTCAGAAAAATATAATTTTGGAAAACTCCTCCCAGTGCTTTATATCGTAGACTTATCGGCAGACTTTAAATAAACCAAAATAAAAAAAATTAATAGTGTGAAATCACAAAATTTAGGATTTTCAGTCGGGAGTTCCTTTTTTGAATAAATCGATTACATATATTTAAATGGAATTAAAGTCAATAATAAAGGATCATGGGCAAATTTGAATGGGAGTTTGTCGTGAAACCTAGATTTTAAATTATACAAGTCTCAAAACCGCCAAAGATCAGAGATACGTTCCATTGAACCGTTAGATGTTTTAGTATAAAATATAAATGTGGTTTCCTATACCTTGAACTTATTTTTTTTAGATCTAGATGATGTATATATTATTAATGAAATGTATTTTCCTCATAAATTTAAAAAAGCAAAACCTATGTGAAACGTATTACACAAATCATACAAAGGCACGAGTACGATAACTTTGGCGCCAAGATATAATAACGGTTTTTGGTAGAGGGGCTTAATACAAGCATTTTTTACTATGGGAGGGGGGTCTATCTCCCCCCGTTTAGGCAGGAGGGGCAATTTAAAAAAGTTATTATTTAAAATGGAAAAAAATAATTAAAAAATAACGGTGATACTTACAATTAAGTTGTAAACATTTTTTTAAAGCCAACGTTCTATTAGCTTCTATTAGTTTTTAAATCAAGTCAAAACTATGCGTAGTTTTTGAAAAATTTAATTTTAAACTCAAAATTTAAGTAAAAAAAGTTAAAAAAAGGTTTAAAGTGTAACTTTTTCAATACTTCAAGATTATCTACCATTGTTTTTATTTCAGAATTTATTGCTCTTATTTGTTTTTGATCAAAAACTGAAAACTAGATGATTTTATGTCTTTTAGTTTTTGAGAAAATTGAAAATAAAAATTTAATTTTAAACTCAAAATTTGAGTAAAAAAAGTTAAAAAAGGTTTAAAGTGTAACTTTTTCAACACTTCAAGATTATCTACCATTGTTTTTATTTCAAAATTTATTGCTCTTATTTGTTTTTGATCAAAAACTGAAAACTAGATGATTTTATGTCTTTTAGTTTTTGAGAAAATTGAAAATAACCACAACTACTATTTTAATTTAATTCTTTTTTTTTTGCTTGAGTGGTCTTATTTTGATAGTAATAATGGTATTTGCGTATGCGTAATGCGTGTTTGGGTGTATGCAACAGTAAGGTGTGCGCGAGTTTGGGTGTATGCAACAGTGGCATCTGCAACCCCCCTGCTTGGGCACACTATAGGATTTGGGGTGGGTGCAAGTTGGTGTGTGTCCAAAGTGGGGAGGGTGCAAGATGGGGTGCATGCAAAGTTTCTTTTGCATTTAAATAAGCTGGATTTAAGAAAAATTAATTTACCGTAGGTATATCTTAATTCATATTCGATTATTACTATCAAAATAAGACTACGTTAATACTTAAGCAATGAAAAAGTAATTTAATTAAAATATTTTTTTTGGTAATTTTCAATTTTCTCAAGAACTAGAAGACATAAAGTCATCTAGTTTTCAGTTTTTGATCAAAAACAAATAAGAGCAATGAATTCTAAAAAAAAAATAGTAGATAATCTGAAAGTTTTGAAAAATTACACTTTAAACCTTTTTTTTTAACTTTTTTTTGCACAAATTTTGACTTTAAAACAATTTTATTCAAAAACTATGCATAGTTTTGACTTGATTTAAAAACAAGCTAATAGACAAAAGTGTTGGCTTTAAAAAAAGGTATAATACCTAATTAAGGGTATTACCGTTATTTTTGAATTATTTTTTTTTCCATTTAATGTACATATTTTTTTAAACTGCCCCTACCGCCTAAACGGGGGGAGATAGACCCCCCCTCCCATAGTAAAAAATGCTTGTTTTTAACTGTTCTATACAAATCCGTCATTAAACTTTGTCGCCAAAGTTATCGTACTCTCCCCCATACAAAATATCATTGTTTAAGTAAATTATAAAAAAAATATAAACAAACAACAAAAATATACTTACTCATCATTCTTTCCGACAATAACTCCTGTGGATTGTTCTATGCCTTGATAAAATTCCGGTTCTGTTTGAAAAAAAAATTATTAATTTAGTTTTTCATTAATTTTAGATAAAACAAAAGAGAATAAAATAATATGAAAATTGACCATTGAAAAAAGAAAAAACCAGCAACGCAGCAGAAGTACTCAATTTTTTTTATAAAAGCTTCAGAGCAATTTTTTGTTTTTTTTTTTAATAAAAGCATCGCCACAAACTTTTGCCAAAAATAAAAACTTAAATAATACAAGGTCATACAAATAAAGAATTTTATTTTATAAAGCAGACATTTTTAACAACATTAAAATAACTATGGTAAGAAATAATAATCATAGAGAAGATTCAGAGTAGTTTTAATATTTCTAGTTAAACGAAAGGAACAAAAGGTCTTATCAGTGTATTGAAGACTTGAAGCAACCTTGTTGGTAATGTAGGATTTTCAACACTTATCACAACTTTTATATCAAAGCCTTTCTGGTCAAGACTGTACACAAACAAAAATAGTAACAACGTTTAGCTAAAATAGTAACAACGTTTAGCTTTTTTCATGGGTAAAATATTTTCAAAATCGTTCTTGGCAAATCTGAAATCTTAAAAAAAAAACCGCAAGAAAAAGTCTAAAAGGGTCAAATCACACGATCTTGGTGGTCAATTCACATCGCCTCGGCAGTTTCCTAAGCTATATGGCACGTATCGCCATACTTTTGAAACCATATGTCTTCGGTGTCAATATTGTAATGTGTATACACTCTTTATCTCATTAATTGGAGAACTCGTTTCTTTAAGCATCGAGAAACATCTAGTGGCTAAGAGGGGAACTCAATTCGAGAATATTCAGCGCATACAAGAACCTCAAAAGGGGCAACATCTAGGGATTAAGAGGATAACTAGCTTCGTAAAGCATCTAGTGATAAAGAGGAGAACTCGCTTTGTTAAGCATCGAGAACAACCTAATAAATTCTCGAACCGATTTGAGGTATATAAAGACTGTATAAAAAGTAATAATTGAGAGTAAAGACTGTGTTCGAAAAGTAATAATTGAAAGTGTTAAATAAATAAGTTTGGAACAAATTAAATAAAGAAAAATTGTGTTTTATTTACAAGTGTGAATAAGTTTTAATTGTCGGATCAAGCCGAATATTACATTGGTGTCAGAATAAGGGAAAACTTATTGAGAATAAAAACAGTGAGCAGTGATTGAACTATTTTGTGTGATGTAGTGAAGTTAAAAATTAAAAAAAAAAAAAAAATGAGTAAAGTTTTGAAAGACTTAACTGTCCCTGAGCTAAAGGCCGAACTAAGCAAATATGGCTTAAGTGGGACAGGAGTAAAAACCGAACTCGTTAAACGGCTGCAGGAATATCTGGAGCAGCAAAATGAAGACCCAGATACGTTTGCTTTCGAATTAGAAGCAAAAGTGGAAGAGGTAAATGCAAATGTTGCCTTCTCTAACATGATGTCACTTCTTTTAACCAAATTTGAAGAGAATGAAAAGAATGTGCTGAAAGAACAGCAGAATGTTCTCAAACAACTAGAAACTCAAAGGAATGATGTCCTGAAACAACTAGAAGCCCAAAGTAGCGACCAAAAGCAATAATTTTCTTTGAAGTACAAAAAAATAAATATATACATATATCTACCTATATAAAAATATTAGAGTTTAAGTCATTAAAAATATAAAAGTTCGTCCACTTAATACTTAATTTTTGTTTACCCGTGGCATGATGGTTAGTGCGTTGGACTGTCATGCGAGAGGTCTTGGGTTCAATCCCTGCCTGTGCCACCTTAATTTAAAAAAAAAAAAAAAATGTACGGGTACTGCCTCTTGCGAGGAATTGACAAATTCTCCAAGAGTAATTCTTGTCATGAAAAAGTGCTTTCTCAAATTAGCCGTTCGGATTTGGCATATAAACTGTAGGTCCCCTCCATTCCTGACAACATTACTCGCACACAGGAATGGTTGAGAGTTGTAAGTCACTAGGCCCTGGTTCTCTACGGACTGTTGCGCCACCTAATTTATTTATTATTATTACTAGCTATAAGTAATTATTGTAATTTTTTCTTAACAATTGAATAAAGACTATACAAATACAAATACAATCTGCTGCTGAACTGCTACAAACCATCCCAGCAGAGAAGAGTGGTGACTTCACAGTTCTGGTAAACACAATCGAACAGCGGTTTGGGGATAGCCACATGACAGAAGTCTTCCGAGTTCAGCTTAACAATAGGACACAGAAAAGAGGTGAAACTCTGCAGCAGCTTCAGGCAGATATCGAGCGATTGGTTCACCTGGCATATCCAACAGCTGGTAACGAGATAATAAATCAACTTGCTGTTGAAGCCTTTGTGAGAGCTGTGGGCGATATAAATCTCCAAAGGGCTATCCGCACTGCCGGAAAGCGAACACTACCAGAAGCATTGGCTTTCGCTCTGACGATGGAAGCTGCAGAACAAGCTTCCCAAAACGTGCATCGCGTAAGAGAAATAGAAGTCCAAGAATGTTCTTGTCAGAAGGCTACTGTGGAAAGGAGTCAGCGAGACGGACCAGCACGATGCTGGAACTGCAATAAGACTGGGCATCTACAGTGCAGATTACCACGAAGAAGAACCACATGCCAACACTGTGGAAATAGAAGTAATTCAACCGCTCAAAGCAATACCAACAACGTTGCTTCCGAAGTTGTTTCCCACCCGGGAAACGAATAAGAACCAACTTCGAGGGGCAGAAGCTGGTTTCTGGTATCGATGGCCCCAGAAACAACATCCAGGTTTCTCAAACGAAACGTGACAACTAGAGCCTGACCGTGGAATTAAGTATAAATGGCAACAAATGTGTGGCTACCATTGACACCGGTGCCACGGCGTCCGTCATACGGCAAGACCTTGTTAAGAAGGCATGGCTTCACAACACCAACAGCTATCGTCTAAGGACTGCAACTGGAGAGGCCGCAAAAGTTTATGGTGAGGTACGTCTTAAGATCCGGATGGCAGAGTTGGAATTCTCTCACCTGTTCCTGGTAGCAGATATATTCGATGAGTGCATTGTCTGCGTCGATTTCATGAATGATCACGGAGTGATATTGGACATCGGGAACCAAGTCCTGAAATATCGAAACATGGAGATTCCGATGATCTATGGGACCAACTCATATGAGACCTCGTCATCTGTGAAAACTGTCATCAAAGAAGATCTCACTTTGCCTGCTTCTTCAGAGGTATTCGTGTGGACGAAATTGAAGGGTAAGCCTGGCAGCCATCGATACTTCATGGTCGAACCAGCATCTGTAAAGTCCTCCCAAAACGTCACCATTGGGAAGACTCTTGTGAGACCTGTAAAGAACATGGTTCCCGTACGAATACTGAACATCAAGCCGTATGAAGTTAAGCTTAGAAAAGGTGAGATTGTCGGACAATGCGAATCTGTATCAGCGATAACAAGGATCAACGAGGCAATTCTTGAAGTCCGAAGAACTGAAATCCATAAAGTCGAACATTCTCAAATCATCTAATCTTGGCCACCAACAACGAAGAACTGCAGAAGGTCTCCTCGAAGAATTTGCAGACATCTTTTCGTCATCGAAAGGGAAATATGGCAGAACGCAACTGGTGCAACATCGAATCAATACCGGGGATGCAAGGCCGATTCGTCAACCTTCAAGACGCCTTCCACTAGCCAAACAAGGTGAGGTTGAAGAACTGATAACCACCATGAAGGAAGAAGGTCTGATCGAAAACTCTAAAAGCCCTTGGGCGTCTCCAGTGGTCCTGGTAAAGAAGAAAGACGGATCAACCCGCTTTTGCGTGGACTATCGAAGGTTGAATGATGTAACCAAGAAGGATAGCTACCCTCTGCCTAGGATCAGTGATACTCTGGACGCAATGGAAGGAGCACAATGGTTCTCAACTTTGGACTTAAAAAGTGGTTACTGGCAAGTCGAAATCCATCCTGAAGACAAAGAAAAGACAGTATTCTCAACAGAAAACGGATTGTGGCAGTTCAAAGTAATGCCTTTTGGACTTTGCAATGCTCCAGCGACTTTTGAGCGCCTCACATGGAAATCTTGCCTGGTCTATTTGGATGACGTCATAGTATACGGAAAACATTTGACGAACTTCGAGAAGCCCACCTCAAGCTTAACCCAGAAAAGTTTTCACTCTTCAAAACCGAAGTGAAATATCTGGGACATATCATCTCATCCCAAGGAGTAAAAACGGATCCTGATAAGGTTGACACCGTGAAGAATTGGCCAACACCAACTCCGAAGCTTTCTGGGTCTATCCACCTACTATAGGCGCTTTGTTAAGGACTTTGCTGGAATCGCTAAGAGTCTACTTCAGCTAACGCAAAAGGGAAAGCAGTTTATGTAGATGGTCAGGTGAATGCGAGCGCAGCTTTCAAGAGCTCAAGCAACGCTTGTGTAATGCACCAGTGCTGACCTACCCAACTCCGGGAAAACCGTTCATAATTGATGCTGATGCGAGCAATGTCGGGATAGGTGCTGTACTATCGCAGGTGCATAATGGCGAAGAAAAGGTGATTGCCTATTACAGCAAGGTACTCTCGAAGTCGGAAAGAAACTATTGTGTGACCAGAAGAGAACTTCTTGCACTGATTTTGGCAACAAAGCATTTCCATAAGTATCTCTATGGACAGAAGTTTCTTCTCCGAACTGACCATGGTGCACTTAACTGGCTTTTGAATTTCAAGAATCCAGAGGGTCAAGTGGCCAGGTGGATTGAGAGGCTGCAGACGTACGATTACAAATTCAACATCAGAAAGGGAAGCTTCACTCAAATGCAGATGCACTGTCTCGGAGACCATGCAAGCAAGATTGTAAGCATTGCAGACGACAAGAAGAAAAAGAAGTGGTTACTGTCCAACGAACCAGAGCCGATCCCGTTTATAGCTGGAACAACGACGAGTTGAGGAAGGCTCAACAAGAAGACTCAGATATGGAACCCATCCTCGCTTGGAACGAACACCAGGAAAAACCAGAATGGGCTGATATCTCCGATAGAAGTCCGACTCTGAAGGCCTATTGGCACAGTGGGACAGAATAGTTTGCCCGATACATAAAAAAGGAGACCCTTTAAATTGCGCCAACTACAGAGGGATCAGTCTCCTTAACATTGCATATAAGATCCTTTCTGCCGTATTATGTGAACGTCTGAAGCCGTTCGTCAACAACCTGATAGGTCCTTATCAGTGTGGCTTCAGACCAGGAAAGTCCACTATCGACCAAATATTCACACTACGGCAGATCTTGGAAAAAACCCAGGAGCTTCAAATCGATACCCACCATCTCTTTATCGATTTTAAAGCCGCGTATCACAGAGCTCCACAGAGCAATGTCTAGTTTTGGCATCCCTGTCAAACTTATCCGTTTGTGCAGAATGACGATGGAAAATGCACGCTGCTCCATCAAGGTCAGAAAAGATCTCACCGATGCATTTGATGTCAAAAAAGGTTTTAGACAAGGCGATGCACTGTCATGCGACTTCTTCAATATCGTTCTGAAAAGAATTGTGCAAAACTCAACCGTCAACACTAGAGGCACAATCTTCCAAAGGTCCATCCAACTACTCGGATACGCAGATGATATTGACATAGTTGGAAGATCAAAGCGTGATGTCAGTGGAGCGTTTTTGAGCATTGCGGCGGAAGCGAAGAAGATGGGTTTAGTGGTCAATGAGGGCAAGACCAAGTATATGCTGTCATCAAAAAAGCACATTGAACAACGACCGACGTCTTGGACAAAACGTCACCATGGACAGCTATAACTTTGAGATAGTTAAGGACTTTGTCTACCTAGGCACCGCTATAAACACAGACAACGACACCATCGCTGAAATCAAACGAAGAATAACTCTTGCAAATCGCTGCTTCTTTGGACTAAGAAGGCAATTGAGAAGTAAAGTCCTCTCTCGAACATCTAAAATCACCATCTATAAGACACTCATCATCCCGGTTCTCAATTATGACGCTGAGGTCTGGACCCTGTCAAAGAAAGATGAGAACGTCTTAGGATGCTTCGAGAGAAAAATTCTTCGGGTGATTTTAGGTCCCGTACGTATAGATGGAGAATGGAGGAGAAGATATAACGACGAACTGTACGGGCTGTACAGCGACACTGACCTAGTTAGCAGAATTAAAGTCCAACGGCTTAGATGGCTGGGTCATGTAGAGCGAATGGACATCAACGCTCCAGCCCGGAAGGTCTTCGAATCCAATCCCGAGGGACGGCGCAGTAGAGGAAGACCGCGCCTCTGGTGGCGCACTCAGGTGGCTATAAAAGGTTCGACGATTTTACTGGCTACATGCAAGAGAAGATGTCGAGAAGTGGTGCCGAAAATGCGATTCCTGTGCTGCCACCAAAGGCCCGAACAAAAAGAACCACAGCCAAATGCAGCAGTATAATGTGGAAGCACCCTTCGAAAGGATTGCAGTACACGTGGCGGGTCCATTTCCGGAAACAAATAATGGAAATCGTTATATTTTGGTCGTCATGGATTACTTCAGCAAGTGGCCTGAAGCATACGCCATTCCAATCTGTTGATATTTTCATATCGTAGATAAATAAATAAATAAATAAATAAATTCCAAACCAAGAAGCCAAAACAGTCGCAGACCAAATTGTCTTCAACTGGGTGAGCAGATTCGGCGTTCCATTAGAACTGCATTCTGACCAGGGAGAGATTTTGAATCAAACATATTTCAGGAAGTTTGTGGGCTTCTTGACATCAAGAAGACAAGAACAACACCACTTCACCCACAATCTGATGGCATGGTCAAACGATTCAACCGAACCCTGAAAGAACATCTTTGCAAAGTTGTGGACGACAACCAGCGAGATTGGGATCGACACATTCCACTGGTTTTGATGGCGTATCGAAGTGCAAGACATAGCTCAACTGGCCATACACCGTCTGAGATTTTGATGGGAAGGAATATCAGACTGCCGATCGAAATAAAATTTGGATGTCCCACGTCGGAGCCGCAAGCCGAGGATGACTACATTGATGACCTCAGAGAAAGATTCCTTCAGATCCACTACAATACCGGGTTGAAAATAAAGATGTTCAGTGACCGAATGAAGACACGCTACGATATACGAGCGACAACAAGAGAGTTCCAAGCAGGAGATCGGGTGTAGCTTTACAATCCCCATCGACAAAAAGGGTTGTCATCGAAACTTCAACAGGACTGGGAAGGACAATATACAGGCATTACAAAAATCAACGATGTCGTGTACCGGATAAAATACTACATCAACGAGCGAGCAAGATAGACGTGTTTTTAAATTTGTCCGGGAAAATAATTTTTTATTAAATTTAAAATTCGAAAAAAAGTAAAAAAATGGAAGAAAATTGTAAGAAGTGTGGTGATCGATTTGCAGGAAAACCAAAATGAAAGTTAAATGCAGTGGATTTTGTGAAGCTTTATTTCATGACAAGTGTACGGGCTTGCCGGAATATGATTTAAATGCCATAAGATCAAAGAAAAATGTTGCATTCATTTGTGATGATTGTCTGTTTCATTGAAAATACTGATGATAGTTTAAATGATTACGCGGTAAATTTCGAGGGTGCAATAAAAAACTCTTTGCTTAAATTAACAAAAAATATAACAATTAATAAGAAGTGCGCGGAGTGGTACATCAATGATTTGATTCATTATAAATCAGAAAAAAATCGTTTGCATGATAGGGCTATTTATACAAATCTTTCGGAAGATTGGAAAAGATATAGAACCGCGAGAAACGTTTACAAAAATCAGTGCGTTCAGGCGAAAAGAAACTATATTGAATTCAAAATAATTGAAAAAGCGGGCGATCAAAAGGGTATGTGGAGAACATTGAAGAATCAGATATTTAAAGAACAAAAAAGTGCTTTCAATAACTTGGAAATTGAAAAACTTTAAAAAATGATCTTGAAATAGCAAATAGTTTGAATACCTTCTTTATTGAAAGTGTTTTAGAAATAAACAGTAATATCCCAATTGTTCCGTATACTGATAATTTTCCATTTTATGAGGATGAGTTTAAGTTTCAGCAAATTGATTCTCAAATACTTGAAACGACAGTAAAATCGATGAACACAAAAAATGACAGCTTCGATTTAAATTGTAAGATAATCCTTGATTGTAAAGACATAAATTTTCCTTCACTACTTAAAATAATTAATTTATAATTTATAATACATGAAGGATTGCAGATATTGTGCCAGTAGAAAAGGTAAAAAACGCTAAAAATCCAGAGGATTGGAGACCAATAAATATGTTACCTACATATGAGAAGATACTGGAAGTCATAGTCTGTAAACAGCTAACCACTTTTATTGAAGAAAAGGGAATACTATGTGCGGAACAGTCTGGTTTTCGAAGGGCGCATTCATGTGAAACCTCTATTAGTTTCGTTATAGATGAATGGAAAAAGGAAATGGAAAATGGAAATACTATCTTGGCAGTTTTCTTAGACCTCAAAAGAGCGTTTGAAACTATAGACAGAGAAATATTAATAAAAAAGCTTTACAAATATGGAATCCGTGGAAAGGAGCTTTGTTGGTTTAAGAGTTACCTATTAGACAGGATGCAAAGAGTAAGAGTGAATGATGTCTATTCCAGCACCAAACAAATTCCTATTGGTGTTCCTCAAGGATCAGTGCTGGGTGTTTTGTTATTTCTCTTTTATATCAATGATATTGGGAATGCCTTAACAAGTTCTAAAGTATGTTTATTTGCTGATGATACTTTAATTTATATTAGTGGTAGTTGTTTTAGTGCTTGTAAAATTATACTTCAGCAAGAGCTTGATGCAATGTATAACTGGCTATGTATGAACAAACTTATTGTTAACACTCGAAAGACTAAATATATGTGCATAAACGGGGACAGTTTGAGTTTGAACATCCAAATAAACAATGAAGTACTAGAATGTGTAAACGAAATAAAGTATCTGGGTGAATACATCGATAACAAACTAAAATTTGATTTTCATGTATCAAAATTATGTTCAAAAATCTCACAAAAGATAGGCTTCCTTTCGAGGATAAGACAATATATTACAAAAAACTGTGCTTTAACAATATATAACACTACAATATTTCCGCATTTCAATTATTGTTCATCTATAATGTATATGTGCACAATTCAAAATCAAAATAAACTTCAAATCCTTCAAAATCGAGCGATGAGGGTTATTTTAAAGTGTGGCAGATTAACTGCAATTGTAGATATGCTACAGTCTTTGAGATGGTTGAATGTTACTCAACGTCTTAAATTTAATGTTTTAATAATGATTTTTAAAATAAAATTAAACCTTTATCCTGCTTATTTACAGAATAATGTTCAATATATTACCAGTGACAGATACGCACTTCAGAATCTTGGTGACTTTCGACTACCACTTTATAGGAGGAGTAATACTCAAAACAACGTATTTTTCAAAGGCCTGAAACTATTTAATCTACTTCCTAGTGAAATCAAAAATTTGACAAATTTAAATATTGTAAAATCACGTCTAAAATTAATACTGTATAATAGTTTATTATAATTAAATTTGTAAATTGTATTAAGAATTTCTTTGAAACTAATAAATTCAAATAAAAAAAAAAAAAAAAGATACAAAAGGGAGTCAGAGGAAAACCTAAAGTTGTACATCGCGACCGGCTACATCGCTACAGTGGTGATGAGAACGATGGATTTGTTCGGGACGATCACTCTTTATCTCTTTTAATATCGGATTAATAGGAGAACTCGCTTCTTTAAGCATCGAGAAACATCTAGTGGCTAAGAGGGGAACTCAATTCAAGAATATTCAGCGCATACAAGAACCTCGAAAGGGGCAACATCTAGGGATTAAGAGGAGAACTAGCTTCGTTAAGCATCTAGTGATAAAGAGGAGAACTCGCTTCGTTAAGCATCGAGAACAACCTAATAAATTCTCGAACCGATTTGAGGTATATAAATAGACGCTCGGAAGCGAAGCGGTTCATTATGGGTTGTGAACTGCGATAAGTAAAGACTGTGTATAAAAAGTAATAATTGAGAGTAAAGACTGTGTTCGAAAAGTAATAATTGAAAGTGTTAAATAAATAAGTTTGGAACAATTTAAATAAAGAAAAATTGTGTTTTATTTACAAGTGTGAATAAGTTTTAATTGTCGGACCAAGCCGAATATTACAATATCATCTAATTCAGAGCAAAAGAAGTTGGTGATCATCAACCTTCAGCGATAGCAGTTGAAGTTGACGGCCTGGCTAGCTTCATTTTCGAAGTACGGCCCCATGGCGCCTCAGAACCAAAATTCACACAAAACAGTTACTTTATTTGGATACATTGGAAGCTCGTCAATCTCGCCGTCACTCCAGAACTAGTGGCGTCACAAATTCGAAAATAACGAGAAGACCCATTTTGATAATAGATTTATCATTTGCACGCGTTTGATTAAAAAACATATTTTGACAGAAAGTAAAAGAAACAATATTGCCGGCATCAGCTGTCAAAATCAACCCGCCTCTCTTGGATATAACTTCTTGAAAGTTTTTTTTATAATGCCACTAGTAGGTAAATATTTTTTTTTAAAATCAGATCTTAAATTGATATATTATTTTATCAGAAGAAAAAATAACGGTACTTTTTTACCCACTGATGCCATTTGATATAAAACTCAGTTTTAAAGTTGCATACATAATTTTACAAAGCACTGTATATTCATGAGTACATACTCAGTTCAAATTTTAAGTCAATTGTATAATTTTAGTTACAAGTCGTACGTTTAAAGATTTTATTATTTCGTCAATTTTTGTGGGGCTCTAAGTGTTTACGCGAATAATCGCCGAAATATAGACGCATTACCAACATTACCTAGGATAAGATATTGGTTAACTGGTTTACAAGAATCGCGTTCAATCGTTCCGAGGCGATATTTTTTTCACCCTTTTTCAAACTTCATAATAAAATAAGTCCTTCAACAAAAATGAATAGTTGTTTGTATTTTATAAGGCTTCTTCAGTTGATTTTAGACCAACACATTTCAAGACAGCCTCTCTCTTATAGGCATAGCTACGGAATTGGGAAACATTTTTTACAGATTTTTTGAAGTGTATCCAAGGAGAAAACTATACATTCTTACTTTCCTGCGTATACGATAATAAAAACGATAATGTACATGACAAAATAAAGAAATCAAAAACATATTCGAATTGAAAGACAGAAAATTCTATAGTAAAATCATATTAAAGACGACGGCGTTAAAAAAAAAAAAACGAAATACAGCATATACAGACAAAATAGTATATAAACATTTCCTAAACTAGATATTTCTATATAAAATAAAGCATCTGACTAATGAACGTAATAACAGTTTAAACTCATGCAAGTACCACACATATTTAACATAATTTACATCGATGAACAAAATTGAATAGTACTGAGTCCATTCATAGATAAAATTAAATTATAACTTCAATATAGTATTTCTACTCATCAAAAACTAAGCTGAGATTGAGACAATCACAGTATATATCTTAAATAAAGTTTTAAAAAACACATAACACATTCTATGCTGCGATACGATGCTTCTAAAATAAACAAAACAAAGCAAAGGAAGCCGGTTATTTTTACATGCGAAAAAACGATATTAAAAAAACAATTACTTAAATATAAAATATTTTTTAGGTTGTATATTATTTTTTTACAGTTTGGAGTAACCAACTGATTTTTATAAATGTAAAAGACTGATAGTGAAAGAGAATTACTTAAGTTTTAAAAATCTTCTTTCCTCATTGAATTTCAAAGTTATTTTTAACTCAATCCATTACAGTTAGACGGTTCAACTGTTTGATTATATTTTTAAATGTCCCTAATGTTAAATTTAAGTCCGAAACTTTAAAAGAAGTGTATGAAATAAAATTAATAGACCAATTTTCATATCACAAAACTGTATGGCATTATTGCATATTTACAAAATGAGTGATTGCATTCTTATAATGGTCATTGCCATTGAATTGAGAATTGATTTCATGTTGGGAAGAGAAATAAACAATTCTAATAACATTTTACTAATAATTTAGCATTATATATTTTCTTTATGATTTCAAATTGAACATTATAGTTCGTTTAGATGTAACTACAATCTTTCACATCGAAAATTCAGCTAGGTCTTGATTTAAATTATTACAAAATATACTTGATAAATTTCTTGATTCACTTGAAGTATGTGAGCCCAGTCGAAAGCCGATTTGGCACATTAATTTGAAATCAAGAAACTAAGGTTTCGTTAATTTTTGTATTTCGTTATTATTTATTGCTACTAGACTGTCACCTGAGCAGTTATTGATTGTTATTTAAAATTATTGATGCAATATTTGTGTATTTTGTAAATAAATCATTTCGTATTTTCGGTTATCAATTTGTGTATATTTAAATTCTACCTGAATGTTCTTCGTCCTCGCTTAGCTCAACACCCGTCTCATGTAATGCTATATCGGAATCAGAAGAAGATCCAACTGTTTTAATATTATTTTCAAGCGATTTAGTGCTGCTGGTTTTTGATTTCAATGATGTGATACTATTTTGTGTTATGTTTGTAGTGGCAACTCCTATTCCACCAGCAATAGAAACGCCAGCCGATGATGATTTCTCTAAATCTGGTAAACTTGATTCAGCCTGAATCTCAGGAGACGATATAATTGCTGTATTATCTTTTGCTAAACAAATTTGATTTTCTTCATTCGTAGTCAGGGGGAACCCTTGAACTGACTCCAATGTTTCGTTCATGGAATCAGTTGTTTGTGAATCTGCAAAAGGACTGATCGTAGTAGGATAAGTTGATGAGTTGAATTCCATTACATCAACATTTGTCGTTGACAAAATTATGTTATCGTCCAAATTAGAACTTGGCATTTCCATGAAATTAATGTCTTCACTTTGATTATTGTCTACAGTTGTAGCGGTCACTAATGTCGAAGGCAACTGAATTTCTGAAGCAAAATTACTGGTTTCATTAGCAACATCATTATTATATTCAGAACTTTCTTTGTTTATATCTGATTGTTCAACCCAACTTTGTTGGTATTGTTTCTGATGATAATGAGGATCAAATTGCTGCTGTTGACTGATCATGGTTACTACTTTCGATGGGGTGACGTTTTTTGGTAACTTGGTTACAGGTGATTTCAAATCTTAAAAAATTAGAACTTATTTCTCAATATTTTCAAATTGAATTTGAATGTTTTTAGATTTATAATTGAAAATATATAGGAACATAAGCATGTGTTTTTAAGAGGTCGTTTTTCTATATATTCTGACATTTTGGATGGTAAACAAAATTGGACGAACAAGTACTTGCTGCTTAGCTTTACTTTCCTCTAAAAATCAATAAAGAGAATAGTTGTATGTGTTTTGATATAGTTAATTTTTACATAAACTAAATTTAACAGTAACTTTTCTGAAGTCGTAATAGATTAACTCTCATTAAGACGTAATTTCCATCATTTATAGATAGCAAAATTTTCCATATATACGTACAAAGGCCAACAACCAGTCTATGAAAGAAATAATGATAAACCGACAAGCACACTAAAAGCACAGATAATAATTTTATAAATTTTATAAAATTATTATCTATGCTAATGTATAAGCTATACATGTAGTGTTGACGTCAGTTTTTTTAAATTCAAATAATTTATATTCAAATTCAAATAATGCACACACAATGTAAAGCATACTTTTAGGCATTTTGTTCTCTACGTAACGCTAACTAAGTTATCATTATGTTCTTAATGAAGTTGAATAATCTAAACTCTTTTTTTGTTATTCACCTCTCCGCAAACTAAGTTTGTGTATTCACCACCGTGATAGTCGCTTTGACTAAGCGAATTTCTTATTTTAATTTCTTTTGTAAGTTAGTTCTTAATTTATATTTGAAGAATAAAGACATTATTAAATAATAGTTCAAAAGGTAAAAAACTGGTTATTGCGTTTTTTTATTTCTATTGGTACTGCAAAGATTTTATATTACAGCTTATCATTATTTGACATTGAGATTTAAATTGGAATCCCCCCAACATGTAGCTTACTTCTTATTCTCAAAATGTTTAACAACAATAATGACAAGTAAGACTACCAAGGAATTTCTATGGTTCTCGTAAATTGAATTGATACTTTTGATTCATTAAAAAAGTAGTATTTTGAGTTAAAGTTATGATATGGAGAAATATTCTGCAAGACCCTGAAAGATTATTTAATCAGGTGCGGATTAAACTTCTTACTTACTATTCTGGTTTAATATTATTTTAAGTCATAAATGAATACAAATGTTTTTTATTTTAATGAAAAAGTTTGCACTTTCAACAAATTATTTCTATATGACAAACTTATTTGACAGAATTTTAGTGAGAACAAAAATCACTTACCTTCGGATTTGCCTTCTATTTGATTTGAATTATGATTTTCATGTCGTTTTTCGCTGCACTCAGCATCAGTATCGGATTTCTCTTCGAATTTTTGCGTAGCATCCAATGTTAATTTCTCTTCGATTTGAAGTGATTCTGTGGATGCAGGCAGTGGCGAAGTAGCTGCCATTTGCTCATTATCGATTATTTTGAATTTCTGTACCGCCCTCTCATCCCGTTGAACTAGAGACGTATCGCATGACGCTGAACCTAACAGATCATCACTTAAAGAATCAAATCCTGACTGATCAAGCTGCATTTTTGCAACCGCTTTTTCCATATAATCCGTCACAAGTTCGAGATTAAAAATGCACTTTTCAACAATATCACTGCGATTAATTTTGTGAAGGGCTTGTTCTAGAGTATTACCGTTTGCATTGGTACCTGATTGCCGTAACCATAATCTCAGCATAACCATAGCTTGTTTAGAAGCTTGTTTTCCAGTGTATTCGGATTTAATAAGTTCGATATCGTTTTCTGGTACTTGCAGTTCCCTTGCCAAACTAACCCAATCATCTTTAAGCAGATTGCATATGTCTGACAACCGAATATCGGCCTTATGAATTTCGTCAGCTTGACGGTAGCCGAGATTAAGCATGTCTCTATAATTTAGACTGTGATCTAGGCTCTTTTGTGAGCCATTGTGGTTGTCTGCTATAATTTCATGGTCTGTTAGGGTAACATTTAAAGTGCAAATTGGAGTTTGTGGAGCTTCGCCTTTGCTAATCTTTGGCTCACTCATAAAACTAATACGACCAAATGCATCTTCCTGGTCTTTGACACGAACCAGGAACGAAAGTCGATTTTCACGGAATGCATGGAACTTCATATTTAACTGTTCACCTGATTTCAATACTGGTAACAAATTGCCAGAAAATTCAAGATAGATATCCTGATCTTCGGGTATCTCCACATCACGGCTTTTGGCTACTTCAGTGAAAAATTCCTGATGTTCAAGCGTTTTGTCTTCTTTGTCATCCGTCATGCAGAAAACACTCAACTTTGCTTCCCTATTGCTTATTCGCTTTGCGAATACAACAAACTTCACCATGAATGGAACTTGTGCCATATATGAGTAGAGTTCTGTTGCCATGCGGCTTGCTTCGGATACATTTCTACAGTCCATTAGCCAGAAACGTGCCGACACTGTTGTAGTGAAGGACACACTATCCTTAACAAAAGCTAATGGAGTCGAGCCAGTTACATCTTCCCAAACAGCCCGATTTTGGCCGCCAGTAATGGAGCAAAGCAACCTCAAAGTTGGTGCATTGCCAGAGTATTGATTCACCATCCCTTGGGTATATGCTTTGGGTGCAGGAATACTTAGTGTTATTGCCTTGTGGAATTTTCGACGACGCGGTTCAACGGTAACTACTGGCGAGACAGCGACACCTTGACCAAGTAATTTGCAGCAACCATTCAAATCGACTGGCTGAGCCTGCAGGCCGACACGTATTTTTTTTGTGAGCGCATTTGGCGGGAATATTGCCTGCACTTGAGGCACAGCCGTTGATGACACAGTGCCACCGTCGGGTCCGATTGCATGCACTTCCTGCCGAATGCGCGACACAACCGCAAAGAAATGTGGGAAGTTGCGTGTAACAATGCGTACAATCCGCGACGTGTGCAGGTCCTCCAAGTGGCTGAGTTCGTTCGATTCGAATGTCTCATTGAGGACGTCGCGAACGGCTTCCTCGCTATCATATAGTGTGTGTTCACGCCAGGTTTCGCCGTTGTCGGATCGAAGTATTATAATTTCTCGTTCTTTGTCACGTAAGGAGCCAAAATGAGGTACCTCCAATATAACAGAACTAAGTTAAAAGAAACAAAAAAACTTTTAAAATGTTTGATTTGTTTGCTTCTTATATACCCTAAAAATTTTGCTTCCACTGGTGACAGCTCCATGACGCGACTGACTAAAGCTTCTCCTTCCATAAGAGGTGGTGGATTGGCTACGCGCTGTGGCTTCACATATCGACATGTGATTCTTGTTGGCTGGGCACATGATTTTGGTGGTACAATAACTCTAACGCCACTATGACGACAACCACGCATTGATCCACCACGAGCATCAACCAAGAATGAAACTAGGAAACTTAAAAAAAAAGACATAATTAATTATAGTCAATCATTTGAGAAGTGTTTTGTAATTTTTTGTTTTCTAGTTCAATTACTTCTAACAATGAGTGTCGATAAACCCTGGAATATTTTCTTTCTTCAGCTAAAAAAATACCTTGTTATATTTAATAATAAATTGATCAAAAGTTATCAAACTTAATTTCTCAGACAAAAGATTTAAAAAGATAAATGAACATAAATAGCTTAAAATGGATTGTGTAAAAAAGGTATTAAAACTTACCCAAGATGAACTGGTGGTTTGATAATTGTAACATTGTCAATAGATTTAATTTGATAGACGTTGGATGCTGGCGACATATTTTGATTGACATATTTGGCAGCCGCAGTTTCAGTGAAAGCTGGAAAAATAAATTTAATAAATTGTATTAGGAACAGAATTTGTCTGTCATTCAAAAAATTAGGAGAATAAATTGCAAACTAATTTAAGTCGGCCTCGTCATCTATCTTTTAAAAATGTCTTGTCAACTTATTACTACAAGTAAAATTTGTATTATTATGTAAATTATAAATATAATCTATGTCTTGTCTAAGTTTAAGAATCCCTTTTCAGACAATTCACATAAACCTGACTTTAAATGTTTGTTTATTGTTATATTTAGTTACAAACCCTAATTAATTTTATTTGATAAAATTGAATATAAGTTAGTATTCTAGTGATAAATATTTTATATATAAAAAACAAAATTATGAAGTTGAATGAGCAAAAGCTACCTCCAGACTTTTCCATATTTATATGTCTCTAGCGTTTTGTGTTCAACGCTTGTCGAACTGTTTGATATTGGCTCTCATCTTTTGCGCTCTTTGCCGACTTTTCTCTTTCTATCCAAAGGAACTATTCGGTCAGTTTTTAAGTTCAGCGCAGTATTGCCGGCCCAATCCCATTTCTTCGATATTTTTCCTTCTTCTTAAGGTGGCATTTGAGATGTGTTCTCTGCGGTGGATTTTGAGAATAGAAATTTCAATTGTTCTTTGTGAAACTGCAAGTTTATGGTTCTTGGACAGCATTGAACGTAGAGCATTAACCATCATAGGATCATTTACGTCGCTTGAATATCGTCGTATAGTTTTTTGTCTCACCCTCTTTTATAGTTATTTTAACGGTTTAATACTGCATTCCACCTCATAAACAGTTCAACTGTAATACTCGCGCTTGCAGGAATGCTCATCAGAATACCCTCTAGCCCAACTTCGGTCGTATTGTCAAGTACAGAGATTCGTTCTTGACCCGTAATACGCGAATTTGGAATTCCTTACCACACTCTGTCTTTCCCAGCCATTGCAATATTCAGGAATTCAAACCAATGTGCACCGACACCTGCTTTCAACCCCTCTCTCCCTTTCCTGGTGCCCACACTCTATCTTCACATAATAAGGGTAGTTATATCTCCTTGAGTGTGCGCTTATTATAAAAAAAAAAAGATTTAAATTAAACTCCTTGATTTCGCAAGGCCTTTTATAAATAAGTATGTTCTACTGTGTCGAAAGCTTTTGAAAAGTCTATGAAGCACAGATAGATTTGGATTTTATTCTAGGCATTTTTCTATTAGCTGGTTGTTACTTTGAAGGTGATCAGTAGTAGAAAAGCCTGAGCGAAATCCAGCCTGTTCTATGAAGTGTTGCTGAACTCAATAGCAGTCATAGGATTTGATGATTTGTATATATTTTTGTAAAAGTTTGTAGCCACTGTATTTATTTCTCGACGTACGGTTATAGTTGTTGCAACTCAGGTGATACATAGAGCCTGTACTCTCCAATGACTTGTTGATGTTATTTATATTATCCTCTTCTCAATCTTCCTTTCTTCGGGATTAGGTTTAAGTTAAAGTTTTTCGAACGAGGAGATATGATATTTTGTTCTTAAGCGTTCTCATTTTGTAATCAAGAACTTTGTACAGTTTTTCAGTTTTTCTATTTCATTGCTTGTTTTATAAATTTTCTGAAATGTCAGCTTGTTGCTGAAAGAATTTATGCTAGACCTCCAGATACTTAGTTTTAGCCTTAGGTTGTTTTTTTTTTGTGTCATGCAGATTTTGACTTATGCATTTTAACGTCATTTACAATTGGTTTGAATAAAACAAAATTAAAGAACAATTATTTGCATAGAAAACGAAAAAAAAATGTTTTCAGCACAAATTTATTACGAACAAAAAATGATATTATCTTCAAAATTATATTATACTACGAAGAACGATGATTTTATTTTAATATGTGGTAAAATAATTTTCAAATTTTTAAGGTCCCATCTTAGCCTACTTTTTTTTAATTATTAATAAACCTTTAAAACAGGTTTGTCTTCTAAAATTAAATGCCATTTGATTTCTCAAAAAATCCTTAATTTTTCATTTTTTTTTCTCTGAAAATCGTTAGAGCGTTTTTTGTATGTATACATTTTTTCAATTTTCATTTAAATATATTTTCAAGCTTTGATTTTCATCAAAAATGTTGGAAGTTTTGAAAAAAAAAAACAAATTTCATATTTTTTTAAAAATCCAAGAACAAACAATGACATTTTTAAAATCAAATATTATTAACACATTGTACACTATGATATTGTGCAGAAAAAAGTTATTGAAGTCGGTTCAATAGTTCTTGAAAAAAAAAAAAACTTAAAACAAAATAACGATTCTATTAGAGGTCCCTTGCTGGAGCAATACAATAATTTTTTTTCTTACTAAAAGAAGAAAAATTAGAAAAAAAATATTTAGAGAAAATTTAAAAAAATCTATGGGTTTGTTTTTGAGAAAATTCCAATTTTCGATTTTTACCAAAAAATTCGTATGGGGGCTGCTGTTATTTTTAGTCCTTAAAGAAATAGAAGACCATAATTTCCAAGTTTAAACTCGATGTAATGCTTTGAACTGTAGGAGCGAGGAGAGGCAGGCGGACGGAATCGGGGGACCCATCTTTTTCGACTTCTCTACCATCGTAATGTCATGTTTGATTGAAATATCGAGTTATTATTTTTTTACGAATGCAATACTTGCCTAATAGTTAGAATACATCGCAAGTACCTGTCATGCACATCTTTGCATGCATTGTTGTTGTTTTTTTGTCCAGAAAGAAGATAAACATAAATCCTTCGCACGAATCACCCTCCAAAACCCAATTGTTTGTCCTAAAGCATTGGTTCGTTTGACTTCAAATTTGGAAACTAAGGTTTTGATCGTATTCGCGTTAGGCGTTCTTTTTATTTCTTGAAGACTAAAAATAACAGTAGTCCCCATACATACACATTTTTGGTCAAAAATCGAAAATTCGAATTTTCTCAAAAACGAACCGATAGATTTTTATTAAACCCATAAAACCGTTATTTTGTTTTTAAGTTTTCTCAAGAACTAATCAACCGATTCCATTAATTTGTTCTGCACAAACTCTTATACTGTTTTATAGTATTTGATGATCAAAAATTTAATTTTATTTTTATTTTGGATTTTTTTAAATTACCTTTTTTTATTTGAAATTCGATACCTAGTATATGGGTCACAATTTGTTTACGCAATTAAAACGAAAATAAATAAGTTCTAAATATCTGTATACTGAAAATATTTTTAAACTCAAATTAAAAAAATTAAAATTAATTAAAAAAAAAAAAACGCCCAAAATGAATCGCAAAATGTGTTGGTAAGCGCATAACTCAACAACGCCTGGACCAATTTGGCCAATTCTTTTTATTAAAATGTTCGTTGAAGTTCAAGTTTTTACGGCGAGAAAAATTCGAATAATTGCCGGGAAAACCATAAAAACAGCCCTTTTTTTCCCATACAAAAGTTTTCTAACTAAAGCGTAGTGAATTTGAGCTTTATTGCTATTGTTTAAAGTTAATATTAAATTACAAGCACTCACTGTTGTCTAAGCAATGTAGGTGTGTTCCTAACGTCAAAGATCATATCTATCAAAACAGTGTGCGTGTGTGCGTTTGAGCACAGAATACATCGTTGGGAGGATTTTTAGTTTAATGTCACGTTCCGAAACTCGTGCTTTAATCTCATTACAAGCTCATCAAATACGAACATTGTTTTCTATAATCATATATACATGCTTCCCATCAAACCCAATTGATTTGTGGATTAAGTACAAAGAGTATAATGTGTGATGATATTTTGTATCAAATTAACCAAGAGTTACATCGAGAAAAACTGTACGATCTCAACACTTTGAAAGAATTAATTTAAAAAAATCTTCCACTGTTGAATGAACTACAGAAGTATGTATTTGATACTCTTATGAAAGTAACAAATGATGAAACTGGAGGGATTTACTCCTTAGATGCACCTGGTGGTACAGGAAAAACTTTTTTGATTTCATTAATATTAGCAACAATTCGCTCACAAAATAAAATTGCACTTGCACTCGCTTCGTCGGGAATCGCAGCAACTTTGCTTGAAGGTGGTCGAACAGCCCATTCAGCACTAAAATTGCCATTAAATATGCAAAGCAATGAAACTCTAACCTGCAAGACTTCGAAGAACTCTGCAATGGCAAAGGTTTTGCAGCAATGTAAATTGATTGTTTGGGATGAATGTACGATGGCACATAAAAAATCTTTGGAGGCTTTAGACAGAACCTTAAAAGATCTACGAAGCAATAATAACAGATTTGGTGGTGCAATGATTTTATTAGCAGGAGATTTTCTCCAAACATTGCCAGTGATTCCACGATCAACGCCAGCTGATGAAATCAATGCATGTCTAAAGTTCTCCAATTTGTGGAAACATATCAAAGTACTTCATTTAAGCAAGAATATGCGTGTCGAGTTGCAAAATGACCAATCTTTAAACATATTCTCTAAACAACTCATAGAAATTGGTAATGGCAAATTTCCTATAGACATTTTGACTGGCTGCATTAACTTTCCTCAAAGTTTTTGTCAGTTGACGCAATCAAAAGATGAACTTATTCAGAAGGTGTTTCCAGATGTTTCTCAAAATTACAGAAACCATGATTGGTTGAGCGAACGAGCTATATTGGCTGCAAATACATAGTTGTAAATGAATTAAATTTCAAAATTCAAGAACAAATTACAGCCGAATCGAGGATATATGTATAAATCAGTTGATTCGGCTACTAACCTAGATGATGTAGTTAACAATCCACCGGAATTTTTAAATTCGCTGGATTGCCAACTGTCAATCTTCAATTAAAGGTTGGGTCAATAGTTATAAATAATGTTGCGAAATATCAACCAACAGCGTCTTTGCAACAGTACACGGTTAGCTACAAAAAAATTACTAAACAACGTGATAGAAGCAACTATTCACAAAGGAAAGTATAAAGAAGAAGATGTTCTCATACCACGCATCCCAATGATTCCGACTGATGTGCCATTTGAGTTTAAACGACTACATTTTCCAGTGCGGCTTGCTTTTGCTATGACCATAAACAAGTCCTAGGGGCAATCATTAAGTGTTTGTGGTATTAATCTAGAAAACCCATGTTTCTCACATGGTCAATTGTATGTTGCCTGTTCCCGTGTTGGAAAATCATCAGATTTGTTTTTCTATTCAAACAAAAAACATCGTATACCACAAAGCATTACAATGATAATAAAACTGATTTCTGTTAATAATTATGATTCACATTATTAACAAAAAAGCGATTACTTACTTTTAAATCCTTATATATGTTTCATTTAATTATTTTTTATTTATAACGTACTATCACCAGGGTGACGGTTCTGTTTAGGGGAATTTTTAGCCAGGACTATACAATACGTAGGAACAAAAAACTGCCACTATACAAATCTTTATGACAGGACGAAGTCTGTCGGGTCCGCTAGTCATTAATTAAATATTTTAAAAAATTAAAGTTTTTTGAGAAATTAAATGGCAATTTAAATTTTTGAAAACAAACTACTTTTACAGACAGATACATTTTTAAGTCTTAAAATACAGGATATACATATTTCAAAACAGACTGTTTGGATACATGAGCAAGTTTGTGCGTCCCAGGCGTGCAAGCAAAATTTGCAATAATCGTACTGACTACATTAGCATCCAATAGGAAGTTCATAAATTCTATTCTAATTAAAATGTGTAATCTTTTTTGAATATCTGTTTATTTGATTATTTATATTTATTTATTTATTTAAAAGAAAGGAAACACACTGTACATCGAGAAGATCAAAGATCAAGAGGTTTCTATTTAAGAAATACCTAGACACATTTATACTATGTATTTACAATTTTGGATTATTCTTATACTCGTATACTCTTGTGTGTATATAATTCTAAAATTGTTCGGTTCGCCTTTAATTTCAAATTAAAATCCTAAATTAAAGTTTAAGTTATTAAAACTTTAATCTTTTTTTAAGGTAATACTGGATCTAGAAGACACGGCATGTGTCACAACCATCAAAACAAAAACAAAAAATAACCTAATTTTTGTTTCGAAATCTTCATCATAAAACAAAAAAACATATCTACTATAGTTTACTTACTAGAATGACATCATAATTTATTAAAATATAACAATACAAATAATATTACCTTTACGATTACTTCCGTAATTTTGGCCATCATCTGTCGTGTCATAATTGTGTTGATCATTTTCATTTATAATAGTTTTAAGATCGTCTGTGGCCATGTATTTGTATTGATGTTGATCTAAGTGATCCTCGCCGCCTTCGTCTTCAGAATCCGACATAAAAGCTTCGTGCATAGACTCAGGAGCTACAACTTTGTATTTTTCGTCCAAAACTCCAGTGACTGTATTTGTAATACTTTTTTCAGTAACAACTTTTAATGTTTCAACAGCAGTCACATAACCAAGTTTATTTGCAATATTCAAGGCCGTTTGTCCATGCTGGATACAAAAAAATATATAAAAAAAAATAAATTCACACCAAAATTATTGTATTTTCCTTTTATTTTTCTATATCGGCCCAAGATATTTAAATAACAATTTGAGCAAATTAATTATAAACAATTTTTGTATATTCAATATACCGCTATGATAAAATTTAAATAAAAAATGCAATTTCAAACCGATCACAGGTCACACCGCCCGAAAGTTATTTGACTCAAACAAATTCGATAAAATTTCAAAAACGTCCAAAAACTAATGTTGTTATACAAAAACAAAAACCAAAAACGTATGCATGCTAGAAGTATAACGAAGCATTTGTCTGCCTAATTTATTTTTATTGATGTGCACTTCTCTAATATATTTTTAGAACGCGCGTTCTCCTCGCAGATGTATGTTTACTTTTTTGTATTCGGAATTTTCCAATTTTTCTCGTTGTTGTTTTATAATGGATATTGAAAAAACAAAAAAACGCCAAGTAATGCAATAATATGTTTTGGTACTTTCAAATTATTCTCGATTACTGCTCGGTGCGCTAGTTTGTTCGAGAAAACAAAAAAAATATGATTTAAACTCACAATTGAATCTATTTAAAATCTTACTGAATTGATAAATAGAGCAAAGATCTAATAGGCATTTTTAAGGTACACCGCGATTCGTTGGGTTAGATACATGTTTTTTTTAACATTAACAAACAGTGATGTCAAGTTTTTTTAAATTGTCGTTGGAAAGTTAAATAATATCGATCTTTAGAACATGTTTACAATATAATAGCAATGGGTTTGCTGATAAAATTCGTCATGAAAACACTTCAAAAAGTTTATTTGTATTAACTAAGATATAACGTAATTTATTTTAAACGCTTTGCAATACTAATAAATTGTATCTTTTTTTTATTATGCATGTATATTATATGATGGTTCGAGACATTAAGAAACACAGAAATTAGTCTTAACATGCGTTTGAAAAACGATAGTGCATTGATACATTGCAATATCTGAAATTCGCTTTCAGCTTCATTTAATTTATTTTAGCGAACATTAAAACTTTGCGGCATGTTAAAGCTTGTGAAACTTACAATTTTTATTTTTTGGACGCATTAGAGAGTTATGATTCTTCATTATAAATTAAGGCAGCAAAAACATAATGGAAAACTACGCTGCGACATTGATCTTTTCGTTACGTTAAAGGGTGATTAAAACACATAGCTACACTACGTACGTTCCTATTTTTTTCCTTCGTGCTTAGAACTCTCAACTATTTTCACTTCTGCCAAAGCAGGGATGGAAGCGATTAAGGTGATAAGTCACATTTTTGATATTCAAATTGACTATCCCCGAACTTTCCGTCCGTGTAAGATGATTCAACTCAATTTAATTCGATTGAACATTTTCAGGTTAGAATTGTCACAATTCATTGTTGCTATGGTGAAATTTTAAAATGTTTTAATAACATAATCTTACTTTTCTTGTATTTTTTTTAATGTCGTAAACTTTTTTCGGTCACAAGAATGTTTTTTTTTTTTACGAGAAAAGAAGACAATTTTCCATTAGTTTGCGTAAGCATTTGGTAGCTCAATTCAGAAACGACATATTTGTTGGAAAATTGTTATCAAATTTTTGCTGTGACAGCTTTTTAGCTATTAATGCGACTATCACCTTACATACATAGATCAAATTCGATGGTTTTATCAATAAACACCTTAGCCGATTCCACACCAGCTTTTTTCCTATTCTCCCTTAGATTAAATTAATAAAGTCCATTAAAATATGTTTAAAAATCAATGTGCATACTTTAAGTTAATGAAAAGTAATAATATTTCATGGTTGTTTTTTTTTCAGACTTTATCTGCCAAATTAAATACCAATCAAAACAGAGCAAAATCGGCTTGAACTTTTTTTAAACTTAAAAAATTAAGGTAATTTTAATGTTTTATATTGGGGTCATCTTTAAAAAGCTAAACACTGTTCTTGTCCGTGGATTCATAGATCTTTTTAAGCTCAAAGTGGTTCCCTTGAAAAAAAAACCCACAAGCTTATAAGGCATCTTATATAAATATCTATGTCTTATTTGACTAGGATATAGTACATACTAAAGTTGAGATAGATACGCATTATTTATTTTTTTATTTAATAGATATGCACAAATAAATAATAATTATAGCAATTTTAAGGCGAGGAAACATTTATTTCTATTTTATATTAATTTTTAAATTTCACCTGTTCACATAAAGGCGTTTTTCTTTTTAGGCTCAGGACAGAGCACTGAGCACAGCCTGAGCACATCGATTATGCTCTGAGCAGAGTTTGATCAAAACTCTCCGACTTATTTACGAAACACACTAGAGAAATGAACTGTCAAAAGCTAAAGAATTTTCAATATGTCTCTTTCATACCACACGAAACAAACGTGAAGTCGCTCAGCTTTTTACTCCATTTGGTCTGTCATATTATTCAGAGCTTATAGAGGACGCTCTGAGCTGGCTCTGCTGGTTGAAAAAAGTAACACAAGCCGAGTGCTCTGACATCTCTGAGCAAAAAAAAAAACAATCGTTTTAAAGGTTTCCTCGCCTTAATTAATATTTTAGTAATTGAATGTCCCAGGAAAAACAAATGTTGTAGTTAACTTTCTTTGCGAAGCGATTAAAAAAGTTTAAACATTTTCAAATGATATAAAAAAAATCTACTTTATGGTAGGCGTATGACCCCTCTATCTTTGATTGAAAGAAATTTATATGATTTAATAAAAATTAAAAAGCATTGCCATTTTAGACTATTGCAATCAAAACCTTACTTAAAAATCACGTAACGCTATTAAAACAAGTAATTCTAATAAAAATAATAAAATTGTTTAAAATTAGAACTTATTTTGTATGAATTTTGTATGTTTTTTAATATTGTTGCATAGGTTGCAAGAAGAAAACATTTTTTGGTGAACCGCACTGTAGCCGCAACATTATATTTGGAAACATTCCAATGTACAGCATCTAGAATACTCAACGCACAGACAAGTTTATAGATTATGACGTAATGTTTTAAATTGTACTCAAGAATGTGTTTGGTTAAATATACTCGTATAAAGATGCTTTAAAACTAAGTAAATAAAATGAAGAACTTTCGTAGTAAGGAACAAAATGTCATATTCCCTTTATCTTGTGCTTATAGTGAAATAAGCCAATAATCGGAAATAAGCAATTTTGTGAAGTATTGTAAATATTAAAGAATTTGAATAAAGTATTTGAGAATTGGATTTCAGAACTGAAAGCAATTTTTATATTTTTGGACTCGATTTTTCTCTAACCATTACGGGAACAGTCGAAAAAGAGAACTTAATAAAGCTAAAGGAGAACATTTTTTGTTTGCCACCTCCTACCGAAGATAAAAGTGAAAATTGTATGAAAGTAAAAATACCATTAGTTAAGTGATAATTACTAATGGCCAATCACATAAACAAAACAAAATCATAATACCTAATTACACAGAACTATTTCTGTATAAGTGAATAAGCAATTGAAGCTATCCCAAAAACAAAAAAACTATTCAACGGAAAATGAAGAAAGCCATCTTCATTTATGACAGGAAACTGTTTGGCCGTAGTTCTTGAAATGCAATTTGCACCCACATTTGACGGTACCAAGGGAACTTTCACATCGTTCATCAAAGCGATGAACAGGATTTTGAAGAATATTTTGAAGAACAATCAGGTGGGGCGCGCGCCGCCAACACAACCCAACAGACTAGACAGACAGGATTGAACCTTTTAGAAGAAGGATATTTTATAAGGTTTTTTGGAATTGAATATATAATTAAAGGGGTAGTAGGCATTTACAAATCAAAAGTTGAAGGCCAATCAATGTTACTAACAGATAATAACATACAGTGCCGTTCAAAATAATAAAAGGTGATTTTTAAGCTATTATCTTTTTGGCAACACAGGTTTAAACAGCTAACGCACGTTTCGTGTTTTGTTTCACTGTCAAACATCTTCAGTTTGGTCTATAATTTAACCATGAAACGTTTTATAAACGAACAACGCTTGCAAATTATTGAATTTTATTATCAAAATGAGTGCTCTGTTAAGAAAGTTCATCGCGCGCTTCTTTTCTTCTTTTACCGAAAAATTGTGTTCAGCGACGAAGCTCATTTTTGTCTCAATGGGTACGTAAATATACAGAATTGTCGATTTTGGAGTGAATATCAGCCAGAAGCATTGCAAGATCTACCAATGCAGCGTAACCCCCGATTAATATATTCTAGTACAATATATTCTAGTACAATGTAATTCTTCAATTCATTTTTTGGTAATAGAACAATTTGTCTTCCGTTTCCGGAAAAAAAATTCCGTGACGTAACGGCTTTTTCCAAAATGTTACTTAAATGCTCTTAAAGTGTGTACCTTCAAAAGTTTTAGGTAGCATAATGGTAATTGTGTATTAATGTTTATCATATGTGCATATTTAAATTATAATCATTTAAAGTTTCAAGTAAAGCTTTCAAGGCCTCATAGCCGAATTATTCGCCAACTTTTATCTGAAGGAAAAAACTTATATAGAAATCCAAAACATTTTTCAAATCTCTGCAAAAATGATTTAAAATGCAAACAAATATAAAAACGCGGTACAGAAAAAACAAATTTATTTAGAATTTATAATTTAGGATTGTAAGATGCTCGAAGGCCTTACCCCACTTGCCTGCTACTGAGATAAGAAAGTAATTAAATTTTAAGTGTGGAAATAATATTTCAGTTCTGGACTGGCCTCCCCAGTCACCTGACTTTAACCCAATAGAGAACCTTTGGGTAGATGTTGAAAAAATGGTTGCAGTTTCAAAACCCACCAAAAATAAAGTGCACGACTGGGTCGCACGAACTTGCTCCTGTATGCAAAGAGTCTGTTTAAAAAAGTATCTATATAATATTTAAAAATATACCTGTAAAACAAGTTTGTCTTCAAAGATATATATGCCATTTGATTTGTCGAAAAAACCTCCATTTTTCAATTTTTTGGGAGGGGGTTACATTTAATACAGTTAAAATAATTTTAAAAAAACTAATTTAAGATTCAAAATTTTACCTGTTTGTCTTCAAAAATTTAAATGCCATTTTATAAATCAAAAAACCCTTGATTTTTCAATTTTTTTTTTTGAAAATCGTTAGAGCGGTTTTTTTTTAAATTAATTTTTTATATATAAAATTTTTCAATTTTGTTCTAAAAATATTTTTTGTATGCAGTTGTTTAGTGATTGTAAATATACGCTCTATATTTCAATTTCGTAAAGAAATGTTCACCCGTTTTTGAGATATAGAATTTTGAAAAAAAAATTCAATATTTTTTTAAAAATCCAAGAAAATTAAAAAACAAAATAACGGTTCTATGAGCGGTACCTTTCCTGAGCAATACAAAATATGTTTTTCTTATTAAAAGAAGCCAAGTTAAAAAATAAAATTTTAGAGAAAATTTTAAAAAAATCTATCGGTTTGTTTTTGAGAAAATTCGAATTTTCGTTTTTTGACCAAAAAAATTTTATGGGGGCCACTGTTAGTTTTGATCTTAAAAAAAAAATGAAAAAAACGCCTAACGCAAATCTGCTCAAAACCTTAACTTCCAAGTTTGAACTCAATCGACCCAATGGTTTAGGCTGTAGGAGCGTGGACAGACAGACAAAATTGACCGGACGGAATCGCGGGACCCACTTTTTTCGACTTCTCTACCAGCGTAATATCATGTTTGATTAAAATCTCGAGTTCGAAATTTTGCACGAATGCAAAACTTGCCATATAGTTCCTATATGTCGCAAGTAATAATCAGCTTTGGATTATTGTTGAGATTCCATGGAAAGGTTCCCATTCAATGGCGGGTCCATGGGAGATATTTTTTTGTATTTTTGTAGGAATTCCCTTCATTTGAAAACTACTCGTATTGAGTTAAAGGATAAGACCCCCATTATATTTTGAATTATTTTTTTTTGTATATGAAAACCAAAACTTGTATTTTACTTCCTAAAACTTTGTTGCCAAAAGTACCACTTTTAACTGAGGACTGGACCAAGAACATAATATGAATCCGAAATTCAGCCCTATTCCAGAAACTTAGCACAAATTTATCACATTTTGACCAATAGACGATCCGTTAAGATTTCATCTAAAGATTTGTTAGTAATTTAACGACATTCACCAAAAACAACTAACATTTTTGTAACTTTAGTAATGCTTTAAATTATTTTCATAAAATTTGTTTCTAAGAAAAAAAGCAAATATTCAGGTTTTTAAGAAGAAACCTTGAGGTTACCTTTAAACTCCTGAAACTAGCCTTTAATTCCATCTTATTGATGCACATAAATAGGGAACATTAAAGTGATTTTTACTTGCGACATATAGGAACTATATGGCAAGTATTGCATTCGTTAAAACTTTCAAATCAAACATGACATTACGTTGGTAGAAAAGTCGAAAACAGTGGGTTCCCCATTTCCGTCCGTCTTTGCTGGTCCCTACAGCCTAAACCATTCTGCCGATTGAAATTAAGGTTTTCAGCCGATTAGTAAAAATAACAGCAGTCTCCATACAAATTTTTTGGTTTAAAATCGAAAATTCAATTTTTTTCAAAAATGAACCGATAGATTTTTTTAAAACTTTCTCCATCTTTTTTATTCGGCTTCTTTCTACAAGAAAAACATATTTTGGTATTGCTCCAGAAGGGTACCCTTCATAAAATCGTTATTTTGTTTTAAGGTTTTCTCAAGAACTAATCGACCGATTTTAATAATCTTCTCTTCAGTGCAAGCTCTTGTTGATGATAAAATTTTTTTACAAAACTTGATATCTCAGAAAGAAATTTTTAACGAAATTTAAATGTTACCTAAATGTATATTTATAAGCACTAAATAACTGCATTCCAAAAATATTTTAAAGACAAAATTCAAAAATTGTATATATAAAAATTAATTTACAAAAAAAACCCGCTCTTATGATTTTTGAAAAAAAAAAACTTAATCTAGGTTTTTTGAGAAATAAAATGTTATTTAAATTTTTGAGAAAAACTTATTTTGCAGGTACATTTTTAAATCTTAAAATATAGGTAATATTTTTAAACTGACTTTTTTGAAGAGATAAGCAAGTTTGAGCGACCCAGTCGTCATTATATTTCTTTCAAAATTGATTTTATATTGAATAAGACTTTTAAGTTCTTAAAAAATTAAAGAAATATACTTTTTGAAGTAAATTTGCTTTTGATGTTCTAGAACTGAGACAAACACGAATTTTAAGAATATAAATGTCCCAAAAACAGCAAAAGTGACACTTTTGTTAAACTAATGGCTAATTGAAAAACACAATGCACATTTCATATCTATTAATATAAAAGCTTTGAATCTCTTGAGAACTGAAGTGAAAAGAGATTCTGAAACGTGTAATCTGTGACTGCCACACAAAAGTTTATTCCCAACTTATTTGTTTACCTTAATTTGTTTTTATTTTATATTCAGAGAAATTATGTACTTAAATGCACCTATTTCCTTAAATTCAAGAGCCAACCATTTTTATCGCTACAATTTTTAAGTTTTGTTGACTCCTTTAAGATCAAAATATCTAAAATTATCAAAATATCTAGCACCAGCTTCAATTTACGAGTAATAATAGACTCCCGAAAATTCAGTCCAAAAAAACTACGTCAAAAAAGGCCAGATAATTCTTGATATCAGATTCTTTCTTATTTTCTGGGTTTTTGAATTTTTGTAGCGTTTTCCTCATTAATAGAAATGGCAAGAAAAAAGAATTTATTCTTTTTGGAAAAGAGCTAAGTTTCAAAACAATATCTTACATTTCTGCGTGAGAGCAACAAAAACCCTCTAAACTATTGTGTTTTGCTCTAAAATTTGGCATACTAGCATTTACCCGCGACTTCGTCCGCATTAGATAGATTTTTTGGATAGTAATATGGAAAAACCTGAGCTGTACTTTTTTGTACGTATGTTTGAATTGTGCCATACTAAGTGTGATTGTCATAGGTTACCGAGTAAATCATTAAGTATTAAAGAAACAATTAAATTTACACGACAAATAAAATATTTGCAGGATTTCTCTGTAATTTGCATGCGTCCGACAACAGCGGCGTGTGCCCGTTCGGGTAGACCCACTCAGTGATGTCCTCCCCCGCGCCGCACTACCGCCACCAACACCGGCCTCGTCTACCGCTTGTAAGCCCCCACGACTCAGCCGAAACAGAATTATCAGAAGTAGAAGACACACCCAGTGAATTATTTGTTGTACCTACATGGCTCGTGTTTGGCGATGAAAGGTTGAGCATAGCAAAGTTTAGGTTTAAAATTATTATTTGTGGAACTTGGTGGGAGCCACAGTTTGCGTCTTACGTTAAGGGCTTGAGGCACATGTTTAACATGTTCGACAACTTATTTCATAAGGGTTGGGAATGCGTTGTTTTCCCGTAATGCCAATTTTATCCAAATATTATCAAATCTTTGGTAATTTAGGAGTGAAAGCGATCAGATTCCCCGGAAAGTAATTTTTCCCATGGGAATGCGTTGTTTTCCCGAGGTCAAAAGTAACTCATGTCCTTTCTTAAGTCTCAAACTATCTCCTTACCAAATTTCATTTAAATCTGTTCAGTAGTTTAGGCGTAAAAGCGATCGGCCCACCTGAATTTTAAAATGGAAATGCGTTATTTTCACAGGGTAAAAAGTAGCCTATGTCCTTTCTCGGGTATCAAAATATCTCCATACCAAATTTCATGCAAATTGGTTCAAGTTTAGGCGTGATTGAGTAACAGACAGACAGACAGAGTTACTTTCACATTTATAATATTAATAATTAATAATATAATATAGATTTAGAAAACTGTTGGAATTTTGGAATGCTTTCATATGTAAAGAGTCGACCAAATTAAATAGTTAGACTATACCTTGCTGGACAAAATAAAATAAAATAATTTAATAACTAAAGTTGTCACTTTAGCCCTTGAAATTTGTACATTTAAGGTTAAGATACACATTATGTTATTTAAATTTTGTTAGCCTCCTTTACAAACCATAAAACAATATTTTTAAGCGGTCTATATGTTAAGCGTGTGTGTGTAATCTGTGCAATATATTTCTTTAGAGTAATAGCCAAATACATTGTTTTTATAAATTCTGATCTGGCTATAATTAATAAAGCATACATTCGTCCAAAACTTGAATACAATTCCCATATCTGGACTTGAGTCTCTTGGACAAAATTCAAAAGAGAGAGTTTTAAAAACGTTGTCTATTTAAAACGTTTGTATCTTTTGAGCAACGCCACACAGTGGATCGTTTCATACCAGACGTAAAAATTCCAATATTGTTTCAAATAAACGTTTTGAGATTATTAATAAATATATAGTGTTAAATAAATACATTTCAAATTAATAGGTCTGGAAAACATAGGTATAAAATAGTAAAACTATTCAGTTTTAAGTTTCAGTTTCAAATAAAATCAAAATTTTAATAAAATTTATTATTGACGAAATCATCGAAATCAGTTTGGGATGTATTCATTTTGGTCAAAATGGATTCAAAGACTTTGGCAGTGTTCCTTTTTTATGAAGATCAAAGTTTTAAACACTATAAACGTGACATCCACAATTATTGCAAATATGCAAATTCAAGTAAAATGTAACCTTACATACTAAAAATGTACATTTGGACGAATACTCTGATTTTTAAATAAAATTTTATATGCATTAAGTCGACCTTTCAGAGAACTTTACTGTCCGTCATATTAAAAATATATTTTAATACAAACAAAAATACAATTTCCCAACTTTTCTTTATCTTTAAATAAATCTTGAATAGCTTGTTAAATAGAAAAACTAATTAAACAACTTTCAAGAGTATCCGTCAATTTATTGTTAGTTATTTTTTCACTTTTAATTTCAAGTTAAAAAAAAGAGACCTGTCGATCAACAATATTTTGTGCGAGATAAATAATTTGAATTCAATACCTTCCTCTGTTCTCCTAATACTTGAGTCAAAATCCATTTCTTATCAATTTGTTGTTGTTTTTGTTTTCGTGTTTTGTTAAAAAAGCTGTCAGTTTAATTTTTCTAAAAAAGATTAACTAAAAATTACCAACAATATTTTGTATATGATGAAAAAGTTTGATTTCTTGAAAGTGAAAATGAAATCATTCTGAAGTCAATACCTTAATTTATTCACGAGATATCGAGAATCGAAAATCAAATTTACCAATTGTGGTTACTGTTTTTTTGTAGACTTTATTTTTTATGAAAAAAATGACTGTTGGATTTTTATACAAATTTCATTGAATGTCGAACACAATATCTGTACAAAAAATTGTCAATTCGATTTTTCTCAAAATTTGTTTGCATACATTTATTTTGGAGAAGAAATTATTTTTTGTTTGTAAAATATTCGAAAATATTCGGTTATTTTGATATTTTGTTTTGATTCTTTTAAATATTTTTCATAAAATAACAAGTTTGAAAATGGACCTAAATCAATTTAAAAGCAACATTGCACAGTGGGACCTTAGAAGGTCATAGGGTAAAAGTTTGATGTTGTTATTATTGCATCATATTTCCCTATAGTATTTACAAAAAGCCATGCCACCAGATTACACAAAAAAAAATCAAATCCACAAACAGAACTTTTCATTCTGTGCTTCCGAAGTGGGACATACCAGACAGTTGTCATAGCAAGTGCTCTTTTTGTAATAATCTTTAAAGTCCTATATTGTTAAGAACAGTTTTTTTTGTATATTTGTTAGTAATGGATATTTAAACTGAAGGTATGTGCTATGTTTATAAAGTACGTTTTATTATTTTGATCACTTCATAACCAAGAGCAAGTTCCCACAAAGAAAGCCCAAAATTTGTTTTTTTGTCTCTTTTTCTCCAATTCAACGAGACTTTTAATAACAAAGTCAAGAAAAGTCATGCATGAATCATATACCAAAATATTCGTATACATATGTAGTTCCAAAAACAACAACATCTAGCTGCCATGGGCTGCGATTGACTCTGCATTCTCCTTCTAACTGCAGCATATTTCATATATATTTTTTTTTTGTTTGAAAGGTGCTTGTCTGAAGTGTTTTTTTTAAACGTCTGGGGGTTTTTTTTAAACGTCTGGCTGTCTTTGAACAATATTAAAAATGAGGCTGAGAGGAATCGTAAGGTGTATGAGGCCTTGACGTTGTCCTTACTTACTTACTTACTTACTTAAGGTGGCGCTACAGTCCGGGGCGGACCTGAGCCTCAACCAACATGCGTCTCCAGCCAGCTCGGTCCCTAGCTAGCTGTCTCCAGTTTCGCACGCCAAGTTGGTTGAGGTCCTCACCCACCTGAGTGCGCCACCTGAGTCGCGGTCTTTCTCTACTGCGCCGTCCCTCGGGATTGGATTCGAAGACCTTCCGGGCTGGAGCGTTGATGTCCATTCGCTCTACATGACCCAGCCATCTAAGCCGTTGGACTTTTATTCTGCTAACTAGGTCAGTGTCGTTGTACAGCCCGTACAGTTCGTCGTTAAATCTTCTCCTCCATTCTCCATCTATACGTACGGGACCAAAAATCACCCGAAGAATTTTTCTCTCGAAGCATCCTAAGACGTTCTCATCTTTCGTTGACAGGGTCCAGGCCTCAGCGCCATAAATGAGAACCGGGATGATGAGTGTCTTATAGATGGTGATTTTAGATGATCGAGAGAGGACTTTACTTCTCAATTGCCTTCTTAGTCCAAAGAAGCAGCGATTTGCAAGAGTTATTCTTCGTTTGATTTCAGCGCTGGTGTCGTTGTCTGTGTTTATAGCGGTGCCTAGGTAGACAAAGTCCTTAACTACCTCGAAGTTATAGCTGTCCATGGTGACGTTTTGTCCAAGACGTCGTTGTTGAATGTCCTTTTTCGATGACAGCATATACTTGGTCTTGCCCTCATTGACCACTAAACCCATCTTCTTCGCTTCCGTCGCAATGCTCAAAAACGCTCCACTGACATCACGCTTTGATCTTCCAATTATGTCAATATCATCTTCGTATCCGAGTAATTGGATGGACCTTTGGAAGATTGTGCCTCTAGTGTTGACGGTTGAGTTTTGCACAATTCTTTCCAGAACGATATTAAAGAAGTCGCACGACAGTGCATCGCCTTGTCTAAAACCTTTTTTGACATCAAATGCATCGGTGAGATCTTTTCCGACCTTGATGGAGCAGCGTGCATTCTCCATCGTCATTCTGCACAAACGGATGAGTTTGACAGGGATGCCAAAACTAGACATTGCTCTGTAGAGCTCTTCCCTATAGATGCTGTCATACGCGGCTTTAAAATCGATAAAGAGATGGTGGGTATCGATTTGAAGTTCCTGGGTTTTTTCCAAGATCTGCCGTAGTGTGAATATTTGTCCTTACCGGACGCTAAAAACATTCAAGTTGATCACTTGCAAAATCGGATTTTTTTACTGTGCAAGCGGTTTAACAAGTAACTCGGTCGAAAACAAGAATGTACGAAAAATACAGCGACTGGTTAAGCGAAACCGAGGTATGGACTCTTAGAAAGCAGGCAAGTGCAGATCAACCATCTATGAAGCGAAAGCTGTTCAGAAAGAAGTTCGAAGACTGCGGGAAGATGTCAAAACGTCGCAGATTATCAATATTATCTGAATTCGATGATTCCGCTGTGAGTTCTTTACTTGAGAAAGCTGATCAATCCAATTCTTCTTTGGATTTTAACACCGACGAGGTGATATCTTTGATAAACGAGGCAAAACTAACAAAACATCAATATTGATTACTGAAAGATTTTATTCACTCAAAACTTCCCAATGTTTTGCCTTCCTATCAGAAAGTTTTGAAAGCTAAGAAGCGATGTTATCCATCAGAAATTTCTGTAACGGAATCTTCGGCGGAAATTAATTTACAATCTTTGTTAGACCACACTTTCACAAGAATTGTTGAATCTCAAAAATCTATTTTAGATAATGTTACAAAGTCCGGTAGCGAGCTAGTTTTAATAGGAAAATGGGGATTCGATGGGAGTACAGGGCATAGTGAATATAAGCAGACATTTTCAGATCCAACAACTTCCGATGGAAGTTTATTTGTCACATCCTATGTTCCTCTTCAACTTATTTGTAAGTCAAGCTCTCCTGTCACAGAAATGATTATCTGGAAAAATCCCCGCCCTTCCTCCACTAGGTTTTGCAGACCAATTCGTTTTCAGTTTGCAAAAGAAACAAAAGAGCTTTCTGTGCAAGAGGAAGCTTATTTCAAACAAAAAATTAGCAAACTGAATCCGTCCTTAGTTAGTATTGATAACCGAGAAATAAAAATTGCACATTCCTTACAATTAACTACGGTTGATGGTAAAGTTTGTTCTGCCTTAAGTGACTTGTCTATGAGTAGGTGTTATATATGTGGTGCAACACCAAAAGAGATGAATGATGTTAGACAATGTTTAACGAAATTGGTAGACCCGAGTAAGTTTGAGTTTGGGTTATCACCCCTCCATGCATACATTCGATTTTTCGAATATTTTATTAAGATTTCGTACAGAACTCCATTTAATAAATGGCAATGTCGTTCGGCCGAGGATAAAGCTCAACTTTCTGAAAGAAAAGCATTTATTCAAAAGCAGCTTAGGGAACGATTAGGATTAATTGTTGACAAACCACGAAGTGGAGGAAGTGGCATCCAACGACGGCAATACTGCACGTACATTTTTTCATAATTCTACCATTTCAGCTGAGGTCACGGGAATAAATAAAGACCTAATTGATAGATGTAATTACCCGCTGCAGTGCCTATCGTCTTGTTACAAAATAAACTCGGAAAAATGTAAGGTATACGCATTAGACACCGCGAAAATGCTTATTAAAGCTTATCCTTGGTACAACTTGCCTCCATCAATACATAAAGTATTAATACATGGCTCTGAAGTCATTGATTATGCTTTATTATCTATTGGTGAGCTATCTGAAGAAGCTGCTGAATCTTGCAATAAGCTAGTGAAGCAGTTCAGACGCGAAAACACCAGAAAACATTCTCGGCTGGTCACCAACACGGATCTTTTGAATAGACTTTTTCTTAATTCTGATCCATTTATATCAAGTCTCAGGAAGTTACCTAGAAAGAAAAATTCTGAACTGCCAAAAAAAGTGAACGATTTATTAAGTTTCCAATAAACTTATCTATCATACTGCTTATTAAATTTTTTAATACACACTCATACGCCATTACTAAAAACTTTTAGTTAGGTAGGTATGTTGCAGTTTCTTACAATTTATTTATTTTACTTTAAACATAAACAACTTATCCTTTTTTAAACATACAAAAATAATTTGCCTTACAAGTGTTAATCCTTTGAATTTAGTTATTTTTTGTTTCTTTGAAATACTTTGTATGATTATCTTAATGTAAACTTAAAAAAAAATGTTTTATTTAAGTATTTAAAAAAAGTGTGGTCTTCTTTTTGTTTTACTATAAAAAATATTTTGTTATGTAATATTATGAAAATAAAAATTAAAAAAACTTCTAAAAGTGGTTCTAGTAAAACTTTTTTTGTATTATTTGTTCGCAAAAATGTGTATACATTTTTTAAAGATGAGAACTCAAAACAGATAAGCTCATTATTATGACCTTTAAAACAAAAAAAAAATAAAAAAGTCTCTGAATAAAAAGTAAAAAAGAAGTGGTAATTTTTAATTTTCTAGAAAACTAGTATTTATAAAAACACGTAGTTTTCAGTGTTTGATTAGAATTAATGTAGACAGCAAATAGTAGTCAAAGCGAATTTAGCACCTGATCTAACAATTTTAAAAAAGAATCAGTATACGCTTGTTTTTATCTTTTTTTTTTGTGTAAATTAGAAATTTTTTTTTATAAAAACTTTTGATAGAAAAAAACATTGATTTGAAAACAATATAAAAAGACAGACTTCAGGTTTTCAAAAATGATATATCACTTTTCTGTAGATATTACCGTTACATATTTATATTTTTTTTTTCATTTGAAGCAATTTAAACAGATGAGTTATACCCCCACGTTTATAAAAAAAATAATGTGATTTTCCTACCTACACGAATTTTTATTATTTGAAGATTTGAAAAAGTGGGCGTGTAAGTGGGCGGATATTTTGCCTGATGATTTCTTATAGAATTGTTTATCGACCCTGAAAATTTCATTGAAATCGGTGCAGTGGTTCAGATTATATCAATCTATGACCGCCTCTCCATCTCCATACAACTGGAACCACTGTGCATTGGAGCAACATTTTAAAGAACCTATTGTTAAGTCTTTAACAATTTACTTGTTTGCAATTTACTTAGGGAGTTCATAATAACTAACTAATAAATTGCTAATTGCCATCCAAGCATTTCTAAAAAGTTACATTTCGTGAAAATGAAAAAAAAAAATGTCTTCACAAAATATTTCAAATTAAATACCGAGTTTAGAAATATTTTTTTGAGGAGTTGCTTTGGCTTTAATTTTAATAAATTTAAGTTTAGCTATAAGAATTTGATTTTTATTTTGAATGCTGCAGGGGTAGTAATTTACATTTATTTATTATTATTTTTCACTCATAAAAGAAACAACTAATTAATTTGGTTTAGTTGGGTCAAAACTGTACATATTTTAGCTAACTCACTTTGTGCTGTTCACTTTGTACTGTAATAAATGAGCGTGATTTTAAGATGGGTTTAAAGAAAGTTTTCTTTTTTAATTATAATGTATGGATCGTTTTCATTATCTGACTAAAACAAAATTCACACAGCTATGTCGTAAGTACTGTTTCTAAGGAGAATTTTAGACAAACGATTTTGTCTGCTAGCGTCATGTTTACCCATATCCGCCATATTTGCTTGTTTTCATTTTTGTATTATTTTTGGGGAAAAAGTATTTTTTATATGCACTGGGTATTATTCGAGTAAGGTTAGTAAGGTAAAAGAGACCACTTAGATAATTATCAAACCGAATAACAACACACTTAATTACTAAAAATTATATTCCTTATGAATAAAGCTCTATTCCAGTACGACTTAAGAATCGGGTCACCTGTGTCTTTTTGAATTCGAATTTTCACTAGCTTTCAACAATGAACCATAAAATATATTGCAGCTTATTGAATTGAAATACCAAACAAAATAAAATTTGCTCAAATTTTTTAAATAATAACTTGCGTCACATAGATATTTGGTAACTTGGCTTACATTTGTGAGAGCATTTGGATTGGCCTTATGCGTCAATAGTAAATTTATAACCAATGTATGCCCCTGTTGGGCGGCTTGATGAAGCGGTGTATAGCCTACATTTGTACTTAATTCAATGTTTGCATCGTTTTCCAGTAAAAATTTAACCATTGTTATCTGGCCGAAATGAGCAGCAACGTGCAGCGGTGAATATCCAGCTTTGGTTCTATCTGATATATGTGCATTATTATCGAGCAAAATTTGAGCAACTTTAGCTCTATCTTCTTGAGCACACAAGTGCATGGGTGTAAGACCATTTTTGGCCGATACGTTTGCGGAGGCACCATGCTCGAGCAAAAGATTAACCATATCGACATGGCCCTCTTGAGCAGCTAAATGCAGTGGAGCAAATCCAGATTTACTTTTGGTGTTTGGATCGGCCCCATATTGCAATAGATTTGTAGCGATATCCATTTGATTTTTTCGAGCTGCAATGTGAAGAGCAGTGTGACCATTTTTGGCACTTGCTTGAGGCAATGCACCTTTTTCGAGTAATAGTAGAGCGATCTCCTGGTGATCATAATGACTGGCCACATGTAGTGGTGTAACACCATTTTTCCCTTGACAGTCAACGTTAGCGCCCTTTTGTAGTAATAATTGTACTATATGAACTTTTCCATATTTAGCTGCTAAGTGGAGTGGTGAAAAGCTCTTCTTAGTGACAGCATCAAGAGATGCATTGTTATCGATAAGTAGAGCTGCAACGTCTTCCTGTCCTTCTTTAGCAGCAATATGCAAAGGCGTATATGCATCTTTCGTAACAGAATCGCAATTGGCACCGTGCTGGAGCATAAGCATTATAATATCAATATTTCCCAGGCGTGAAGACACATGCAGGGGAGTTTGTCCTTCGCGAGCTTGGGCATCTACATTTGCACCATTTCGCAAGAGAATTCGAATAATATCTGTTTGGTTGGCACGAGCAGCTAAATGAAGTGGAGTTTCTCCCCGGACAGTTGGTGCATCTGGATTGGCATCGTGTTGAAGGAGGTATATAACTATATTCATGCAACCCATAAAGCTGGCAACGTGAAGCGGTGTTAACCCGCTTTCAGTCGTCGCACTCTTACTGGCATTGTGTTTCAACAAAAGTTCAACAACTTTGATGCGATTCTTTTTGCAAGCAATGTGCAGCGGCGTGAACCCATTAAGAGCTCGGGCATTGGGATCAGCATTATGATCAAGTAGGAGTTTAGCAACTTTAACATGTCCGCAATGTGCGGATACATGCAGTGCCGTCAAATAGTCTACGGTTACTTCGTCCACGGGCGCTTTGTGCATTAGGAGAATACGAGCAGCTTCATCATGTTCCCCTTGAGCAGCCATATGCAATGGTGCTAGACCATTTTTTGTTTTTGACAAAATCGGTGCGCCATTTTCAACCAGTAGCTCAATAACATCTTTGTGACCTGATCTCGCTGCGCAATGTAGCGGTGTAAGGCCGTCTCGAGTTGTAGCGTCTATACGAGCATTTTTTGAAAGAAGCAATATCAGGATATTCTTCTTACCCCATTTGCAGGCAACATGCAATGGTGTAATATTATGTTTGGCAATGTAATTCACGTCAGCTCCGCGATCAATTAATAATTTTGCAATATCCACATTTCCATAGTGTGCAGCAATGTGAAGCGGAGTAAAACCGCTTTTTGAAACAATATCGGGGTTATGGTCATTTTCAAGAAGTAACGAAGCTGCTTTTACATCGTCCTTTTTGGCGGCAATATGAAGTGCTGGAAGACGAACTTTGCTCCGCGAGTCACTCTCCAATAAAACAGCAACAACTTTGTCATGACCCTGTTGCATGGCGACAGCAAGTGGTGTAAATCCATCCTATTTTTGAGTTTTTTTTTTGTTATGCATAAAATAAATAAAACTACATAAATATATGGACTCAAATTTGTAATAGGTACCTCTGTTGCTAGAGACGGATTGGCACCTTTAGCCAAAAGATATCGAACGCAAGCATCGTGATTTTCTTGGGCAGCCATATAGAGAGGTGTAAATCCATTAAGCGACTGAACGTTAACATTTGCGTTGAATTGAATCAAAAGTTTAATCACTTCCTTTTGGCCAGCAAGAGAAGCTATATGTAGAGCTGTGTTGCCTTTCTTTGTTGCGTTGTCAACATTGGCTCCTCGTCTTAAGAGCTCGCTTACAATATCAATGTAGCCATCTTTCGCTGCTAAGTGAAGTGCATTTAGGCCATTCTAAATAGGATGGTTTGCATTTTGTTTCGTTTTCAAATAATTCAATTATATTTATCTAAATTTTGAAGATATTTACTTTTTTTTGTTTAAACTTAACTTACCGCATTGCAGGTATTTATGTCTGTCACTTGCCCGGATTCTAAAAATTCAATAACTTTACCTAATTCACCGCTTCGGCCAGCTCTGAGGAACGATATTGTTGCATCAATCTGAAAATATGACACAGAAAATTACAAACCTTAAAATAAGGAAAATTGTATGGGGTACTTTAGTTCTCATAGTTATGAATAAAATATGTTATTTGATGCTGTTATAAAAAGTTCGCTTTGCTGTGCTGCCCAGGTATGGGGAATCAACGAATAAGAAGAGATAGAAAAGTTTCACAGATGTTTTTTGAAGAAACTTTTTAATTTACCCCTAAATACACCTTACTATGCCTTGTATCTGGAAACTTACGAAAATATTTACTAGCACGCTTAAATTACAAGCAGACTACATTTAAAAGGTTTTATCCCATCATGATGACCGACTGACAAAATGAATGGCACTTTATGAGCTAAGAAACGAGGACTGGTGGATGTCGATATGGAAAGCTTTGGGAAACGCGTGTGGATAAACAATATCGCTGAATCCATCAAATTTGATTCATGCTAAAGAGGTTTTCTACAAAATCATACAAAGCTATGAAAATTTGGAACGCGATGCTCTTATGGAGGAAGCTCGAAAATCACAAAGCAGGATTCTTTACTCACAACTGACCCTGAATCTTATGGAATCAAACTACTTTAATGATTCACTGAATTTCAGTCAAATATCCTTAATTTTTAAAACAAGATGTGAAGTCCTTAGCTTAAACGGATCACCATACAACGGCAGTTTTAATCAGTTTTGCACTCTATGTGATTTGAAAGCAAAAGAAGATTGCTTCCACTTCATGAGTATATGTCCCGTTTTTTGTGCCTACAGAAATTCAACCTTTGGAAAAAAATCTCTGACGATGCAAAGAACAGTAGAAGTGTTAAACAATTTTGAATGGAAAGCACTCTATTCCTTTTTGAAAACCATTTATACTTATAGGATGTTAATTATAACCGAATTTGTTTAAATTTATTTAATTTTAATTGTTAATTTTTGTTTATCATTCATACCTAGAAAAATATTTATTTTGATTTGTTAACCGAGCTGACGGCAATGCCATAGCTGCAAAATTCATAAAAATTATAAACATTGTACCCAAAGCAAAACGAAACAATAAATTAATTACTTACTTACTTACTCATATGTTATAAAAATAAATTTGAAAATCTAATCTGCGAATCTGAGGTGTCAATTTTGCGCGCGTGCATACAAAAAATGCAATTTATATCAGAGGTATTTTTCTAGAAGTGAATATCGATATAAATATTGTATTTATACAGCGGAATTATAAATTAAAGGAATAAGCTACTTACGGATTTATAATAATGCTATTATCTTACGGAAAACTGTAACTTACATTTAAGGTAATTTCCTGCTCCACGTCGAAATGGCACCAAAATGAGAAACAAAGTTGTTTTGGAAATTTCTTGCATAGCAAAATTCATTACATAATAAAAAATAATTAATAATTTAAAACAGAAAATAGGATTCCTAATTTGAGCAAACAAGTAAAAAGGAAAGAAGCTAGAGACGTAAGATGAGATTCTACTTTTTAGGCTAATCAACTAAAATCCCATCTTATCTTCGGTATCTCTAAAGATTTGTTTTAAAAGAAACCACAACTAAAGAAGTCAGCAACGAAATCAACAAAAGAAGAAGCATCACCATCGAATTAATGACCGAAAGGGTAGTGCAGCTCTGTATAAAAACCTGTACATCAGTGAAAAAAATATAAATGAAAGATTTGAGTTTTTAAATGAACATATAATACTGGAAACGTCTTCTTGGAATAATGTCGAACTACATATTTTTATATTGTTAGTTTGTTTTCCTAAGGTGCTTAAAATGGGTCTATGAAATAACTCCCACGAAATAAGTCCCACTTTTAAAAACAAAATAAGTCCCACCAAAAATTGCTTAAAAAAATGAAATAACTCCCACGAAATAAGTCCCACTTTTGAAAACGAAATAAGTCCCACCAAAATGAAATGATTTAAAAATTTATTTGAAATGAAATAACTCCCACTCAAAATGAAATAACTCCCCCTTGAATAATATATTTCTTAAATGAATTAAGTCCCACTTTCATAAACGAATTAAGTCCCACTAGTAACAACGTTTGGATTCGTAAAGGTGACGTGAAATAACGCCAAATGAAATAAAGCCAAATTCAAAAAGTTTGGCATTATTTCGTTTTTGAAAACGAAATAAGGCCAAATTTTCAATTTGGGTTTATTTCGCTTTAGAAAACGAAATAATAGCAATTTGGCATTGTTTCCATTTAAAATTTTGCAGAATTTTGTTTTCTCTCTATGCTAAAACAAGTTTTTTTGAATTGATAGCACGGCGTACTAACAGCTAGGTATGTAAGGGGGGCATGTTGCCCCCCTGCAACCCCCCTGCTTGGGATCACTATAGAATTTGGGGCATGCCCCCCCTTACATACCTAGCTGTTAGTACGCCGCCGTGCTATCAATTCAAAAAAACTTTTTAGCAAAAGTAGCTATTCTAGACAATAAATCAACCATTTTTGCGTTTTTTTTTTAAAGCAACAAAAAGAACATTATGAAATTCAATGAGAAACAATGTGAAGAGCAACAAATAACGGCAACAATTATTAAGCATTCACTTAAAATGCAAAATTATGAAAATGAAATAAGTCCCACTTAAAACGAAATAAATCCCACCAAAATATAAATTTAGGGGTATGAAATAACTCCCACTTTACAAAACGAATTTATTCCCACTCAAAACGAAATAAGTCCCACTTAAAATAAAAACGTGTAACGAAATAAGTCCCACTAATTGACGAAATAAGTCCCACTTTTAAAAACGAAATAACTCCCACTTTCAAAATAGCAACTTTTGGTGGGACTTATTTCGTTTTTAAAAGTGGGACTTATTTCGTGGGAGTTATTTCATAGACCCGCTTAAAATACATTAAAAGTCACCTGGCCTACATGCAATCGAGCATATATGGGAGGAACTGGGACCTCGAGTTGCTCAAAAGGACTTTATAAACATTTCAGCCATTAAGACGGGCCTTAAAAAAATTGCAAAAAATAATTCGTGAAGTATGCCAAACACTTGTTTCTTCAATACATCGACGCTTTGAGGATCCTATTAAATGGAAAGGATACGAAACTAAGTACTAAATATTAGGTGTCCGATTATTTTTGAGGTGTTAAATTATAGTTACTTTTGTTTTTAATATTGATTTGCAGTTTAATGGCTGAAATTTTATTTTTGGCCTATTTAAAATAAAAAAATGTTTAAATGTTATAAAAAATGGTTATAAAGTTTTACACTCTCCATACATTTTCTGGGAGAAAATGCATTGCAAATTATTATATATGATGTGTCCGATCAGCCGTGGGAGCCACTGTATTTTAAAGTTAGTTGTGAATATAAATAATTTAAACTTCTCCAAAATGTGTGGACCTTATATATATTATATATGATATAAACACAAATTGACTAAATTTTATATCTACATACATCTAGAGCAATTTTAATTGAACTTGAAACTTGAGGTAGTTAAGTTGATGAAATTTTATCTAATTCTTAAAAATAATTTGAAAATACTTTTGGCAATGGAAAATGGTTATCATAAGGGATAGATAATAATAGTTTAAAAAAACTTACCTGTTTATTGACTTTGTGTGCCATTTTTTCTGTTGAACCTCTTTCAATTTGTTCATTATTTTGAGGAGCTGTTTCTACAGCAGTTGGAAGTTGAATATCTTTAGTCATTGAAGGCAAGTTGCCATTTTTTGTATCACCAAGTGTCATTGCTGTGATTGATTTATGCTGATTTTATATTTGGTCAGATTTCATGAAGATTAAATCTAATAAATGAAATAAATTTGTAAAATTAGTTTTCTGATAAGATTATAAAATGTTTTAACTTGGTCACGCATTTAATTTTAAAAGAATGGCAAATTTATGTAATTTTACTTATCTATCCTAGTTTTATTGTCAACTTTCATGCAAATTTTGTTTATTTATTTTAGTAGTTTATGCATAGGTGATTATACAAAAGTTGGGTAACTTTTGAGAATATTTTGTTTACGATAGTTATTAAATCAAACTTCTACAAATTCTGGTGTATATGATAGCTAATCTAATTAATATATTGTTCCCAATCGGACCAGTCACTTTTTTGAGTACATTTTAAGATATTTAAAATTTCAGAATTTGACTGCCAGAGGACTGGCGCACGAGGTACCATAGTAAGGATACATGTTATACACAGTTTTGAAATTTTTTACAAATTAGTAAAAATCTCTAAGGATTTAATAATGATCACTTAGTTACAATTAAAAATAAATATTAATATGTAATACTGGAAGAAAATACTATGTATTTCAGTTTTCAAAACAGACTTTTGCCATTTAACTTAACGTTATTCACTTATCTTTTACTACTTTCACATAGTTTTACTAAATATTTCTAAATAATCAACAAACAATATAAACGAAATCTAACAATATTCATCTTAAAAGTATTAATGATCATGAAATGAAGAACAATAACAACACAGTCCTGACGCCATAGGACTGACGAAAAAGACGAAATTTGAAATTATAATCAGGACTAATTTTGATTTTTTTAATTTCGAATATCAACAAACTACATTTTAACAAATCAAAGTCTAATATGAATTAATAAAAATAAACTTTAGATTAACAAAAAAATAACGACTCACCATAGGACTGACATGTTGGTACAGTTATGGTGGCCGTCAAATTGTTCAACCCGCAACTAACTTTACTACCAACATTAAAATTCAAAGTGGGATTTGACGTTGAGTCGGCTTTATTTCGCACGAATTTCAAATTTAAAAAACACACAACGGACTGATGAATGAAACTGAACACAAAATTTCTTATTTTTTTAAATACAGTGGAGAACACTGCATTATGAAAGTTGTAGTAGGTACATATTTAACTATATACATCACAGATTATAGTAAATTGATAAGTTTTCTGAAATCAATGATAATGTTTAATAGACGGTCACTTAATTGTTGGTTTTCGGGGTTGTGACATGCCAAAGGACTGACGTTTTTGGAACTAATTGTGTTTTTTTAATAACTTAAATATAAACTTAAAAGCTTTGTCATAAAAGATCGTTGTTGGCATAATTTAAACATTCACTCTGAAATTAAAAAGTTTTAATTCATTTAATTTTAATGCTGAGTACTTGGTGGGAGTGCATTTAATATCTTCTTTCAACCGATATGGGATTGATTCAACTTCGCAAGTTATTAGTGGCAATTCATAAAGAATTACTTCTTTAAATGGAACTCATTCCTTTTCGCATGATTCAAAAGACGTTTTGTAAGGTGATTCCAAATGTGTGATTTATGTAAAGAGTTTGTGGTGGTATTACAAGCAGATGTAGTTTAATGTGGGCGAACTACATTGTTTTTTTGGTAATAAAAACTATCTCTCATTCCCAACCCTTTTAGCACAATTTTTTTTTCAAAATATGGAGGTAAACATTCGTATTCATTATTTTCGCAATTAAACCTAATGATATTTGAGCAAATAAGTTTGTTTGTTTGCGTGAAAAAATGTGTAATTTTATCGTCATTTCTGAGGTTTATGATATTTTCGGAATACACTACTATTCTTTCACGACTGTCGTGAGGAGGCAAACCACGTACAGATTTCATAAATTGACACCTTCAGTGTTTTAAGTTTAATTTGCATAGGTTTGTGTTTAAGTTACATTTTTAAAGTTAGGTGAATTAGAGTGATTATGTGATATTACAAGCTGTAGTTATTATTAGTAGTACCTGTGGCGTTGTTAGTTGGGGATAGTTAAAGCATAGAACGGTCATGCTAGAGGCCTTGGGTTCAATCCCTGCCTGTGTCATCTAAAGTATTTTTTTATGGGAAATGCCTTTTGCAAGGAATTGATGTATCCGTTCGGATTCGACTTAAGACTGTACGTACTCTCCATCCCTGACAACATAACTCCCACACAGGAATGGTTGATAGTTTTAAGTCACTAGGCCCTTCTTCTCTAAGGACTGTTGCACCATCTAATTTATTTAATTAGCAAATTACTAAGTAGCAAAACAAAAAGAAAGGTTTAAAATGTTGGTCTCCCTTAGTTAATTGTTAAATATTTAGCACTTGTAAATTGTAGTACCCGTAGCGTGATGGTTAGTGCGTTGGACTGTGACCAAGTCCCTTGTTAGTGACGAAGGTTGAGCTTCAGCTCATCTTCAACTCAATAAAAAATAAACAAATAGTTTAAGTTAGATAAATAGGATACAATTACAATATAGTTTACTCACTCAAGAAAGATTTAAAAAAACAAAATTTAATATTAATTACATTAATTAATATGAATTAAAAATAAAATAAAATTATAAATGTAGTTAGCACTTCGAAGAGTGAAGTTACGTCAAAATTAAATAAAGCACAATTTACATTTAAGAACAAAGAAGAGAGCAATATACAGCAGAAATGTTTTGTGTGTCTTGTTTTCGGTTCATGTTGTTTTTGTTATTGAGAATATGTAATGTTTCTAACGTGTATCGTTTCGAAACATGTTTCTCTGTCTGTAGAACTTCCACGCCTTCAAAGTTTGGAGAATGACCGCTTTCAATGCAGTGACTGGCCAGGGCTGTCTTCTCAGAATTTTTTAATTTTATGTCGGACTTATGATTCGAGATGCGTTGTCTAAGAAGTTGTTTAGTGGTCCCAATGTAACACAGGTTGCACAGTTCATTTGATTTACCATTGCAGTTAATTTTGTAGATTACGTCTGTTTGTTTGTCCTTATCCGGTTTCGTCTTGAGTTTAGTAAAACATTGGTCAAGTGTTTTGTTTGATTTAAAAGCAAGGCGAACCTCTGTCAATTTTTTGGAAATCGATTTTTTGAAGTTGTTAGATAAAGTTGGAAACATTACATATTCTCAATAACAAAAACAACATGAACCGAAAACAAGACACACAAAACATTTCTGCTGTATATTGCTCTTTTCTTTGTTCTTAAATGTAAATTGTGCTTTATTTAATTTTGACGTAACTTCACTCTTCGAAGTGCTAACTACATTTATAATTTTATTTTATTTTTAATTCATATTAATTAATGTAATTAATATTAAATTTTGTTTTTTTAAATCTTTCTTGAGTGAGTAAACTATATTGTAATTGTATCCTATTTATCTAACTTAAACTATTTGTATATTTTTGTGTTAATAAAGTTCCCCTGAGGAAGGCAGCAACCCCTGCCGAAACGTTGGGAAAGTTAATGTAACGTAATTGTTTCATTGCTAAAAATATAGTGACCAAAAAAGCCGACGGAAAACTATAATTCCAATAATCAAAATAAGTACACAAATTGGTCAATAAATCAACTCAAATAAAAAATAAAAAGTCAGCAGGTGTCGATGGTATATCCAACGTTGTACTAAGAAATTTACCGATGGAGGCAATTGACATTTACACCACACTTTTCAATAATGCACTGAATAATGCATATTATCCAGTGCATTGGAAGACCGCTGTGGTTCATCCTCTCCCGAAAAAGGGAAAGGACAACTCCAACCCGTCAAATCTTCGGTCGATTAGTCTTCTTCCGAGCATCAGCAAAGTTTTCGAAAAAATCATTAATAGGGCTCTGACTAAGTGGGCTGCGGACAACAAAATAATTCCGGATAAACAGTTCGGGTTCAAGGCGGGTCATGACACAATTCATGCTGCGTCTAAACTCGTTTCTGATATCCAACGGAATAAATCAAAACAACAATGCACAGGTGCTGTTCTGGTTGATTTGGAAAAGGCCTTTGACACCGTATGGTTAGAGGGTCTTTACCTCAAACTGAGCAGGCTTGGCATAAGCAAGCCATTGTTGTATATACTTTATGATATGCTTAACGGTAGAAAGTTTGTTGTCAAAAGTGGCAATGTAACTTCTACCACAACATTCTTAATTAAAAATGGTCTTCAACAGGGAGCGGTGAATTCGCCGATTCTCTTCAGCATTTACACCAGCGATCTGATAGGTAGTCTTACAAAGGCAATTGCGTACGCCGACGATCTTATTGCGTACAGAACGGCCCGAAAGGTTGAGGTTATTAGAATTCTCTTGCAGCGTGATTTCGACAAGATTCAGCGATATTGCGACGACTGGAAACTGAAAATAAATGTCCAGAAGTCGGAGACAATTCTGTTCCGGACTCCGTTGGCTGGGGCCACGAGGGATACGTGCAAGAACTGGCGCAAGATGGTTATCGTTGATCTTCACGGGCAGCAACTAGCGAGCAAAAGTGTAGTGAAGTACCTCGGTATCTGGTTAGATCAGTATTTATATTTCGACAGACATATAAATGCTGCTCTGACCAGGGCCAGAGGAGCCTTCACTCTGACGAAACGGCTGTTTTTTAGCAGTCGGCTTGACCCCAGAGTGAAGGTAATTTGCTACATGGCCCTCATACGGCCGATGATCGTTTATGGTTGTCCTGTGTGGTTCAACGTTGCCCCTTCCCAGATGGAGAAGTTTCGGGTGTTCGAGCGGCAGTGTTTACGACGCTGTACCGGCTTATATCGAACAGCCGAATCTTCTTACGTGCATTACTATTCCAACGAGGTCCTATACAACGAGGCTCGAATCAATAGAATTGACAATTTCGTGATAAAACTCGTTCGAGGTCACATTGCAAGAGCTATGTCTTCGACCAACAATTTAATTTTCGGGGCGTTCTATCCGAACGACGAGTATTTTGAAAGTGCACGCTTGAGCGGCTTCATTCCACCAGAGGCATTCCTCTTTTTAGACAGATGCGGTCTGATACAGGATAGATTGGCAGTTCCGCTAATCTACCACGTCAGACGACGAACCGTGGATAGGCGACTCCTGTACAATCGGGACGTCATGGCACAAGGCGGAGCAGAGCTCCTTCGGTTCAGTAGGGCTGTGTCCGAACGGGACCGAACTGATAGGGTGAAGCAGGAGAACCAGTTTTGGTGGCTTCAATCGGCACTTGATAGTGGGTAGTCGGGATGGGGTTTAAAGCCTTGGCCGGCTTACATACTTGTTTTATAGTTTTAGGGTTTAGTTTTAAGTAGAATAGGCATGGTGGCACAAAAAGATATACAAAAAAAAAACGCAAAACACAAAAAACACAAAAAAACATGGAATAAGAAAAAAAAAAGACCAAAATATGAGAAACAAAAAATGTTAGTTAGATTTGCTGCTGTGGTTGTTCTAGTTTTAAGTAGTTTATAGGTAGAATAGGTAGTTTAAGTTAGCTTTAAGTTTTATTTTAAGGACATTATTTTAAGTAGTTTTAAGTAAAAATAAAAAAGGATATTGATATTAGTTTTTTCAAATTTTCTAATAAATACAAAATAAATAAAATTTAACTGAAGTAAAATAGATCTTAGGGCCGAAAGGCATTAGTATTAAGTATTATAGTTTAACTTAGAGTGTCCGTATGGGACCAGTAAGTTAGTAATAAGTTATGGATAATTAGGCTAGTTTATGAATTTTTTTTTAAGATAGTCTTAAGAATGAATTCATAAAAATGAATTTGGAAGAAAAAAAAAAAGAAAAAAAGTGCGTTGGACTGTCATGCAAGGGGTCTTGGGTTCAATACCTGCCTGTACCACCTAACTTTTTTCACGGATACTGCCTCTTGCGAGGAATTGACAAATCCTCCAAGAGTAATTCTTGTCATGAAAAGTGCTTTCTCAAATTAGCCGTTCGGATTCGGCATATAAACTGTAGGTCCCTTCCATCTCTGACAACATTACTCGCACACAGGGATGGTTGAGAGTTGTAAGTCACTAGGTTCTTAATGGACTGTTGCGCCACCTAATTTATTTTTTTATTTATTTAAATTGTTGAACCCTTAACAATAGGTTGTGATTTTCCGAGTTGGGAAAATGTCTTAACTTTTTAATAACGCTTTGAAGCAGGAAACTAAAAATTCTTCACTTTTTATTATAGCTTTAGTGTCTTGAATACTGAAAATACTGAGAATTCCTTCCGTCAACTAGTGAATTATTGAAATTATATGCTTTTATGTTAGCTTTTTAAGAGAAAGTGGAAACTGGCCAAATTGCTGAAAACAGCCCAAACAGCAAAGATACGACGTTTTTGGTGAGTTCTTGTGTTAACTGAGTTCTTAAAACCTTAAGATCTAATACGGGTATATAAATTTCGTGGAATACCTGGAGGTCATACAACAATCGTTAAAACGATATCGTCAAAACATTTCAAAAACTTCAAAATCTCTAAAACTGCAATGAATCATATTATCATGGACGATCTCGTTGACTATTATTACGGAATGACCCACTTATGCCTTAAGATCGACGAGCAATAAAAAATCCTGTATTCTGTTTTTTTTTCTGATTAGTTGTTAACCATTGTTGTTAGATCTCTAAAGACTCTTACCACAGTACGAGTGCGAAAAAAAGATTGGTCCCATAGAATCACTAAGTCGCTCAAGTACAGGCGGAGTCATAACACTCACTGGCAGCGTAGAATTGTCGGCGAACTGCCTAACAAAGAGATTAGCTTTCTCTAAAGAGCTAACAAAAGGAGTGCCATTTACAACGAGCGTAGGAACCGAGGAAGATGAAGAATTCCTCATGTTTGTTCCAAATGACCAACAATTTGTACTGCCTTTGGGACATTGGAGTATTTTTTGCCGTAATTTTTGTTCATGTATAAATTTGGTCCGTCGAATATGAGCGTTGCAGGCTTGTTTGAACTTTCTCCGGCTTTCCTCAGTAGGGTTGGCTTTATAGCAAAGGAAACTTACTTATTTGGCCCTAATACCCTCTTTACATCTCGCATGCAACCATGCGTTTTCCTTAGATCTGATGCTTTTAACCCTGTTCGCGATAAAAGTTCTCATTCCCAGAAGAATCAAACTTGTGATCATATCAGCGCTGGCATCAACGTTACCGTCGAGGAAGCATAGTGACCAGTTAAAGATCCTGAAATAATTATTGAGACCGTCCCAGTTGGCTTTCTCGTATTGCCAAACGGAGCTCTTTCTTTAACTGGAGAGTTTTGACACGAAAAATTTGCATATAGAATACAATGGTCAGATGTGCCTAGAGGAAGTAAAACACTTACAGCCAGGGTCAGAGTTAAGAAACAAGTCAAGAGTGTTTCTACTCGACCTTCTACGTCCGATATTCGAGTGGGCTCGTTGACCAGCTGAGTTAGGTGGTTCAACTCAGCGACAATCTCAGCACACACTCCTACGGGTGTTGTCTGACCCGGATGTTGAAGCTATGAAGAATTGTGTACATTGAAATCGCTCGTAATAACGATTTTAGTGCGAGGACAGGACGAAACAATTCTTTGGATGAAATCAGACAAAGCATCAAATTAACGAGAAGTTGATACTCTGTCTAAACTAGGGCTTCGATAAAGGTTAGGTTAGGTTAGGTTATAGTGGCTGTCCAAGATGGAAACGGACACACTTAGGCCAGTTTAAAGGCCCATTGTGATACCACATGAATCTTGAGATTTCTTCCTAAGCTCAATGGAACCAGTTTGAGTTTCTTACGAAACGTGAGAGGCTGATTATACCGATATGATTTAGATCGTTTAGATCGTTAAAGAAGAATTCTCCTAGGTAATTCTTGCGGTTTCGAGCCAGAGCAGGGCATGTGCAGAGAAGATGAAGAACTGTTTCTTCCTCTTCCTCGTCCATACAGCTTCTGCAGAAATCATTTGAGAAGACGCCTAATCTCGTGGCGTGCTTTCCTCTTAGACAGTGTCCGGTTATGACACCTATTATCGAGCTTATATGCGATCTGCTTAGAGAGAGCAAGCACCTTGAACGTTTTAAATCCAGTGTTGGCCAGATGTTTTTTGTGACTTGACACGTGTTGATGTTGTTCCACCTGGTGCCTGCCCTCCTCACAGCGTCTTGCATTAGCAAAAGTTTACAAGTAGCGATTGGTATGCCAGTACGTGCCAAACGTGGTAGGATGGGCTGTACTGTACCGTTCCTGGCGAGTTCATCTGCCTTTCAGTTACCTGGAATGTCTCTATGGCCCGGCACCCAGCAAAGGTGAATATTAAACTGTTGTGCCATCTCCATTAGAGATGATCGACAGTTATGAACTGTTATAGAGTTTGTAGAGACAGAATCCAGAGATTTGATAGCGGCCTGACTATCTGAGAAGATACGGATATCAGATGTTGATATCACGTTTTCTTTAAGCCAGGACAAGACTTCTTTTATCGCCAAAAGTTCCGCCTGGAACACGCTACAATGATTGGGAATGCGGAATGAGAGACTTAAATTCAGTCGTTCAGAGTACACACCTCCACCAACCCCTTCGTTCGTTTTTGATCCATCTGTATATAAATGGATTGACTCATCTTCCAGGAATGTCCTATCCTCCCAGAAAGATCTGGGAGGTATAGAAATCTGGAAATTTCTATCGAATTGCAGTTGGGGGATGGTGTAGTCTGTGTGCTTTGGAATTGATTCTAAATAACTAAGAATTACGGAGTGGCCAATGTTGTTGTTAGTCCACTGCGACGAAGCTTTGAATCGAATAGTAGAGCTTGCAGCTATTTGTTTGCTAAAAATGTCAAGAGGTGTTAGGTAGAGTAGCTTTTTTGACTCTTTCCTCTACGTTGCGTTTCCAATTTAGTTTTTTATCTAAGACAAGACCCAGGTATTCAGCCTCGTCTGAGAATTTTAATTGGATTCCTTTAATATGGGGAGGGTTGACAAATGGAATTTTGTATCTCCTCGAAAATAAGACCAAATCGGTTTTGTGTGGGTTAAAACCCAGTCCACACCGATCAGCCCAAAGTATTAGTCTGTCTAAGGCATTTTGTAAGAGTTCTCTTACCGTGTTAAGATGCTTTCCTGAAACTGCTATAGCGGGGCTTCGATAAAAGAAGCAATATATTTGCTTATTTACGAAAAATTTAAACCAAATAATTAAAAAAAGAATTGGTGCAAAGACCATATTGTGGATGTTGAAGCAACATCATTCCTAATGTATATGGCGAGGCCATTGTCGGAAAAGAATAAAGGCACCAAGCTATACCCATGAGTCATAAATTCAGCAGGATCGCAATCCTCACCTACTTGGGTTTCACTTAGTGCCAAAACAGTATGACGGTTGCCAACAGAAAATTTGACCTAAGCCCACGAATATTACAATTATCTACTCTGAAATGTCCAGTCATTGCAAATAAAAAAATTACTAAAACCAATACAGATAAAATTGAATAAAAAAAAGTTCTTAACCGATTCTAATAAAATTGTGTACATGTCTACCTACTGTTCTAGTTAAACCTCTAACATTACAAAAAAATTACAAAAACTAACCATTTTTACCAAAAAAAAAAAAATTGAAAATAGGGTAAAAATCGAACTTTTAGTTCTGAAGTATTGTATTGGTTTAACTAGAAGATATAAACATTAAACACGTATAAATTATTTTTTTTTTCGTTTCAATCACCGCCAACTGATGTCATTTTTCGTTAGGGTTTTGGCAGATTTATTTTTGCGGCAGCCATCTTACCAAAACAAACAATTTTGAATTTCAATGCATAATAAATAATACTACAAAATTTCAAAAAGATTGATTAAAAAAAAAACCCAAACAATTCACGCGTTTACATGTATCTCCCCCCTTAAGAGATTAAGAAAAATGGTCCACCTTTTATAAGAAAAAGATAAAACATTCCATAGATGTATAAAATCATGTCAAAACTTTAACATTAGTATAAGCAATGCAGAACTTCAATCTGTAAATAATTTAATTACTTTAGGTTCAACCTCTAACAATACCCGTGTTTTGTTGGGAAATCTATCCATAGTGAACTAGAATTTTACACGAATAACAAAAACAATATCCATAGTGAGAATAACACCGATAAAAGTTAGAGTAGAATCTCACTATGGATAGGTTTTTGACATTTATACGAGTCTCGAATGGATCTTATGTGATTTCGTTTTCAAATGTTGGTACGATTGATATTGCATTTTTATCTCGATGGCTGTGTTGGTTGAGTAGTTGTGCATTTGGAATCATGTGTGTTTTCCATTGGGGAAAAAATCAATCTATTACTGTTGATATTATTAAGTTTTGTTAGTGAAAATGGACTAACTGGGCTTATTTTGCAAGAGAAAACAATAGAAAAGATAATTAAGTTTTGCTATGTTTCCACCAAAGGTTTATCTCAGTTTAGATTAAATAAATCTTTTTGGTGTTTCCACCGCACAAGAAGATCTAAAAATGATTAAGTTTGACAGCACTTTCTAAAATGCAAATGGTGTTTCGATGTTTCTTATGAAGTGAAAGTGAGATAGTTTAATTCGTGTTAAACAATGAAAAACTGAATAGTTCAGCACCATATAGGAATATGCTACCTACTCCATGTGCAATTTTTTTTTTAATTTGATTAAAATAAAACTATATTTTTTGTACACAAACATGCAAATAAACAGACCATAACGCATTATCTATAAAACCAACTCCTCCACACAAGTTTTTCTTCACAAATTTCCGATCCCCGACCGGAATCGAGCAAATCAAGCTCATTTCAACTCGATTCAGGTATATAAAGAATTTAGGCGAGCTTCAAGCTCGCTTCAACACCACATGTTAATGTAGTAGTCTACGAACAAACCCCCTTCTTGAAGTTTTTATTTGATGTCAAATTGTTTGGTTAAAACTTTTAAATCGACTTTCACATTACACAGACGTATTTTCTTGATTTTGATAGTCAACTATCAAAAATCAGCTTACACGATTTTACCCCTGGTCTGAATTTCGCTATTTTTTTGTGGAATTTTTTGATAAATTATTTTGGCAAATATTCAGTTGTATCAACTTTCAAATATAAAAACCGGACCACTGCGAATCGTTTTGTTGGGAATTTCTCACTTTACTATACATAATATGGAATGCGAACAAAACGCACATAATACATAAGTATGATCAAAAAAATCATTGTATTGGATTAAAAAAAAAACAATCGCTGCAAGGCTTATTAAATATTTGTCTTCCAAAAAATGTAAACTTCATGTAAATTAATTATGTTATATAACCAAAATGTTGTTTTTTAATATTAAAAAATCGACTACAGGCTTTTCATTTACGGAAACTGTCTTAAATCTGTAAGAAAACCAAAACAAATCCTTTTTCAACGGCTCCAATAAAATATATTGTCTGTATCTGGTTTCCCAACAGTCGACGAAAGGTAAGGTGAAGTAATTTTCAAGCCTGCGGGAAAACTTCTATTCCTAACTAGATCGATTCTAAATAATGATTGAAGTGCTGAATTCTTTTCAGAAAAAGAGTTCCATCAGCGATATTAAGCATTTGAAAAAAAAATGTACTGCAATGGGTTGGGATCGAAATACTGTATGGATCAAAATACTGTATTTAAAATACTGTATCTCAAAATACTGTATTTCAAAATACAGTATGTACAAAATACTGAATGACCAAAATGCTGTATCTCAAAATTCTGTATTTCAAAATTCTGTATATCAAAATTCTGTATTTCAAAATCCTGTAAATAAGGCTAAAAAATAAAAATCGTTTCGATAATGTAAAAAAGTGAAATACAGAATTTTGAAAACAGAATACTTTTTTTTTTTGGAAAACATCATAATAATTTTTCATTACCATAATGTTCTAATATACTTCCCTTAAATAATAACATATATATAAATAAATAAATAAATTAGGTGGCGCAACAGTCCTTTGAGAACTAGGGCCTAGTGACTTACAACTCTCAACCATTCCTGTGTGCGAGTAATGTTGTCAGGGATGGAGGGGACCTACAGTTTCAAGCCGATTCTCCGCTTATTTTGAGAAAGCACTTTTCATGACAAGAATTACTCTTGGAGGATTTGTCAATTCCTCGCAAGAGGCAGTACCCGTGAAAAGGATTTTAGATGGCACAGTCTTTGAAATAATAAAAACAAAAACAATATAAATGGTATCTTCTTCTTTATTTCTCTTTACCGTTTTATTCTTCTTAGTTATTTGTATCTCCCACATTTTTACATGAATTGTTCCTATCATAATCAACAATTGCATATACATTTGCACCAAACTAATTGATCTGTCAAAACTTCCAGTATTATACAGTATTATGAGATACAGTATTTTGACAATACAGTATTTTTAGACACAGTATTTTAAATTTACAGTATTTTGAAATACAGAATATTAACCATACAGTATTATGACCATAGAGTATCGTACAGTATCATACAGAATTTTGACCATACAGTATTTTAAAATACAGCATTTCTACCCGCTCTCTACTGCCACTCAACGTCAAAATTCCTATCATGGTTATGCAGCTCTAGATCTTTCGTGCTTACGTTATCTAAATACCCTAAGGATATTGCTACAAAATGCTAAAAATATATATATATGTATGTATATATACCTAAAGATCAATAATATGATTATGCCGATTTCAAAAACAGTAAGTGGAAATTCATATTATTAATTAACTGATGGTTCACAACCAACATACCACACAAGCTTTGCGATAACTACTTACAATGGGGAATTACTAAGGCACCGTCTCCTACCTCTATACGCCTGTGTTTTTTTTTTCGCAAAAAAACACTGGTTGTCAAAGAAAGAGTGAAAAGACTTAAGATTACATGATGAGATGACAGTCATAACCTCCGAGATGGAAAACTGGACGAGCTATAATCACCACTACACAAGTATAATCTGTAATAAAATGCAACCTATCTATTTATTTAACTCAACAAAAAAAAAACTATCTCCAATTTTTAAACGCCTTCGTTTAGGTCATACTTTAACAACAAATCAGTACTTTCTTACGAAAGAAAATCCTCCCACATGTTTGAGCTGCTCACAAACAATACATTTCTTACACCTCTTATCCCACATCAGTGCTTCTCTAATCTTTCCCAATAATGATGACATGTACGAAATCCTTAAAAAATATTAACATATGAAATTAAGATACAATAAGTAGTGCTATAACAAATCTTAATTGTGTACTATAATATATTACAGCGAGCCGACAGCCCATGCAGATAAGATTACTATTACAGTATGTATAAATAAACAAATTGTAAACATTCTTTAAAAGGGTCCAATTGTTCTTTTTTCGCTTTTTAAAAAAAAATTCTTCTCTAATATAATATTTTTTAACTATTATATCTTTATATCTTTAATTAATTAAACTATGACAGTGTAAAAAACGTCTTCATCATTTTTACAAAATATGTTAAGTTAGTGGAAGACTATCTAAGAAATGGACGATGAAATTCGCTGTAATTTTTAAATTTTTAAAACTTTAATAAATACTAACAATTTTAACCAAATTTTTGTATGACCAAATTAACGACGACAAATTGCGTTGGACTGTCATGCCACAGGTCTTGGGTTCAATCCCTGCCTGTGCCATTTAAAGTTCTTTTCACGGGTACTGCCTCTTGGGAGGAATTGACAAATGCTCCAAGAGTATATCTTGTCATGAAAAGTGCTTTCTCAAATTAGCCGTTCGGATTCGGCTTAAAACTGTAGGTCCCACCATCCCTGATAACACTACTGGTTGAGAGTTGTAAGTCACTAGGCCCTAGTTCTCAAAGGACTGTTGCGCCACCTAATTCGTTTTTTAAATTAACGACGAACTTTCAAAACTCAATCAAAACTAATATTTCTTTTTGCGGAACGTATTTTAATAAAACACCCACCTGGCGGTGTTTAAGCGATGTAATTGTTTCGGTAATAGTTATACCATTTTTTCAAAGAACTTTATTGAATTCTACTTAAGAAGCATGAATTTAATATAGGCAAACCTGCCTTTTTATTAAAATTATACTCAAGTTTTTGAGGAATGAAGGCTCAGGCTTTTTTAATTACAAACAGATCAAAAGGGTCAATAAAATTGGATCATCGATCATAGAAACATAAAATTTAACGAGTCCTATATAAGGGGATTATTGGCGTTTTGGTTAATTTAAACTAAAATTTTGGAAATATCTGTGGTATGCGCATATAATTTTGTACAGGCCATTAAAATGTACAACACTCATCTTAAACCAATATATCCGACCTTACTCTAATTTTAATGCTTGCAATTTAAAAATGCAGAAAAAAAGCATTCAAGAAATTTAATGTAAAACATTGAAGAAAAATTATGTTTTTTTTTTATTCATAACTATCTTTTTTTTAACTACTTAACTGTCGCTTAAAATACTTCTGAATTTGAACAAGACAAAAATCAAAACAATAAAATCATTAGCGTCGGAACTATTATGATGTTATGATTACAAAGTCATGGTCTTGATTATCTTGTCTGGTCTGAATTATTCAAACTAAATCACATGACATCACCAACATATTGGTATGACTCATTGCTTTTTTGTATTTTATTTTCAAGCATGTATTACAAACACCAGATAAATGGTTAAATTCGCATGTTTATTTCATTGCCGCAGTCAACGAAAAAACCTAATTAAATGTGTTCGTTTTTTCTAGGTCTCCCTGTTCAAATTAATTACTTCCTTTTTCAGTCATATGGACATTGGGGTGTCAATTTTGAATTCAACTCAAAGTAAAGTCAAGTAAAGTTTGTAAAAAGGAATTCAACGCAGGCTAATTTTACGAATGAATCGTTTTTTTTTTTAAATAAGAACCACCTTAATAGACATGATATGTAAACTCAATTAGAACATAAATTATTGTACGAGTGTAGATACACATACGGTACAAAATTTTGAAACTGAGAACCAAAAAAGTGTAACTGTGTGTAAAGTACGGTTCACGGCGCACTTGACACATTCAAAAATAAAGTTGTATGATTTTTACTTGCTCCATGCATAGTGCGAGCATAAACATTACGATTATGTCCAAACAAAAACTGGAAATAACTCTGCCGCTACAGGGATTGCAATCCAAAATAATTTTTCTGAAATTAATGTTGAGATATGTTAGCAAGACCCGACCCCGTTTTGTTTTAATCATATTTTCAACTTTTGACCTTCATCCCACTCAAAAGTATTTATTATTTTTGTTTGAATCTATACCGTATTCTTACTAAAAGAGATGAGTTGGTTGATTTACATAATTAATTAAAACTGGCTAAGTTTTTTATTTGATTTATTTTTATTAATTTTATTTAATTTTCTAGTTACCTCCCTTAAAAACAAAAGAATTTGAAATGATGAGGTTGAGGTTTCTCTATTTTTTACAAATAAATTTGTTTAAAGAATTGTATTACATATGTACGTATGTGTTTATCCATGACGATCATTAAGAAGAGGAGTAAGTGGATCGCATACAAAGCTTAGAAAAGATTACATGTTTCATTACATTTACGAATATTTTTTAAAAAAGAAAACACTTTTCAGAAATTTGTTTTTGACAAACGAAAAAAATAAAAAATAATGTAGTGTTTACGAGTGTTGTAAAAGAATGCAATGTTTTGTGAATCCAATCTTTTAAAATCATTGATTAAATGCATTTAATTAAGTTTGAAACAGATGATTTGAGATTAAAGAGATTGTTGTCATTTTTTTTTTCAAATAGCTTGAGCGAACATTCGTTTCGATTTATTTCTTTACTTCTATTAAAAAGGCTTTATTAAGGTTATGTTATTGTTCAATTTAAAATTAATGAAAAAAAATTAAAAAATTAATTAATTAAAATCTATACAGAATTGCAAAAAAGGGCAGTCAAAACGAATTAGTCCTGAAATTTACGATTGTGTTCCTTGAGTTAATTAAGTCAACAAATAAAATTAATAGGTTGGTAGCGAGCAGAGTGCACAGCACAAGCGCAGAGTTTATTATGATTGGTAAATGGGCTAAGAAGGATATGTATCTATATTAATAAGGGAACAAACCATTTTCAATCAAGTACGACTAATAATGATGCTATGTGTATGTAATTCTGTAAGAACTTTAATGAGTAAAATAAGTAAAATCCAAACAAAAATAAGATATAATTCTTATTCGACGGAGTTGTTAATTTTCATTTTAAATTATTTATTTTAATACTATTAGCCATTTAAACTTCAAAATGCTAACAAAGTTGCTCCCAATAACTAGAAATATGACTTCCAAAATGTCAACACAAAATCAATCGGAAATAAGTATACCTACATATATGAGGAAGCTTGCAAGATTGACATCATCACCGTCGTCATCAACAGAATTCGAGATTAATAATGTTAGCATTGAGGTAGGTGGGCGTTCGATTGACATTAACATAGGGCAACAAATTTGTACTGCAGGCTTTCTTAAATTTCTTAAATAAATAAATCACATTTAGAAAGGTAATGCAGTCTTGATATACAATATTCGTTTAGAATACCGCACGAAGACATTTACAATTACTATTATAGTGTTACACATTTTGATTTTCATTTTTTTTTTTCTTTGCCCAGGTTCAAATTCTGTGCTCGATGTCGACGAGGAACGAGGAACGAGGAAGCAACAACAAACTACTTTTCGCTTCGGTTAAATAGGTGTGCACTACAGCCGGCCACCACGTACAGTTAGAGGAAAATATAATAATTTTTGTTTATGTTTTTCTGGTTTTGAGTAGCTATATTTTTATTTTTATTCCTCTTTGCTTGCTGGCTTAATTTCAACTTAAAAAAAGGACTGCGGCAATAGAATATATCAAGAAAGAAAAAATAATACCATTGAATGAGAGAAGATATTTTTTTAGCCTAAATCATTGGTTTGAATTAAACAACCTCCGAAATTAATTCATCACATTCATCAAATAACAAACCAATTATGTTTTTTAAAAAATTACATGCCTTGTAGTCTTGTTCTTGTATTTCTAATGTAGGTATTTTTCTAACAAAACTTACCTTCTAAATTTTAGTTCCTCTATTTTTCGTAGGTATTTCAAAAATAAAAAATAACTTTTTTTAATTCGGCACTTCAAAACTTGAACTGTTTTTTGTTTTCTTATTAAATCACAATTTTTGCATTATATCGCATTTATGTAAATTAAATCGAACCGAATCATAAAATTCAGAATTTACTCTATTTTTCTTTTCATTCAATAAATAATGTATCGTAATTTTTTCTTATTGAAAAGGTGTTTTCTGATTGACAGAAATAATTTTCTTTTTAACCAATGAGATGTTATAATCGTAATCACTTTCTTTAAAAACCATTTATTTACTAAAAAGAAATATTAAAAAAATAATTAAAATATAATCGAGAAATGCGCACTTGCCACTCTTTCCACCCACCGCAGATGAAAGATGATCACTTAACTTAAATATTATAAAGAAATAATAACACAAACATACCTACAAGTGTACTTAGAAAACAAATAATTCAATAAGAGAATTCTTAATGTCCAATGCGTTTGTGTGTTGACTTCTTTGAAGTTCGTAACTTCCAGTAGTCGCTTCCAGTTCCAATCCTTTCCTATTCCAATCAGAAAAGTGGTTGCGTTCAATCGAAGTGAAATATGGCGTTTTTATTTTTTAGTTCAGAGCAGAGCTCGAACTGTCAAAAAATAATTGTGTTTCTTTTTGAGCTCTGATCGTTCAGAGCTTCAAATTCATGTTTCTTTTTTAGTTCCGAACATGTTCAGAGCGCGCTCTGTGAGCTCAGAATAAAATAACAGAGTAAACGGAGTAAAATGTTGAACACAAACAATTTGATGTTTGAAAGCCGGGAAATTAAAAAAATCATCGTCAAAACAATAAAAAGTGCTCAAGTTGTTTCATAATTAAATCAGAGAGCTCAAAAATACTCTGCTCAGAACTCTACTCTACTCTACTCTGTTCGCTCAGACTCTGCTCAGAGCTCAGCTCTGAACTAAAAAAGAAAAACGCCTACAGTTTGTTATTCAGCCCTATCAGGAGTTTCACCCGAAATATTTTTGTTCCCCGGATTCTAAAAAGCTGACAGTTTGCAAAATAGGTACGTTCAAAAAACTGAGCTCTCAATAAATTTCCCATCTCTGTTACGGAAACAGAGAATGAAATCTGAACCTAAAGGCCCAACTATAATAGGCATAAGCAAACATAAGCTTATGTCAAAAACCCAACGAAAATTCACTTAAGTTTGTGAAATTACTGCGGATAGCCATAATGCAATTTTGCTCACGTATCTACATGTCAACAGAATACACAACAGATACACAGAATGAGATATTCATGCAAAAACACTCTATATGAAGATATAAATCCTTCGTACGTATCACACTCCAAAACCCATTTGTTTACATTGTTGTATTTGTAATGTGAAAGAATTCAACAAGAAAAATTGACGTGTTTCCACGCATACATAGAAATAAATAATGAGTTTTTTGGTGAAATTTCATAAATTAGAGGAGAATTGACACGCACAATATGAATAAGTTTATGAGGCTGATTTCGGTTATGATAAACATTCTGAGAGAAATTATCTGCAGTGGAGTTGGCCTGTGTGTATTTGATCAAAACTGTCAGATTTACTTATGCGGCGAGCGACTGGGATCGCTCTTGCTTAAGTTTGCTTAAGTTAACGAAACTGAGAAAAATTGAACGAAACGGAGCTAGACTCCATTATGGTCACTCGTATTAGATTCTTTGTATTCGTACGTTTACTTATGCGCGCATATGCTAGCTTATGCCTATTATAGTTGGGCCTTACGTTTTTTCTTGAACATAAAAAAAGTATAAAACAAATGAGGTGTTGCAATTTCCTGTTAAAATTGTGGCCACTGAGAGCCATGGTACGATTTTTGATCCCACTCCAATCGATTTCTTCAAAAAAAATTTTCTGAGTAAGCGGACATACAAAATTTCCCCTCCGTTCTTATTCAGAAAATGAACAAACCTACCATCTGAATGTTTGCTTTGACGGTTGTTGTTGACAAGGATTAAATCAATCACAATGGCGGATCCAAGTGGAGGGGTCGTAGGGGTCATGACTTTTGTTAAACTAATGGCATACAATGATAGTACTATAGGAAATATATATACAATGCTAATGGCTAAATTCAAGAACCAAACATTTTTCTCTACTATTTCTAAGTTTTGTTGACTAAAAGCAAAATACGAGTAAGCAGACTGATAGCGACAATTCTTCATATCAGATCCTCTCTCATTTTCTGGATTTTCAGGTTTTGTAGCGTTCTTCGCATTAATATAAATGGAAACAAAAAAAGTATATTTTATTTTTGAAAAAAAAAGCTACTTTTCACAACAGTTTCTTACATTTCTGCGTGAAATGCACCAAAAACCCTATAAATATTGTGATTTAGCTCTTAAATATAGCATATTTAGAAAACTGTTAGAATCTTGGAATGCTTTCATATGTAGGGAGTCATTATAAATTGCCGTGCATTCCACAACAGTGTTCTATTATTATTTGATAACGAAAGTTGTCAGTTATGCTCTTCAAATGTTTAAACGTAAGGTTAAGATGCACCTTATGTTATTTAAATTTTGTTAGCCTCCTTTACAAAACATTAAAGAACATTTTTAAGCGGTGAGTAAAAACTTATCTAAGTGTATGACCTACCCCCCCCCCCTCCACACCACATAATTTTTTTTCGGTAGAAACTCAAAGTAAGGGAACAGAAAAAGGGCATTTTTTTCGGGTGGAATGACATTCGGGGGAAACTCCTGATAGGGCTTATTATATGGTCGTATCTGCATTGTGTTCAAATGTTTGCTTAGATTTTCTAACCTGGTTAATTTGGAGTCTCCATTGAACATTTCCGATTACAGCATTGAAAAATATCATAGCGAAAACAACTATGAATATTGCATGGAAAAACATCTTCAGTAACAAGCATATAGCTCACAGCAGTGAATATAAAGTATAGCGGCCCGGTAAGTGCTTCGCTACGTATAAGGCATAGTAAAAAAAAAAATTATTATTAAGTTCATTTATTCAAACAAAAAAATATTTTAAATTGCTAGCTATTTAAAAGTCCAAATGAACCAAATGATAATATATTGTTTATATTATATTTATCAGCAAAGAATAAAAACTAAAAAAAATAAAAAAGAATTGGGTACTCTTATTATGGTGGGTCTATATGGGTTAGTCTAAACAGTTGGATAAACAATATTTTTTGTTTTTCCATTTTGAACACGAATAAATAAACAGTTGGGGGTACCGACTCTGGGACGGGCAACATAAAGTTGACCATGTGAAAAACATGATTCCTCCAAATTGACACCACAAACGTGAAGTGTTTGCCCTTGGGCCTAATTTATGGACATCGCAAATGATAAACCCACAGGATATTGTAATCTTTTGAATTCAAATGGCATATCATAGGGATACGCGGTATCAAACACACTTCTCCTTTTGATTTACCAGTTAAGATTGTAGCTTCAATCAAATTTGGCAATCATTTTTTCACTGCCAATCTGGTGCCATTACACAGTTTTGGTGGATTAATATTTCGCAATAATATAATCCAAGAACCAATTTTCAGTTTCAAGCAATGCTGTGGTATACCAGCCGGTTCCAATGAATTTAAAAATTCAATTGGATAATTCAATGGCTCATATTGATTCATAACACTGTCAATTGATTTATATGTTGTGACTACACCTGGCAGTTTTGCTTGAATTTGAAAATTAATGGCATTGATATGAATGTTCTTCGGTGCTAAAATGGCGCATTCTCTCAACCAATCATGATTTCTGTAATTCTGACGAATATTCGGAAAAACACATTCAATCAACTCATCTATAGATTACGCAATTGTACAAAAATTGTTCGGTAAAGTGATCAATCCGTTGGTGCTGTCGATTGGTATTTTGCCATCACCAATTTCTAACAATTGTTTTAAAAAATTCATGGGCAGTTGCATCGTTATGTAGATGAATACGCATATAAATGTTCACTGTCAATTTTCGTACATATCTCCAAAGAACTGATGACTTCAAACAGGCGTTTATTTCACCAGAGGAATGACAGGCAATGTTTGACGAAAGTCCCCTGACAGCAATATCGGAGCACCACCAAAAAGCTGTTGATTACCGCGTAAATTTTGCATTGTTCAATTAAATGCTTCTATTGATTTTTTATTCGCCATTGTGCACTCATCCCATAAAATAATTGACGTTAATCGCAGAACTTTTGCCATAGCAGAATTTCTCGAAATATTGGAAGTTGGAGTTTCAATCACCTGTACATTCAATGGCAATTTTAATGCAGAGTGTGCGGTCCGACCACCTTCTAATAATGTAGCAGCAATTCCCGAACATGCAAGTGCCAATGCAATTTTCTGTTCAACAGCACGACGCGACGTATTCGCGATCGCCGTGCAAGATTAAGTACATCAGGTACAGGGTCAATAGATCTATTCTGTGCAGTACGTTCACGCTGCGATGCTTTAGCTTGTGCGCGTTCATCTGTAGTCTGAGATCGTCTTAATAATGCCACTTGATTTGCATTACGCGTTCGCTGGCCTATGTTTGGTCGTCTTGCTAGTGGCATTTTACCTTCACTCAACAACTCAACAATATTTTGGAAAATATATACACAAAGCAATAACTCAACAATATTTTGGAAAATATAAACACAACAAAACAATAACTATCGCTGATAAAATGAAATGACATATGATGACATTAAATTTGTTTGACAGAGCTAACGTCACTTTTTTTATCTTCGATTGTTTTTTCCAAAGGTTCAAATTGGCTTTTAAGTATTAGTACAAATTGTTTGTATATGGGAGTATAGAAAGATGTTGATTTTACACTTTTTCAAGATTTTTTTTTAAATTTTCTCTATCTACAAACCTTCTCTGGACTTCCGCGAATAATTCAAGACCAAAATTAGCCAAATCGGTAAAGGCATTGTTGAGTTATAACATTACAACGAAAAGTGGCATTGATTTTTATATATATAGATTTGAATCGTTAGCGGAGTCAACATTAATGTATGCAGCTCAAGTGTGTGGTAGCAAAAAATATGAAACTGTTGAAAAATTGCTCCGATTTTATATAAAAAGGATATTTCGATTGCCACCGAATGCACCGAACTACATGTTAATACTGGAAACAGGAATCTCTCCATTGTTTATTAAAACTCTGAAATTGAATGTGGACTACATATGTAAGGTCCTTCTGATGTCAGATGAGCGTCTCCCGAAAATAGAGCACTGCAGGTGATATAGAGAAAATCAGGTTGGTTCAGAGATTGGCTAGAGCTAGCTGAAATAGAAGGTATAAATCTGGCACCTGAAGACTATCTTATCTGGAAACCCCTTCTGTACCAATTAATTGCTGCAATAGACGATCGATATAGACTGAGATACACATCCGAAGCAAAAGAATCCATCTACAGAATGTCTTACAGCAAGCTGGACTACAATCTTAATCAAAAGAACTACTTCCGAGATGATCTAACAACGGATCAAATATCTAAAATATTGAGACTTAGAGGAGAACAGCTCAATCTAAATTTCATTCCCCATAGAGATGATTTACCTTTGGTGTGTGAATTATGCACTATGGGTGAGAGGGATAACATTTTTCATTTCATGGGTAGATGTCCAGTGTTACGAGAAACAAGAAGACATGTCTTTGGGAGCGATGTTTTATCGGAAGAGCTGATCACTCATCATCTAAATGAAGTAGATGCTTCAATGTTATATAAATATTGTAAAATCGCATTAGAATATAGAAACAGAATTATTAATGCAAATTTTTAAACATTGTTAAAAGACATATACATAATGTTTATACAATAAAAAGTTGTCAATCAGGCAGACGGCAAGCAGCCATGCTATATATATGTGTAATAGTTATGTATGAATATTTAAATTGAAAAATAAATCTAATCTAATCTTATCTAATCCAATCTAATAAATATAAGAAAACAAATTTATTCGTCGTGAAAAAAATGTAGTTGATACGAACTGTCATTATCCACACTCGCAACGAATAAAATAATCGCGCGTACTTAACCTAAAAAAATCATTCTTGTTTTGGTTTCGGTGGTGAATGCTGCCAAGGTCAAACTTCATTCGCGACGAATTAAAAACTCTCATGTGAAAGAAATGTCAAAATCGACGAATATTCGTTCATTCGTTGGTCGTTGGTCGTGCTCATGTGAATAGTGCTTTACTCTTGAAGAATTTGTCAATTCCTCGCAAGAGGCAGTGCCCGTGAAAAAAAAACTTTAGATGACATAGGCAGGTATCGAACCCAAGATCTCTGGCATGACAGTCCAACGCACTTTTTTTTTTTTAAATTCATTTTTATTAATTCAATCTTAAACCGATCTTAAAGCTAGACAAAAATTCATAAAACTAGCCTAATTAACCATAACTTACAACTAACTTACTGGTCCCATACGGACACTCTAAGTTAAACAATAATACTTAATGCTAATGCCTTTCGGCCCTAAGATCTATTTACCTTCAATTCAATTTTATTTATTTTTGTATTCATTAGAAAATTCAAAAAAACTAATATCAATATCCTTTTTTATTTTTACTTAAAACTTCTTAAAATAAGGTCCTTAAAATAAAACTTAAACTAACTTAAACTACCTATTCTACCTATAAACTACCTTAAAGTAGAACAACCACAGCAGCAAATCTAACTATCTAACGTTTTTGTTTTTCATATATTGTTGTCTTTTTTTATATTTTTTTTTATTCCATGTTTTTTTTAAATTTTTCTTTTTATTTTTTTGTATTTTCCTTTTTTGTATTTTTGTATTTTTTTTATTTTTTTTTGTGCCACCATGCCTATTCTACTTAAAACTAAACCCTAAAACTATAAAACAAGTATGTAAGCCAGCCAAGGGTTTAAACCCCATCCCGACTACCAACTATCAAGTGCCGATTGAAGCCACCAAAACTGGTTCTCCTGCTTCACCCTATCAGTTCGGTCTCGTTCGGACACAGCCCTACTGAACCGAAGGAGCTCTGCTCGGCGTTGTGCCATGACGTCCCGATTGTACAGGAGTCGCCTATCGACGGTTCGTCGTCTGACGTGGTAGATTAGCGGAACTGCCAATCTATCCTGTATCAGACCGCATCTATCTAAAAAGAGGAATGCCTCTGGTGTGATGAAGCCGCTCAAGCGTGCGTGATAGCCCCTAAAATTAAATTGTTGGTCGAAGACATAGCTCTTGCAATGTGACCTCGGATGAGTTTTATCACGAAATTGTCAATTCTGTTGATTTGAGCCCCGTTGTGTAGGACCTCGTTGAAATAGTAGTGCACGTAAGAAGATTCGGCTGTTCGATATAAGCCGGTACAGCGTCGTAAACACTACCGCTCGAACACCCGAAACTTCTCCATCTGGGAAGGGGCAACGTTGAACCACACAGGATAACCATACACGATCATCGGCCGTATGAGGGCCATGTAGCAAATTACCTTCACTCTGGGGTCAAGCCGACTGCTAAAAAACAGCCGTTTCGTCAGAGCGAAGGCTCCTCTGGCCCTGGTCAGAGCAGCATTTATATGTCTGTCGAAATATAAATACTGATCTAACCAGATACCGAGGTACTTCACTACACTTTTGCTCGCTAATGGCTGCCCGTGAAGATCAACGATGACCATCTTGCGCCAATTCTTGCACGTATCCCTCGTGGCCCTAGCCAACTGAGTCCGGAACAGAATTGTCTCCGACTTCTGGGCATTTATTTTCAGTTTCCAGTCTTCGCAATATCGCTGAATCTTGTCGAAATCACGCTGCAAGAGAATTCTAATAACCTCAACCTTTCGGGCCGTTCTACTACCTTTCAGATGGCTGGTGTAAATGCTGAAGAGAATCGGCGAATTCACCGCTCCCTGTTGAAGACCATTTTTAATTAAGAATGTTGTGGTAGAAGTTACATTGCCACATTTGACAACAAACTTTCTACCGTTAAGCATATCATAAAGTATATACAACAATGGTTTGCTTATGCCAAGCCTGCTCAGTTGTAGGTAAAGACCCTCTAACCATACGGTGTCAAAGGCCTTTTCCAAATCAACCAGCACAGCACCTGTGCATTGTTGTTTTGATTTATTCCATTGGATATCAGAAACGAGTTTAGACGCAGCATGAATTGTGTCATGACCCGCCTTGAACCCGAACTGTTTATCCGGAATTATTTTGTTGTCCGCAGCCCACTTAGTCAGAGCCCTATTGATGATCTTTTCGAAAACTTTGCTGATGCTCGGAAGAAGACTTATCGACCGGAGATTTGACGGGTTGGAGTTGTCCTTTCCCTTTTTCGAGAGAGGATGAACCACAGCGGTCTTCCAACAGTCCAACGCACTAACTATCATGCCACGGGTACCACGAGAGCAGGTTAGGTAGTTTATTATTTTGAAACTACCTTCCCATTATACACTTTTCACATTTAGTTTCGTGTTATTTTTTGTTTTCATTATTTATGACACATGGCTTATGATGCAAACTCAGATACTAGAATGACATTTTTATGTTAAGACACGCGCTAAAATTTTATGTGTTGAAGTGTGGATCGTATGTGGAACGTGAATTCAGTTTGACAGTTCGTTACAATCGGATTTTTGCTATTTGCGGCTAGACATTTTTTTCTATAATTTCTTTCATTTTGGCAATGGAAAAGCTAGTTTTACTACCTTAAGATTTACAGAAGCTATATTTCTACCTATTTGTTAACAATTTGCACAGAATTTTGGTTTATAAATTGTTTAAAATAAAACTTTCTTCTAAACGCGCCCGAGGTTTAAAGCTACAGTACGTTTTCCAATTTCTAAGGTCACACTTAATTACACATGATATCGTAACAAATCGTAAAGTCAGTAAGAAACCTGTCAAAACCCGACAAAGCTAACGCGTGGTTGTGGTTTCGCCATCTGTACAAAGATGACGTATACTTTTTTCAAATCAACCCTTCAACCCAGATTTTCAAAAAATTTCAGCTTGACTTCAAACTTCTTTCGGTAGTCCTTGTAAAGAGAGTAAAATAAATCGAAGTGCGGTTGAAGTTCGTATCTAGCCAAATTCAAACGTCAAAAGCATTGTAAGAACAGATTGAAACAGCAACATCAACAGCATCAACACCTTATCATCTCCTACCAAAGACACTCAATATATGGATATTTATGGAGTGTCTTTGTTTTCTAAAGTCTAATTGGCGTTTGTCTTCCGCTCACATTTTGGACTTTTCGTTATTCGTTTTGGTCCCCTATCTTCTTCTCCGTCATCACTCATCGTTCTTTATCGCTATTCTTCTACAATTATTGTTTTCAATACAATAATTGATTTTACTTGCATCATTTTGTTTTTTATTTGTTAATTAAACATTTTTTAGTAAGGCAATAATAATTATTTGTTTATTATAAGCGTTTTGTTGGTTTGGTTATTGTGCAACTGTGCAAAGTGTTAACGACGAATTACAAGTCACCTAAAGTTAGTAGTCTACCTGCTCTTCGTGACCATCAGGTTTATTAAAGTTAGATACCTACATAGTTATTTATTAAAAAATAAAAAACTTAAATTCTGGTAGCTGACTTCTTTTTAGAATATCAAATTTTCAATACTGAGGAAAAGTTTTATATGCATATAAAGAATACGAAAAATAAGACAAAAACTTGTGGGTTAAATGTTTAATGGCTGCGTGCAAAATTGCAAACAAAAAAATTATTTTCTATTCGTATGGATCGACCAAAACTATCAAGGAAAAAGCATCAGCAACAACAGTGCCTGTGTCACCACCAACAATTCCCATAATTTGATTCACGACAACAAATTTAAATAGGTGGTAGGTAATTTTTGTTCATTATTATCTTTTTATTGTATTATTCATACCGACACGAGGTTTAACTTCTTTTTCTTTTTTTTTTTTTCATATGTATGAAGTCATGTTGATGTCAATTCTAGTTATTAGTTAATATGTGGTCAAGACTCGGATATCAACAAAATCAACCTGAGTTAACCTTAGGTAACATACATCATTTTTCTTGTTTCTGTTTTAAGACGAGATGACTAAACATGATAAATAATTAAAAAAAAAAAAAAAAACAATTATGATTTTGGGAAAGGCAGGCAACAAGTGATTAGATATTGCCACTGGTATATAATAAAAAAAAAAGTTTAAACAAGTTTGTGTATCTTTTCCATCAAGATATTCATCAAAGACACCTTAGTCAAGTCTTCAACAAGAACTACTACTATGTTTTATTCTTGCTGGGTTTTTAAGTTGACGTGGATAAGATTTAGTTAAAACTTAGCTCGCATTTCAAAATGTAAAATTTGCGCTTAAAACAAACAACAGTGGGAAATTATTGACAACTCCAAATTTCGTCAATGGAAAAAATACATATACTAATAAAAGCAGAAAAGGTATTTATTCATAAAACAAAAAAAATACTGGAATACACCCCAACATTTACAGCTAACAAGTTGGCTCTAAGTAGCTGCTAACCATATTCTCCTTAAATATACACCCAAAAATTCAAGTTAAATCCACTCCAAGGTTTATTAAAAGATATGACTGTTGTTCTTTTTCCATTGACCCTAAATTTATTCATTCAAAGCTCTAATTGACAACAAAATTGTTAAATAAGTCTGTAATTTTTGAACATTTTATTTTATGTTTTTCTTTTTCATGGTAAATATTGGTGATGGAAAAAAAAACGAAAAACTACTTATCACACAGGCTTCAAGGAAGTTCATCCACTGTACTGAATCTTGAGTACAAGGGATGGCAGATGGCACTGATTCGTTTAAAATTATGTGCATCGGACTATTTGTGTATAGTATATTCAATGTAGCCTTCTGCTTCTTTGTTAGAAGGGTTTATTACATTATACCTTTTAGATGCCTAACATCTTATTCAAAGCAAGTAAAACATAAGCTTCTTCATTTTAATCATGATGAAATCGAGCTTCTATTGACGGACATATCTTGAACCTCTTGTATTCCCTCTACTTCCAATCTACATTGGAATTATTTTCTCTGAACTACTTATGTTTTCAATAAATAATAATAATACCTTGACATTTAATTTGTGTGATACAAATAATTTAAAGTCAGTACCTTTCTCTGTTCTCCTTATACTTGAGACGAAAACCATTTCTTATCAGTTTTTGTTGTTTTTGTAGGCTTTCGTGTTTTGGGCTTTCGTGTTTTAGGTTTTGTCAGCAACATTTTGCATATGATGAAATAGTTTGATTTAAAAATTTGTTTTTGTTAGCGAGATTTTTAGTCGAAAACCAATTTTTATCCATTTTGCGATTTTAATTTTTATGAAAAAAGTTACTTATGGATTTTTAGAAAAAAAAATGACTGAATGTCGAAAACAATATTTTCTATAAGGTGAAATCAGTTTGAAGCCAATATTTTAAATTTTTGAAAAGATATTTAAAACGAAAATCAATTTTTACCAACTTTTAGTAATATTTTTTTTAGGTTTTTATTTTTTTGTAAAAAAAACTCAATTCGATTTTTCCCAAAATCAGAAGTCAAAAACGTTATTCTTCGTTGCAAACAGTTATTTTGGAGTGAAAATCATTTTTTGTTCGTCAAATATTCGAGGTGACCATTATTTTTTTTCCAGTTATTTTTTATTTATAAAGAAGCGTTTATTGAATTTTTCTCAAAATTATATTCATTTGTTATCACGTCAGAATATATAATATTAAACTTAATTCAAGTCGTGTTAATATGCATTTTAGGTTAACCTATAGTAAAAACATCACCCACTTAATTTTTTTGAGAGTCCTTTCTGCACCTTTCTGTGTTATTATCTGCATTACAAAAATTATTTAAAGTCGATAAATCTACTGGTTCTTAAGATATGGACGACGAAAAAAGCTTCCCGAACGAACACACGCACATACAGGCATCTCTACAAAAATTTTTTATTTAGCCTCTAGTGACCTTGAAACGTCGAGAAATGTCAACATTTTCAATTCGACAAATCTGACCGATCACAATGACTCCCTATGGGGAGATAATATCTTTAAAAATACAAATAAAAGATGTTTTTCACTATTTTGGGATTAAATATTTAAATCACTTCTGATATTTTAGTTTTACATTAACACTTTCGAACCTGGTTAGCTGACAAATGTCCCATTTTTATTTTAGCAACTTTAAAATATGAAGTACTCTACTTAATTGGGTGACATATTTCCCAGTTCTTAGTGTAACAGTTTCTTATGGTTCTTTCTTAAGAGAAGTGCAGATGTGGGTGCGTACAAATGTTCAGAAAGTTTTGTTAGGTTCCGGTTCTATGAAGTTCTCAATAATTTTTGCATTCAGGTCAAAGAGTTAAATTAATAAATAATGTAGAACGTGTGAATGAAGGAGAACTTTGAAGTTGTGATAATATTTACAAACAAAAGAAAGAAAGTTTTTTAATTCTCTTTTCTTTTTTTAAATTTCTCTTCACAGCAATTGAAAATCCAAATGGTGTATTTGTGAACAAATATAAATAAAATAGACTTATCACTCAATCAAAAAACACAAAGAGAAAAAGTATTTGTAACGATTAAATATTAAACAATAACAATTAAGTAAACAATTTTAAATGAAGTGGCCAGAAGCTAAAGCAATTCTGCAACTAAAACATCAGGAACCCAATTTCGAGAAGCTTATAAATTCGGCTATAGTTGGTGTCGAAAGTTATCGGCGGCTACATGAGTTTCTCTTAATTTATCACACCAACTACAGGCACCATCTTCATCAGTACTTTAACCATCATCATCCCGACAGCTGCAACGTACGCTTCAACAATACATGGAAAGCATTATTGGAATTTGTTATAACTAAACAAAAATATATCCAATCGAGCTGCAATCGACGACTTTCCTCCAGCAAAATCGGCCACTACAATAAGCAAACAAAACGACGACATCTCATTTTAAATAAAAAGTATTTTCCTAAAAGACGTTGGATAAGGGCTTCCAAATAAAGCAAAAAACCGAACTGATTAACATCATTTATTATATTTCTCGAAATGGCCGGAATTCAAAATGCACGAATTTTGCGATTTCTCATTGCAATCGGTGCTGTAGTACTAACTATTTTCGTTTATGCCTCCTATTATTCAAATACATCAATGGGAATGTCCAACCATTTTAGGATTTCACCAGCTTTAGTTTCTTCTTCATCATCAATGTCTGAGAAATATTTGATTCAAAATTTTAGCGATTCAAATGGAGTAAGCCTTGGTAATAATTTAATTATTAAAAATAATAATAATATCGTCGATGATGATTTGAAAGAAAACAGGAATTCAGTCATAGGCATTCGAATGGTTCATAGTAATTTAAATAATTTAAACGATAAATTAAAATACTCGCATCAAGATAATGCCAACAACAATAACCAAAACAACACTTCAAAAGGAAACAAAAAGAATATCGTAGCAGCACAAAAATCTATTGAAGGAGATTCAAGCTTTTGTAAGTACAAAATGTTAGAATTCAATCATATTGTATAATTTATTAGGGAAGAAGGTGGGAAAGATTAATAACAGACCCCTCATTTGCCATTTTTTTTTTTAGTTAAACCATCCTTTTCAACAAAACAACTCTGTTAACAAAATTTCCTTCTAACTTTTTTAAAGAATGTTAATAATTAACATAATTTGATATCAATACGGTTCACATTCACTTTTATTCGTTTAGTTCAACTACGAGATCTAGATCGAATAAAACTATCAAAAAACTGCAGAAAATACATAATTTTTTTCCCAATCAGTAAAAGCTGAAATGTTCCATTTCCTCATGTGTTGTACCTTCTGGCCACTACGCCTAGAATATGCAAAGCAGTGATTAAAAATAGAATAGAAATAGATTAATATTTACAACTAAACACGAATATTATTGAGTTATGATGTTTTCTCAAAAGTTTCCTTAGTTTAAAAAAAAAATAAAGATTTAGGCCATTCGTTTATTTCATTAAACATATTAACAAATTATTTCAACCTAAAAAATTATTCATCAAAAATTAATATGCTCTGCCTTTGTACACACTTCTCTCGTCACAAAACGAAAAATGGGGGTTACTGGGCTGTTGAGAATTTTAATGTTTTACCTAGCTCAATAGTTCCCACTCATTACAATGTGCAGACATTCAAAACCAATGTGCATCGGTTTCTCCTTTCTAATCCTGTCCTTCTTTCCTAATTGCTCGCCCTGTGTCTAAACATTATAAGGGTATTCATAACCCCTTGAGTAATGAGACAATATTTAGGAAACCTTTACATAGTTTCTATGATTTAATTTGTGTATCTTTCTTTTTTTTCTATTTTTTATAAGTTACTGTTCTGGAAAAAATACTATTATTTTCAGCACAATATAAATTTATTTTAAAATTTAAATAAAAAATGTATCTCCACTAATTTGTATTTAGTTACACATATTTAGTTGTTGTTAAGACGAATAATAATATAACAATACTTGCAAATACTAAATTAAAACAAGCAAAATAATTTTAACATAGAGATTAAAACCTAATTTAATTGAGCATTATATTCATGGTTATAGGGATTTTTTCCGTTTAAGTTTTATTCGAAGAAAGTCAGTTGACTATCATTTTCTTTTTCATATCAATTCTCTTTTTCTTTGCTTCAGTCACTAATTCATCAATGAGCGTACAAGATTCGGACACTATTTCGATCCCAACATCGAATATCCAGTCCCTTATTCTGAATGCTGATAAAATTTTAAAGAACTTAACAGTGTCACAGAGCAGTAAGTAAAGCATACAAGAAAATATTCAACATTCTTTGTTGCCTGTGTCTTTATTTTCTTATTGGGATGATTTTTATTTAACTTAAATGTTCAAAAACATTTAAATTATATTATTATAATTATTTTTTCTTGTCGTCCTTTTAGATAACCCAAACTTGCAGCAGCAACAGCAAAAAAACAAACATCAAACGAATCATTCAACCGTTCAATCTTCGCTTGCACAACCGCCGTCCATTCTAATACCAGCCAATCGTCTGAAACCTTCCTCTGGCAAAGGGCAAGCAGCAATCATCGATCCAACTCAAGGCATTCCCACAGCAGACATCTACGAGAGTGGGCATCTTGACGTAAACCCTCACATCTGTCCTGACGAAGGTGACGGCATTAAATTGCTAATTATAATAACATCTGCGCACTCACATCAGGATGCGCGCCTATCGATCCGTCAGACATGGGGACACTATGGAACGCGTCGTGATGTCGCCATAGCATTTATTCTTGGTTATACTAATAACCAAACTCTTGAAAATGCACTTAACCAGGAGAATTACATTTATGGAGATTTAATTAGGGGTCACTTCGTAGATAGCTACAATAATCTTACTTTAAAAACCATTTCGGCATTAGAATGGGTTGATCAAAATTGCCCACAAGCTAAATTTGTACTTAAAACTGATGATGATATGTTTATAAATGTTCCCAAGCTAATGGCTTTCTTAGAAAAACACCAAAAAGACAAACGCGTCATATTTGGTCGTCTGGCTAAAAAATGGAAGCCCATTAGAAATAAAAAATCCAAGTACTACGTCTCCAGTGTACAGTTCGCTGCAACGATATTTCCACCTTTTACTACGGGACCAGCGTATGTAATGAGTGCTGATGTTATACACGATTTATATATGAAAGCACTGGAGCAGACCTATCTTAAGTTAGAAGATGTTTTTACAACGGGCATTGTTGCCCAACAACTCGGCATAAAACGAATACACGTTAATGAGTTTCTTAATCGCAGGATCGCTTTCAATCCTTGCAATATTAGAAAAACTATCAGCGTACATATGATTAAGTCAAATGAACAGTTTGATCTGTGGAAAAAACTGCTAGATCAATCGACAACCTGTAAATAGTAGTATTATTATATAAAAAAAAATTTAAAAACTGGACTAATAAAACAAAAAAGAATATATGATATTAAATTGGTTTCAATATTTTCCACTGGTTATAAATTATTGTTCGAGGGACTAGTTTTAAGGATTCATATATCTATTATATGTAAAACCCAAATGAAGAAAATGGAAATTAGCAAGACCAACTAACGAGATCGGGGAACAACAAGTTCTTGATAAAGAATAAATGGTTAAGTCATAATATGAGCACCTTCTTTGTGCTCAAAAATATACAATGTTTTCCCTCCATTCCATTGTTTCAAGGAATAATGATTTATGAGGTGATAGTCTCTATATGTACTATATGTACTTTTGGTAGTCGTATAAACCGATTAAGTGAAGTTGTAACTGTTAAGTCTTTAAAAACCGATTCATGATTTTGATTGCAATGCTCGTTAACTTGTGATGTATGTACTGCCTCTTGCGAGGAATAATCCTTTAAGATTAATGCTTGCCATGAAAAGTGCTTTCTCAAATAAGCCGTTCGAATTCGGCTTAAAATTGTAGGTCCCCTCCATTCCTGACAACATTACACGCATACAGGAATGGTTGAGAATTGTGAGTTACTAGGCCCTAGTTCTCAACGGAATGTTGCGCCACCTTATTTATTTATTTTTAACCTTGTAAACCTTAAAGTCCACGGCGAAGCCTGAACGCTAAGAAAAGAAAACATTCCGTGCAACAACGCCCCAAGAAATAACCCACTTTACTGCATTATGAAAAAAAGGAAAGCACCCAGCATTACGGTGAGTAAAGCATTGAGGTTTGTATGGAAGGGTGCACGTTTCCTCCTACATGCAACGCTTCCTACTTGGTTTGGTGTATGCAAATTTTCTTGCACTTACAAAATCTGGGTTGAAATTATATACATGTTGAAATGGTGAAATTATACAATGTTCTTTATTTTTTTTCTCTTAATTTGGCTCCTTTCAATATGAAAGAATATTTTTGTAGTGCTCCAGAAGGGTACCCCAAATAGGACACTGTTTTTTTTTTTAAGTTTTCTCAAGAACTAATAGACTGATTTCAATAATTTTTTTCTGAACAAGCGCTTTTTTTGTCTCATGAACATTTGATGATTAAAAATATAATTGTTTTTATTTTTGATTTAAAAAAAATATGTAACATTTTTTTTTAATTCGATATCTTGAAAATGAAATATCATTACGAAATAAAAATGTAAAACGTTTATAAATTAAATTGCATATCAAAAATATTTTTAAACTAAAATTGAAAATTTGTATACAAATTTTACCGAGCCTTAACATTCCATATTACAAAATGAAAAAAAAAAAAAACAAATCTGATAGAAAAAAAAATATTTTGGAGGTCGTATAATTTTATAAAATGTTTACAAATTAGTTGGTTTATTGCATTCGTTATAATTTTGAATAACTGTTTTTTTTTAATAAAAATGGAACTACTCTAGGAATTATCATCTCATCTCAAGAGGTAGTAGCCGTAAAAGTACTTTTAGATGGTACCGTCTTACGTCGAAATTAATCTTTGCACAAAGCTCACTTGGATTCCAACCGTTAGTTATATATGTATGCCATTTTGTTCTTCACTTAGTTTAAAACTTTTAAAAGAGATTAACTTCTAATAGTTTTGAAATTCCAAATAAATAATCATACATTCTGAAGATATTCTCTTACTTGGAGAAAGTTTATTCATGCAACTGTGGAAAACCTCTGAATAAAATCAGGTTTAGAAAATGGGTCAAAATTATATTTTATTATGCAGTGTCTTCAAATTCTTTATCACAAAATACTGTATCCGTAAAAAATGTTTTTGATAATTCTGTTGAAAAAAAAGAGCACTTGATTTACTGTATTTATTTTTTGAAAATAAAAAAAATGTATCATAAATTAATACAAAGGCATATAAAATATGATTAACATTATGCAACATTATTAACACGATTTGTCTAGTACATCCAGGCAAATCGTGCAGCATTTTTTTGGCACCAATGTTAAGCTTAAGTTATTGCCTTCATTTTAATATAAAATTATTATGGAACAACATCTCATGTTATCTTACACCGATGAAATTGTTTATCAATAATGGGTGTATTTTTTAAGTAAAAAACATTAAGGTAGCAACACTGTTTTAACTGGCGGTCATTTTGTTTTGACAGCTGTCAAGTGATTTATTTAAAAAAAAACGCTTCCAATTAGTGTAAATTTATTTTAAAAGTCATGTTTTTTCTTCGTAAGCGAATTTTGTTGATACATTTTAATAATAATTATAATAAAATTGAAGTATTTACATCCATAAATCTGACTGTTTAGTGTGTTTTATGGATTGGTGAAATGATTGGTCAGTAATTCCAAACGATGCTTCGGTACAGAACAATGATTATTGACTTTTTCGTTCATCATGCACAAGACCTGTGGTTTCAATAAAATGGTGCAACATGTCACGTAGCTAATGCCAAAATTAATTTATTGACTGAAACGTTTGGTGAGAGCATAGCTTGACGTTATGGACCTGTGAACTGGTCACTAGTCTACGCCTAAAATCCCGAGACATGAAACCGTATCAAATAATAATAGCCTCCTTTTGGAACCATTGGAAATTAGTCAGTCTATCCTAATCAAAAGGTACAACAGCATCTAACTGATGAGCCCATCTGTAGTACGCTGGCAGAACGCAAATGGACTGCACTTCACAACTTAACTATACAATATACATAGTTAAAAGAAAAGTAATGTTTGTATTCTGACAAAGTTTTGGCCTTACATCACTGACTCTATAACTCTCACACTCTGCCCTGGTTCTCTACGATTTGTGTCACCATTAAATTTCTTGAATTTATACTCGGTTCGCTAAAATTAAGGGTCTCAATTTCTTTGCTTTGATCGCTAACTGATTTCCTTAGAGCCAAAAAAGTAAAACGCTATATATTTAAAGGCATTTTATTTATTCGAAAACTTGTTTTTCATTATTCTCAAAGGTATGCCTATAATCAGCTTTCCAAATTGTAACTCTCTTCGTCATGCTAGAGGTCTGGCATTGACTGCGCCACCTAAACATTTTTTTAACGCAAACTGCCTCTTGAAATCTAAATAATTCTCCAAGAGTAGTTCTTATCATGAAAAGTGATTTCTCAAATTATCCGTTCAGATTCGAAATTTAAAAGTATTGTTACATAAAGTTTTTGTAAATAATCCGAAAATTTTTAAATTTGTCATTCGTATTAAATCCATGGTTTTCAAAGTATCTCTTAGTCCATTTTTAGCATAAATGAGATAAATACGCCAATTTTATGCAAATGGAAAAGCCAATGTTCTGTTAAAACTCCTTAAGCTCTATATTATTAAATTATAAAGGATTAAAACTCCCGAAATCTGATAACTATTATTTTAAATTTAAATATAAATATCTCAAAACATAAACAATTATTAGCTCAGTAGATTTATTACATACATTTTAATTTTGCTTGCTGACCCCAAATATTTTAAGAACCAATAATGCTATCGACTTAAGTTAAATTAAATAAATTTAAAAAAATCAACCAAAATTTCTCTTTTGTTCAAAAAAAAAAATTGAATGCTCGAAAATTTTACGAACAACAAATTTATTAAATTACGTTCACAATTATTTCGTATGACATCTTTTTTAAAATTTGTATAAGAATCCAAATGAAAGTTTACAGTTAAATATTGACTTAAACTAAAATATTTTAAAAATAAAGATATACATACATATGCACAAATATATTGATTTCAAACTTTTTTCAGTTCAAACATAATGTTGTTATAAGATACAAATTTTATAAAAATCCAACTGTCAATTTTGTTACCAAAAAATAGAAACCTACAACAAACACATTTGTCTCATTATATAGCAGTCTTCAATTTTTGATTGCATTCTCTTTGAAATTTTTCAAATGACAATTTGGCTTTTTTGAAAAGAGCGTCATTTGCAAAGTTTCAAGGGCATCAGCAATGCGATGTTATCAGTCTTTTAGCCTCTTCATAGCCTCCTTTTTTTTTTAATATTTCAGCGCTTGATGTTTATTAAAGCCTGATAACAAATTGGTAGTTTAATTGAAATGCAATGTAAGTTTTAAAAATTGTTAAATCACAAAAAAGTATAACATTTTCTTTCGTCAATCTCTTCCTTATCAAACTAATCTAAAGATATAATTTATAGAACAGTAATAAGTTTCTTCAGAAAAAATATATAAAAATATCTATAGGTTTGGTACGAGTACAAAAATAATTGTATGAAGTTGTGTACGGAACTAAACTATACGTTATATTTTCTGCGAATTAAGCTTTGTCAGGTTTCTTTATACCTACCCAAAATACTAAATGAAAACAAAAAGTACTTGTGTTTTATTTTCCACAAAAATTCAAAAGAAGCGTATTTTTTACAATAGAAATAAATTATTATTAAAAAATACATCCGTTTAAGACAAAAATGCCTTCGTGTAATGAAACCCATTAGTGCAATTTACAAATTTTGTCGCAAAAAATGTATGCCATGGTAAAAGAGTCAAATTATGATGTTAAACAATGCAATGAAGTTGTTTTTTTTTAATAAAGAAAGAGACTGTACTATTGAGCTCGAAATCTGAAGGTGCGTCCAAACATTTAAAAAAAAGTTTCAGAAACATTTGAGGAACATTTCAAAGATGTTTCTGAAGTGTTTATAAAAAGTAGCTCTGTTTCCTAAGGTTTACATACATAGGTAGCCAGTGGGTGAGTAGCTCTGAAAATATATGTAGATAAAAAATGTCGCAAAAAGTGTGGAGCAACAATAATTTTATCCAATTGATAAAAAATTTATAAAATAAAAGAAGTTTTGTGGAATCTACTTGACAATTTTTTTAAATAAAATAAAAAAGACGGTATTTTACCTGAAATTTCCGTACATACAAATTATGAAAAAGATGAGGCAGAATAAAATTCACGACACATCAGTTCATTTTCAGGAAACTGGTTACTACATTAATTGGAAACAAAAAAAAAAAACATTTCAAAAATATTTCTCAAAGCATCCACCGACCACCATACATTGCATTGTTTCTGAAATGTTTTCTAAGCAAATGAGAGACCTTGGATAGACCTTCAGGTGCATAAAATATATTTATCATCAGGGGCGAACGCAGAAAAAAATTTCGGGGGGGGGTTCAAAAATGAATATTATATTATTTTTTTATTTTAAATGTCAAGTGTTTTTTTTTTTCTTTTTTGGCACTATTTTTTATAGGTACTAAGAAACATGTATGAAAATAAATTACATATATACCTACAAATATGACTTGCTTTCACGATTGAAAAAACAGTTTGACTTTGACTTCAAAGTTAAAATGTAAAAGACTTAAGCATATAATTATCAATAATTTGATATTTTGCTGGATGTTGGAATGCCAACTAACAGAAAACAAAAGCTCTACTTAACCCGATTGGACCCCTTTGAAAAAGATGAAGACGATTTGTATGAAAGGTATCGATTCGAGAAAAAAAACTGTCAAGTTTATGATTGACCTTCTAAATATTATAGATCGAAATTCAATGAAATGTTTGCTTATATCTGCCTGCTTCCAAGTCTAAAACCACCCGGCTTCATAAAATTTCTCAACTAACAGCAAACAAAATAGTTTAAAGGGTTTCAAAGATTTTGGCTCTCCAGCTAACGTAATTTATTTTGTTGCCCTCTACAAGCCATTTTGTATAGGTTTAAGTGAAATTTTTCAGAATTATAGTAGAATATGCCTTAAACCTGTTTCTAACTAAACAGAGCTGGCAAATTCTTTATGAATAGCAGCTGTGTCTAACCTATATGTATGTTAAATTTAAACTCCAGTTCAAATATACTCGGGTTTAAATTATGACTATGAATTTGTTTTGTTTCTTACATTAAGGTATGTTTAAATGCAGAAACGCATTCAAATGTTTGAAAATATTGAATTTAAGAGACATCACGTAACTTTCTTTATTAATTTGATCTTGTTCTTAAAAAATAGGGAAAAAACGCGTTAAAGGCAAACAGGGTTGCTGTTTTTGTTTTAAAATATTCTTGTGTCACAATTTAAGAAGTGAAAAAAGTTAAGTTAAAAGATTTTTTTTTTAATCTACAGTTAAAACTATATACATATTTTTTTTTTTTAAATGTGTCATAAGTGGCCGTGAGATCGTTTCAAAAACGGGTACAACAAGGTCATTTTCAGTTTTCAATTTTTAATTTTTAGCCATAAGGAACATGGCGAAAGAGCATCTCTGTGTTAATAATAATATGTACTTAGTTTCATACAAAAAGTTAAAAACCCTTCATCTTCTACGTGTTGGAAAATAAAAATACTAAACATTTTAATTGTTAGTATGAATGAAAACAAGAAAAATATTTTTCTTTCTTTACCAAAAAATACAGAAATACATATATATTGTTCTGATTTAGCGTGTTTGTGTTTTGTGCACAATTTCTATCATTGTAGCAAATTTATTAAAATTTTTCGTTTAACATAGTTTGAGAATTTGAGTTGGAAATTAATTTTGTACCATTTCTGTTTTTTTTTTCTTTTGAACAATAAGGCCCCTTTCACACCAAATGAATCCGAATCAATCTGGATCACTCCGAATCAAGTTGAATCTGATTCGTCATCTCCACTCTTTCACACTAGCTGAATCAACCTAAATCTATAAAAATCCTTTCATCTTCTTTTTGTTCTCCTTCTTTTAGTTGCTCTCTCTCTCGTATGGTTGTTGATTCAAGACTGACTGGACGAGGAATCTGACAGGTTGAATCAAGTGCGACCTCGAATCAAACTTGATTGAACCAGATTCGTCCGGTCTGAAGGCGGGAAAAGAATCCCTTCACATTTAAACAGAGCGCTCGAAGCCGAATCTTGGTCAATCAGATTCAACTTGATTCGGAGTGATTCTGATTGATTCGGATTCGTTTGGTGTGAAAGGGGCCTAATGGATATTTGATAACTGCATATATTCTGTATTATCATACTTTACTTTTTGCGTCGATGCAATTCCTATCACTCAATTTTGAATGTTCATTATACAGGGTGTCCCGTAAGTAATGGATAACCCTGAAATGCCGCATAGTACACTTTATGACCGTCCTGAAAACTGATAAAAAAAAGTTCTATCCCAACCACAAGAAAAGTTATATGCATTTTTTTGTTCAGTGCATTATTTTTTTTCTTACTTTACATTTTTGAATACCACGAATGCAAGTGAATGAGTTCCATCATTTTTTTTTGCAGGAATATTTTACGTTACTTGTGCCAACACATAAGTAGAAGACAATTATTATAACTGTTGGACTTCTTAGAGAAAAAAATTATTTAACATTGAATTTCAATGCAAAATGTGAAAACAAATAATTTTTGAAAAAGTTAAATCATAGCTGGTATAAAAAAAATGCATGAATACCTGAGTGGCCAACTATTTTAAAAATATGCGCGTTAAATGCAGATTTCAAAATGGTATTACTTATTATTATATCTAGAGTCAATAGCAAGTTATTGGTAAAAAAATCTGCAATACTAGAGTAAATTTAGCAAAAACAAAAGTTTTCAAAATTAGCACAGTAAACGTGAAAATAATACCAAGCGTTGAACATAGCAGATTTTTGATTTTTTGGCTGTTTCTATGATGTTGTCCTAATGATAAATCCAAGCTTTCAACTTCTAGGGCCGAATGCATTATTGATAAAAATGTCAAAAAAAGTGCAAAAAAACGGTTACATTTTCGAGCTTGTTTTGAATTTTACCTGTTCTATTGGGCCTTAACAAACCCATCAAATATTTTGTTGGTTGCTATTAGTTTATTTGTTATTTTATCTAAACAAAAAGTTTTTGAGCCAGCTTTTAATCACATGATCACTTAGTTAGAAAACAAAAACAAAAATAGATAATTTAAAATTTTTTTTTTATTTAAATGAAAATTGAAGAAGATCCACAGTTTTTTGACAAAATTCTTTGGAGCGATGAGTCGACATTTAAAAGAGATGGCTATACTAATCTCCATAATCTCCACTTCTGGGCACTACAAAACCCAAACATCATGAGGGAAGACAGGTCCCAGTACCAATTCAAAATAAACTATTGGACTGGGATTCTCAATGGGAAAATAATTGGACCCTTTGAGTTGCCGGGGATTTTAACTGGCCAAGGTTATTTGGAGTTCCTCCAAAATGATCTCCCAACCTTGCTGGAAGAAGTGCCTCAAGAACTAAAGGAATCCCATTGGCTTCAAAATGATGGTTGTCCAGCACACTATGCTGTGCCTGTGCGGGCATATTTAAATGCCAGATATCCAGGCAGATGGATAGGACGTCTAGGAACAATTATATGGCCACCCCGTTCACCAGACCTAAATCCACTTGATTTTTTTATTGGGGATGCATTAAGGAAATCGTATACAGCAAGCCGATCAGGTCTTCAGAGGAGGTAAGAAATCGTGTGGAGGCAGCTGTATTACAAATTCTGAGCAAAACCTTGCACGTTCACTAAGACGTTCATTTATTCGGAGGTGCAGAACCTGTATAAGAGTGGGTGGAAAACAGTTTGAGCATTTGCTTTAAATAAAAAAAATTAAAAAATTATCTATTTTTGTTTTTGTTTTCTAACTAAGTGATCATGTGATTAAAAGCTGGCTCAAAAACTTTTTGTTTAGATAAAATAACAAATAAACTTATAGCAACCAACAAAATATTTGATGGGTTTGTTAAAGCCCAATAGAACAGGTAAAATTCAAAACAAGCTCGAAAATGTAACCGTTTTTTGCACTTTTTTGACATTTTTATCAATAATGCATTCGGCCCTAGAAGTTGAAAGCTTGGATTTATCATTAGGACAACATCATAGAAACAGCCAAAAAATCAAAAATCTGCTATGTTCAACGCTTGGTATTATTTTCACGTTTACTGTGCTAATTTTGAAAACTTTTGTTTTTGCTAAATTTACTCTAGTATTGCAGATTTTTTTACCAATAACTTGCTATTGACTCTAGATATAATAATAAGTAATACCATTTTGAAATCTGCATTTAACGCGCATATTTTTAAAATAGTTGGCCACTCAGGTATTCATGCATTTTTTTTATACCAGCTATGATTTAACTTTTTCAAAAATTATTTGTTTTCACATTTTGCATTGAAATTCAATGTTAAATAATTTTTTTCTCTAAGAAGTCCAACAGTTATAATAATTGTCTTCTACTTATGTGTTGGCACAAGTAACGTAAAATATTCCTGCAAAAAAAAATGATGGAACTCATTCACTTGCATTCGTGGTATTCAAAAATGTAAAGTAAGAAAAAAAATAATGCACTGAACAAAAAAATGCATATAACTTTTCTTGTGGTTGGGATAGAACTTTTTTTTATCAGTTTTCAGGACGGTCATAAAGTGTACTATGCGGCATTTCAGGGTTATCCATTACTTACGGGACACCCGGTATATAAATACAGTTACTGAATTTGGTTGATGACATGTGTAATGTTCATCTTAGGAGGATCGGTTGAATGTGGTTTATTTAATTAAACATGCCCTTCAAGGAACTCCACATGAAATAAAAGTCTCGCATGTCCTTGTTCTGTAGGACTCGTCATTGATGGTGATCGCTTCGCTAGCTTTTTGATACCGGCATTTTTTTTTATTACAAAGCCATTAATTCATGAATGTGCCTCGTCACTTAAGATGATTTTTCGGCCTAATTTTGAGTCGCTTACGCTTTTTAAATTAATTTTTTTCATAAAGTTGTATCATTTAAACATCACTTACCATTGTGATTCGGCAAGAGTAATTGAAGAGAAAAAGACACAATCCCGAAAACACAAAATCCCGAAAATCCAAAATGTTTAAAATCAAAAATCCCGAAGTTCCAGAATCCTGAAAGGCCAAAATTCTAAAATACCGAAACTCCCAAATCCTGAAAGTTCCATATCCCGAAAATGAAACAAATTATATTTGTTATGAATCATTGGTATTTACTTTCATGCGTAAATAAATTGATTTATTTATAATTTTGGCCCCCTTACATATACTAATAGGCATCAAGTTAAAGCTTAGACTGAGCCAGTGTCAGACTTCATTACTAGGGAAGAGAAATCTCTCATCTATTTCAAAAATTTCTTTCTGGAAATTCGGTTAGTTCTTGATTTTGGTAAATGCTTAATTGTGATTGGCATAAATTCTACCTATTGTAAAAAGTGTCAATGTTTGTTTTTTTTTGCATTTTCAGTCGTAAATAAGACTACAATAATAAATTAAATACAAATTTAACACGGATTTGAGTCCCGGGCTGAGTCTACGAAAAATATAATTTTAGTCAAACCGTTGTACATACCTTAGAAATGTTTTTGTTACAATGAAAGTTTGACACGAAAAATAAGGATTTTCTTAACATACATACATATCTAAATTATTAAAAGTACAACACATCAATTAATATGTATGCAATATTAATATCTTAAATTTGAATTTTAGTATTTATTTTAATATTTTACATACAAACAAAAATATTCCAACGAATTTTATTCACTACTCACACAACAAGATAATTTAATTTCAATATTTTCCAACTGCTTTTAGCTAATTTTTCTTTTCCGAAAGTAGACGGCATGTGAAATTGTACATTTTTTAACTGAACTGGAACAGGAACCGACATGAAGTGGGTTAGGTTAGAATTGAAATTTAAATTTAATACCTACAAACATCTATGTAGTTTATGCAATTAAGTATACTGGTGGACAAGGTTTTTAACTGGAAATAAAATTGCACTTTTCCAATGCGTTTTGATGACCTTAATTCTAATCCGACTTCAAAATTAATGTATCATGTCAGATTTATGAGATATTACTTTTTAAAATTCGTAAAAACACTTATATAAAGCTTTTTGAGGCTATCTAAATTTATGAAGAAGTTTTTTTTTTTTCAATAAAATCCGTGATGATTTTTCAAATCTATAATCCGTTTCTTCAATATTCAGTTGAAATATTTATATTATTTCCTATAATATTCGAAAAATCGTCATAAGTTGTAAGATTTCGCCTGTCTTGCAAAAATCTGAAAGAAACGCCAAGTCATTCATGATAAACGGTTTTAACAGAAAAATGTAAAACGGTTTAAAAGTACGTTTTGTTCTTGTAACGAATCTGTTCTCGAAACAATTCTATTATATCAAGTTTTTGAAATTTATTAAAAAACACAAAAGTAATGTTGAAAACGGGTATTTTTAAAACTTGAGCAAATAGTTAAAAGTAAAGTTTGTGTAAAAAATCAGCACTAAAAACTAACTACAAAACTATGAAAGTATTAAATTCAAGGTTTGCTCAAAACTTTATATACTCATAACATAACTAATGTGAATTTCCTAATACTAAGTAAGATACTAAAATGACTTAAACTGTATCCAGAAGACAAAGATGTGTGCTTTGCAAATTTATCATACAATGTTTTGTTAACGGATATGTTGTGCTTTAATTTAGCCTTAAAAATCCTTTTTTTGATTGCTTTTAGCATCTTTAAAGTGGAATATTTTAAAAACCCGATGTGATAGAAAAATTTAAACGTGGGACTCGAATTTTGGACATCTTAATCCTTTAAAAAAGTGTTGTTTTGTTAGTGCAACAGAAAAAACCGTAATTTTGTCGACCATTGAAATGATTAAGATACAAAAATATGTCACCGATTTATCTGAAATTGCGCAAATTCTTCATGTTATATAATTTTTCATCATTTCATTTTCTGGATGTTGGAATTTGAGGATTTTAGCTTTTCGATATTTTGGATTTTCATAATCGTTTGTAAAGATTTCGATATTTTTTAGCTTAAAGATATATTAAAAATAAATATTATCTTACACTAAACGCTAGTTTTTTTTTATTTAAAACTTTTACTTCTTTATTATTATGACATTTCTATTTTATATTACACTTTTAACATACATAATATGTCGGTTTTACACTAAAATAAAACCGATATTATTTGCCGCAAAACACACAGCGTTGTTGCTGAAGAAGCTGATGCCTTTAATTAGTACCAATCTTAGCAATTCTGTTGTAATATGTCAAACCCACTAGCTGAGCCATCGCGGCCATTTCCTTATAGTGTCTTCACCAGCAAGGAACTTGTTCCGACGCTGTGTGTTTTGAGGCAAATAATATCGGTTTTATTTTAGTGTAAAACCTACATATTATTTACCTACCGAAACACACAGCGTCATTTTTAAAGACCTGTCTGTTATCTGCTGGTGTTTGCCCACAACGCTATAATGAATGCTTTTTTTTTCAATAAATAATTCAACTAATTACAAATAAAGAAATTCATTTTTCATAACTTAAAAGTCTCCGAGACTATGATATAACATTACTTAACATTTTATAATTATATTGGCTTAAAGTTTTTAAAAAGAAAAGGTCAACTTAGGTTAGTATTTGAACTTATTTCTCTGCAGTAGTGCTTTCAGAACGTGAACGTGCCGGCTGTAATCGTTATGAACAAGCTATCTAAGTTGCCATCGAGAGCTCTCCTAGCTTGAGAGAGTCTTATAAACTGTTTTATCTAAAAAACAGGACAGACATTGTTCTTCTTTTCATGGCAAATTAACTGCCAACTAGACTGCCTTGTTTGGCTGAATCAGTTTTGGATCCGAATGAGGGATGCAAAATTATATTTCCATCATTCTGTAAAAATTTATAATAATGATAAAAATTAAAAAAATAAATAAAACATGAAATAAAGGAAAAAAAAAAGGAAAACAAAAAATGAAAAACACAAAATGTTAGATAATTAGATTTGCTGCTGTGGTTGTTCTAGTTTTTAGTAGTTTATAGGTAGAATAGGTAGTTTAAATTAGCTTTAAGTTTTATATTAAGGACCTTATTTTAAGTAAAAATAAAAAAAGGATATTAATATTAGTTTTTTTTTTCAAATTTTCTAATAAATACAAAAATAAATACAATTGAATTGAAGTTAAATAGATCTTAGGGCTGAAAGGCATTAGAATTAAGTATTATTGTTTAACTTAGAGTGTCCGTATGGGACCAGTAAGTTAGTTGTAAGTTATGGATAATTAGGCTAGTTTTATGAATTTTTGTCTAGCTTTAAGATCGGTTTAAGATTGAATTAATAAAAATGAATTAAAAAAAAAAAAAGTGCGTTGGACTGTCATGCAAGGGGTACTGCCTCTTGCGAGGAATTGACAAATCCTCCAAGAGTAATTCCTGTCATGAAAAGTGCTTTCTCAAATTAGCCGCTTGGATTCGGCATATAAACTGTAGGTCCCTTCCATCTCTGACAACATTACTCGCACACAGGAATGGTTGAGAGTTGTAAGTCACTAGGCCCTGGTTCTTTATGGACTGTTGTGCCACCTAATTTATTTATCCTTCTCTATGTACTTATCGAGCGATATTTTCAACAGTGTGAGGTCATGAACTCTTCTACCTGACGCTAAAAGTAGAATGGAAGCTGTTCGCCTCGAGGCCTCAAATAAATTTTCGGTGGTTTCGAAGAACAGATAGCTCTTAAAATACGCCGTACAAAAAAGTCTTTTCTTAGACTATCAACTAACGCTGGATCACAAAAGGTTGCAATCGCAGACTTGTGCACAAGGATAGCACTAGAAGTAAACTTTTCCTTCAGGTAGAGATTGGCAAAATATCTCGCTAAGCTAGAACCCTTCGGAGATCTAGGATTGATACCACTCTTTTCGCACCATCTCTTGATAGCAGGGGAATAGGTTTTAAGTGTAGAATCTCTCCATCTTTTACTCAATAAATTCTTTTGTTCGGCAGACCAATCTACTAACTGGCCTCCCCAGCCCCAACTATCCATACTTTCAGGGTTAAATTGTCTACCTGCGAGGGAGGCTGGCCAGTTGTTACATCTATTAACACCTTCCGCAGGTTTTGATTTACAAAGGGGGGCTCCAGCGCTCGAGCGGATATTGTTATATTGAGCCGATCGAGAAGCTGAAGGAGTTCACTGATCTTGTGACTCCTTCTTTCCGTATGTAAGCAATCAAAGTTCGACTGTCTGACTGCAAAAGAATATGTGCGTCTTTCAGAACTGATGCCCTCTTGTCTATTGCCATGAAACTGCATACATTTCCCTTAAATTGCAGTGCCATTTTTTCTGACCTTTCGACCACTAACCTGATAAGACTGTTTCGTTCAGTTGAGCACCCCATCCTGTATCTGAAGCATCCGTTGCCAGAAAATGTGTCACTTCGTTTTTGTGTATTAACTCCTCCTTCGTTAACGCTTTGAGCATTACCTGAAGGGAAGATAGAATCTTCTCCACTTTTTTGGCTAGTAGGAACATAATGTTTTTAAAAGTGTTCCAAGTAATTCCAAGGTACCCCAATACACTCTTGGAGCCGAAACAAGGCCAAAAGGCAGACAAGTCAGTTGAAGGAGCTCTTCCTTGTATACTAATCTTAAGAAACGTCGTCGTTGGCTCTCTGCTATTGGCACATGGAAATATGCTTGAGAAATATTTACTTTTATCATCCAATCTCTTGGTTGCAAAAACTCTGGAATCGCAGAGTGAGAAATTAGTTTGAATGTTTTTACATTCACGTAAGAATTTACAGCTCTCAAGTCGAAAATCGGACGAAGACCTCCATCCGACTTCTTGATTAAGAACATTTTTGAAAGGAAACTTGGTCCAACTTCCGGAGGGGGTTCTAAGATTTTTGGTTTTATCATCTCTGTAATCTGCATGTCCATCATGTCTGAAAATGCTGTTGCAAACTTGATCCGAGTTGCTCTTGAAGGGAATGTTAAATGGTTTTTTTTTTGTAAAACGGGATTGTTATTCCCGAAATAGTCTTTAAAATAAAAGAGTTTGCACCCAAATCCTTCCAGCTTTCTTGGTAAGCTTGCAACTGACCCCCTCTGAAAGTTGAACTTCAATCATTTATTGTTTCTGTCGTGTTCTTTGAAACGAAAGGAAGAATTAAACTTTCTGCCTTGGCCCTTATTTGAGTTGTTTACCTTCTGGACTTTATGACTATATGTGTAATGCTTTCGAGATCCCGCTCTACTATCAACTGCGTTTCTTCTACTCTGGATGTGGACTAGTTTTGGAGTAAAAGTCTTCTTTTCTCTAACGTGAGAAGAGACACTAAGCCATGACTGCACTCCATCCAACGACTGTATATTAAAGAAGACAATTCCTGTTTATCGAATAGGTTCTCAGCACTAGGATTAACACCTCTAAGGGCAACTTGGACATTTTTATTGGCTATTTCACCCACTAGCCTTTCTCTCCGCACCTCAATGCATTCTGCTCTCTTGCCACAGACCACCTGAAGTGCCAATTCAGAGATCTTATAAGAAGCAGACGAAAATCCGAATATTGTAGTAAATTGTTCATAAAGAGTATTGGGGTTCAATTCATACGGTGATTTAAACGCCCAAACCGAACTTGAGTAATGCCTTTTGTTTCAATAATGCATTTAACAATGCGGCCATTGCTTGTTCTGTGGAAGCGAGGAAATCTTTCCCCTTATTAAGGGTACATAACTCATCGTTCACTTTTAGTTCCACAAAATCCGGGGTTGCAGCTAATGATTTTATAGCTTTAGAATATGTATCTGACGCTCCTCCATGTAGGCAAAACCAAAACTTTTTCAGATTTTCTTTTTTAGCTGGCTGAATTAAATTAGAATCGCATTCCGTATGCAACTCACCCAGGTCTAAAGTTCTTCGTGAACTTTCTGGATTATATAAAAAGGAGGAGGTACTCGGCTGGTTGGGTGTCATAATGTCCTGTGGTAAAAGCATACTTCCATACTGCGAAAACTGACAAACCTGGTCCGTTAAATCATTTATCCGTTGATCCACAGAAGAAACGTGTCCGGACAAGTTGTTCTCTTTTATTTGGAGGAGGTGAAGCGACGCCTTCACTTTCGGAAGAAGACGGTGACGATTCCGACCGGTCGATCCTCTTTCTCGAATGCTCGTCATCACTGATATTATCTTTAGCTTCGCTCATCATAAACGATAATTTAAACTTGAAAAATACTTTTAAAAATTTGCACTGATCCTTAGCACGACCGTACAGTTATCGAGTACACAACGCTATGAGGAAATGGCCGCGATGGCGCAGCTGGTGTGTTTGACATCTACAGCAGCTTCGTCTATGCTTCAGATATTACAACAGAATTGGTAAGATTGGTAATAATTAAAGGCGAGTGCGCATCAGCTTCTTCAACAACGACGCTGTGTGGTTCGGTAGGTAAATAACTACAATTTTTTAGAGAACAAAATATAAGCTGAATTTCTTAATTTTAAATACGTGATCTTCTGTATTCTTGAATGTTTTTTCAATCATAACAAAAACTTCGTCATCAAAGTCTTCACTTATACTTGAGTGAATATTGTGTTCAAAGTCGGACTTCATTAACATCATAGATGATGCAAGCAAATCTCTCATCTTTTTCAAACATTTCTTCCTGGAAATGCAGATAGTTCTTGACTTCTTGAAAATGGGCAGGTTCAAACACAGGACTCCTTTGCAATCAACTGCATTATTTGAACGTACATTTTGACCAAGACAACTAGTTAGTTTTTTAAGTGTCATGAACTTCAAACTCGTAACTTTACTTCAGTAACCTCTAACATCAGTTAATTGTACAAAAACTACCAAAAACATTACTGTCTACAAAACACTTTTCAGCCAAACTACAAGCCCATCACGATTCGTATTTTGTGTTGTAAAGGAATATTACTTATTTCTCTGCCAATTTGACAAGGAACCCATACAAATAAAATGTATAAATCATATAGAAATATATGTAGTTCAGCTTTCAATTAAATGAAATAATATGATCAACAGTCATTTTGACATAAGAAGACTTGACTTAAAAGGTAGGGAGATTTTTCTTGACTAACTTTCCAGTAATTTTTCCAATAAAGTTGCCTCAATTGAAAGGCAATTTTTTGGTGAGATGGTGAGACTTTTTTCGAAAAATTTACAAATCTTGATGTTTTAAATTGCTTGTATCACATTTTCGATAAGGTATTTTTATTTTATGCTCGATGTGTAAAAATAGCACTTAATACTTAAAATGAATTTTAAAAAGAAAACTCAAGAAAAACTTTTGAAGTAGCACATTGGTGTATAATTTGGTATAATCTCTTCAAATTTGGTGTAAAATTGAGAAAACTGAATATTATTTCAAGATTTGGGTGTATTTTTATTTAACAAAATATACCGGTGTAAAAATCACAGCACTGGTTTTCTGTGCAAAACTTCAACATTTTTGTTCCAATTGAGTGCATAAAATAAATTCTGAAATCAATCAACATGATATTACCAATTTTTTTATATAAAATACACCATTTTAAATAAGCAACCGTTTTTCAGTGTAAGATTTCAATCTTGTGGAGATTAAATACACATGTTGTCAAAGGATCGAAAAAAATAAGTGCGGTGAACACACTGTGAAATCAATGAAATTAAAATTATAACTGTAATTTTGTTTTTGTTTCACTATTTACAGAAAATTAAAAATTCTAAAAAAAATACTGGATGTATTTTTCGCAGTGGTGTATTTTTGTTATTGCTTGGGGTGTTTTTTGCACTGTTTGTAACTTTACCTTTACAAATGTACCAAAAGCAGAATATTGGATATATGTTGTATTTTGTTTTTTGAAATTAAAGGAATATTTTGAACATTTTCTTGCATAAAAATTATACCGAAAGCATGATTTTGGGTATCTTGTGTACAATGGTGTTTTTTTCCTTCTTGTTCTTAAAAAAGGGTGCATTATTTCCAAATTCAGAAGGCAGAGTGTCCCATATTGATCGATGCAGGTGAAACCCATTCATTTTAATTTAGTAAAATAATACGTTCGATATTTAATTGTAGGAAAACCGCTAATTCGTTAATCATATAGAAAAACATGACGTATGAGAAAATTTGACCTATTCTTGTTCTAATAAAAAAGAAAAATCTATAGTTTTGCCAAGTTATAGAGCCAGTAAAATGTCGGTCTCAAAAATAGACGACATTTAAACAATTGAGCATAATCTTGTAGGCCTCCTCCATTTCTGACAACATTACTCGAACTCAGAAATGGTTGAGAGTCGTAAGCCACTAGGTCCTAGTTCTCAATGGACTATTGCGCCACTTAATTTTTTTTATTTTATTTTCAAGAGCGCGTCCTTTACGTTTGCGTTTTTTTTTATTGGAGAATTAATTTGTACTTAATGTACTGTTTTGACTTTTCAATAGAAGCATGTCTATGCGATTAAAGATATTTCCACAGTTTACTATCAAAAGTATTATACATTGCTAAATGAAAATTAATTCCTTGCTGGTAGCTAAATAAGATACAACCAAAAAATGCCAAAAATGGGTCTAAAACAAATTACTCTAAAAATTATAAAAATTAATTTAAGTCAAAAAGGAACTAAAATGAGAAAATTACTTTTTAAGTTATTCGAATGGAAATAAGGTCTTAGGAACTTATATATGTATATGATGGTTTTTGTCTGCAACTATTACTTTGAGACACCCTGTATTTTAGATGACGGCCATATTTTTGTAAATATTAAATGAAATCAATGATTAATTATTACAATATTAATTATTATCATTTATTATTTTAAATTTCGAATAATTAATTTTCACGAATCTTTAAAGAAATGTTGAATTAATTGATATTTTGCTGTGCTCAATTTTCAGACGGGGTAGGCAGGATGTGCTTCGGTTTTTTAAAATAGGCACTCGCATTCATACTAACTCATGATTTTCTTGCGGTCATATAATAGAGTCTCAAACTGCGGATTATGAAATTATTTAATTGATAAATTCGAATTTTAAAAATTCGAAAAATATCCAAAGATCGAAATACGCAGGGTCGTAGGTAGGTTAGGAACTTAGGAACATGACTTCAATCCAATTTAACAATATCCTCATATTGTAATTATGTAGGTAGCTCCACAATTCGTTTTACTTTGCTGAATTGGAAAACAAGCACTCCATGTTAATATAATAATAATTATTATTTATTTCGCTGTTTAATTTGACTGGAAAAAAAGGAAGCATTTAATAACCCCTTACCAGAAATAGAAACTACGACTGAAAATATTGTAAATAAGCACAAATCAAAATTATTTATTTATGGTCGTCCAGGTCAAAATAAGTAGCTGTTAATGCTATGTACATATATAAATTAACTATTATATTTGTGTCGTAGCATGCTACAAAAGCAATTTGAACCTAAACACCGTCAGTGCTCATTTTTTTTTAGGAAATACGCTGATCTCTTCCTGTCCACGGTAAATACAAATAAAACACAATTTTAATGCGTTCCGTAACGGAATGCATGAGCGTCATAATTTTGTATAGTTAACCGGACATAGTTGATTAAGTCCCCATACTGTGTGGTGGTATTGTGAATATGATAAATCACACAGTTTTGTAGGGGTTGCCTATGCCTTTTGGGAATGTGGTGTATCTTTTGTCCATCTCCATAGTCTATACCATAAAGATTAGATAAATGCATGAATGGAACTTGGACTGATATGGGGATGGGTATTAGGACTGGGATGGGTGGGAACGAGGTATCCGAAAAATCTAGACAAAGGTTGAGTTTTTTTATGTTTGTTCGTTGCCATAATATGTCCAACTGAGCAGTATAAATCAAATTAAATTACTAACTGTACAATAAACGAGGGTGGGGTATGTGAAAGGTGCATAAATGTTCTCGATTCTTAAAAGTAGCTACATACACTCTGCATCTTTCAATTTGCTTAGAGTCCTATACTTTGGACAGTAATTTGTTTATAGTTGATTTGACTAATAAGGTTTTAGATAAAAGCACACAATTTTAAGCAACTTATTGTTAAGGTTTTAACAATTTAATAGTTAGAAATTTACTAAGGGACTTAAACAAATTGTTAAGAGATATAAGATGTTAAAATTAGGTAAATCATCTTTAAAGCTTAGGAAGTTGCTAAAAATTGCTCTAACATTTTGTTAAATAAATAATAATAATAAAATAAATAAATAACAATTCAAACAATATTTAGTAACAACATTTTAATGTTGAACGGCTGCCTAGAGTTAGTTAATACCCTCTTTCATTCGTCCAAAACTTGAATATAACTTGCATATTTGGACAGGTGTCCCTAAAACAAGTTTAAGTATTTTGGACAGGATCCAAAAAAGAGCTTTGAAAATGATAGGCGACAGAACTATAACCGAAACAATTACGTCACACCGCCGCAATGTTTCATGCCTTTCGTTGTTCTACCGATATTTTTATAAACAGTGTTTTGTCGAATTAGCCAGTTGCATTCCCCCCCAAACAATTCAGCCGTAATACTAGTACTTCTAAGAATGCACATCAGTTTAACCTTGAGCTCAATTTCGGACGTACTGTCAAGTATAGAGATTCTTTTTTTAACCGCACATCGAGAATGTGGAATGCTTTACCCAGTTCTGTTTTTCCCTATCATTTTGATATTCAAAACTTTAAGACCAATGTGCATCGGTATCTCCTCTTTAATCCTTCCCTATTTTTCTAAAGCTCGCACTGTGTTTAAACTTTAAACATATTAAGGGTATTAATAACCCCTTGAGTGCCCGTTTATTATAAAAATTGAAAATGTTGACATTTCTCGACGTTTCAATGTGCCTAGAACCTAAGTAACAGATTTTCGCACGTACATTCGTACGTCCGTACTTTCGGGAAGCTTTTTTCATCGTTCATATCTCAAGAACTTATATCCAAAATAATTGTTTGCAACGAATACTATCGTTTTTGATATCTGGTAGAATTTTGAGAAAAATCGAATTGATAGTTTTTTTTTTAACAAAAAATAAAAACCTAGAAAAATAAGAAATACAAATTTTCAAGATATGCTACACAAATTGGTAAGAATTAGTTTTCGACTAAAAATCCGTTATCAAAAATAGATTATAAATCAAACTTTTCATCATATTCAAGGTATTGTTGGTAGTTTTCAGTTAATTTTTTTCGAAAAATTTAACTGACATTTTTTTTAACAAAACACGAAAATACATTTCTTTTTCTTTGTAAAATCTACGAGTATAAAACTTAATATTAAAACAATGCCTAAATCATATAGTTCAGAGTGTATCTTAAAGGCACAACTCTGATAAGCGTTCATCTGCCAATGTACCAATGAAATGCGTATAATGCACATATTTTAAATTAAAATAAATCTGATAGTAAAAAAAAGAATGTAAGCATCTAGATCTATTTAGATCTCTATATACTTACCCCCACATATACAACTTTTACTGTACCCATTTTTGACGTTTGTTTTAAATTTTTATTTGGTTTGGTTTAGTTTGGGGTTTGTAATAGAAAATCCTCCTTAAAACAAGCCACCCCCACCCAAGCGATCAACAAATTTAATTCAGCTTTTATGTATAATTTTATACTAATTGAGTTCAACATTTTGATTATATTTTAGTGAGCCTCCTCACATATATCCCTTTAGTTCGTAGAGAGATTTCATAACGTTTAAAGGTCTGTCTAGGTCGATAAAAAAACCACTAAGTATTTCTATATTTTACATTTTTGTTCACATATCTCTGTCCAAAATTCACAAAAAAGAACACAAAAAACGGAAAAAGTGCATGTTATAGCTGAAAAAGAAATATCCTTAAATATCACTTTCATTTATTTATAAATATCTACCACGTCTCTTTTAATGGTGCGGATACTTAACATTTCAACAAAAATTGACCGCCTTTTTGCTTAAAAGAATATAAATACAAAAATATATATAAGTGTGCATAAAATATATTAAGAACTTTAAACCTTTACCAATAAGGATTGTTTCCATGAAGCGGTCAAAAAGAAAATAATTACAAAAAGTGATGGTATAAGCTTTGAAACAAAAAATAAAACCTTTTTAAATCAAAAGTGCTATACAAAAACTGCATGTTTAAAACCAAACAAAAATATTCACCACCAACCAAAAAACAAAATTCAGTTCTACAATAGTTCGAAATATTGTTTTTAACACCCCTGGGGAATTTTTAACCAAGAAATATAATACAATTCCAACAAGCAATTGTAACGGAAAACCGTTGCTGTGATTTACAACATATTGTTGGCCTACAGGATAACTGCTGCATCGTACACTTTGAACGTGTATAGTATCGCTCTGCTCACGGGTCGGAAGTCTTATCGCATTATCGCAACAAGTCAAAAAATGCATTAAACGCTTATTTGTCCGTAAAAAAAATAAAAGTCTCTTCTTTAATGGGTGTTGTTTTTAAGTCAACAGATATTTAAACATTCTTTTTTTTGCCGAAATCATCGGGACCAAAAAAGGAAGATTTTTAAGAGAATAAACGTTGGAGCCATAGAACGATTAAAAAGTGAAAATAAATATTTTCTTTTATGTTTTGGATGACGGAGAATTTGATGTAACTCGATCCATTTTTATATCGTTTACGGTTTCATCATTCAATTGGTCAAAAATGTTGGAAATATCCTTCTTTTAATTTTATCATTTTCACACCTTGCAAATATTTGACGGTGACTTAATTGCTAGTTATGTCAATTCAATTGTATACAAATTTTTGAAAGAAAGACCAATTATGTTTTGTGTTTTCTGCAAACATCAGAATGATGACAATATTTGGTGAGGCATAATTTTCTGAAAACATTACAAAATGCCACTTTTTCTGCAATTTTATAGACCAACTTTTTATTATAACCCTGTTTCGGTCGTCTTTGAAACACTTGTTGAAAATGATAATTACACTTGCCTTGCTTGTTATATTTTTTAACATTTCAACTACAAAAAATCCTAAACGGTATTATTTTATACGAGTCACCAAATTACTTTTTCAAAGACGTTAGTAAGTTCCATAGTCGTTACCACTTATAACATATTCATGGGTGATTCTTTTACTTTAAGCCCAACAATTTTTTAACACATCTTTGACTTTTATCAAAAAATAATACATACGAGTCCTACTTTTTTTTTTGTTTTACGTATTCGTGGTAAAAATTGATTTAAAGTATAAGAATACAAATTTTTTTAAACTTGAAGACTCATTTTTATAAATGTTTATTTCTATTTGAGCTATTGTAAAAAAAAAAACTGTTATGAAAATGAAAATGTTTGAATAAAAACCCACTACATTTATTTTGAGTGAATCTAAGTTTGATTTACAAACCAAATACATATTTACCAGGAATAAGTAATGATACCACTATATAATCAGTTTTTTATGTGGTAAAATAATATTCTGTGCTGGGTGCCGTGAAATAACTTTCAAAACTTTGCCTTATTGCCCTTTAAAAATTGTCAGCAGTTGGTCATATTGTACTCTGACAAACTGAAATAAGGTTAAACTATATGGAAAAATAAGACCAAATTCTTTTTACGGTTATGTATGTAGGAGGGGGGGGCATGCTGCACCCCTGCAACCTCTTCGTTTGGGCACACTATAGGAATTGGGGTAGGTGCTAAGTTTCTTTTTATTACTGACAAACCATACCATTGAAAGTGAAATAAAACCAATTTGGCTCTATTTTACTTTGTTTAAGTGTAATAAGACCAACTTTTGGAAATTGGCTTTATTACACCTTCCAAAAGTGAAAAGCCAGTTCTTGAATTTTGGCATGGTTTTATTTCTTAACATCTGATTGGTAATTATAATTAATTTTACTTGTTCAGACAAACATAATCAATTGAATTTAAAATGTTTGATTTAAATGCATTTTGAAAAAGTTTGTAATAAGTATGTATGTATATGTTTTTAAAACATGTTTTTTGTGAAAATTGTGTATGCTTTCTTAGGTTTAAAAGATAAAATAAGACCATAAGAATTCAATTGACTTAAGCACTTTAAATTTTAATACAAATATATATTAAGTAGTACATAAAAGGCCTTGGGTTCAATCCCTGCCAATGCCGATGTTATTATTACGAGTACTGCCTCCTTCGAGGAATTGACAAATCCTCCAAGAGTATTTCTTGTCATGAAAAGTGCTTTCTCAAACTTGCCGTTTGAATTTAGCTTAAAACTGTAAGTCTCCTCCATTCCTGACAACATTACTCACACAGGAATGGTTGAGAGTTTTAAGTCACTAGTTCTTAACGGACTGTTCGCCACCTAATTTATTTATTTTAATACATAAATTATATTTAAAATATTATATTTGTCAAAAAAGTAGTTAATATCTTAAACGGAACTGGAGCAACGCATTTCTAAAAATGAGTTCTTATAACAGTTGATAAGAAACTAACTATTCAGGCAAATAAGCATGAGCATAACATAGACAAATATTTTTGAGTTAACTTTATTTATGTATCTGCCTTATGTAATTTACATAATATGGGTTTCTTGTCTCCAAGTTGTGTTTTATTTATAAGAATAAACAATTAAATAAAATAGTTTTAGTTTAATTTATTTTTAATTTTATTTTAATTTTTAATTTAACAACTTAATTTTTATTTTATTTATTACACTACGCGTTTCGGGGCTACTGCTCCATCATCGGGTGGAATACTTTTTGTTTCAATTTTACCTAAGGTCCATATGTATCGTAGTTTTATTAAATTGTAATAAAATCAAATAATAATAATGACAAAACCAACTTTTTTTCTTTACAGAACGAAAGTGGCGAGGCGACACATATCAACCGTCCTCTCGAATATCTTAATCTGATTTGAAGAAATCGAAAGGATAATATACAAAATAGTGTTAAAATATACCTAGTTTCGTTTTTAATTTGTTTGTGCTACTATTTTATCGTTAGATTTCATTAAGAGTGAACATAATCATGTCTACTGGAATTGAACGAGAATTAGTTGATACTTTAAACTTAAGAAACAAACGTAACGATGAGAATATTGAAATGCCGGGAATCAATAGCTCTTTAGATGCAGTTCCAACTAAAACACTGTCAACAGCATTAACTGCGACTTCACATCAGGTAAATAATTAAACAAAAAAAATTATTAATTTGATTTCCAATATTTGTGTTTTCTTTAGTTTTTGTTTTTCAAAATTAACTAATAAAATCACTTTCCATTCTAATCAATCAGAGTTTCTTAAACCGTTAAATATATGTAATTTATATAATCTGTTTTAATTTTTTACCATATAGGTTGCAAAATCACATAACGTTCCTGAACGTGGTTCATGGTCTTCGAAATTAGATTTTATTTTATCAGTTGTTGGTCTAGCTATTGGCTTAGGTAATGTTTGGCGTTTCCCTTATCTGTGCTACAAAAATGGAGGGGGAGCTTTTTTGGTGCCATATTTCGTAACACTTATTTTGGCTGGTATCCCAATGTTTTTTATGGAACTTGCACTTGGACAAATGTTAACAATAGGTGGACTTGGAGTCTTTAAAATTGCTCCCATATTTAAGGGTAATATATATCTTACAGACGAAACATGACAAAAAAACGTTCTTATATTTATTTAAAAAATCGAAAAAAAAAAACAGGAATAGGATACGCTGCTGCAGTAATGTCCTGTTGGATGAATGTTTATTACATCGTTATTTTGGCATGGGCAACCTTTTACTTTTTCATGTCTATGAGAGCAGGTACTAAAAAATAAATGTTAACTTTACATATCACGCCAATCATACTTTTTTGTTTCCATTCCATTTAAATCATATTTTCACTAAATTATCTCAATGCCATTGCTTATGTTATTTAATTTTGTTCGCTTCTTAATTTAAATAAAAAATTAGACGTACCATGGCGTACGTGCAATAATGTATGGAACACAATAAATTGTGTTAATCCTTATGAAAGAAAGGAGCTTCTATGTTGGGATCAAGTGAGCAAAGTAAATGGAACAATTAAGAAGATTTGTTCAGTAGCAGCTAGTAATGTATCAGCTTCTGAATTATCCGATCCAGTTAAGGAGTTCTGGGAGTAAGTGAAATCGGTGCTGCAGTGCTTCCTATTTTGGTTTATTTTAAATTTTATTTTTGCAAATAGACGTCGTACACTTCAAATTTCTCCTGGAATCGATCAAGTTGGTAGTATTCGATGGGAATTAGCTGGAACTCTATTGACTGTGTGGATCTTGTGCTACTTTTGTATATGGAAAGGAGTTAAATGGACTGGCAAAGTTGTTTACTTTACTGCACTATTTCCCTATGTTTTATTGACTGTTTTACTTATTCGTGGAATTACTCTGCCTGGAGCATTAGACGGAATAAAGTTCTATGTTATACCAAACTTTTCAAAATTATCAGAATCGGAGGTAAATGAACAAACAAAATCAGAAAAATGCACTTATTAATTTTGTTTTAATATCAGGTCAGCGGTTCAAAACTTATAGCTTACATTTTGAATTTAATTTAGTTGTTTATTTTAATTATAATAATTATAATAAAATATATACTTGACATTCGAACCATCTTAATTAACATCTTAAACCACTAATCAAGGTGTCCGAACAGATCTATCACATCAGATTTTTTGAAAAAGAATTAATTGAGCTTTTAACGCCATATATAGATAGCTCAAATGCGTTATTGAAGTTAAATATATATGTACGTCAAAGATGAGCCTTCAAACTTTTGATTTTACATCGATGCGAAGTAAATTTTTGTTTGTATCATACAATTTTTAATACGAACTTTAAATTGTTCAATTTTTATTATTTATACACAAATAAAATTAATAAATGCATGCATCATCAATCGTGAATGTAGGTACATTATATGCTATTTCAATGCCGTACGCTTGATTGAAGAAGATTTAAAAGATTTTGATTTAGCTTCAAGCATACTTGACCTATCCACTCTGATAAACTTGCAGGTGCATGTAATGCATTTAAACAATGAAAAATGAGATTAAAACATGAAGCTGAATGTTTTGAATTTTCAAAAAATTAATTAGATTTATGCCGGACAATAAGGAACTTACGGAAAGGATTCTTTATAGCCTACCAAAGCTGACTTTCATTTATCATTTTATATTCTTTATAGCCTACCAAATTTATTTATTTTTAAAAATTTCTTTAAACGGTTTTTTTTTGTATGATGACCAGGTGTGGATTGATGCAGTAACACAAATCTTCTTCTCCTATGGACTCGGATTGGGTACCCTCGTTGCTCTCGGAAGTTACAACAAGTTTACAAATAACGTCTACAAGTATGAAATGATTTGTATTCTATTTCGGTGATAGTATCAAAAAAATAATTTTAATTTTTCTTGATTCTTAGAGATGCTCTGATTGTTTGTTCAGTAAATTCCAGTACTAGTATGTTCTCAGGATTTGTAATATTTTCAATAATTGGGTTTATGGCTCACGAACAGCAAAGACCAGTTGCTGAGGTAGCTGTCTCCGGTAAGCATGCATTATAATCTAGTATCTTATTTGACAAAAACTTTTAGATGTTTTGTTTTAATTTTAATTATTTTTGTATAGGGCCTGGACTTGCGTTCTTAGTTTATCCATCGGCTGTATTACAATTGCCTGGATCACCGTTGTGGTCATGCTTATTCTTCTTTATGATACTTTTAATTGGATTGGATTCACAGTTTTGCACAATGGAAGGTTTCATAACTGCCATTATTGATGAATGGCCACAACTTTTAAGAAAGCGCAAAGAGATCTTTATTGCCGTAGTTTGTATGCTTAGTTATTTGGTTGGGTTAACGTGCATCACACAGGTAAATCAGAGTCATACTTACATATATTTCAGGGCGATATTGAATCCATGGGTACCAAAAACCTTAATGAGTTCTGGTTTTTTCTTATGGCCACTTGAAAAATTAATGTGTTATTAGTTAACTGTATTGGAATAGAATGGTTCAATTTTTTGTTAATTAAAGTATTTCGGGTATGGAATCGTACAGACTTTTTAGCTCTACACTTACTTAATTTCAAAAATAACGAATTTCTTATTGTCTTAAAACTGGTAATATCCTCGTTAACTGTGCATTCTAAATGTTAGAAAATTTCTTTCCGAAATTCCCTTGTACCAAGCTTAAAAAAATAGTGAAAATAAGAGGAGGGCTATCGAAATTAAACTTTTTTCAAATCATATGGAGTGTTTTAAACTCTTTTCTCACGTGCGCCGGCCGGCCGGTCTGCTTCTCGTTAAGTGGGGTTTTATTTTGTTTTAAAGTTTACGATGCCGTGAATTTTTGATAATTTTTAAGTATGAGTAGGTACACCGCATTTGAATTCTTCAGGTAGTTAGTTTTGCAAGTGTCATAAATTTCAAAGTTGAAACTTTACTTCACTAACCTAAATCTTCAGTTCATCGTCCAAAACTATCAAAAACATTTTTGTCTAAAAAACGCTCCTCAGGCAAGCTTAAAGTCCACCACGATTTGCATTTTTTATTGCAAAGAAATATTACATATTCCTTTTACAAGGCACATTAAATGGAATGGTGTAAAAAATAAATAAATCATTGAGTAATAAAGTTCAGCTTTCATTTGAATGACAAAACATGATCAATTGTCATTTTGACATATATTGACTTGCTGGCCAATCAGATACTAGAAACTTTCAAGTCCTTATGAACCTGTGCAATGTCATTGTACCAATTCAGTAGTCTCTTCTTCTTTTTGATTTATTTTTTTAACATCTGTAGAAAGTTGGGAGCATCAAAAGATTTCACAACAACAGTTGATATTTACAAAAAAATGGACAAAGTATCTTTTTTGTGTACCTATTTAGTTGATGAGTAGCGTATATCAAAATAATTACTTTCCGGCTTAATTCAAAAAATGTGTAGTTGAAATAATTGTAAATTGAAATAAGTCCCAAATATTTACATTAACCCAGCATTAAGGTTCAGCTCCTTTTTGAATGTTAAATATTGTTATTCGCTTTTGTATACCCAAAATTTCTTAGATACCTTGAGCGGTTACATGGGTTAAAGTCATTTGTTTTTTCTTAAAGGATTAAAAATGTTATGTAAGACATTCTCAAATGCGTATATGTAATTTATAATTATAGAAAAAAAATAAAATTAACCTCTTTTCTGGTTATAAATCGTATATTGTTAATTTATTTGTTTGCAGGGAGGAATGTACATATTTCAAATTCTCGACTCATATGCTGTTAGTGGTTTTTGCCTGCTCTGGCTAATTTTCTTCGAATGTGTTTCAATTTCATGGTTCTATGGAGTCGATCGTTTCTACGATGGCATCAAGGATATGATTGGATATTATCCAATAGGTTGGTGGAAGTTCTGCTGGTGTTTTACAACTCCGATGATTTGTTTTGTAAGTTTTTGGCCCTCATAAGTTCTGCATTATAAAATAAATCTATTAAAACGTTTTTTTTTCTTTTATTATCATCGTAGGGTGTATTCATATTTAATTTAGTCCAATGGACCCCAGTTAAATATTTGGGCTACAGCTACCCACTTTGGGCTCAGGCCTTTGGATGGTTTACAGCACTGTCATCAATGCTTTATATTCCTGCATACATGATTTGGCTTTGGCATAAGACACCTGGGGACAAAGAAACTGTATGTACATTTTTAATTTTCTCAAATCAAAAAAAGAAAATTTGAATCACTCGAACAAATACGTATTTCAGAAAATAGGACTTATCGTTAGAATAGCCGATGATGTGAAGAGCCTTCGTGCAAAAATGCAACAAGAAAGTGCAAAACAAATGGAAGATATGTACTCATTGTAAAATGGTTTTCTTACATAAGATTTTATCAACCTAGAAAAAATCGAAAAAAAAGTTAAATTTATTTATTGGGGCGCAAAACTAAACGAATTTTGACAAAGTAAAATTTAATTAATAACTATAAAATATATAATTTAAATGTTCTAAAACAATATAAAAAAAATATGCACAAGTCATGCAGTTTTATAAAACGCCAAATTTAATGTAAGTTTAAAAAAATAAAACAAACATAAAAAATAAAACAACGAAATGTTTTAATATTTTTTCTTACGTGATTGAAGTGTTCTAAAAGTAACTTAAAATGTATAAACACATAATAATAAGCAGTTTATAGCTTTAAGGACTTTAAAGTCTTTTAGTGACTGCAGTTAAGTCATAACTCAGACTTTTTTTTTCAAAGTCTTTGATTTTCAAAATATTTTCCACTTCGGTAATAATCTTTTCTTTATGTTGAAAGAATTTTTCTATAATCACTTTGCATTTTCGTTCGACAAAGAATTATTACTTTTAAAGTATACTTACATAGAAAGATCTATTTATTTAGTTTAAATAAAAAACAACGAACAATTGTTCATAGAATATATATAAAAAAAACATCTTTTGACTGTTTAAGCAAACATTTACAATATGAATACAAAAATTAGCAAATATAAAAAATAATAAAAATAATAGATACTAAATAAATGATAGTTTCTATAAACAAGAAATGCTTTCCATATAAACAAATGTGAATTGCCAAGAATACCTAGTAAACAAATAAATAATGAAAGAATTACTTACGAAACAAATAAATAAATAATATGAGAATGCAACACTTTCAAAATAACTATACTTTTAGTTATATTTTATTTGTAGCCAAAATTTAAACATTTCTCATACTTAAACCTATATCGCACAATTTAGAGAGATTGGTCTATTCTATATGCTACAATACTACTGCCAAAACATAATTTTGTAATCAATAATATAAAGCTTTAATTGAAGATTTGAAGGAAAGTTACTGTTAAAAACCTCCATTAAAATATATATATATATGTATGTATAAGAAAAAAAAACATAAAAAGGCGTAGATGTGTTGAGAGAAGTTCAAAACAGCTTTTGCAAAAGAAATATATTTAAATATATAATATTATAACATTAGCCAGTCTGTATTACCAATTAATATACAGTATTATTAGTAAAAAAATAAATAAACAAATAAATAAATAAATAAATAATAAATAAAACAAAATATTAAATAAATCAATAAATGAGTAAAAAAGAAATAGATACAAAAAAGTTTATAAATAAACAAACATATAATAATGATACAAAAAAAAACTCTGAAATAAATAATTTAATAAATAAATAACATACAAAGTAACGTAGAAAGAAAAAACAAGATACCAAACAAATGAAAAAATTATAAATTAAATTATTCATCAAGTTATCGGTTAAACATTTTTTCCCTTAAAATTAATTTCACCATTTTTTTTTAGCTTGGAGAAGATCATACCTGGAAAACATCCTATTAGGTACAATTTAGAAATTGTCATTCAGAACCTTTTGTTGCTCAATCTGGTGTTCCCCAGGGAAGCCATCTTAGCCCTTTTCTTTTCGTCCTGTCTATTAACGATGTATCGTCATGTCTACGCTCAAGTGAAGTTCTCATTTTTGCTGGCGACTCTGTCGCGTCTTCCCATTTAAAGATTTAGGTGTTCATTTCTGTTCCAACTTAGAATTTACACATCACATTAATTTTATTGTGAATAAGGCAATGATCCCTATGTTACTCTTTCTTTGTATAATTGCCGCATGTTCGTCCTATCATCGAATTCGACAAAAAGTGCACAAAGGAGTCGCAGAATAATACCAAAACCCATAAATAAGATGAATCGATGGGTTAAATTAAATTTGTCATTCCAGAATAGTTGTTGCACCAAAACGTGACTTTGCATAAGCTGCATCAAAATAGGATTAAGCAAACATAATCTTCTGTCTGTAATACCTGTGCCCTGAGTATTATAATGTATAGACGTGTGACATATAGAACGCTCTCATTGTTCATATATGTTTATAACATGGTCTTTTGTATAAGTCGCACTTCAATATACGAGACGGACGTGTCGTTTGATGTTTTTAAAGATTTTCTTGGTGAAAATAAATTATACACTAAATAAATTCACGTGTAGGTACGTAATAATACTCATTCTTATATTTGTATAAGGCAATTAATTCAAAAAGAATAAGAACAGCTTGTAATGTTAGAAAATGTCGTGACTTTTTCAATTAGACTCAATTTGTGGTAAGTCGTATACGAAACTAATTAACTAAAGAAGAAACTTAGGGTGTGGGAGGCATCACTTGAAGGTCTTAAAAATTATGAAATCTTTTGGATTTGATGTAACAACAACAAACCTTTTTCTGAAAACAAACTTACTTAAAATAGGTATAAGTTGCCTCAGAAATTTATTTTACAAGTTAAAAAGTTAAGTTTAAAAAAATTCATAGAAAACTTGATGAAGATTCAGAATCCTCTTCCGTCTCCTCATCTTCACACTCTCCAAGTAAATAAATCAAAGCGTCTTACTTCCATGAGAGCGCAAAAAGGAATTGTTCGTTTCTATCAATAAGATGTAAGGGATCTGTTTTTTCGCTGAGAATGGATCAAAAAAATTCAGGAGGTGTTCAGCGAAGAGATCGGATTTCGGTTTCATTAACCATCTTCAGGGTTTTGTGCCTGGTTTTTTTTTGTACACCCTTAGTTGCTTTCCATAAGGGGTATTCGGCAGAAGCATCCGACTTCAAACGTCCATTCGCAATGAAACAACTCCTAACAATTTAAAATGAAAAAAGAGGCTGGGTCAATATTTTCATTTATTCACGAGATATTGAGAGACGAACATCAATTTTTAACAATTTTGTGTAGACACTATTTTCTATCTAATGAAATTAGTTTGAGGCAAACATTTTTAATTTTTGGAAAGATATTTGAGTCGAAAACAAATGTTTTCCAAGTTTTAGTAATGTTTTTTATTTTCTTGCATCTGTACACACACACACACACACACAAAAACTCTCTAAAAATGGGCAGGTTCAGGCAACATAAGGGACTTCATTTGCAGTCAACTTCATTCTATGAACGTAAATTTTGACCAAGGCAACTAGTTAGTTTTTCAAGTGTCATGAATTTAAAATTCAGAACTTTACTTCACAAACCTCTACTTCAAGTTCATAGTACAAAAACTACCAAAATCATTATTTTCTACAAAACACACCTCAGGCAAGCTACAAGACCATCATGATTTGTATTTTGTATTTTAAAGGAATATTACTTATTTCTTTTCCAAATTTACAAGGAACCTTTTTACATAAAGCATTAAATGAAGTTGTGCAGAAAATAAATAAATCATTGAGTAATAAAGTTCAGCTTTTAGTTGAACAATTGTCATTTTGACATAAAGTTGACTTGACTTGATAGTTAGGGAGATTTTTCTTGCCTAACTTTCCAGTCAACTTTCCAATAAAGTTGCCTTAATTGGAAGGCAATTCTTGGCAGCTGGCCAATCAGATGCAAGAAACTTGCCTTACTTTCAAGTCCCTTATGTCGGCTGAACCTGCCCAATATTTTTTAGATTTTAGGGACCTTGAAACGTCAAGAAATTTCAAAATTTTCAATTCGACAAATCGGACCGATTACAATAACTTCGTATGGGAAGTAAAGAAGTCTTCAATGCCGAATAACTTGATTTTATTAAATAAAAACACTTTTCATACCAATTATTTTTAACTTTACACTAGAAATTTATTTCTCTATCTTTCAAAGTTTATCATGTAATATTTTGTTTTAATAATAAATGCAAGATAACCTATTATTGATGAAAAAAACCTTAAACTTAGAACTTCTTTCATGTGAATGAATTTTCTTTGTAAGGAAAATGTAGTCCCCGTGGCATTATGGTTAGTGCGTTGGACTGTCATGCCTAAAGTTTTTTTCACGGGTACTGCCTCTTGCGAGGAATTGAAAAATTTTCCAAGAGTAATTCTTGTCATGAAAAGTGCTTTCTCAAATTTGCCGTTCGGATTCGGCTTAAAACTGTAGGTCCCTTCCATCCCTGACAAACGTACTCGCACACAGGATTGGTGATTGTCAGTCACTAGGCCCTAGTTCTCAAACGCACTGTTGCGCCACCCAATTTATTTATTTTTTAAGGAAAATGTTAGGTTTTATTTAATTTGTATGGGAATTTTTCTGCAATAAATTGTTCCACTTCACGATCAATATCATTGATCGTTTGCATGAAGAATCTTAGATTAATAAAACTTTTAAGCTTATCTCTGAATTCATTCCAATTTGTTTTTTTATTCACGTGCTAGATTACTGTTTTCTAATATTTCCACTTCACTTAGTGATCAAATTAAAGGAGTATGACCGACGATAAATCGTAATTAACTTGGACACTTACATAATATGATTTCGGTAAATACTTTAAGCTACGAAAATGTTTCTAAGATCTGGTGTTTTGGCCGCCTTGAAACCTTTTGTTGTTATGAGTCTAGAATCCCATTGGACATGATGTATACTGCTGCTATCTTTTCTTTTTTCATACCAATACTAGTTGTTGTTACTTCCATGTTTTTATTTATAGTGCGTTAAGGACTTTTGTATAAGTATTTCCGATCATCTCCTTTGTCAGCCGGTAGATATGTACATATGTAAGTGGCTTTGTTGTTTTGTTTTTAGATTGTTGTTTCTAGTTTTGATTTTTCTCTTAGTGTCGTGGATTTCGTTGGCGACTGGATATCCTCTGTAAATTGCAGGATGGTAGCCATAGAGGAAATATATTATCTAGAGTCCCGACTGGTACCCGTCTTGCCTGAAACACCCTCAAATTTTATTTGAGGTAACTCTCTTAAAAGCCCGTAACAACTACATAGAATCTGCATTTTCCCATAAGAAATGCACGGGACAACTAACACATGCTTATGCTAATGGGCAAAATTCGCTCAATTTAGTTTGTAGGCCGAAAGAGAGCAAACTTATTAAGTCGGGACTCTAGATAATATATTTCCTCTATGATGGTAGCACTGACATTTAACACATTTCGCTTTCTTTTATTTGCCAATGGCGATCTTTAATTTCATGGTTGCATTTAACACAGGCAAACTCGAAAAATTTTGTGAGTGCGCGAATAACTTTTAGGTTTTGCAGAGGTTCAATTTTGGCAACAACTATGCCCATTTATAAATTTAATACTGTTTATATATTTTTGAGACTTTAATTATTTTTTAATGTAAGCATAAATAAAGGTAGATTTCGCAGTGGAATTTTTGATAATCTCATTTTATAATAAGATCCGTCCACAAGATTGACTCGGACTGTACTTCTTCGAAAATGAGGTCGACTAAGCAGTTACAGTGAATGGAATGAGCTATCGCGGGATAACAACGACTTTTAGTAGCCCAAATTGCGGAAATTGAAATTTTAAGGTCCAAGTAAGTACGTGCGGGTGTATGTATATATACAAATGTTTGTGTGTCCGTACTTTTGGCATACCTTTTTTCGTCGGCCATATCTCAAGAACCGGTAGAGATATTTACTTTTAATAAATTTCGTTTCACATAAGATAACAGCAAAAGATGTAGTAAGGACTTTTAAAAATAAATTTTTATACAGCAATTCAAAAAAATAAAAAATATCTCTGGAACAAATAACAATAGTGACTTCAATTACATTTTTATTTGTGACTTATAGGAACTACATGCCAAGTATTGTATTCGTAAAAAATTTCAAAATCTTTTATTACCTACACATTGTTAAGTTATACAAAATTTTTATGAATTCAAAAAACATCAAACAATAACAATACAAAATTCAAGAAAAGAACAAAGAATAATACTTCCTCCAAAAATGTGTTTGCATAAAAGAATAACATTTTTTACGTCTGGAAAAATTTTTCAAAAATCGGAAAAATAGTTTACTAATAGAAAATAAAAACCCGCAAAAAAACAACTAAATATTATCAAAAATTGATTTTCGAATCAAATTTCTCGCCAACAATTAAAGAAAATCTACACAAAATTGGTAAAAACTGATTTTTGACTAAAATATCTCGACAATAAACGAAGGCATTGATTTCAAAATGATTTCGTTCGATAATAAATATTGTTCTTAACATAGGGTAATTTTCTTACAAAAATCCAAAAACCAATGGGCATTTATTTTATAACACATAAAAAACTTCCATAAATTCCTTCTAAAAATTAGTATACCTACTTACATTGGTTTTCTCCTAAAATATCTCTGAAACAAAAACAGTTAATGAAATTAAACTTATTTTATCAATTGAAAACTCATAAGACAGATTTAAGTATCTTCAGATAAGGACAAAGAAAGATAATAACTCCAAACTTTTTTTATCGTACAAAAAACGGGCAGGGGAGAGTACGATAACTTTGGCGACAAAGTTTAATGACGGATTTGTATAAAACAGTTAAAAACAAGCGTTTTTTACTATGGAAGGGGGGGAGTCTATCTCCCCTCGTTTAGGTGGTAGGGGCAATTAAAAAAAATATGTACATTAAATGAAAAAAAAAAAAAATAAAAAATAACGGTAATACTTACAATTAAGTATAATACCTTTTTTTAAAGCCAACATTTTTGTCTATTAGCTTGTTTTTAAATCAAGTCAAAACTATGCATAGTTTTTGAAAAAAATTGTTTTAAACTAAAAATGTATGCAAACAAAATTAAAAAAAAGGGTTTAAAGTGTAGTTTTTTAAAACTTTCAAATTATCTACTGTTTTTTTTTAGAATTCATTGCTCTTATTTGTTTTTGATCAAAAACTGAAAACTAGATGACTTTATGTCTTCTAGTTCTTGAGAAAATTGATAATTACCAAAAAAAATATTTTAATTAAATTACTTTTCTTTGCTTAAGTATTAACGTAGTCTTATTTTGATAGTAATAATCGAATATGGATTAAGGGGCCGGTTATAGCTATCAGTAAAATCGATCAGTAAAATTTTTGTTTTTACTTTTTGAACATGTAACAGATTTATTTCTAGCAAAAGATTGATGCAATAGATGAATCCTATATTCAAGTATTTTTTTCAAAAAGAAACAATGCATTTAAAGTTTTAATTAATTTATAAATCCATTTTAATTTTTTTAATGATGAAATTTCATTTTACTGAACAGCTGACTTCCAAAAGCCAAACAAAATTCCATTTCGTTTTACTGTTGGTGTTCCAATTTTTTACTGTTCCGATCATATCATTAAAAAATTTACTGATGAAAGCAACAGTAAAAAAATTGTCTGAGGCGCGAAGCCTCAAAGTGACATTTATTTTAATGACGTAAATTTACTGATTGCTATAAACGCTCATCAGTAAAACATTTCATATTCCTCCTGTTTCAAATTTTACTGATGGATTTTACTGATAGCTATAACCGGCCCCTAAGATACACCTAGGGTAAATTAATTTTTCTTAAATCCAGCTTATTTAAATGCAAAAGAAACTTTGCATGCACCCACCGAACCTTGCCCCCTCCCCACGTTGCACGCACACCAACTTGCACCCACCCCAAATCCTATAGTGTTCCCAAGCAGATCCCTTACAGATCCCACTGTTGCATACACCCAAACTCGCACACACCTTACTGTTGCATACACCCAAACTCGCACCTACCATTGTTACTATCAAAATAAGACCACTCAAGCAAAAAAAAAAAAGAATTAAATTAAAATAGTAGTTGTGGTTATTTTCAATTTTCTCAAAAACTAAAAGACATAAAATCATCTAAATTTCAGTTTTTGATCAAAAACAAATAAGAGCAATAAATTCTGAAATAAAAACAATGGTAGATAATCTTGAAGTATTGAAAAATTACACTTTAAACCTTTTTTTTAACTTTTTTTACTCAAATTTTGAGTTTAAAATTAAATTTTTCAAAAACTACGCATAGTTTTGACTTGGCTAATAAAACAAAATGATGGCTTTAAAAAAATGTATGAATTTTAATTGTAAGTATCACCGTTATTTTTTAATTATTTTTTTCCATTTTAAATAATATTTTTTTTAAATTGCCCCTATCGCTTAAACAGGGGGAGATAGACTCCCCCTCCCATAGTAAAAAATACTTGTATTAAGCCTCTCTACCAAAAACCATTGTTATAGCCTGGCGCAAAAGTATCGTACTCGTGCCAACGGGCACAAATTATCATCACTGTGTGTAGCATCCCTGCCTCTTAATTACAATTAAGAACGTGAGTTCGACCACTCTTTGACAGGTTTGAATATCTCTAAAACCATTATTACAATATTTTTAGCATGGTCCTGAGTCCATCTAAGATCTGGTTAACTACTGGGCTATAAATCATGACGGCCAATATCCCACCCTTCGGTGTGCCAAATTTTAACTTACTTCAAACATGGAATCAATCCAGTTCTATATTAGCCGAATTTAGGGCTTGTCGAATAGCGTTTTTAGTGAGGTTGTTAAACGTCCATTAAATCGAAGATCAAAGCAGGTACACCCACCTCGTTTTGAAAATTTAGACTAAAATTACTGAAAATAAAAAGATATTTAAAAAACAACGGCAACACCAATAACACTGGTCGACAAGGTTTTTCTACTGGCATTGAAATTGCACTTTTTCAAAGGGTTTTAGAGGCCTTAATTTAAATCCGACTTTTAAATTAATGTATCACATCAGGTTTTTCAGATATTACTTTTTAAAATGCGAAAAAACACGTATATTCGGCTTTTTGAGGCTGTCTAAATTTATTAAGTAGCTTTTTTTCAATCAAATCCGTGAATGTTTTCCAAATCTAAAATCCCTTTATTCAATATTAAATTGAAATATTTATATTATTTCATATAATATTCGAAAAAAAACTTCAAAATTTGTTAGATATCACATGTCTAACAAAAAACTAAAAGAAACGCTTGACCACTTTTGCTAAAATAGTTTTCAACAGAAAAAGGCAAAACGGTTTGAAAGTAAGTTTGGTTCTTGTAACGAATCTGTTGTCTAAATAATTCTATTACAGCAAGTTTTTGAAATATATTAAAAAATGTAAAAATTATGTTGAAAACGGGTATTTTTAAAACTTGAGCAAATAGTTAAAATATGAGTTTGGATTCGAAATCAGCACTAAAAATGTAGTCCAAAACGTAATTTACAAAACTATTAAAGTATCAAATTCAAGTTTTTTTCGAGACTTCATATAGATTCAAATAAAGACTCATAACTAATGCGAATTTCCAGAAACTAATTAAGATACTAAAATCCTTTGAATTGTATCCAAAAGAGAAAGGTTTGTACTTTTCAAAATCATCATACAATTATTGTTAAGAGATATTTTGAGTTTGAACTTAGGCTTCAAAAAACCCGTTTTTGTTTGTTTTTAGCATTTTTAAAGGGGCATATTTTAAAAACCTGATGTGATAGAAAAATTTAAAGGTTAGATTCGAATTTAGGACATTTTAACCCTTTTAAACAGTATTCCTTTGTTTGTGCAACAGGAAAAAAACGTAATTTTGTCAACCAGTGTAATTTATCACTACCTATAAAAGTTTCTAAAGCCATAAATCCGTTATTTAATCAAAAATTAATTGTTTATACGAAAACTGGAACAAAATCAAGACAAAACCGGTATAGTAATTTATTGTAAGTATTGTCGTGAGTCGTTCTTGGATATTTTGTTTGCATTTTAAAAAAAACCCTTATCAATTTTTGGCGCCTAATTTATCGTTAGTACCCCTGTAGCATCCTTCTTATATTTCCAGATGACATTGATGAAATACGTGAAATTTACTGATAAGGTTCCTTTTATAAAAGAATAAAAAGGCGTCAAATTTCATTTACAAAACCAAAACTCAATGAAAGCAGACAAAAAATTCAAAATCCGCAACCATCGCATCTTTAATTTATGTATTTTTCTACCAAAGACCATTTACGTATAGGTGATTATATATTTTTTATTAATACGTAAAACTCGAAAAATAAAAACAAGAATAAGGCCGACACTCTACTCTAACAAAGCCAGGTACCTTACTTACCTGTAACAGTCAATTAGTAAAATGTTTGATTAAAGACAGAAAACCGCTTTTGATAAATATAAAACCCACCTACCTACTTATCGTGCGTGTTAATGCTTCTTATGAGGAAATTAGTACTTAATTACGTTTTACAGAGAGGTAGGCATTAAAAATCTGTATCCAAATACCTACCAAATATTATTCGTTTCCCATCAAGTACCTTCCTACATACATATGTATGTATATCAAAACATTCTTTTTTGACTCATCATCACCTTAGGTATTTCCGATCAGGGAAACAGAAAAAAACATCATTTTTGTATTCTAAACAAACATTTCCTATGCAAATATTCAAAAGTGACGCGAGGGTTTTTTATATTTTGAATTTGAAAACACAATTTACGTGGCAACCAACTGCGATGTACCTAAGCACAACAAAAAATATGTTCTTCCCCTAAAATGAAATGAGTTTTACGTTAAGTTTGAATGACATTTTCTTACTCATCTAAGTCTAAGAGAGTCTATTAATATTAATTTTCATAATATGAGGTTGAGGTAAGTAAGTAAGCGTAGGTGTATTCAATTTCTGTTTGTGTTTTGCGTCTATAGAAAATTCCATTTTTATGAATGAGCAATAGAACTCAAAGAAAGTTTACTTTAAAAAAACATACACGGAGAATAGAATAAGAGTGCAGTTTAGGTACGATTTTTAAGATTTTACTCGAGTTATTGTTTCGCAATACAAACATCAACAAACGTCATCCCGTGTTTCCACTTTCTTGTACTGTTTTTACTTCTTGCTCTATTAGGACAAGTATTGTTGCATTAAAAAAATCGATTTAAATTTAAAGCTTAAATAATACATTATTTTTGACATTGAAATCAACAATTTTATCTTTAAACACGTTTTTTTCTCCAAGTTGCATCTTTAACATTCGATCGATATGATTTGTTTGTGTCTGCTTAATATGCATGTTTCTCTAAACAATAAAATCTCAGCTTTTTTATTGAATTAAAAATTTAACTTTTGGTTTTTAAAAATTATTTTTCTATAACCTTATTGGAACCTTAAATTATTTGTATATTCAATTACTAACAATTACTACTAGTTACCAGGACTTTTCCGCTGTTTGATGTTTAAATATAGTAAATTGTTAAATCCATTTTAAGCAATTTTCTGTGATTTATCTTATTTTCAACGATTTTAACATCTTACAAACTCTTGACAATTTCCTAAAGTTAAAATCATGGAATCGCTTCTTTAACTTTTAGCAATTTGCTAAATCCATATGACATTTGTGCAATTATCCTTTAAAGAGCAGTGGATGGAATGGTCCAGTCAACAGTTGGGAATTACAATTAAAAGGTCCATTTATTTTCACGAACTGTCACTTTTTAGACATGTTGAAGCTCGTTTTTTAATAAAAGGCATTTAGCAATTTACTAGTTAGCAAAGGTTTTAAATGTTGAACTCTTTAAATAAATTGATAAATATTTAATAAATTGCTAACTCGTAAATTGTAAAACCCTTAACAATAGGTTATTTTAGTTAAATTTATGGATCACTTAAGTTTTAAATTAACAGTTTCATGTTTAGACATATGTATTAGTATTGGGTATGCTTATCAAGAATAGTTGAAGCAGTTGCTTACCAGAGATGGTTTTAGATATTTGATCAATTTTTGTGCATTGCATGATATAAGGTACGATGCATACTTCTTAGCGAAATCTTAAAAATTTACTAAAATCCATGTCTTTAACTTCATTTTTTTCACAATCGACGATCGCTGTGAAGACATCACCATGGACCTTTTTTCAAGTCTTCGAAAATAGCCAACAGTTCGTAAGAAATCTTTTTTTTATTTTATGAGCATGCCAATTATGGAAAGCTTGTGTCAAATCAAAAGAACTGATTAGCTTCCAAAATGTCAAATATTAGTTACATTTCCATTCTTTTGCTTGGTAATGTTTCGTTTAGAAGAAACAAGAAAACCGTACTTTAAATGTGATAAAAATTTGTATTTTTATAAATTAATTATCACCGAAATTAAGCATCAGTGACTGTGGTAGTAGAGAGATGAGCTACCATCTTAAAACCTACCGTGAGCTGTTGCAATATGTTCTTTCTCCTCTGTCCTTCTGTCTTGTATCAATGTCTTGTTTTCTGTTGTATCACCTGATAGTCTTAGTATCTAAGGTATTTCTAGTCCTACACCTTTAATTTGTGTGCGGACTAGTATGTATGAAATCCAATGTAATCGTCCCAAAAAATACATTAATATGTCGCTATGAAAATATTTGAATTATTTTATCATTTTATAAGTTTTGGTTGTTCCCTTAACATTCTTGAACTAAAAGAGCAAGTACATACGATAGAGATGTTGGTTTTATTCAATTCATGTAGGTAACTGCTCAAGGCAGGCAGAGGTATCATATTTGAGACGTTTGTTACACAATTTTTTCTCTGAGTTGAACTCAATAGCCCAGCGAAGCAATGTAAAATTATTTGGCTTGCGTTTGACATTGGTATGGTCGCAGAGTTTCCGTTTAACAAATTGTTTGAGCGTAATTATTGAAGTTTAAATATATCATATGTCAATATGTCATTAAAAATACCAGAAAGCAAAATATGAAAATCATAGTTATAGCTATCATTGAAAACAATCCGTACAATTTTTTGAATGGATAATTGATTTTGTTTCCTTTTGATTAGTATTGATCGATTGGAAAACACACACAGAATTTTTTGAGGAAATAAAAGTTTAATTATTTCCTCGCAGTAATTTTTCGGTAAGAACTTTTTTCTCTATTTTCCAAAAGGGAATTTTCCTGAACAGCTGATACTCATTATGTTCATAAGGGAGTATTTAATTCTATCCCCCGTAGCTAAGCAGTGAGGTATGCTAATACAAATGAATACATTTAATCTCCAAACTTGCAATTTCGTTTGGGAAGGACTTTAAGCCAAGATCAAGGATACATTGACTATTGATTTTCGTGATTACTAGTTCTTTAAACAACAATTGAAAAATAGGATTACACTACTCTTTGACGTCTCCAATAGCCAGTTGCCAGAACATTTTGTACTCAGTGGTTAATTTTCAATTCAAATCGTATATGTATATAACTCAATATACAAGAATTATAGCACATACGGATACGATACTTAATGACATTAGTTTTTTCTACATTGTTCAAATTCAGAATTCATTTTCAATTCTATCAAGTTCCAAGTGCAGTGGGTTATTCTGTGTTAACTTTTTTTATATTCATATCACCTATTAAAAAACTTCAAAATGTTTGTTCAGATATATTTTCATTATGTAGCATGGCAATGGCAACCCTAGATTCGTTTTTGTTTTCGCTCAGCGCAATCTGTTTGATGCTTCACTCATAATCATCACAGATGCTACATGTTAGTTTATTTTAATACTTTGTCTTGATTGGCTGTTGTTCTAACCGCCGCGGTGTTGCAATATCTCGCAACAAGACAGAAACAGTCCAGTTGCGATGTAAATTATTATTTCAAAGAAAAATACATAAAACACAGTTTTTGTTTAATAAATTTATATTTTTCTGACTTTTTTATTTGTACAATTCCTTGTTGTTATGAAATCAAAAAAAAACTGCAGTTTTATTGTTGCCATTTATAAACCTTAAAGGTATTGTAGTACCTACTCCAAGAGAACAGAAACTGAGAACATGAGGATTGAAGTTAATTAATTAATATACAAAATTCGTATGAAAAGTTAATAAAGATTCCAAAAAACAATAGATAGACATTAATTAATATTATTATTAATATCTGCGCTACGTTTTGTTAGTGAATATTTTTCGTGTTATTAAAACAAAAAGTTAATATTTATTTCTGAGAACTTTATAGTTATAATTAGTTTCTTCTTTTTAAATATCTGGGCCAACAGGTATAGCCAGCATTTTTTGGACTCTTTATCAAAAAATACAAATAAAAACAAAATTAATAATACTACAATTTTCGTGCGATGCATTGCCGCCAAAAAAGTTCAAGCTTTTCAAGCTATGATTTGAAAACATGTGTAAGAAAACTAAACCGAATAAATGTGATCGTATGTTTAAATAATAAATAATACAATTTTTGAATCAAAACAAAATTTGTGCAGTAAGACAAAAATAAATAAAAACGAACCCGAAACGCATCACTATAATGTGGTGGAAAAAGAGCAGCAAAGAAACAGCGGTAAAGTCGGTTGCATTTTCAAAAACAAAAATGACTTCAAAACGATCATCACCATTTCAAATTAAAAACATAATAAAATTGAGAAGAACTAACAATTTCAAAACCAAAAAAATCAAACAACGAATAAAACGGCATCATCGAATTTTTCTAAGTTATTCATTATTTTATTCATTAATAAATCAAAATCTTCATCTTAAATATCCCATTCGGACTCAATACAAATATAAATTGTCAGAGATTAAGCAAATAATTAACGAGTCGCCGTTAGCGCCTATTTTTGAATTCTCGTCCGTTGGTATACCGTTAATACAAGAAATTATAATAGCATTTCAATTCCCACTGTTTTCTATCACATCATCTAGTTATTTAAAAACGCCTCTTACCATTGTTTTGTTCCTATCAATGTTAATTACCAGTCACATTGCAAATTGCCAAGCGATCTATAATAATAAAAATAATAATAATAATGAAGAACAACGCAATAATACATATTTATTTCTTAGCTATTATAATAATAAAAGTAATAATTTAAGTTTGAATAATAAAAGTCTGATAGAAGATAGTCAAAGTACAACTGTTAATAGTAATAAGATTAATTATGTAGAATATAAATCATTGAATACTATTGATTACAAGTTGTGGCCAAGGAAAAGAAAAAAATTTCAACTTCGAACCGAATACTTTGATATCATGCAAAAAACAAATGAATCACATCGTAATAACAAAACATATCATTATGATGACAATGACATTCAAAATGCCTTCGATAGAAATAATTTTTTACAAAATATTAGTTTTACAAATCATACAAGGAACCCTAGCCTTAATGATGACAATAATGAGCAATTGATAAAAATCATTATGGACGGATTAGGATTGAGAAAATTACCGGATTACAATAAGGTAGGTAATTTTATATTATAAAAACTAAGTATTTAAGACAATTTCCGGAGTCGAAGGATCAAACGAATTTCAATAAATAAATTTTAAGTGTCTGTTAAGGATTAAGTTGAAATATGAAATGAATATAAATGCACTTTATTTTCTAAACAAAAGCATTATAATACTTTGAATTTCATGTCGCCACTACCATTTTCGGTCGTTATTCACCAAGCTTTCATGGTTAGGTTAGGTAAGATTTGAAACCATAATTTGAACATTTTGTGTGATATTCACTAATCACAAAAATATAGTTCATTCACCTAATTAAAGATAACACTAGTCGGTCGACAAGGTTTTCTTACTGGCAATAAAATTGCATTTATCTAATGCGTTCTGGTGGCTTTAATTAAAATCCGACTTTAAAATGAATGTATCACGTCAGGTTTTTGAGATATTACTTTTTAAAATTCGAAAAAAAAAACACGTATATAAGACTTTTTGAGGCTGTCTGAATTTGTAAAGTAGATTTTTTTTCAACAAAATCCGTGATGGTCTTCCAAATCTAAAATATCTTTCTTCAATATTCAGTTGAAATATTTTTATTATTTCAAATAATATTCGAATTACCTTGATAATTTGTAAGAATTCACCTGTCTTACATATATCTGAAATAAACGTTAAATCATTTATGTTAAAACGGTTTTCTACAGAAAAAGGGAAAAACGGTTTGAAAGTAAGTTTTCTCTTGTAACGAATTTGTTGTCCATACACTGCTATTATATAAAGTTTTTTAAATATAATACAAAATCTACAAATAACGTTGAACGTGCATTTTTAACCTGAGAACATAGTTAAAATTAAAGTTTAGATTACAAATCAGCACTAAGAATGAACTTCAAAACTTATTTTTCAAAACTGTAAAAGTATTAGAATTTCTAGAAACTAAGTCAGATACTTAAATGATTTTAATTGTATATAGAAGAGAAAAATATGTACTTTTCTAAATCTCCATACAATTCATTGTTAAGAGTTTATTTGAGTCTTAACTTAGCCCTAAAAACCCCGTTTTTGACTGTTCTTAGCATTTTAAAGTGGCATATTTTAAAATCCTGATGTAATAGAATTTAAGACAGCTCAATCATTTAAATAAGCTTTGTTTCGTTTTTGGGGCAAAAAAAAGGTATTCTTGTTGACCAGTGTAGTGAACCCTTTCTACCAAATTATCACAAGCTACACACAAAATAATAATAACAATATAATAATGAATACATATTTCTAAAGCCATCATAGGATAATACGTACAATACTTCATTTGCAGAACTTATGGCTTCAAGTGTTAAAAATAAAAAAAAAACAATTTTTCTTTCGGAAATGTATAATTTTATAATAAAATTATTGTTAAATATATCGGTATTTTCAAAATTAAATGATTAAATTTAGAATGAATCAAGACTTTTTAAATTTGAAGTACCCGTGGTGTGATGGTTAGTTCGGAGGATTGTCACGCCAGAGGTCTTGGGTTCTATCTCTTCCTGTGCCACCTACATTTTTTTCACTCTTGCCTCTTGCGAGAGATTGACAAATCCTTCAAGAGTAATTCTTGTCATGAAAAGTGCTTTCTGTAATTAACCGTTTGAATTCGGCATATAAACTGCAGGTCCACTCCATCCCTGAAATTACTCGCACACAGAAATGGATGAGAGTTGTAAAGTCACTAAAACCTGGTGCTTAACGATTTACGATTTGTTGCTTAACCTTATTTATTTAATTGGAAAATTGACCCATAAAACAAACAACAAAATACCATTAGGAATTAATCGAACTGAGAAAATCAACATCCAATCCATGGGTTAAAAAGTTAGGAGGTACGTAGAATAACTTACCATTCATATAATTTAAGACACAATTTGTTGGTATCAAGATAGCTAATCAACACCCACAAAACGGTGTTAGTTTTATCTTGAACACTTTACTGAACTAATACAAATTTGTTATGAATTTGTTATGGAAATTTATCATGTAGTGTTTCCTCTCTTTTTTAGTCCTTTTGCTAAATCGATGCCAACTTAGCAAAACGTCCCTCAGAAAATCAGTACAAAAGTTTTAATATTGACCTATTTACTAGTCAGTGAGTAGAACATAGGGCCTTAACAACTCCTCACCACTTCGCCCTCGACTGTGTTTATCGGTCTCCTGACTTTCCGCATTTGGCAGAGACAATCAGCCCTATTACGAATTCCATCATAATCGGAAACTTTTACATAGAAATTTATTACCAAATACGTTTGTCGACGTTTTATTAAATCTTCCGAAGTCCATTTTCTGTGAGATATTTGCTTTTTAAGTTTAAATAAATTTAGAAATTATCAGATTTCGGGAGTTTTAATTATTCTTGTAAGGAGTTTGATAGAATAAAGGTTTCGTCATTTGCATTAACTTGAACCATATTTATCTCATTTTTGCTAAAAATGGAATTAGGAAGCTTCCATAGAGTGACGACGATATGTTCACATAAGGCTACCAAAGCACCCCTCCAAAAACGTGTTAAAGCAATTTATGTTTAATGGTTTGCCATGTCATGTTTTCTATGTTTCATACAAAAGTTTTACTGGTTTTTTTTTCGGGAAGCTTATTGAACGGAAGTATCATCTTTTGTTTACAACTGGCCTAATTGTGGTTGATGTAATAGAAAAACATTAGCAACATAATGTCTTTGGAATAAAAGAGGTCACAGTGACCACATCAAACTTACAAAAGACTTTAGGAACAATATGGTGGGTAGAAATTTTTGAATATTTAAGCATGAACATCAGGCAAATAAAAATACAAGATCAAAATATATTTTAATTCTGTATTAAATGATGTTCCTACGCAAAGTTATAGCTCTTTTAACGTATTATTTCATTGTTAGACTTAAGCATAACTGCGTTAGATTTATACCGGTAATATACATAACTAGCAAACCCGGCGAACTCCGTTTCGCCACCAGATGGCTTCGTTTCTTGTAACATTTCGTTTGGGGATCAAAAGATGAAGATAAGTTATTTTTTTTGTTTTATATTTGAAAAGGAAAAATTTTATTTCATTTCACAACAGTAATGAATTCATTTCGATTACAAAAATGAAGTGTAATTTAGTTGAACTTCTCTAAGTAAAAAATTAAAGTGAATCCAAAGTAAATACTGAATTGAAGCGTTATACTTGTCCGCAAATTATCCGTTTCATTGAAGTGCTCTTTGGTAAACCACCTTTTTTTGTTTTTTGGTCTGACGTTAACACAAACAAAGCGGATGGTTTCCCAACTCGTGAACCAAAAACACTCTAATGAAGATATAAATCCTTCGTACGTATCACCCTCCAAAACCCATTTGTTTACATTGTTGTATTTGTAATTTTGACATTATGTCCATGAATAAATGTGAAATTCAAATAACTGATAAACTAAATTTCCACGCACCGGACCTCATTAATTGTGTCTTAGTGTGCGTGTTTTCACGCACACTATGAATTACGTTATGAGGTCCGTTTCCGGTTTAGTTTGTAGGCAAACCAATATAGCTACCGAGGATTTATATCTTTACTAGAGTGTTTTTGTCGTGAACACGCAACGTATAGCTGCCCATGTGAAAAACAATGATTTTCTAAATTTATTTCGCAAATACTAAGCGATTGGCCTTGCGACTTGTTAATTGTCATTGCGAACGCAAGGCGAACAGGAAATTGCAATCGTTTGAAGTCAAACGGAAGATCAGTCGGAATCATTGGTATTCGAGGAATACATACATTTTCACCTGCGTACTTTCCGTTAATAATGGTTGCCTCAATGAAATTCGTCATAAGTCTTTTCACCGCAAGTCGAGTACCGTTGCAAAGTCGCGGTGGATTCAAATTACACAATATCATAATAACTGAACCAACTTTTTGTTGCATCAACAATTTTCAACTTAAGCGCAGAATGTGCAGTACGACCGCCATCTAGGAGAGTTGCAGCAATTCCAGATGATGCTAACGCCAAAGCTATGTCACATCTTGATCGAATAGTGGTCAAAATCAATGAAATGACAAATGTTTTCCCTGTTCCTCCAGGTGCGTCCAGGAAGAATAGACCACCAGTATTATTGTCCACTGCTTGCATTAATGTTTCGTATACTTGTTTTTGCTGTTCATTCAGCAACGGCACATTCTTTCGAACGAATTCCTGCAATGTATGTATCAACATTGAATTGCAGCTCTCGATTTAATTCTTGGTTTAATGCATTGTACATCGATCGATTTGGCGCAATTATTCCTACATCAATCAGTAGCTTGTTTGCAATAGTCAAGCATTGATCCTCAATCAGAATCATTCCTTCATTGTAGATTTCATACGTTATTTGAAGTCGATATCTCTGACGTTTCTAGAGATATGGTTGACTAAAAAAGGTTCCCACAAGTAAGCTTTGGTTTAGAATATAGGGCCCTTGAAAAGACAAAAAATTTTAAAATTTTCAATTTCACAAATCGGAACTTTTACAATAGCTTTCTATGGGAAGCTAAACGGAGTTCACCGCTTTTCTGTTGAAATTTTTCCTGAATTTTGTCTGCTATAAAGCTCACGGAGCTCGAGACCTTTCCAACGAATGCAAAACCGTGGAAATCGGTTCGTGCGTTCTGAAGTTATAGCGTCAGGAAGGAAAACCCGACTTATTTTTATATAGTAGATAATTTCCGATTTCTATCGCACAAATGATTGCAACATGCTATTTAAACCTCAGTTCATCATTATATTTTATCTTTCAATCAAAACACAACGAACAAGATTGACCTCATTTCAGATTCAATAATCATTTTGCATCCCCATGATGAATGTTCTCATATAGAAATAATTATAGAAAGAAGCTCTTGCCGTAATCAAAAACAATAACTCAAAAATGCATCATGTCTATTATACGTTGGATTTGAGGTATACATTTGTGTTTTTGTTTATTAATTTAAAAATTACACTCAGCGTATAGTTATGTCTTCATATTTAACTATAGAACTTTTTTCAAACAAACAAAACTAATCAAAATAAACGAATTTTCAAAAACATTTGTATACTTGTATAATCAAAGGCTTTCTTTCGATATATCTTATTTTTAAAAATAGCTATGGGCAAATACTTATAATAAATTAGATAAAGGCTAATGGCGTGTACACCAAGACCATCATCAGTTTTAAAAGCGGTAAAATACAAATTTATTATTAAAATTTTCTTGGAATCTTCTACGTAAAGCACTATTCACATGAGCAAGACCAACGACCAACGAATGAACGAATATTCGTCGATTTTGGCATTTCTTTACATGAGAGCTTTTAATTCTTCGCACAGCCGAACACCATTCACCACCGAAACCAAAACAAGAATGATTTTTTTAGGTTAAGTACGCGCGATTATTTTATTCGTTGCGAGTGTGGATGATGTGGAATGCGAATAAAGTTTGACAGTTCGTATCAACTAAAAATTTTTCGCGACGAATAAATTTGTTTTCTTAAATTTTTTAATATACGATATTGAAAAGTAAAAAAACGCATCATAAATCAAATATAAACTATATTGCTATCGTTTTGTTAAGATTTTGTGTGGAAATATGTCTTTAAACTCCCATTTTGTAATTCATTCGTCGTTCGTTGGTTGCGCTCATGTGAATGCTGCTTAAAGGGTAAAGGGTGGTTCAACCATGACGTGCGATGTTAATTGTAAATAAAACGTACAGTTTTGGGAGAAAAAACACAGTATTTTTTGTATTATAATTGAAAGATCTGACAATTACTTGTGAAATAAATACCGGATAAATACAGCCACAACTTCGTTGGAATAGCTCTATCCGATGTTCCATAGTTTGGGACCAGTTATAGCTATCATTGGTTTTCAACACTGAAACCAATCATTGGAATCGTTTTGGCGGGTCGTTTATATCGATCATTAAAAAATTCTGGCATTGGAAAAAATATCCTGATTGAGATCCACCGACAAATTTTTACTGACAGAAATTTGTCATTGGAAATGTGTGAAATTGGAACATAAATCAGTGGAACGATTTGTTTTACTTTTAAACATAAGAGTATCACCTGTTCAGAAAAACAAATTTCCGTCCGGAAAATAGAAAAATACATTTTAGTGAAAAATAACTGCGCAGTTAAACTTTTTTTTCCTATGGATCAGTATATAAATTTCATTTCAAACAAAGGGAAATCCATTAAATAAATTTCCGGATTAATTTTAATGATAGCTATAACTGTCTCCTTTCAATGATGCTGAGGCATTATTAACATTCCATGCCGTTAGTTTTCTGAATTATGTGATCACGGAAAAAAAATCACCAACTTTACGAAGTGCATGTTGATTTGAAAACTCATTTTATTAAACGCTTCAGCCATCTTAAGGCACTACTCAATTATGTGCCTCTCCATGGTTGAATTTGTTATTGGCTAAAAAAAAGTTTAACATTGACAATTAACATCGTGCGTTGTGGTTGGACCACCCTTTATATTTAACGAAAAAGTTTGGTGATAATGGAGGTTCTAGGTGTTCAATTTAGCCCGGATACTTACGTCACTTTTTGGTGTCACGTCATGATAAGGAATGGTAGTTCTTGAAATTGTTGTTTAGCAATAAATTCCAATCCCCCCACCAAGAGAGTGGACGGTTTATTTTTAGCAAGTATTCTAAATTGGGTTGTGATTATAATTGGATGATGATTCTTATTCATATTTGTGTCGGCTGCTGCTTGCTTTTCACTTAAAGAACACGCTTCGTGCTTTTACTTTTTTGAGCTATATCGTTATCAATGCAACCTACTGAGAGAAGGCCCGTTCTGGGACACCTCCTCAATAAACGACTCTTCTTTGTATTGTGTGTTTTCAGAGTTTCAGTGGCATCGTATTATGGGGCCCTTTCATCACTCTTATCTTCTTTGTCTTTCTGCTAATTGCTGGCTTGGGATGTATTTGCACCTTTTCATTTAATGATTAAATGATGTAGTGAAGTAGAGCAAGACTATAAAAGTGCTAAGGAATCAAAACAAAAATGGGTTGCAAAATTTATTTTATTATAAAAACTATAGCTTTTTACCCGCGGCTTCGCCCGCAGTGGAGAAATTAAATAAGTATGAGAGATAAAGGGTAAGGGTAAAATAATAGAAATGAGTCAATATAATAACTAAATTTTATTGCTTGGCTGAGATCAACAATTTTTTAAAATTATTACAGACAATGAAGTTTCAACACCTTAATATATGCTTATTGAAATGCAACAACAAATGTTAAAATATATTTCACCGTAACAAAAATAAATAATTCTGAATTCTAACAATTTAAAAAAATAAAATACAAAGTATTAATTTAAGATATTTTTATAGACAATGTTATAAGTTTTCCCGTCGGGTGAAAATATGTGTAAATTCCGGGCATTAGATACACGTGAACAGGCTACATAAAGTTGACCATGAGAGAAGCATGGGTTTTCTAAATGCACTCCTGCTACCTGTAATGTTTGTCCTTGTGCCTTGTTTATAGTAACAGCAAAGCTAAGCTTGACGGGAAACTGAACCCTTTTAAATTGGAATGGAAGGTCAGTGGGAATAATTGGTATCCGAGGTATTATAACACTATTTCCCTTACCGACACCAGTTAAAATAGTAGCACCAAGTATGTTCTGTCCCAATTTTGTTATCCGAAGCTTTGTTCCATTACATAGCCGAGGAGCATCTAGATTTCGCATAAGCATTACTGGTACATTTAGTTTCAATTGAAGTTTATGTGACGGTACACCCGATAGTTCAAGTGAATTTAAAAACTCCACAGGATATGAAGTACTTAGTTCCGTATCCATAATTGTATCCATTGACAAATTTTCCTTCATTTCTCCTTGAACCTCGTTTAAAATGTCAGTGTTGATCCTATTTACAATTTCATTTCTTGGTGCTAATATTGCTCTTGCACACAACCACTGATCACTACACAAATTTTGTTGCAATTCCGGAAAAACATTAGCAATGAGATCCACATCACTTTCTACTAAATTACAAAATTCTCTTGACAGTGATATGTAGCCTTCAGCGTCAACGTCTAAACAACCATCACCAATTTTCAACAACATTTCTGCGTAAAGTCCTGAAACCACGTCATTATAAAGATGCACTCTCATATTCGTTTTCAGGCGGAGTTTTTCAACTGTCGGCCATAAGCTTGATGATTTAATGCACGCTTGAATTTTATCTGCTGGTGTCCCCCTTTGAATCACTGGGAGGGTTTGTCGGAAATCACCAGCCAATAAAACTACCATGCCTACCATTATATCTGTACTATCTCAAATGTGAATAGTATTATAAGCATGAAGAAAATAACAATAAATATAGAAAAATTAGAAACAGTTGAAACTATATTCAACTGAATTAGATATTGAATTAAATATTGTCGTCACCATCGGTAATACAGTGGGTTGGTTGAAACTTCATTACTATGATGCTAGATGATGCTAGATGGCGTTGACGATATTTTGACAAACAATTTTTTTATTTTTCGTAAATTTTTTTTATTTTTTTTAATAAAAAGTATCCTATGTTACTTCTAATACCTTCAAGAGTGTATGTGCAAAGTTTCATGATGATCGGTTAAGTAGTTTTTGCGTGAAAGCGTAACAAACAAACTTACTTTCGCATTTATAATATTAAAATAAGTAGGGATATAAACTTATTTCTGACAAATTATTGTGCATATGTATATGATAAAGTAAACTAACACTAAAAAAAATTATCAGAGAACTGGGGCCAGTTATAGCTATCAATAAAATTAATCCGGAAAAAAATGTTTGAATGGATATTTGGACTGTTTCCCTTTGAGTAGAAATGCTAATTTTATACTTATCGATCAGAAATAACACAAGGAATTTGTTTTGAGAAAAAAGTTTAATTGTTTTTCTGACAAAAATTAATTTTCCTGAACAGCACCTTTTATGTTTAGGGCCCAGTTATAGCTATTATTTAAATCGATCTGGAAAAGTTTTTGAATCAATATTTGACGGTGTTTCCCTTTGATTAGAAATGAAGATTATATGCTGATCGATCGGAAATCAAACAAAGAATTTAGTTTGAGAAAAAAGTATAATAACGCATTTATTTTTCTCTAAAAATGTATTTTTCTATTTTCCGGACGGAAATTCATTTTCCTGAACAGCTGATATTTTTATGTTCAAAATTGAAACGAATCGTTCCACTGATTTGTGTTCCAATTTCACACAATTCCAATGACAAATTTCTCTCAGAAAACAAATCTTCGGTTGCATATCAATCAGGAATTTAGCTTTAACCGGTCCCTAAGTCCTAGCTTTTTAGTGCTATATCATCCTAGTTTCAGAGTTAGGGCCCGGTTATAGCTATCAGTAAAATCCATCAGTAAAATTTGAAACAGGAGGAATCTGAAATATTTTACTGATGAGCGTATATAGCAATCAGTAAATTTACGTCATTAAATGTTGTTTTCTTTCGATCATAACATCGAGCTTCGCGCTTCAGACATTTTTTTACTGTTGCTTTCATCAGTAAAATTTTTAATGATGCGATCGGAACAGTGAAAAATTGGAACACCAACAGTAAAACGAAATGGATTTTTTTTTGGGTTTTGGCAGTCAGCTGTTCAGTAAAATGAAATTTCATCATTAAAAAAATTAAAATGGATTTATAAATTAAATAAAACTTTAAATGCATTGTTTCTTTCTGAAAAAAATACTTGAATATAGGATTCATCTTATTGCATCAATCTTTTGCTAGAAATAAATCTGTAACATGTTCAAAAACTAAAAACAAAAATTTTACTGATGGATTTTACTGATGGATTTTACTGATAGCTATAACCGGCCCCTTAAGCTGGAGTGAACTCCTAAAACATGTTTCAGTCTTTATAATCTTTAAGTTAACTCTGAGTTAAGCCTTCAAATATAGAGATGTTTTTGACATATACTAAAATTGCAATGGAGAAGTTATTTTTATTTCTTTTGTGGAATGAGAAAAAAAAATGAACAGATCGCGAACAACTCATTTTAATTTATTCTGATTAATTACAGAAAAAATTACAGCTGGTGGCTGTCAGCCAAAAATTTATAGTTTTTTGAAAACTGAATAGATAACTTTTCAGCGATACCATATTATAATACCATTCATGAGGTTAACAATATGACCCCCACTAAAAAATTTGTTCGTGAGTTAACTCTGAAATCAGGGCTTACTAGCTCTGAAATTAACTCGGGGTTAACTCAGTCCTAAAAACTAGGCCTTAGAGGACTCAGCTCAGAGTAAGATATCTATTTAGACTGAAAATATTATAATCAGAGCAAAAGCGTTAGTACCTTATAATAAAATTGCACTCAATTGCAGGCTATAAATATGTACACATATAAATTAGTGTATATTTTCTATATCTTGCTTTGTTTTTCTTGTTAGAATATAAGGGGGAAGATCAATAAGTGGACATAATGAGATCACAAAATAGAGAACATTATATTGAAATTGTAATCAATCAAACTAGGAATCGAAACATAGAAAAATTTAAAATAGATATTGTTTCAAAAGTTTTATATATTTTAACATTTCTTAAATACATTTTTTTTTGTTATGATTCCAGGCAAACATCAGCCAACTTGAATATGCAACGAAATATAATGAATACCTTGAACGGATACGTAAAAAATCATTTCCGGATTTTGATGATATATTGAATCAATTTGACAACGATGACCATTTAAATACATCACTTTCATTACTGTCCATTCTTCATAACTCTTCCGATACAAAAATCTATCGAGAAAGAAGATCTCCCAATAAATTCAACAATAAAAACAAAAATTCATCAACGAAATCAATTTTGCTGAGATTTCCATTGGAAATCAGTAGCGATATTAAGACATCGGACATTGAAGAGGCCAATATAAGACTGCTTTTGATTACTAGTCCAGCATTGGCAACGTCTCGAAAACTTAAACGCCGCCATAGTCACAACCGTAAAAATCGTTTTAGTACAAAAAAGAAGAACTTCACAATTGATCACAACGAAAATCACAATTCAACAACATCAGAAACAATCAAAGAGAATCAAGAATCATTTAATGAAACGGCATCTAAATCAAATAAAAGTAACGAACCGAGTCATTTCTTAAACATGAAAGTATATCAACTATTGGATCATAAGAGAAAAGTTTGGATTGATGGACGGAAAATAGAAGTCAAATTCGATCGTAATAAAATTGATGAATCAACTAGTCAGTGGCTTCAATTTGACGTGACAAAAGCTGTCGAAAATTGGCTTGTTTATAAAAAGAAAAATTTAGGCCTAGAAATTCAATGTGATAATTGCCTGCGACATGGAGCACGAATAATTGATGACCTATCAGGAGATAGTGAAGAAGACGACGACGATTCTGGTACCTTTTCCAAGTACGACCTAGCTCCAGTGCTTAACATCATTGGACGTCTAGGAACACATCGCGAGAAACGCTCGAAGCATTATCACAACCAAATGACAGAAAAACCGAAGAAAAAGAAAAACAAGAGCAATTGCTACAAGGATAACCAAAGATGCTGTCGACATTCCATGGAAGTAGTTTTCAAAGAAATCAAGGGTTTTGAGTTTATTATTCAACCCAAGGTATTCGATGCTGGTTTTTGTCGAGGCCGTTGCCCGCCTCGTTACAATCCTGCACACCATCACGCCTTGCTGCAAAGCCTTATTTGGAAGCAGGATAGAAAAAAAGTGCCCCACCCGTGTTGTGCTCCGTCAAAACTGATTGAACTCGAAGTTTTACATGTAGATGAAAAAGACAACGAGAAATTGAAGATCTCAACGTGGACTGATATGCGGGTATTAGAGTGCGCTTGCTCCTAGTCAGCCTCTATACAAAATTACATGTTTTAATTTAAAAAAAGGCGTTATTACGCTAATGAAATGTATTAATTTATTAAAATCTCCGTCCTTGAATATTAAATTCTTTTTTTTTATTCATTTCTAAGTCAAATTAAATACTTATCAATTCAACATTTTTTTAGGACGATGACATTTTTAACTGTTGTGCAATTTCCATGAAAATTCAAAATTGGAGTTTACCTAAGCTCGGAATGTATTTCAATCGCCACACCAAATTCACCTTAAAGTAAACGTAAGCCCCATAACTTTCAGTTGAGAAGTTTAAATCCAATCATTTTCAACATACCTGACTTCGTGTTGTTTGAAAGGACTAAATACAGTCGCTTCATACAGGCTAAGTAAGAATAAAATATCTATAAACTCCTAAGAGTTCTTCACAAATTCATTCATTGTGTAATGTTGAACAGAGGCTTTGCTTAGAGCCTACAAATTATGTCACAAAGGCATTGGACACATTCATTAAGCTAGTGACTACGTAATCAAGGTTAGTCAATCCGAAACTGTCATATTAATCATAATTGGAAATAGTCTTAGTTTAATTTATTTTAATTTTTAATTTAACAACTTAAGTTTTATTTATTTATATTTTTATTACACTATGCGTTTCGGGCCTACTGTAGCGACATAAGTATTCCACCCGATGATGGAGCAGTAGCCCCGAAACGCATAGTGTAATCAAAATATAAATAAATAAAACTTAAGTTGTTAAATTAAAAATTAAAATAAATTAAACTAAGACTATTTTACTTTATTTGTTTATTCTTATAAATATAAAACACAACTTGGAGACAAGAAAGAAGAAACCCATATCATGTATTAATAAATCGTTTAAAATTTCGCGCCAATGGCTTTAACATTCTACTAAATCGTTTGACATTCATTTTTGAAATGAAGAGGTCAATATTGTGGTAATTTTATGATTTATTAAATTTTTAAATCCTTTTTTAGCAGTTTACAAGGCTAAAAAGGTCATTTAACTAATTTTAAACAATTTTAAAATCGTACTATCTCTTAACAATTTCCTAAAGTTAAAATCACGGAATAGTTTCTTTATATTTTGCTAAATCCATATGATACATAAACAATTATTCCTTTAAGAACAGTGGGTGGAATGGACCAGTCAACGGACCAGCCACCTGTAACGTACCTCGAGATGTTGTCGAGTAAGGGGTGAGAACAAAAACTTCAAACCCCTATAACCATACACTCCGTACACTACCAGTAAGCCTTGGAGCTTACAGGGACTCCAAAACTGTCCTGGCAGTAAAGTGTATGGGTGCCCAATTTCCTTACCGCGGCATGCTTGCATGGCCAAAGGTTAGCTCGTCGGTTTGTCGGGGTTCTTGTGGTTTGGAAATTGGACGGCCGTTACGTTTTTCATGCCGTTAAAAAAATGTACGAAAAATATTCGCGAAGCTGATAAATTGTCTTTGTGTAGTGATGACACTATTTGTTATCCTTAATAGAGTGAGGAGAGTTAAGATGATGTTACCCTCCGAGGATATCCCACCCCAGTATCACACGCTATGTTCTATGAGCAGAACCATGCGACTGGGAATTCCAATAAATAGGTCCGTTTAAGCGTAGTTGTTTTGTTTATATTCACGAATTGTTACTTTTTATACATGTTTGGATGTTAGCTTTTTAATAAAAGGCAATTAGAAATTTAGTAATTAGCGAAACAAAAAAAGTTTTAAAATTTTGGAGTCCTTAAAATTGGTGTATATTAAGCAAATTGCATACCAGTTAATTGTTAAACCCTTAACAATAGGCTGTTTAAAATTTTACACCAAAATCTTTTGATTTTTTTTTTATATTTGAATTCTTGATAGTTCATAAATAAACGTTATAGCAGATTTCATAATAGATTAAGAATCCTGAATGCCAAAATTGCAATTGATCAAAGAATTTCTGACAGCTCATACTTTTAAATAGTTCATAACAGAATAACATACATATGTACATACAAATCTGCCCAAATAAGCCTAATTGTCAAATCTTAATTCAAATGTTTCAACTAGGTATCTGGAAATGATATATTAATTCAATTTTGCAAAAATATAATTATTCTGGTATTTCAAAATTCAATTTGACAATGACTTGTGTAAAGCTGCCTGTCAGGTTAAAAAATGTATGTATATACTTTATAAGAGCAAAGATAAGTGAATTTTAAATATGTATATGATTGTGTTGGTAATTGATTTCATTTAGGATGTTCAGGAAATATGGACTTATAATTCCATTACGAAAAGCTTGAGCATTTAATTTTAGATTATTCATATCTCGTGGATTGTTATACATATGTATATATGTATACATTTATTTCTTTTTCTGGCATGCGATGCATCTCAATTAATTCTGCCCTCCAATGTCATTTTCTAATATTTACATTAAGATATATGTCAGATTTACTTTAAATTAGTATAACGTTTTTGTAGTTATATTTATCAGCGCCTATAAAGCTAAGTGTACACGATTGCCAGATCTGCAAATATTGCCAGATCTGTCGCTGAAAAATTTGTCTCGAATGGCTGACAATCGTGTACACACCAAATTAATTTGCAGACAAATGGTTTGGCTCCTAATTTGCAGACAAATATCTGCCAATTAATTTGTAGATATCTGGCAATCGTCTACACGCAAGCTGACAACCGTGTACACACCAAATTGATTTGCAGAAAAATTTGTTCATCAATCATTTTGAAGACAAATGAATTTGCAGATGTGGCAATCGTGTGTACACAAAATTCATTGGGAGATCACCAAATTTTTTTCATTTTCTGACGTTTCTGCAAGCGTCTGACAATGAACAAATTTGCAGATGCCGTTTGAGGAACATTTGCAAATTTATTCATTGGCAGACAAATTTGGCGAAAACTACAAGGTAAATTTTTTGTGTGTACACGGTTGGCAGAAAATCTACATACAAATGTTTGCAAATCTATTGCTAGCTATTTGGCCAAATTAGTTTGTCGACATTGTCAGACAAATATTTGGCAACAGATTTGCAGATGTTTGTAGATATCTGCAAACCGTGTACCTACACACAAATTAAATTTTCAGCTCATTGTCAGCTCATTTTCACACATTGTCAGACGTTTGCAGATCTGACAATGATTGTCAGACCTGGCAATCGTGTACACTAAGCTTAAGAATGTTGCAAAATATTTTAGTTTTTTTGCATTCTTGCCATCTGAAAAGCTAACGACCTTCCTTCTTCGACTTTGCACTTCAATTCAAAACTTAACCTTTTGATTTTGTTTATTGTAACACGTGACTTATATCTTTATGTAAACTTAACCGAAAACAAAACTCATTTGGCCAGTTTATATGTATGTATTTCTAACATCTCAGAGATTTCCGTATTCTCAGAAATATTTATAATATTTCTCATACAAATTTCTCACTTTTGCTGTGAGAAATCTGAGAACAGATTTTGAATCATTCTATTTCTCACGAGTTCTCTATCGAACTGTTAAAAAAGGATGAAAAGAAATGCAAAACTAATTTGATTTCTGACTGAGAACGAAAAGTGAATTTTATTCATATTTCATGCTTCTGCAACGTCACTGTCTATTCGCCTGAGAAAATTCTCAGAAATCTTATATATACAAACTGACCAATTTTTACTCACCACAATTTTGTTTTCATTTGACGTTTCGTTTATAGGTTTTTTATTTTTATTTATTTCAAATGAAAAAAGAAGATTCCAGATATAAAAGACAGTTTTATTTAAAAAATCATACGTTTAATAATAGTAGCACTGAGTTATGGCACAACTCTGGAGATTATTCATTATGATATTTTTCACTTACCGCCGATGTAAATAGTTGCGATAGTTTCCATTTTGATTTTTTGGACTGGAATTTCCATTGGAATGCAATAAGATGGAATGACATTTTGGGCTCAATGGAATTTAGTTAAGTAGAAAGCATCTATGCATAATGTGTTTCTTTTGGTATTTACACCAGTAAATCGCCCTCTGTAGTATTTTTTCATAAGTTGAAGCTCTATGTAAATATAAAGATTTTAATAAAAAATTAAATTTTCAGTAATTTTTAAGTGGTGATATTTTGTTTTCTTTCGAGTCCTTTTGCCACTTATCAGATAATTTTTTGCACGTGAGGAGTTTTGAGGTTAAAAATAAAAAAAGGTAACTAGAGAATACAGACATAAGCTCAAACATAGCTTAGGTATGTGTTATAGTCAATAAAGTTTTCGAATGTCAAAGTTAGGGCCAATTATAGATATCATTGATTTTCATCATTGAAACCAATCATTGACATTTTTTTGACAGGTTGGTTATAGCTTTTATTGAAAAGGTATCAAGCATTTCCTGATTGGAACTAAGCATTTGAGGTTACAGTTGATCATTGCGAGTAAAACTAACAGGTAAGAATGCAAGGAAAAGGACAGCTTTCAGTAAATAAATATTGTTCAAAAATGTGAAATCAACAATCAGCTGTTCATTTAAAAAAAAATTTCATCATTGAAAATTTCATATATGAACTAAAAGAAAATTTCTGGCTCAAATAATTTATTTTTTGTAATAGAATAAATCTTCCACTCATCAACTTTATTTTGGCACTAGGCATAACAAATTTAACTCTCATAATCACTATAAAATCTCTAAGAAAAATTTCATTGAATTTTTTGAAAAATTTATAGCGATAATACGTACCTGTCATTGAAAAATACCGGACATTTTTTTCTGAAAAAATCTGTCATTGGAAAATTAAAACACCAATCAGTTTAATGATTTGTTTCAGTTTTTGATAAAGGGCCCAATTATAACTATCATTGGTTTTCATCATTGAAACCAATCATTAAGTAGCATTCACATGAGCGCGACCAGCGAACGACGAATGAATTACAAAATGTGAGTTTATATACGTTTGAAGACATATTTCCACACAAATTCTTAACAAAACGATAGCAATATAGTTTCTATTTGATTTATGATGCATACTTTTACTTTTCAATATCATATATTAAAAAATTTAAGAAAACAAATTTATTCGTCGCGAACAAAATTCCAGTTGATACGAACTGTCAAACTTTATTCGCGTTCCACATAGCATCCACACTGCAACGAATAAATTGTTCGCGTTCCACATACCATCCACACTGCAACGAATAAATTGTTCGCGCGCTACATAACCTAAAAAATCATTCTTGTGTTTTGATTTGTTTGCATTAAATGGATGCACATGAAATATTTGTCTTGTTTTGTTTATTAAGTGCCCCATACACATTTCAACTCGATTGTAAACTGAGTTGTCAACTAGGTTTGTGTTCGAGCACACACTGTATAGACTGAGTTGGAAGGCATTGCTTCTACTGTCAAAAAAGCAATTCGTGTTGTAGAAACGGTATTATTTTTGTGATGGGGTTTCTGGTTTGGTGCAATTTTAAAGTGAAGAATAATGGAAAAAAGAAAATTATTAGCATTAATGATCATTACAGAGTGTATTACAAATGAAGAAGAAGAAAGTGTTAAAAAACGAAGAATTTGGACAAAGAATTGGTTAAAAAATAAAAAAGAATTTTCAAATGAAAGACTTGTAAGATTTATGAAAATAAGTGCACCAATTGACTTTGCAAATTTTTCGAGAATGAATGCGAAAGCTTTTGATGAACTCTTACTTCAAATAACTCCGTTGATCAAAAGAGAAGACACTTTTATGAGGGACGCAATATCGCCAGAAACGCGACTCTCCATAACCCTCAGATACCTTGCAAAGGGTAACGATTTCGAAGATCTAAAGTTTTTTTATGCAGTTTCGCCACAAGCAATAGGAAAAATTGTTATTGAAACATGCGAATCCATAATATATGTGTTAAGGGAATACATAAAGGTACGTTTTTTCTTGTTTACGCTTAGATATTATAAATCCCTAGCACTATATTTGTGTGTTTCTTTTAGTTACCCCAAACAGCTGGTGATTGGAAAATAGAATCCGAAAAATTCTTCAATGTGAGTGGATTTCCACATTGTCTTGGGGCAATTGATGGGAAGCACGTCGAAATACGGAAGCCACCGAATTCAGGATCTTTTTACTTCAATTACAAGAAGACTTTTAGCATCGTTTTAATGGCCATTGTGAAAGTGAATTTTTGATGGTGGATGTTGGAAAAAATGGCCGAAACTCCGATGCTGGAGTTTTTGAGCACACAACATTTTCAAAAATGTTAGAAAGTGGTTCGCTCAATTTGCCAGATGCTGAAGAACTTGTCACGGGTGAAGAAAAGTTGCCGTATGTATTCGTGGCAGACGATGCTTTCCCATTAAAAGAACATATAATGAAGCCGTATTCAGGTACACAATTATCTCCGCAAGAGCTGAATTTTAACAAATGCCTTAGCTCATCAAGAGTTCGTGTAGAAAATGCTTTTGGTATTCTTGCTCACCGTTTCCAAGTTTTGCTAAAGCCCATTAACTTGCGACCCGAAAAAGCGACAAAGATAGTCTTGGCTTGTTGTTTTCTCCACAACTTTTTGAAACGAAAGAATGGACCAGTTTATGAAGCTCTATCGTCCAACGAAGACGTTCTAATAGGTCTGGAACTTACCACATCAAGAAATGCTACGACTATCGCCAAAAACATCCGCAACAAATTATGCGCGTATATAAACTCAAATATATCAAACATTTAATTCAATTTATTCATTTCTTATTAATAATAAAAAAAAAAAACAAAACAAAAGTGTAGATAACAAAAAAGTTATTAACAAAATTCTCTGTCTTCAAAAAGTTCCGATATGCTGGAATATTCGCCTTCTTTGTTTTGGGTTAATGAATCCTGAATATTATTTTCTATTCGTTCTTGAGTTCTCAAGGAGTTTTGATCTAAAATCAAAAATTTTCTGGGAGCAACTTTTTGAATTCCGTGTTGGGTCAAATGGACATATTTGTGTGGTAATGAACTGCATGGAGGTGATGATGTGGAATGTGATGGTTGGATTAACGTTGATTGATGGTATTGTATGGGTGATGAACTGGACATAGGAGATATGGAAATGGGTGGCGATGGTGAAAAATGTTTGCAGCTATTTGTAGTTCTTGATGACGATGGCATTGATGGTGATACAATAGAATGCAATGTTAGTTGTTTAAGTTCACCAAGAATGAGAATTTCTTCAATGCTTTTTTTGCATAAAGCCTTTGCTCAGGGTCAAGTTTCCTGAAGGAACATGCCCAGGACTTTGCATGGATAATTGCATCATCTTCATCGTCATTTTTGTTCATCGACTGAAGTTGGACACAGGCTTGTTGCAGAAAATCTTGTTTCGGATTGTTCTTGCTGCGTTTAGGTCGAATTTCCTAAAACAAATTTAAATTCGAAAAAAATTCTTAACTTACAAATATTTACCTTTAACGCTTCAACATCGAAATCTACTGTTGAGACGCTTTCGGAAGCCTCTTCTTGGTCTCAAAGAAAATCCAACTCGTAAAAATACCATAACGAGGGAATATAAACATCTTCTCCCCCAGCTCCAGATTTTAGGGAATCGGCTACTTTTTTCAGCTCCCGACGGTAGCACGTTCTGATGTTAGTTATTTTGTTTTTAATTGTGGCCATGGTACCGTCAGGGTCAATTTCTTTATACTTCTCTAAAATTAAATCCCATGCCTGGTTTTTCTTCATTTTATTCCGATATTCGGTGCTTTTTATTTTCCAAATAGCTGGATGATTTTGAATTATTTGAAAAATTTCTTTCCAAATATTCGTGTTCGCGTTGAGAGTCATTTTTAGCAATAGATCAACTTGCTTTAAGTTTAAATTCAAAAATTCGACTGACGCTGTTTTGACAGCAAATCAACCAACTTGTCCACATACAGTTCAATTCAGTTGAAGGACTTTACATTCAACTTCAAAAAAATCTAAATCTTTTGATTTTTCTTCAACCAACCATTCAACTGTCAAATCGATGAAATGACAACGCCACACACAGGTTGATTTACATTTGATTTGATTCAGTTGACAATTGAGTTGAACTGTGTATGGTGCGCTTTAAAAAGGACACCAATAATTTTTTTTTAAACAAATATAGCTTCGACCGCATTTTCTTAATCGTTTGTTTTCAAAACAAAACAAAATAATGATAAACACAAAAAAAAACAATTGTCAAAGTCAAACTTCATTCGCGACGAATTAAAAACTCTCATGTGAAAGAAATGTCAAAATCGACGAATATTCGTTCATTCGTTGTTCGTTGGTCGTGCTCATGTGAATAATGCTTTAGAATTTTTTGGCAGGTTTATAGCGAACATTAAGAGCCCCCGCAGACTGCGGACTTTTTATCGGCCGATAGTTTAGTCGGGTTGGGCTGAAAGTGCGCACACCGAGCCAACTAAACAGTTTGGTTGATGAACAGGGCGCAGACTATCCAACAGTCGGCCGACTATTCTCGAACTAGTTTGTAACTTACAACAACAACAACTGTGATTTGGGCGACGATATATTCAAAATTACTCGCACACGACGCCAAATCACAGAGTGAACTGAACTATCGGCCGACTAAACAATCGTCATGTATGCGCAGGCGTGTATGCGCCAATACTGATTAAACAGTCGCCGATAGTTGGCCGACAGATTAGTTTGAATGTAATCGGGTAACCCATCAAACTTTTGTATCGGCCGATACTGAATCGCTGTAGTGTGCGCATATGCATTCTACTCCATACTGATTAAGAAGCCGACCAAACTATCGGCCGATGAAAAGTCTGCAGTCTGCGGGGGCTCTAAAAATGTCTGTCATTGAAAAAAAATGTCCTGATTGAAATCCACCGTGTGTGAAATTGGAACAAAAATCATCAAAAAGTATCAGCTGTTCAGGAATATGAATTTCCGTTGTATGTATATATAATACAAAAATACATTTTTATCGAAAAATTAATGCGCATTGTGATTTCAATTGAAAGTGAAATATCCATTTAAAAAATTTAAATAGGACCCGTCTCCAATTATTGCATCACATTATTAATTTGTTAAAAAATTATAAATTTTTAGATTCCTTTATGTATTTTTAATGAGTTTTTCCATTTGTAAATTCAGATTTCCGTCAAAAATTGATTTTTTTTGTGGAGCATGGAGCAAGATTGAAATAGTTGTTTTTTGTTATTGTATTAGTGTCACTTCGCGTTCGTATAACCGAGTGCAATAGAGCTGTCAAATTGTTTTAGTATTGGTGCAGAGAGGAGAAATCCAGGCCTGCAGATTTGATTTTAAATCAGAAATAAATCACTTTATTTTGCCACATGGAATGGAAAAATAGGAGAAATTTGTTTGGATCAAAAATAAATAAATAATAGATAAGCCTTAAAAATGTAAAAAGGTGGAATAAAAAAAGAGAATCTGTCTCCATTATCCTATCACATTATTAATTTGTCCAAAAAATTATCTATATATATAAAAATATATGCCACTTTTCGTTGTAATTTTATAACTGAACAATGCCTTTACGGATTTGGCTAATTTTGGTCTTGAATTATTCGTGGAAGTCCAGAGAAGGTTTGTACGTAGAAAAAATAAAAAAAAAAAAATCTTGAAAAAGTGTAAAATCAACATCTTTCTATACTCCCATATACAAACAATTTGTGCTAATAATTAAAAGCCAATTTGAACCTTTGGCAAAACAATCGAAGACAAAAAAAAATGACGTTAGTTCTGTCAAAAAATTTTTTTGTCATCATATGTCATTTCATTTTATCAGCGATAATTACAAGTGGCATTATTAAGACGATCTTAGACTACAGATGAACGCGCACAAGCTAATGCATCGCAGCGTGAACGTACTGCACAGAATAGATCTGTTGACCCTGTTCTTAATCTTGCACGGCGATCACGAATATGTCGTGCTGTTTTGGATGAAATGCTGCATGCTGATTTTAATTACAATAGTCAGATTGATTAAAGTATGTACGGATACATTGAAATGATGGACGCAATATGTCCACATAGTGATGCGGCTTACTTTCCAGGTGAAACGCCCGGCATCGGGCATGTGTTGTGCTAATTGTAAACCAAACCATTGTATTCATTTATTTTTGGGACATCTCAAACGTCGAAGCAGGTTTTGAGTAATATTCAACAATACAATTCGGCATTTCAAACGACTTCTTTTGGTGCTACTAAAATTATTAGAGATAATTTTATGCCGACTTTTAAGGTAAATACCTCAACAGGATTGTCCCATGTTTATATCATAAAGACTTACAAATTCTAATTCAACATCTATCTAAAATTGCATACATGTTACAGATTCAGGGCCAGTGTTATCATCAAGCTGGTTCGTTATTGCCATACCCCGACGCTGATCATCAATGTTTTCAAATTTATTTTATTGGTGATGAAAATCGTGAATTGGATCAACGTTGTGCAATTGTTATACAATACAAGACGAGAAATTATTCGAGAGCTACAAAGGTTTTTCCATCAGCAACTCCAAATTGCAATATTTCGAGAAATTCTGCTATGGCGAAAGTTCTGCGATTAACGTCAATTATTTTATGGGATGAGTGCACAATGGCGAATAAAAAATCAATAGAAGCATTTAATTGAACAATGCAAGATTTACGCGGTAATCAACAGCTTTTTGGTGGTGCTCTGATATTGCTATCAGGGGATTTTCGTCAAACAATGCCTGTCATTCCTCGATCAACTCCTGCTGATGAAATAAACGCCTGTTTGAAGTCATCAGTTCTTTGGAAATATGTACGAAAATTGACACTGAACATTAATATGCGTATTCACCTACATAATGATGTAACTGCCCATGAGTTTTCAAAACAATTGTTAGAAATTGGTGATGGCAAAATACGAATCGACAGCACCAACGGATTGATCACTTTACCGAACAATTTTTGTACAATTGCGCAATCTATAGATGAGTTGATTTAAATGTGTTTTTCCGAATATTCTTCAGAATTACAGAAATCATGATTGGTTGAGAGAACGCGCCAATTTAGCACCGAAGAACATTCATATCAATGCCATTAATTTTCAAATTCAAGCGAAACTGCCAGGTGTAGTCACGACATATAAATCAATTGACAGATGTTATGAATCAAGATGAGGCAATGAATTATCCAATTGAATTTTTAAATTCATTGGAACCGGCTCGTATACCACCGCATTGCTTGAATCTGAAAATTGGTTCTTTGATTATATTATTGCGAAATATTAATCCACCAAAACTGTGTAATGGCACAGGATTGGCAGTGAAAAAGTTATTGCCAAATTTGATTGAAGCTACAATCTTAACTGGTAAATCAAAAGGAGAAGTGTGTTTGATACCGCGTATCCCTATGATTCCAACTGATATGCCATTTGAATTCAAAAGATTACAATATCCTGTGCGCTTATCATTTGCGATGTCCATAAATAAGGCCCAAGGGCAAACATTTCACGTTTGTGATGTCAATTTGGAGGAATCATGTATTTCACATGTCCAACTTTATGTTGCCTGTTCCCAACTGTTTATTTATTCATGCTCAAAATGGAAAAACAAAAAATATTGTTTATCCAACTGTTTTAGACTAACCCATACAGACCCACCATAGTAAGAGTATCCAATTCTTTTTTATTTTTTAGTGTTTCCTCTTTGCTGATAAATATAATATAAACAATACATCATTTGGGTCATTTGGACTTTCAAATAGCTAGCAATTCAAAATATTTTTTTGTTTGGATAAATGAACTTAATAATCATTCTTTTTTAATACTATGCCTTATACGTAGCGAAGCACGTACCGGGCCGCTAGTAAATTTATAGATTCTTTTAAGTATTTTTTATACTCATTTTTTAGCTAAAATCCTTGTATGAAAATACTGCTTCCACCAACTGCAACCAAAATACAACCAATATCAACTATTGAAGCCGGCTTCATTTCCAAAAGTGTCAAGTCCAACCTCCAACGAAACCAATTTTAACTCGGCCCATGTACACACAGTTTCAAAACATATATCAACCTAGCTTTACATTCTACTTCTACATAAATGGAACAATCCATTAAGCATGTATTGGTATTTCAAGTGACATGGTATGCTGTACAAAAGCAAAAACACTCTATTAATATAGTACAAGTATCTCTATCTGTACACTATAGTCTATACTCTATACACACAAGCACAACACGAGATGTTTTTAGATATTTTATCTTTTCGTCTCTTTTTCCTACACCAGCAAAATGAAATTACCAAAAATGTATGAGTCAATTTTAGTTAGTCAAGTCAGTTAACGCACTGAAATCGATTCGTTGTGTGTGAGAAAGTTCGTGCGGCAAATGAAATTTTATTACAATAACTAGACTTAATAATAATAAAAACGAACAAAATAAAAACAATATCAAAAGATAATACCTATATAGTACATATCTAGGTAATAATATTAAATATATTTTCTTTTGGATCAAGTATATTCCGTTCTTGCAACAAACGGGCTGTTTGGTTTTCCTTTTTTGTGTATAAATATTCTCTCATGAAATAAAAGAAGAAAATGAAGAAAACGGAAAACGATGATATGACATGCAGATATTTCTTTTTTTAATTTTTGTTTTTAACTTAATGAACAGGTCTGTCTAAAAGTATTCATCGATAACGCGTTTGGTTAAAATATATATTTTTGAGAAGTGTAGGTAAACTGTGTTTCCAATTTCAATTTCAATTCCAATTCGAATTCATTAGAAACCCGCGCGCTGTTTTTCTTTTTCAATTATTTTTTAATATGTTTTCTGTTTACCTAATTTATTTTTCTATTATAAAACAAAAAGAAAACTACCTTCGTTTTGGATGAGTTTCAATATCCGGGCGAACGTAGCCTCTCCCTAGTCCTTAGAAAAGGCAAAAGAAAAAACATACGTTGATGTACCTATACGATATACATGTGTAAATGCTGTGCTTGAAATCCTCTTACATATCCACATCGAGTACGTTTCAGATAAAAATACCTACATATATAGCTTAGAGTTTCCGAGACTTCGACATTCCAGAATCCGGATTTGAATTTAGGTACGGGTCGGGTGCCTTGCCTATGCCTATACCTACCTACCTTATTCCAGTGTTTATATGTACATTTGAATTTAATTTTTCGCTTCGTTTTCTCTGATTAGAATGGTGTTGTTTGTTTATTTGAGTTGTTCTTGCTGTTAGTTAATACAAGTTTCAATATTCTATGAAAAAGAACGTGAAGTGTGAACAAAAATAAAAACCAAACAAAAAGTGCAATTTGCCCTCTAAAAAAAGCAAAAACCTAGTGGTGCCTATATTTATTTATTAAAAGTTAATATCACTGTATCACATACTAGCTAAAAACTATACATGCGCATGGTGTTAATACAATAAATATATCTCAAATATGTGTTTGTGTAGATAGCGAGCCGAGAGCGGTGGTTACCACTCGAAAATAATTGCAAAAATGAAATTTACCAAATTTAGTTTAAAATACATAACAGAAAACAAAATTCATATTTATTTAAAAACAAAAAATCATTACTTTCCGCGGTTTTTGGTTTTACTAGAACGAGAGATAAGTACATAATATGTTCTTATTTACTTATCTACATATTTCTTATGTTTTTTTTTTATAAAGCACAATTTGGAGATTTCTAATAATCTTCCAATAAATTATATTATAGAAGAAATAAAGTGGTCAGGTAATGCAGTGAGTCAATTTATAACAAAACTCTAAAGTATAGAATAAACTTTTGTGGGCGAATTTCCATTACCGCAGCACGAATTTCATTCTGATTTTTTTTTACAGTTTGGTAGGGGTCTCAATAGAACATGTTTTAAATATTAAGGCGAGGAATCACTGTTAAGTCATAAAAAAAATATTATTTTTTTCGGACTTAACCCTACTTTTTTTGTATTTTGTTTTTTGAGCCTAAAACAAATTTGTTTTCAATTGATAGTACGGCGTACTAACAGCTAGGTATGTAAGGTACCTTTTGCATTTGACCACTTAAATCAAAGAAATCCCCAACAAAACAAAAATTAATTATAACACTGAACAAAAAACAGGAAAGAAATGTCAAAATCAAACATTTTTGCGTGTGTTGTATGTATGTGAAAAAGTGAACTTTGAAAATTAATTTAAAATAGAAATAAATGTTTATTCGCTCTAAAATTGCTATAATTATTATTTATTTGCACATATCTTTCAAACAAAAAAAAAAAAAACGCGTGTTAAAATTCGTGCTGCGGTAATGGAAAGTTGAGCTAACTTATGACAAGTGACCAAAGTGGCAACCGTGTGATAGCCAGATATAAATTTGATAGATTTGTGTATCGGTTTGTTTGTGTGGGCTGACTTTGGGGACTGAGCCATGTGAAATGTGTATGTTATTTTTCATATGCGTTTTTTAACATTTGAGTGAGTTGAGTTTGCAATGATGTTGTTGTTGTTTTTGTATTTAAAATAAAAAATAAAATATATTAAATGTATTTTGGTGCCTTGAAAAAATAAAAACAAAACCAACAATACAACTATATGGGAATGTGCGTTTCAAAACACAAATACAACTTAATTTTGCAGGGGTACCGGCATGGGAAGAAAAAAAAGGTTGCAACATACACCTCCGTACGTGCTATAATAACGATTACGACCTCAGTACTTCTATCTCTTTCTGAATCTACATCTACCAATCTACTCTACCATACAAAAATGCACTCGTTTCAGTACTTTTAGACTTGAGAGAAACCAAAGGGTCTGTTCAGATTATTCATGTCTTTGCGACGTAACTTGTAATTTGCTTTTCCCCGTGACGTTTGTTAATCATTTGGCAAAAAATGAATCCCTTTCTTTTATTGTCGAATTTTGATCTTAGTGATTAGAGCTTCACAGTTCAATACACTGTGTCCACAAGGCAACTTATTGTTGCCGGTTAGAAGCTTTTATATTAAACAAAGATGAAAATATAACGTTTACGATAGCCAAAACAAATATCTTTTTCACTTGTAACTATATGGCTTTTTTCAATGCCATCGTGATCGCGAATAAAATGCCTCATCTTCAAAAACCAGAGACGTGAACTATTCCTGGGAATTTATATCAAAAAGTCAGTCTTTGGGGGACCTGTACTTATATGGTTCGACTTTAAAAAGAGAGCAAGAAAATTATTGACATTTCCAAATTTCGAAAAATGCAAACAATTCAGAGAGAATTTGTTTCCCAAAAGCTAGTGTCTCTTCTGGTATTTTGTCTTCATGTTACGAATAATTTAAGGATAATTGATTAAAAAAACCTGAAGAATTTACGATTTTGAAAAATGTAGTTCCTATGTTGAAAATATTAGAAACACTGTCCAAATAAACTTTGGCTGCGTTTGAGTCATATACGCGATTTTATAAATCCTACCATTTGTTTCTCGCTAATTATAATTTAATTATAATAAGAACGAATTTACTATTAAATCGAACTAAACAATCTAAAATTTGCGTAAACCTAACACTTAAGTCTAAGGACATGTGATCAACTGTAATTCTGATCTTCATCTAATTTAGAATAGTATTAAATGAATGAAACACAAACAAAATTCAAAAAATAAAAAATAATAATTTGTAATTACATTTAAACGGACTTTTAAAAAGTGCCTTGATGTTTGATGCGATCGAAATATGAAATAAACCCTGTTAATAGCTTAAAATAAATATATATACTAGGTGGCACAACAGTCCGTGCGACCTACAACTCTCAACAATTCCTGTGTTCGAGTAATGTTGTCAGTAATGGAGGGGACCTACAATTTTAAGCCGATTCCGAAAGGCTAATTTGAGAAAGCACTTTTCATGACAAGAATTACTCTTGCAAGATTTGTCAATTCCTCGCAAGAGTCAGTACACGTGAAAAAAAAACTTTAGATGGCACAGGTAGGGATTGAACCCACGACCTGTGACATGACAGTACAACGCACTTACCATCCCGTGACGGTACAGTTAATAGCTGTTTACACAAATATTTCCCATCCTAAGAACACCAATCTTAAAACTTTTTTCGAATTTTAGATTTATATATTTAAACTCAAAGCCAGTTGTTTTTATTCAAGTACGAATACCTATGGAATACGCACAGAAATACTCTTATACCACCAATCGCCTGCTAGTTTATATTGATGTCTGCGCCGGGTCTTACAATCAATACACTATTAAGTACACTAGCCAGCATCTCTTAATAGTTATGTTGATGTTCAACCCTTTCTAGGTAAGTAAGTACTCACTTCCCTTACAGCCACTCTTAGCTTATTTTGCAAAATGAAAATTACACTACTACTTCCTGTCCTAAATTTTCGAATTAGAAAAGTAAATTGTTGATAAGCAAAAACTGCTTAGCAAAAACATTATCTTGCATTTTGATTGGATGTCATTTCAATCACTATGCAAGCTAGCATCCCCAAGTCCCAACTGTGCCCAACTCAGCTCACAGTCGCAGTCACAGTCACACGCATACCTATCGCAATTTACCACAATGTGGATACACTCATTGCCTCCTTATCACTCTTTCATGAGTTAACGTTTGTTAAAAAAAAAAAGAAAAAAACATCCCCCAGGCAAAATACAAGTATATGTTTTGACACACATAAACATGAAAATGAAACTAACCCAAGTGGTCTTAACAGTGTTGATGTTGATACACATAAAACTTTGCTCTATATCTCTTGATGTCACCCTGGACCCCGCACCAGTGTGACCAGAGTCCTATTTGTGTGAAAACAACAAGATGACTAAAAAAATTGATACTCAATGTCCAATACGAGGACATTATACAAAATATACGATTTTGGTCTAGTTACATATTGACAAACTTATTCTTTTGAGATCGAACTTCTGAATACCAATTATAAGAGAGAATCTTTTATGATTCATAATACAAAAATTCTAGCAGAATAACAGATATGGCAGAATAAGCCAAATCATCGTGTTTGCAGATATGGAAAACAGCTGTTTATGCAATTTGACAGTTTAGCAACGTTAATTGGCGGTTTTTTTTTCATCTTGTCAACTATAATCATGATTATGTGTAAATTTGATTGTGATTTTATGTTCACAATTGACAATTAATTCAACGTTAAACGACAATACTGACCATATACCACAGAGCAGCCAGCATGACGCAAAGGATTGAGCTCTATTAAGCCATTTCTAATTCCGATTAGAATATTATAAATCCACCATCTGAATTTGTGTTTACTGCATCTGTTTTTTGTGGTCCAAAGAAAATAATTATAACAAAAAAACAAGACAGAGCTTAATATTTAGTTGCTTAGATTCAAAAGTTGCCTCGTCAACAATTTTCTTTAAAACCTCATAAGGGCTACAGAGAATGCCTTAATTTCTTTCAAATAAAATGTATTGTTTGAATATATATTATAAAAAGAAATTATCTCTATAATTTAAGATTTAATTTTAAAATAAAGGAAAATAATTGTCACTTTGCTATGCAAGACCTTGACAAGGTTTGGCACTTGGGACTTGAGTACAAACTGCATATGAACCTTCTCACACAATATTACGAAATACTGAAATCTTATGTTACTAACCGATTCTTAGTACACACAAAATTACTTGGAACTCAAGAAAATAGGAAGTATCCTAGGACCATATACTTATCTTTTATATACAAGGGATATTCCAGTGGATACCAATCCTTGGCCACGTTTGCTGATGATACTGCAATATTGGTGCCAGATAAATTCGTTGCAAAGTTTGCACAAAAATTGCACTATGCTGTCGATAAACTAGGTGTTGAGACAAAAATTGAAAAAATGGCCTATCAAACTATGTAAATGAAAAAAGAAAAACTACCTCTGATACATAATTTGTGTAACTTTATAATACTCACAAAGAAATCGGATTCGATTTTTATTTTTTCTTAAATATGAACAACAAATATCTCGGTTTATATTTTTGAAGATTCTAAATCGTTAGTCATGCCGTAGGCTTGGAGAAATTGGACTTATTATCTTATGACAGTATTTTGTTTCCAAAAATTTTTCGAATTTCTCGTATCAAGCTCATTACTTGTTTAAAAAGCTAGTTAATAGGCGGTGCATCCGTTCTACCATAACTTTAACTAACTTTCATTTCACTTCAAAATGAAACTTCCATTTACACCGAACTCGGTTGTCTTCATTGTCATATAAATAAAATTGAGTATCGTCCAGTGTTACGTTTTTAAATTATCTTCGCTCCAATGCAATGAAATGCTTCTAGCTATTATTATACCAAGTATTAATTATGATTATTTTTAAATTCGTCCCTAAAGCATTTAGATAGATCCATTAAAGTTAATCCCTGCGTTATGACCAGGTTCGAGAACGCATGAGAGATCAGTCGATGACAAGAAAAAATTAATACAATTTCTCAAAACAATTAAACATCATTGAAATGAAAAGAAACGTGTTGCTCTTTCAAAGAAGGTACATTTCTTGATAAATTAATATTTCAATATTGAACTTATTAATAAAAAAAAATCACAAATGTTCTGAACACTCACTATCTTATGTAATAGAGTTCGATAAAAAGATGAATAGTTATAGAGGATTTATGCGGGTTATACGTTGTATAAAAACGTATTTATAACACTGAAGTTGGAGAAATTTATTCCATTTAGCTGTCATTATTTTATGAGATGGTTGTCCCATAAATTCGGGTTCTAATTAAAAGAATTCTTACCGCGATTAGGATAAAGTATATACTTCAATTAAATTAACATAAAAAAAACTTCTAAGAAAATGTTAAAAACTCCTCCAACAACCTTTAGAAGATATTTCTATCATAGAAACTATGAATGTTGACACAAAAACCTCTCTTATTAAGAAAAATGTACAAACACAATTTAAGACAATGCTTGTTGTTACTTCTGTTTTGTAATCATTTTTACTTTCAACAATATCATTAAACTCATTTAAAAATTAGGAAAATTGTAAATGCAATTTTTCCCTTTTTTAACTTCCCATAGGATGTTATTGTAATCGGTTCGATTTCTCGAATTGAAAATATTGACATTTCTCGACGTTGCATGGTCCTTAGAATCTAAATTCCTATATGTGCGTGTGTTCGTACGTTCGGGAAGCTTTTTTCGTCGTCCATATCTCAAGAACCAGTAGAGATATCGACTTCAAATAAATTTTGTTATACAGAAAAAAATTAAGTGTTTTTTTTTACCATAGAAGTTTAAAAAAAGTGAGAATTTTAGTTAATCCAAAATAATTTACGAACCAGTAACGCTAGCGACTTGAATTAAATTTTAATATTTATTGGTGATACCAAACGAGTAAAAAAAAATAAATAAGTATCACCTCGAATATGGTAGGAACAAAATATAATTTTATCTCCAAAATAATTTTGTGAAAAGAAAAATAACGTTTTTGACATCTAGTAAAATTTTGGGAAAAATCCAAGTGACAGTTTTCTAACAAAAAATAAAAACCTAAACAAACATTACTAAAACTTTTTAAAAATTGATTTTCTTTTCAAAAATTAAAACATATTGGCTTCAAACAATTTGATCTAATAGAAAATATTTTTTTTACATTTAGTAAAATTTGTATAAATTTCAAAATTGGTAAAATTGATTCTCGATATCTAGGGAATAAATAAAAGTATTGACTTCAAAATGATTTCATTCTGTGATAAATTTTGTTGTTAAAGTAAGATATTGTTCTTAGAAAAATCTAATCAACACAAATTTTCAAGAAATGCTACTAAAATTGGTAAAAATTGGTTTTCGACTAAAGATCTCGTTTACAAAAATATATTTTGAAATTAAACTATTTCATCATATTCAAAATATTGTTGGTAATTTGTTTTAGAAAAATTCAACTGCCACCTTTTTAAAAAATAAACCGAAAACAAACACAGACAACTAAAAACTGGTGAGAAATGGTTTTCGATTCAAGTATAAGGAGAACAAAGAGAGATATTGGCTTAAAATTATTTATCTCACACAAAATATTGTTATGAATATTTTGTTAAAGTTTTAGGAAAACCAATCGATAGACGGGATGGGAAATAATCAGTTTGGGTCGCATCCCAGCCTCATTTTTAATTTTTTTTATGGACAAAAATCAAAATGACATTCGTTCCTATAATTTCCTAATCAAGCTTATATTTAACCTCTAAACTCGTTTAGCTTATTTAGGCTCTATGCAACTTTGCATAAGTTTTATAATTAACATTGTCGCTTTTGGTGGCACTATAAAAAGTACATAGCGTTATGTATTAGTTTTTTGAACAAGGCTGTCGATTTCGAAACTAAACTAAAAAAAGAAACCCCCAAATAAATTCAACTTTTACTGACAAATAACAATTCTGGTCACATTGGCTGCTGTCGTGTCTTATTTAGCCACTCTCTCGCCAAAATAAAACTAATCTCTCATCTACATTATGCTTCAATCGCATAAGTACCTTGTGCTTGTACGTTGTACCTACATACTTACACCAACACTTCTATGCAACTTACAGCCCACTGATAAACTATGCATCTAACATTATTTGAAACTAAGAGTTGAATCGCCCTAAACGTTAGTACTTAAAACGCAATAAGTCGAAGGCGGCAGATTAAGTCTTCAAGACTTTAATAAATAGAAAATCCACAAAAAAGAAATCATAACCAAATTAAAACGCAACAATTTCAAATTTCCATTTCTTCCGCGCGCTCTGCGGGAATAAAATAGCCAACGATAGTTCATCCATCCAATCCAACCAACCGTAGTCCGTACCTATGTATACCTACCTAAATATGACTCCAGTGTGCTAATTTTACAAGCTGATCACTATTTATATTTTATTTTAATTTTATTTATGTCCTATACCGATGATATGATCGATTCGGGAGCGGGAGCGGGAGTGCGAGGCATGTGTACGGTATGTGTATATGTTTATGCATTTCACAATCGCTGTTTCAATTTATGTAGTTTCTTTTTGCTATAAGTCATCAGATGTTTAAATTTTTTGAATCTGAATCTGAAGTCTGAAACTGAACAAAAATATTTATATGTGTGTGTTTTGTTGTTTGTGTTGGTTTGTGTAATATGTATGTAGTGAGATGAAATTTGTTTCAAATGCGCATCCATTCGGTTTGCGAATGCTGTAAACGTGAAGTATTGAAATGCATATACATATGTACCTAAAACTAAATCTCAAAAATGATTCAATTCTTCCTACTCAAATAACTTCCAAACTAATTTTTGATGTGCTTTCTTTAGCCTAAGGATAGGTGCTAAAGAGAACGTATACTAGTTGATATGTACTCGTCGTATCTATGTATCTACCTATATAAAATGTTTTTAATTTTGTTTTGAGTCTGCCTTCTTTTGAATTATCTACTATTCTTGTTTTATATAATTTGTTTTGGATATTTTTAAATTCGTATGTAAAGGTGTCATCATTTCTACAAACATTCTACATAGTGATACAGAAATATAATACTTACATACATGTGTATGTAAATAATGTTGCATTTAGTATACAGTCGATTCCGCTTACCTGAACTTAGCTTCACTGCCAAATACTTTATTTTGCATTGAGTTATTATTATAAGCATATAAATATTTTGATTACATTTTAGTTAATTAATTAATTTCTGTGTTAAAGAAAATAGATGCAAAAATTATGACAATTTAACATTTATTTTTTTTTTAATTTATTATAATTTTTAAGTCTTGTTATTAGTCTTAAGTTGAAAATTAATTTAAAATAAAATTATTAATTTAAAGTTACAAATATTGGTTACTAGCATAAGTCTCCTCCAAGGCTCCCCATATGTCTCTATTTTTTGCTTAGTTGTAGGTACCAATTTGTACTTATTTGTGATAGATCGTCACTCCATCTTTTATTCGGTCGTCCTGCTGTCTCTTATTTTCTCTGGTCTCCATTTCGTTGACATTTTTGTCCATCTTTGGTCCTGCCCAGATCCATTTCAACCTCCTTGCTCCACTTATGACGTTTATAATTCCGGCGAATATCTTCATTTCGTATCCTTTGACTTGGTCGTATGTTCAGAATGTCTGACGTATCCTTAGCTGGTCAAGTGTTTTTGCAGTCAAGTACATTGTTTGTAGTCCGTAAGTAAGGATCGATAAAATAGCAGAGTCGAAGATATATTTTAACTGTGTCCAATTATTAAATATGTGTAAGGCTCCAGAATTGTTTTCAGCATTTTGTGATGCGCCTGTTAATTTCTTTATTTTCTTGGTCTTCAAATGATTTTAGTTGAACCAAATATATGTTATCTTCTATGTACTCAAATGTTTCTTCGTCCAACTTTATATCGTCTTTTGTGTGATATTTCATGGCTTTTGTTTTCGATTTGTTTATTTGAAGTCCATAATTTTTTTACAAAAGGTAGTTAGTTCCGTCAACATCATGCCTTAAATGTATGCAGCTTTTGTAGTAATAACGTCTGCAAATGTTACATTGTTAAGAACTTGTCTACATATCCTTATTCCGTATTTCGTCTTCCAATTAGTTTGTTGGAAAATGTCTTCCAGATCTGACTCCTCTTGTTATATTAAATTTGCGTCCTATGTTCTCTGTTTTTTTTATTTGTGCTGTGTTATTTAAACAAAATGTTTCGAAAAAATCAAATGCATTGTTCTTTAGAAGTATCACTTTAATCACAGGCGTTTAATCTGTTATCTGTAGTCTGTTAAATTTATTAACTTAACTAGTTATGTAGTTTTTATTTTGCAATTCAGGATCCTTGGTGCACTTTATAGTTTTGAGTTTAGGTGAAATCTATCAAAAATGTTTTAAAAAATAATAAAATGACAAATGAAGATGTTTCACCTGATCTTTAATTCATTCAAAAGCAAAGGGAATTCCAGTTTTAGTACGGAGCCTTCGCCAAAAGTGTGCACGATTAATTTTGTTATCAAATGAAAGGTTGCGTTCAGTTTGTAAGTTGAGTGAAAACATTTTTAAAATCGTTCATGCAAAAGCTGGATTTTTGGATTTGAAGTTGGGAGTAGGAAAAAGAGAATTTCTGTTTTTAGACGAAATATCGAACTATTCATATCTTAGGAGATACAAAAAGTATGGACATAATTTTTGATATCCAAAGGAAAGAATATTTGTATAAGCTTTAGAATATATGTTTATTTATTCCTCTCCAATGTACGAATATTCAGAGATGTTCTAATTTTAGTTTTTCTGAAACGTCTTTTTTGTGCTACCTTCCACTTATTTAAAAAATGAAATTAGATTAAAAATCAATTTAAAGGCTTCCAAATAATCTTTCTGTTGGTGAAAAAAAGTGTATGTAATAACATATTTTTAAAAGGCATTTGCCGACAAGAGGCAGCGCAGAACAGTACGATTGGAAAGAACTAAAAATCGAATGTCTCAAAAACTGTACACTGGAGAACAACAGTCAGCTTTTATATTTTAAAGCTTAAAAAAATTTGCATTATTTTCTTACCTTTTGCACCTCGCAAGATATAAACAGTTAATTCAAGGGAAAATAGAAATGGTCTTTTTACTACTTCTAATATCAAGTTCAAAATATATCAGCTTTTCCATGACTGATTATCATATCCAAATTACAAGCTTAACGCCACTTTTCATTTAACACCAATTCAATTTTGTCCGTGTAAACTCTTGGCCAGAAATGAGCAATGACCTTTCATTTTTTCAAAAACGAGAAGTTACTTTTTTTTCAGAAGAATCCAGCAGGTTTTCCAATCTCCTACTAAGCAGTTTGTATTTACATGTCATTCGGCATTAGGCGTTTGAAAACTCGATTTATTTATTTAAAAACGTTCCTTTTATATAATTAACTAATTAAATTTAGTTTTTCCTTTGTATATACAAATTATCTTTGTTGTCAAACCTGGCAACGCTAAGACTTTTCAAAACCCCTACCAAAATTTGGCATCAACATATCAATAAAAAAGTTCACGAGGTCCAACAGGAAATTGGCTGACGTCTTTGTTTTTGGTACCAACCCAATCTAAAAAACGAACATTTTAGTTTCTCTGCATTCATTTTTAAATTAGTTTTTACTTGAATTATAAAGAAATAATTTAATTCTAAAGTTTTTGTTATTTTATTATAATAGTTAATGGAAATTTACTTCAATAACATCCTAAAATTGTCTGGTGTAAAATAGTAAAAATAGAGCCCACCACCCTATCTGCCCATCGCTTTCGCCACAAGAAGAGAACATAATAATCATGTCAGAAAATTCTGATTCTGCGTTGCAAAACTCCAAAAGAATAGCTCACTCCTCCCCTCCTCAAGAATACTCCGAACAATTCAACTGCACAAAATGCAATCGAGAAGATAGCTTCGATAAAATGGTGCAATGTGACAAATGTGACGATTGGTACCATTTTGTTTGCGCAAATGTGACTGAAGAAATCGAGTACAAAGAATGGATATGCCCAAAATGCTCAAAAACTTCGACCTCTGAACCCAAACAAGGTACTTCACTCAATGTCCAACCTACAATGCCAATAATTCAAGAACCAAAACCAACATCAAATGTCGCCCATCGGAAGCTTCAAGAAAATCGAGATCGTCCACCAAGTCTGTACAGCTACAGCTAAAGAAATTAGAAGAAGAACGCGTGCTTCAAGAAAAAAGAGATCGGGAAAATTTGCGAAGAAAATACGAAATTCTCGAACAGATTGAGTCAGACAGTGAGGTTGAAAATATTGATGATCATTATCACGACGACGTAGACGAAAGAACCTCTAATTGGGTGGAAACAATGATACCCATACCAGGTGATGAGCATACAAGAAGACAAGAAAAATACCAAGCTTCTCAGCTTGCAAACACTTCCCACGACAAGTTCATGAGATCCCTATTATTCCGAACACATCAACGAACGAGAACAATAACGCTCAACCGCTTATATCATGCTCTTACGAATTTGGTAACACAACTGGCCATATATCCGATACGCCAAAGATAAATTCCCTTCAGTTAGCAGCAAGGCATGCAATGCCAAAAGAGCTACCTAGCTTCAGTGGCAATCCAGAAGACTGGCCACTCTTTATTAGCTGCCTCGAAAATTCAACACGCTCTTGTGGCTATACAAATGACGAGAATCTGTTGCGCCCTTAACGGAGCTTGAAAGGTAAAGCGCTGGAATCAGTACGCTATAGACTGTTATATCCCGAAAACGTTCCATCAATTATTTCCACTCTTCGGATGCTGTATGGAAGACCGGATGTAATAATTGATTCACTTCTATCTAAGATTCGTAACGAGCCTGCCCCAAGAGCCGATAAACTAGAGACACTTGTATCGTTTTCTTTTGCCGTACAAAATATCCATGCCATCATGGAATCTAAACATTTAGAGTCTCATATTACAAACCCTTCCTTACTCCAAGAATTTACTGAAAAACTACCCGCAACAATAAGACTCAACTGGGGTATACACAAGCAAACCTTAGATGTTGTGAACCCATCAACATTCTGCACATGGTTAGCTTCAATAGCCAGAGCAGCAGTTGAAGTCTCACCAGCAGCTCCATTTCAACACTCAGAAACAAAATTCGATAAACGCTCTCATAGTGCAAAAACCTATCTAAACACGCATCAAGAAATAGAAGTACGAAACAAATCGTTCCAAAAATGCAGAGTTTGCAAAGGAAATTGCACTCAAGTCGAAAGCTGCCCAAATTTTATATGAATGAAAATAAATGGTCAGTTGTAAATGAATAACATCTTTGCCGTACTTGTCTACGGCCTCATGGTAGAAGCCGTTGTACTTCAACAAAAAGATGCGGACAAAACGGCTGTGTATTCAAGCATTACAGTCTATTGCATAAATTCGATAAAGATGAAAGTACACCTTCCGTTTCATTAAACAGCAACAATAAAAACCAAGATCAAAATAGCTCAAACCTAACACAATTTAATTGCCACGTTCATAAATCAGAACATCGCTTATCAATATTTAGAATCGCTCCGGTTACACTATACAGTAGCACCGCATGAATTGAGACATTCGCCTTCCTTGATGACGGGTCATCGGTCACCCTCATCGATGAAGAACTAGCATCGACCCTGGATCTTGATGGTGAATCTGAACCCCTATGCTTAAAATGGACGTCGGACACTCATCGTATGGAAGAAAAATCACGAAAGGTTAGTGTGAAAATCTCCGGCACTGGAAATAAAAACCAATACGAACTTTCAAATGTGCGTACCGTAAAAAAATTAAACTTACCTTCGCAATCAATTGACGTAGAGAAGATGAAAGAAAACTATCCGCACCTAAAGGGTATTCCTATATCCTCCTATTTAGATGCAAAGCCACGCATTTTAATTGGGTTAGATCACTGGAATCTTGCAGTGTCCTTACGCACTCGCGAGGGTAAGACAAGCGAACCCGTCGTTACTAAGACAAGACTAGGGTGGGTAGTACATGGTAAGTGCGAAGAACAGAAGGTGTCAGAACAGACACATTATAATTTTCACGTTTGCGAATGCCAACCGCACTGAGATGACAAACTTCAACAACTCGTTAAAAAACACTTTATAATAGAGAATGTTGATGCTAAATCCATTAAAAAACTGTTGTCAACAGATGACACAAAGGCACAAAAAATTATGGAAGGAAACCAGTTTATAGCTCCACTTCTATGGAAAACTGACACAGAGATACTGCCTGATAGTCGTCGTATGGCCGAACGTCGTTTGAAATGCCTAGAGTCCAAAATGTCCAAAGAGCCTACAATAGTCGCGAAGCTCCAGCAAGAACTCGATAAATATCTAAAAAAAGGTTATGCAAGAAAACTCAGTAAAAAAGAATCTGACGAAAAAACATCACGCACATAATATTTGCCGATTTTCCCAGTGGTTAATCCGAATAAACCTAATAAAGTCCTTATGGTATGAGAATGGGATGCTGCAGCACAAGTTGATGGTGTCTCCTTGAACTCCGTCCTACTGAGTGGGCCCGATACTCTTGGAGAAGATCCAGAGACAAAACAAATTGGCGACTATGTAATGAGAGTAATGATATTTGGAGCAACGTGTTCTCCGTATTGCGCTCAATATGTTAAAAATAAAAATGCAAATGAGTTTTCTACGGATTATCCCAGAGCTGCAAAAGCTATAATTGAGAACCATTATGTCGACGACTATCTCGACAGTGTTGACTCCGAAAATGAAGTGGTTGAGTTGGCGAGAGCTGTAAAAAATATTCACTCAAGAGCTGGCTTTGAGATTCATAATTGTATGTCGAATTCGCAGAACGTGCAACGCGCTCTCAAACTAATGATAACTCTTCAAAAAATATTAATGGAGGGAACACTCCTAGTCATTATGAAAAAATATTGGGAATGTGGTGGTCTAATAATAGTTATACCTTTTCCTTTTTGTTTAAATGCCACAAGGTTAAACCGGCTATTTTGTTAGGTCAAATATGCCCAACGAAAAGAGAAGTCTTGAGAACATTAATGAGCATATTTGATCCGCTTGGACTTATCACACATTTTTTAATTAGAATTAAAATTTTATTAAGAGAAATCTGGCGATCATCAGTACAGTGGGACGAAAAAATACTGGAACAACATTTTTTTAGAATGGTGCGACTGGGTGGATCACCTACCTATGGTACAAAAGCTTACAATTAATCGTCCATACCATAAAATTATAGAGTATAAAAATAAACCAAATATTCAGTTACACGTGTTCGTGGATGCAAGTGAGAACGCATATGCAACTGTTGCATACATTCGTTCCTCATACGGTAACCTTGTTGAGTGTGCTCTGGTTGGCAGTAAGGCAAAAGTTGCACCTCTTAAAGATACTTATATACCCAGACTAGAATTCGAAGCTGCAGTATTGGGCGTTCGACTGTCTAAATCCATTAGTGAAGGACATTCTATATTCATAGGTTAGGTTAGGTTAGGTAATAAGGGGTGTGCACAGCATGAAGCTGTTGCGTACACGGGGGCCTGCTGGTCCATTGTGATCCCCTGTAAAAGTAAAAGTAAGCATCGATGCTCCTCAATCATTGCCGATTAGCGTAGACTGGCTCGTTAACGAACCAGCCTGTGCTATCTATAAATTTCCTCATGTTTGCCTGTGCTAGATCATCCAGTTCTCCAACAAACCTGTTTCCGAAATGACGGAGTCGGCTGGTTTGGAGGTTCGGACAGTCACAGAGCAGGTGTTTAATGGTTTCTATTTCCTCCTCATCCTGACAGCTCCTACAGAAATCGGGTGCAAATGCCCTATCCTATTAGCCATTACGCCAATGGCGCAATGACCTGTTAGTACACCTATCAAGATTTTAATGTTCTTTTTACTCAGATTCATAGATAAAGTCATTTATTGGACTGACTCCAAAACAGTCCTATACTGGATTAGATCAGAACATTGTCGATTTAAGCACTTTGTTGCCTTCAGAATTGGAGAAATTATACAAGCATCTGACCCTAGAGACTGGAGGTGGATTCCAACTAAAGAAAATGTCGCCGACGAGGAAGATCAATGGCCAAAAGATGAATCTCCTCAATTCGGTACCGTAGAGGAAGCAAGACTGAATTTTATTCAACGTATAAAACATAAACCAAGTGTAATAGATTACACTCGTTTTTCTAAATGGAATAGACTTATACGATCACTTGCCTACGTTTTTAAGTTCATCGATATAAAGTGCAGAAAAAGAGTGGCAGATAATATGATACCTTTGTCTACAGATGATTTAAAACGCTCACAGAATTGTTTGTTTCGATAGTGCCAATTCGAAGCGTATCCAGAAGAAGTCACCTCTTTTAAAAACGAAATAGATTTTTATAAATTAGAGAAAACAAATCCACTATACCAGTTGTCACCTTATATGGATTCTAATGATGTACTTCGCATAAAGGACCGTATTGACGCTGCTAATAATATTCCGTATGAAACTAAACGACCCGTGCTACTGCCAAAAGACCACTATATAACCAAATTAATCATTGAAGAAGTTCATCAACGTTTTAATCACCAAAGTACCGAAACTGTCATAAACGAACTTAAACAGAAATACTATATTGCATCACTTAGAACCAGTGTGAAGAAAGTGATAAATAAATGCCAGGAGTGCAGAAACAACAAATCAAAACCTATACCCCTACTTATGGGTGAGCTTCCACCGAGCAGGTTGAAATCTTATACCCGTCCGTTTTCCTACATCGGTATAGACTACTTCGGTCCAATTAACGTAAAAGTTGGAAGACACTTAGAGAAGAGATGGGGCGTCATTATTACGTGTCTTACAATCCGAGCAATTCATATTGAGATAGCCCATAGTCTATCGGCAGATTCGTGCATGCTGGCGATTAAAAGGTTTATAGCACGTAGAGGGACGCCAGTCGAAATAACAAGTGACAACGGGACAAATTTTCGGGGTGCAAGCAAAGAGCTAATTGATTCCGTTGAACAGATAGATCGCACAAAAATTATGAACGAATTTGTAGGCGTAGATCTAAGGTGGAACTTTATCCCACCAGCATCGACACACATGGGGGGAGTTGGGAGCGGATGGTTAGTTCTGTGAAGCAGGTTTTAACAAGTATGAAGCCTTCTCACAACCCTTCTGATGAAATTCTATTAAGTATGATGGCTGAAGTCGAGAACATCATCAATTCGAGGCCATTAACCTATGTTCCTTTAGACAGCGACAGCGATGAGGCTTTAACACCAAATCATTTTTTATAGGGTTCCTACAATGTTAAAACTCATTTTGGAGAATTCAATGACGATGGAACTGTTCTCAAAAAAAGCTGGATGACGTGTGAACAATTTTCTTATTCATTCTGGAAACGGTGGGTTCAAGAGTACCTACCGACCTTGACTAAGCGGACAAAGTGGTTCCAACCGACCAGACCAATCAGTATCGGTGATGTTGTTATCGATGGTAGATCCACAGTTCCCGAGAAATCAATGGCCGAAAGGAATAGTCAAGAAGGTGTTCCCAGGGAAGGATGATCAAGTACGAAGTGCTTTAGTACAAACATCATCAGGGTGCTACACTAGGCCCGCTACCAAACTTGCAAGTTTAGATGTCAATAGACCAGGTTTGCTTCAAAATGGTAACCAGGAACAGAGCTCCAGCTTACGGGGGGGGAGTGTTGTCAAACCTGGCAACGCTAAGACTTTTCAAAACCCCTACCAAAATTTGGCATCACCAACATAGCAATAAAAAAAGGTCACGAGGTCCAACGGGAAATTGGCTGACGTCTTTTTTTGCTACCAACCCAACCCAAAATTTTAGTTTCTCTGCATTCATTTTTAAATTAGTTTTTACTTGAATAAAATTATAAAGAAATAATTTAATTCTAAAGTTTTTGTTATTTTATTATAATAGTTAATAGAAATTTACTTAAATAACAATCTTTATTTTTGAACTTATAAGACATTTTTTAAAAAAAATTAATATTTTGTTTGTCTTTCCAGAATAAAATCAAATCTGAAACTCACAAAGTGATATGAAAAAAACTTATCAAAGTCCAAACAAGTTCCTTAGCAAAACAAAATGAAAATGATAATATTATTATAAAATTGCTTAAGAACAAAAAACGAAAAACTAAATTTTTCAAAAAGATATAAAGAACAAACATAAGTGAATCAAAAATGGATATCGAAAGAAACTATTTGTCCAACGCTTTCCATATAGCTGTTTTGAAAACAATAGAGGAAACAACAACAGAAAGCTATAGAGCGTCGAAAATTGTGAATTCAATATTTATGCAATAATAATGATCTTATAAATTTTAAAAACAACACAAACAAATCATTTCGAAATCAGTTAGTTTTAGAAAAAAATGCAAGTAGCAACATTATTTGGAGGTAATGTTACATCTTTAGCATCAACAATAACAAGCACTATGGATATATCATCATCATCACCAGCAACAGCACCAACCAAATCTGTGTTAGCTTCAATAGAAACAAAAGACGAGGATAACATAACAAAAATGTCAACCAAAGATACGCCATCATCAACTCCTAATGGTGATCATTTGCTATCATCAATATTGTCACCATCAATTCCATCCTTGTACAATGTATCTTCGCTGGCGAATTTAGCTTCAAGCGCTTTAGTAGAAAACGAACAAAATCTTAAATCTCAACAATCCGAAGAAAGCAAGAAAGGTGTGGACTATAATAAAAAAGCTGAACCTGAAGAAGCTAACGTTGGCTTAGAAACAGCAGTAACAACAGAAACAGCTAAGGAAACAGAAAAAACAATAGAAGCAGACACAGTAGAAGCAAAAGAAACAATAGTAGCAACGGAAACAACAGTAGAAACAGCAGCAGCAGCATCATCTCCAATAGAAACAAAAAAAATAGAAGAAGAAAATAAACAAGATAAGGTTATTCCTATGGAAGAAGACATCTCCTCGACAAATGAAAATGATTTTGCGATACTTCCAAATATTGTTTGTGACAATCCAGCTGAAACGAATATTATGGTTAATTTAGATAATAAAAAATCCCACTCACCTTACGATTGTTCTTCTATAACTGTATCTGCATCTGCGTCTGTCAATGTCCCCGAATCGCTTTCGCCAACATCATTTGATTTTAATGAGCCTAAAAATCAAAATAAAGTAATGTCCTCCTCAAGTGGCTCTTCCTCTTCTTCTCCTTCCTGCTCCTTAACTTCTTCATCACCCTCTCCAGCGTCTCTAGAAATTCATAACTTTAATGCTTGTGCAACTAGTAACAAGGAGTGTTCGGCTAGTAATGCCACAACATTACTCTTTGATGAAACATTTATGCAACACGAGCAAGAACAACAACAACAGCAGCAACAAGCATTGCCTGAAAGCAGTCAACTTCAAAGTAAGGAAAACCCTTCATCAATAAATCCATCTAACAATATTAGAGAAACAAATGGTTGTGTCACCAGTAATTTAAGTGATATGAATAATTTAGAAGCTGAAAATTTAGTAATTCATCATAACAATGATGATCATTCAAACAATAGTAATAATAATATGACAACAGATAAAGATACACCTTTTAACAGTCCCCAAAATCAAATTGAAAGATTGATGCAAGCCCAACCAGAAGATGAAAGGCGACATATGGATGGTATAGAAGAGGAACCGCTTTCACACAATCAACAGATTGAATTTGAACATCAACAAATTCAACAACATCAACAGCAACTTCAACAACAGCACCAGATACAATCTCAACAACAGCACCAGATACAATCTCAACAACATCACCAGCAACAGCAGCAACAGGTGAATCAACAACAAACTGAACAAGAAGAAGAACAACAACAAAGAGAAAGTGCTGCCAATGATGACGAGAAACTTAACCCTTATTCTCACGCTAATCAATATCATGAATGCCATCGCAACAATCTCAATGTCGACGATATATCTCAAAGAAATATTCGCGACCAGCATATCTCTCAACAAAACTCGATGGAAACCAATAATGTTGTTGATGATTATAAATTACAACACGTTCCAGAAAATTTAGAAATACTAAATCAAATGGACCACCAGCAGCACCAATATCAACACCAACATCATCTTAGCCAAAATCAGCATAATATGATGCAAAACCAACATGCGCAACAACTTTATATGCACCATCAAGATCAACAACACATGATGCATCATCATCATCAGCAACATCATCTTCAACAACAACAACAACAGCAGCATCATCTTCAACAACAACATCAACAGCACCATCATTCAGAATTAATGGCATATCTGCATCATCAAGATCAACAAAACATGCAACAGCCACATCTAATTCGAACATATCAAACCTATCAACAACAACAACAACACCGCATACATCAATTACATCAGCATCCGCAGCCTCAATCCCCGCATCATCAACCAAAGAATACATCGATGACTTGCATTGACGATCTGATGATTGACGAATTGCACGAAGATCCCAATAACAGATACAAACTGTGAGTACTTGTAAAAATTCTAATGATCTAAATATAGTTTTAAGTACTATTTGTATGCCCTGAAAACTTGAGAAAATCATTTTTATTTTATTAAAATGTAACTTAGAGAACTTTAATTCTTAGGGGCCGGTTATCGCTATCAGTAAAATCCATCAGTAAAAATTTTGTTTTTAGTTTTTGAACAGGGTACAGATTTATTTCTAGCAAAAGATTGATGCAATTAGATGAATCCTATATTCAAGTATTTTTTTCAAAAAGAAACAAAGCATTTAAAGTTTTATTTAATTTATAAATCCATTTTAATTTTTTTAGTGATGAAATTTTATTTTACTGAACAGCTGACTGCCAAAAGCCAAAAAAAATTCCATTTCATTTTACTGTTGGTGTTACAATTTGTTACTGTTCCGATCACATCACTAAAAATTTTACTGATGAAAGCAATAGTAGTATAGTACAAAGTACAAAAATTGTCTGAGGCGCGAAGCCTCGAAGTGACATTTAATTTATAAATAAATAAATTGGGTGGCGCAACAGTCCGTTGAGAACTAGGGCCTAGTGACTTACAAGTTACAACTCTCAACCATTCTTGTGTGCGGGTACTGTTGTCGGGGATGGAGAGGACCAACAGTTTTACGCCGAATCCGAACGGCTAATTTGAGAAAGCACTTTTCATGACAAGAATTACTCTTGGAGAATTTTGACAATTCCTCGCAAGAGGCAGTACCCGTGAAAAAAACTTTAGATGACATAGGCAGGGATCGAACCCAAGACCTCTGGCATGGCAGTCCAACGCACTAACCATCATGCCACGGGTACCACATTTAATTTAATGACGTACATTTATTGATTGCTATAAACGCTCATCAGTAAAACATTTCAGATTCCTCCTGTTTCAAATTTTACTGATGGATTTTACTGATAGCTATAACCGGCCCCTTAGCTTTCGTTTTACGTATCTCTATAAATTTAAAGAACATTTATTTTTATTTGTCAAATTGTTTAGGCTCTCGCCAACGGTGAAACACGAAAGTCAAGATGATGGTTATGAAACTAGTGCTGGTGATGTCCTAACACCCAACTCACACACATCTTCACAACATTCAATGACGCCCCAACATCAAATGCATTCATCGAATTTGATCCCGCCTAAATGTGAAGACTTACAGTCTACTGCCGCCCATAATCATTCAGAACCAGATCCCTATAATTTTATAGATGACGAAATGAATTCAAACATGCGCATGATGTCACCATCTTCAAGTAATGGCCTATCGATGGTATTGCGTCAGCAAAATTATGAAAGTCCCCCAGAATCAAATAGGCTTCATATGGAGGATAATAGTCAAGTGCCAATGAATATGGTCAATCCACAACAACAACAACAGATGATTGACTCTCGAATGCAGGTTGCACAATCACATGTTGATAATGCAGACATTGACATGGCATCTGTAAATAACGGTTGCTTAAATAATATGGCGGTACCAAAAAAACGAGGACGCAAGAAAAAAGGCCCCGAAGAGATTACACCATCAGTGAGGTAAGAAAAAACTGCTTAAGAAAAATTGTATACCAGGCCAGTCGGCAGACAGAAATAATAAGCTTAAGAATATAGCTTACTTTTAATTTTCTTTTCTATCAGTACTTTTTTTTTTGGGTTACTTTGTCATATTTTCCTCGTAAAATCAGTTGCCCTTTAATAACCCCTTAGCAACGAATGTCATTCATTATTTTTAATTAGTCAAACAGCTGCAATGTTTCAGAAGAAGTGAATTAAAAAATCTGCCGACTGACTTAACGTATATGTATTTTAATAAGAATAAGTTGAAAGTAAGAGACTAATTTCATTAAATAGAACGATGGTCGACGGGATACTTAAGCCTATCATTCCAAAAGAGCGAAAAAAGCATGATCGATTCAATGGCATGCCCGAAGAGGAGGTTTCTAAAAGAACTCTACCTGACCATTTAGCAGATAATTTAGACATAATTATCGTGAGTGTAATTTCAAAATTTAGATCATTTTGATAACTATGACAATAATTTTTAATGAGATGTGTTTAATTCTTAATCCTATATTCATTTTTTTTCTGTATTTCCAAATTGATAAAAAATAAATAACAGATTGGAATCAATCCTGGATTGTTTGCCGCTTACAAAGGCCACCATTATGCCGGACCGGGAAATCATTTTTGGAAATGTCTTTACTTATCTGGTCTTACTCATGAACAAATGACCGCTGAAGAAGATTATAAGCTACTTAAGTTTGGAATTGGATTCACAAATATGGTGGAACGGGCAACAAAGGGTTCAGCTGATTTGACCAGAAAGGAAATCAAAGAAGGCAGTCGTATTTTATTGGATAAATTAAAACGCTTTCGGCCAAAAATTGCAGTTTTCAATGGCAAATTAATATTTGAAGTTTTTTCGGGTAAAAAGGATTTCAATTTTGGTCGACAGCAAGAATGTGTCGAAGGCACTGATACGGTTAGATATTTTTGTACACTATTTTAGTTCTTTAATTAAATATAGTTATTTTTTTCCATTAGTACATGTGGGTTATGCCTTCATCTTCAGCTCGTTGTGCTCAACTGCCTCGTGCGGCTGATAAAGTACCATTTTATGCAGCCTTAAAAAAATTTCGTGATTATTTGAACGGACTTATTCCACATGTTGATGATATTGAATGTGTTTTCAATGACCAAAAATCGAAACAGTGCTGTGAGTCTGAATCGATGAGAGGAACCGGAAATCCACCATCACCTAATATTAGTGGTGGTGGATCAACTTTCTTATCCCCAGATTGTTTGAATAACGAAAATCTTAATTTAAGTTATAACAATAGCAACAGTAGCACCCCAGAACAAATGAGTATAACGGATGGGAGTTCGAATCTCAACAAAAACAATGTTATGAATATCATGCATAAAGGTTCTCCAATGGATTCATTGATTGGCAGTGGTGATAATGGAATTGGTGGCTGTGGTATGGTTGTTACGTCTAATATGAACGGACCAACAAATGCGACAAACCTTTGCAATAGCGTTATGCATATGTCGTGTATAATGGACCAGTCTGGGCAACAGCAACAGCAGCCGGAGAAGAAGAAGCGTGGAAGACCAAAAAAAATAAAAGGAATAGATGGTGAAGAAGGTCCACTACCCCAAAAAGTCCGCAATTCCAACTCAATGACTAATAATAATACCAATAATAATAATAACAACATATTGAATTTAACACTGATGGGTGACAATGGCGAAATGCCCAAAAAAAAGAGAGGTCGACCAAAAAAAATAAAATCCGAAATTGGTGTCAATCTAAGCCATGTTGGGGGCACATTAGCCGCAACAAATAATAATAATTGCAATAGTAATAGTGGTAACATCTCAGCAATCAATAACAACAATAATTCAATGGACAACAGCAACTCAAGTATTCATAATGCGCTAGTTAATAAAACTGATATATGTGCGCACCGCAACAGTCCCAGTGGTTTAGGGAATCATCAAATGTTATCTATAAATAATAGCAACCATTTCAATAGCCAATCGATGCCGCAGCATCAGCAGCAGCAGCAACAACAACAACAACACCAATCATTGCAGAATCAAAGACTGTTCACCTCTCCTATGCATTCGCCGAACACTGTTAGTTCCTATTGTCCGATGGGCATAAATGCTTCAACTACTCCTCCAATAGGAAATAATTCAAACTCCCCTAATAATCCTTCAAACTTAGTAAACAACGGACCAGGACAGGGTTATCACCAACATCAACAGCATGCAAATTCCCACCACCTGCAAGCGCAACAGCAGCACAATCATAATTTACAAACGCATGCACAACATCAGCTTCATATACCATCCTTAATTTATATGCATTCGCCAAATCATAACCCGCAACAGTCATCTAAATCTCCACACTATGTTTCATCGCATTCAGACTTATCTACCGAAATATCGGCGGCCATCTCTTCGGACCATTTAGCTGAATCACAATCGGCATCTTCGCCAGCAATGGTAGGTGCAGTTGATTATGATCGCCCCGATAGTATACCAAACGAAGAACACAGCGCTCATGACCTACGTTTTACTAGCCCAACTCCAAATTCTGGGGACCAACAACAACAAGGTGGCGGTGGAAGTATATCAGCACACCAACACTATCACAATTTGTACCAGAATTCAGGTTCTAATCAATCCTACCTCTCCGGCAATACAATTAGCAATTCACCTGGTGAAGCTGCTCCAAATAAAAGTAATGATAATGAGAATGTTAATTACATTGCGTCCAGTCGACCAAATACGTCCAATAGCAACAATAGTACTCCACAGCCTGCACAAAATGCACAACAGACACAACAAAAGCGAAATATGCAAATATCCGATGTGACATCAAAAAGCTTATCAGGACTAGAATCTTTGGTCGATCAAATACCTACAATAGCGGATAATGATTCTGCAAATAATTCTATAAATAGTTCGGTTGTGGGCATAAAAACGGATTCCAATGAGGATTTTCCATCGCCATCATCAGGCGGCAGCGGTGCAGGGAGTTCGAATTCCGGCGGATTAGGATGCGTGTATATGCCATCGTATTCAAATCTTAACTCATCTACTTCTTCATCACCATCAGCAGTACTAATTGCAACACCACAACTTTCGAATAGCTCCATTCTGCATTCACCTCACCATTACCCAGATCCAATATATTCAACGGCAAATACATGTCCATCCTCCACAAACTCCAACAATAATAGCATAAACAACTACAATAGCATAACAAGCAACTTTTCAGTTTCTAGTTTGACATCAAATAACTATTCATCTAATTCATATCATAGCAACCTGATGGCTGCTGCAGCAGCTTCTTCCCCACATCATATCACTTCCTCCGCATCGGGTAGCCCCATGTACATGGATCCACATATGGCTGTTAGTCCTATATATCATCACCCGTACGCCCAACACGCCGGCTACGGTGCATATAGCCCAGTTGGCCATCCTCCACCTCCGCCGCCTACATTACACATGCCTAGTCCCAATTATCCCTACTCATACCCAAACACACCCGGCTATCCTAGCCAGGCAGGTCATCATCCAAGTCACTCCTCCCCAGCTGGTTACCTAACAAACCATCCATCCATGTTCGATCGAATTAAACCTGATATTGGGTATGGCGGATATTGAAATAAAATATTTATTCAAGCAATGTAGGTACATATATATTTTTTAAATATTCAATACATATATAGATTTTTTAACCATCTTCCTATCATACATGTTTTATGAGAATAGAATATCTGGCTCATAAGGCAAAAGCTCTTAAGTCGACGTGAGTGGTCTAAGCTATTATTTATATTCTGTCCAAACTATCTTTCATTTTTACCCTCGTTAATAAATATTAAAAGTTAATTTCTTCTATGTAAAATAACTTACCAGATTCACAGTTGACAAAATTATGGAAATAGACTTAAAACCTTTTGCCTTTTGAACACAGATATATTGATGTACATAGATGGGTTGGTAAACAAACTGTTTTCGTATAAAAAAAATAAAATAACATATACTGAATGCCAAACTAAGCTCTAGCTCATTATGTAGCATTAAAGAATAACCTTTATCCGTCTATATATATGTATAAAAATAAAAACAAAAAAATGTATAAGAAAAATTAAGTAAGAAATGTATAAGAAACACAAACAAAATATGGACGCAACAGGTTGCGCTGGTTAAATGGTTCCTAAGGTTCTCATAGTAACACACACAAATAAATCGTCATAATATAAACTTAATAAGCATTTACTTTTATTCTGTATAAATCATATAATATTATTTCTTTTATTTAAGCCAGTTTTAAATAATGATTGTTGAGCTAGTTGAAATAGAAGAAATGTTTACTTTCTACGACGAATGGTCTTAGCCTAATAATTAGGTGTTCCCTTTATGATCTGTAAATTTCTATACATTTTAGTCCAATTGAGCTTCCATTAGCAGACAAATACGTCGAAGAAAACGCCTTTAATAAATACGAAAACGGTCTGGCCCTGATACCAAAGTTCGCACAAAGTTTTTATTTATTCAAGATTCAGTAACAAACTCAATGAGTAATTCACAATTGTGGTTAAATGAAAGCATAGGGGTTGCTTAAACTTCATAGGTAATGAAAGTTCATCTGAAGATCCACAGGAAATTTCATTCGTGTTCTTTAAAGGTTTTTTTTTTATTCAAAAAAATTTGAATTCAATGGTCACGTTTAATTTTTCAAAACTTATAATTTTCTTGTCGAATTTAAGACTTTTTCTAGTCGCTATATTCTCCTTTTGATATGCAAACATTTACTCTTACGATTCAAGTTATCAAATCAAATGCGTTCTTCCATATTAAACTCTGCAAACATTTCTATAAATTCGTGACTGCTTTAATATTTTTGAACGAACTGATAGAGATAATGGTTTTTAGTTTTTTTTCTGGACTTGTGTGAATAGTATTTGCAAATTTTATAAAGTTTGTAATTCTATTTCCACCATTACATAATGTTGCATTTCTAGGGGAATACTGCAATTCCAAAGACTTAATTAAATTTGAATTAAGCAATTATATTCAAACATTACTCTTAAGGGGCTAAGGTGATTTTTTTCGACGATATTAAGCAATGTATCAAATTTAAGTTCTTCGTTAATACTACCTTTTTAAGAAATTCTTCCAAACAATATTAAGGCCTATTTTCTTAAACGAATTTTTAAATGTTAAAACTATTACAAATATTTAGAGTTCGATGAATAAAATGGGTTTAATAATATACATTTAACACGTTCCTTATTTTTTATTCAAATATAAAATAATATATAATTAAAATAATAAAAACAAATACCAATCTTAAGAATTGAAACAAAAAAAATCAACGAAAGTATACAAAATTACACTAAACATAAATAGAAGAAAAAAATAGTTCATATAACTTTTCAAGATGAAATTTATTTTTAAACAATAAAATGAGCAAATATATATACATGCATACAATTTTGATTCTAATAAAATATTTTATTTGCTTCGAAAAGGAATTATTTGACAATATAAATGTATAACAATGTGAAATGTTTTAATAATGTACATAGTACCTAATTCGAGATATACGTATAATTGTAAGGAAACAAGATATACAAAAACGATCGAAGTATTTAATGGATATTAATCTAATAATCATTCTTAAATATTTGCCATCTATGTAAATTGAAATGTAGTAACATATATAAAAATATATATAATATTTTATTAAAAGTTGTAACTTTTGTTGTAAAATTTAAACAAACCTTAAAACAAAGATGAAATAAATACTAATCTGAGTAAAAACTAAAATTAAACGCATCATTGTTAATATGTTTTACTAACAACGGTTATGTTTTTTTTTTGTTTAATTTTCTTTTCAAGTTTTTTTTTTTGCTTGTTTGAAAAATGACACAAATACTTTATATAAGAAAATGTTTCGCTGAGTAAAATTACTAATATAACCGACGACAAAAACAAACTATTTGTAAATAATTTAAACATAAGTGATAAACTTTTTATTTTTAAAATGAAAATATCAAGGGAAAAAAATAATTTATGTATTTAAACAAAAAAAAAACGATAAAATTTTGTCAAAATATAAAATTAAATAAAAATAATAACATCCTCTTAGACTTGATTTTTTTTAAATTTTATTTTTACTTATAAAATTACTGAGACAAAAAAAAATCAGATTTAAAATTAACAACCTTTAAACTGATTGTTAATTGGCTTAAATTATGTTTTTAGTATGTAATATATTTATATATATTATACATAATATATAACATCATACAATAGTAATTACACTAATTAAAAAAAAAAACTTGTAACAGGGTAAAAAATTGAGGGTGATACATTCAAATTTTCTTTAATAAAAAAAAAATAAAATTAACTTAAAACCAACGATATAAATTAAATTTCCTTTGATTAATGTTTAAGTGTATGTACATGTACTATTTAAAACCAACAAGAAAACAAAACTAAAATACGTAAAATTTGTACATTTGAAATCAAAGATTTAAACTCAACATTTTTGTGTGCTTTTTATATTATATTATTTTCTTAGAGAAAAGCAAAAATCTAAATATTTTTCGAAGTTTTAAATTTGTCATTATCGACAAATTCCTAAATATATGTTTAAAAACAAACAAAAACCAGACGTTTATCATAGAATAAAATTAGGTATAAAATATTCTCCTGATTCTGTATAGATGGTAAATATCGACCCCTCTTTTAAAATGAGTGTTTTCAACTTAAAAAAAAAAAAAAAACTGAAAGTAAAGAAAAATTGTGTTCGACGACTACCCTCTTTTTATTTGTTTTTAGAGTTGATATGTGATTTCGCAATGTAGAATATTATAAGGGTTTTTTCGAAACAAATTATGGAAAATTGTGTGGTAAATTACGATTAAAAATATTATATATTATTCTCAGAAAGCTGAAATAAATGTTTACAATCTCACTAATAAACAGATACGGTATCCCCAGTAACATACAATTAAAAAATTAATGCCAAAAAGAAAAAAATATATATATTACATTTTTAATAGCTATACCTTTAACAAAATAAAAAAAAATTATTTACAAAACCATGTTTTATAAATGTTGTTCTCATAAGAAGAATTAATTTCCTACTAAACGTACATATATTTTTTTTAAATATATATATGTATATATATATATATATGTGTTGATGTACATATATATAGGTATATATATTTATGTGTGTGTTTATATATACATATACACATAAAATTGTTTACACATTTAAGACGAAATTGTAGTTTTTGTTTTGTTTTTAGCTGAATTTATATTGAAAAAAAAAATAGATTTAATCCAATCTAAGTGAACATCATAGACAAAACTATTTTTTTCTTTAAATACTACTATAATTTTATACTACTTTTAAAACTTACTTTATTATTTATTATTTATAACATTAAAAAAAACTAAACTAATACAAAAAAGAAACATACAGTTAAAACATATAGAAACCTTACATCAATTGTATATATTTCTTTGTTATTTTGTTTACAATTATAATTACTACTAATAATTAAGAGAAAGAACTATAATAAAAATTGATCAAGGACAAATGTAAATGTCGTCGTTTTATTAGGCACGGTGACCATTTTTATTATTTTGTATTTTTGAACTCTTCTAGATTTCGAGATTTTTGCATTCGAGATTTTTGCTTTCGAGATTTTGGGAGACTTTTGGATCAAGAACCCTTATCAATGAAATTAGTATCCAAACAAAAGGGAACTTTTGTACATGAATCTTTATGAAAATCGTGTGTAAGAGATGCTTAATAATTTGTAAGGGTTAATAGGCTTTTTGGTAGTAGAACCAACAGAATTGAAATAGGTGAAAGCTTATCACTACTACATACCACTACCCCTATTACCGAAGTTGTAAACGACGCGACACTCTCTGTATTCTGTAAGTCGTTTTTAACTTTTGTCAATCGGTTTGTTGTCAGCATTCTGTGGGACGAAATGAAACGACAGCTGTGAAAGAAAACGACGACGATATCTCTCGTTCAAAAATTTGCTAACGACAGAAAAATGGCTGATAGCAAAACTGCAAGTATTATTGTTAAATTATTATTTTATAGAATTTTGTTTCACGAAAAATAAAACAAGAACATATTTTTTTACATTTTGCAGTTGAAGAACAAATCGAAACCAATTTCAAGCGCTCGTAGAGTTGATGCAGACGAACGAGCAGTTGGCTAAAGTTTTCTTAATGGGAATAGAAACAACAAACTCAAAACGGAATGGAATGCCATAGCTGAGCAGCTGAATAGCAAGAGAAAGATTTGTCCAATAAGAGATAGAGATTGTTGACAAAAGATTTAAGTCACTTAATTCTTTATGTCTGTCTTTATTAGGCCTGGGCTGACATTATATTCAAAGTTAAAAAGAAATTAATACAGAACTCAAAGGAAATAAAAGCATCTGGGATATGCCTAAATCAGCTGAAATTTTATATCCACTGGAAGAGGCTGTAGCAGATTTTCTAAATTATAAAAAGTGGTTGAATCCAAGTGGAAATCTAATCGGTGTATCCCATCCCAATTTGCCTTCAAACCCCTTGCCAACTTTATCCGGGTCTGCCTCTGTATCAATACAAATTTATCAGAATTTGCGACACTTCGTTACAGTATTTAAAAGCGATTTGTTCGGGGGCAAGAACATAAAGAACAACATCAGGAACATCAACATGAAATTGAAAAGCCATCAGTAGGAAAGAAACGACAGCACGCTTCCCCTTTTAAAAGGAAAGATCTAAGCTTTTGGGGTAGCAGTGAGTACTTCAAGAAACAACCTTAAAAATGATATGAACAAGTTTAAAAACTATAGGATATACGAAGGAATTAGAGAGGTATGTATATAAGAAAGTCATATAAATAAACGGAGGGAGAGACACAAAACGTCTTCAAATCCAGCAGGAAACCCTTATAATTTATGAGCAAATGATAGAAAGAACAAAAGCACAAAGAAAGCAAATATGATGGATCTAGAAATAAAAAGGAAGCAAATAAAAATCCAAGGAAAAGAAGCTTGCACTCAAGTCAAAACAAGAAATACAGAATACAAAAATACTAATTTAAAAATCATCTCCTTGCCTTGTGAAACCATCAAAGTACCTAACACAAACACAAATAATGAAATGTCTATGTATATATTTTTTTATTATTTAGTGTGTACATAAGTTAGTTATGAATTTTATTTATTTTCTCTTAGGTGGTTTCTATTTCTGGCTCCCGCTGTGTTATTATTATTTCTGTCTTGAATACTGTTTTCAACTTCGACATCGTTCGATAGATTAATTCGTCTGGAATAATATCTGTTCCGTAATCCTTAGTTGATTTAATGTCATGGAAAGATGAACACACGTTCACGAGTTTTGGGGACCGTAATGCTGCAGTTGCTGTGCACTGAGTAGACAACGAAAATGATTCTTCAAAACGCCAATTTGTCTTTTATCTACTTACGTTTTAAGTTGATGAGTGCTTTGAGTTAAAATTACTTTCAGAACAACTTTCTCGTGTTGCTCTAAAAGGTAATTTTTTTAATAAAGTAAATATTGTCAAAATTGTACATAAAAGCAGCAATTGACGATCATATTTTTGATAGTCAAATTTGACTATTATTTTTATTCCGTCTGTGTAAGATGATTCAACTCAATTCAATTCGATTGAACAATTCCAGATTATAATTGTCACAATTAGTCCGCCCGGGTGGCAGACTAATAGGGGGTGCCATCAGCATCTACGCATCGTTGGGATATTCTCATAAAAAATGTAGGTGTGTCAGTCAAGCGACTTGTAGACACTAGATGGAGCTCTCATCACGAGGCTGTTAAGCCATTGAAGGAAAATTTTGTGAAGATAGTTTCAACTCTTGAACTCCTTTGTGATCCTGAAAAGGAAAATTTAGATACAAGAGGTGCTGCAACCATACTCTTATCTGCTGTATGCGACTTTACGTTTTTATGTTATCTTTCATTCTGGTTCAATATTTTGGAAGAAGTTGATTCAGCACAGAAATACTTGCAAAAATCCGGGCTCACTCTAGAAAAAAGTGTAATAAAACTTAAGGCACTAGCTAGTTTTCTGCGTAAACACCGTGATGAATCCGTGAAAAAGGCCGTAATATACGCAAGAGAACAATGCACCGAGCTAGAAATTTCAATTGAAAGGTGGGGAAGAAGAAAAGAAGCGAAAAAGCTCAAGATGCTAGTTTGACGTTGGAAGAGGAAACACGAAGAGCCATGTTAGAATGTCAGGATACATTTTATACTGAACTTGTGCATCGATCTAAGGCCATGGAAGATATTGCGTCAGTTTTCTCAGCTCTTCAACCGAAAATATTGCTGTATGGAACGGGAGAAGAGTTGCGGGCTGTGGTTTCAATTCTTACCTCGACATTTACAGAACTTACAGACAACAGTATCATATTGGAAATCCAGCGAATTCGGCGTTACATGGTAGCTTCAAAGATAAATTTAAAAGATGCAGAAATTTGGACAGCCTTTGAATTTTTAAGCTTCATTGTTAAGTGGGATTTTTCAGACTCTACCGAGTCTGTCATTGGCGATGAGAATTTATTTAACAATTTGCGTCTCAGTGGCATCGTGTGAACGAAGCTTTTCCAAATTAAAATTAATAAAGACTTATCTAAGATCAACGATGAGCCAAAATAGGTTGACTAATTTGGCTATACTTTCAATCGAAACGGAGCACACAAAAAATATAGATTTTAATGATGTAATCGAAACATTCAGTACAATAAAAGCTCGTAAGCACCTTTAAATAAAATCTTTGTTTGTGTTTTTTTCTTAAATTTTTCAAGGGGTGTAAGCTTGCTTTACCGCCCGGGTGTCACTGCCTCTTAGTCCGCCACTGCTGACAACATTTTCCTTTCGTTTTTTGCAAGCGTCTGGTAGCTCTATTCAGAAACGACATATTTGTAGGAAAATGACTATCACATTTTTGTTGTGACAGCTTTTAAGGTATCAATTTGATTATCACCTTACATAGATCAAATTCGATTATTTTGACTGTCATAACAACAATCACCTTAGCCAATTCCAACCCAGAGTTTGATTGGATTTTTCTCCGTCTGTGATTTGTAAACTAATACATTTAGGACAAGTATGAACTTCCATGATGTTAATGATTTATTTAAAAAAAAAACTTTCTAACAGTTGCGTTGGGTGAGCTAGTCCCAGATTGAAATTAATTTGAGTTATGTCTTATCTGCTTCCTTTTTATAATTAATTGAGCAGTTTGAAAACTCCGCATTCCTCCTCTTTATTATCAATACTTGTATTATAATACATTTTATCACTTTTCTTAATTACAGAATTATCTACTGATAATTTAAAATTTGTTCTTTAATTGTACATCGATCAATTTTGTATTTGAACTTTTAAGTTTAATTTGATTTTGACAAATGTTTGTCACTTTTTCGTCGTTTAAAATCGTTTACAAAATCGTCGCGTCGAATAAGTTATGGAATGTCTTTTAAAAAATGACACGAAACCGAAAATGCGAGATGTCGAAAAAACGAGAAGACAACGATAATTGTTGTTAATTTAATTCAAGTCTCAAAACCTCCGGAGATCAGAGACATGGCCCACTGAACCTTTAGATGTTTTTGTATAAAATGCGGTAAAGTACTTAAAATATCTAGATGATTTATGCATGAAATAAAATAAAAAAAATATCATAAATGCAAAAAACCCACGAGTAAGCATTTTAACGATATACCAATTTATTTTTATCTTTTTTTAAAAGGGAGGTTTAGATGTGTAAAAATGGTTGATTTAAATAAAAGGAAGTTTCTTACCGTCAAACGAAGAAATCACAGTCTTCATAATGTCCATTAATGTGAAACTTTGAATTCTGAATTCCGTACAATAGCTAATAAAAAGTAAAGTTTTTAATGGCAGCGGTTGTTGGTAAAACGAATTAGGTTTTTCTTTTGTTAACTTAAGGAAGACGTCACTTATTAGGCACAACCAAAGGGGTCAAAAACTCAAGTTTTGAAGCATGAGAAAAAAACTATTCAGAAACATAACATAGTAACGCAAATGTGACAAGTTGTTGCAAAATTCAAACTTATTAAGTTGAATTTTTGTACATTTTTTTTATATAGTTATACACAGATTAATAATTTATATATTTTGAATCATAATTATATGAAGGCCAAGCGACGTGGGTGCTTAGTAAATCTACTGAGTACACCTTCTGTGATTTCTTCCTTAGTTTCTGAAACCGTTTTTCGGTCTACACTCAGTATACCTAATCCTATAAATTAAAACATTCAAATAGTTATAAGTATTTTTTTGCATAATAAGCACATGCTCAAGTGGAATTTTGAACATTTTTGTTATGAGATTAAATTCTGATAAATATTTAAATGGAATTTAGTGCTGTTTCGGGCAAGACGGGCTTACCGGTCAGGACTCTAGATAATATAGGTTTTCTATGACCTGATCTTTCACCATATTCAGTTTGGCCCAATACTTATGGGACACCCTGTGTATATGTTAGTATGGATAAAGAGTTTTTTGGGGTTGGGTTCGATATAACGGTTTTTATATTCCCGTTTGTAATAATCCTGCCTTTTATAATTCCGGTTCTTTTCGTCCCGATTTTGCAATAAAAACTAGTTGTTTTAAATAAGCGGGATCAGTAATGTAATGGATTGGGTACAGAATCCCGAACGCAATAATCCCGAAAACCCAAAATACCAAAAATACAGGATCCCAAATTTTTCATTTTATATTATTTTTCGGGATTTCTTTTTCTGTATTATTGTTTTTGTAATGGTTCTAGTTTTTGTAACGAAGTTTGCACATTAATTGTTATTAAAATAGTAAATTAAGTTACTCTTTCAGTATAAATGATTTAAACACAAGTTAAGCATTCTATATGAAATGGAATATATGACAATATAAATATATACAATGGTTAAGCACACAGCATCTTTTTTAATCGTGTTTGTATATTCCGTTTAACCGCATTAACCAGTGATAAATTCAATTTTAATACTAACCCATTGCAGTTTGCTTCCTGGAGAAGTTAAATTTCACATACTGCCTATTTTTCGGAAAAGCTTCTAGTTTTCCGCAAAATTAGCTATCGGGTGATTTTTTAAGAGCTTGAGAACTTTAAAAAAAAAAAAACGCATAAACTTTGCAAAATCTCATCGATTCTTTATTTGAAACGTTAGATTGGTCCATGACATTTACTTTTTGAAGATAATTTCATTTAAATGTTGACCGCGGCTGCGTCTTAGGTGGTCCATTCGGAAAGTCCAATTTTGGGTAACTTTTTCGAGCATTTCGGCCGGAATAGCCCGAATATCTTCGGAAATGTTGTCTTCCAAAGCTGGAATAGTTGCTGGCTTATTTGTGTAGACTTTAGACTTGACGTAGCCCCACAAAAAATAGTATAAAGGCGTCAAATCGCATGATCTTGGTGGCCAACTTACCGGTCCATTCCTTGAGATGAATTGTTCTCCGAAGTTTTCCCTCAAAATGGCCATAGAATCGCGAGCTGTGTGGCATGTAGCGCCATCTTGTTGAAACCACATGTCAACCAAGTTCAGTTCTTCCATTTTTGGCAACAAAAAGTTTGTTAGCATTGAACGATAGCGATCGCCATTCACCGTAACGTTGCGTCCAACAGCATCTTTGAAAAAATACGGTCCAATGATTCCACCAGCGTACAAACCACACCAAACAGTGCATTTTTCGGGATGCATGGGCAGTTCTTGAAAGGCTTCTGGTTGCTCTTCACTCCAAATGCGGCAATTTTGCTTATTTACGTAGCCATTCAACCAGAAATGAGCCTCATCGCTGAACAAAATTTGTCGATAAAAAAGCGCGAAACGCATTTCGAACCGAACACTGATTTTGGTAATAAAATTCAATGATTTGCAAGCGTTGCTCGTTAGTAAGTCTATTCATGATGAAATGTCAAAGCATACTGAGCATCTTTCTCTTTGACACCATGTCTGAAATCCCGCGTGATCTGTCAAATACTAATGCATGAAAATCCTAACCTCAAAAAAATCACCCATTATAAGGGGAAAGGTTTATAACGTTGTTTTAATTTATTTAAAACTGAAAGGCAGAATCTTCAAATCTTTTTTGTAAAGAATGAAATAATCTACAATATGTGTACCTACAACTTTTTCCGAAAACAAGTAATTTACAACAAAGTGTACTTTGTCCCCTTTCACCTCTCCTAAAATTGTTTGCTACGGTCCGCTATGGCGATTTGTGTGTTTAATTTTTCTGGCCTGCACTCTTCTACTCTGAACGTCGAACTTGTCGAGTTGTAGAAGCTGAATAACCTTACCTAACCTAATGGGTTTTGATGGTCTTTATTTAAATCCGACTTCAAACTTAATGTATCACGTCAAGTTTGGAATATTACTTTTTAAAATTCGAAAAATCACGTATATAAGGCTTTTTGAGGCTATCTAAATGTATAAAGTTGCTTTTTTTATTAAAACCCTGATGTTTTTCCAAATATATGTATAATTGTATATGTATTCTTTTTCTTTAAAATTCGTTTGCAATATTTCATATGATATTCCAAAAATCTTCTTAAGTTGTTAGATTCAAGGATCTGATAAAATCGCTAAACCATTTATGCTAAAACGATTTTTATATTCCCGAAAAAAAGGCAAAACGGTTTAAAAGTAAGTTTTGTTTGAATGAATCTGTTGTCTACATTATATCAAGTTTTTGTTTTATATATTACTAGCTTTTACCCGCGACTTCGTCCGCATTAGATAGTTTTTTTGGATAGTAATATGGAAAAACCTGAACTGTACTTTTTTGTACGTATGTTTGTGCCATACTTAGTGTGATTTTCATAGGTTAGGTTAGGTGACGAACCGAGTAAATCATTAAGTATTAAAGAAACAATTAAATTTACATGACAAATAAAATATTTGCAGGATTTCTTTGTAATTTGCATGCGTCCGACAACAGCGGCAGTGATGTCCTCCCTTCGCGCCGCACTACCGCCACCACCACCGGCCACGTCTACCGCGATCAGATTCACCGGAAAGTAATTTTTCCCATGGGAATGCGTTGTTTTCCCAAAGTCAAAAGTAACTCATGTCCTTTCTTAAGTCTCAAACTATCTCCTTACCAAATTTCATTTAAATCTGTTCAGTAATTTAGGCGTAAAGCGATCGGCCCACCTAAATTTTCAAATGGAAATGCGTTATTTTCCTAGAATAAAAAGTAGCCTATGTCTTTTCTCGGGTATCAAAATATCTCCATACCAAATTTCATGCAAATTGGTTCAGTAGTTTAGGCGTGAATGAAGAATGAGTAACAGAGAGACAGACAGAGTTACTTTCACATTTATAATATTAGTATAGATTATATATTAAAAACTATAATAATAACGTTGAAAACGAGTAGGTATATTCTTTAAACTTAAGCAAATAGTTTAAACTAAAGTTTAAATTCGGGACCTGTATCAAATTTAAGGTTTTCTCAAAATTTCACATAGAGTCAAATGAATACTCATAAGTCATAACTAATTAGAATTTTCAAAAACTAAAAAAGATACTAAAATGATTTAAAATATATCTAGAAGAGTAAGATTTGTGCTTTGCAAAATCATCATACAATAATTTTTATATATACAATAAAACGTTTTTGGTTGTTTTTAGCATTTTTAAAGCGGCCTATTTAAAAACCCCTATGTGATAGAAAAATTTAAAAGCTAGATTCGAATTAAGGACATCTTAATCATTTAAAAAAGTGTTGTAGGTATTGTTTGTGGGACAGAAAAAAAAGTAATTTTGCTGACCAGTGTAATCAATGAGTTTTGTATACGTTTCGTACAAAAATGATTTTAAAATAAAATTGAATTCAAATGCATGTAAATACCTACATAATTTTGTCAAAAGCATTGCATTGAATACTTAGAGTTAACAATTGCGGTGTTGAGCCTTAACTTGAACGGTAATTAAATAACTATTTTGTAGGTATCTATTTTTTTTAATTCTTGTAGGTATTTTGTTCAAATAAAAACAGACATTTTTCCCGAAATTGGCAAAAACTATAATTGTGCATTTCCATTACACGTATGGTTTGCAAAATAAAACAAAAACAAATAACCAACAAACTAAAGTCAAACGAATTCGTTCTCCTACCTCCCATCTCCCATCCCGACACGGCATGGTGGGGGTCGGCTGCGGTGGCCAGTGGTGGCCGGCGGCGGCGGCGCGTCGCGGCGATATGGCGTCGTGGCTGATCGTAAAATATTTTCGTCTTTATCGTCATCATCATTAAGCCTCACCTTTAATCCAGTTTAGATGAGTATACATGTGATTTGCATGAAATAAAATCATAATCATATAACACACGACTACCTAACCTACCTACCTACCTACAATGAAAAACCGCGTTGACGCACCTGTGCCTAGGTACATACATATATCTTATTCGAGTAGAGAATACAAGCAGGTAGGTACAAGCCCGAACGCAGAGTGGGAAAATCAAATAAATAAAATGACAATAGGAATGGAATGAATGGAATTATTTGAAACAGAAAATCCACGTATTAGTTCTTAATTAAGAAGTATGTAGGTATTTATTTATTTGATGAAAATAAACCATTTTTGTTATGTTGGATTTAAGGAGCTAATATATACATATATATATATCATGAGATGAAAACATTTTATTAATGTAGGTAGGTACTTGAGTTTGATATTATTTTATTAGCAGATTTATTTGTTTAAAACTCTTAGAAATTATAAATAATTGTGTACTGAGCTTTCCCCAATATACACCTGTCATTATTCTCTCTGTTAAAATATTATAGGGTACGTTATAACTTCCGACCAGAAACCAACAATTTGAAGGTGATAATCAGTTGGTGTTGCTTAATTGATTTTTGATTGATTCATGCACACAAAATGGCAGTTAAATAGGACGATGAAAAATAACATAAATATCTATCTTCAGACTTTTTATATTTTTTTACCCAGAGTAGAGCACTGATTAGGGCTTGAGCATGTCTAGTTAGCTCTAAACAGAGTTTTTATGAAATACAACGGAAAATTGAACTGAAAGCATAAAACTATGTTTTTATCATTTTTTTTAAATTCATTGTGAATCGAAATCAATTAGCAAATGATAGACCTTTCGGGTAAAAATAAAGTCTTTAAATTTTAAATAATACCTACTTTCTGCATTTTTATAAATAAATATAACATAGGTATATTGTATCATAATTTTCACCAGCTGTTAAATATTTCAAATTGCAGTACCTATATTTATTATTAGAAAAAAGATTGGATATGTTTTTAAGTACATACCAGGTTTACCTACATAAATTATTGGGATAACCCGGTCTTTTAAATTATTGACACTATCATACGTTTTATATAATAAATATATAAAATGTCAGATTAATTAAAATGTATCAATAAAATATAATCATTGTACTTTTATGTGGTTTATTTTAAATTTAAAACATATCCGTGAGAGCTTTTATAGGGTAAATCTATAACCATCTTTTTTATGAATGCAGGTAAAATATTTGTATTTGATTTGTTTTACTATTGTGTGTTTCCTGATTTTCTCAATAATATCATTCATTTACGCGAAGCGCGACTCCTAAGCTAGCTCAAATATCTGCAGGTAAAGATTTAAATGGGTATTGAGAAATCACAACCCACCAGGCTTGCCATATTACAATTTATTTATTTTTCTAAATGAAAAATGTCATAGGTAGAATACAGAAAAGTTCATAAATAAATGAAGACAACAAAGTATGATTACTTTTTGATATTGAGGCTTTGAACATTAGTTGCTGAAAAAGCAAAGTGACATTAGTCAAAATTTAATTTGTTTTCCATTATATAGTTTACATCGATTCTAAATAAAATTTTGACTTATGTCACTTTGCTTTTAAGACAACACATTTGGGACTGGATAAACTTTGAGGTTTTTATTGTGCCTCTTGGATTTAATTGCGTTCATGTAAGAAAAAGCTCTTACTACAATTACACTAGCTGCCCATTATAGTGCGGGATGTTTTAAGGGCCGAGAGACATTAGTAATAGTTAAGTTATTAGTAAGCTAGTTAAGTAATGGTCAGTTAGGCTGTTTTATTTTTTTAAGAATAAATTAATACAAATTAATTTAAAAATAAAGAAAAAAAATAGTGCGGAAGACAACAACATATATTTATCGCGTTCATACCTACAAAGCTGAATTTTTCTTCTGAGATAGAATTGGTACTAGTAACTCCACATTCATGATGTTTGAATTGTTATGATGCTAGTAACTCCACATTCATGATGTTTAAATTGTTATGATTGTTATTATATTGTGTAGGATAGCTTGACATTCAATAAAAATAGTATTTAATTCACTAAATAAGTCTTAGGGTTCAAAATGAATACTAAATTATTAAGATCTGGAACTCTCGTTTTTTGGTGAAATTTGCAATTTATGAGTTACGAGGTTTTTTTCTGAGGCCGACAAAATGCAAGTCTAAAAAACTTTCCACCTTCCCAAAAGTAAGCAACAGAATGGTCAACAATTAACAGGAATGAGAATAATTGTCATTACAAAGCCAACATTTAAAATGATTATAGGTGCTATAATTATAGCATCCTACATAATAAAATAACAAGCCAATGTCAAAGTTGACAAAAATGGCGGAAAATATTAAATTACCTATTTATAAGGGTTTAACAATTTACTAGTTAGCAATTTACTAGCTAACAATTCACTAAGCAACTCCAAAATGTTAAACCTTTCTTTTGGTTTTGCTAACTCGTAAATCGCTAATTGGCTTTTATTAAAAAGTGATAGCTCGTAAAAATAAACAAAGCAAATACGCATAAACGGACCTATAAATTGTAATTCCCAACTGTTGTTTTTCATTCCATCCACTACTCTTATTAGAATAATTGTACATATGTCATATGGATATAGCAAATTTCTAAAAGTTAAAGTAGCCATTTCGTGATTTTACCTTAAACAAATTGTAAAGAGATAGTAAGATATTAAAATTGTTTAAAATTAGGTTAATCATCATTTGAGCTAAAAATGGCTTTTACATTTTACTAAATCTTTTAAATTTATGAGTACTACCAACTTTTCAAGACATTCATTACAAAAACTTTGAGAAAGGTATATCACACAACTACTGAGAAAGTATCGCGTAATCTGGCAAGCCTGTCACCAACATTTATGAGTGTGGTTCTAGAGTTGTTTTTTTTTTTTGATGCCGTGCGGTGCGGAGCGGACAGGTAAAAATATTAAATGTGTTTTTTTAACGACGACGTATGACCACGAGCATTTGACACGCACACTTATGAACCAAAAACTTCAGCCCTAGCCTAATGTTGTTTGTAAACCATCATCACGTCACACGGTCGATTATCGTGTGGACTCGCTCTAACTACCATTGTTAAACAGATCTTAGGAACGAGGAAAGTACCTGTACCTCTATGGAAGTTCTGTAGTTTTGGAGACAAATAAACAGACAGTCAGATAGACAGACGGAAAGACGGTATCGGTTACTGAAACTGAATTATAAAACAAAAATAAATGTTTGTCTCTGAGCAAGTCGAGTGCGAGTTAATTGTATGAGATTGAGATTTTCACTCCTAACAGCGTATTGCATTTTGTGTCGTCGTGTAATCAAATTGTTGCTGTTGGTTAGTTAAAATTTTCGTCCTTTGTTTTTGTTTTTTTTTTTGATTAATTTAAATTTAGTTTTCTTTATTTTTTCTGTCTGGCTTAAGTTACTTTGTTTTTAAATGTTGTAAAAAAAATAGATTACGAAACTAAAACTTTAGTTTTATAAATTTTAACAAATTCGTTAAAAGAATTTCCGTTGAGCGAAAAAAGATGAAAAATATGTGTGGTTTGCAAGAGTAAACAACTGAGAAAACAGAGGCACACAAATATGTAATACTCTATGGAATGTGTGCTGTGGAGTTGAAAATTAAAATAAAAAAGACTTAATTGTGCTACTAGCTCTCGGAGTGTTTTTTTTTTTACAAACCTGTGGAGTTTTAATATCGATAAAATTCAATTAAATAAATGTTTATGACATTTTATAAAATTTAATTCTGCCAATATTAAGTTTACAAAAAAAAGAAAAACACACAAATATTATATGAACAACAATTTGCAACCGAAGAACACCACCGTAGCAACATCCAAAAGAAAGTTTGTTAACAATTTTTTTCACATTTGTCTATACACGTCTACCTACATTTGAAACTGCATACCTATTTGTTATTTTTGAAGAAAAAATAATCGAGAATTAATGTTAAGAAATAAGTAAAGACAAAATTCAACTACTAACTTACCTCAAAAAAAAAAAAAAAAACATAATTTCTTCTTAATGACGATTTAATGATTTTAATAGGTTAGTGTCTAGTCATTTCAATAGAATTCATTCAGATGAATCAAGAATTTATTGACTCCTGCTTATCTTGTGTGCCTGTTTTGAACTTGAATGAAATTTGAAAACGATGTTTTTTTTAAATTCAGCACATAATTTCCGTTTAAGGGATTTCTGTTCAAAAAAGGCGACCATATTTATGTATTTGGAACAGAAAAAGGGGCGTGTCTGTAGGCGTTTGTATTAAAAAAAGTTTTTCATTTCCCATTTATCAACCTACCTACGTAGAAATAGCTTTCATTTAAAAATCTATTCATTTTAGCATTCTGTAGTAGGTAACTACTTTAAGTGGAATTTAAAATTATTATATTAGCGTACTAATTTATTTTTGAAAGCTCAATCTAGTCTCAAGTAAAGCCTTTAGCTTTGTTGCACTCTAAGCTATGAAAGTAACTATACTCAATTATATTAATTAGATATTTTTTTGCAATTTTGTGAGACTAATTTGAATGTGTAAGTTTAGTAAAGGTGCTGATAATGCTCATACAAAGTACAAAATCCCTCCCAATTTATCAGTTTGAATCAATGTAAAGTTTGAGCAGCTAATTCGTGCCTAGTTATCTAAGATTATCAATCACTTCATAAATGATTCTATTTGAGAATATATAATAATACAAAAAAATCATGGTTTTTGTTTCAATATCATAATGGATATAAAAAATGTTCTTAAAACGTCCTAAGACTGTTAAAAAACTGCATTGGTCAGGTATGAACAAAATTTTATAGAAATATTTAAATACTTTTTAAGGTTCATTGTTTTGTGTTATTGTTCGGCTTAAGCAAAATATACTCACGACATTATTAGAAATACGGTTATTACTTTTTTATGTTATTCCACTTCTTTTGTCTCATTTATTATTCATAATAGTTTATACCTGTTGTTTACTATTATGGTAAGCATGAATTTTTAGCTTTGTCACTAATAACGATGAAGACATGTGCGAGTTCGTGACCTTCCTTAAACATTTTTTCAACTACAAAAGACAGTCAAAGCGCTAGTTAACTTATTTACATTTATTTTATCAATTGCCTGCAAAAGATTGATAAAAAGATAAATATGCGCATGACAGTACAACAAATAATATTCTTGTGTACAGGTTGTATAGAAGCAAATTTTGTTGACATATTTTCTGTAAAGTAAACTCATAGAAATATAATGCTTTTCAGGCTTCTCTTCACTTCTTCTTTGTCAAGATGTATAGAGGCAAAATCATTTGACATGACTTCGATGATGCCACCTAATCGAAAGTAATTCTTCCCAATAACTATGTTTGAGAGTATAGTGCTCGGAATAGCGCTAATAGAATTAGAACTAGAATTTCTGTCAGAAGAATGTTTAGACTTATTGTTTAATAATTGCTTTTGAAAGCAGGTCTTTCATAAAGTTATTCCCACAGCTTTCTCAAGCTTTTTGTATAATGGTTAGCATAAATGGTTTTTTCGTTTCTTTCAGATTTTTGTAAGACAGGTAAGATCTAACTACTTATGAAGATTTTTCGAATATTATACGAAATGATATAAATATGTTAACTAAATATTAAAAAAAGAAATCATAGATTTAGAAAACCAACATGGAATTTATTAAAAAAAAAATACTACTTCATAAATGTATATAGCCTCGAAAACCTTGTATAAGTTTTTTTTTCGAATTTCAAAAAGTAATATTTCAGAAACCTGACGCGATACAATAATTTGAAGCCGGATTTTCATTAAAAACATTAAAACAAATTGGAAGAGTGCAATTTTATTGCCAGAAAGAATACCCTATCGATCAGTGATTAAATATTTATATCTTATGGATAGATATATGTACATAATAAGTTGCAATTCCATGGGATACAGTTGATAAATTTAAGATGCAGGCATTTCAACGACTTACGACAATCCAAAAACTACTAAACACTCAAATATTTTAAAATATTTATTTAGAAAAAAAAACTATAAAATTATTGTTTACCAGTTCTGTTCAAAAGAATATCTATCTACATTATATAACCAAAAGATCTATTAATTGAAAAAGAAAAGTAGTCATCAATTAAATTTAAAATCATTCATCTAATTTCAGTCAAGGGCTGACTAAGGACCAAAGCGACTTTTCGACAAAGGTGGTGAAATCAACTATATTGTTTATTTGTGAAACTAAGACGCCGCGCCCGTCCTCGTCGTAGTCGTAGGTCAAATTAAGAGTTAAAGAGTTCGCTTATGCAAAAGATTGATTAATATGTCTTTTTTCCAAAATGATGAATTAAATCCATCAGATCTCTCAAATACTCCTCGCTCTTTCCAAACCTTGTTTGGATCTATGAATAAAGTTTACGAGTATATGTATTCTTCTATAGTAATAATTCATCATCACTTTCGGTTTAGGGATTACGAGCCCCTCTTTTAAATAAAATGCAAAAAACTAACACCCAGTTGACTTTCGAACAAAGATTCTGATCCTAACCTTTTGTCTGGCTGTTTAAGGTAGAAAGAGGAAGTTTGGATAATTTAACCTTGTTTCTCAGTGAAGAAAACGATAATTTTCATTTCTATTTTGATACTAATATTATATGAAACAAGAGACATTTTTCAAATAAACAACAAACATCAGGTCATACAAATTGATGTGAGCATCCTTCTTTAAAGATTGAAGTAAAAAATTTGGTTTGATTTAAAACACTCAGTGTCAATTAATTTTTAGCGAAATGGCAATGTCTATCAAACTTTTCTTACTAAACATTTATTTTCCCAACGTTTCGTTATTCTAAAATGTCAATAACATTAAAAACAAAAATTATTTGTGGACAGGGTGCTTAACTGTGCACACCCTGTATATGTAATTTTAATGTCTGCTAAATTATATTGCATATTATACATAACTTTTTCCTATGGGAAAGTAAAAAATAAAGCCAGGTAAATATTCAAGAAAAAAATATTGTTCTAGCTAACCAAGAAGGTGCATTAATTGTCAATTGTTTTTTTAAAAACTTCATTAAATATAAATTAATAATTCAACTTTAATTTTATTGTGAACAGTTGCGTTATAAAACCACTATAAAAAGAAATATTATTTATCAAACATTTATTATGTATTTGGAGCTGTTTCTGAGCGAAACATATTATGTGCATCTACAGCAGCATTTTGTGCATCTTGCAGCGTAAAAGGATTTATCAGTCAGATTTATATTGTAATTGTGAAAAAATCAAGATAACTAATTATTTATACAATTAGATATTGGAACTCTATTCTGCTAAAACAATTTATTGAAGCTTCATAAGCATTCTCGACGCGGAGCTTTTTTCTTCAGGAAAGAAAAGATAAATATAATTCCATTCAGATACTAATTTATGGCTTCTACAATAATACGGATGATTTAAAAGTATAATGGCATGGGATAGAGAATAGAGAAAAGTGTGTTGTGGGTTTATTTGATTTCTTTAAAGAGGCTTAAATTCTTTTGGCAAGAGTCAATTGAATGCATATTTTTGTCACATAGTATAAATAAATAGTAGTTACAAATATCTGCAGAAATAACTAAGTTCATGGAAGTGTTTTTTAAAAAGGCAAGTGGTTAAAATAAAGCAAAATAGGTGCAAAGGTCCCCAGTTTTGGTCGTTGAGTTTTGTATATTTTAGAAAAGTTGCAATGGTCATTTAAGACCATTTCAATGTATGATTTTTTAATTAAAACATATAAATAAGTACTATCAAATAGGGAGTTTAAAACACAAACTTTGAACAGACGGAATCACGCAAGTTTTTTTAGATCAGGTATAGCTACATATTATGATGTAATGGGTTGGTGACGTTTTCCACAAGACGTAATCTCCATGCCAATATCCCTAAATATAAAATCTCAAAACCGAAACCTTCAGAATCGAACTTTCCATAGCCCCAAAATCTCCGAAACCGTTCGATTTCGGTTTCACTACTGGATGATTATTGCGTGGTACATATTATTTGTTCTAATTAAGGTTGCACCAAATGTTATTATAGAATTAATAAAAAAAAAAGTATAATTTGATTGCCACTTACAAAACCTTGTTTACCTTTACCAGTGTACTCGTTATCATGTTATCACGATAAAACAATGTCAAGGACTTGTTCAATACAAATTGTCGATTTGTCTTGCTTTATAGCAATATTTTGTGTGATATAAATAATTTAAGGTCAATATATTTCTTTGTTCTGCTACTACTTGAGTCAAAAACCATTTCTTATCAGTTTTTAGTTAGTTTTGAAGATTTTCATGTTTTGTTAAAAAACAATTTTTACCAATTTTAGTAGCATTTCTTGAATGTTTTTATTCTTATATATACTAATACAGATTAGTTTTTCTAAAAACAATTTAGCACAGAATGGAATCATTTTGAAGTCTATTTAAGATATCGATAATCAAACATCAATTTTTACCAATTTTGTGTACAATTTTTTGTAGATTTTAATTCTTATGAAAAAAACTGACTGTTGGATTTTTATAAAAATTGTACTTAATGTCGAAAAAATATTTTCCATGAGATAAAATTAGATTTGAAGTAAATTTCTTACATTTTTGTAAAGATATTTGAGTTGAAAATGAATTTTTACCAAGTTTTAGTAATGATTATTTGTTTTTATTTTTTTGTAAAAACAAACTGTCAATTCGATTTTTTTCAAAATTTTATTGAATGTCGAAAACAATATTTTTTATAATATCAAAATAGTTTTAAACCAGTATCTTAAGTTTTTGATATTTGAGCCAAAAATCAATATTTACCAACTTTTAGTAATGTTTTTTTATTGTATGGAGTTTTTATTATTTGTTAGAAATCTGTCAATTCGATTTTTCTCAAAATTTTACCAGATGTCAAAAACGTTATTCTGCGTTGCGTGCAATCATTTCTTGTTCGTAAAATATTAGAGGTGACAATTTGATTGATTTGATTTATATAAAAAATCTTTAATTGAATTTTTTTATCGCGTGACATTAAATAATATAAAATTTGATTGAAGTGGATAGCGTTATTTTCTCTCTTTTTTTAAATTGCTATAGTAAAAAAAATCACCGACTCAATTTTTTTGAGAATCCTTTCTGTATCTTTCTGTATTATTATCTGAGTAACAAAATGTATTTATAGTCTATATCTCTACTCGCTCTCGGGGTATGGACGACGAAAAATGGTATCCCAACGTATGCACTTATAACGTACACATACAGACATCTCTAAAATTCTTTTATTTAGATTCTAGGGACCTTGAAACGTCGAGAAATGTCAAAATTTTCAATTCCACAAATCGGACCGATTACAATATTTTCCTATGATTCCTTTGGAAAGTTAATAATTTAGGAGGTGCAACAAACAGTAAAAAACTAGGGACTAGTGACTTGGAACTCTCATTCCTGTGGATGAGTCATTTCAGGAAAATGTGGGTTTCAAAATAATTGTTAATCATTGTACAAAGAAAATATTCATAATTATTATCAGTGTTTCGTCTATATCTTATCTCGTTCGGCTTTAATTCGGAGCTACTTGCGATGTTTTCCCAGGCTACAGCTTTTGTTGGACATACCTGGCAATTCTCTGCTCAAACATAGCTACCAACCTAACGTAGCAAACTAACTTATTTCTTATCTGTCAATTCAACTTTTGTATTTTCCTTCTTCTGCTTTGACCTTCCGAGGTGTTAAGTTATACAAAAATTAAATTAAAATTAAAATTAATTATTCATTAAAGAATCTACCTGATTCCCTTGATTTTTATCAATCTGCTTCACAGGTTATGGGCCCAGAAATTTCTCTTTAATATTAATTTAAATTCATGGCTTAAAATCACCAAGGTTGCAAATTTCAAAATTTTTTTATGACAAAAAAAATTGCAAGCTATAATGATGAATTTTAGTTTATACTGTTGCAAACATTTTATATTAATAAACTTTGACAGGGCAGCGCACATAATTCTATACTTTCTTAGTATTATTATTTAGTACTAAACTTCATACAAAAATTATCAATTCGGGAACGTTTTTCTAAGTTTGATAAAATCAACAAAAACAAAACAAAGTACAAAATTTAAGCTTTGTTTAATAACATGGGTATATTATGTATCTATATTAAATAGGCAATAATGAAAACAATACATAAAAAATCTTCTACAAGCAAAATACGTAAAAATCATGTCCGGGAACGTTCCCGAAATGACGACTTCAATTAAGCGCGCGACTTAAGTTCTTTTATTGATTGAAACACTTTTTAAAAAAGATAAAGCAACTTGTTTTATTGATGTACCAGATTCAACTAACTTAATCTATACAATAATTTTGGCAAGAAGCTTATGTCGATCGAATGCATTTGCCAATGTCAGCAATTGTATCGTTTCTTGGAACTCTAACGAGTCCAGACGATTGGCAAATGCATTTTATTTTTTGGTGTCAAGTTATTTGCAATACCTGTGGGAACATCCGTTATGTGTTCCCCTGGGTGTGCTGACATCGACATAACTTCTCCCTCCTTTAAATTAGAACTCTCCTGAGTTATATACAATGTATTTTTTAATTTATTCAATTTAAAACAAATGTAAGCAAAAATAGTTATAAACAATATGACAGTTAATATACCAATGCATAAATTCAACAAAATATGATTTTTATGATTATATTTTAATTCATTAATACTTTCTATGTTTTCAATTTGTTTCATTACAATTTCATTGAAACTTAATTGGTTTTTTGTTAAATTGAGACTCTTTTCGTAAGGTATGGGAAATCTTTGTTCAAATATTTCTCTTTTACTGGTGTATAAATTATTTTCTATTTTTAATTGACAATTATTAAAATTCAATAAGTAGTTTCCGTTAAGTTTTGTGACTCTTTCGTCACAAGTACTTGTAAGATTTAAGTTTTTAACATTTTTCAACAATATTAATCCATTTTCTATTTCGATAATTTTCATTTGTTCATTCTTTGTTTTAATGCAATTATTTGTATACAAACATAAATTAGATTTTTTCAAATTCTTTAAATCAATATTTTCTTTATATGTATAAGCAGTTTCATTAATTTTTACTATTTCTGTGTCATCTATTATTAATTCTTCAAAGTTTATATTTGTTATGGAAGTAACTAAATATTTTCTTGTTACAATGATTTCATTAGGAATTTTAATTACAAACACTATTTTTTTATTTTCATAAAGAGCTGTTGCTAATTTTATGTTTTTTAGTTTTTCAAAATGTATATCATAAGTTATTATTTCATTTTTACTTAAAATGTTGTTTCCCATAATACCTGTTCGACTAGATGCGATATTGTTTTGAATATGTTCAATATTATCTTTTATTATTCCGATTTTTAGTAATGATTCTAAATACAAAAGTTTGCTATTAATTTTAACAGTTTCTTTTCTTATGTTCGCAAATTCATTTACAATTTTAGATCTATCTTTCTCTATTGTTTGTTTCAAAGTTAAAAAAGTTTGGTTGAAATTATTATTTATAAGTATTTGTTTATTTATTTGATTTATAGCGTTATGGTTGTTTTCGTCAATAGTTTTTAAATGTTGTTCAATATTCTGTCGGTCCTCGTCATCCATGGTTCCATATAGAAATTTTAAACCTGTTCCTATTATATTTATTAATCCTCTTTTACTTCTATGAGGAATGATTGTGTGTAACTTAAATTTTAAAGATTCTAATTCATTAACTAAAACTTCTTTTGCATCTTTATCTATCGGAATGTTAGAAATGTTTTCTTCTAAATTAGAGATAATGATTTGGATTTCGTTTGGATTAATGATATGCAATATTATATTATATGATTTTACGAATTCGGTGTTTCCCAATTTAATTTCTGTGAATCCACTGTTTGTTTCAATTTTATCTATCATTAAGGTTGCATCAATTACTTTAGTTACCATCAGGAGGAGTATCAATATCCATTTTATCTGCAAATTTTAAAGGTCTCTTAATATTTGAAGGGTGTACGTTGTGTAATTTAAGTTTTCTATACCTAGGTTCTTCCTTATGCCTAAGTGCTTTATAATTCTTAACTAATCCTTCCTCTCTTTCCTCATTATATTCTTCTCTGTTTCTGTTAAGTTTATCAATAACCTTGTCTTTTATACTTTGCATGTTAGTTTTAACTTTTTCTTTATCTACTCTACCTTCTGAAATATCAATTGGTTTGAATTTTGTTGTTGAATGTATTGAGTTGTTATACCATCCTACACATTTATATATTTTTTCTTTCGTTGTTAGTTCTGATTTTTCTGTTGTAAATACTCTCAGTTTCTCACTTATGGTATTGTGAAGTCTCTCTATATCCGCATTTCCTGTGTGGTTATTGGGCTTAGTGTAGTGTACTTCAATATTTTCTTGTCTTAGAAAGTCCTTAACATTAATGCTTTGAAATTCATTATCTAAAACTATTTTATTAGGTTTACCTCTAATAGAAAAGTATAGTCTTAATACTTCTTTTATAGTTATACTGTTTCTGTCTTGTAAGTGAAATATAATACAGTGTTTAGAGAACTTGTCTAAAAAAGTCAAAAAGTTGTTTTTGGAGTTAGTGTAAATATCTGCATGTACAATTTGATTAATATCGCTTGGTGTTTCTGTGTGATTAAATTTCGGTTTTATTGGTTTTCTATCGTACTTTACCTGGTTACATGTGTCGCAATTATTGATGTATTTTTGAATGAGTTCTTTTAAGTTTTTAAAATATATAAGTTTCTTCAGACCTGCATAATTTTCGTTTATGCCAGTATGACCCGTTTCATACTTATGATATTTCGCTATTTGTTTATAAGTATCTTCTTCATTTTTCATATTTTGCGCGTAATATGCACATTTGTAAAACTTGATTTTTCTTGTATCGAATAATTCAATTAATTTAAGTTGAACCAAGTTATACTCGTGTTCAGTTAGTTCTGAGTAAATACCTATTTTACCTTTTCTCTTAATGAATCTTCTGAATATATCTAAAAGTCTTTCTTCTCGGATGTCCTCAGAGTTGATATAAATAATTCTCTTATTGTTTAGTATTTCTATTTCTTTTGTTTTATTGTTTGTTAAAATAATTTGTGTATAGAATCTATTTACTACAGTGTCTAATATAGCAAAATGATCGTTCTGTTCCTCTTCCTGTGAGTGAATTGTATTATTATCTGTACTCATATTATCAATTTCAAAATTTAAATTTGTATGGGGGGTTACTTCTCCCTCCTTTTGTGTGAGCGTCTCGATCACATTAATTTCTCCTGTTTCGCTATTGATACGACTAAGAAAATCTGCAGCATTGTTCTCTTTTCCTTTAATGTAGTCTATGTTAATATTGTATTCTCCTAGTTTTAGTAGCCATCGTTGAAGACGATGATTTATGTCTTTGCCCTTGTGTTTTGATTGCAGCCATTTGAGAGGTTGGTGATCTGTCAATAGGTCAAAAGATCTACCATATATATATGGTCTGAAATAGTTCACGGACCAAACTATTGCTAGTAGTTCCTTTTCAGTGACAGAGTAGCTTCTCTCGTGTTTATTTAATGTGCGGCTTGCATAACACACTGGATGTCCTTCTTGTGTTAGTACGGATCCGATGGCAAAGTCGCTTGCATCAGTCGTAAGTTGAAATTTCTTGTTAAAGTCCGGATACCTTAAGACTGGTGAATCCGTCAGTATTATTTTTAATTTTTCAAACGAACTTATATAATTTGAATCATTCAGATTTATCCTGGTATTCTTTTTGAGATATCTAGTCATAGGTTCCGCAATTTTGGCGTAATCCCTTATGAACTTTCTAAAGTAACCAGTTATGCCTAGGAATGACTTTATTTGTTTTGTAGTTTCCGGTAGTTGAAGTTTTTGAATGGCTTCGATTTTTTTATTATTTGGTTTTACACCTTCAGTCGTTAAGACATGTCCCAGATATTCCGTTTCTTTAGCAAAAAAGTTACATTTATTTATTTGAATTTTCAAATTGTGTTCTCTTAGTTTATCTAAGACTTTTTGTACGCTAATTATATGTTCTTTAAGGGATGAACTAAAAATTAAGATATCGTCTAAATAGACTACGCAAATTTGATTAATGTGTTCTCTAAGTACGGAGTTAATAAGTCTTTGGAAAGTTGCTGGGGCATTTTTGAGTCCAAAAGGCATTCTCGTGAACTCATAATGCCCAAGAGGAGTCGAAAAAGCAGTTTTCTTTCTATCCTCTTCCCTTACTAAAACTTGATGGAACCCTTTTGCTAGGTCTAACGTCGTAAAATATTGTGACCTTCCTAATTTGTCTAATATAGTTTCTATATTAGGAATAGGAAACTTGTCATCGATTGTTGCTTCGTTTAGCTTCCTATAATCAACAACTATTCTCCACTTCTCCTGTCCAGAATTATCTAGCTTTTTGGGTACAACCCATAAAGGACTGTTATATGGAGAGTTGCTTTCTTTTATAATTCCCTGTGACAACATTTCCTTAATTTGTTTGTTAATTTCCTGTTCATGTATTTGTGGATATCTATATATTTTTGAGTAAATTGGTCTATCTGTTGTAGTAACGATTTCGTGTTTAATTTCATGAGCACAAGTTAGCTTTTGCCCCTCGTGAAAAAACAAGTCTCTATTTTTCTTAAGAATTTTCTCTAACGATTCTCTTTCTTCTATGTTTAAGTGATCGCCAAGAAGACTCGGTAGTACACCTTGATCTTCTTTGATAGGCTCTAAATTGTTCACTTCGTTATAAGTATATGGACATGCACTTAAAAATTTAATTTTATTACCAAGTATTTCTATGTATTCATCTTCAAGATTAATTTTGGCCTGTAAAGGTTTTAATAAATTTTGCCCTATAATGCCGTCAAAGTCTTTCTCACTAAAGGAAGTAAGCTTCCAACACATTCTAGCTTTCTCTTCAAACTCTTTTGGAAGTTCTGTTATGATTTCAGTGTCTATAGACGTTCTTCCATTAAGTGTATTAAAAACAATATTTTCTTTTAAAGGGATTCGTTTATAATTTTGCAGTTTTGTTTTGTCAAGGAGTGTAGTAGTAGAGCCTGTATCAATCAAACATTTTATCTTATTTTCTCCAATCGTTAATTCTACTATCGGTAAATCCGATCTGGAGGCGGTGAGTGAAAATTTACTTCTTCTTTTGCTTGTTGGACATGGTCACATTCCATTGGTGTTTGATTGTTATTATTTAGTCGCTGATTATTATTATTACTATTATAACCGTTGTTATTATAGTTGTTACCGTTATTATTATTATTGTTATTGGAATTATTTTTAAATTGACCTGAACTATTCCTATTTTGATTAAAAGGATTCTTATATTGTCCTGAGTAATTTCTGTTTTGGTTTCTATACTGTCCTGAATTATTGTAATTATTATAATTATTGTTATTTCTAAATTGACCTGAGTTATTGTTATTATTTCTATGGTTATAATGATTATTGTCATGTCTGTGTCTGGTCTGGTCATTTTGGTTACTAGTCTGTCGGTTAAAATTGTTATTATTATAATTTTTGGTGTTCGTATTTTGTCTATTGTATTTATTTTTATTTATTTGAATCAAACCCGTTTCTTCTAATATGTAATATGCATCTCTTAGATTGTTTGTTTGTCTACTTATAACAACACTAGCTAGATTTGGATCTAATCCATTAATGAAAATTTTTACAATCATTGCCTCATTCGCTGAAGGCGAAAATTCTACAGGCTTTTCATAGTCAAATTCATATTTTGTATTTAATTTATCTAGAATTTCTTTAAGGTTATAAAAATAATCACTTACATTGTTATTTCTTAAGCTAAGAGCTTGATGGTGTAGACTGTAATATGTATCCCTCACTCCGAAGTTTCTTATTAGTTCTGCCTTGATATTATCCCATGTTGGATTTGGTCCTAATGTCCTGATCGCTTGTAATGCTGGTCCCTGGATTTTGTTGATGATATTCCTTTGAAGGATGTACTGTTCCAGTGCAGTACCGACGAAATGTGGTAAGAATATTTCCACTTCTCTTATAAAAGACGTCAGAGAATATTGTGAACTTCCCCAAAATTCTTTAATTTTAGAGGATTCTTTTATTAGTTCCGCCACTGTTATCGTCATTGGAGGTGGTTGAGTTGGATCGATGTTGTATGTAGGTACACTTTCATTGTCCACCATGATTCTTAAAACTGTTTTTGCTTCTTTTTTTTTTCACAAAGTTTGTTTCACTTTAGAATATATATAGCCTTTTTTTTTAAAAAAATAAACGGATTTTAATATACCGGTGACCCGAAACTGATTTGTAGTAATCGGTAAGTCACTTCAAACTATTTAAATATTCTTTACACGATATTCCAATCTACGGATTTGGAATCCTACCGACTGCGCCACTTAAGTTCTTTTATTGATTGAAACACTTTTTAAAAAAGATAAAGCAACTTGTTTTATTGATGTACCAGATTCAACTAACTTAATCTATACAATAATTTTGGCAAGAAGCTTATGTCGATCGAATGCATTTGCCAATGTCAGCAATTGTATCGTTTCTTGGAACTCTAACGAGTCCAGACGATTGGCAAATGCATTTTATTTTTTGGTGTCAAGTTATTTGCAATACCTGTGGGAACATCCGTTATGTGTTCCCCTGGGTGTGCTGACATCGACATAACTCGCGCTTTAATTATACGGCGGCCATCTTAAATGCGATCTGACTTTGTCAATAGGAAAATATTTGAGGTAAATTTGAAATTTCGTGTCGTAGAAAAGTATTTCATCAATAATCAAATGTAATAAGTTCGTTCACGGAATGACGGACTATTGATGTACGCTCTACGAATGATGAATAGAAATTTACTTACCATTTAGATATAACTTATTTTACGATAAATACTCTGACAGCCGGCTTTGTTATTGTTTTCTTCCTCGACTGACGTTTGACACAGAATTATTGCGTTCACTAATTATTTGTGATCGATTATCGATATGTTCCCTGAAATGACTTGTGCGGTATCGGACAAACTATTTTTGCATTTTTATAGTTAAAAAATAAATAATTTCTTAGTATCCTTTCTAAAACTAGATTTTGTGTATAAAATACGGTGTATTAAGTAATGGCCGGGGTTAAATACCTTACATTTTTCAATAATATTTTTGACTTGTTGTTGAAGATTGTAGATTAGGACGCGTTCCCGAAATGATTTTCTATGCGTGTATATTGATTTCATTTAAAATTTAGTTTATTAATAGAATAGAAACACAAAACAGGTTAGTTTTAGTATTTCATTAATTTTATTTTCTTAATTAAGTCAAGATTTAAGACACTAAATTGCTAGCGAAGCCAATTCTGCACCTTGGTGATTTTGAGCCTCATATACATACATTGCACAAGCGTTTTTTTTTAAATTGTTTGTATCAATAATGGCGAGCACATCAAATCATACCCCACGGCTTGAAGTATTGTCTAAAGACAATTACGATACATGGCGCCTTCAAGTAGAGGCACTGCTGGTCAAAAATGACACATGGGATTTTGTTTCTGGGGCAATACCTAAACCTGATGTTAACGATTTCATGAATCAAATTGCTATTAACTCGTGGCTGCGAGCAGACAAGAAAGCACAAGCTGATCTTATTTTGTCTATTAGTCCGTCCGAGCTTAAGCAAATACGTGGCTGTAAAACTTCTCAAGAAATATGGAAAAGGCTAGAATCCATATATGCCTCGTCAGGTCCAGCCAGGAAGGCAACTCTCCTAAAGCAGCTGACTCTACAAAAGATGAACGAAGGGGATGATGTTTGTGAGCATGTGAAGAAATTTTTTGATGCTGTTGATAAGCTGGAATCAATAGATGTACAAATTCATAACGATTTGTTAAGCATAATGCTTTTGTACAGCTTACCAGAATCCTTCGAAAATTTTTGTTGTGCGATTGAAACACAAGATGCTCTACCTGCCGCCGAAAAGCTCAAGGTCAAAATTCTTGAAGAAGCGGAAGCCCGAAATCAAAAATCCAAAGATTGTGAAATAGGAGCTATGTTTACTGTAAAGAATTTTCCTTCTAAACACACAAATTACACTCCAAAACTAAGCGTCCTAATTCACAAAGTGACTGCGTCAAGGATTCATTTTACATAGAATCAGATGTTGAACATGCTTTGATCGCAGAGCCGGTCGATTTGCAACGAAGCTGGTGTCTAGATAGTGGTTGCACATCCCACCTGTGCCGTCAAGAAGAAATTTTCGAAACACTGCTGCCAACTAATAGTGGCAAGCTGAACTTGGCGAGTAATCAATCTACTTTTGTGAAGGCTCAAGGAACTGTCAGACTCCAGGCCACCGTTGGAGTCGAATCAAGGTCAGTAAATTTTGAAAATACTTTATTAGTTCCTGATCTTCGCACAAACCTTCTTTCAGTTGCTAAAATCACTGATAAAGACTGTGAGGTAGTGTTCAAACGACAGCGCAATAGTACGCGACAACAATGGCCAGCTCAAGCTCGTAGCTGACCGAGTTGGTGATTTGTACTACCTTCGACAAACTACAGAATCTGCCCGGCTTGTTGATTCAAGAGCCAAGACAACGATGTCTGACATCCAGGTGTGGCATGAGCGGCTAGGCCATCTCAACTCAAGAGATATTGTTAGTTTGGCGAATAACAACACTGCTACAGGGATCATTTTGAAGAGTGGTGAACAATTACCTTCATGCACCATATGCTTGAAGGGAAAGCTGTCGGCTAAGCCATTTTCTATCCGTACAGAGAGAAGTGACCATCCTTTACAGATTGTCCATTCGGATGTCTGTGGACCTATGCGGACACAGTCCCATAGTGGTGGAAAATACTTCGTCACCTTTATAGATGATTACTCGCGATGGTGTGAAGTCTACATCATCAAAAACAAGAGTCATGTCTACAAAACCTAACCTACAAGAGTTTCGTCGAAAAGCAAACCGGATACAAAATCAAACTCCAGTCACAAGGAATCAAAAGAAGATTCTCCGCACCATTCACGCCTCAACAAAATGGTGTAAGCGAAAGGAAAAACCGAACCTTCGTCGAGATGGCCAGGTGCATGGCCCTACAGGCTGGACTTTCTCCATCATTTTGGGCAGAAGCAATTTGTTCAGCGAATTATTTGAGAAATCGTTGTCCGTCGAAAAGCATTAATGGCAAAACACCATTTGAATTGTGGTTGGGAAAAATGCCGAACCTAAGACATCTTCAAATATTCGGTTGCAGAGCTTTTGTTCTGAATAAAGAACGAAACAAAGATAAATTTAAAGCTCGGTCAACTGAAGGAAGATTCGTTGGCTATTCAAGTGAAGCCAAAGCTTATAGAATTTGGTTGCCATCAGCGAGAAAAAACTGTCATCACAAGAGATGTAAAATTTGTCGATATTCCCGGAAATATGCTCGAGGATAGAGATATTATCTCAAGCGATACAAAGACTGGCACAATCAAGTTGCTGGTGCAAGCGAGTGCTGACGATGTTGTAAAACCTTCTATTGAACGATGTGTTGCTGTTGCTGGTGGAGATGATGGCTTGTGTGATGATGTTTTTGCTGTTGAGAAGCCCGAAACAATACGAATGGCTGAAAAAGTTGAAAATGAGAACGTGCTTATAGACGATGTTGTGGCCTATGCATTCAATGCTGAAGTAAGCTTCAAGGAAGCGTTGCAGGGACAAAATTGTGATGAGTGGAAGAACGCCATATTTTATGAAGTGAAAAGCTTAATTAAAAATGATACTTGGGAGTTGATTCATGAGCAGGCGATGCGAAACAAGGTCGGTTGCCGGTTTGTATTAACAAACAAACGAAATCAAGATGGTGTTGTGACAAGAAGAAAGGCCCCCCTTGTAGCACAAGGTTTTTCTCAACAGCCAGGTATAGACTACACAACAACTTTTGCTCCCGTGGCTCGAATAGAATCTATAAGTCTTATGCTCGCGATAGCTGCGAAATATCAACTAAAGGTTCATCAGGTTGATATAACATCAGCTTATTTAAATGGTTCATTAAACGAAGAAATTCATATGAAGCCTCCGCCTTTGCTGGAAGATGTCTTGGAGGGAATAATCCAAAGTGAATCAAAAAATAACATCATTGCTCAGAAGGCAAAAGTCATGTTGCAATCATTCCGTGAAGGAAAACAGGTGTGTTTGCTGAAAAAGGCCCTATATGGCTTAAAACAAGCCGGCTTTCAGTGGAACCTTAAATTTGACCAAAAGCTTCAACAATTGGGACTTAAAGCGACAAATTCTGATCCATGCGTTTACGTAGCGTGGAAAAATGGAAACATCCTGATTATTTTCATCTATGTTGACGATGTTCTTCTATGCTCGAAGGATGTGAACTGGATTAACTCAATGAAAAGTAAACTGATGATGGATTTTGAAGTAAAAGACCTTGGAGAGGCTAAATATTGTTTCGGAATCGAAATAAATCAAGATTCAAATTCCATTTCCATAAGTCAAAAGGGATACATTCGCAATTTATTGCAAAGATTCGGCATGGATCAAGCGAAACCACTTGCCATTCCCATGCAACCTAACTCAAGACTTGTAAAGGATGAAAATTCGCCAGGAAAAGAAATTCGCCCATATAAAGAGTTAATTAGGGGACTGATATATGCTGCTGTTTGTTCCAGGCCAGATATATCTCATTCAACAAGTGTTCTTGCCCAGTTCAACAACTGTTACACGGACATTCATTGGGGTGCTGCGAAGCGTGTCTTACGCTATCTTCAAGGAACAATTGACTTTGGATTGCGATATTCTTCAAATCAAGAAGGTGTTCTTGGGTTCGTTGATTCTGATTGGGGGAGGTGCGTGATAGATAGAAGGTCATACACTGGATACGCCTTTACATTTTCAAATGCAGTTTTTAGCTGGAAGTCTCAAAAACAAAGGACAGTGGCTCTGTCCTCCACCGAGGCTGAATACATGGGGATCTCTGAGGCTATGAAGGAGGCCATTCATATTAGAACTTTTCTTAAAGAACTTAATCTTCAAAACTTGGAAAACATCACTTTATACAACGATAATCGTTTTTCATCAAAGGACTAAGCATATAGACATTCGACACCATTTTAAAGCTCGAATACTTACCAACTGAGGAAATGCCTGCTGATGTTCTAACCAAGGCCCTACCTGGACCAAAGCATTACCATTGCCTATCAAGACTTGGAATAATCAAGGTTTGAGCATCTCATTGAGCGGGCGTGTTGGACATACCTGGCAATTCTCTTCTCAAACATAGCTACCAACCTAACGTAGCAAACTAACTTATTTCTATCTGTGAATTCAACTTTTGTATTTTCCTTCTTCTGCTTTGACCTTCCGAGGTGTTAAGTTATACAACAATTAAACTTATCTTTAAATATAATAAATATAAAAGTAATCACTGTGCCTTTTTTATTCATTAAAGAATCTACCTGATTCCCTTGATTTTTATCAATCTGCTTCACAGCTTTCAATTTTAATGACTTGTCATCATTAAGCTTGGAAATTAGTTCCTTTATTGCCGTTGTCCAATTTTCCGTTCTACTTCTTTTATAATTTTCCTTCACAGCCACTTCTGAAAATTAAAACAACACACATAAATATTTAAAAAAGTATGTTACCTGTTACTTTTTTTAAACTTTTGCCATCGACCTTAATTAAAATAAAAGTAAGAACCGTGGAGTTATATTTAACCGTGGGCGTACAGCTTCTTAAGAATAAAACAGCTTTGAAAATGAAAACCAATTCGACAAAAAAAACATTACCATAGTTAATAGTATTTTTAAGAATATACAATTTTTTATTTAGACTGCAGAACAAAACTTTTGTTGTTCTTTTGTTTTTTGTTTCCTTTAGACAAAATATTATAAGACTGAAGATTTGTTGGTACTCTAAATTTCAAAATATTTATTCGATGTTATTGTTGCCTCAATTCCAGCTATCAAAATTAAACGAAGTTTTCAATACAGAAATTAAAGAATAGATAATGAATCTTTGATTAAACAACAACCAAGAACACTGGCTAAAGTGTTCACACTAGCTCTCAAAACCCTGACCATACAAAATAATAGAAAGCATTTTTCTATCTATAGACAAAAATAACGATATTGACAATCTTTGAAATTAAATTGCATTTTTCAAAAACTGACCTATAAAACTACAAATGGCCTATCATTCGAATGGAGGAGGTTATTCTGGCGATGAACGCGAATCTCGAAGTGGTGGTGATGATCGTCCTGAAAATGACTTGAGTGATAAACCAATTTATCTTTTGGAACATTTGGCTACATTTACAGTCAACAAAGAAACTGGTATTGTTTATCCAGCAGATGGAATGAGGAGATTGCTACAATTAGAAAAGACCACAGGAATTTGGTCACAAAAAATGCAACTATGTCTGGATTATCAGTGGGTGCTCATAATGGATTATGAAACTGGGGTAGAATTGAAAGCTTGTAATAAAATTTTAGTAAACTTAATTTATTTAATTTTGATTTTCAGAATATCATTGAAAGGTTTCCAGCCACATTAATACAAGAACCAACAGCATTTACAAGCAATGATCCTATGGAAATGTACAATAATATTTTGGTGTTCATTGTTACAGGAGGATCTGGATCAAGGTCAGAAATGCACATTTTCCAGGTAATTTTTTTGAGCTTCCAAACGATTTGAATAGTTATTAACTGGTTTTGAGTTTACCCATGTTTTCTTGAAGTCACAAGGTGTTTCTGCAGTTCATTTGGTGGAAGATTTAAAGAAACTTAGAAGTGGTAAGCTAGTGACACAGCATCGTGAAACAATCAACATAGCACCACCACAAATGAAGTCGTCCTCACTGATCCAACATCGAGGAGGTGCTGGTCTAACTCGAGGTGTTATTGGAGGAGGTGAATCCGCTGTCGAGCACTATGGCATGTCTCGGGAATTTAGTAGTATTGTTGGTGGGGGCACTGGTGGAGGTGTTGGCGGTGGCGGTGGTGGAGGTCATGAAACTGACTCCGAATTAGGATGTGCCAATGATGAGACAAGTTCAACATCAAGCGACAAATACGAGCGAGATGTCACAGTGCTTAATCATTGTTTCGATGACATCGAGAAATTCATAGCCCGGCTTCAGCATGCGGCGGCGGCTTCTCGAGAATTAGAGCGGCGACGACGCAATCGTAAATCCAAGAAAAAAGACCCCGGTGAAGGTCTCCTTACGCTACGCACCCGTCCACCACACGAAAAGGAATTCATCGATATTTTTGCCAAATTTAAGTTGTCTTTCAATTTGCTGGCAAAACTCAAGGCCCACATACATGATCCAAATGCACCGGAATTGGTGCACTTTTTGTTTACCCCCCTGGCCCTGATCGTCGAGGCGTCATCCGATACTTATTTTGAATCCCAACTCCCTGTTAGAGTGGTAAATCCATTGCTCACAAGAGAGGCAGTCAATTTGCTGATAAATTGTGTGACTAGCAAGGAAACCGAACTGTGGCGGTCATTGGGCGATGCTTGGACGGTGCCGCGTGATCAATGGAAAGAGGATGTAGGTTCGTATCATCCGGTGTTTCTCGACGGATGGTCACCGGACTATGTGGTGATCGATGAATTAGATCATATGGTGACACCTTCGAATACAAAACGTACCATCGAACACCACAACTTTGGCAATGCCAGCAGCTTGGGAATGAATGGCAGTGGAGTAATGATGAGCGGTGATTATGATTACGATTCCCCCCCTCATCATCATCAACATCATCAAAGCCAAGGTGGTGGTGGAGTCAGTGTTGATCAAGAACGAGATCGTTCGGATCGTGATCGAGAGCGTGATATGAAAGACTTTAGTGCACGCAGTGATATTTCACTCGATTCCATCGAAAGGAGTGGCGGTGTAACAACACCATCTGTTGGCGCGTCTTCAAGCAATAGGCCATCAAGTGGTCATATCGGGAATGGAACACAGGCTCATTTAAGTTCGCAAGGGGTAGCGCAGAGTGCTGTCATGCAATCCATAACAACTGGCATGCAAAATATGTACACCTCACGACTTCCACCAAATAGTGGATCAAATACATTAGGGGCTGGAAATGTTGAAGTTAGTGCAACGCGGGCTGGTGCTAACGGCAATAGTGGTGGTGGCAGTATTGGTGCCGGTGCCGGCATTACTGGTGCAGTTGTTAGTGGTGGCAATGGCGGTGGCCATGGCAGCAATGATCAAATGGTTGAGGCATGGTTAGATGAATTACAAGCTACAGGTGCCAAAATTGTTCTTGTAACGTATCCAAGGACAGCAAATAACGATAAAGAGCTCAGCGTAGTTCGAGGAGAGTACTTAGAGGTAAATTGTAACAAAACATATTTTTTGAAATTCTTTTAAACTCTTGGTTTATATTGTAGATTCTTGACGATAGCAGAAAATGGTGGAAAGCACGAAATAGTCGAGGACAAGTTGCTCATGTGCCACATACCATTGTAACTCCTTACAATAATTTTAATGAAACAGAGTTCAATCAATTTCATTCACATAATTATAAAACAAATAACCGTGAAGCCCCGGTAAGTTTTTTTTGTCGGCTACTTAATTTCAGTTCTGGAAAATAAATCTAGATACTTTATTAATTTTTATTCAGGAAACTAGCTCTCAATTAGGAGGAACTACAGGACCTCATACTCAAAGCTCATCCGAATGGGTTCGTAACAAACATATCGGTAAGAAAGGTGAATTTCGTTACTTTTAAAAAACGATAATTAATTTAAAATTACTTATAAGTTACTTGTATTATTTTTTTTCTTATAAGTCAATATATTCGATTTGCATTTTTGTTTTGTGTTTCACCATTTCATTTTGTATTGAATTTTCTGTAATAATTGAAAAATAGTATAGTGCTTTGTCTTTTTTGTCTATTTTCTCGTATCACACTTTATAATTTCCAAAGAAAAATATTTCTTTATTTTTATGATGCAAAAACTTATATTCATTTGTTTGCATAATTTTATATATGCACATGTACCTTTATCATTAAAAGCATTCGTTTATACAATTTAATTTCTTTCTCACTTTTATTTGTTTTGTAATTGTTTTTGTTAATGTAACCCGTGTCCGGTACTGGCACCGGCACTTAAAATTTAATTTTATTGTTATAATTTGTTAAAAACATACAAATAAAATAAAATAAAATATACTCACACTATTTAAAGGAATTAATTTGAGGACTAAAAATATGTATGTAAAACCAAAACTTTGGCTTCTTCTTCTTAAAAAAAAGAAATCAGGGCTAATTTTGACCAAAAATAATTTGCACAATAATAATAAAAGTAAATTATAAATATACCTTATTGAATGTTAAGTCTTGATGTTTTAATTGAAAGTAGGAACAATATATGACACTAAATTAAAATTAAAATTTATAATGATACGATACAGCTGTAATATAATAAAGACATCAGTACTTACTCAAGGTCTTAAGGAGAATAATTAGTACATAATTTAATAATAGAAAATATACATATAAATATTAAAACTTATATAAAACAGTAAAATTATTTAATACATAATGTAGCCAAAAACTATCTTTAAAATAAAATGAACAATATTTATACTCACAAAATAAAATTAAAGATTATTTAAAATCTACAAAAAACTATATTAGAATGTGTTAATATTTACATTTCTTTGATATTTCTTAAATAAATATTCTTCACAGATATATATTATATATTATGTATTTAATTATCGAATCAAAAAATATAAAAGTTTACTGAGTTCTAATTAATTAATGTGCAGTTTCTTAGTTGTTAAAAATTTTAATTACCATGAAACAAACAATTCAATATATGTTAAATACATTTTATTTTAAACATACAAAAGTTTATGGATTTTTAAAATCAAATTAATTCGCCCTAAACAACTAAACCCGAAAACAAATTGGAAAAATAAATATTAAATGTTTTGTTATACACATATTATTAAATGTATTTTAGTTTTTGTTTTGTTTTTTAATCACCTTTTGTCGTTTTTGGTTTCCTTCACACTTGTGATTTTTTGTGTTTTGTTCACTTACTGCTTTTTGTTTTGCAGCACATAGCTTTTGCAATTCACAATGTTGAACACTTTAAAAATATTTCGCAGTTTTTAGTTGAATAAGAATATATTTAAAAGACTCATTTTATGGCTTGAAATGCTTTGAATTATAAGAACGCTAGGTCCATAGGATTTCCTTAAAAGAGTTCAGCTTTCACAAATTTGACAAGCACCTACTTTTGAAATCGTTAAAATTTAGTAACAAAAACTTGCTGTTGAAATTACTGTAAGCACAGGCGTTTTCCATGAATTTTCCTGACCGTAATATTTCTCCAAGAGGTCATCACAATTTTCACCAAGTTGTTTCTGATGAAACCTGCAAACTTTTGATGCCAATCCTCCACAACCAATTACAGACCTTAAGGATGTTCTTCCTGCAAATGTTCGAATTTTGCTTGTAGATATAATTGCATCTAAAGTATATGTTGCGGCAACTATAGGGGTGACAGCCTTTTGGCTGATATTATTTTCAATGGAACCAATGTCAAAATACTCTTTTTTGGAAAGCCCAACACTTAATGATTAAAATTGGTTTAATTATTTAAAACTTCTTAATATCTTTGCTTTCGAAATCTTTGACTGCCTTTACTCATGTTCATTGCTATGAGGAAAACCGGGTTTCGGGTTGACTATAAGACTTAAAGCAATAAAAACCAATAAAAATCAATAATTAATTCTTCAAAAGACGCAGCAGCTAAGAGTATTTTTTTACTTCCCATAGGAAGTTATTGTTAGCAGTCCGATTTGTGAAATTAAAAATTTTGACATTCATCGACGTTTCAAGGTCCCTAGAATCTTAATAAAAGATTTTTAGAAAGCTGTCTGTGTTCTTACGTTCGGGAAGCCTTTTTCGTTATTAACATCTCAAGATAAATTGGCAATAACATAAAAGGATACAGAAAGGACTCTCAATAAATTGAGTGGGTGTTTTTTTACCATGGCAATTTTTTTTTTAAATAGAAAATTTTGGTTAACCCAAAATATCTGACCAACCAATAACGCTAGCGACTTGAATGAAATTTTCATTATGAATTTTTATTTTATTATGTGACGTGATACCAACTAATAAAATTTTGAAAAAAATCAATTAATTTTTAGAAATAAAAAAATAACTGAATAAAAATAATTGCCACCTTGAATATTTTAGGAAAAAAGAAAATGGTTTTATCTCCAAAATAATTTTATACAACGAAGAATAACGTTTTTAACATCTGATAAAGTTTTGAGAAAAATCGAATTTACAGTTTTCTTACAAAAAATAAAAACAAATTAAAATTCAAAATCATCTTACAGAAAATATTGTTTTCAACATTAAGTGAAATGTTTATAAAAATCGAATAGTCAGTTTTTTTCATAAAAATTAAAATCTACAAAAAATTGGTAAAAATTTGTGTTCGATTCTCAATATCTCGTGAATAAATAAAGTTATAGATTTCATTCTGTGCTTAACTTTCTTATGAAAATCCAATCTGTATTTGTTTAAATAAGAATTAAAAATTTTCAAGAAATGCTATTAAAATTGGTAAAAATGTCATGTCATGTCATTTATGTTGTTTATGAAAATATCTTCTGCAATTCCTCTGCGTTTGTTCGATCGCAAATCTGACTTTATTACTAACTACGTACATAGGTATTTAACACAATTTAAAGTAGGCTATACAAAATCTTCAATTGCCTTCAAAAGCCAATTTAAGACTTAATAATAAATAAAATCGTTTGAAAGTGCTTTGTGGGATTCATCAAGGTTGTAGAACATTTTGGTGAGATTTTTGACTTATTTGTATTTCATCATTTTTTTATTTGTGTATGCTAATAAGCTTTTTTTATTTCCTTCTGCATCCTTTCAATGAATTAATGATTTAAAAACTTAATCAAACTAACAAAAAAAACTTTCAAAACCAAGAAGAATTTTTCTCTTTTTCTTTTTCCATTTCTTTCTTTTTTTAATTTCCTACCAAATAACTACTAAACAAAAAACCATCAGTACAAGAATCTTTAACGGATTCTTCGTCTGGAGCCTCACCAGTAAAATACGCCATACCAACAAATTCACGCCAATTTGGACAACAACACCAACAAGAACGACCAGTTTATTTTAACTCTGCCACATCTATCGCCATCTACAGTGATATTAAAGCGAAACAAAATACTTCTAATAATAATAATATTCATCAAAATAAACATCAATATAAATTTATTAGTACAATTCCAATGCCGCCACAACCCCCACCTCCACCGCCGCCATTTTTGACAGATATGAGTACAGCAGTTGGAGTTGTTGCAACGTCAACGCCAGTTTTAAATAGCAACTTACTCGCCGGCCAAACGAATACAATTTATACGAAAAGTACTAACATCGATATTGAATATGAGCAATATTTTTCATGTTGATCATTCCTCTTTATATCTCTTTCTTAATTTCTATTTCTCTTTTTCTCTATCTCTCCTATCGCTCTTTCATTTATATACTTTACTTTACTTTATTTTATACGTACACTTATCTAGTTTGAATCCATTTACACAGATCTTACGTTTCCTATAATTATAATATAAATATAAACATAATTTTGTGGTAAAAATAGAATGAGAATGAAAAGACAGAAAGCTTTTGCTATCTTAACCTTGTCTCTTCCCGTTCAGCTGTCTCGATGCAAACACCGGCTCCAACATCGCAAAATCAAAGTCAACAACAACACCAAGTACCGTTATTAGCATCCACGGATATTATGCAAGAAGAACTTAAACAAGTTCTACGTTCGCGTGAACGCCGCGACTTGGACATTCTTAAAACTCCACAAATTTATATCGAACAAATATCAAGCCCTTCCGAAGTCGAAAATTGGTTGAGGGCAAAGGAATTTTCTGAAAAAATTATCAAACGATTGAACCATTTGAGTGGCGAGGAATTATTTGCATTGCCAGCTGAGAAAATGGAAGAATTATTCGGCTTGAAGGAAGGAAGACGACTGGCCTCACAAATTATATTGCAGAAAAGCGTTTCCGGTGTACGTAAAATAAATTTTTAATTAAAATTACGCTTTTGTTCTTACACTATCTGAGTGGAGTACTAAACTGTCAAACCTAATGTACCATTCTTCCTGTTTACTTCTGTGACACTTTGAAGCATCCTACTGGTGGCAGCTAAAAATCATGAACCAACACAAAATGGCGCAAAATTTTAAACAACTTATTGTTAAGAGTTTAACAATTTTCTAGTTAACAATTTTCCAAGGGGACCAAAATTTTAAACCTTTTTTTCGTTTTTTGTAACTAGTAACTACTAAATTGCTATTGCCTCTTAATAAGAAACGAGCATCTAAACATTTCGAAAAAGTGACACTTCGTGGAAATAAACAAAACAAATAGGCTTAAACGGAACTATTAATTGTAATTCATAGCTTTTTACTGGACCATTCCATCCACTGCTCTTATAAGAATAATTGTACAGATGTCATATGGATTTAGCAAATTCCTAAAAGTAAAGGTAGCCATTCCGTTATTTTAACTTTAGCAAATTGTTAAGAGATAATAAGAAGATATCGTTTAAAATTAGACATTTTAATAAATCGTTTACAATCGTTTACAAATGTTTAGCGATTTTTTTTTTAAAGTTTTCCATTATAGGTTATCTTTTAACACTGGTTTCTACCTGGATCAATTTCAGAAACTTAAAAACTATAGTTTTCATTATGATGCTTCCTGATTATGGCTATTTTCTATTTTCAATGGCAAGGAAGTGTGAACTGAAGTTGAAACAAAAGAGAAAGGACATAATTTCAAAGATGAATGAACGTTTTATGTCTTGGATACACATCGTTTTATTTTCGTAGGATGACCTCTATATGGGTCATTAGCGATAATAGAACAAACATTGGCAAAAAATTGCCATGTAAAGCAGTAGAAGTACATTAAGTGATCAATCAGTGCTCTACGTAGATAATAGCTAAAAAAAAAATTCAAAAACTAGATTTATAAAATTCATAAAAATGCCAAAATTCCAAATGACGAACTTTTTATTTCTTTTTAGTACAAAACAGCCAGAACAATAGAACTGCAAGCGGTATTAGCAAGAGCCAGGCCGAAAATAGAAAACGAACAACATTTTGATTAAGAAGTTCGCCTTGATTGTCCCTCCAAAAATAAAGAATAACAATTTTCATCATCATCATCATCATCATCATCATCATCATCATCATCATCATCATCATCATCATCATCATCATCATCATCATCATCATCATCATCATCATCATCATCATCATCATCATCATCATCATCATCATCATCATCATCATCATCATCATCATCATCATCATCATCATCATCATCATCATCATCATCATCATCATCATCATCATCATCATCATCATCATCATCATCATCATCATCATCATCATCATCATCATCATCATCATCATCATCATCATCATCATCATCATCATCATCATCATCATCATCATCATCATCATCATCATCATCATCATCATCATCATCATCATCATCATCATCATCATCATCATCATCATCATCATCATCATCATCATCATCATCATCATCATCATCATCATCATCATCATCATCATCATCATCATCATCATCATCATCATCATCATCATCATCATCATCATCATCATCATCATCATCATCATCATCATCATCATCATCATCATCATCATCATCATCATCATCATCATCATCATCATCATCATCATCATCATCATCATCATCATCATCATCATCATCATCATCATCATCATCATCATCATCATCATCATCATCATCATCATCATCATCATCATCATCATCATCATCATCATCATCATCATCATCATCATCATCATCATCATCATCATCATCATCATCATCATCATCATCATCATCATCATCATCATCATCATCATCATCATCATCATCATCATCATCATCATCATCATCATCATCATCATCATCATCATCATCATCATCATCATCATCATCATCATCATCATCATCATCATCATCATCATCATCATCATCATCATCATCATCATCATCATCATCATCATCATCATCATCATCATCATCATCATCATCATCATCATCATCATCATCATCATCATCATCATCATCATCATCATCATCATCATCATCATCATCATCATCATCATCATCATCATCATCATCATCATCATCATCATCATCATCATCATCATCATCATCATCATCATCATCATCATCATCATCATCATCATCATCATCATCATCATCATCATCATCATCATCATCATCATCATCATCATCATCATCATCATCATCATCATCATCATCATCATCATCATCATCATCATCATCATCATCATCATCATCATCATCATCATCATCATCATCATCATCATCATCATCATCATCATCATCATCATCATCATCATCATCATCATCATCATCATCATCATCATCATCATCATCATCATCATCATCATCATCATCATCATCATCATCATCATCATCATCATCATCATCATCATCATCATCATCATCATCATCATCATCATCATCATCATCATCATCATCATCATCATCATCATCATCATCATCATCATCATCATCATCATCATCATCATCATCATCATCATCATCATCATCATCATCATCATCATCATCATCATCATCATCATCATCATCATCATCATCATCATCATCATCATCTACATCATCATCATCATCATCATCATCATCATCATCATCATCATCATCATCATCATCATCATCATCATCATCATCATCATCATCATCATCATCATCATCATCATCATCATCATCATCATCATCATCATCATCATCATCATCATCATCATCATCATCATCATCATCATCATCATCATCATCATCATCATCATCATCATCATCATCATCATCATCATCATCATCATCATCATCATCATCATCATCATCATCATCATCATCATCATCATCATCATCATCATCATCATCATCATCATCATCATCATCATCATCATCATCATCATCATCATCATCATCATCATCATCATCATCATCATCATCATCATCATCATCATCATCATCATCATCATCATCATCATCATCATCATCATCATCATCATCATCATCATCATCATCATCATCATCATCATCATCATCATCATCATCATCATCATCATCATCATCATCATCATCATCATCATCATCATCATCATCATCATCATCATCATCATCATCATCATCATCATCATCATCATCATCATCATCATCATCATCATCATCATCATCATCATCATCATCATCATCATCATCATCATCATCATCATCATCATCATCATCATCATCATCATCATCATCATCATCATCATCATCATCATCATCATCATCATCATCATCATCATCATCATCATCATCATCATCATCATCATCATCATCATCATCATCATCATCATCATCATCATCATCATCATCATCATCATCATCATCATCATCATCATCATCATCATCATCATCATCATCATCATCATCATCATCATCATCATCATCATCATCATCATCATCATCATCATCATCATCATCATCATCATCATCATCATCATCATCATCATCATCATCATCATCATCATCATCATCATCATCATCATCATCATCATCATCATCATCATCATCATCATCATCATCATCATCATCATCATCATCATCATCATCATCATCATCATCATCATCATCATCATCATCATCATCATCATCATCATCATCATCATCATCATCATCATCATCATCATCATCATCATCATCATCATCATCATCATCATCATCATCATCATCATCATCATCATCATCATCATCATCATCATCATCATCATCATCATCATCATCATCATCATCATCATCATCATCATCATCATCATCATCATCATCATCATCATCATCATCATCATCATCATCATCATCATCATCATCATCATCATCATCATCATCATCATCATCATCATCATCATCATCATCATCATCATCATCATCATCATCATCATCATCATCATCATCATCATCATCATCAATATTATTATTATTATTATTATTATTATTATTATTATTATTATTATTATTATTATTATTATTATTATTATTATCAATATTATTATTATTATTATTATTATTATTATTATTATTATTATTATTATTGTTATTATTTTTATTATTATTATTATTATTATTATTATTATTATTATTATTATTATTATTATTATTATTATTATTATTATTATTATTATTATTATTATTATTATGATTATTATTATTTCTATTATTGTTATTATTACTAATATTATTATTATTATTATTATTATTATTATTATTATTATTATTATTACTATTATTATTATTATTATTATTATTATTATTATTATTATTATTATTATTATTATTATTGTTATTATTATTATTATTATTATTATTATTATTATTATTATTATTATTATTATGATTATTATTATTATTATTATTATTATTATTATTATTATTATTATTATTATGATTATTATTATCTCTATTATTGTTATTATTACTAATATTATTACTATTATTATTATTATTATTATTATTATTATTATTATTATTATTATTATTATTATTATTATTATTATTATTGTTATTATCTCTATTATTAATATTATTATTATTATTATTATTATTATTATTATTATTATTATTATTATTATTTTTATTTTTATTTTTATTATTATTTTTATTTGTATCATTATTATTTTTACTATTGTTACTATTATCATAAATATTTTTTTATTATTTTTCAGTTTCTGTGGGCATTGATGTTGAACATTAATGTGAATGCATTTGTTTAACCGTAATCGGTGCGTGGGAAACTTGATCAGTGTTTAAGAGTTTCTACCAGTCGCCAAGCTAAATCTGAATCTCGAGTAACACTATCCAACGGGAGTTAGAATTTAAAAAATAGAATAAATTAAGAAAATTATACAATTTAATAAAAACCAAAATGTGTTGAGTTAATACAACACAAATATTAAAAACCAACACCAAAGTGCCTCCAAAATTCAAATCAAATGTTTTTTAATTATTCTTGTTTGTTTAATATATTTTTTATTAGGATTATGTATAAGACTTAAATTTTAATTAATTTACATATGCTATATTTATATATAGATATATTTCTACATAAAAGTAAGAACACGTTTAAATTTGTTTGTTATTGAATTTTTATTATACAATTTTTGAACATTTTAAATATAAATTAACACGGAAAGAAATAAACTAAATATTTAAACATAACTTAAAAATAAATGGTTGGTTTGAAAAAATTCTAAATTTAAAGTGCAGCCAAATGCCGTATTTATCTAAACTTGTGCATTTTGTAGATAATTTAAATATATTTTTTAGATATTAAATAATAAAATAATTACATAATAAAATTTTGCCAAACAAACCATTCACTTTCGTGTTGATTTTCTTAACTGTGTACTTAATATAACAAAGTCTTCATTCTTTACTAAAAACTTCGATCAAATGTTTTTTAGAATAATTTGAAATTTTTGTTAATTTCCGAAATCTATTTATGAGCAACGAGAAAAACAAAAATAATCTCCCCTATTACAGAATCCGGCTAAAGTGACAGTTTCAATTATTTTCCAAAATTTTGCTACAGCCAAATCCTGCGAAAGCAAATTGAACGAATGTCGGTAACATGGCCTACACCACTGAAATTTTGTTCAACTTATTTTTCCTTTAAATACATATACAGGTTCCAATATGTAAATTAAGAAACTTAATTTTGGTAGTAGTTATTTATTGACTGATTTCAAAAAGGTATAAATAAACTTTCGATTCCTTGAACGTCATCTTAATAATCACAATAGAACTGACAGCGTTGATAGACCAGTTCAGAAATGATAAGGTAGACTTAGAAATCGACGATACATTTCATCCGGTGAACGAATGCGAAGGTTGGTGAATTGAGTTGACTCACCGGGAGCTTTGTTACATGGAGTAAAATTCTTTAAATTCTGTAAAAGTGGTCAATATTTTCGTACGTAAAGAATGAATTTTCTGCGTAGAGCAGTTCAAGATATATGTAGAGAACCTATGGTTTCTTAAGGTTAAGGTTTTCTGGTTAAAGGGATTGGTTGTTGAATTAATTTTTCAAAGTAGACCTATCTCGAAAATATTTACATGGATTCGCGTACGAAACAAATTAGGAAAATTATAAGAAATTTCCCCGATTTGATTTTGAATTGCCAGACTTGATAGAAATCGTGCAGCTACATAACAACTTGTATTATTTATATTCTGTGGAAAAGCTTTCTATTTCAGTCATAAAAAGCTGTTCCCACAAGGGTCTGTGTTATTTAAATTCGTTTCATGAAACAATCTGTTAGATTGTAGCTGTCCGTAAATTCCAACAGTAAAATTTTTGTTTAACATTTTTGAATTTGTTAGAAGATGAAGAAAAATTACTGATAAAATCAACAACAAAAAGAGGTGAGTTCCTTGTTATTAAATACCATTAGGGGCCAATTATAGCTATCATTGGTTTTCATCACTGAAACCAATTATTGGAATTTTGTTGGCAGGTCGTTTATAGCAATCATTAAAAACTTCTGTCATTGACAAAAATTCTTGATTGAAATCCACCGAAAAATGCTGTGGAACGATTCGTTTCGAACATAAAAGTATCAGCTGTTCAGGAAATTAATTTCCGTCCGGAAAATAGAAAAATACATTTTAGTGAAAAATAACTGCGCAATTCAACATTTTTTTCTCAAAAAAAATCTTTGTGTAATTTCCGATCGATCTGTATATAATATTCATTTATATTCAAGGGAAAACTAAGTCAAATATCCATTCAACAAAATTTTCGGATTTATTGCAATGATAGCTATAACTGGCCCCTTAATTTAATGACTTTAATTTACTTATTGCTACAAACGCTCATCAGAAAAACAAACATCAGTAAAATCCATTGGCATCCTGTTTCATTTCTTACCAATGGATTTCACGAGGGGCTTAAGACATTAAATTTTTGTCAAGTTTTTGAAATCAGGACATTCTGGAAAGTTTCTAATGCTTTGTATGGCATCCCGTGCGTCGAATCTTAAAACAAGAGCACAATTTATGGGACACAAAAGAGTTCAAATGAAAAGGAAATATCGCTACCTCCCGTTACTACTAATTTATATTGAGCATAGTTTAGTCCGTTACTTTTGTTAAAAAATAGGGTTTGGTTTATAGTTTTACTATTGATATTTATTTTAATATTCGTAAACTTATTTTTAAAAAATCTCCCGGTTTAAATTACAAACTTCTTACTTATAGTTTTAATTACATTTTACTTTCATACTTTCAAATCTTAAACGGTAAGCCTATGATATTACATTCAGATTTTTGAATTACATTTCAAAATACAAAACACATTAGCGGATACAAATCTATTAGGACTTGATATTTCTTTAATTGGGAAGTTGTATATGAAATAAGTTGTTGGCTTGTGACAAACCTTACATTTATCTTTTTAAACTAAATCTGAACACGCATATGGCCTCAATGTGATATTTTTGATCTAAGCAATGGAAATAAATACAAAACCTGCTAACTACTCTTAATTTCCTCTGAAGTCTAATTTTTTAAAATCATTCAGACGAAACACTTATTTTCCCCATAACCGGAGCGGAAGAAACTAATTTTTGGTATTCCATTTAATTTCTATATTCATGCTTGTGCAATGGTTGTAGCTTTGTAATAACCACAATCCACGCACCACGATCACCGCACTCCATGTCCACTTTCTGGTATGTCGTGATCAGTCATTAGAACTATCTTTTAATTGAGATCCCCATTGAAAAATAATGTGTCAACAGGAGTGTCATTCACACCTATAACGATTGAACTTTAAAATCTCTGCCTTTAATGAGTTAGGTAGGTATGCTGATGGTTTAATGAGTTGTGAGCAAAGTCAATATGCAGTTGTCGCGGATATTGTTGTCGTTAATTTTTGGTTTTTCTTGTCTTAATTTAGTAAGAACAAAATAAAAAATAAAATAGACTGTAATTCTAATTATGTTTTTTTTTTTTTATTAAATTTAGAGCAGCCAGTCGAAACTTTTTGGAGGATTTGGGGTTTGGAATAAGAAATCCTTGGAAGGCCAGTGTGTTGTACAAAAGTTCGTATCTCATCCATATTTGAACATCATCTGCATGCTTTATTCTAATTTTGTTTATTTATTTCAGTGTAAAACTTTTGTCTTTGTTGAATTTACTTTGCAATACGACACAAACAACTTCGGCACAAATGCGTGATGCTTGCTACGGATGTTTTTTTCGGGCCGGAAGCGTCATAAATGGCCCGACGCAGCTGACATCGTTAAACGAGTGCGCTAAGCTTTATATTGCCAATACAGATTATGGAGAATGTGCAAGAAATTTACAGGTAATCAATAAATCAATTTCAGTATACAAAACTAGGACCTCAAACATTGAATTTTATTGACTGATTTTTTTAAAAACTAAAATGTCTGATGAAGCCGATCCTTGAACAATTAACATCAAAGACCTATAGTCCGATGGTTAGTGCGTATGACTGTGATGCTAAAGGTCTTGAGTTCAATCCCTGCCAATTTGTTCACGGGTACTGCCTCTAGCGAGGAATTGACAAATCCTACAAGAGTAATAAATACTTGTCATGAAAAGTGTTTTCGTTAGCCGTTCGGATTCGCCATAAAAAGTGTAGGTCCCCTCTGAGAAGCTGACAGTTACAAGTCACTAGGCCCTAGTTCTCTACGGATTGTTGAGCCACCTTATTTATTTATTTTTATCAATGACAACTTTTGCTGAAGGAAAATTGACATTTTGGGTGTAGAACCAACAGAACTGAAATAGGAACCAAATGAAAGCATATCACTACTCTAGGATTTAATTCTATGGTTATGAGATCAGAAATATGGACTATTAAACTGTAAGATGTCTTAATATGAAATGTGATTTTGTATACCTTAGTTTTAGTTAAATTTACCGTTAATGCAAAGAAATGGTTAAATAAGCTTTTAATGCTTTTGAAAGTATATTTTTAAAATATTCAGTTGTTGCCATTATTAATATACAATTATGGTAAGAAATTGAAGTTTTTTACTAATCGTTAAACGTAGAAATAGCGGGTTTTCAACACTTTGAGTTGTTATCAACTAATGGTTAAACATATTGATTTAGTTAATTTCATTAAATACGATAGTTACAAAAATGAAGTTTGTAAAAATGTTTGCCTTAAATAACTTGATAATTATAAAAACGATGGTCTTATCAACTCGTTTGCATTTTACTGTTTTTAATCTTTTTATAACCTACATTTCTAGTCTGCTACTTCTTGAAATTGTAAGCAAATACCTACATATGTTGCTAGCTTTGGTTCTGTAAATATACTCTACATGTGTAGTGTATACATTTCTATATTATCATGGACAGTATAAATTCAACTGGAATATTTACTCGCTTCAATTCTAAAGCCTCTATGGATCAGAGTTGCAAAAGCTTACGTCACTTCCTAGCTTAAGTCAGTTAGTGACATATGAATTAAAAAAAGTTAAATCACAAAATACTAAGTGACTTATGAATTAAAAAAATTAATTGCCAATCTACTAAGTGCGAGTTATGGTAAAAAATGTAAGTCATGAGCAAGTTTATGGCTTATGAAATAAAAAAAATTAAGTCGTAAGCAAATTAGTGACTTTTGAATTCATGAACTAAAAAAATTAATTCACAACCTTCTAAATGACTTATGATTTAATTTATAAGCTAATGGGTAAATTCTGAATAGAAAAATTATTAAGTGAAAAAATTTTAAGCTAACACGATCATTTTATGATTTTCACAAGAATAAAATTAAAATAATTATGTAGTCGAAACAAGCTTTAAAATTTCCAATCTACCAGCTAGCTTATAAATTAATTTTCATCAAGTGACTTAATGGATGACAAAGGTGCACATCGTTCCCTATTTGACGAACTTAGGCATTTGTTCTTAAACACAGTTTACACACAGTTTTTGATGACCTAATTCGCTGAAACAGAATGTAAGTGTAGACCTCACAGGTCTGGTAAGGCCAGGTCTAATTTAAAATAAAATGTATGACGGGGTCGCACGAACTTGTTCATGTATCCAAAGAGTTATTTTATTATCTTAAAATGTACCTGCAAACAAAATTTGTAAGTCCCCCGATTCCATCTGTCCTTCTGTCTGTACTTGCCCCTACAGCCAAAACCATTGGGACAATTGATTTCAAAATTCTAAATTAAGGTGTTGAGCCAATTCGCGTTAATCGTTTTTTTTTTAATTTTTCTTAAGACTTTATCGAAAATTCGAATTTTCTCAGGTTTTTTTTTCCTTGCCTCTATAATGGTACCCCCCATAGAACCGTTATTTTGTTTTTAAGTTATTACAAGAACTAACCAATTGATTTTTAAAATTTTCTTCTCAAATATTTTACTGCCTCAATAATATTTAATGATCAAAAATGTCAGTGATTTTATTTTTGGTTTTTAAAAACATAAACAAAATTTATTTTTCCAAAGCAAATATCTTAAAATGGGTCATCAGTTTTTTACGAAATTGAAATGTAAAACATATGTATGTAAGTCAGCTTACAAAATTTTGTATAAAAAAAATGAATGTAAAAAAACCGTTCTAACAATTCTAAAATCAGAACTTTGTATTTTGAGAAATCAAATGGCATTTAAATGTTTGAAAATAAACGTTTTTTGCAGGTACATTTTTAAATCTTCAAATAGATGAAATATTTTTTAAATAGACTCTTTTTGGATACAAGCGCAAGTTCATTCGACCCAGTCGTGCATTTTATTTTCCTCTATTTTCAAGAGTATTTATAAAAAACCAAGTCAAAAATGTAAAAGATTTCCATGCACTTTCTAATGGGTATAGCTGTTCGCTCATATTAATCATAAGACTATAACCACAGATAATAATTTTCTAAAATTATTATCTGTGCTATAACCTTTTTTTCTTACGGAACATATTTAAGCCCGTACAATAGCATAATTGAGCATTTTTTGAAAAGTTTTTTCGAGGTTTATTTCGAGATGTCGGCATGTAAATAGAAAATGAAATATATTTTTTTTTCAGCAAAGCCAGAGCTATTTATGTGAACTTATTGATTTTTACTGCTTCAACTTTAAACTCAAACATCTTAAAATCTCCCACACAGATTTTGAAAATATTAATGATGTATATTTAGCAAAACATAAGCTGGGCCCAAAAATTGCTTTTTTCCTTTTACTTCAAGTGCGTTGTTTCTTTTTTGAAAAAAAGTACTTGAAATTAAAATTCGATATATTACTAAAAATTAATCTCTAACATGTTCAAAAATGAAAAACAAAAATTTTACTGATGAATTTTATTAAAAGCTATAACCGACTTTTTATATACTTACATATTTTTTAAATTATCGTTTGCAGTCAATTGTAGATGGTGTTCGCCAAACAACAGATTTAAATGCTCCAGGATATTGTTATACTGGCTACTGTGAATTTGTTCGATGTATTCGTCGAATAAATTCTCGTAAACTGGTAAATTTTGAATTTCATTATTATAAATTCCATGCCTGTTTTTGATCGTCTAAATGTTTTAATTATTTTATTTCAGATTGCAACATGTTACAGTGAAGCTCTTGGTAACCGTGAACTGGGAACAACTGATGTAGATCGTATAAATTTTTACACCAACGTTACATCCTGTATATTGGCTAAAGCACGATGCAGTCAATACAATCCAATATCGGGCGAATTACAAAATCAATCCTATTTAAAAGGTTGGGCTGGAATAGGAGGAAAAACAATAAGTTATTTTAATTCTTTGCAATTTTCGGATGCTAGTGATTTGAGAATTATAACATTCCCAACTGTGACAAATGTTGGTGATCTTTTTTGTGCACGGACACCAACCTTACAACAATCGGGGTTTGGTTCGTTTGTTTGCTAATATTATTTAAACTATATTTGTTATTAAATTTTAAAATAAATTTATAAAAAAAATATAGAAAAATCATGTTTAATTAGATTCATTAGCCAGAATTCAAATTTCCAGCTCTTTCAAATCCTTTAAGATGTGAATTTTTGCAGGAAAACACTTCCACGTATTTAAATAGATAAATTAATATATCGTCAAGTTAATATAACTTCGTAACTTCATAAAATATTCTTAGCTAGAAACGAAATATAAAGGCTGTCACTTATTTTGCTCAGTAAAACTGATCAACTAAAATTATCATGGCTGACAGGCTGAGTGGTTAAGAACCCTCTGGACTGTCAAAGTATGTACGGACTTCACTCAGCTGTTTTTTTTTGAGCAAACCTCCGTAAATACAAAACTAGCTTATCCGTCAAACTTCGTACCTTAAAGGTAAATAAATATTGCGTGATGAAGGACACAAATGCTGACTGAAATTACAAAAGGGGTTTATTTGAGTAGATTTTCGAGCGCGTGGGTCCATTAGTAAAGCGTAATACCTTTAAAGTACGTGTATTTATAATCGCAGTGTAAATAATTTTATTAAATTGGATGCAAGTTCGTCAAATGCAAAGGATTTAAGCACCGAGAAAAAAAGAAACAAGACAAGTCTGCGATATTTTTAACTTCAAATAGAGTAATCGGTCCAATTTGTGGAATTGAAAATTTTAACATTTCTCGACATTTCAAGGTCCCTAGAGTCTAAATAAAAGATTTTAAGAGATATGTCTGTGCGTACGTGTGTACGTTCGGGAAGTTTTTTCGTCGTCCAAAGCTCAAGAACCAGTAGAGATAAAGTTCAAATAAATTTTGTTATGCAGATAATATTGCAGAAAGATGCAAAAAGGAAAGGAAAAAGGAAGAAAATTGAGTGGCTGTTTTTTTTTACCATAGCAATTTAAAAAAAAAGGTGAAAATATCTTACGAACCAATAACGCTAGCGACTTGAATTAAATTTGATATAATATATTGGAAGAAAATCCAATTAAAAAGTACGCAAATGCTACTAAAATTGTTTTAAATTGGTTTTCGACTAAAAATCTCGTTAACAAAAAAAATTGAAAAAATTTCATTATATGCAAAATGTTTGGGTAATTTTTAAATTTTTTAGAATAATTCAACTGACAACTTTTTTTACAAAACACGAAAACCTACAAACCTTTTAAGCAAGACTAACCGCCAGACGGAATGGGAAGTTATAAGTGTGGGTCGCATCCCAGCCTTTTTTTCAATTTGTTTTAGTTTGATGTATAAACCATTTGAATAACAATTTTTTTTTTTTAAATTTTGATAGAAGCTTTTAAATTTTATAATATGCAGCACAGAAACTGTAATATTGAAAAGGAGCACGTTTTAGGCAAAAGTGACATTTTATTAAATTTCAATTAAAGCTTAACCTATAGTTCATAATTCAATACAATACATAAATATTTATATAATATATATAAAGAGAGAGAGAGAGTATACACAAGCCAATCTTACTTATACCACAGATAAGAAACTATAGTTTCTTATCTGTGCTTTTACTTTATACAACATCTCCCGCAACAACTGGTTACAGATGAGACATATGTATGCAATTGTAGCTAGAGTTTTTGTTTTTACGGTTTATAAAAATCAGGTTGTACACATTTACGCCCGTACCTAGTGATCTTGCTTGTGATTGTTAGTTGACGAGGTCGTTGGCTTTTCAATCGGTTGTGGCAAGGTAGGCTGCTTAGGAGTTTCAATTTGAGTTTCAATTTGAGTTTCAAACTTATCTTCAGTAACTGAATCTTCTGGAGGCTTAAATTGTGGCTCATTATACGATTTGCGTAAGTGTAAACTATTTCTGCGTAATATGTGATTGTTTTCATTGCGTATTAAATAAGACCTAGGAGATTTGGCTGCTCCTACAATCTTGGCTGGTTCCCATCTTCCATCCCTCCTATAAACAACATTATCCCCTTTTGTAAGACTAAATTCGTAATTCCTACTATTTTTGTTATACCAATTCTGTTGTTTCTCTTTTATAAGGAACATCTTGTCCCTGACCTCAAAGGGTACTGTTTAAGGTATAAGTAGGCTTTTAGCAACAGGATGTTTTGTTTTAAGTAACTTACTATTTAATAACTGTGATGGGGTATAACCTAAACTTGGAATGATTGTTGTTCGATATTCAAGTAGAAAAACGTTAATATCCTTATTACTTTCCTTAGACTTCCTCATCATAGTTTTAGCAATATGAACTGCCTTCTCTGCTAGTCCATTAGAGCGAGTCAATTTCAATTTTCAATTTCAAACTTTATTTTCATAACTTACACAGTAAGATACAATATCTCATTTGATAGTGTAAGCTTCATTGATAATTCAATTTATAATATTTAAGTGAATGTGTTACAATTTAATATATTTTTTTTTTCAAAATTATGGCATTCAAACGAATTAAATGGCTGATGGTTATCACAAACTACCACACTTTTAGCTGTTTTATTTGGTAGCTTTTTTAAATCAAACCAACGCGAAAAATTATCTATGACAACTAAAAACGATTTTCCTTCAAATTCCAAAATATCGCCACCAACTTTTTGGTAAGGATATTCTGGGATTTCATGCGGATGTAAACTCTGTTGTATATTTGAACTTCGAAATTTTTCACAGATTGGACACCTTTATATCATATTCTCAATATCCTGAGCCATCGTTGGCCAGTAAAATAACGTTTTAGCCCGTGAAATAGTTTTGGTGATACCAAAATGATTTTCCTGTAAAGCCTTTAACGTTTCATTTTTTAATGTTTTAGGAACAAATATCCGATCTTCGTAAAAAACTAGTCCATCTTCAAAAAAAATTGTATCTTTTATATTCCAATAGAATTTCATATGATCTGGTAATTTGTTCTTAGAGTTACGCCATCCTTTATTCAAAAGTTCTATTAAATTGCTTAAAATTTCATCTAGAGTGGTATGTTTTTGATACTGTATTTTCTTAGGGTCACTCATGCTAACACTATGGACAACATCTGTTAAATGTTTTTTAAATTTATTTCATAATCAGGTTGTGAGTTTCGAGAAAGCAAATCAGCTATATGAAGATCTTTACCCGGCACATATTTGATTTCAAGATCGTATTTAAAAAGTTTGACTTTCATACGTTGCAATCTGACAGAATATGTTTTTTTTTAAAGGCTTATTTATTATGAACACAAGTGGCTTGTGGTACGTATGAATAGTTATGTGCCGGCCATAAATATAATCATGAAATTTTTGACATCCATACACGATCGCCAAGAAGTTTCAGTTTTAGTCATGCTTTTTGACGCAAAAGAAACTGGCCTTCCTTCCTGAAGTAAGCAACAGCCTAGTCCATTCTTTGATGCGTCTGTTTGTATAATAATACACTGAGAGACCTCCTCCAAAACGCACTCAATATGCTCACTAGATGGGCAGATCACTGCGGACTTAGTATTAATCCTCAAAAAACAGACCTCGTCCTTTTTACACGGAAATGCAAGATCCCAGAAATTATACCTCCCTCAATAAAAGGTGTACCACTAATTTTTACCAATGAGCCCAAATATCTTGGTCTGATATTGGACAAAAAATTAAGTTGGAAACCTAATATTCAGGAAAGAGTTAAAAAAGCTACAGCAGCTCTCTTCCTTTGCAAGAAAGCCATAGGAAACGAATGGGGTTTTAAACCTCGTATAACCTATTGGCTATACACATCGGTCATCCGACCAATACTTATGTACGGGGTTGCAGTGTGGTGGACTGCACTGGAGAAAGTCACATACTACGACAAACTCAGCAGAGTCCAACGCACTGCATGTCTCTGCATTAGCGGGGCTTTAAGAACCACACCCTCAGCAGCGTTGGACACTCTCCTCCATCTGACACCCCTCGACATATTCAGCAAACAAGTGGCAGCGAGTACAGCTATAAGACTCAACGCCTCATCTCAATGGGCCAACAACAATGTTGGGCACTCCATCATTCTGAACCTCTTTGGTTCTATAAGAAAGTACATAGACTACACTATCCCAAAACCCGAATTTGGAAAAAAAACTTCCAGGTATCTATTCCATCCAGAGATGAATGGGAAGACAAAAAACTCCTGGATGACAAAAGCATCCATTTTTATACAGATGGATACAAGACAAATGAGGGAGTTGGTAGTGGTGTGTACTCAGAAAAGCTTAATCTAAGCATCTCATTCCGCCACCCTAATCATTGTAGCGTCTTCCAAGCGGAAATTTTAGCGATCAAAGAGGTTCTCTCCTGGCTAAGAGAAAACGTGATATCAAATTCTGATATCCGCATCTTCTCTGACAGTCAGGCTGCTATCAAGTCTCTTGACGGCGTCTCAACCAAATCTTTAACGGCCCTCGATTGTCGATCGTCTCTTATGGAGATGGCGCAGCAATTTAACATTCACCTATGCTGGGTGCCGGGCCACAGAGACATCGCAGGAAATTGTAGAGCCGATGAACTCGCTAAAAATGGAACCGTCATACCTATTTCACCTGAAAGGGAGAAGATAGGTATACCGATAGCTACATGTAAACTTATACTAAAAGAAACAGCTTTCGAGATAGCAAACTCTAGGTGGTACAATTTACCAACATGCGCAGCCACAAAACTCATATGGCCTCCACTGGACCTAAAGCGCTCTAAAGACTTGTTATCTTAAAGCAGACTTCATATTAGCTCCCTAATAGGTCTCCTTACGGGACACTGTCTTAGAGGCAGACACGCAATACGACTTGGTGTAGCCTCAAATGACTTCTGCAGGAGCTGTATTGACGAGGAAGAAGAAGAAACAATCTCTCACCTCCTCTGCACCTGCCCTGCTCTTTCACTAAGACGCAAACTTCATCTGGGAGAATACTCTTTTGAGGATCCCAGTGAACTAATTAAAAAGGATATCAGATATCTCCTCCGCTTTATAAAAAGCTCAAAATGGTTCGACTAGCGGGAGGTATTTCTCTAGATTCATGTGGTATCACAATGGGCCTTTTCTTCTGGCCTAAGTGTGTGGTTTTTGTATCCGCAGCCACTTTAACCTAACCTAACCTAACTTGTCTGCATAATTATTGGTAAATCGGGATCAAAAGAACGTAACATGCTAGAATTAACAATTGCATTTTTAATATCGTTCAGTGCTTTCTCATGTGCTGGTGACCAGCGAAAAATATTTTCTTTCTTAAGTAAATCTCTCATATGAGCTGATAACTCAGCTAAATTCGGAATAAATGAGCGCAGAAAGTTAATCGTGCCTAATATTTTTTGTAGCTCATTTTTATTAGAGGGTGTCTGAATATGTCTAATGGATTCAATCCGATTTGGATCTGGCGATATTCCCTCTGATGAAAAAATGTGCCCTAAATACTTTACTTTCTCAACCCTATACTGAAATTTTTTCTCTCTGGCCCTTTGCAATACTCTATCTAAATTCTTATCATGTTCTAATAATGCTTTGCCACCAATAATTAAATTATCAATATATCCAAATACACCAGGCAAGTTTCTAAAATATTTGTCATTAAGTTTTTGAAATTTCTCAAGGGCGGTTTTGATACCAAAAGGTAAAACTTCATACCGGTAAGTTCCAAACGGTGTATTTTTGATTCTTCATTTAGTTCTAGTTGCCAGAAGCCCTCTTTACAGTCTAATATAGAAAAGAACTTCATGCCTTGCATTTTAAAAATAAAATCTTCTATTTTGGGTATTAAATGATATTCTTGTTTTAATCCTACGTTTCAGTCTCTTGGGTCTAAACAAATGCGAATAGACTTGTCACCCTTTTCCACTATAACCATATTATGTGACCAATTTGAAGGAGTCTCAACCTTTGTAATTATATTTTTCTGTTCCATTCTTAGAAGAGTATCGTAAACCTTTGCTCTTATACTAATTGGAATTCTGCGGGGTGGCTTACTAACCGGACAAGTTGAACGATCTAATTCCAATGAACATTAATTTGTCAGGAAATCTACCCTGACCCATGAAAATATCTTTATTTTTCTCTATAAAATCACGTAACACTGAACTTTTCGCCTCAACTGAATTAACGCGACTTATAAGGCGACTTCAAGACCTAAAAGTGGTTTTGAGTTGCAATCAACAATAACAAAATCGAGATCAAAATTTGTTGTCCTAAACATCGTTTTACAGCTTGCTGTTCCCAGAGCACATAATTTAAAACCACCATAAGCTTCAAGTTTTTGATTAAATGTTTTTAAATTCGATAAATCTTTAAATTTAGTAAAAATATTTTTTGGCAGAATATTAACTTGTGCGCCACTGTCTAATTTAAATTCAATAGGCACATTTTCAATGTGCAGCACTTCTGTCCAGTACTCTAATTTATTTGTATTGATTGATTCAACCACGTGATCAATATACATATAAAGAATCATCACTCTCTTCAACATTTTCAGAAGCAACATCACTTACCTGACGATTCTTATGTTTGCATGCTGACGAATAGTGGTTTCGTTTACCACAGCAATTACACATCTTTCCAAACGCTGGACATTTACCTCTCACATGACTCAAATTACAGTACTTGCATATGTTTCCTGATCCAGAGTGTTGTATTGATTATTATTATTTCTTGATGGCTGTTGCACACGTTTCTATACAAATTTATTGGAATGTGAATTCTGAAATTTTTTAGAATTGTTATTATTTTCATTAGCATGTTTTAATTTATTATTGTTTAAATTTATATTTTTCACTGCATGAATCTCCGATTTAGGATCCCCCGATGTCCAGGGCCGTCGAGAGGAATTCCGGGCCCGGGACGGAAAAATCTCTTACCATTTTTTTTAAAGTTCATGCCTACTGATATGGTACGTTCTAATTTCAATTACGAATAGTATGAAATTGGTTGGAATTAACGGAAATAATCATTTTTTGTTTGCAAAATGAACCGAAAAAAGTGTTAATCATCAAATGAATCTTACGGGTATCGTCCAGTTGAGTTGAAATGGAGGATGGATAGAAAATAATTCTACATGCGATTAGATCAGAATCCGAATAGAATCATACATTCAATTTGATATTGCCAACGACATGTTAGTCACTGATAATACGGTCGATTAACTATTAAAAAAAATAGCAAAAAGATCTATTACTTACTTTGTAAATAAAATAGAGCGAAGTAAAAGTATTTGAAATTTGTCTTTAACATTAAATACTCTTTATTGTTTTTCTTTATATTAAAATATTATTACAATGTTTTATTAGAGTGAGTTTGCATTCAATGAAATATTTACTTTTGGCAAACGAGCTTCAATTCAATTTCCTTGCCAAAGGTGCTTCGATGCATAGTGTAGCAAGTCTGGAAACACGATCTTGTGATGAGCAGAAACGATGAAACTTCTTTGTTCTGGCAAGAACGCTAAATGAACGTTCGGCACTAGCTACGGTTACAGGTATAGTGGAACACACACGGAGAGCAACACAAATGTTGGGGAAAATCGTCTCCAAGTTCTGGGAATAAATAGCATTGAGCAAACTCAATGGCGGAAGTGCTGCTTTAAAATTGGCTTCATAGATGTGTGATGAATTATTTCTTCTTTCAACTCTTGAGACACATGCGAGTTATACTTTTGGATGAACCTTGTAGCAGAGTTTTTAATCTCAAGTTCGTCCATTGTTGAAAACTGTCATAAAAATGAAAATGTAGCATTCAAATTTTTTATCGTATCGAACCGACGAGAAATTCCACATATATAATTGAATCAACTATGACGTAAAAGGTGTTTCTCTTGAAATTTATTTCTTCGTCTGTTTCAATTTGCTTTCCAGCTCCTCGGTTTTCTTTAAAATGTCTCTTTAATTGCCTTTTGCGGTTCCCCAAATCCAGTAGCAACTGCTTTGCATTCAGATAAAAATTGATCTTATCCGTTTCGAATAATGTTCAAATCGAAGATCAAGTTGTCGAGATCTCGAATTTCAACGTCAATAGTACTGTTTCTGTCTCGAAGAAGGAAACTTCTTTCATTTATAGCGCTAAGAACCTTGCACCAAATCGAAGACATTAGGACGCATTCAAATTTGTGCATATATATTAAAACGCCATTTACATCTCTTCGAGCTTCAGCAGTTAAATTAATATCACTTAAGGCTTCTAATGATGTTCTAAGGTTTTTCAGATGATTTGCAAATGGTTTCACTGCCTCAATTCTAGCTGACCATCTTGTATCGCAAAGTTTATGAAGGGATCCGGGCACATTTTTCTTAAGAATTTCCCAAAGTTGAGCACTGCTGCTAAACAAGTTTAATCACTTTTGAACAACACCAAAAAATGTGATTGCGGCAGTACAACATCCCGCTTAATCGATTCCACGCAAGTTAAGGCTGCACATGGTGAATACACGGCATTCGGAGTTTTGTTTAAAATATGACTTTGTGCACCATTATACTGTCCTTTCATATTGCTTCCATTGTCATAGCCTTGTGCACAACAGTCTTCTTAAGGGATTCCGTTCTTTGCCAATGTTTCGCAGATCAAATCAGCTATTGCGGTGCCAGTTTTTTTTTGTTGCAATCGACAAATTTAAAAAACCGTTCTTGGGTGGTGAACACATTTTCTTCAAAGCGCAGATATCGGAAAATAAATGTGTTTTATTCCACATCACTTGAATCTGGTGTTGCATCGACAATTATGGCGAAGTATTTGGCGTTTTCTCTCTTCTTCAAAATAGCTGAATTCACATGTTGGGCACAAATTTTAATGAACTCATTTTGAATCTCAACGGAAAAGTAGTGGACTTGGAAACGTTTGTGCTCTTGTTGTGAAATTCTTACTTTTTCCAAGTGCTCCTGACGTAAGGGGTCATAATGACTAATTAATTCCAAACTGCCCAAAAAATGTCCATTATTTGGCTCCCCAATAAGATTGCTATCGCCTCGTAGTAGAAGAAAATGGTGTCCAATATTCTATATAGAATTCCTTGCTACATATTTTTGTATGGCTGGTTTAGTATACACACTTTGAAGTGACTTGATATCCTTCAAATCTTCAGTAACCAATTTATTAAAAATATTAATTAATTAATATTACGTAAACCACAATTGACAAAACGTTTGCGTGGGATTTTCCGGTCCCCCGAAACCGAATCAAAAATTTTGTTCCCATCAGAAACAAAAATAGAAGAAAAAAAACTTTATAAAAACAGAAACCGAAATAAATATTTGTGTTTTGTTTTAAGTTGCCGGGCCCTTTATTTTGATGTTAAAAATTTTCAAAATAAAATAAATTTGAAATTTACGTTAAATTAAGTAAGAAAAGCGAAACAATTTATTATAACTTTCTTTCAATAGTTCAGAGTTGCCCAATTTTTCATTAAATATAATCAAAAATGTATACGCCAATAATAATCAGGGGCCCAGATCGGCAAGCTTGTGACTGAAAGATTGGTAGATAACATGCAAACAGGGGCCCGATTGCGAAAGCATGAATGATTTTAAATTGTCGGGCCCCTAAAAATAAGTGGGAAAAGGTATGTTGATGATGAATTTAGACCACCTATATTGAAAAAAACACTCTCCTCATTGCTTTCAATTTTACGGGCCGCTAGAAAATCCCGGGCCCGGGGGATTTCCCCCCTTTTCCTCCCCCTCCTCCGTCCAAACTTAATGCTTGTGGTTTGGTAAAATGCATGTTTTTTTTTTTAAGTTGCTTTTATTTCATTAGTTAGAATATTAACTTTTTGTGTTTCTATATTTTATAATATAAACTTTGAATTTATGAGTTCTATATTTTATAAGTATAAACTTTATTCAAAAACCGACTGCGCCATGTAGTATTGAACAGAAGCATGTTTTAGGCAAAAGTGACATTTTATTAAATTTCAATTAAAGCTTAACCTGTAGTTCATAATTCAATACATAACTATTTATATAATATATATAAAGAGAGAGAGAGAGTATACACCAGCCAATCTTACTTATACTTTATACAACAGAAACCACGTTCTAAAAACTATTTTGGGCAAGTCGCCGCGACTCGCTCAAATAAATTTCAGCTGAGATCTCAATTTTCGGCCACTTTTTTTAGCAATTAGGGCCGTATGTCAGCAATAACGCGCCGAATAATCTCTTCCAAGGCATCAATCGTCTCGGGCTTGTCTACGTAGAGATATTACTTCACATAACCCACAAAAAAAAGATCGGCTAATTCACGATTTTGGAAGCTAAGCTACAGGCTCACGAACGCACGACGCGACCTAATGCACTCATCAAAAGTTTCCCTCAATAAATAATTAATTGTTTCGTTACTTCGCGCGAACCGGACCATTTTGTTTTGGTAATAACTTTGCGTTATTTACAAACGTTTTTCAGAAGCGGTCCCTAGACTATCAATATTATTGTGCAATATTTGATATTGCACAATATTATTGAGAGTCTAGGGCTCATATTGAAGGGTTGTGCAATATATTATACAAAATCAAAATCCTTTTGATATTTATTGTGCAACCAAATTTATTGTATAGTGTGTGGATGTGTTTGCACAATATTTTGTCATTTGTTTTGAATTTTTATAGTGATAACATCTCCCTGAATTAAATGTCAAAATGGCAAACAATAACAATAAAAAAGAGGAACGCAAATTCATAGTTGAATTAATGGAAGTGTATGAAACTCCTACTTTGTGGAATGTGAAGTGTAAAGAATATTTTTTTAATTTAATAGCAAGAGCAATTGCCACACAACAATAATCCATATCATCGAGCATGATGTTGAAGCATGTTTAGTGTGGGGTACCAGTCAATAATATTGTGCAATACATTGTTCAATAATATTGATAGTCTAGGGAGCGCTTTAGTTATGAAACGGCTGTCAAAAAGACCAATTCCGAAAAAAGAGATGCCAGATTGAAACCAAATGTTTGAAATAAAACATTCGTTACTAGATCATCATTTAACAGAGATATAAACTTTTGAATTACCCTCCTTAGTGCTTCAGTTCTTCAGTATAATCGCAGCAGCGTCATCGGCAACAACGCCAGCGTGTTCATCTTTTTTTTTTTCTTTTTTTTCAGGGATTTGGCTGTCTCTTTCAGAATTAAAGAGTAAATCAGAGAAATTATAAGAGACCTGCACAGATTTCACCTGTCTTACACAGATCTGAAAGACACGCAAAACTATCTATGCTCAAACTGTTTTCAACACAAAATGGCAAAACGGTTTGAAAGTAAGTTTTGTTGTAATGTAGATATTTTTAAAAGTTGAGCAGAGTTAAAATTTAAGCTTAGATTCGAAATCATTACTAAAAATTAAGCCCAAAACATATTTCTCAAAATTTTGAAGGTTTCGAAATTGAAAAGAACTAAACGAACAATCCCGTCTGAACATTCAGCGCTTAATCAAATGTAAACAAACCACCTGCTGTCAAATAAATATTTCACTTTGATATTTTGAAATTTTGTTCAAAACAACCACAACTGCAGTTTTTTATTTAAATAAAATAGTATAATTACCTAAACTTACAATTTGGATGTGGTAAGTAATATTATTTAAAAAAAAAACTGTGGGTTAACGAGGACGAGAAGTACCTGCTGAAACTCTGTACCAAAAAAGGGACCAGAATTACATGGCAATAGAAAAAACGGCCACATTTTTAAGAGCCTATTGGCTGCATTTAGCGGGCGGCTGGTTCATATGATATTTAGGTATATAGTTTTCTTTTAATTTTATTAACATATGTTTTTGTCTATTATGCAATTTCAATTGGCCTAATGTTTTTTTATTTCCATAAATAATAATTAATGGACTAAACTTTTACTTACAAATCGATGACAGTCGTTGTTGAAATGTCAAACGAAAACGTATAAGTACAGATTTTCAGGTTTTCGAAAACTTTTTGCCCAAAACTCGGTTTTGTGTTTGGTGTGAACAGTCTATAACATAGTCTTTTAAAATTGGCATATTTTCTATTTAGTTGCACATATGTACATATTTTTGGAGATCTTGCATTAATAACTGTGATAATATAAGTCCTGTTTCTATCCTTATGACTTGGAGTGTATATACGAGGAGGAGGACAACAAACTGATCACCTAAAATTATTAAAAAAAGCTTCAACAAAACAAGTAAAAAGCTTATTATCACACACAGATAAAAATTCTCTCTTAGTTTTTAAAAATTGTATCTTTACTCCCCACTTTGGTTGGTAGAGCGCCGATCAACACCGAATCTTACTGTTATCTTTTTTTAAATTCAATTCTGCGAATAAATGCTCTTAGATGAACACAATGGAAATATGGAATTGTGTTTTATTCTTAATTCTTATGGAAAGGGAAAAGTTAAACTTCTCTTATAAGTATTTCAAATGAAATAACTATTGACTGGACGGTTTCTATCGTTGTGTTTGTAATTGAAATCTTATAATTGTGTGCTGCAGTATATTAATATTTATGTTGATTCTTATAATTAAACCCTTATTAATTCTGTATAGGTACTAAAAAACAAAATTCATAATTTCTAGTTTTGTTTAAAAAGTGAAACGAATAGGCGAAGAAAAGAAAAAAAAATGACTATGATCACAATTTAATTGTTGCCTACATGTTTTGTTGTAACACGACTTTATTGATCTTAAACGTGTCGTTACCGCTCACACTTCTGCGTAGTAGGGTAGATTTTAATAACATACTCTGTCATACTATATCGTTCCATTTACGCGTTTTATACGCTTAACTCCGCTAACTATTTAAAATTATAACCATAACCAACCACTGATTGTCTGAATGTCTGCCTGTGCCTGCTGAAAGTTCAATACGATGGCGTCGGTAGAGACACGCGACGGCAGCGGTAGAAATGCTTTGGTTTGATATTGTGTGATATTAAGTTTAAGACTTTTTTGTTTGCTACTTTCTATTTGCTGTGGTGTGGTGTATTCTCCCTTTTCGTTAAGTGTTTCTCAAAAGAGTTACACTGGCAAAATTGTTGACCACCACCATCAACATTATCATCGTGCCTGCCTCTGTCTCATCGGGGTATCGCGAAGGAAGTCGAGATTTCTAGGTGGTTGTTGATGATCGTGGTTGCTTTGTGAACATAACAATATTTCGAAAAAAAAAATAACAAAAATCTAAATAAATAAATAGAACTAAAAAAAAATTAATTGAAAAGATTAAGAGTCATCGTTTCTTTTAATTAGTGCATCTTTAGTGGAACAAAATCTGACAATTGGTGAAATTAATCGGGATTCTTTTTTGGAGCGTTATTTCGTGCCTTTGATTACCACTTTTTCCTTGGTTTTAATCATCTGTTTTCGGAAAAAAAAGCTTGAGACTTTCCATGCCTTGGTTAGCTAAATAGCAAAACCAAATAAATCAATAAATGCAATGACATCCTGAGAAAAAAACAACGAAAAACTGCTTAAAAAGATACATTCAACGAAAGACCGGTGAAATTTTACATTTCATCTCTCCCCCTGCTGCACTCTTTTTACATATCGGCAACATACCAAAACAAGAACTATGGCAGAATCTGGAATAGATTTGGGCTTTGATTTTGATATCGATTATCTTGAAGAAATGACAACGATTACGACAAATGGATTGAATGCACCCGGTTTGGAATTTTATGAGTTGAAATCCCGAATTCCACCGCCAGATGAAGTGTAAGTTTTTTTTTAATTTATAATTTTTAAAATAACAACATATTTAGGTACCTACCTAAGAAGCAAATAAGAGAAAAACTCCTAACTTTAATTACCTACATTTGTATATTTAAGGCAGCAACATTAGTTCCTAAAAATGTATAAAGATTGTACCTACCTACATTTCTTGCAAATTCAATATCGGATCACGTGTGATTCCAAATATCTATGTAGATACCCTTATATATATGTATATAAATTGATACATACAAATACACGTCTATGCGTCAATAAGAGACATTCAATATGCCTTAAGGGGGGGGGGGGGGGGTGTTGAGGGGCGGTTTAATGGTAAGTAAGAAAATAAGAAAATTGCAAATCACCAACAAGTCTTGTGGGTGGAAAATGAATTCAATATCAGATATAATTGATATTGTCTAAACCTCTTTTCTTTTTGCCTTTCACACAATTTGACAATGAAGCTGACGTCATAATTATTGTTGTGAGAGTTCATGCTAAAGCTTAAAGTTATTGCATATGAAATTTGATTCTGATGCTGATCAGCTGTCTTCGAATTTTCAATTGCCATATACCTAGATAAAGCCCTGTTTTTATTTGATAGTAGTAATAAGAGAATAAGAGTTTATAATTTTTAAATTAAAAAAAATAGTAGGTCTTCACATGCTTGCAATGTCATTTAACAAAATGGTGTATTTTAGCATTTATGACAGTAGCGAATTAAGTCTAACGCGATATTTGAAGTCAATACAAGACGTTAAATTAAGAGAGGTGTCAGATTTTACAAAATTGCATTGGGTTGCGTTTTATTAGATACTATTGTCGGTAAATTTCAGGAAATTTCCTTATTTATTGCTTTTTCTCTAATTAATCTTCCTCAAAATCCAATCACACCTATGTATATTTCGTTAAAAAATGTTGTCTCGATGCTCAAAAACATCAAGCGAAGCATTTGAGTAAAATTTGCGTTTAAAAATCAATTAGACGGCACAATATTGCAACAACTCTCAACCATTCTTGTGTGCGAACAAGGGCGGATCCAGACTTTGTATAAGGTCACACACTTAATATAAAGATGAGTTTTTGAACACCGCTTTAAAATGATTTTTAATGTTCTCTAAAGGAGACTGACAAAATTTAAATAACATATTGGGTATCCTTTCCTTACATTTGTATTTGAATTGCTTAAGTGACAAGTTTACTTATTAGATTTTTTTAGAACATTGTTGTCCAGCAGGATATGGTCTAAAGATTAAACAACTTCCTACAAAAGAAAGCATTTTAAGATTCCAACAGGTTTCTAAATATGCCATATTAATTTAAGAGCTAAAATAAGTCGTTAAGAGGGTTTTTGGAATACTTCACGCAGAAATGTTAGAAATCGTGTTTAAATGTAGCTTTTTTCCAAAAATATATTCAGTTCTTGTTGGAATTTCTATGAATGCCCGGAACGCTACAAAAATAAAGATACAAAAAGCCAGAAAATAAGAAAAGGTTGTCAAAAAAATGTAATCTTCAAATTCTAAAAAAATACTTTTTGCGTGAACCTTTTGAAATTATTTTGATCTTAAAGGAGTCAACAGAACTTAAAAATTGTAGAGAGAAAAATGTTTGGTTCTTGAATTTAAAGAAATAGGTTTCATTTAATTACACGATTTCTCAAAAAATTAAATAAAACCAATTTAAGATATACAAATAAGTTTGGGGAGAAACTTTATTATGGCACTAAAAAATTTTTATGTTTTTCAATTAGTCATTAGTTTAACGAAAGTGTCACTTTTGCTGTTTTAAGGACATTTATATTCTTGAAAATCATGTTTAAATATCAGTTCTAGAGCATCAAAAAAAGTTTACTTCAAAAAGTAGATTTTTTTATTTTTTTAAGATCTTAAACGTTTTTGTTTTTAATAGAAAGTCAATTTTGAAAGACAAAAATACTTTAAGAAAGCCTTACACTATTTGTGTGCGTCAAAGAAATAAGATAGAATTGAAGACGAGTTTCAGGAATTTGGCAACTTAATATCACATTGTCAATCTCTTATTAAAGGTTTCTTCTTAAGAACCAGAATATTTTATCACTCTCTAAGAAAAGATTTATGAAATTAATTTAAAGCATTATTAAATTTTTTTCCAATTTTCATAATGTGTATCGCTATTCTCACTAATATAATTTACTTTAATTTATATATTTGGTATTACTGGTATTCACAACAGAACACAGAGCATATGGTACCTCAAATGTGAATTCTTGAATTTATTGATAGGGATGTGTTCAGAAGATTTGTTATTCTTTTATTTTTGTCTTAATTCAAATATTCATGGAAATGCAGATTGAAAGGTGCTGAGCTTTTCGCATTTTCGAATTTGTACGTACGCGACCCTTGCAAGATACAAATATTCTTTCAATCATATAAGTGTGTTTGTAAAAAATAGAGTGCATGTGTTACATACATTTGATAATTTTTGATTGAAGAAAATGAAATCACTTGATTTTGCTTGATTATTGATCACTCGTTTCGTGAATGTGTTGTTTGTATTTAATATTGTTATAAATTAATGTGAACCAAAAAAAAAGAGACATTGGAGAGCCGTCATAATTTGACTCTAGAACAGACGAACCACAAAGTACAATCATTATCAACACACCCTTAAGATCTATTTCTTTTTTGACACCATCTAAGTGCCTCCTTCATTTCACAATCCAAAAATCTATCTTCACTAAAATATCCTAACTGACTAGGACTATTGACTAATTATTATTACACTGGTCGACATGATTTTCTTACTGGCATTAAAATTGCAATTTTCCTTAATTCAAATCCGACTTTAAAAAAAACACGTATATAAGGCTTTGTGATCTAATCTAAATTTATGAAGTAGCTGTAGCTCAATAAAATCCGTGATGGTTTTCTAAATCTATAATCCTTTTCTTCAATATTTAGTTGAAATATTTAGATTATTTCATATATTATTCAAAAAAACTTTAAAAGTTGTTAGATTTCACATGTCTTAGAAAAATCACGCTAAACCATTTTTGCAAAAATGGTTTTTCAGAAGAAAACTGCATAACGGTCTGAAAATAAGTTTTGTTCTTGTAACGAATTTGTTGTCTAAACAATACTATTATATCAAGTTTTTAAAATATATTAGAAAAAATATAAAAATAATGTAGAAAACGGATATTCTTAAAACAGCACTAAAATTAAAGCCCAGAAGGTATTTTCCAAAACTTAACATCAAATTCAATTTTTCTCGAAACATCATATAGATTAAATAAAGATTCATAACTAACTTCTGAAACTAAGTAAGATACTAGAATGCTTTAAATTGTATCTAGGAGATAAAGATTTGTACTTTTCAAAATCATCATACAATTTATGTTTTGGTTTAAAACTCAACTCTCAAAAACCCCGTTTTTGGTTGTTTTTAGCATTTTTAAAGGGGGATATTTTAAAAACCTGATTTGATAGAAATTACGGACATCTTAATACTTTAAAAAAAGTATTGTTCAGTAAAACTATTTCGTGTTTAGCTAGTCGAATCATAAGTTCTGTTACAAGTACAAGCATAAAACACCATAAGACAAGTAGCATTATAACATTTTTGTATTTATTTTTGTTTCATTTATTTGGTCATAATATAAGTTTATTCAAAAAGTATTTTCACTCAAATTGACCGACTATTGACCTGGTGTCACGTACTGTTGCTATTGATATTTTTGACACTGTTTCAGTTGACTCAATCTTAAGAATTTAAAAATATCTGTGAGAAATCTTTCTTAAAATATGGAATCCCTGAGAGCTAATCTTAAGCTTCTCCGAGAAATAGGATGTTGATCTTAAGGCAGTTTTTTTGTTGTCCTGGTTTTGTTTATCTCACCAAATAAATATTTAGAAAAATAAGATAACCATTTTATATCAAATGGATGTCTTGAGCAACATGTCCTTAAAGTTTTTGACTACTCGTTGGTAAGAGTATAAAAAAAACGGACTGATACTTCTGAACTCAATGTTACTTCTGAACTCAATTCTTAGTCCCAAAACTGTATGGAATTAGAAAGCAACTCGTTTTCCTTGTGATCATTAATTTAAATTTTCTGAAATAAGTAACTGATCTCTGAGATAAATATTGATATGTGCTAAGAAAATTTGCCAAAATTCATAGAAAAATATCATCTTCAGACAAGTTAGACGAAGGCAACTTAATAAAATCAGTAATATCAAAATCCTGAAATTTATTATGATTGAAATAGTTGACAACAAGCAATAATGGATTAATACTTGTGATTGCTTGTACACGTGGTGCCAGTAGACGGCAAAAGCGAAACGCGATCTTAAAACATTTGCTTGAAAAATATAAAATAATTTATGGGTTGGGTACCTTAGCCGCAAAGCAAAAATCTCCAAAACAAAATCCCCAATACGAAATCACCAAAACAAAATCCCCAAAACTAATATCCCCAATTTCAGAATCTGGATAGATATACTCGACTTATGGTGAATCCGTGCTTAAGAACTTGTGATGAGTAGAATAATGACTTCTGATTAAAAATTTCGAAAAAACGAAAGGTCAATTTATAAGAAAATGTTTCTCTGATAAAATTAGTTTTTTCAAAAAATTGCCCATCATTAAACAATTATTTAATCTATACTATCTATACTCTATACTAATATTATAAATGTGAAAGTAACTCTGTCTGTCTGTCTGTTACTCAATCACGCCTAAACTACTGAACCAATTTGCATGAAATCTAGTATGGAGATATTTTGATACCCGAGAAAGGACATAGGCTTTTTACCCCGGGAAAATGACGCATTCCCATGGGAAAATTCAGGTGGTCCGATCGCTTTTACCCCTAAACTACTGAACAGATTTAAATGAAATTTGGAAAGGAGATAGTTTGAGGTTTGAGAAAGGACATGAGTTACTTTTGACCTCGGGAAAACAACGCATTCCCATGGGAAAAATTACTTTCCCGGGAATCTGATCGCTTTCACTCCTAAATTACCAAAGATTTGACTAATATTTGGATAGAATTGGTATTACGGGAAAACAACGCATTCCCAACCCTTATATAATAAGTTGTCGAACATGTTAAACTTTTCATACACGAATATTAACGTGAGCTTCGCGCACCACGTGCCTCAAGCCCTCAACGTTAGACGCAAACTGTGGCTCCCACCAAGTTCCACAAATAATAATTTTAAACCTAAACTTTGCAATAATGCTCAACCTTTCATCGCCAAACATGTGCCATGTAGGTACAACAAATAATTCACTGGGTCTGTCTTCTTCTTCTGATAATTCTGTTTCGGCTTAGGGGCGGGGGTCTTACGCGGTAGACGAGGCAGGTGGCGGCAGCGGCAGTGCGGCGCGGGGGGAGGACATCACTAAATGGGTCTACCCGAACGGGCACACACGTGAGGGCACACGCCGCCGTTGTGGGACGCATGCAAATTACAGAGAAATCCTGCAAATATTTTATTTGTCGTGTAAATTTAATTGTTTCTTTAAAACTCAAAAATTTACTCGGTTCGTCACCTAAACTAACCTATGACAATCACACTTAGTATGGCCTCATCCCATCTCGGCACAATTCAAACATACGTACAAAAAAGTACAGCTTAGGTGTTTTCATACTCCTATCCAAAAAAACTATCTAATGCGGACGAAGTCGCGGGTAAAAGCTAGTTGAAAATAAAATTTAATCCCAATAATAAACTCGAAAACACACACATTATCACATTAATACTAAATAAACGAAGAAAGTAAATTCGTTCAGATCGTAATCACTGACGTTTAAAGTTTGTTAGAAATAATAGTGGTGTTTTTTACCCATACGCTGTAGTTTACCTGCCGATTTCCATGTATTGATTGACTATTTTTTTCAATACAAAAAAGAAGTAGAATTTGAAAAGCGAAAAAGATTCATGGGGATGGGGGTTTAGATCCTGGGGATTTTGTTTTTGGAGATTTTGCACTTGGGGATAACGAGTTTTGTGGATTTTTTAAAGTGTGGGGATTTAGTTTTTGGAAATTTTGAGCTTGGGTATTATATCGGTATCCAATAATTTATGAATGAATTTAGGTTTAAAAACACTTTGATATTTTTTTTACGAATATTTTTTATATATTTAGGTATGTTGCAACTTAAGTACCGTACGGCAACTTAACTCAGTATCTACGTATTTTTTTTATTTCTTATCAGATGATGTGATTACAGAACTTAAGATAACACAAGTAGAATTGTTACTTTTAAAAGAAATTTTATATAAAATATACATACCTCATAGATTAAACAAAACAAAAGAAATACATGCTGCTTGGTCTTGTTTTGTTTTCTTTTTATTATGTAATTTATAGGTATTACCTATATTATATCATATCGACGATTGACGTTATAGGCTGATCATGTGAATTTAGTGTTATCAAAAACGGTTCTATCAATGTATATGATACATCCGGTTTCAATAATATTAATAATTATTATTATTGTTATTGCGCCACCTCAGGCTAAAACACTTATAAATAAAAATTTCTTTTGAATGCAAAACCAAATGATTTTAGCTTTGAGGGTCCACCGGATGAAATTGGATGGAAATAATCGGGTGCATTAAGTTTTTAATGTGGTTCAGTGCATTCGTCTTTGATCGATAGAACTGAGTTAAAAAATCGCTCTATGTATGATCTTTTGAACATGAACATTATTTATTTCTTAATAAATTTGAAGATTTTTCCATCTTACGTGCAATTTTTCAACAGCTTTATAAAAAACTCTTCTTTATTATTAAATTTTCTTCACTCAGATCTGTCGGAAAACTAAATTCGGATAAATTAATTTCCCAATAGCAGAGTTGTAAAGACTATGTTTTTTTTAAATAAAAAGTTGAAAATAATTTTGAGACCCATGTCTTGAATTTAAGAAGGCAACTGACTCAATGTCAATTTGATTGCAGCTGCAGCCTTTTTAGACTATTAAAAGTCAATTCTAATATTGAGACAGTTTTAAGTCAGTAAGTCATTTGAATGCAGTCTTTTGACTAAAGTCTGATTAAATTGACTTCAAGTCAATTGACTTCCTTAATTGACTATATTTTAAAAGTCAAGCCAATCACGAGTCTTAACGTTCAGTTAAGAATTTTAGTAGATTGACTGTGATCTTAGTGCTTAAATGACTGCAGTCACGAAAAGACTTAAGCCTTTACAACTATGCCTAACAGGTAATACAAGTTGCTGATCGATCAGAATTGGATTTTTCGCTTTATACACCACAACTATTTATGGTTGCCATTTTGACGAAGTTGGTTTCGAAATTTTAGATACCTTATTTTATTTTTTTCGGAAAGTGAATAAAGTGATTTTGAAATTTCATGAAGAATTATTGATAAATTTTTCTATGAATTCTAAATCAATGTTTCAAAATCATCTAGATTTTATCTTATCAATGACGCGACAAGGCAAATCAATTTAAAATTAATTATAATAAGGTTATCATTGCACAAAACACTGTAATTACAGGAGCTATGACAACAAATTTTATTCATTCCCAATTTATTGTTTTTTGAATTTGGAGATTTTAACTACTATAATTCATGACGAACCCAAATAATTTAGTGGTGTCAATTTATAAATAAAAAAAAGAACCAGAGCCCTTTTTCACAAAACAACTTATAGACTATACAATTTGAACACATAAAATTTTTAGTCAATTTAAACTTTGCGTTCCACAGAATTTAATAAGTGAACAATTTAAAATGATAAAAGTAATTTCCAAAGACTTTTCAATTTTAATATCCTTTTTGCAATTCCTATTCCACGTACTATGTATCTTTTAGGCAAAAAGAAAAGTTACTATTGAAAAGTGTAATTTGCAAATACTTTTCAAAAATTATGCTGTTTCGTTCCACAAAAACTTTAAATTCTATTTTTGCAAAGCGAATTATGATGAGTTTATCAAAAGTTTTCCAAGAAAATAATCTCTTTGCATATGTATGTATGTATATTGTTATTATGTACTATACTGATTGAGAAGTAGCGTCTTAGGATAGAGTTAATTATTGAAAGCAAAGCTGACAGATAAAGGGTTTTTCAATTGGCGCGGGTAGATTTTGGCGCCCCGTGGCGGCCAATTTATTTTGGTGACATTTGTCAAATCTTTTGTTTATTACTCAGTTAAATCATCATGGCAAGTTACATCATTGAACAGCACGTTCAAATAATAAGACTTTATTATCAAAATGAGTGTTCGTTAACGCAAAAGTTGGGAGCATTGCGCCCATTTTACGGTAGACGTGGTGGGACTTCACAGTTGACTCTTCAACGTTTGGTTGCCAAATTTGAGACGACCGGTTCAGTAAACAATCAGCCAACACCCGTTCGTTCAAGAAACGCAAGATCCGCCGAGAACATCGCCGCGGTCCGTTAAAGTGTACATCAGAACCCGAGGCAGTCTATTCCTCGCCGTGCACAAGAACTCGGCCTTTCGCAGGCGTCCAACTGACCCAGGAGCTCAAAGTTTACGAGGCCTTTCAAATCAAAAAATAATTTTGTTAATACCTCACATACAGCTTGTGTTATTCCATTTCAACATCTACCCGACCTTATTGAAAAGCCCTTTATAAAGAAAATGGAAGCTCTTCATTTAAACGATTCTGTTCATTAAAAACGATTTTATAGTTGAACAAATTAAAACTCAGAAATTCAATTATTGTTTATTTAGAAAAAATTTAAAAAAAAAAAATACAAAACATAATAATTTCCATGTTTTTTGGTCCAAACGACCGCCAGTTGGATTGATTGGGCTCTCTTTAAAACTTCCTTCCAGGCAGTCTAAGAATAAGAATTACATATGTTATCAAATGTAAACTTAAATATATATCAAAACAAAGAACACTTTACAAAAAACCAATGTAGTGGAACAGATACACCTCGCCAATAACATCAATTTTATGGGACCAGTTATAGCATAGCATTCATGGGTTTTCATCATTGAAACCAATCATTGAAATGTTTTTTGACAGGACTTTTATAGCTATTATTGAGTAGGTTCAGACAACATAAGGAAATTCATTGCAGTCAACTGCATTTCTTAAACATAAACTTTGACCAAAACACAGTGGCGGACTAAGGGGGGGCGGTAGGGGCGGTCCGCCCCGGGTGGCAGACTAATAGGGGGTGCCATCAGTAACAGAAAAATAACTTTGCACACTACAAAAAATAAAAACACAAATAAAACAATAAATTTGTTTCCCAAATACCTACCTATATATATATGTGCGCATGAATTTCGTTACTGGCCTATTCTCTTAATATAAGTAATATGGAAATAAAATATTTATCGCCCAATAGCAACAACCAAGTATTTACCAAGCGTCGCAGTTCTGTGTTCAGTTCTTTTTTCTTAGCTGATACAGAAGTTTGTGTGTATTATATCTATTATCATTAGGCCAGAGGACGGAGTATAAAACCAAGCAAGCCGCGCAATTTTATGCTCTGTTTTATCTGTTGGAAGATATTGCGTCAGTTTTCTCAGCTTTTCAACCGAAAATATTGCTGTATGGAACGGAAGAAGAACTGCGGGCTGTGGTTCCAATGCTTACCTCGACATTTACAGAACTTACAGACAACAGTATCATATTGGAAATCCAGCAAATTCGGCGTCACATGGTAGCTTCAAAGATAAATTTAAAAGATGCAGAAATTTGGACAGCCTTTGAATTTTTAAGCTTCATTGTTAAGTGGAATTTTTCAGACTCTTTACCGAGTCTGTCATTGGCGATGAGAATTTATTTAACAATTTGCGTCTCAGTGGCATCGTGTGAACGAAGCTTTTCCAAATTAAAATTAATAAAGACTTATCTAAGATCAACGATGAGCCAAAATAGGTTGACTAATTTGGCTATACTTTCAATCGAAACGGAGCACACAAAAAATATAGATTTTAATGATATAATCGAAACATTCAGTACAATAAAAGCTCGTAAGCACCTTTAAATAAAATCTTTGTTCGTGTTTTTTTCTTAAATTTTTCAAGGGGTGTAAGCTTGCTTTACCGCCCCGGGTGTCACTGCCTCTTAGTCCGCCACTGCCAAAACAACTAGTTAGTTTTTGGAAGTGTCATAAACTTCAAGTTCGGAACTTTACTTCACTTACCTCTACCTTCAGTTGATCGTGCAAAAACTACCAAAAACATAATTGTCTACAAAACACTCTTCAGGCAAGCTAAAATTCTATCTTGACCTGTATTTTGTACTTAAAAAAAAATTATTCATTCCTTTTCCAATTTGACAAAGAATCCCATTACATAAAACATCAAATAGAATTATGCAGCATATAAATAAATCATAGAGTAATAAAATTCAGCTTTCAGTTGAATACAAAATTATGATTAGATGTCATTTTGACATAATTGGAATGGACTTGATAGTAAGGGAGATTTTTCTTGACTAACTCTCCAGTCAACTTTCCGATAAAGTTGCCTAAATTGGAAGGGAATTTTTTGGCAGCTGGCCAATCAGATGCTAGAAACTTGCCTTGCTTTCAAGTCCCTTATGTCGTCTGCTCCTGCCCATTAAAAATTTAAGTCATTAACATAATTTTCCTGATTGAAATCCATCGAAAAATGTTTACTGACAGAAATCTGTTATTGGAATTGTGTGAAATTGGAACACAAATCAGTGGGACGATACGTTACCCTTTTGAACGTACAAGTTTCAGCTGAATTTCCGTCGGGAAAATAGAAAAATCCATTTTTAGCGAGAAATAACTGCGCAATTAAACTTTTTTTCTCAAAAAAAAATTCTGTGTATGTTTTCCGATCTATAAGTGCATAAATTTCATTTCTAATCAAATCCATTCAACAAATTTTCCGGATTAATTTCAATGATAGCTATAACTGTCCCCTATAAGTGCAAACTGAAAAGTAGCGTCTTCTTCTTTGAGAATCACTTTTAATGTGCCTGATTACACGAGCGCAAAAAAGAATTAATTCACGAAAGAGAACGGATGATTTTAAGAAAGAAGGAAAGGGATGGAAAAAATGCCAAGTTTCGTCTTTTTCCTCACTTTCAGATATGAGTTTTGCGTTAAAAATCATGTTTCTTTCTCAAAACGTTCTCCTTTTATCAGACATTTTCATTTCTATTTGCCGGCGAAGTAGAATGTATGGGCGTTTTTCTTTTTTAGTTCAGAGCAGAGCTCGAACTGTCAAAAAAATAATTGTGTTTCTTTTTGAGCTCTGAACGTTCAGAACTTCAAATTCGTGTTTCTTTTTTAGTTCTGAACATGTTCAGAGCGCGCTCTGTGAGCTCAGGATAAAATAACAGAGTAAACGGAGTAAAATGCTGAGCACAAACAATTTGATATCTGAAAGCCGGGAAATTAAAAAAAATCATCATCAAAACATTAAAAATGGCGGAAGAGGCTGGTTGCTCTGGTGCAGAACCAGAAGGAAAGATAATTTAGAAAAAACTAATTGCAGATAGCATTTTTGTGAATCAAATTTATTTCAGACTTCAAATGGACCAACGCTATGACTGTTTTTTTAATTCATTTGATTAAAGAAAATTTTGAACGTCTTCAAACAGACGACATTTCAAATCATGACAGTTTAGTGCTCAAGTTGTTTCATAATTAAATCAGAGAGCTCTGAACATACTCTGCTCAGAACTCTACTCTACTCTACTCTGTTCGCTCAGAGTCTGCTCAGAGCTCAGCTCTGAACTAAAAAAGAAAAACGCCCTATACAACAAATTTCCTTTTGTTTTGCTCGTGCTGTACCTGCGGCTGAGTATCCAACGAAGTTTGTTGTGTTTTAATTTCCGACTGCTCCTCTATTTCTTGCATACCCACTTAATTTTTTTTTCTGTGTGTATCCACAAAAGTAATTCTTTTTTGCGCTCGTGTAACCAGGCACAATAAAAATAAAATAAATCTTGTAACACTAAGAAAAAAAAGAGGCTGGAGTGCGACCCATACTGATAACTTCACATTCCGTCTGCCGATTTGTCTTGCTTAAAGGTCTTGTAGGTTTTCGTGTTTTGTTAAAAAAGTTTTTAGTTGAATTATTTAAAAAAATTAAAAATCACCTACAAAATTTTGCATAATATGATGAAATAGTTTGATTTTAAAATCTATTTTTCTTAACGAGATTTTTAGTCGAAAACCAATTTTTACCAATTTTAGTAACATTTCTTAAAAGTTTTTATTTCTTATATAAAATTATAAAAATTGGATGAATAAAATTAATTTGAAGTCAATATCTTCTATTGTTCAAGAGATATCGAGAACCGATCATCAATTTTTACCAAATTTGCGTACTATTTTTTTGTATATTTTATTTTTTTAGGCGCCAGTTATAGCCATCATAGGTTTTGATTTTTTTGACAGATCTTTTAAAAATTTGATTGAAATCCATCGAGACATTTTTACTGACAGATATATGTCATTGGAATTGTTTGAAATTGTAACACAAATCAGTGGAACGATTCGTTTCACTTTTGAACATAAAAGTATAAATTTAAAGTAATAAAATAATATTGTGATAATAAAAGAAAAACAAATATATAAAAATAAAAATTCAAAATTATCAAATAGCTAATTGTTCGTTTTTTGTTTTTATTTTTATTCAATAATTAATAAACAACACAATATGGAGATTAACCCACAATTTTATATAAAAGTATCAGCTGTTCAGGAAGATGAATTTTCGTCCGGAAACAGAAAAATACATTTTTAAAGAAAAATAAATGCGCAATTACACTTTTTTTTCTCAAAAAAATTCTTTGTGTGATTTCCGATCGATCAGTATATAATTTTCATTTCTAATCAAAAGAAAACACAATCAAATAACGATTCAAAAACTTTTCCGGATCGATGTTAATGATAGCTATAACTGGCCCCTAATGAAAAACCGGACCTTTGGATTTTTATAAAAAAATTACTGAATGTCGAAAACAATATATCCTGTGAAATAAAAATAGTTTGAAGCCAATATTTTTAATTTTTGAAAAGATATTTGATTCGAAAGTAAAGTTTTAGTATTGTTTTTTTTGTCTAGGTTTTTTATTTTCTGTAAAAATTGAATTGATATTCAATTATTCTTAAAATTTAACCGAATGTCGAAAACAATATTATAAGATTACTTATCCCTCTACCTTTCCAGAATCATCACCCATTCCCACATAAACAAGGCATACCAGCCTACGTTTATGTCACCAACTCCCATCCCACCTCCCACGTTGTAATGGCGAAAAAGCTAGACAGCGCTCCTATCTCCTATGATCCCTCTTACTCTAGGTAACCTAGCTGAATTGATGTTACCGATTCCCAATCTTTTCCTTACATATCAGAATGATGATTTAACATCAACTGACTCCTCACCCTATCTCTTCCTCCCCTACCAACTCTCATCTTTATTGGGCTGGATCTAAGGTGTTAAGCGACCGTGCCGATGATCAGCCTGGCTGGGGGCCCAATTCAAAAATAGCCCAGTCTCTAACGGAGTATCCGGATACCTGGCGACCTCCAGATTAACTAGCCTTATCTGTACATGCGAATCTCTGTGCAGACGGACCTCTTTTCTTCGCGTCTCGTGGGACCAAAGATGTATAAAAACAAAACAAAAATAAAAAGAACGATGAGACCGGTATCTCTTCAGGACCAGGTGACAGTTTGGCGTCAAAGCCTGTTGCCGTATCTCCTGCGGCCAACACAGAGAAGGGAGAAGTGGCTAACCATGGACCCTCCTCTGCTGTTGGTAGCAACGGGAATATGAAGGTAGCGATACCTAATTTCAGTAATGGCAGGGTTGTGAAAAATGGCCCTACCACTACCAATGAGAGTACATCCAGAAATGGAAAGGGGAAACTCTCAGAAAGCTTATATAGACAAAGGCGGCAAGCGGCGAAAATCCTAAAGGCCTCTAGTGCATCATCGGGGGCTGAAAGGTCACCGCAGCAAACCGCTGCGCTAGCATCGAATGGGTTAAAAGCATACTTGCTACAACAAGGACCAGTAAGGACTCTACGTCTAAACGTGAAAGGTCTCTTAAGGGGGCCGTACCGACACCAAAACGGGCTCGGGTGCACAACACCAGCACTCCCCTCAATCCCATCAAGAAACAATCCAGTTTCAGTTACGTCGCGAAGGGCAAAGTCGTGGTTGCGGTCATTGACAGGAGCGATGATGATGGCACAATATCGGCTGATCGTTGGCAGTTAGTCAAGGTTAAGCTCTCGGGTGGCTTTTTAAGCATTTTGAGAGAGCTTCCAGGACCACTTCCTTCCATAAGCGATGGGGGTTGGCATCAAGGCCATGTTAAACTCATGGCTTGTGGCGACCAGAGGTCTTGTGACCTATACAAGCTCGCTGTCAGCCGGTTAGATGAAGTTTGGCCAGGTGCAACGCTCGAGGTTGTCGCTAAGGAAGACATTCCCAGCAGACCTAGAGCCCGCATTTGGATTCCAATCGAACCTGCTGGTATCGAGGACATTCTCGAGATGATCAGAGTTTGTAACCCGTCCCTTCCAACGCATTACTGGAAGATAGCCAAGCTAGAGGAAGTGAAGGGTCTTTATAGGAGTGCCATTGTGGTACTTAATAAAGAATCCTTGGCTCCTCTAGCCTTGAACGAGGGCTCTATAAACTATGGCTTCGAATCCATTAAAATTCGAATCTATAAAAAGATGAGGTTAACGCGGATAGCGGGCCTCCAAAGACAACCGAAGGTGAACTAGCGGTTGGTGGGCCTGGGACGTCGCCCCTCCAATCGCGACTCCAACCTCTACAAAAGTCATAGACAGTCCATCCTTAATGGAGACTGAGGACGACCTTAACATGATCCTTCTGAGCGAGGACGAACTCTTGGGTTCATCCTCAGACTCAGAGGATCAGAACAAAACCGTGGTGGAGGTTGATCTACCTAATTGTAGCCAAAATGCTGCAGTTAGTACAGATTAATCTCCAACACTCCATAAAGGCCTCGGCCTCACTTCTTCTCCGTCTGGCAAGAAACGGGGAAGACATCGTCCTGATCCAAGAGCCATGGATTGTGGGATCCGTTGTTCGAGGACTCAGGACTCCTGGATACTACACACTGTGTGTGACAGATAAAGGTGAACCTAGATTTTGCATACGTGTCAAGTCACAAAAAAAGATATCTTGCCAACACTGGATTTAAAACGTTCAAGGTGCTTGCTCTCTCTAAGCAGATCGCATATAAGCTCGATAATAGGTGTCATAACCGGACACTGTCTAATAGGAAAGCACGCCACGAGTCTAGGCGTATTCTCAAATGACTTTTGCAGAAGCTGTATGGACGAGGAAGAGGAAGAAACAGTTCTTCATCTTCTCTGCACATGCCCTGCTCTGGCTCGAAAACGCAAGAATTACCTAGGAGAATTCTTCTTTAACGATCTAAACGATCTAAATCATATCAGTATAATCAGCCTCTCACGTTTCGTAAGGGACTCAAACTGGTTCCATTGAGCTTAGGAGGAAGCCTCAAGATTCATGTGGTATCACAATGGGCAATTAAACTGGCCTAAGTGTGTCCGTTTCCATCTTGGACAGCCACCACCTAACCTAACATAACCTATAAGATAAAATTAAATTGAAACCATAATCTCAAGTTTTTGAAAAGATATTTGAGTCGAAAATAAATTTTTACCAACTCTTAGGATTTTTTTTTGCAGGTTTTTTTTTGTAAGAAAACTGTCAATTCGATTTTTCCCAAAATTTTACTGAATGGTGACAACAATATTTTTTGAAAGACAAAATTAATTTGAAGCAAATATCTCAAATTTTTTAGAAGTCAAATATCAATTTTTACCTTACTTTGAGTAATGTTTTATTTAGGTTTTTTTTTTATAAAAAAAAACTCACAAATCGATTTTTCTCAAAATTTTACCAGATGTCAAAAACGTTTTTCTTCGTTGCATAAAATTGTTTTAGAAATAAAAACATTTTTTGTTCGAAAATTATTCGAGGTGTCAATTAATTGGATTTTTTTCCAAAAATATACTTGTTTGGTATCACGTTACAATATATATAATATAAAATTTTAGTCAAGTCGCTAGCGTTGTTGGTTCGTGAGATATTTTGGGTTAGCCAAAATTTTCATCTTTTTTTTTTTTTAAATTGCTACGGTGAAAAAACCACCCACTCAATTTTTTTGAGAGTCCTTTCTGCATCTTTCTGCATTATTATCTGTACAACAAAATTTTTTTGAAGTCGATGTCTCTACTGGACGACGAAAAAACTTCCCCAACGTACGGACGTACACACGCACGCACAGCTATCTCTCTAAAAATCTTTTATTTAGTGACCTTGAAACGTCGAGAAATGTCAAAATTTTCAAATCAACAAATCGGACCGATAACAATAACTTCCTATGGGAAGTTAATAATGCACGAAAGTTCTGTCCATTGCTGTACTTTTTTCCATTCGTTTTTTTTTATGAAATCAATAAGTTGTCTTAAGAATTTTTGAAAAAATGATCACATAATGCAGATCCGTCGTCGTCGGTACTGTTGTTATGTTATGGACTCAAAACGCATGCGTTTTTAAAAGCCAACGCCATTTCTTCCTCTCGGTTAACAACAAAAAGATTAATCGAACCGACAAGGATGGGTGCGCATTAGAAGGGTTGATATGTTTTTTTTTCTTCAGAAAAAAAAAGATTTTTGAGAAAGCGAGTGCCCGGAAGAAAGGGTAGTGTTTTAAATTTTTTGGCACAGTTTCCATTTTATTGTATGATCTTTGTTTTTATGTATTTTTTGTTATAGTTTATCTTGTTTTTGTTTTCAGAGTGGTGATTTCGAAGTAAATGGTGAAATGTGCGCTTGGAAACCGTATTTTTGTTTTAAATGTGATTTTTTTTGGAATACTACAAAATACATAAAAACGATGATAAGCGGAAACTAAATTGTGTTTAAAAAAAAAGATAATTCAAATGAATACTAAAACGACAAACAATTTTATTTTATAAACTCGAAACTTTAAGTATAACTAATTTCAATTTTATCTAGGGAATTTTTCCCGTTCGAAATGAATCACTCGGTGTGAGACAAATTTTTTAATAAAAAAAAAACAAAGATAGGTACATTGAAAATATTCAACTTAGCGAGTATTTTGAGAATTGTTGATCATTGCTGATTGAGGGTGGGGGTGAGGCTGATGTGATGAATGACAAAGTTTTAAGAAAGTAAAAAAGCTGATTTGCAAAATGATTTCTGCATCTAAACAACGTCAATCTGAAGCACCATCGAATCCTCAACATCAACAACAACAACGACATTATTTTCCACGGCAGTCTCAAGGCTCGGAAGTAGGATCGCAATCAGGATTAGGGGAAAGCAATTTAAAGGAATTCATCAGAAGAGTTCGTACTTTACAAATGACTGCCAGTGGCGCTGTTTCTCATAGAGGAGTTGCAGGGATGAATTGCATCAGTTTTGGTGGGTCGTCATATATAACCTATTCTGATTTCAAAAAATATTCAGCTTCCTTGCCACTAGATGGTCCAACAAATGTGACCCATTCTATAGCAACAACACTAACCCCATCGCCAGCACAGATCTCGACAGCAGTGGGAGGTTTTCAAAACGAAGTTGAAGTTGGAATTGATCCAACGCTTTTCATGGAAAACAGTGTTGAGGATAAAATGGATGTAGGACCTTCATCTTCACCAAATGATGGACACATTTCTCAGAATGAAAGAATTATTCAGCAACAACAACAACAACGAGATGAACAACAAAATCGAAACAATCAACAACTTACAAATATTCGAGTAACCGTTGGAATTGACAAGGACTTGGAAATGATTTTGGAAATGGATCCGAGTATTGTGGATTTGGGTGATGTACCAGTTATAGAACAACCGCGAATTATTGGCTTGCCACCGTTGACAGGAGGGTAAAATGTCTTTGTTTTTTAATGCTAATTTGTGTTCACTAAAGGACTGAATGTGTAAAAAAAATTTGAAGTTAGTATCTTTAGAATGTTTCGTTAGGAAAAACTAAGATTGAACTAAATAAAATGCACGACTGGGTCCTACGAGCTTGCTCATGCACCCGAACAGGCTGTTTAAAAGTATTTCCTGTTGTTTAAGATTTAAAACTGTACCCGCAAAAAATGTTTGTTTTCAGAAATTTAAACGCCATTTGATTTCTCAAAAAAAAAACTTAATTTTCATTTGAAAATCGTTAGAGTGGTTATTTTTAAATAACAAATTTTAAAATAACAAAAAATATTTTTGGAATGCAGTTATTAACATTTCACTTTCGTAATAAAATAATGATCCATTTTCAAGATATCGAATTTTGAGAAAAATGTTTATTCTTTTTAATCACATATAAATACAATGACATTTTTGAACATCAAATATTATTGAGACAGTATAAGAGCTTGAAATCGGTTCACTTATTCTTAAGAAAACTTAAAAACAAAATAACAATTCTATAGGGGGCACCCTTCAATAGCAATACAAACATATTTTTTTATTTGAAGAAGCCAAATTAAAAAAGAGAAAAATAAAAAAAAATGTATCGGCTTTTTTATGACATAATTCGAATATTTTGTTTTTTGGGGGACTACTGTTATTTTTAGTCTTAAAAGAAATGAAAAAAGGCGTTACGCGAGTCGGCTCAAAAGTTTACTTTTTAAATTTGAAAACAATCGACCCAATTGTTTGGGCTGATAGGTTAGGATAGACAGACACAACGGACGGAATCGTGGGACCCACTTTTTTCGACTTCTCTACTATCTCAATGTCATGTTTGATTAAAATCTTGATTCGAACTTGTTCACGAATGCTAAACTTGCCATATACATAGTTCCTATACGTCGCAAGTAACAAGTAGATAGACAATCTTACTGCACACATTCTTCCTCCTTACCTGTATCAAATTATGAATTATATTTAAATTTTCGAAAGGAACAATAGTTTTTTTATAGTTAAAACTTATGCCCTTTTATTTTTGTTTCTCTTTTAACAGGCCAACATTCAAAACTGCAACACCAACCTCACGTACGCAACTTAAACTCCAACTTCAACGTGAACAACAACAACAAGAACTAGAACGTCGTGAGGCTGAAAAACGCAACATAACACTTCAGCAGGGAACATCATCTACAGCATCATCTGTAATAGCTATGTGCAGGGATACGTCACAAATGCAAACATCCCCAACAATACGTCAACATTCTGCACAGCATCATCAGCAATCAACTCATTTGCAGTCAATGCTGCAAACAACATATCACGATAGCTTATCGCCAATGCAACACAATCAATTGGGGCGTGATATTAATAACACCTCGACGCCAGCACTTAAAGTTCCACTTCAGAGTATTGGAGTGGATGTACCGCCACAAGTTTTGCAAGTAAGGGGCTCTTATAATTTTATAATCTAAGGAAGCTACAACTTTAAAAAAAAATTAGAGAAAATTGTCATATAATAAAATTGTATACTTTTTTTTTTCTTATCTTTTTAATTTTAAGGTCCGAACGGTATTGGAAAATCCAACACGATATCATGTTATACAAAAACAAAAAAGTCAGGTTCGCCAATTTCTTAGCGAGTCGTTTAAACAATCTGGGGAATGGGACGAGCAGATATTTCGTCAGGTAAGTTTATGTTTTTTATTTTATCTTTATGAATTATGACTCTTAACTGTAAGTGAAGCCTAGGCTTAGAGAAGGCTCATAAACTCTACGGCACGTTTACGTTTAATAAGGTTTACAGCTTATTGATTATCAGTTTGCCTTGTCATATCAACTACACGTGAATGAGCCAAAGATCTTCAAGACATAATACCTACATATGTATATATGTACATAAAGATATTGATCATACTGAAACGTGTACTGTTTAATGAAAAGTTTGGTTTTGCCTTGTTTTTTTTTAGAATGGAAAAAATGCTTTGGACTCTCCGACACCGAACACAAAACCTCGTCCTGGTGGGATTTCGACGTTTTACAACGAACAAAGTCGTCAGGATAATAATTGTTCACCGATGACTACAACAACAATTCGCGATGACAATGCAATGCAACAATCGCCATTTAGCGTAGGAAATTTTTCAGCAGCTTCAGCTTCAGTTGGCGATGCTAATTCTATAAGCAATAAGAATTTTAGTGGTAGCAGTAGTGGATTTAATAATTCCAGTAATATATTGGCCTTAAGCAATAATAGTGGAAATTTAAGTTCGTCAAAATTATTGGGCATTCACTGTAAATCAGTTTGCAGTAGTGGTGCTGATACAAACAATCGCGGCGTAAATAATTTCGGTCGCGGAGGCGGCGGTGCAAGCGGTAATTTTTCGTGTAATATGACAAATGCGAGTCCGGGAGCAACGGCTGGCGGCATGTCACCTAGTTTGAGTTCAGTGGCAACCAGTAATTCAGAGGTATGTACTTTTTATTTGTAATACACTATTTTTTTCTCAATACTTTTTAAAGACAAATTTTTGTTTTAAATAAATAATAGGTCCAACATAAATTTGAATGAATGGATTTAATAGTGCGAATGCTTTTTGAAAAAGCTTTATGAACATATAAATAAAAGAGATGAAAGAATCATGAAAGAGAAGCAATACCTTCAAAAACAGCCACAGTACATCAGTTTAAGGTCTTTAATATCTTTAATTTAAACCTATTAATAATGATTGTTCTGACCTACAACTAAGTTGCATAAGGATGAATTTTGGCATTTTTCTTAACTCCCTGTTGCAATTATACGACTAAGCAAATATTATTCAAATACAAAAACATAGAAGACCTTCATAATTCTAAACCTTGCAATCCAAAACAAAAACTCAATTTTTCCTCAGACATTCTTGAAAAAGTGATTTTTATATTTTTTCATCTCTTATTTAAAACATTTAAAATGCAACGTATAATTTTTCCTAAAAACGAAGGAATTTTGGAATTCATTTCACTGTTAAAAGTGCAATAAAGCCTTAAGCTAAGTATACACAATCGCAAGATCTTCCAATATTGGCAGATTTTTCGCGAAACATTTAACCAATTTTCTGTTAACTGTAAAACACCCAATTTAATCTGTCAAAGGTGACAGAAAACAAAATTGGATGTCAATCGGCAAATTTTCTATCAAAAAATTGGATTTCGTGCAATCGTTTTGTACTCATCCAAACACCCAAAAACTGTCTTCAATTGTCAGCCGATTTTCTATTAAAAATTGTCTAATATTTGGATAAAATCAAGCAACCGTATAAACGGGCATTTTTACACTTGACAGAAGATTGGCAATGGTCACTTAATTGGATGCTATTGAAAGACTTTTGACAGTTCGGCCAATATTGGAAGATTTTCCAATCGTGTATTTTTAGCTTCAAGGCTTTTGCATACAAAATCGAAACCAAAAAAAAATCTAGGGTATGGTAATTACGTAATTTAAATACTTAAATATGAAAAGCCCGAAATTGTCCAGAATTTCTAATTCAAAGCTATTTCGTTGACGTTTAATGAAGTTTTTCCATTATTTAAAGCTCCCCTTAAAATCGCGAACAAAAATATGAGCACATTACCATTGTTAAGGTAACTCTGATTTAGAATAAAGGATTGTAAAGGAGCTATACGAAATACGATCAGGACGCATGTGTGTACTTCAGATAGGTACATATAATAGTAGGGGAGCCCAAGAAGGGATATTGGGATTTACTACAGCGCGGCAGATTAATATACAGGGAAGTACCTAGTACCCCATTGAATACCTCCACCAAGTATTAGCCCCGTATATGTGGCCGCGCGTCAAGGATAAGGGATCAGATTAGTAAAAAAAAATTGATCATCTGAAATTCTCGAGCGCGTAAGATTAAGGTAGGGTAAGTTAGTTATATCATATATGCTAAAAAGTGTATATTCCACTAATCTGACAATTTTCGATTGACGATAAGAAGTAGGCGGGTTACAAACTTGTAAAAAAAAACGTCATCTTGACTTTCTCGAGCGTGGCTAAATTTTTTTATTTTGAAGGTAATAATTCAACGTTCACAAATTATATATAATCTGACGATTTCCGTTAGCCGAAGTGAGGGGAGGGGCAATTTAAAAAAATTATTATTTAAAATGGAAAAAAATAATTAAAAAATAACGGTAATACTTACAATTAAGTTTTATACATTTTTTTAAGGCCAACATTCTGTTCTATTAGCCAGTTTTTAAATCAAGTCAAAACTATGCATAGTTTTTGAAAAATTTAATTCTAAACTCAAATTTTGAGTTAAAAAAACATAAAAAAGGTTTAAAGTGTAATTTTTCAATACTTCAAGATTATCTACTATTGTTTTTATTTTAGAATTTTTTGCTCTTATTTGTTTTTGATCAAAAACTGAAAACTAGATGATTTTATGTCTTTTAGTTTTTGAGAAAAATGAAAATAACCACAACTACTATTTTAATTTAATTCATTCTTTTTTTTTTAGCTTGAGTGGTCTTATTTTGATAGTAATAATAGTAGGTGTGACTGTGGGTGTATGCAACAGTGGGGTGTGTGCGAGTTTGGGTGTATGCCACACCGAGGTATGTATGGGGGGCATGCTGCCCCCTGCAACACCCCTGCTTGGTCACACTGTGGTATATCTTAATCCATATTCGATTATTACTATCAAAAAGTGCTTCATTTGCGAAAAAAAACGTAAACGGCATCATGGTCGTAAAGTTCGCTTAGCTGTCAGTAGATAGAAAACTATAGAGATTTTAAAAAGCGCGGCCACGCTTCAACTCTTCAATTTTTTAAAAGATTTGAAAAAAAAAAATCTTTCCATTGTCAGATTATTCGCCTAATCTGACAATGGAAAGATTTTTTCCATTCCAGATAATCGTCAGATTAAGAGACAACACGTTTAGGGTATATACATACATGAACCATATATTACGGTGACCATATTTTCCGAAACAAAATAATGAACAGTACCCAAAAAATGAGAAATGTTGACCGGTTTTCAAGATTTTTTTTATTTCATTGAGTAACAGTAAATAAATATAATATAAATTAATTAATAAATATAGTATAATTAGGTATATTTATAAAATAAACAAAAAAATAACTTTCATCGATAATAAAAAAAAAAACATAAAAATAACACAGATTCGTTCAGTCTGTAACTTATTCACAAAAAAAAAAAAAAACAAAACCTTAAACTCTTTAATATCATATTGGCTAGTCAAACAACTTTGACATCGAATTATAATATATTAGTATTGTTAAAATATGTACTTTTCGGAAGAATAATTTTGTAATTAATTCTGGCTTTCCTTTTAAATAATTCTTAAATTGGATGCAATTAAGAATTATTTAATTGACCTGATTGTTTTAATTTTCATATTTTTTTTTCGTTTGTCCATACATTGTTTAAAATTGAGAAAACTCTCTCTGTAGAGGCATTAGACCCAGACTCTACGATTTTTGAAATGTTTTCATATTGTATCATTTTTTTATTGAAAAACTTGAAAATTTCAACCCACCTATCTCCAGCACTCATTTGGCTCTCCTTCCATTCAACAATTTTTTCTGAAGAAACGTAATTTTTTACACATGACAACTCGTCGAAAACATCAGTGTCATTAACTGAAATATTGCTTCTCTTTTTCATAATATACATTAAACTTAACTCCACTTTGTCCCAGGAAGGAGTGTAATTCTTACTCTTCATTTATTTTTGGAGCGAAGGATTTTTCAACAATGCAATAATTCCGACAGTCGGAGTGCATTCTCAAAATTACTTTTGGAAAATGCCATAACTTGTCCAAATTCAAAAAAGATGAGTTTCATTCACATTCACTGAAAGTTTTTTTTAACATTGTCATGGTGATTAAAACTCAATGGTAAAATTAATTTCCAGTGGTAAGTCATCCTGTGCGCCAAGTGTAGAGTATTAGTTTTAACTTCTCCTGTATGTTGGAATGTTTAAAATGATCTGAATTTTGTAATTGTGAGAGTAGGAATTGTTTCGAAAAAGAAAGACTACGAATAATGATGTAAGGGTACGTTTTCATTAAACATTTAATGGTTTTCATGCTAAATCTTTCCTTAAAGAAAAAAATCATAAAATAATGAACAAATAATGAGCAATTTCTAAAATAATGAACATTTTTATGTTTTCCGACACACAATAATTCATAATGAACATTTTCTTCAAATAATGAACTGTTCATTATAATAATGAACGGATGGTCACCGTACATATATATCAAAATCTGACGCGCTCGAGTATTTTAAAATGGCGATTTTTTTTTGCAAGTTCTAATAATGGCCGCTAGTTTGGGTCACATCCAAATCGTCAGATTATTACATAAGAGCGTTCTTTTAGGTTCACTCAACATCCCCTTTGAAAATCTGACGCGCTCGATTAAATTTTTTTTTACCGTTTTCAACCCTTACGTACGACCACCCCCATCATGGAAACGGTCAAATTAACATACGTATATTTTCAAAAATACGTAGAACATGGATGCTATTAATATCTGACGCGCTCGAGTATGTCCATGCAACTGTTTTTTTTTTACATTTTTGAAAATTTATAGCCGCCCCCCCCACCGGTGAAAGTGTATACATGATATAAAATTTTTTTCTTCTTATCATCTAAGCTTCGCAATCCAATAGGTCTCTTTGACGCTCGAGTAAATCCCGATTTAGCACCCTGGGCTCCCCTACTATAATATATTACGCGAAAATGCACACATTGACAGTGGTTAAATTTAAAATTTGAAGGGATTTGAGAAAGTTGTGCCTGCAGCAAGCACCCATGTAAGGAAGACAACTTTCTCATAAGACCTGTACTGCACAGTGCACATATTCGTATTTTTGGGATTCAGTTCGGTTTTTGTATTTTTGAAACTTTTAAACATTTGTCTTGTCAGAATTATTTAATACAAAATTGTAAAAAAATTAGTAAAAATTTTAAAGTGGAGAAATTATCAGAAATCATTAATATCAAGTAGAGTCAACTTACAAAAATAAAACTATATTTATATTTTTATTTAAAATTAATAATACAAAAATAACACAAGGAAGCGTAAAATCGATTTCTTTTTTTTTTAATTCCGCAAACATTTTTCGGTAAAAATGTATTTTTCTATTTCATGGACGTAAATTCTAAACGTTTTAGAGTAAAATGAATCGTTTCCTTGATTTGTGTTCCAAATTCACACAATTCCAGTGATAGATTTCTGTTGATTTCAATCCGGAAACTTTTTTCAATGACAGACATTTTTGTTTTTAATGATCGCTATAAACGACTTGCCAAAAAAAATTCAATTGTTGGTTTCAATAATGAAAACCAATAAAATCTATTGAAATCCAAACTAAGAAGTATGATTTGAGTTTTGTATCAGTATTTTTTCGGGTTAATTAACATGATACTTTTTAGTGGTGCAACGGATTCGCCGCAAAATTTTGTACGACTAATAAGTACCCGTGGCATGATGGTTAGTGCGTTGGACTATCATGCCAGAGGTCGTGGGTTCGATCCCTGCCTATGCCATCTAAAGTTTTTTCCACGGGTACTGCCTCTTGCGAGGAATTGACAAATTCTCCAAGAGTAATTCTTGTCATGAAAAGTGCTTTCTCAAATTAGCCGTTCGGATTCGGCATAAAACTGTAGGTCACCTCCATCTCTGACAACAGTACTCGCACACAGGAATGGTTGAGAGTTGTAAGTCACTATGCCCTAGTTCTCAACGGACTGTTGCGCCACCCAATTTATTAATAAGAAATCGAAAACATGCCAAAACAAAAAATAGTTGATTCGTTATGTGATAAGAAAAACACACAAGTAATTAAATTAGCAAAAATTAGTTAAATACATTGAAAAAAAGAGGCTGGGGTGCGACCCACACTGATAACTTCCACATTCGTGCCCGTCTGTCAATTTTTCTAAAATTCAAAATAAATATTAATAACAACATTTTGTTTAAGATACAAGAATTAGAAATCAGTATCTTTCTTTACTTTCATAATACTTATGTCGAAAACTATATCTTATACGTTGTATGTTGTTTTTGTTGGTTTTCGTTTTAACTATTTTAAAAAAATTATCAATTGAATTTTTCTAAGGCACTAACTCAAAGTAAGCAACAATATTTTGAATATGAAAGAATAAGTTTCATTTTCAATATCTATTTTTGTGCCCAATATTTTTAGTTGCAAACCATTTTTTCTCAATCTGTATGACCATTTTTTTATTTCTTATAAAAACATTTTCTTACATTAACAACAAAGTTTTGCATAGAATGAAATAACTTAAGATGCAATACCTTCATCTATTCTCGAAATATTTTGAATAAAACATTAGTTCTTACCAATTTTCGCGTAGTATTTTAAACTGGACTGTTGGAATGTTCAAAACAATATTTTTTTTAAAATAAAATCAGCTGGAAGGCAGTATCTTTAATTGTCGCAAGATGTTGGGTTCGAAAAACAATTTTTAACAACTTTTAACTTTAGTGTTTTTTTTTGTCAGGTTTTTATTTTTTGCAAAAAAAAACGTTACTTCGATTTTTCTAAAATTTAATAGATGTCAAAACCGTTATTCTTCCTAGGGACCTTGAAACCTCTAGAAATGTCAAAAATTTAAATTCCACAAATCGGACCGATTACAGTATCTTCCTATGGGAAGTTAGAAAACTAGAGCTTCTAGTACTTTTTTAAAAAGTTGCCTTGATTATTTCAAAAGTATGGTTTATGTATTTGACCTAAATGAAACAAGAGACAATTGAATACGAAATGATAATACCAAGATGAAAAAGAAACAAACAAAAAAGACCAGACATCACTCAAAGCTTCTTAGCCTCTGATTATACATAGCTATCTAACAAATTATTTTTATAAATTACACTTTGCGCCTTCTCAGGCGCCAAATTGAGGAAAAGATCTATACAAATATAATTTCTATCAAATTAACATCAATCAAATAACTCGCTACGTCTCGGTCTTCGCGTCTTCGTCGATAGCCAACTCTGCACGAACATAGATATGAGTCCAAAACCATCCCGACAAAGCGTTATTATTATCATAAAAAATATTGTTAAATACTACACTCCAATTTCAATTTGTGTTATTTTGTGACTGAAATAAAATTCCACACTCCATCATTATCAAAAAGAGATTATAATACACCCGAAAAAAAAGAAAAGAAATGTGTGCTTCCTTAATATTTGCTTTTTAAATTTGAAACCTTTTTTAAATAAGATTAAAGTTGTCAAAAAAAGAGGGTGATATGCTATGGCGAAGTAATTTCTTGGGCAACTGAAATCGATTTTTAATCAAATTCTCATAGGTGAAATATTCTTAGTTTATTTTGTCATTTTAACAAACTCAAAGCTTAAAATTTTATTTTGCAAATACATAAGAAATAAGAATACAAAATGTTCCATACACAAACATTTAGAACATATTTTAACTATTCAATACAAAAATGGCTAGTACTTAGTTAAACATAACTATTAAACTATTATTATTAGTGTCGTCTTCACTGGATATTTTGCAACGACAGAAAAAGGAAAAAAATTATTAAATTTTTAGTTTCTTTTTAAACAAATAATAGAATTCTTTAAAAAAATAATTTGAAACGGCTTCAATTTTGACAGTTATCTGCAAATGCGGTAAGTGATGGGATTCGAAAAAATCTTCATTTATCATTCTCATTCATAAGCTTATATCTCAAGTACGCGAAATGGGTAATAATAATAACAAAAGCTGCACACCTAAAATGCGTAAGCTCATTATGCAGATGTATTAATCAGGAAAATCTTTTGAGATGAGACATAGGAGACTGGAAACCTTGGAATTTACAAGAAGAAAAAAAAGAAGAAGAAAAACAAATCAAAGAGAAGATATTGTTATTGATCGATCCATTGAATAACAACACGGTCTATAAGGAACCGTCTTCTTAAAAAAATAGTTTGCGGGGATGGTCGTTAAAACCCCTTAAACGTCAAGTTCTTTGGAGTTTGGATCAGATGCACCATGATGTATGCGATATCCTATAAACATAATGAAGCCGTATATTTAAACAATTGCATGTTTCCTAAATTAGTCAATAGGGCAATCATCCAAAACACACTTTACGTCAAGTGAGATTGGTCACCTCAAAATCCGGACCTCAATATAATAGAAAATTTGTAAGGGAACCAATTAAAAAATTTCCTGTGAAAAGATGTCAGGACCCGATAGCTATACCTTCCAATACGTTGTGATAGCCTTGATTAAAAAACCCGACCAAGTACTAACGATGAAAGTTGGAAAATATTAAATTGGCTTTGGATTTAATAAATATCCTATAGTTATTTGACTCATTTCATTCCATTTGAATATAATACATAAAAAAATATAATATAATACATTCATCTTATAAGTCGTATATTGCTTATGGCCGTCACAAATATGCTATATAAACACAATGCTTAATGCAGTTTGTTTCTAATTACACTGGTCACCAAATTTGTCTCCCTGGCAAATAAAATTGAACTTTTACAATGGGTTTGATGGCGTTAATTCAAATCCAACTTCAAATCTAATGTATCACATTCGATTTTTTAGATAATACTTTTACTGGAAAAACACGTATATAAAGCTTTTTGAGACTATCTAAATTTATGAAGATTGAATGAATACAAAATTTAAAACTTATCTCATGATGTTGTTTTTGTTTTTAATTAATGGTCAGTCAAATCAATCTTTTTAAAACTAATGCTTTGGCTAAATTAATGCAGACTATTTTTACCAAAAGAAAAAACAATAAATTCTTTCATTTTCAGTCGTAATATTCAAAAAAATTATAAATTAATTTATAAGACTCGCTTTTTCCAATATTACCACCATATTGAAAGCAATGATTTGTAGTCGTGGTATTGAAAAACTCAATGAAAATGAAGCTGGGATGGGACCCACAACGATAATTTCCCATCCCGTCTGTCAATTTGCCTTACTTAAAACTTTGTGCGAGATAAATAATTTGAAGTCAATAACTTTCTTTGTTCGCCTAATACTTTAGGCGAAACCAATTTCTTATCAGTTTTTTGTTAATTGAATTTTTCTTAAAAACATAACTAAAAATTAACAACAACATTTTTTATATGATGAAATAGTTTGATTTCAAAATCTATTTTTGTTAACGCGATTTTTAATCGAAAACCAATTTTTAACAATTTTATAAGCATTTTTTGAAAAAAAAAAAATACAGACAGGATTTTTTGAAGTCAAATCCTTCATTTATTTACGAGATATCGAGAATCGAATATCAATTTTTACCAATTTTGCGTACTATTTTTTGTAGATTTTAATGTTTATGAAAAAACTGATTGTTGGAATTTTACAAAAAATTTCACCAGATGTTAAAAAAAATTGTTTTCTTAAAGATGAAATTAGTTTGAGGGCAACATTTTAAATTTTTGAAAAATGTATTTGAGTTGAAAATCAATTTTTACCAAGTTTTAATTATGTTTCGTTTAGGCTTTTATTTTTCGTTAAAAAAATTGTCAGTTCGATGTTTTTTTTAATTTTGCTAAATTTTTTTCTAAAACGTTATTCTTCGTTGCAAAAATTAATTTGGAGATAAAACATTGTTTTTCGTAAAATATTCGAGGTGACAGTTATTATTTTTTTTGGTCTTTTTTTTGATTTATAAAAAAAACTGTTTATTGATTTTTTTGTTTCAAAATTAAATCAGTTTGGTATCATGCCACAAATTTAAGTCGCTAATGAATTCAAGTTTGGGTTAATTAAAATGTTCACTTTTCTTTTTAAATTGCTATGTTGAGAAAACCACCCATTCAATTTTTGTGAGAGTCTTTTGATTATTATCTGTATAACAAAAATTATTTGAAGTCGATATCTCTACTAGTTCTTGAGATATAGACGAAGAAAAAGCTTCCCGAACGTACGTACACACGTACGCACAGGCATCTCTCTTTAAATCTTTTATTTAGACCTTGAAACGTCGAGAAATGTTAACATTTTCAATTCGACAAATCGGACCGATTACAATAACTTCCTATGGAAAGTTAATAAACCCTTCTTTACGCGACACCCTGTATACGCAATGCATTTGTATACTCATGTTAATTATATATATTTACATATAGGTACATATGTACATAAATTAATCAAGGTGTGTAATACCATATTTTTTGTTATATAAAGATATTTATTGACACAGAATATAAAATAAATCTTGATCATTATATCAACTTCGTTCGTTCAGTCTCAAGTACATATATACATATGTCAAGATTATATCAGAAAATTGTTTAAGTGATATTTTGTAATAAAAATATGTTTTTGATTTTCCGAAAACTTCGTAAGAAATTAATTCGAAAATGATAAAAGTTTAAACATTTATAAACATCCGCCTCCAGGGGATTTTACTGTAATTTTTGTGCAGTCTTTATATTAAATTGTCGGACCTTCATGTGGTGGAAAATGACCATGCAGAGTAATGCGTATAGTGCAGCAGAGATGGTGAATAAAATAGCTTTAGTTAGTAGTACACGAAATAGTCATGATTCACACTTTAGATTCGATATTTTATTTTGTATTTATGTGAACCTTGTTTGGTGCTGATCACATTGCAAATATAGCTCTATTTTTGTTTTGTATTTCTTTTATAACTATACCTACACTTTATAGTTTTAACATTATTCTAGTATTTGAATTGGGTTTTTCTTGAAACCGCACACTAATCAAAGGAAAATAAATGATCTTTTTTAATGAACAAATATATGTAGCTAAAACCGAATTTACTGTATAACAACAATTTAAAGGTTGAATAAGTTTTTGGCTTTTTATAATGTTTGCTATGATCCAGAACAATAAATGCAAATAAAACATGCAACCAATGAACAAAAAATAGAATTGTATCTTTTTTAATTTGAACACCATTTATAAACAAACAAAAAACTCAAATTAACAACTTTTTGTATGTAGATTATGAAATTACTTAGTTATGAAAAGCCATACAAAAAACACAGTAAATTCCATATGATAGAGATCTGTGTTTAAATCGAACTTGTACAAAAACAGTTCTTTTCATGACCTCTTGAAAAACGCTCTAAGAGTCCTTTATTGGTGCAAATAGGAATAGTTGATAGTTGAATAGGTTCTTTACATAGTTATTTGTTTTTATAATTAATTATTATAAAGTGAATTAAAAAATTAAAAACAAAAACCTAAAACAAGTTAAACTCCCATAGACATTTCTATTGAAAATAATGACCTTTGACTTTGACACGGATTAATGACCTCGGATACTTAATTTGTCAAGCTTTTTATTCCTGCGACATAAATCTGTAGATTTTAGGAGTTCATGTTTTAAAAAATATGAATTTGGGAATTATAACGGACACCCTAATGCCTGTAGAATATCGTAAGTAAAAAAGTAGTTTTTTTATTATATTATTTGATCAATTGAACAAACAAGGCGGATAATTTCATTTTTTTTTGTCAGTAAATAAACTCTGTTTGTGATTTTAAGTTATTTCGTACTCATTTAAACTATATGTACAATTACACAGAGTGATTGTACTGACTTGCCTGTGGTTTTAATATAATTTAATATACATACATACATACATATGTATATGTACTACCTGTGAGTTTGAGAGAAAATAAATAAAAAGTTTGTTACTTGATGTCATTGACTATGTTAAATAAATATCAACACAATATTTGCAGATATTTTGTAATATTGGATTGGATTGGATTTTGTTTAAATTTTACAGGTATATTAATTTCAATGAAACATGGACTTAAATTTTTAGATAATAATGAATCAATAATTAAAAGAATTAAAAAAAATCATTTTTATTTGAAAACTATAAGCATTTTATAATGCTTTAATGTTTTAGTACCCTTTCAAGATAATTAAAGTTTCAACTAATGTAATTTAATAAATCAAACCAATCAAAGAAATTGTTTTATAAATTTAAAAATAACTGCGCATAGATAATAGCAACATATTTGTATGTGTTTTCATTCTCTACGGTTTATCAAGTAATTACACAGGTCGACAAAATTACGTTGTTTTTCTGTTGCACAAACAAAACAATATTTTTTAAGGTTTTTTATAATATGTCCTTTTAAAAATGCTAAAAACAACAAAAACGTTATTTTAAGCCTAAGTTTAAACTCAAAATATCTCTTAACAATATATTACATGATGATTTTGTAAAGTACAAATCTTTCTCTTTTAAATACAATTTAAAGCATTTTAGTATCTAACTTAGTTTCTGGAAATTCTCATTAGTTATGAGTCTTAATTCTCTTAATCTATACGAAGTTTCGAAAAAAAGTTAAATTTGATACAGTTCGTTTTGGACTTATTTTTTAGTCATGATTTTGAATCCAAACTCTAATTTTAACAATTTGCTCAAATTTTAAAAATATCCGTTTTCTACATTTATATTTAAAAACTTGATATAATAGAACAGATTTGTTTCAAGAAAAAAACTTACTGTCAAACCGTTTTGCCTTTTTATGTTGAGAACCATTTTAGCAAGAAAGGTTGAGCGTATCTTTTAGATTTTTGTAGAACAGGTGAAATCTAACAACTGTTGAAGTTTTTTTTGAATATAATATGAAATAAAATAAATATTTCAACTGAATATTGAAGAAAAAGATTATTACTTTGTAAAACTATCACGGATTTTATTGAAAAAAAAGCTACTTTATAAATTTAGTTAACCTCAAAAAGCCAAATATACATATGTACGTGTTTTTTTCGAATTTTAAAAAGTGATATCTCAAAAACCTGACGTGATATATTATTTTGAAGTCGAATTTGAATTAAGTCCAACAAAAACCATTTTAAAATTGCAATTTTAATGCCAGTGAGAAAACCTTGTCGACTAGTAATATAATTATGTATGTAGAAAGTTACTGCCCAAATCTATGCACTGAAATTTAAAATGTGAATGCAATGAAAGACCAAAGAAGAGAGTAAGTGTTAATTTCAAGAAGATTTTGAAGTTCGATCACTAAGTAACTCAAAAGCTTAGTTATCAAAAGATGTAAATCTTAAAATTAAGTTTCTTACATCTATAAATTGAATAAATTGAAAAAAAAATTATTGCATGAAATCCTCATTGTTTTTTTATTAATTGTAAACCTATTTTAATTGTTACTTAGACGTAAACAAAAAATTAAAAACCAATGACTGTTTTGATTGCGGCAAAACTTGTTGTAATAATTTCATTCACCTTCCATAAATATTCGTAATTTTTATTTGGAAGGTAAACCCCATCAGAAATGACAAAATTTCACACAAAAAAGATAAACCTTAAAAAAAACCAAAACAAATCCCAATGATCAACCGATCAATCTAACTAGCTCTTAAAGCTTTCATATTTTTTAACTAGGCTCATTTCACATAAAAGCTCTGCGCTCTTTAAAAACTAAATAGGGATGATACAGGGATAACGACTTCGACAACGGCGATATATTTATTGAACACTTAATCAGAATTTGATCCTATTTTATTATTTTGAAAAAAAAGTCTCCAAAAGCTGTGCTGTGATCAGATCACGGATCTTTTTTAATTCTGTCTAACTCCGTCTGTCTACAGCCCCAACCCAACACAAAACCCATAGCCACAAGGCCCACAACACACAAGAAGATTCTTAACTACTTAACTCCCATATAGATAGAGATACTGAGGGTACACTCTTGACACAGTGTTATTGTTATTAATTGTTCTCTTTATTGTTTTTTTAATTTTTTTATTTTATTTGCTATATATCATCGTCACCGAGTCACAGTCATTCGTCTCTCGTACTCGTTTTTGTTGTTGAATTTTATTCATATATTGTCAAACGAAGTCGTTTAGGTTTATATTTTTTTTTACTGCGGCTCTGTGCCTTGAGCTTGCCGTATCGTCTCGTTTTGATCGTCGTTGTTGTCGCTGTCGTTGTCGCTGTCGCTGCGGCTGTCGCTTAACCACCACCGCCACCACCGTTGGCCTTACTAACTTTACTATTACTACTCGGCTGCCTGCTTGCCTGGTAATTTTTTAAAAAAACTATTCACTACTGGCCTGCTGTTGGATCGATTGTTTAGCTTGCTTACTTACTCTGGCTGCACGATCCATTGCTAAGCGAAGTGAGTGGTAGCACGTTGCCCATCAGTTATAGTTTGAATTCTCTCTCAGTATAAAGCTATTTCAATTCATTTAACTATAATAAAGTTAATAGTTGGCTAGTTATATAATGAAATAAAATTAAAAAACAATTTTCAAACATTCTTCAAAAAAAATATTCTCGGTGTCTAAAATTATAAACAAAAATTCTTTTTGAATTTAACATAAATAAACAAAAACAACAGTTACAACAAAAACTGAAGGCTAACTCTAAAATAAAAATTATACATATGTATATACTAATTCTCCAATAAACACAAAACAAAGCTAGAAGGATGAATTAATCTTAAGTTTTCAACCTTAAAAACATAAATCTAAAATTAAAATTATTAAAATATAACCTAGATACTAGTTCTTAGATAAACACATATCAAACTGCAAACTTACTTAAAAAAAAAACAAGGAGGATAAAGCTCATTTTTCCGTTTTATTGTTATAATTTGCATTAAAAAAATTAATTAATTATAAATCTTAATTTCAAATACCCAGCTGTGACTGCTTCTGTGGATCGGGAATGTACCTACCTACCTATGTATGTACCTACCTGCAAATCTAAGTACCTATACCTTTATACTTATCTACCTATCTATCTCAAAAAATTATCAAACTTATAATTGAAAAGGAATGCATTTAAAAACATTAAGACTGATTTAAGAATATATTTTGTTAGTTTTGTTTTTTAAATTTATGATTATGACCAAATGTGATGTTACTTAAGTTATTAGCTACATTGCTGAGATAAAATTTATCTAGATACTTTTTTGAATAAAATAAGTAACGAATGCTTATAATTATGGTGACAGTTTTTCTTTCTCATTGTATTTCTGTCATTTAAATAACTTAAAGTGATTTCGGATAGTATCTTGGTTAAATAATTAAAAGCAAAAATTTATAGATATGTGGAAGCTTTTATCAATGTTTTAAAATCCTTTTCTCGGATAAAAAAAATAGATTGAAGGTACATTCATGTGTCAAGATATAGTTCAAAATCTTCAAGATAAGACGACTTATACAAAACGTTTTGTTGATAATAATGTGTTTCAGATTGCTTACGAGTATTTTCGGCACTTAAAAGCGTGACTATGTGATGTAAAAAAAACAATTAGTTATGTGCCTTACTGTAATCTCAAATAACCACAAAAGTGTCGTGTTTTATTAGTAACGATATTATATCTTATTAAACATCAATCATAAAATTGTATTTTATTTATTTTCGCCTTGTAAACGACGACATCTTAGCTGCTTAGCTGTAGGTACGGTACGTCTAGCTACAAATTTACCTACATAACTATTAAAAAAGAAAAAATGTAGTGAACAGTGTATATCATTTGATTTATTTATAAATAAACAAAACTCTCTACATTCAACAAGTGATTTGTTTCGTTTTTTGTCTGTAAAACTTTAGTAAAAAAGAGCTAAAATTTTGATTGTATCAAAGAAATCATTTATTTGATCTTGCTTTCAGTACAACAGAAAAAATTCTGTGTTTGTTTTGATAAAAAAAATAAAAAGTGTTTTGTGTTTTTGTGGGATGCTGTTAGGATTTTGTTTTATATTTTCTTTGATTCTATTAAGAGAAAAAATAAAACCGCCAAACTGCCGAAAGTACGCTGCAAGCGGAATACTTCTAACAAAAAATCTCAAATTATGCCGGTGTTTAATATAATATCACGCCGGCAACAAAAGGTAAGTTAAGATAGATCTAGTTCTTTTTATTTAAGTTATGTTTACGCACGTGTGTCTTGTAAGCTATATTAAATTTCTGGTTAAGTCAAGAAAGAAAAAAAAACACAATACAAGTGCATATAGATATTAGATAATTAGGTTTATTCTTTTGCTATTTAATTTATAGTACACAACACATCTATCTACTAATTAATCAATCTTGATATTATATCATAGCAAAGCAATTAAAACTTTATTTAAATTATTTTTTTTTTTGAAACATAAGTCGTTTAAACGAATATTATTTATTCATTTATGTTTTTTATTTGGCTTAATACAAACTACGCTATATCTTTCTATTATATATGTACCTATGGCGTTTGTTTGATTTTATTGAATTATAATCACAATAATTGTATGTTACGCCCTCCTTACATTTCCAGCCTTAAATCTACATGCAACTTTTAGTCATGGAAATTTGTGCTTGTGTACATACATTTAAAATTAGTAACTTTACGTTAATCTTTAAAGAGCACTATAATAGAACACCTATCAATTTCTGATTCAGTAATGCAATTATGTATATTGTTGAGGTTTTAATTATGTTGCTTATCGAAGAGAAAATCACAAGTGCCCATCACACTTTAAGGATTTTTTTTTCGGGGAGGGGGTGGTTCACTTAAAAGCTAAGATCTATGGATTGATTTAAGACATTAAACATAGAATTTATGCGAAACAATCGCGGACATTATCTCAAATTGGAAATTACAAATATTATGAAAAGGAAGGGTTGGTAGATTGGCAGTCCTAGATAAATAAATGTTACAGCTATTATATGTGTTTTTGCTTTGAATGAAATCAATTACTGGAATTTTCTTGACAAGACGCTATAAAGCGATTATTGAAAATTTGTGTCAATGAACAAAATTTCCTGATTGAAATTCAACTGAATTTTTTTTCTGATAGAAATCTGTCGTTGTATTAATTTTTTAAACAAATTAAATCAGCTATTCAGAAAAATAGAAAAATGATTTTTTTTTTTAATTTTGCACAAAAAATAATATTTGAGATATTTCCAAATGGTTATAGTAGAATTTGGTTTTTAACATTAAGTTGCCACAAATATAAAAAAGGTTATGAGGACGACACTCTGGGCATAGTATTTTTAATATGAAGTTATTGTAATCGGTCCGATTTTTTTGAAAATTTTGTCATTTCTCGACATTCCAGGTCTTTAGAATCTGAATCAAAGATTTTTAGTGAGATATCTGTGTGTGCGTATGTACGTACGTTCGTACGTTCGGGATACCATTTTTGGTTGTCAATGTCTCAAGAACCAGAAATAATATCGACTTAAAATAATTTTTTGAAATACAGAGAAAATATAGTTTTGAACATTCATTTAAATTTTTATTAAACAACTGTCAGTTTTTTCATAAAAATTAAAATCTATAACAAATAGTACCCAAAATTGGTAAAAATTGATGTTCGATTCTTGATATCTCGTTAAGACATTGACTTCAAAATTATTATTGTTCTGGGAAAGATCTAATCTGTATTTGCTTATCTTAATATATAAAAATCCAGTATCATATGTATGTTCCCAGTGAACTCTTCACCAAGTCAACCGATTTCGATGAAAGCTGACATTTTATGTGTAATTTGGTCTAACTTGAGATATAGGATAGTTTATATTTCGATTAATGGTCTCAATAATTTATAATCTACACTAATATTATAAAGAGGAAAGATTTGTATTTTTGTATGTAACGAATAAACTCAAAAAGTACTGGACCGATGTTAATAATTCTTTTTTCATTAGAAAGCTTTATTATCACTGAGTAACATAGGGTATATTTAGTACTAGATTACTATAGAAATCTTTAGAAATTCCTATTAAAACCAACCGAAGGTGTACAAAAATTAGCCATAAAACGTCTTTCATCGCATACGCTGCGAAGAGTATTAATGATAGGACAAAAAAATGTTTTCTCATTAGTGATTCATGGTCGTTTTAATTAGCATGCCTATAACTTAAATATCTGTACCCATTTATGTCTACCCGTGCGAAGTCGGGACGGGCCGCTAGTCTTAATATACAAAAATCTAGTGTCATATGTATGTTTCCAGTGAACTCTTCACCAAGTTAACCGATTTCGATGAAAGTTGGCATTTTATGTGTAATTTGGTCTAACTTGAGATATAGGATAGTTTATATTTCGATTAATGGTCTTAATAATTTATAATTAACAATAAACTGATTGTCAATGTTGATGTTTGTTATTAATCCTATGTAAGTTTCATAAGTCTCGAACAGATGGCGCCTTGAATCAGATTTTTTACAGAAAACTGTCGAACCATCTATAGTGAACTTCTCATAGATGGCGCCACGTTGGAATTCGAAATTTCTTTTTCAACAACACATGGTGCAATGTGATATTTTGATCGATCTATAACGTAACATCGCTTTTTCTGGATTATTTCTCATTTAATTTCATGTGCTCTATATAATTCTGAATATTTCTTTCAACTACTAAATTACAGTTTCATTAATAAAATCTTAATATACAAAAATCCAGTGTCAGCAAAATTACTGTAAGCAGTTACTAATACTATCTACACTAATAATAACATTATAAAGAGGAAAGATTTGTATTTTTGTATGCAACGAATAAACTCAAAAAGTACTTGACCGATTTTAATAATTCTTTTTTCATTAGAAAGATACATTATCTGTACCTATTTATGTCTACCCGTGCGAAGCCGGGACGGGCCGCTAGTAAAGAAATAAAAACATTCAAGAAATGCTACTAAAATTGGTATGAAATGGGTTTCGACTCAAGTATTAGGAGAAAAAAGAAAGATATTAACTTCAAACTGTTTATCTCACACAAAATATTGATATGAATATTTTTTCAAAGTTTTAAGCAAGACAAAACTTTGAAAAAAGCTATCAGTGTGGGTCGCATCCCAGCCTCTTATTATTTTTTGGGATTCAGTTTAAATTTTCAATTCCATTTTAATAATTTTTTCATCTTGAGGATTAATTGAATAAAATAAAGCATAAGTTTCATATACTGTAAGATGAAACCTAGTATCTATCTTTTAAAAACTTAATATTCTTTGACAAATGTATTGTTTATCAGTGTATATTTTTAATTTTTCCCTGTAAAATTAAAATAGTTTCCTCGCAAGGTTCTGCAAAACTTTTTTCAGTTATTTATTTTTTGTTATGAAATTATGAGATTGTATATCTTTTTTGTTCTATTAACAAGAATATGCAATGCACTTTATCAAAACATAACTTTGATTTATGTCTTAAATTATTTTGAAGAAGATTTTTCATAATTTTAATTAAAAATTCAAATAAAGCAGATGAATCTGTATAATATTTTATGACTAACAGCACAGAAGTTAATAAATGATGATAAATAGGAAACAAAATATGGCAATGCAGAACATTGGCTTTGAATTAAACGATTCAACCCAGTGAAGCTAGATAATAATTGGTGTTAAATATAAAAAGAAAACAAAACAAACAAATTTGCTTTTTATGAAAAATCTATCAACAACACATTAAACACGCGAATTATTAGTATTATTATTTTTTTTTTAATTCCATATTAAAAAATTATGTATTATAAGTTCTTAACAAAATTTTAAATTTCATATGATACTGTGACCTTTTTACAATTTAAAACAAACAAAAATAACTTAATATCAGTAAACTTTGAAAACCTGTTAAAATTTTGTTTTATTTGTTTGATTTTTTTTTTTTTAAATTCAATATTTATAGCCCATATAGTAAACTTGAATATCATATTCAAAACTTTATGTGTACATTAATCAGATACCAAAGAAATGTTTTGAAGGGCAGGTTTGGACTGGAAGCTTTTGTATTCTTCGTTGTATTTGAATGAAATAACAAAGTGCGTTATCGTATGAGGTATACATCTATTTATAGGTGCAGTACAAATTAACACACTTTTCTAATTGATTCTGGAATAAAAATGTTAGTTATATTTATTTTACTAAATAAGAAAATTCAGGTTACGTATATTTCTTATACATTAACAACTTAGTTTAGTTTATTCATCAAACATAGTTACAATTCTGAAGGGAATTCTTGATAATCTATATATATAAAAGAAAGTCGTGTTAGTTACACCACTTATAACTCAAGAACGGCAGAACAGATTTGGCTGAAAATTGGTAGGGAGGTAGCTTAGAGCCAGGAGACGGACATAGGATACTTTTTATTCCGTTCGACAGCGTTCCCGTGTGACTTGACATGAAACGTCAGTCACTATAAAACGTGGTATAACATAAAAGAATCAGACTTGGATTAACAAAACGCAAATGACAGCTATGTAATTGACGTAAAATGACAGCTATGTAATGACGTATGGATGACAATTTGATATTTGTAAGAAATCAATATTAAAACTATTTCTATTAAATAAATAATTAAGAAGTGGATTGAAGTGAAGTGAAGTTTAATTAAAAGTGAAGTGAAGTTTAATTTATAATGCCACGACCAAGACGATCGAATCTTTCCCGACAAAGCCGTAATGCAAGAAGAATACAAAATACTTCAAATGAAAGGACTGAAGAAGAACAAGAAATTGCACGTGAACAGCGGCGTTATAGTATGACTCGACTTCGTGCTTCTCAATCACGAGAGCAAAGTGAAGCAGCCCGTGAAACAGCTCGGTTGGCACTGCAGAATCGTCGAGCGAACAACAGAACTCAAGAAATAGATAATTTGCGACGCAGAACAAGATATTTAGGTGATTTGAATCGAGCAGCGTTTCGATACGATTGCAGCAATGATTACAGCTTGCATCATTGAAGAACCAACGTGTAATATTGCAAAACACTCACCAATGGCCAAAGTTTTAGCGGCATCGAAAATCATCATCTGGGACGAATGCACAATGGCGCATAAACGTGCATTAGAAGCACTTAACCGAACATTAAAAGATTTACGAAATGACTCGAGATGTTTTGGAGGAGCAATGATTTTACTGTCTGGCGATTTCCGCCAAATACTGCCAGTAATTCCAAGATCTACGGCTGCCGATGAAATAAACGCTTGCCTCAAATCGTCAAATCTATGGCGCTATGTGAAGAAACTGCAGCAGACAACAAACATGAGAGTTACATTGCTTAATGATACATCTGCTGAAGATTTCTCGGAGCAATTGCTGATTATCGGTAATGGTCAAGTACCTGTCGATGAATCGAGCGGATTTATATCATTTCCAAATAATTTCTGTAATTTTGTCTCATCAAAAGACGAACTTATCAACAATGTATTTCCAAATATTATTTCTAACTACAAAAATAATGAATGGTTGAGTGAGTGAGCAATTTTAGCGGCTAAGAATAAAGGTGTAGATGACCTGAACTACATAATTCAAAATAAGATCATTGGAACAATGCATTCATTCAAATCTATTGACTGCGTCACAAATGAAGATGAAGCCACCAACTATCCAATTGAATTTTTAAACTCTTTGGACGTGCCTGGCTTACCACCGCACAATTTACGCCTAAAGGTTGACTCCGTAGTAATCATGCTTCGAAACATAAACCAACCAAAACTGTGCAACGGTACGCGTTTGGTGGTTAGTAAATTGATGAACAATGTAATTTACGCTACGATAATGATAGGAAAATTCAAAGGTGAGGAAGTTCTCATTCCGAGGATCCCGATGATCCCAACCGATATGCCGTTTGAATTTAAAAGACTTCAATTTCCGATACGTCTTGCATTTGCCATGACCATCAACAAATCACAAGGCCAATCCTTAAAAGTTTGTGGTTTAAATCTAGAACATTCATGTTTTTCCCATGGTCAATTATACGTGGCATGTTCACGGGTCGGAAGACCATCTGCGTTGTTTGTTTTTGCGCCTGATAATAAAACAAAAAATGTCGTGTATCACAAGGTACTTAAGTGAAGAGCAACCTATGTACTAAAATACAGAAATAATAATGAATGATTAATGTAGTTATTTAATTTTTTTTTGTATTTTTTCCAATAAAAAAAAAACACAATCTGCTTATTTATTGCCATTAAGGCGGAACAAAGTTCGTCGGGTCAGCTAGTAATATAATATAAAACAAAATTACAAAATTAAATATACAATTAAATATAATTAAATACAATTAAAAGTACCTAAATAATTTTTAAATGAAAATCTATTCAGACTAAAATCGATGATACGTATGTATCACAAAGGCTTTTAGTTACTCTTAAACGTCTAGACAATGGTTCGTTAGCTGCATAATTAGTTTTGTGGTATGGAATCTTAAAAACCAATCGGTTCCTATGCAACTTCGTAGGAATATTAAAATTAATCAAGTCTTAAAATCGGAACAATCAATATGATTTGGCAATACGTCACGAATGGACATAATGCCAGAGAACTTTCTTCGAATGTTGAGGGGCATGATTCCAAATAATTTACATCTCGTTACATTGGAAGGCATATCTTTATTCGAATTAAGACTTTTCTTTAATACTTTAGTGAATCTTTTTTGTATTTTTTCAATTATATAAGAGTGAACTTCATGCGAAGTTAACCAAACAGTACTACAATACTCAAAAGTAGACCTAACATACGCGTAAAACAGACACAGATCACAGAACTCTTTTGAATTGCTTAAGATAATCCCAACATTGAGTTACCTTTTGCTATTAAAAACACTATATGTTTTAAGGTGTAAGGAGATAATCAAACACCAATTCGATAATCCCTCAAGATCTTCTTGCAATATAATGCAATCCTGTTTTGTTTTTATACAACGAAAGACTTTTAATTCATCCGCATACATGACGTACTTTAATTATAAACATACGTTGAAAATGTCATTGATAAATGATAAATAATAAGAAAATAAGAGGACCGAAATGGCTTCCTTGAGGCACTCCCGAGGTAGCGGTGATAGGTGAAGAAAGATTGTTATTTATACGAAAATATTGAATACGATCCTTTAAGTATGCATGTATCCAGTTTAAAATCATGATTGACCCGATCAAATGCTTTAAAAGAATCTGCATAAACAAAAAAAAAATTAATACCCTTTCTCAAGTCAATTTAATACATTATTAGAAAAATTTTAAGGTTTGTGCTAGTAGATCTACCAGCAACAAAACCATGTTGGCATGGAGAAATAATGCTTTTAAGAATTTGAGTTAATCTTTCATACCTATTTTTTAAACAATTTTGGAATTTTAGTTATCTTACAAATAAATAAAAAAGTTATCTTACTTATAAATAAAAATAAAAAAATGGAAAATTTAAAATATTTGATAAAATCAGAACTTCAAAAAACTACAAATTTCGTTGCAACTCAGTAAAACTTAGTACTAAAGACCAGACTCCTGCGGCGACGTTATGCTAAATAATATATTGATGTGATTTAAAATTAAAAATAAAAAAAATAATTGATATTTTTTCAAAACGAATACAGGCATTTTTGTGTCGAGTTGCATACTTACAAAAATGGCATTCGATTTTGACATCTGAAATTTCATTTAAAAGTACAAAAAAAAAAACACAAAAGCTGTAGCTGCGAATTATAAGCCATTTTGTGCTTATTTTTATTTAAATAGGTATACAAGAAAAATAATATTTCAAGTAAAAGTATCACGTACAAGATATGGTCAATGGGATTTCTTTATGGAATTTTCAGATTATAACATTTGTGACACCTACAATAAAAACATACACGACTTTTCGGAAGAAATTTAATATGTCCAAAAAATACATATTTTTATGAGTTTTGAAAAGACCTATAGTTCTAAAGAACAAGTCATTTTTGTATCACTTCGAAGCTCCCTGCAAAAATATATAAAATTCCTGAATCATTCTATTTAAACAAAAAAAAACTTAACAAAATATAAGTCAAATGTGGGTTAACAGGTTACTTTCATAACCCCCGACTGCCTGCGTATCCCAGACAGAAAAATGCAAAAATCTTTTCTTACCCTGAGGACTTAAATAATAAGAAATAAAAGGTAGATCGGCTATCTGTATTTCAGGTTGTTTAAAAGATGTATTTAATTTATTCCCTCTCTGTTTCGTTCCTTATATTTATTACTAATAGCTTTTCAATAAATGGTGATGGGAAAAACATCAAAAAAGATTTATTTCTGAGAAATTATATGAATAGTTGGAGCAGGAGCAGCAGCAGCAGCGGCAGCACTTCGTTAATGTTTGTCAATTTAAAAGTAATGGTTTGCTTTTATGAATTCCCATCATTGTATACCTACTCCAAGTTTGGTTTGTTCGTTATCAAAATGCTAATATGGATATCTGTTTATTAATCAAAAATATTAAAAAGCTACAACTACGAGATTACAAAATAACATATACCTACCTACCTTCCCATTAACTTCATATCAATAACATAACATAAATAAGTAATTATATGTATACTTGCACGTATGTATGTATAATGATAGCTCAAAGCAGCACAACACTCGTACTTATTGTACTTAAGCAAAGTTAATGACCAAGAAATCAAACTCTCTCAATTGGCATACGTTTCAAAATATTAAGCGTCCATATTACACTACTTGCTTAATATAATGTATGTCACCTAATCCAACCGCCGCGTCGCGTCGCTTGAGGGTGATGCGGGCGGGGACTTTTTATGCACATTCTACCTGTTCGGAATATAATATTTCCCAAATCCTCCGCATGGATTTTTATAACACCAGAGAGCGTCCAATATCAAGAAAGCATAATATTTCACACATTCACGCGCCAACCATAAGCAAGTAAGTGATATTTCGCATTGAATTAAAACAAAATTTGAAGCTCTCTTAAGAAGAATGTTGTAAAATTTGAAACGTGACATGTCCAAAAATTAACCAAACTGATATAAGTTTAATCAAAAATTGCAAACAAATTCAAGCAATTAAAGTAAAGAGCACGACTTGTATTCAAGTTGAATACATTTTTGTTGCTTGTTTTTGGTTTGTTTGTTTTTATTAAAAATAATGGAGATGCTACCAAAAAAGATTACCTTTTTTTTTTTAACAAACTATTGACAAGCCAAATCATTTTGACTTGACTGTTAGCACTAATACCCTATAAAATTAGAAAAGAATTAATCAAAATTAAAGTAAGTACCTTCCGTATCGTGGCGCCATATTCAGAACAGAACAAACTTATAATAACAGAAACAGAGAAATCTAGTAAAGTTGTACAAACCAATTACCTTTTTAAAAACACGAAAGTTTAACGATTTTCTACAAAATCTTAGACTTGACCTAATACGAAAAACAACTCGATCAAATGAATATTATTTTGACGGTCACTTGCAGGTTCAGACGATTTGACGGACTTGAAAGTAAGGCAAGTTTCTAGCATCTGATTGGCCAGCTGCCAAAAAATTGCCTTTCAATTAAAGCAATTTTATTGGAAAGTAGACTGGAAAGTTAGTCAAGAAAAATCTCCCTTACTATCAAGTCAATTTCACTTATGTCAAAATGACGGCTAATCATGATTGTTCAATTAACTAAAACAGTTGTAGTTTATGTTTTCTGTAAAAGGATTCCTTGTCAAATTGGTAAAGGAGTAAGTAATATTTATTTGAAATACAATTCGAGATGGACTTGTAGCTTGCCTGAGACTTTTTTGTGGGCAACTATTTTTTCAGTAGTTTTGACACGATCAACTGAAAGTAGGGTTGGTGAAGTAAAGTTCCGAATTTGAATTTTACTAACTAACTAGTTGGCTTGGTTGAAATGTACGTACAGAGTAGTTGACTGGAAATTAAGTTCCATAAGTTATCTGAACCTGCCCATTAACTGTCCACTTCCGGGCCCTGTCTTTTTTAAATATTGTTGCACTGGTTCCTATCATTAGTCGTATTTTTGTAGACTCTATCTATTCTTTATTTTTCTAATATAAATCGTGTTAAAAAATTTGTAGTAGTGTTAAGTTTCACTGAATAAACGAACTTTATTTTGTTTTTATTTAATAATTATATGAAATATTGTGTTACATTAGCATTTTAATCAATTCATATTTTGTTGAATTTTGTGATATTTTGTTCGAAACAAAAGTTCTCCCCGGTAAGGTGTTCAGTATTTTTGTTTTTTCCAAAGTGTTCCCTTGTCCATGTGTGAGTGCTTTTTGTTTTCAATTATTTCCTATTTGACTTTCCCCTACTTTCTTTGTTTGATTAATTGATTCCATCTTCTTTGTTTTATTCCATTACATTTTTGTCAGCGAATTTTAAGCCCTTGCGTAGGCCAGTTAGCTAACTTAGAGTGTCCATATGGGACCAGTAAGTTAGTTGTAAGTTATGGTTAATTAAGCTAGTTTTAAGAATTTTTGCCTAGCTTTAAGATAGGTTTAAGATTGAAGTAATAAAAATGAATTTGTAAAAAAAAAAAAAAACAGTTAGCTAGAGCGTGATTTAATTGAGACTTTAGTATTTAGTTGAAACACGTACGTACGAGTCCCGCCTCCCGGGATTATTTTTTTAATTTTTTTTTTTATTTGAATAAATTTGTATCTATATTTTTTTATTATTTATTTTAACACTCCTTCGAAAAATATGGATTGCTACAATAAAAATTGCAAAGAGGGTGCTAATAATAATCCTCTATTTGCCTGTTTCGGACCCTGTGGTAATCTTTACCATGCAAAATGCGTTGGTTCAACGAACGCTTTCATTGAAAAAATAGCCAATTCGAAATTTGCTTACTGGTACTGTCACGACTGCCGTAAGCTCTCTGTATCTCAACTAGCTTTTAAAATGTCTTCTTTTAAGGCTGACATTTTAAAACTTTCTAAAGAGCTACTGAAGTGCACTGCACTGCAAATTAAATGCATACTCTGTAACCAACATCATGGTTGATAGTTCTACTTCGACTAATGATTTGGCACAGCCTATTCCTACTACTTTCTCTTCTGCAGATGAAGATATTCTCGTGCAATCAGGTTCTGGTGTTAAAAACGCAGAAAGTGTACCTGACAAACAAAAAAAAAAGTCAAATTATTGACCCAAATTTAGCTTCCAATAGCGACTCCGTTACAGGAACTATAATAAATAACTCCATCTCTATCAAAGCTGTCTCGAAACCAAAAATAATAAATTTATATCTCGTATGGACCCAGTTACAACGCCAGAAGATATAACTTCCCACTTAGTGTCTACCAAGAGCATACCTTGCAGCTCTTCCATTAGGTGTACTAAAATCAATAAACCAAATAGCTTTTTTTCTTCTTTTTAAATTAATAACGAATCCCACGTTCTTCGATTCTATCTGCAATACAAATATATGGCCCGCAGAGACTTTAGTCAAAGAATTTACACAAAGTCAAAAACAAGGTGTTTCTTTGAAAACCAAGTCAAAAAACTTAACAGGTTTGCACTCTTCTACCAAAACATAAGGGGACTTCGTAGCAAGACTGCTGACATTTTCCTTAACTCCCAATCATTTCCACATGACGTATTCGTTTTGACAGAAACTTGGCTTAATTCAAGCTTTTCCGACACAGAACTTTCCAGTCAAGAATTCGAAGTTTACAGAAACGATCGTCATGTTGGTAATGCAAAGGATTTAGGTGGAGGTGTTCCCATAGCGGTAAAAAAATACATATTTCTCTTCTTCTGTATCTTTTCCATTTGTATTATCAATTGAACTGGTATGTGTGAAGATAATGGTACAGACTAAGACTATTTTCATTTTAAACGTCTACATTCCTCCAAAAAATTTGTCTGTTTATAACGATCTCTCCTTGGCATTAGACTTTCTTATAAATTTGTCCAGCTCTGACACCAATATTTTACTTCTAGGTGATTTTAATTTACCACACATTGACTGGATTCCATCCAAAGACGAATCCTGCCTTGAAGCCTCTCCTTCTTCTTCACAATTGGAACTATCTCTTCTCGATAAAGTCCTTCTTACTGACTTACAGCAAACAAGCTGTATTAAAAACTCAAAAAATCGAATTCTTGATTTAGTCTTTTCTTCTGACGCTATTAGTACTCTTGTTCTAGAATCTAGATCAGGAATTACTAATATTGATAAATATCACCCCCCTTTGGTCATTTTTTTTTACTTAAGTAATCGCCCTACTGAACACAGTAATTCCTTTGATTGCTTATAATGGGTGATTTTTTTGAGGTTAGGATTTTCATGCATTAGTATTTGACAGATCACGCGGGATTTCAGACATGGTGTCAAAGAAAAAGATGCTCAGTATGCTTTGACATTTCATCATGAATAGACTTACTAACGAGCAACGCTTGCAAATCATTGAATTTTATTACCAAAATCAGTGTTCGGTTCGAAATGTGTTTATCGACAAATTTTGTTCAGCGATGAGGCTCATTTCTGGTTGAATGGCTACGTAAATAAGCAAAATTGCCGCATTTGGAGTGAAGAGCAACCAGAAGCCGTTCAAGAACTGCCCATGCATCCCGAAAAATGCACTGTTTGGTGTGGTTTGTACGCTGGTGGAATCATTGGAGCGTATTTTTTCAAAGATGCTGTTGGACGCAACGTTACGGTGAATGGCGATCGCTATCGTTCAATGCTAACAAACTTTTTGTTGCCAAAAATGGAAGAACTGAACTTGGTTGACATGTGGTTTCAACAAGATGGCGCTACATGCCACACAGCTCGCGATTCTATGGCCATTTTGAGGGAAAACTTCGGAGAACAATTCATCTCAAGGAATGGACCGGTAAGTTGGCCACCAAGATCATGCGATTTGACGCCTTTAGACTATTTTTTGTGAGGCTACGTCAAGTCTAAAGTCTACAAAAATAAGCCAGCAACTATTCCAGCTTTGGAAGACAACATTTCCGAAGAAATTCGGGCTATTCCGGCCGAAATGCTCGAAAAAGTTACCCAAAATTGGACTTTCCGAATGGACCACCTAAGACGCAGCCGCGGTCAACATTTAAATGAAATTATCTTCAAAAAGTAAATGTCATGGACCAATCTAACGTTTCAAATAAAGAATCGATGAGATTTTGCAAATTTTATGCGTTTTTTTTTTTAAAAAAGTTCTCAAGCTCTTAAAAAATCACCCGATATAATTTTGATTTCAGAAGAGCTAATTTCCAGCTGTTGTCTGAAGATTTAACCATTTCTGGAATTGCTGATACATTAGCATTTTCGAACATTGACGAAGCAGTTTCAACTTTTTATAAGATCCTTAATTATTGTTTGGAAAAAAATGTACCTTTAAAGAAATCAAAAAATTCAAACTTTAGCCACCCGTAGTACACGAAAGAATTGCGTTTACTGCGTAACAAAAGAAATAAGGCATGGAAAATGTATCTCAAAACTCTGTCTCCAACCAACTTCTCTTTCTATGTTGAACTCTTTAACCAATTTAAGTCTCTTTCTAATTTTGTATGTGCTAGCTACATATGTTACTGATATCGGCACCTCTTTGAAAGAGAATCCTAAAAAATTTTGGAAACTTGTAAACCTGAAGAAAAAATCAGATGGCTTTCCAGTTAACTTCACTTACAAGAACCTTTCATTAGATAAAACTGTTGATATCTGTAACGCTTTCGCAACAAATTTCCGTGAATCATTTGTTAATAGGCCTCAAGAAGTTGATGAAGTATATTTTCATAATCTTCACTCCTTTTCGCAAACTAGCTGTAGTCACATCCCTGTGCTACCTACAGAGTACGGTCCTTGACCTTTTATCCGCGTTGAATGATGACTGCTCAGCCGGTCCCGATAGTATTTCCCCAATAGTATTAAAAAAGTGTAGTAATGCTTTAGTTGAACCCCTTTCGTTCTTATTCAAACTTTCTAGAAAAACAGGCAAATTTCCCAGTATATGGAAGAAGTCATTTCTAACACCAATTTTGAAGGGAGGAAACAAGGCGGATTTAAGCAACTATAGGCCCATATTGCAAAGCTTTCTTGCATTCCTAAAGTGTTTGAACAAGTTGTTTGTGAAAGTGTAGCATTTTTTAGTAAGAATCTCATTTGCGAACAGCAACACGGTTTTGTGAAAAAAAGATCAACAGTTACAAATCTCCTTACGTTCTCAAACATATGTTCAAAGGTTTAAAGGCTTTAGAACAAGGTTATGAAGTTGACTGTATATACACTGACTTTTCTAAAGCTTTTGACCAACTTAGCCATGGAATTATTTTATTTAAACTTAAAGCTCTTGGTTTTCCACCATTTTTCTTAGCTTGGATCAAATCATACCTTGAAAACAGATCCTATGAGGTAAAATTTAGAAATTGTCATTCTGAACCTTTTGTTGCTCAATCTGGTGTTCCCCAGGGAAGCCATCTTGGCCCTTTTCTGTTCATCCTGTCTATTAATGATGTATCGTCATGTCTACGCTCAGAAAATAATAAAGTCCACCCATGATCGTATTCTTTTATAAGCCGACATTGATAGTTTCACATTCTGGTGTGGGAAAAATAGCCTTTCACTCAACCTTTTAAAATGCCAGACGATAACTTTTACTAAAAAACGAATCGGTAGTGTATTTGATTATTGTATATCTCAGCAAAAACTCTGTCGCGTCTCAGCATATAAAGATTTAGGTGTTCATTTCTGTTCAAACTTAGAATTTACACATCACATTAGATAATTTTATTGTTAATAAAGCAAGTCTATGCTTAGTTTTATAAAACGCTGGGCAAAGGAGTTCAATGATCACTATGTTACTCTTTCTTTGTACAGTTGTCATGTTCGTCCTCATCTTGAATATGCTTCGCATGTATGGACTCCCTATTACGAAATTCATAATAAACGTATTGAATCAATTCAACATAATTTCATTCGCTTTGCCCTAAAGGGTCTTCCTTGGGATGATCCTTATGATCTGCCTCACTATGAACATCGTATTCTGCTTCTTCAAATGCAATCTCTCCATCAAAGGCGTGTTAATAATGACTTAGTATTTTTTCATCAACTCATTAATGGTGAAATTGATGCACCTTATTTGCTATCTTGTGTACATTTGAATTACCGAGGCGGAACTCATCACCTGCGTACATTTGATTTTATACGTATTGACTTCCATAGAACTAACTATGGGAAGAATGAAGCTTTATGTCGAATGAGCATTTTATATAACTTAAACTGTTCATCGATAGACTTAAATTTAAATAAGGTTGGATTAAAATCATTGTTTAGAACAGTGCTCCACTATCGTAAACGTCTTTATTTTATTTTTTTGTACTGTAATAATTCATGTTAAATGTTAATAATTATTATGTTTTGTATTTTGTGCGTGTGTTAGGCTATAATTGTATTATTTTCTTACTAACAACTAACACATGCACTAATGGTGAGCCTCTGATCGTAGTTTGACGCTTGCTATAAGCTTATTATTTCTGAAAATTCTGAAGTGTAATTTTTATGAATCACTAATAAAAATACAGTTACTAACTATTTAATTAAATTATATGTATGCTATGCCACTACGTCTGCCTCTGCAATATTTCAGTGTTTTCAAGAAAGAAAAACAAATCTGCCTTTTCATATTTCAACAAAAAAATTATGGGAAAAGCTAAATTTAAAATGTTAAATAAACAAAAATAATGGCGCAAAATTTTAAACAACCCATTATCAAGGGTTTAACAAGTTACTAGTTAGCAATTTGCCAAATATTTAGCAATTTACGAAGGGAGTCCACATTTTTAAAACTTTCTTCTCGTTTTGCTAAAGAATTGCTAATTGGCTTTTATTAAAAAACGACCATCCAAACATGTCTAAAAAGTGACAGTTCGTGAAAATAAACAAAGCAAATACGCTTAAATGAACCTATTAAACATAGAGGAAATATCTATATTATCTAGAGCAAAAACACTCCATTACCAAGACCGGAATCTCAGACTGACATTTCGGTTTGCCTACAAGCTAGAAAGCACTAAATGTGAGAAAGTGTGTGTGAAATGATGCAAAAAACCAAACACATTCTCACATTTAGTGTTTCGGCCCATCAAAACGCTTCATTATAGTAATCAGCCCCATCTAAATGCTTCATTTTGAATGTTTCATGGCCTCGTTCAAAAACTAAACAATCCTAACCAACAGAATCTGAAGTGCTGACATGGTCTTAAATTGTAAAATTTGTATAGCTTTTTAATTTCCATCCAAATAAATGTTGTAAATGTATATTAAATAAAATAAAATTGACCAAATACAGATTATTTAATGATTTATTAGTGCTTTATTTTGTTTACTTAAATTATTTGCGAACGCAACATGCGCTGCAACTGGTTAAGTAAGCTTAGAGCATTTTTTTGGCGACGTTAGAAGTTCAGGTGGAAACAATAGGCGGGGGTGCATCCGTATTTGTTTGTACAGAAAATGCTACGAGAAGCATACTTGTGAAGTTCCATTGCCAACTTTAGCTAGTTCAGATTCGTCAATTAGATTAGTATTTTCATCATTTAAGAAGTTCGACAAATGCAAGACCAAATTTTAGTTTTGTTTGTTGCAGAAATATTCCTGAAAATTTCTTTTTGAGGGATTATGTTAAAGTTAGAATTTTGTTTGTAGTTAGATTTTGGAATAAAAATTTGAGGGAACCATGTTTTAAAAATAAGTTGCTTTGTGTAAAGCATCTTTAAGGAATAGAAAAATAGGCAATATGGTTGCACACAATACCAACTAAATGAGTTCAATAAATAGATTTAAACGCTCCAGCCCGGAAGGTCTTCGAATCCAACCCCGAGGGACGGCGCAGTAGAGGAAGACCGCGACTCAGGTGGCGCACTCAGGTGGGTGAGGACCTCAACCAACTTGGCGTGCGAAACTGGAGACAGCTAGCAAGGGACCGAGCTGGCTGGAGACGCATGTTGGTTGAGGCCCAGGTCCGCCCCGGACTGTAGCGCCACCTTAAGTAAGTAAGTAAGTAAGTAAATAGATTTAAGCAACTTTTTTTATTCCAGTAAGAGGAAACCGAACACCCAATAGAAAAAAATCGGTGAACGCGCCAAAATGCATACTTCTTGCTTAATAATGTTATCTTCTATGCTTACGCATAAAATTACGAATTTTGTAGCATATAAACATTTCTAGACATTTTACAATGTGAACAATTAAATATGCTATGAAATAATTGGCTGCTATTAATGCTAATTTTTTTTTTTTTTTAAAGTTGATGAAGGTTAAACGAAGCGGAAATTTCTTTAATGAACATACTCAAAATATTATTGGTTTTCTTAAAAACATTTTTCTACACTAACCTCTGCTTTATATCTGAAAACTATTGTTTATGTATATTTTCTTCTATGTTCTGCATTTTTAAAATGTAATCTACGGTAGTATTTATTATATTACGAAAAACAAAAACATATACGTAGAACTCATTATTTTTTTTTTCATTATTAGCAGCATTTTTACTAAACATACTTTTCAAACAATAATAAGTAAACTTGAACATTTTTAAGGAATGGATGAAAATTATATTTTGCGTTAAACTGTGGAAATTCACTAAAAAAAACTTCTGTACGTCAACAATAAACATTCATGACGATTACATGTTCTATTGAATTAGTTGTGCATGAATTCAGAACGATTTTAAGATGTTTTCATTTCGTGATATATGTCAAAATTTACATTTTATTTGCTCTGCATTTATTCAACAGGTTCGCTATAATCGTTCTGATTACTTTTTTAAAACATTTGTGTTCCTTTGATGCATAGTTTTTTTTTTATAGCAAATACATGTATGCTTCCATCAATCAAGAATGTTATGGATAAGATATTTTTCGATTATAACTCTTTTTTTAAATATACAAACTATAAATATACTTGGATTAAATAAATTGATACAGATTTTAATTACTTGCAAACAAAATATTTGGGCCGTTCGTTAACGAAAATTTATTAAAATTTCAATACAAAAATTGCACTCGCACCCTTAAATTGATGGTTCTTCGAACGCATCTTTGATACAAAAATCCAAGGTTTATTATGAAATTTAAAGAATCTCGTAGTGATTACTGTAAATTAGTGAATTAATTATAATAAACTGATGTTGAACATGCTTTTTTCAAGACAAAAAGGTACATTGGTTCACTATCCACAAAATGCCTGCAAAATTAAAGCTTAAAACTGACTTTTTCATCGAAAAAAAGTAAAAAGAAAAACCTGAAAAAAACTTATTGACCACCCCATTTTGTTTTTGCTGTGCAAAGTGCCGCTAGCCCACGGCATCGTTTTTTTTTGTTTGTGCTCACATCTATTCATGGACTAATTGTCAAAATTACAAATACAACAATGTAAACAAACGGGTTTTGGAGAGTGAAACGTACGAAAGATTCCGGTCTTGGTAATGGAGTGTTTTTGATCTAGAGTCCCGACTTAATGGGTTTGCTCTCTTTCGGCCTACAAACTAAATTGAGCGAATTTTGCCCATTAGCATAAGCATGTGTTAGTTGTCCCGTGCATTTCTTATGGGAAAATGCAGATTCTATGTAGTTGTTACGGGCTTTTAAGAGAGTTACCTCAAATAAAATTTGAGGGTGTTTCAGGCAAGACGGGTACCAGTCGGGACTCTAGATAATATATTTCCTCTATGCTATTAAATAGAATTGCCAACTGAAGCATTCCATTCACTGCTCTAATAAGAATAATTGTTCAGATGCCATATGGATTTAGGAAATTGCTAAAATTTAAAGTAGCCATTCCGTTATTTTTACTTTAGTAAATTTTTTAAAAATAGTAAGATGTTAAAATCATTTAAAATTGTTTAAATCATCTTTTAAGCTTAGTAAATTACTAAAAATGGCTTTAAAATTTTACTTAATCGTTTAAAATTACATGCTAACATTTTTTACTAAACCGTGTTTTATATCTTTACAAAAATAATCTAATATATAAAATATTCCTGTCACAGTGTTAGGTGCCATACTCCTCCGATTTCTGCACGATTATTGATTCACAAGATGCTCTCATTGACCAGATATTTCCAGATGTACATAGACAATATACAAATCATGAGTGGCCGTCAGAAAGAACAATTTTAGCAGCAAAAAATGTGGATGTCAACGAATGAAATCTCAAGATACAACATTTGTTACCGGGAGACTTGGGATCAAACAAATCTATTGATATAGTTTGTGATGCTACCGAAGCTGTAAATTATCTAGCTGAGTTTTTGAACTCATTAGATTTACCAGGCATACCACCGCAAAATTTACAACTGAAGGTTGGATCTCCGGTAATTTGTTTTCGTCATTTGAACCCACCACGGTTGTGCAACGGCACGCGATTAGTAATTAAAAATGTTATCCAAGCCATAATTCTAAATGGCAAATTCCAATGTGAAAATATATTATTACCGCGAATCCCTATTATGCCCACAGATGTGCCAATTCAATTCAAACGCCTTCAATTACCAATTATTGGCATTTGCAATAACTATCAATAAGTCTCTAGGCCAAACGATGATTGTCTGCTGCTTACATTTGAGCACTTCATATTTTTCACACGGACAATTCTACGTGGCGAGTTCTCAAGTGGGCAAACTATCCAGTTTGTTTGTAATGGCGAAAGATGGGATCACACAAAATATTGTTCACTCTGTTGCATTAAGGGATTGATATTGTTCTTTTGTAGTACAGTCATAATTAGCGATATGTATATAATTTTAAAGAATTAATTTCAACAAATTAAAAAAATTTGCTTAGTGATTTTTTATTTTATTATTCCTCTCCCACATCCTTACACACTTACAATTACTTATTTATTTCTAGCAAAATATTCTCTAGAAATTATTTATATGACAACACAACGTTTGTCGGGTCAGCTAGTAATAATATATAGTTCAAATATTGTTTTAATACACTGAATTTTAACTTAATTTTATTTTTGTACTGTACATACTTTGAAGTTGCAACCAAACCTACGAAAGTTGGTAGAATTTAACTTAAGTGGCAACAATGTCAAACACGCCAATTGAATTGTCATACCAAACATCCATTCACAATAGTTTCTTTTGAATTCCTTAAGCTGCCCTTAGAAGCGTAAGTTCACTACAATAATTCAATAATTGACTACTTTATTTCGGAATAGAAAAATCCAAGTTGACTTGGAGTTCTGAAAATACAGTTTTTAGTTCATATATGTATGTTTAACTTCACAACCAAAAGATCTTGATCTTGTAAGTTTTACACGTTCTTTTACAAATACTATTAAGATTTCACATTTTTCATACGCAGAATTAAGTTTTCTTGGGAAGAAAATATTCCAAGTGAAGAATTATTCAGAAGCCCAAGTTGAAATGGGGTCTACATTTCGACTCAGGTTTTAAGAAAATGTTTTAAGGAACTAAATTGAAATATTGTTAAGCAAAAACGGAACACAAATTGTTGAATTTACCTATTTTAAATCAATACTCAATAAAATTTAATGGAAACGTATGTTTTGTAAGCGCATATTTGAAAATATTTCATTTTGAACGAAAACTTCATATAAATAATAAATAAACAATTTTCAAACCATTTTCGATCGCTTAACTTCCCTTAGGTCATCAAGTCGAATCAAGCTCAGTTCAAACACGGCCTAACCAAAACTTTCCTCTGCAACACTGAGCAAAATATGCATTGCAAAACGTCCCACAATAATCATCTAGTAGGCTAGGTCATTCTTTTTGTATTCAAAAAGTTCGAGATGTTTTTATTTGTTTTCATTTTGATTTTTGTTTCAGCCCTAGAATCATAATAGTCCTAATATTTCTGATTTTTAGTAAATTTTGTCAGCCTATAAATACAAATTATTAATTAATGGATGATAAAAGTGAAGAGTGAACTTTCCTTTGTATATTTATATATACAAAATTATTCAAAAGTGTTAATTGTGTTAAGTTTTTATTAATGAAAACAAAAATTATAAATCGTCGTAAGTAAGGTTTAGAATGCAAAACTGTAAGTACCTACTCTTGCTCCTCCATTATAAGCTGTTATTGAATACCTTGCACATGTACGGCAGACGACGCACGCGACGAACCAATAAGGAAAAATTCAGAAAATCCAATAATATAATGTTCTTATGTATTAAAACTTTAATTAAGTAAGACATGGTGTGCTTGATTGTGCTTCTGTAAACTAATATGTCTTTTTTGTATTTATATGTATGTACAAAAAACGTGTTTTTCTAAGAACTTTAAGTCTTGTTTTTATTTTTCATCCTGTTGCTCTTATTGTTCTTTGGCATAAGTTCTGTTGGGTTAACATTTTGCACGACTAACACAAAGTCAAAAATATTATTTGTTTTTGTAAGGCCTTTTTTCCTAACGCCAAACAATTTTCATCGTAACTAAACCTAAATGGCATTTAAATTGATAGTTACCTAATTTCCCTTAGAAAGTTATTGGTCTGATTTTTCGAATTGAGAATTTTGACATTTCTCGACGTTTCAAGGTCCCTAAAATCTAAATAAAGGTTTTTAGAGAGATGTTTGTGCGTGCGTGTGTACGAACGTTCGTACGAACGTTTGTACGTCCCTACGTTCGGCAAGCTTTTTTTGGACGACCAAAAACAAAATAAATATCACCTCGAATATTTTACGAACAAAAAATGATTTTATCTCCAAAATAATGCAACAAAAAATAACGCTTTTTTTATCTGTTAAAATTTTGAGAAAAATCGAACTGACAGTTATTTTTGGTAAAAATTAATTTTCGACTTAAATATCTTTTTAAAAATTAAGGATATTTGCTTTAAACTAATTTCATCTTATAGAAAATATTGTTTCGACATTCAGTAAAATTTTTTTAAAAGTCCAACAGTCAGTTTTTTGATAAAAATTAAAAAAAAATCTATAAAAAAAATGCACTATAAATTAGAAATAAAAACTTTCAAAAAATGTTACTAAAATTGACAAAAATTGGTTTTCGACCTAAAAACTCATTATCAAAAATAGATTTTGAAATAAAACTATTTCATCTTATGTAAAATATTGTAGTTTTTAGTTATTTTTTTTAGAAAAAAATCAACTGACAACTTTTTTAACAAAACACGAACAACCTTTAAAAATATATTTTGTTCAAGCTTCAAGCAAGACAAATCGACAGACGGATGGGAAGTTATCAGTGTGAGTCGCATCCCAGACTCTTTTTTTTATGGAATCGGATCTAGTATAGGTTTCTTTTTCTTTTATCAAATTTTATATATGTAAAGGGAGTTGTCAATTAACTATTGACGTGACTATCTCTTACTGCTACCTTATAACTTTTTTTTGTTAAACCTAAGATCACAAATGCATTTATGTCTATCGTTCCTCTATCACAGGAAATGCAAATCAAATCCGAACATACAAATTTAATTATGTTTACCTTGGCATGTGGAGTCATCTGAACAATAGCATTCAATTAGTGTCGTAATCCCACAATTACAATTTTGTCGACACAAGTGAATTATATAGGAATTTTCAAACCATAAGAAGATTGCTTGCTAATGAGTTCTAGTATGTGGCGACATGTAAGTATACCTAGTTGGTAGGAATTAATCGATAATTTAAATTTTTAATGTTAACCTTTCAGCTTTTTTTAGTAATTTTTGATTGAAAATGTTCCGATTTATCTTAAATTATTGTTGTTGTCATTGTACCTTGTTATCGACTTTATTTATATTAAAACGATTGAATGCGGGTGGTTTATCAAACTAATGCAATAAGCCCTTCATAATAATTAAAAGTGATCAAGTATGTATGTATTTATCTGGATATGAGGTCTTTTTGTAAGGAATCCTTTTTGAAATACTTTCTTTCGAGATTAAGATCAACTCGACAAAATTGAAGTTGAAAAGAAATCTTCAGAAGCTCAAGTGCTTCGTTGCCAATATTGAAAACATTGCACTTTGAATTCGAATCTGTTACAAATAAATTTCAAAAATTTATCGGCAAGTTATTCACCAAACTAATTTTTGGTTTGTGAATTTTGTTTCGTTAAACTTGCTTATCATATCTTTTAAATAATTTTATAATTAAAATTTTAGTTAAGTAGTTTGCTAAGTGTTTTCGAAGATTAACCATTTTTAATGATAATGATGTTTTATAAAACTAACTCTAATAATTTTGCTCTTAATTTTAACAATATTAACTCTTTAGTATTTGTTATGAAGTTTCAAAACTGAAGTTCTTTACCGTCGTCGTGCGTCGGTCGTTCGCTCAAATATTTGTTTCAATTAACTCAGCAAGGCTGCCACAATTACTTCAAAAATAACCAAACCCTTAATTACATATGTGTATATGTACATAACAGTGAAGGCTGTCAGAATGCTTTTATATTTAACAAAGAGAGTAGAAAAGCTAATTTTTAATTTTGTTTTGTTACCCTAACGACAGCAAAATAAAAAAAAATAATAAAAAAAAAAACAAACAGTTTCCAATATTTAGAATCGGAACAATTTTAATTTCTTTTTTGTATGCCTCTATATTTATATTATTATATATTCACATCAAATTTCCATGATAGAGCATAATTGCCCTAATTTCTTTTGTGTTTTCATAAATAAACAAATATTACAACTTAAAGAGAAGGGGGAAATTGGTAAATGAAGGCAATGATATTGAGTTTTCAAATGCTGGAGTTTATTAAATAAATAATGTGAAATGTGTGTTTTTTATTACTTTGAAAAGTGATCTTGTTATCGTTTAAAAGTTTTCTATCACAATTAAAAGTAAGGTGGAAAATATTTTTGTTATACGCACCTTCAATGCAATAATTTATTTTAACTATAATTTGGAATTTTGTAGGCCAATTCATTAAATATTATTTTGTTTTGTTGTACCTTAAATTTTACAAAAAAAATTTTAATATTTTGTTAATGCTTCAGTGATTCTAGCTGACAAATTTTAGTGGATTGTTGGGTTTAGGTTGGGTCAAGGTTAAAACAGGGGGTAGGCCATAATACTGAGTTAAGAATTCTGCATTACAAAATTCTGTACATACAAAAAACTGTGTATGTCAAACTTAAATATTTCAAAATTCTGTACCAAAATACATGTACGGAAAAATTAAAATCTTTTTTATCAAACTTAAATATTTCAAAATTCTGTACCAAAATACATGTACGGAAAAATTAAAATCTTTTTTATCAAAAATGATTTCCATTTTCAATTCAGATGCAGCATTTTAAAGTACAGAATTATTTTTATCGCACAACACTTGTAAGCTTACGTGGTTACAGTTTTCAAAGACAAAACATAAAGGATTGATGTCTTTAATTCGAATCTTACCCTTAAAATTTTCTATCACAGCAGGTTTTAAAAAATGCCCCTTTAAAAATGTTAAAAGCAACCAAAAACAGGGTTTTTAGCCTAAGTTAAAACCTAAAATATTTCTTAACAATAAAATGAATGATGATTTTGAAAAATACAAATCTTTCTTTTTTAGATACAATTTAAAGCATTTTAATATCTTACTTAGAAATTCTCATTAGTTATGAGTCTTTATTTTAATCTATATGAAGTTTCGAGAAAAACTTGAATTTGATCTTTTAAAAGTTTTGAAAAATACGTCTTGTTCTTAATTTTTAGTGCTGATTTCGAATTCAAAGTTTTAAAAATACACGTTTTCTATATTATTTTTATATTTTTAAATATATTTCAAAAACTTGAAATAATAGAATTGTTTAGACAACAGATTCGTTACAAGAACAAAACTTACTTTCAAACAGTTTTGCCTTTTTCTGTTTAAAACCATTTTAGAAGATAAAGTTTGTTTTTGAATATTATATGGATTTAAAAGTTGGAAAGCCATCTCGGATTTTATTGAAAAAAGAAGCTACTTCATAAATTTAGATAGCCTCAAAAAACGAATTCTTAAAAGTAATATACTCGTATATCTCAAAAACCTGAAGTGATACATTAATTTTGAAGTGGGATTTGAATTAAGGTCACCATACAAAATTGGAAAAGTGCAGTTTTAATGTCAGTAAGAAAACCTTGTCGACCAATGTTCTCTTATGAAAAATCGATAAAGTACCAAGCTTATACCGACTCAAAAATAGTTTGAATTTTGACTTATTTAACTTAGACTAAACTTTATAGATTGATAGAATTGTAGGGCATACCTGCATAAATTAATTAAAAGAATAAGGGTCGCTTACCCCTTCTATTAGTGTACACCTAATTAATTACATAGACTACATATATACTGACAAATATTTTCGAGCTTAGTAATTGCTCAGTATTTATTTTACTAGGTTTTTCCTTTTTTTTTTTTCATTTGAAGAACTGAATATATGTTTAATATCATTTTGTCAATAAATAAACCAAGATGCTACAGAGTTTCTTAATTTAATTTTACTATATTAATTTCCGCACTGTGCAACGGTGCAAATTTATTCAGACATTTTCTATCTAAGGTAGGCGTCAACAAAATAGTTCAAATCAGCTTAACAATTATCTTCTTAGAAAAAAAAACATGTTATCTAAGCATTTATATTTATATTTCATAATAGTAGGTGAATTCTTAACGTATATTTCTAAATGTTTTAACAAATAACCAAGACTGAGTTTCATATTTTAGAGGGTACAATTGTATGCATACTTTCTGGTGAGAGCGTATTGGAATACCGCTTTTTAAAATCCCGTTTTTAAAAAATCCCGAAAAAAAAGTTTTATAATCCCGTTTGTTGTTTTGTTTTAAAAGAATACTACTTTACTTTATATTTTTATTTGTTGATATGTTATATTTGTTAAAGGTTACAATAAGATGAATCAAAAAAAAATACCTCATTTTTTAATTTGTTTTAATTTTTTATAATTTCGATTTTGCAATCAAAACCAGTTGTTTAATTTTAAAAAATCGCGCCAATTTTTTAAAATTAAACAACTAGTTTTGATTGCAAAATCGAAATTATAAAAAACGGGATTACAAAAGGCGGGATTATAAAAAATCGTGATTATAAAAAGCAGGATTCTAAAAGACGGGATTTTCAAATAGGGACTTAAAGAAACGGGAATATAAAAATCGGGATATCAAACCCAACCCCTTTCTGGTATATCCACAATAAAATAGATAACTTCTTTTCTCAAGAGATATAGTTTAGCAGATCTTTTTAAAAAAGTATTTTTTTTTGGAAAACCGGATAAGATAATAAGATAAGAACGATTTCTCATAAATCCAATTTAAGTTTATTAATGGAACTAAATATTAGTACCAAATACAATAGAATTACTGTCTTACTTTTTAATTGATACCAAAATATTTGTACAATATACTTTACACCAACAGTTATGAATTTTCATTCAACTTTTAGCTCAAATATCTCAAAATCTAAAGAACCAATTTTGAAAATATCGGCCTGTTATGTGCAACTTATTATAACCTTTTGTTTAATACCCATCTAACTTATGTAAACACTGAGGCAAAAAATGGGGCATCTACTCTTAAAAACTAACTGTATGGTGAAAGTGATAAGACAACACTTCTTAGACAGTCTTTTTTGTATTCACTTTTTTTGTTATTCATTTTGTAAGATAACTTCACAAACACTCAAATTTCAAAAGAAGCTAAATAAACAATATCAAACGTGAGACGAAGATAATTGAGGTGTGATATACAGTTCCACTTATTCCTTTTATTATTTATCCAAAAATTCAGTGTATTATTTGATTTGAAGAGAAGAAATTCTGTCGTTGTGCTGACGATAAAAACAGAAAAGATTGTTTATCTACTTTATTTATAAATAAAAGTAAATTGTAACTAAACTATATTTATAAACACTTTCCTTGAATAAACGGAAATACCTTTCGAAATACAAAGAACATTCAAAGTAAAATAACGAATACGCATTTAATGACGGCGCCAATTTTGTATCACATTCAACAACACTATTTACCTTTTTAATAACTGACACGTATGTTTGGATTCGAGTAAAATTGCTAATGGAGTTTCACTTAAGTTTTTAGAAGGTGAAATTGAATTACAATCAGCTCCTCTAGAAACTAGAAAGTCACCCTTTTGAGACATGTTTTCTGGATTTCTTGTTTTCTAAACCGAATTACTAAAAATTTGTCAAAATTTAAAAATATTTTGAACATATTTAATTGAAAGGTAGTTATCCTACATATCATTGAAATTTCATTAGCATTCGGTAGAACCCTTTTCTTTATTTTTTGTTAGGTTTGAAGTACATCTTTCAGCTTTACTAATAATTATTGAATTACTTTTATTTTTTCGATAGCTTAGAGTATTTTACTGACAATGATTGTAACTGCTTCAATCAATTATAGAACCAATCGAAAATGCATTTGGTTGGTGTTTCGCAGGCAAATAGTTGCAACTTTTTTAATTTATTGAATGTTTTCGTTCTTACTTTCTATCACAATTAAATTTTGATAAAAATGGGATATAATGTAGTTTTTTTTTGGTAAATATAGCTTTGATTATGTTCCTTCAAGATAAAAAGGATAAGACTGAGAAATTGTTTTTCTTTTCCTATTTTGAAGTTGAGCCATTTGTTCTATCAAGTTAAAAATAAAAAATCCAGCGGAAATTCGATAATTTCCCCTATAATCACGACAAATATCCCATATTTTTCAGCTTTCGAACACTAGATGTCAGGTCTGATCAAACGGCAATCAAATTATATTACTTTTTCTAAGGTTTTTGATGGCTTTAGTTCAATTCATACTTCAAACATTGTATATATATTTCTTAAGCATCTTGCACATGAGCAACGAACTGCGAACTGTGGATGTTCGCATATTTTGACTTTTCTTTCACATGAGCTTTTATTTCTATTCGCAGGTAGCGACGAATTGTCAACCCTTTTCTCCATATTTTCCTCAGCCATCATCTTTCACACAAAAACAAAACAAGAGTGGTATAATTTTGAGGTTAAGTTGAGCGCGAACAATTTATTCGTTGCAGTGTGGATGGTATGTGGAACGCGAATAGAGTTTGACAATTCGTAGCAACCACACTGCGATTCGTTACTACCAAATTGTTTTTACAAAATTCTCTTGTTTTAGAGAACAAAATGCAAATTTTATTATCCTAATATTAGTGTCAATTGGTTTCTTATAATTTAAATGTGTTTTTGTGTGGAATTAACTTTTTGAAATGTGTAAAATCACGTTTGTTCGTCCATTCGCAGTTCGCGGTTCGTTGCTCATGTGCAAGGCACTTTATAGTACTCTTATGAAGAGGAACGATCGAAGCGACATCTGAGCGGCATGGAGATGATTGAATTTGATTTCTTTTTTTTATACCCCTCAAGAGTTAAGAATGAGGGAAAATTCAACAATAATTAAAGAATAGAAAATAGAGAAGAACATATGCAAATGTAGTAGGAGATCGAGGGAGACAATAGAGACAACCTTTTGACATTATATGTGTGTATGCATATTATACTTGAAGAGGAATGATTTTACGGTTATGCTTTGGCAATAAATAGAAAAAGTATAAGAAAAACAATAACAAAGCAAAAAAGTAGGTATTGGAAGAGTACTTTTTGCGGTTGGTAGTTAAATATATTTTTTAATATATTTTTTTTTTTTCAATTCAATAGGGTGTTCCTGATAATTGTCTTTATTTTTGATATGACTCTTAAATTTAAAAAAAATTGTATTTTATCTTTTTTATACCAAAAATTTAGTGTGATATAATTCTTTTAGTTTGTCCGTTTTGTGAGTTTTTAAAAGCTATAGGAAAGTTATTAAAAAAAAAAACACATAAAATTGCAATGCTTCTGGCTGATATTCACTCCAAAATCGACAATTCTGCTTATTTACGTACCCATTGAGCCAAAAATGAGCTTCGAACTTTCTCAACAGAGCTTGTATTTTGATAGTAAAATTCAATAATTTGCAAGCGTTGTTTATTTGTAAAACGATTCATGGTTAAATTATAGACCAAACTGAAGATGTTTGACAGTGAAACAAAACACGAAACTTGCGTCAGCTGTTTAAACCAGTATTGCCAAAAAGATAATATCTACAAAATCACCCTTTACTTTAAAAGGGACTCTTTTGTTTTCAAAGGGATTTTTTTCTTCATAAGCTATTCGGTAATAATTTTGATTGCGTCAATACTTGCAGCTAAACCTCAAACTATCTACGAATTCCTTGGTAAGATATCCATTTTTGAGACTTTTTTGTTGCTAAATTCCGAGACATGCTAATTAAAATGCCCTCCGATATCAAACTAATGTGAAGCATGGTCATGTTAATATTGTAAGTAAGAAACTCTTGAAACAAGGTGCAAACTCGGCATATAATGCTCTAACAATTATGTTTGAATCTTTTACAAGAAAAGACCTCAAAAAATTAAAACCGAAAAAAGTAAAATGGTTTGAACACTTCCATTCTGTCCAAATTACTACCATGTCATCATGATACCTCATATATTAAGCTTATATACGTTATACCATTCCAATTTAGGCATTGACACTTGTAAGGTTAATTTTTCAACGTAGTTTTATATTATATTATATTTACTTATTTACATGTTTTTATATGAAAATTTAAAATTCAATGCAGTACATCCTGTTAAGCCGTTAAAAAAACAAAAAACGACCTAGTTTTAAATACCTTTAAATGTATGCAATTTTGATTGTGTTTGTAGTTGATACGTACAAATAACAAATAATACGCAATAATAACAACAAGAAAATAATTGAATATATTTAAATCTTCAATGCATCATATGTCAAATATGGTAACATTTCATTTTTCACAAAAATTGAAAATTTAGAATCAAACGAGAATTCTTATTGAATTCAATATACCTACAACGTTAAAGTATACATAGCTACAAACATATGTATTTGTATATGCCAAATATGGCAACATTTCATTTTTCACAAAAATTGAAAATTGAAAATTTAAAATCAAACGAGAATTTTTAAATTCAAAATACCTAAAACGTTAAAGTATACATAGCTATAAACAAATGTATGCATATGCACAAGCACATCTCCTCTACAGTCACACGTGAAAGCAAAAAAAAAATGTAAACAAATATTATTCCTTCTTGATTTGACATTTGTATTTTGGCTATTTCCCTCGAACATATTAATGCTTATGAAACTTAAACAAATTAACTTTTCTCATTCTTTCTTTAGTAATTTTCTCCTCATTCTTTATTCCCTACCAAGTACTTTGATACACGCAGCGCCCTCAATAGTCGTGGAGATGAAATAAAAAAATTTCGTCTCATAACAGTACTATAGGAAATATATATACAATGCTTCAAACTCAATTTATCACGTCAGGTTTTTGAGATACAACCTTTTATAATTAAAAAAAAAATATATTAGGATTTTTGAAGATATGTAAATTTTTGAAGTAATTTTTTTTTTGTTTTAAAAGAACGCTGAAATATTTATGCTAAGACTGTTCTTAACAGAAAGAACGCAAATGGTATAAAATAATTTTTTGTTCTCATTACGAATTCGTAATCTTAAGATTATAAAACATCAAACTAATAAAAATAATGTTAAAAACGGGTAATTCTGAGTTTAAGCACAATCAGAGTATAGATTCGAAAACAGCACTAAAAATAACTCGAAAACGAGCTTTGCAAAAACATAAGGAAATCCAATTCAATGGTTTTCAAAACTTCAGTTAGATTCATTTATCTTATAAATAATGATAAATTATGAAAACTAAGTGAGATACTAAAATGATTTAAACTGTACTCTAGAAAATAAAGATTTGTACTTTGTAAAATCAGCATACAATTTTTTGTTAAGGGATATGTGATATTTAAACTTAGCCTCAAAAACATCGTTTTAAGTTGTCTTTAGTATTTTTGAAGAGTTATATCTATATTTTTATATTTTTGAGAGTACTATTAATGTTGTTCACTTATTCTGAAACATAAAAATTCAAAAGTGTAGCATTCACCATTTATGATAAAATAATGATCGATAGAGCCCTGACTTATAAATTTCTGAGAACAAATAAATTAAATTTCAAGAAAAAGGAAAAATGTCAAAAGGATAAGCAAAAGAAAAACATGTTTTACCAACCCACTCAAAGTGGGCACTGAGGGTTCCTAGAATTTTTTGTCATGAGTCATGTTAAAAAAAGAACAAAAAGACGTCCTTCTACCTACTTGTCAAATTGTGCCTTTTTTGTAGTCATCTGATAAAAATGTCTACTTCATTAAAGTTGAGGTGAGGTTTTTATTAGGTTTATTGGAGAACATTAAACAGTTATCGATCATAATAAACTCATAAAATTCAACCTCACAAGAGCTTAAGTCACAAAGCCAACGCCAGACTGTCCCTGATGTTAGGCTCATTAAAAATGTTTCCGAAGCAGAAACATTTAAAATAACATCAAAATTTACTCAAAACAAAACTTCAATAAATGTAATTTTGTTTATAAAACGCAGTCGAATTATTTGGGCTGAGGATCATTTTAATACTTTCTCTTCATTCATTCTAAGTGAGTAGCTCTCAGCGTTGATTGAATTTCTTTTGTATTACCTGACATCAAATTCATTGAATGCCATTTTGTAATAAAAAGTCACGTATGTTTTGTACCAAAAAAATTCAAGAAAAGGTTTTCTAGATATTGTTGAAAGAAATTGTTTAAGCAGGTATATTTCAGTTATTCCAAGCACGGAAACATGATAAATACATATGTATGATTTTCAAGTTGCTTAATTTCGTTTTATATTCTCTTTAATTTATAAACCGTTCGACAGAGAATTTATTATTAAGGTGATATACCTATTTTTTTTATCAACAAAGTATACAAGGCAAATTGAACTTTCTAAAGAACAATTATGCCGGACGTAAACATTAAAGTTGTAGTGCTTTTAATAGCTTTTCCATATACATATATTAGAACAAAACCGTCCGTTTACGTATTAAAGTTTTGTGAAATATGCAAAATTATTATTATTTATTTATATAAAATAACTAAATATTCTTATATGCAGTGAACAAAATGGCGCATTCAAACTTATTAAAGCATACAAATAAAATAATTTTCTTTGTAGTTATTTAGAAAATCTCTGGGATGATGACATTTTCGAGGTTAACTTTCCACAAACTTGTGGAATTTAATTCCACGCTTCTTGAATACCAATCCAAAGTGCCTCTGAATTTTTGAATTTTTCCTGTGGGATCTTAACCTTAATATCATTCCATTGATTTTGCATGCTGTTAAGCTCTGGAATTTGCGCAGGCCAAGTCAAAACGTTGATGGATTCATTGGCAAGTCACTCCTTCACGATTTTTGCTCAAATGTAAATGTTTGCACATTGTTTTCAATATGTTCAAATATGAAAATGTATTCATCGTACCATTTATTCTTACCAACGGACTCACCAAACCAAAAAAACGGTCCCAAACCATCGGACTGCCTCCTCCGTGTTTGACCGTGTTCAAAGTATACTTAGGATTGTAGACTTGACCTCTAGGGCGATCTACAAACGTTTTTCCATCTTTCGAGCCCTGATCTTAGATAGAAACGGGTTTTTCCTGCTAGAGCATCTTTGAGTCGCCTTCTTACCAGCCCACTCGAAATGTTTAAGTTGATTTCGGTCATGATGATACGAGATGATTTAAATAGGTCGGCATTACTCTTTCTCACGACGATGGTCCTATCAATACGCGTAGATGTGTTTCAGAGTGGGACCTTTCGAATTTTATTTTGTACTTTTTACTAAGGATCAGCTTTAACTGAATTAATTGCATTGTACACCATTTTCCTTAAACATTTCAACAATTGCCAAATTTTAGTTGAAGTCTTACCTTGTTCATTTTTTTCTGGAGAACAATATTGGTTTCAGGCCATATTTTGTATCGACCTTCTAAATATTCGTAAAATATCAAAGTGAACACCTTTTTTGCTTAACTAATGAAAATGTTTGACATACAAAATAACTGTGTTATTTCTCTGTCCTTCAAGAATTACTAGACAAAACTCTTGTCTCTGACAATATTAAATAATCTATCGCAAACGGTAAAATATCAAAAGATTATTTATTTTATGATAATAGATATGTACATATGTATATATATCCAATTTCAAATATTTGGCAAGTCAAGTTTTCATAATTATCTAAGGACAGAATGACCAACACTAATAAAATTCCCTCCATAAAAGGAGTTTACTTTAGTTAGGTTGTTAATTTAAGAGGCATAGAAGGAGCATTCACAATGTCGGCGCATCCGACAATTAAAGGGTACTGAGTGATTCTATATGCTGACCAACTTCTTGTCGAAGTGGTTTTCTTTTTTAGCCACCAGCCACTTTAACCTACCCTAATATGTGAATACATGTTTATAAGAATTCAAAAAAAAAATGTTTGTTTGCTGATTTTTGATGAAGAATTTTGAGTACGTTTTCTCGACCCGATACAAGAATGTACCAATAGTTTGTGCTTAAAAAGTAGACAAAAACAAATATAAGAACAAGCCTATTGATCGATGACTTTCAAGCTTCCAACTATGTTACTGGTAACATGCAGACTTACTAAGTTAAACCCCGTTTGCGTTTGCTTAAGTACATATTTTGTCAGCCTTATGATTACATTAATTTACAATTGTTGAGGAGAGTTTGAACGCAAAAACATCAAAATATATTTATCGGATAAAATAAAATATTTATTTTTAATTCAGCCGAGTACAGTTTTAATCGTTCAGATTTCAGAGCTCGAAAACCAACCTGGAGTTGTAATTCAACTAACTTTGTGTTCAATAGACATACATATGTATAAAAATTGATTAATATATGCAAACATTTAGAGCATTCAGAAAATTTACTAAGTGTGGTCTATTTAATGATAGACATTGTCGATATACTCTAAATAATAAGCAGTCAAAAAGACAAAATTGTGACAAATCAAAGACTGTTTTTTATTTATTATTCATTGCCAGCATAATAAACACACAATACTTTTAATCTTGATACTTTATTATAACTTGTTGGTTGTTGGTGTAGGCACTACGGCACTACAAAACAAAAATGTACGATAATTGATTGAAGCCTCGAAAAATTGTAATTAATTACTACACGTTTTTATATCCAACAACAAAATTCACAACCTCACACAACATTATTGTTTGTCCAATAATGTTTTAAGCACACATTCATTTTAATTGTTAATTTATAATAAGTTGAGGTTCAGAACAAAACATTATTGTATATAAAAAGAGATCACAGAATACCGCAGGCTATTAACAACGAATTCGAATTTTTTGTTTTGTATTTCGAGGACTTTAAAGAGAATTTTTTGTTGGTATTTTCTTGATTTTTTAAATGAATTTGTAGTTTATGCTACCGTTCACTTTTTGTTTTAAATATTCAAAGGAAATGGAGTTGGCCAAAAAAATCTTTAAAAGAATTGTTGTTATAGTTTTTACTTGCGACTTTTTGGCTATTTTTACTTTCGTAAAAAATTTCGAACTCGATATTTTGATCAAAAAGACATTACGAAAGTAAAAAATGGTAGAAAAGTCGAAAAATGTGGGCCCCTGATTACGTCCGTCCTATAGCCCAAACCATTATATCGATTGACTTCAAACTTGGATATTAAAGTTTTAAGCCGATTAACGTTAGGCTTTTTTTGCGTTTTTAAGACTAAAAATAACAGTAGTCCCCATACAAATGTTTTGGTCAAAAATCGAAAATTCGAATTTTCTCATAAACAAATTTTCTCTTAAAATCTTTTTTTTAATTTTGCCTTTTCACCGTTGTTTTGTTTTTAAGTTTTCTCAAAAACTTATCAACCTATTTCAATAATTTGTGTCTGTCTCAATTGGTTTTGGAAAATATCAAGCATTTTTTTGAATTCGATATCTCGAAAATGGGTCGTTCATTTTTAAGAAAGTAAAATGTGAAACGTATATTAATAAGTACTAAAGCATACTTAACAAATTTTTAAACTCAAGTTCAAAAATTGTATGTGTACAAAATTAATAAAAAAAAAACGCTCCAACGGTTTTCAAATAAAAATTTTGAAAAATTAAGTTTTAAATTTTTGAAGAAAATCCTTTTTTGCAGGTACATTTTTAAATCTAAGAAAACAGGAAATATAGTTAAAAGTTAAAAATTAATTATAATTAGAAAAATAAAATGTATGTTTACATAAAATCTATAATATATACCTGAGTAACTTTTAAATACCATTCAGATAGAATATGCGAAAAATCGATCTGTTCCATAGTCGACATTTTTAACCGCTGTAACTTCTAAGCATATGTTTACAGAAAAAAATGTACCTAAGTTCATGATCCTCAAATTACATTAACTGGCAAAGTTTTCTTCCTAGCAATAAAATTGTATTTTTCAAATGGGGTTTGATGGCCTTAATTCAAACCGGACAATTTAATATATAACGTCAGATTTTTGTAATATTACTTTTTTAATGTTCGAAAAAACACGTTCTATATTTAGCTTTTTGAGGCTTTATAAGTTATAGGTTTTCCAAATCTAATATCCATTTCTTCAATATTCAGTTATTTTATATAATATTCGAAAAATCTTCGTAGTTTGTTAGATTTTGCCTTTCTTACAAAAATCTAAAAGAAACAATAAACCATTTATGTTAAAATGGTTTTCAAAATGTCTATAAAAATAATCAAATAAACAGAATTTTAATAATTGATCACATCAAATACGAAAATTAGAACCTACTCATAGACATTAACAAGTATTATCAATAATTTTGGATGAATTCAACATCGAGTTTAAATAAATACGTCAATCATGTTGTTTTGTTTGTATAATGTATCGTTGAAAGAATTTTGTACAAATTTGTTGGGTGCGCTGCTTTTAGTCCATCAAAAATTGATATATTAGCGTTTCTGTTAAGCTAAAAAATGGTTTAAAAAAAAAAAAAAATATAAAAAAAAAACATTTGAACATTAATTTTGTACATCTACTTTTTTCCATTCACCATTTATTGATCCGAATTTAAAAGAGGTCAAAACATTTTTTTCATAAGGTATCATAACTTAAAACCCAAAAAAAAAAAAAAAAAATAAGGAGCATAGCCCCCATTGTACTTACCATTTAAAATGGTACTTTATAGTACCATTTTTTTTTATTTAAAAGACCGTTTGAAAATCAGATTTGAATTCATTGAAATTATAAAATTCACTATATTTTTGAATCCCATTAAACAGCTAGAGAGCATGATAAAATCGCCTATAATTCGACGAGATTTTTTCTGAACATCTGTTCGAATTTTTAACCGACATTTCCTTAAAAAACTCGTCCAATAACGTTGAAGTTAATTTGTATTAGCTTTTTAACAGCAGAGGATAAAAGTTTTTAAGATTTCAATAAAGTATTGAAAAAATGTAAGAAACTAAACTATTTGTTATTCCAGGGCAGTCACGAGCGAAAAAACAAGCACGCAATAGTACGAGCGTCTGGTGTATTTAGTTGAAGAGAAATCGGCTCAGCTAAAGAAATCATTGAAATGAATTCAGAAAAAAAGTGAAAGCTCTCAGGTCCATTTTTATAGTTTTTCAGAAAGTGAGAGAAAATATAAAAAAAAAGGATAAACAGCCAAAACCACTTATGTCGACTTAAGAGCCTTTACCTTTTGAGCACAGATACAGAGATATACACAAAGTCGAAAGTTCGTTTTTCCCCAACAAAGGTGCGAAAGGTAGCCTTGAATGAATCAAAATGTACCACCGATTTAATTTAAAAATTATATAAAATAATTGTATTGCACTTATATATATTTTATTAGTACTTTACTTACTTACTTAGGTCCCCATACTTGTTAAGTCCGTTGGGGACACTAGAATCACTCATATGTTGCTTTCATAATAGCAATTCGTTTTTCTGGGATGCCTCTCCTCCGCAAAGCTAACCAGGTGTACTCCCTGTTGACGCTATCAAAGGCAGGTGTAGTGTTGCTCGATATTCAATGCACTGCTCCATAATGATACGCAGGGTATTGATGTGATCAATACAAGAGGATCCAGCGTGGAATCCTACTTATTCGGCATCAAGTGTGGCCTCAAGGTGTTGTCTGATGCCTTCTATTATGATTGTTGCTACTATTTTGGTAACGCAGGTGGAACGCAAATTCCTCTACAGTTTTCGCACTTTGTAAGATCTCCTTTTTTTGGGAGCTTGATGATCATTCCCTTCTTCCACTTATCGGGGAAGCTTTCGGTTGTCCATCTTTTATGAGCGGATGAAGTAGTTCGCTTGATGGCGTTGGCGCTGCTTGTAGAAGCTCTGCGGGAATTCCATCGAGTTCTAACGCTTTGTTTTTTTAAGTGCTTTAATTGCGGCAACGATCTCATCTTAACTGAGAGGTGCGATGTGGATTCGGGGATTAGTTTGTTCGGAAGCTTCAGAAGGCATCGACATCACGTTGTTTGCAAACACTCGGTTTAAAACCGAGGAAAAGAACTTAGCAAAGTACCGTCTACTTCTTTCACCAGGTGTTGCTTTGAGCTGTGTGCACCGGTATGCTCTTTGGTTATTTTGTAAACGGTCCTGCTGTCGCACCTATCCTGTACCGCATACATTTTCTCTCTAATTGGAGGAATCTGTCATTGTGCGGACTTTCATTCCCTGCGCCCAGAAGCGTCCTCACATTCCATAAACCAATCATTGTCTGGGTACAATAGCCAAAAGTCGTCAATGAGTTATCATTTATTATCCGAGGCAGTTTCGGTTTCCATAGCGGGATAGAGTTCAGTTACGAAAATGCTTATTTCCGTAACCTATCCTGAAGTCAAGAAACTTCATCCTTGCAATTTTAGCTAACTTATGTATATAGGGATACACAAATCATTGCCCGGGGGCCACCATGAAGAGGTAAAGCAAGAACTTCGACATGGCAAGAAATTTGCATTGCTGGCCAAAGTTTTACCTGGAAAAAATTGGTACTAGAAGAAAAATGTTTTAGGAACAAAATGTGTCTCGATCTACGAACTAGGGTTAAGGTCCAGTTAAAACTGGTATACCCAAAACATAAAATGTATTTTTAATTTGAAATAAATATCCTGTCAAATTAAGATTTGTTTGAATCTACATGTCCTAGAGAAATATTTACCAACAAGAGTTATTTAAGTATTTTTATTTCTAAATGATTTTCACTTTCAGGCGGATGATATATTCTTGGACGATATATTACAATACGACTCGAGTGCCTTACATGATTCATTTAAATTTGATAGCAATTATTCGTCTGATTTATCAATTAAACAAGAACCACAGTCCTTGACAGATGCCGAGATGCATGCGCTGGCTAAAGATCGACAGAAGAAAGATAACCACAACATGAGTAAGCGTCTTTTTTTCCTAATTTTTTAATATAAATTATTAAAAAAAAAACTTAATTTTCAATTTTAGTCGAACGTCGGAGACGTTTTAATATAAATGATCGAATAAAAGAACTTGGAACCCTCTTGCCAAAAACTAATGATCCATATTATGAAGTTGTTCGTGATATACGTCCAAATAAGGGCACAATACTAAAATCATCAGTTGACTATATTAAATGTTTGAAACATGAAGTTAACCGCTTAAAACAAAACGAATATCGTCAAAGACAAATGGAGGTTCAAAATCGACGTCTAATTAATAGAATTAAGGTGAGACTTTTGTTGAAAAATGAAAAAAGTACTCAAAAAAGCTTGTTAATTGTGTTAAAATTTAGGGAACATTTGATACTTAGTATTTAATGAATGGAAAGTGCAGCTCAGAAAAAAGTGTTTTCTTTAAACAGGAATTTCTTAGGACAGGAATTTATTTTGATCGAAGCACATTATATTTATCTTAATGTGCCCGCTCCTGACAAAAAGTGTTCTTTTTCACAATTTTTTTAATGACTTCCTCAAACTTAACTCAGGGTATCGCAGCTTTAAATGTATTTTAACGCAATTAATAAGAAATCTTATATTATTTTGCTAATCCGACATTCATTTTTTAAATTAATTTGTTTTTATTGATTATAGGAACTTGAATTACAAGCAAAATCGCATGGTCTACCTCTGTCGGAATTCAATTTTACATCAGTTTCAGCACCAACACCTACATCGTATCTTAAATGCTCAAGTCCAACATCACATAGTCACAACGCGACACCATTAATAGCAGATATCGTAGACAAGGTAAGTGGAAACTAAAGCTTTTTAGTCTAAGTCGTATTGCATCACTACTTTAATGGTTGGAATAAAATTGTAGTATTATTAATATTTTAATTAAGGACTTCTTTTTGAAAAATAATACTTAAATGCCTTATCGTCATTATCGCATAAATTGTTAATAACAATATGTAGTATTTCTTTTTATGATCAAACTTTGTTTTAACATCGTGCAATTTTTTCAGTTTTGTATTTAAATTTCTTATTTTTTTAAAAATAATTTTTTAGTACAGTGAATTTGTTTGACCTTTGAACCGGCTTCAATTGGTATGCCAGTTTGTGGCTTCTTAATTTGCTCTTTATAAGGTATTTCTTTCAAGATCTTAAATAAGAATGTAAATTTCTACTGAAAGAAATCTATATAGACAAAACTTCATAAAATAACGCACTTAACGGCCCAATACGGACACTCTTAGTTAAACTACATATATATGTATATTACTTTTACCTAATGCTTTTCGGCCTATTTCAAAAACTGACATATGTATCTTCTTTTTCGAATTTACTTAAATACTACTTAAAATTAGATCCTTAAAATTGAATTTCAAATTAACTAAAACTACCTATTCTACCTAATAACTATTTGAAGCGTTTTTTTTCGTTGACTACATTTAAGCCAAAGTTGTAATAATGCATTTTTTATTTTCAAAAATATTCAAAAAATCCATTACAAAATTGAATACAAAAGACATTTTTAGTATAGTAACTATAACGTACCCGTGGAATGATTGTTAGTGCGTTGGACTGTCATGCCAGAGGTCTTGGGTTCGATCCCTTCCTATGCCATCAAAGGTTTTTTTCCCGGTTACTGCCTCTTGCGAGGAATTGACAAATTCTCCAAGAGTAATTCTTGTCATGAAAAGTGCTATCTCAAATAAGGCGTTCGGATCCGGCTTAAAACTGTAGGTCCCCTCCATCCCTGACAACAGTACTCGCACACAGGAATGGTTGAATGGTTCTCAACAGACTTTTGCGCCACCCAATTTATTTTTAACTATAACCGCAGAAAACATACATTTTTTAGCACAATCATTAAAAAAATAATAATGACAAATCTTTTTCTTAACATTTTTTTTCCTTAAAGAAGGAGTAAGGAGATATTTAAGAATTAGCAATTCATCTTCTTAATACCTTCTTACTTGAATCGGGTTGAAGGGAACGTTTCAGAATTCTTTAAGCAATTCTGTGCTACTTGCGGAGTCATGTAGTGAACACAAGTCCATAAAGTTCTGATAATCTAGATGAAATGAAAAAATATTATTTATCTGTATCGATAACACGTACATTTATTTTTTCCAGATCCCAGACGTTGTGTCCGAGAGAAATCTTAGCATAAGTCAGATGGAAGAACTCATGGAAGACAAGCATCCTGTTCAAGGAAGTGATCCCATGTTATCACATCATCTGCTTTCATCACCTCACTCTCCAACATTGCAACGTTCGATGTCGAATGGAAGCAGTGTCTATGCAAATGGCAGCAGCTGCTTAAGTGACAGCAGTACATGCCTCACCAGTACACACAACAGTATGCTCCGAAGTGATGATTTATATCATCCGAACAGTCGGTGTCATCATGATCAGCAACACAATAACAACAATAATATAATAAATAACAATAATAACAATGAAAATCATCAGCATTACAGTCAAAATAACAGTAGCAACGGTTGTGTTTCGGATTGTCCTGGTAGTGATATATCACCACATTCTCATCATCGCCACAACCACTCCTCCCCTTCATCAATACCACATCACGGTTGCGATCCTTTACTCTCGTCCTCTCATCAGCAATCAGTTGATCTCAGTTGTATCGGTGATTCGATATTATCATCAACGCATAATTTATTATCACCCACGCATCGATCAAATATGGATTCTATTTTATCCTCACCTGATACGGATTCTTTGGTAAGTGACATTGATATGGTCGCATGATAGTCACTATAAAATTATTAAGAAGGACAAACAGACAACAACGAGCAAAAGAGGAAAAAAACATACAATCCAACAAAAATAATGGTTTAAAGAAAAACGCTCAATTAAGTTTAATAATTACAAAGCTGGCCTAGTGTTAAACTTGACATTATAAGAGATGTTTATATTTGTTAATCGATAAACCATAACTGTGAATAAATAAATAAAAATAAGGAATAACGGAAATATAAATAATCAAAACGTAAAAAAAAAAACATTCCATGCAAGAGTATACCAGAAATATAACACTTGTTTAAAATAAATGAGACAATAAATATTATTCAAAAATTGTAAAGGCCACATTAGTGACAAGCCTTTCTCTGAACTGTTCTTCAAATCAAATTTTGAAATTAAAGTCCGAAAGTGTCCCAATGCACATTATGTTCCTCAAATCATATTTAATGTCAAGCTAAGTCGTCCAATTGTAACAGGTATTTAACTTTCAGATTTGGATTCAATTTTGTCCATTATTATGTTACGAAATAAAATCGTACTTCTTACTCATTTTGGGAATAGGCAAACAAAAATGTCTCACAAAGTAATTTTTTCAGATTTGATCTTTTTAATATATGTAGGTCCATCGGAAATCCAAAATATAAACCGAAAGATAAACTTTCCTTAGTCCTTGTTAAAACTTTATTTTTGACAATAAATATAGAAATCGAAATAAATATAAAAATCGTGGCATTGTATAAAATAAATAATTAATTACATTTAGAGGATTAACAACATTCAGTAAGAATTTTGTATTTACATGATTTCAGGACATTATGTTTGTGTACATAGTTTTTAACCGTTTTTTCTTAACCTTTTTTGTATAACTAATGCATTAACTTTCTAACACAGACTACAAATTTTGGAATTAATAGTCAGCTTTCAAAATAAACAAAATAACGTTTTATCCTTGTTTGAAAGATATTATATTATTTTAGTTTGAGTTGATTTGAATTATTTGCCTTCGTATACATAGATCTTGCCATAGTTGAAAGACATAAGACTTATATTTGTAAGCAATGAAACTCAACACATAATATTGACCATCTTTGATTAATTACTACATATGAACACTTTCCCTGGGTCATGATAATCTTTAAAAAATAAAAAAAAAAACATTTAAGACACAATGGTGTCTGTAATGTTGAAGACATGTATTAAACTTACTTTTTTGTATAACGTGCCGCTTTAACCCTATTTATATTGACAAAAAAATGCGTATGGATTGGTAAATCCGTGAAGTGCTTCAAATTGCATTGAAACACCAACGAATTTAACTTTTTATAGGCATTGAAACTACAGAACTTGAGTCTGATGTATTTATGTATTCATGTTTTTTTTCTACACTGGCGCGGTTTAGATTTGTCTTTATTTCTGGTAACAAGACAGCTTATAAGAAACAAGTGCTATGGGCGACTAATACCAATATCAATATTACTATCAAGAATTTCAAATCCAAAAAAAGTAAATGGCAATGATGAAGAAAATGTTAAATAAGTTATTTTAATATTGTAGAAACATTTTAGCGCTTTAGTGACCAGTGATCAGTGACCACATTCGTAACTAAAATATTTGTTTGTATTAATACATTAATGCATGCAAAGTCTAATATAAATATGTCAAATTTTTAACTACGAGTATTACTTTTCGATTATTTTATTAACCTTTAATTTGAGCAAAAATAAGAAAGGTGATCGGCTGTAAAGATCTGTATGTGATTCTTATCCGCAATCAAATAATTATAAAAATCAGAAATAAATATTTGTATCGCCCTTTATTATAATTAATAAAAATGTTAACCCAGTATTAGTCTCAAAAAAAATGTAATATTTTTTAACACACTTTACCATTAAACACAGAATTTGTATTAAAACGGCTTAAGTTCCTATATTGTATGTTTTTTGTTGATATAAATTGTGTTGATTTCGATATTTAATTGTAAATTTATTTATTTTACAAATGTTGAAAAGTTTGAAGTTTGCTCAAATCTAATTTGTTTAAAAAAAATAACAAAAAAAAGGCATAAGAAAACTATATGTATGCATGTTAATATTTAGTTTCTCTTTCGAGATTTGTTCTTACGGGCTAGTGTCATCTAATTCAACATTCAGGCCTATCACGAATTTCATCGTAATCGGAAACTTTTACGTATTCTGAAAAACCGTATCACTAAATCCGTTTGTAATGCAAATTTGTACAAGATTTTCCACTAAAGAACGTATTTGAAAATAATTTTTTTTCGGGATTCCGATTACGATGGAATTCGTGATAGGGCTGACTAACTACATTTCTACTTCTGAGTTCAAATTCATCTCAAACCCTGTAAAATGTTAACTCGTCAATTTTGGCAGATTAACTCGCTTAGAAATGTCTGTCCTAACTACCCGCGACAATTAATTATGCTCGAAATTCTAAAAAATCATATTTTCTTTGTCTGCATTTTCTTGTTATTTTCATGTTGATGTTACTTAATGTTAAATGATGAAAGGTGCTTTCGTTGACTTTAAACTTGTAGAAATTTTACTCAAAAAAAAAAAAGGGTGACATATCGATCAAGGATCGTACAAAATAAAACACATGCACAAACAAAAATTAAACAACAGTTAAAATCTTATATTAATATATTTCTGTATGATTTAGTAATCGACAAAATTCCATAGGCCAATGTACATATTTTTTTATAAACTATGATTATTTAAAAAAAAAAATACATACATTTAAGTAAGTTAGATACAAACTGTAAACTGTATAAAAGCGCAAAAATACACAAAGCAAAAATACATTATAACTTAATTTTAAATTAATTAAATAGTTAAACATAAAAAAATAACAATAAACTCAACAGTATTTTTCATTTAAAAATAAAGATGCGCGGCTAAATTATAAGTAATAGTTAAAATCAATCAAAAATTATTAAATAAAATAATAATTTTAAACAAACAAAAAAAGAAAACAAAAAGAAAATTGAAATCAAAATGTTATGTGTTATGTGTTATATTATAGTTATTTTATTTCTAAAAATGAAATATATAAATACATATATGGTTGATTAATTTGTAAGAACGCGAAGATTCATGTACCTATGTATGTATGTCTATATAAACAATCGATTTATGCTAATGTTTTTAAAACTTATTTCATGAAGAAAACAATACAAAAAATTGTATGAGTTAATTTTCTTTTCAAGGTTCATAAAATCCAAGAAAAACTTATTATTTTTGTCATAAATCAATTTAATTCTTCTACATATTGTTATCTTTAATAAAAACTTTACTTTGATGCAAGAAAAGCATAAAGACCATATTAATTGATTTTACTATTTGGAAGAAACTTTTTTAGAACATGGTAGATACGGTAAGTTCACTGCGAAATTATGGTCGTTATTAACATCCCATATGAAGTTATTGTAATCGGTCCAATTTGTCGAATTGAAAATTTTGACATTTCTCGGCGTTTGAAAGTCCCTAGAGTCGTCCAAATATTAACAACCAGGGAGATTCGACTTCAAAAAAAAATTTGTTATACAAATAATAATGCAGAAAGATTCAGATAGGGCTCTAAAAAAATTGAGTGGGTGGTTTTTTTACCATAGCAATTTAAAAAAGAAGGTGAACATTTTGGTTAACCCAAAATATCTCACGAACCAATAACACTAGCGACTTGAATTAAATTTCATATTGTATAAAGTGGCATGAAGCCATATTATCACTTCAATATTTTACGAACAAGAAATAATTTTATCTTCGAAATAATAAGGTTTTTGACATCTGGTAAAATGTTGAGCAAAATCGAATTGACAGTTTTTTTTACAAAAAATAAAAACTTAAAAATACAATACTAAAAGTTGGTAAACTATCAAACAGTCAGTTTTTTCATTAACATTACACAAAATATTACGTAAAATTGGTAAAAATATATGTTTGATTCTCGATATCTCGTGTATACAAGAAGGTACTGACTTCAATCTGTGCTGAATTTTTTTTATATAAGAACTAAAAACTTTGAAGAAATGCTACTAAAATTGGTAAGAATTGGTTTTCAACTTAAAATAGATTTTGAAAGTAAACTATATCTTCATGTGCAAAACATTGTTGGTAATTTTTAGTTCATTTTTTAAAAAGAATTCAAATGACAACTTTTTTAACAAAGAAACGAAATCTACAGAACAACAAAAAAAATGATAAGAAATGTATTGAAAATTTTGTTTAAATTTTAAGCAATACAAATCGACAGACAGATTATATTTTATTTTATAATAAAAATTGTCAAATGACACCGAAACCAGCGTCACTTTTGGAAACATTCCCTATTTCAATTTGAAAAATGAATAAGGGTTTTATGTTGTTTGCAAGGACATAATATGTAATTAAAAACAATAATAAAGTCTTACTTAATTTAATTTAAACAGCAAAGAAAACCAAAAATAAATATAATCGACTCCCCCTAATTCGAAATTGTTCGCCATATTTTTGCATTCCCCTCAATTTTCCATACAAAAACCATCATCTAAGTCGCAACTCCATCAAACTTGAACAAATTCTTTAGATTCTTGGCCTATTTTCAATCTTCCTAAATCGATTTTTTAGATGCAAACGTTAACAGAAAATTTTAAAATTTAAATCTTACAAAAGTTAACTTGAAAAGAACTTTATATTTAATTTAATGCATTCTTCATGTGAGGGAATTTCTTGTTTTTTACAATTCAATGCTAACTTTCAGATAAATTATGGCCTCAAGAATATTGAATACATTAGATCTTGCCACGAAGATTCGTTTAATTGAAGAGATTGAAAAGGGAGTTGAAAAGAAAATTGCTGAAGATTTTGGTTGTTGCCAAGAGTGCTCTTTCTTTGATATGGGCTGAAGGAGAAAAATTAAGAACTCCGCCAGATTTTGCTAATATTAATGATTACCTTATGCGGACAAAGTTTATGAGTATGGAAGTGTTGACAACGCTGTCTTCAAATGGTTAGAAAGTATGCATGGCAATAGTTTAACTGTAAGTAGTCTAATCTTAAAAAAGAAAGCGCTGGAATTTGCAGCAGCGTAGGGTTTCCTAGTTTCAAGACAAGTGACATATGTAGTATTCTTAGCAAAGTTCTTTCTGGTGGAAAGTGCTTCTGTTGATAATAAATAAAGCCAATGAATGGAAAAAACTGAATTTCAGAAGTTGTTCTAGGATTTATTCCGGACGACATCGTCCGGTTTGTGGGGTCGAACATGACAGGCTCAGGCTTAAGATCTTTTCATCGGATAGAGTAAAAATCCTCGTTGTTTCAATACAATAAGATATTTGCCAGTAGAGTATGTAGACAACCAGCGTTCTTGGATGACTGCAGATCTTTTAACTATATGGCTTTTAAAGCTCGATGTAAAGTTTGGACGATCATCAAAGAATGTAATCGAAAATGCAATTGAAATATCGCAAACAGCGATTGAATTCTTAAAAATATTAAAAATAGAGTAATTTTTTAAACGGCTGAATACTCCAACCAATATGATATATCAATCAAAATTTCATAATTTTTGTTGAATTGAATTAAAGTAATGTTGTTATTTAATTTATTTATTTATATTAGTTAGTTAGATGTTAGATAGATATATAGATATTTTTATTCAATCATTTTAAGGTTCTTGTTACATACATACATTATTTGGTTAAAGGAATAAATAATAAGGCATGACAAAAATGTCGTCTGCCCGAGTGACAATGTTATTTAATTTTATATTCAATTTAAAATCATACCATTTTTCAGTTTTTTCAAGCAATTGGTACTTATTGAATTGTAGCATAATTTACTTTTGATTCAATCAAACAATAAAAAGGAGAGTAGTTGTGACTTTTAATTTAGTCGAAACAAAATTAATTTAATTACTTTTACTGAAAAAATGAAAATTTGCTTACTTTAAGTTTATTTAAGTTTGAAAATTTTCATCTATGATTCTTCTTCTCTAGATCATCGCCTCTGTGGTATATTTTTGGATCAGTAACCAATCTTCTCCATTTAGATAACTTATTGTTTCATTGTCGCTTAGATAGCTTTTTCCAAAAAAGAGTCCCCTTAGCTCCTTTAATATTGGACATACACCGATGAAGTGGATAGTGTTTTCGTTCACTCCCATATTGCATAAGGAGCAAATATTAACCAAATCGTTTCTGTGTGGCATACAATTTAGGTTAAGAATTTCACCTCTTACTTTAAAAATAGTTCCAATAGTTTTTCTTGAAAAATCGAGCCTAAAGTAATTATGTTCATTTAGATTATAATTAAGTTTCGAATAAATGTCCCTTACCATAGATGTTATCGCCTTTTCTATGAATGTGTTCCTTTCATTTTCATCGATCGATTGGATAACCTCGTACAGTGCTTTTTTCATCTGGAGACCAGTACATCCATTCAGTTCTAGAATAATACCACAATTTGCGGCAACATCAATCCAATCCTTGTAGAATCCAGTTTATTGATTATTATGTTTCTTACATTAAATTTAAAAAAAATTAATAATCTCTCGAACTAATTTTTTTTAACTCCATCTAAGGGGCCAGTTATAGCTATCATTAAAATCGATCCGGAAAAATGTTTGATTCGATATTTGATGGTGTTTCCATTTGATTAGAAATGAAAATTATACATTGATCGATCGGAAATCACACAAAGAATTTTTTTTTTTGATAAAAAAAAATGTAATTACGAATTTATTTTTCTCTAAAAATGTATTTTTCTATTTTCCGGACGGAAATTCATTTTCCTGGACTGCATCAACTACTGCAGACTTGATGTGGAGAAACTAAATCGTGATATGGGGCGCAGCCTAATTCTTCCTCCTTCCAACAGGAATCTCCTCAATGAAGAGATTGACAGTGCCATCGAAGGACTCGAATCGGCCATTGGTTCAGCCATTGCTCAACAAAAGGCACCCAAGACCTTTAGGGATAGATACCAACATCTCCCAGCCTACATACAAAACCTGTAGGCTTCAAAGGATTCATCACCGAGAACTCAACACGGTCAACAGAGACTACCAACCAGTCAAAGTGGAACTAGAGTGCACCAACATAATGTTCAGGAATGCGATTCAACACCACAACAACATACATTTCCAAAGGAAACTCCAGGAAATGAAACCCGGTCCCAAAGCATTCAAGGAAATAAACAGGATAGGTGGCTGCAAAGAAAATATTCCTGACACCATACTCAATAATGGCATCGAGATCTCATCAACAAGTGACAAAGTTGAAGCATTTGCGCGCTTCTTTGAAGAAAACTTCAAACCAACTCCATCCACCGATCCTGCATTCCTTGCGGAAATTGAGAGGTCAGTTCATCGAGCTGTTCAACCAAACAATGAAGATTTAGCATTCAGCCAAACCATCCCAGCCGATGACCCCATCGAATATGAGCACCTTTGCACAAAGGAAGAAGTCAGCGAAATAATCAGCACCCTGAAGCCCAAGAAGTCCGCGGGACCCGATGGAGTCTCCAACTTCATCCTAAAGAGACTGTCCAACGTTTTCGTCATATTCCTGACCATCATTCTAAACAACTGCCTCAACAACTGCTACTTCCCGCAACGATGGAAAATGGCCAAAATTGTGGCTATACCAAAGAAAGGAGCAAGGAACCAGATCAACAATTACAGACCCATCTCCCTCCTCAACAACATCAGCAAAATACTAGAAGAGGTCATCCTACAGCCGCACTCAACCGACATCATGTTTCCGTAGTCTGCTTCCTGGACGTCGAAAAGGCGTTTGACAGCGTTTGGATCGAAGCGCTCACACACAAATTAAACCTACTTGGCTTCCCTTCCGGTCTATTTAAAATCTTGTTTTCATTTCTTTCTTCCAGGAACTTGTTTGTCCAATTGGGAGAATGCAAGTCTTCAATAAAAAACATAAGAGCAGGAGTAGCTCAAGGCTCTAAACTTGGACCGTTCCTCTTCAGCTTGCTGACCAGCGACCAACCAGCATCCAGCGACTGTGAGAGTCTTCTCTTCGCCGATGGCTCGCTCACATATACTTCATCGAAGTCCCCCGTTATTGCAGCCAGGAAAGTAGAGTCCCATCTTAGCAGACTGTTTGATTTCTATAAGAAATCGGAACTAGTCTGTTTCCGAAGATCCAGCAACGGTAGAGGTCGATCAGCAACAAGGTGCAGAAGCATTGCTATCACACTCCCAGATGGATCAGTGATACCAGCAAGGAGAAACGCCAAATATCTGGGTATTCATTTCAACGAGTTGTTTAGAGAGAGCTGTCCTAAGAAAGGCTAATTTGGCACTGCACCGCCTTAACCCGCTCCTCAAAAAAAAGAACGGGACTCAGCCAGCCAACGAAATAGCTAATGTACAAGCAATTGTTACGTCCCATAATCACCTACAGCTTCCCGGTGTGGTTCACAATCTCAAAGACAGCAATGAGGGAACTTCTCGTCTTCGAAAGGAAAATCCTACGGAGATGCACTGGACTTTGCTTCAACTACCAGAACCAGAGACACTTCAGCAACAAAAGAGTCTACGACGAAGCCAAAATAATTCCCTTGGACAAGTATCTGTTCCAAACAGCCAGGAAGATCACGGGAGGATTGAACAACCATCAAAACGAGCTTATCAGAAGGATGAACTCCCAACAACGTCACCCTGAACCAAGATATCTGTGTGCTATGGATATACTAAGCGAGGAACTGGAGCCCACCACCGTGGCTAACAGCCCACCAAACAAATTTTTCACTGATTTTTTTATCTGACAACATTAATATTTTAGTTTAATTTAATTTATCAAAACAAACAATGTATAGAGTTAGGCCCCCTAAGTGCCAACAAAATTTCTTACCATTTAATATTTAATTATAAGTTTAATTTAAGACAATTGTAATATATAAAAAGTTCAATAAAGATAAATGTAAAAAAAAAATCACACAAAGAATTTTTTGAGGAAAATAAGTGTAATTGCGCATTTATTTTTCTCTAAAAATGTATTTTTCTATTTTCCGGACGGAAATTCATTTTCCTGAACAGCTGATAACTTGGAACGAATCGTTCCACTAATTTGTGTTCCAATTTTACACAATTCTAATGACAGAAATTTTTAATGATAGCTATAAATGACCTGTCAAAAAATTCCAAGGTTTGTTTTCAATGATTAAAACCAATGATAGCTGACTGGCGCCGAACTCGAACCTATCATTACATCCCGTGAAGGTTCGACTTAGAAGGAGTCGACTGTATTGATCAGATGCATTCCAATTTATGCCGTAAAATGCTGGTTTTGCATGTCTAACTATTATTATGTCATCATGTATGCAAATCCAAACTTTTTTAATTGGAAACACTTTTTTTTGTTGTTGAATATGTAGGTATAAGTCCATTTACAGAACCGTTATATTTTCTAATTGGCACGAGTACGATAACTTTGGCGCCAAGATATAATAACGGTTTTGGTAGAGGGGCTTAATACAAGCATTTTTTACTATGGGAGGGGGGGTCTATGTCCCCCCGTTTAGGCGGTAAAGGCAATTTAAAAAAATTATTATTTAAAATGGAAAAAAATAATTAAAAAATAACGGTGATACTAACATTTAAGTTTTATACATTTTTTTAAAGACAACATTCTGTTTTATTAGCCAGTTTTTAATTCAAGTCAAAAATTTAATTTTAAACTCAAAATTTGAGTAAAAATGTTAAAAAAAGGTTTAAAGTGTAATTTTTCAATACTTCAAGATTATATACCATTGTTTTTATTTCAGAATTTATTGCTCTTATTTGTTTTTGATCAAAAACTGAAAACTTGATGATTTTATGTCTTTTAGTTTTTGAGAAAATTGAAAATAACCCCAACTACTATTTTAATTTAATTCTTTTTTTTTTGCTTGAGTGGTCTTATTTTGATAGTAACAATGGTACGTGCGAGTTTGGGTGTATGCAACAGTAAGGTGTGTGCGAGTTTGGGTGTATACAACAGTGGGATCTGTAAGGGGGGGGCATGCTGCCCCCTGCAACCCCCCTGCTTGGTAACACTATAGGATTTGGGGTGGGTGCAAGTTGGAGTGCGTGCAAGGTGGGGAGGGGGCAAGGTTCGGTGGGTGCAAGATGGGGTGCATGCAAAGTTTCTTTTGCATTTAAATAAGCTGTATTTAAGAAAAATTAATTTACCCTAGGTGTATCTTAATCCATATTCGATTATTACTATCAAAATAAGACTACGTTAATACTTAAGCAAGGAAAAAGTAATTTAATTAAAATATTTTTTTTGGTAATTTTCAATTTTCTCAAAAACTAGAAGACATAAAGTCATCTAGTTTTCAGTTTTTGATCAAAAACAAATAAGAGCAATGAATTCTAAGAAAAAACAGTAGATAATTTGAAAGTTTTGAAAAACTACACTTTAAACCCTTTTTTTAATTTTGTTTGCATAAATTTTTAGTTTAAAACAATTTTGTTCAAAAACTATTCATAGTTTTGAATTGATTAAAAACAAGATAATAGACAAAAATGTTGGCTTTAAAAAAAGGTATAATACTTAATTGTAAGTATTACCGTTATTTTTTAATTATTTTTTTCCATTTAATGCATATATTTTTTTAAATTGCCCCTACCGCCTAAACGGGGGGAGATAGACCCTCCCTCCAATAGTAAAAAATGCTTGTTTTTTTTCCTGTTGGATTGAAAAAACTTTCTGATTTTACCATTCCAATAAACCATCTTAACAAAATTTGATTTACAATAAAGTGAAGAAAGAGAAATTTAATGGGGTTTTCGAAGGACAAATTTAGATTTCCGTCAAAAATTTATTTTTTTTCGTGGCGCATGGAACAGTGTAGTGCGGTATATCTGTCAAATTTATTATTAAACGTTTTTTTTATAATTGTATTAGTATTAGTATCTTAAATCAATTTATTTTGCCCCATGGAATGCAAAAACAGGGAAAATTTGTGTTTTGATATATCCAGATCAAAAATAAATTGTTTTATTTTACCCATGAAAAACCTCATAAGGGTGTAAATTAACAGGTCGTTATTACATTTAAGTGAATTCCTTCAAGCTAGTAAATTATTAATTTAGATTTATCATAACATGGATATCCTGAAGGCCAATGAAAACAGTTTGCAAAATATGCAAAACAAAAAATGAATGAGTGTCCTGTCCACTTTGTAAAGTGTATCGATAGGAATAAAGCTTACAAAAAAATCTATAGGTCGTTAGCAAGTATTTCCCACTCTTCATTATTAAAGGTACACTGTTTCCATCAATTTGAATATAGTGTTCTATGGTCAGGGGTGGTTTGCTTAGAGAAAATATTTTTTTGAAGGGTGAAATAATTTTGTTATTGGCTAGGAAAAATTGACTGCCGTAATTATTGTAGGTGATGTAGGCTGCTTTCTGTCTTTATGCTAATGCAGGTTTGACTAGAGAAAACGAAAATTGAGTTTAGGAGGTCAGAATAACTCGGTCAGCAAGCAAGGTGGTGGTCGAGCGAAGTATTTTTAGTGACCCAAATACAGCTTTGTTTGTATTTTGTTTTTTATATTTTGAACTAGTTGAATAAAGGAAGACTCCAAATATTTTTCAAAAATATTTATGTCATGGTTTAAAAGTGAACTAATATTGGTTTCTATAAAAATTAAGCCTTTATATGAAATACCAAACATCTGAGAATTTATGGGCTTAAAGCAGATCAGGTGTTACATAATATTAACAGTGTTCTGTGTTTGATTATAATGATAAAAGAAGGCAAATTCAACTATTAATTCTCTATTTACTTTTAATCAATAATATAAATATAACCTTTAATGTGGGTCTTTTAGCAAGGAATATTTTAAATTTCTCTTTATCGACCATGATTCTATCTCTGTTTGGCATTTAAAAAAGTAAGAATTTTTGTGATTTGTAAATATTTTAATAACAGGCGTAACGTTAAAACTAGGTTTAATGGCATTTATCAGAATTATTATCTGTCTCCAAAATGGGTGAGAACGTGAGAGTGGTTGTTCGATGCCGTCCTATGAACAAAAAAGAAATTGACATTAATTGTAAAGTGAGTATGAGAATAGTTAATTACCAATAAATCTATCGATTGAGAATCACAAATATGTATTTTTATAAACTCATGTGTCTTAATAAAAAAAGGTACTTCTATAGCAATCAACCATTCCACCGAGTTTAGAAATGGTTTTCTTAAAATATTTGTTTTCTTAAGCTTTTTCAAAGTAACGAAAGCTAGTTTCATTAAGCTTTATCCTATTTTTCTGGATAATTATATTAAATGCAACAAAAATGTCAAGCTTCGTTCACCCCTGTCTGGAAACCTTTGACTAGTTAATATTTTGAAATAATCTTTCGTTATAGTTTGATTATGGCTAAGCTAATACGTGTAAGATAGTTTGATATTTGTACAAATAGGACCAACATTTTCTATGATTTTAGTATACTACTTTTTGTTTCTCAGATAAGGGATCTCTGGGCATATTGGAAATCCCATAGATTTCTTTCACTTTTTAATATCAAAATGTCAATCAATTATGTTTCCCGTAATTCAAGTGAACAACATTAGCATATAAAAAATAATAGTTAAGTCGAAATATGTGAAAATGTGAAAATAAACGAAATCAAGGTTAAGCTAGAAATTTCCAGATAAGACTATTAAGACTTGTCTGTTCTACATTCACATCAAACATGGCTTATGCTGGACCTATCTATATATTCATAAGACTCGACGATTCGAGTTAGATCGCCAGTTTCCCTGTCGTGCATAACCAGCCTTAGACTCAATAACAAAATTCAGAATCAGCTATTTTGTTATTTTCATAACGTAAACGTATTTTCATTCATTAATATTAGATCAATAATTTTATTCAATTTGCTTTGATTTTATATTATATTATTCGATTCGATTTGTTTGCAGAGTTTTATTGGTACTTCTTCTTTTAGATGTCCAATGAAATCACAATAATGCGGTTTTCCATGGGTTAGTTCTTAAATTCCCTTAAAAATTTATTTGTTTTCGTGACGCAAGGAAAACGATTGGAATTGTTTTATTTTTGTTTGGTCATTAGATTAGATTCACTTCGTGTACGTGTTAACAAGTGCGGTTGAGCTGTCAAATTCCCAGCTAAACATTTAAAAAAAATTTTATAAGTATTGGTGCAGAGGGGTAATTCTGCCGAAAAATCCAGACCTGTAGATTTGATATTAAATCAAAAATAATTTAATTTATTTTGCCCCATGGAATGCAAAAACAGGGGAAATTTGTGTATTGACAGTTCTTGATCAAGAATAAATTGATTTATTTACCCATGGAAAACCACATAAGATTCAACAAACAACATTCAATCCTTGCAGCTACCACTTTAGGTACTAAAAGATATTTTTTTGGACAAATTTATTTTCTCAAATATCTTTAAGAAGTTATCAATTTTTTGCTTTGACATTGACACAAAAGTAGACTTTATTAAACGCACTTGCAGTTTTTACGATACAATTTTAATTATTTTTTAAAATTGTTTTTTTTTTTCATTAAAAATAAAGGAAATAGTAAAAGTCGATGATTGTTCAGTTACCATAAGAAATCCTTCTGATTACACCGCACCAGCTAAAACCTTTACATTTGACAATGCATATGCCTCTAACGCACCCACTGAAGCTCTCTACAATGACATTTGCTATACTTTGGTTGAAAATGTCCTTGAAGGATACAATGGAACGATTTTTGCCTACGGTCAGACAGGATGCGGTAAATCACATACAATGCAAGGACCGGAAAATATATCTGCTGATCTTTTGTCTAACCAACGCGGAATTATATCCCGATCATTTGATCATATATTTGAAGCCATTTCCGTCGTAACCGGAGTTCAATTTTTGGCGCTAGTTACCTATTTGGAAATATATAATGAAAGTATACGGGATCTTTTGGCTCCTAATGAAAATATTCATACGAATCATGCCTTAAAAGAAATTCCTGGTGAAGGGATATCAGTTCCTAGTTTGTCAACGCATACAGTTCACAATGCCAAAGAATGTGATGAATTGTTACACCTTGGAGGGAGAAATCGAATCGTTGGGGCAACTCTTATGAACGCTGGTAGTTCAAGATCACATTCCATTTTTACAATTAGTTTGGAACAAATGGAAACATCATCAATAGAAGGAAGTGAAAGAAAGCCTGGAGTTCGTAAGGGAAAGCTCAATTTAGTGGACTTGGCCGGTTCGGAACGACAAAATAAGACTCAAGCATCTGGTCATAGACTTAAAGAGGCGACTAAGATAAATCTGTCGTTGTCAGCTTTAGGTAATGTTATTTCAGCTCTTGTAGATGGAAAGACTAAGCACATACCTTACAGAGACTCAAAGCTGACAAGACTTCTTCAAGATTCACTTGGAGGAAATACAAAGACGCTAATGATTGCTTGCATATCACCGGCAGACTATAACTACGATGAGACTTTGTCAACACTCCGATATGCATCTAGAGCTAAGAATATATCAAACAAGCCAAAGATAAATGAAGACCCAAAAGAAGCCTTGCTTCGAAGTTACCAAGAAGAGATAATCAAATTAAAGGGGATGCTTGAATCGAGTCAAATGGGAACACAGCCAAATTTATCTATGGAAGATAACACAAGATGGCTAGAAACTGAAAAGGCTAAAATCCAACAAGAGTATGAAAATAGAACAAAGTGTCTGAGGGAAGTCCATGCAGCTCAGCAAAGGGAAAAAGAAGAACTAGTACGGGACATGGAACGTTTGAAAACTCATTACGACAACCAACTAAAAGACCTAACCAGAGTTGAAACTAACAACAATCGCTTGGAATTGAGTAATCTCAATGAACCTCGTTTATCAATTTCTTCTGCATCCAATGAAATCCAACTTGAAGTTCAAAATCGTATTGAAATGATCAAAAAAGCTCTTATAGGTGGTGAACGCGCAAATGACATCCAGCTCAAGGAGAAACGACATAAAAAAAAACTTGCTGCTCAGGGAAGACTCAGTGCATTAGCTCATGCGCTTAGCCGTGTTGAGCAATCCGACGATAGGACTCTGCTGCAAGGGCATTACAGCAATATTCAACAAGAACTTGAGATCAAAAATGAATCGCTTAAAAACTACCGTCAAAAAATTAGAGCTTTGGAACGGGAAGTTTCTGATTTGCAGTCGGAGTTTCAGTTAGATCGGGCTGATTACTTAGAAACTATTCGACGATTAGAGAGGAACATGAAATTTTACCAACAAATCATAGAAATGGCATTGCCTATTTTAAGAAAAGATGGCAAATATTGGTAATAATATTCGTTTTTTTATCTGACTTCTAAATTACATATTAGTTTAAATGCAGGGATCCTGATGAAATTATGAGATCTTCTACATGGAATGATGATCTCAAAAACTGGAAACTTCCCGAAAATTCAATGAATAGTTTTAAACTACCATTGGCTGGTGAGTATGGATATTTAATTTCCTACTTCTTTAGATTTTAATCTAAGCCAAAGCTATATTCATCCCAAGTTCGTTTTATATGTATACAGTTGGTAGCACCAGCAGCACCCATCGTCTTCACTCGGCTCTGTATCCATTGACTTTTCCTTACCGAACAAATTTAAATCGTCGCGTCACTCTTATAGATGGCACTGTCTGTTGCTGCACATGAACATGGACTTTTTCTCAATGACTAAAAATAATGTCTAGTTATAAAATTTGGAACATTTTTTTTAGGGGTTAGCATATATTTCATAAATATTGTTGTTGTTTTGTTTTGAAATTTAAGTTATTGTGGTTATTTTCTTAGTTGATGTGGTTTTCTGTCCGATTAATATCAAATTTTAATGTGTTAACTAAATGTCATAATTTTCATTTCGTTTTTATTCAACATTGCTGTTCAATTTACATAGTATCTTAAAATTTAAAAACGAAGCAGGAATTGTTCTTAACATTATAAATGACTAGTTTCTACCGAAGCGAAGGTATTTGTTTTTTTTTTTATGTTTGAATGAAATGAAAAAAGACACTAGATCCCAAAATTGTTCCTTGTGAGCTATCAAAAGACCTACACACTAAGCGAAAGAACGTTTTTTAATGAAATCAGGGGTGGAATCGGCTAAGCTGATAATTGACTATCATATTTTTGATAGTCAAATTTGACTATCATTTTCATTCCGTAAAATGATTCAACTCAATTCAATTCGATTGAACAATTTCTGATTATAATTGTCACAATTCATTGTTGCTATGGTGAAATTTTAAAATGATTCCTATAAAATATCTAAATAAAAGTATCAAATTTTCTGTGTTTGAATAACATTCTTATTTCTCTTGTGTTTTTTCGAATTACGTAAGCTTTGTAGGTCACAAGAATGTGTTTTTGTACCTGAAAAAAATTTTCATTCGTTTTTTGTAAGCGTCTGGTAGCTCTATTCAGAACCGACATATTTGTACGAAAATGACTATCAAATTTTTCTAGTGAAACCTTTTTAGGTATCAATTTGATTATCACCTTACACAGATCAAATTCGATTATTTTGACTGTCAACAATCAACAATCACCTTAGCCGATTCCACCCCAGAGTAGGTATCATTTTCTAGCGAATGGAAAACCACATGAGGCATTTACATGCGTAGGTAGATATTTTTGTAAATTATATTCACATCAATTATATTCATATTTCTTTTTCCAATGTGAGAGATTTTTTTTGAAAATTGGTATAATATTTTTAGTTTCGGCACCCTGTTCACAAACCCAACAATTTTTGACAGATAATGAAAGCGAAGACAATAATGGATCCGGAGGAGAACAGGTTCGTATTTTTTTTTGTTGATTTAAAATTCAATTTTGAGTTAAATTGAATTGTTTGAGTTTTAAAGAAAACTTTTTTTTTAATTTTAAACCCATTTGTTTTTCTTCGGTGACTACTTCACCAAAAATTAACTGTTTAAATATAATATCTGTGAAATTTTGTCTACAGAGTATATTAATTTAAAGCAGAAAGCGGAATGATAATCATTTCTAACTCAGAAAAGTCATTTCTGCTTTTAATATAAAATTTAACGACAACTCTAAAAAAGCTAATTTTAAATTTAACGACAAAAACGGAACCGAATGTCAAACAAAGTATAACCGTTCCTACATTCCCGCAATTATTTCGTAGGAGCGTTCATGCAAATGTCTTGTGTTGGATGAATAGCCATATTAATAATTAATCTAGCTTTTGAATAAATAAGAAATTTATCAACAAGATATGTTTCAGAACTTAATTAAAATTTGCTCTGATTTGAAAAGAACATGCTACTTTATTACTCTTCTTAAACATTTAGCTCATTTTGATTATAATATAAATATAGGTAACTGCAATGCCTTCCAAAAAATAACAAACATTTTAAAACTTTACAGAAATTTGACAGTTTGACAGATAATGATGACATCGTTAGTAACTATTTTCGGCCACGCCGCAATATCGAGCTCGCACATCAGAGAAAAGGTTTTAGTAATTGGAGAGGTAGAAATTAAAATTTCTTTAAGAAAATCCACAAGAACATATGTTTTTAGATTTTACAAAACGTAACAGACGTTTACAGCTGCAACCACCAATGTTACCCCACAATTTAGCTATGAATACCAACAAATATTTCAATAGATCGAATTGGATGAGCTTGAGTTCAGCTGCTAGTAGCACCAACAACAATATTGTCTTATCATCTTGGCTGCCGCAGAATCATAAATCAATGAGTAAAACATGGTGCGGATTAACCGGGCAATCCCCGCTGGTTAATTCAATTTCATCAAATGGAGAAGATGCTGGTACATACCTATAGCCTCATTTTTGAATATCGTACGCCAATGACGTTCAAACTATGTTTTGATGCTTCCATGTTAATATGTATACCTACCAATTTTTTTAATGAAAGAATATATTTTTTTAGTTAATTTCAGAGATGGATTTCCATTGCAGCAGTCACAATTCACTCCCAAGTTCTCACCAAATTCAAAAACCAGTGTAAGACTTTATCCAATACCATTTGAACCAGCTAAGGAATAATATTAAACGATTTTTTCGGTGGCCTAACGAACAATCAAAACAATATTCAATAAGATTAATAGATCTCAATGGGAGCACACACGTTTTCTGTATTACTTCGTATGTTTTTGTAAAAATAAATTGAAATATTAAAAATATATATTTTTAAAACTGTTCTAAAATGTTTGGATATTTATTTAAAACAAAGCAAGCAAAGTGTTTGCGACATTTTCAATTTGAAACTGATTTTAACTGATTATGACTACCATAAGAAATTCATGTTTATTTAATTCAATTCCTGAGAACGAAAATATTGGATTGGTTTCTAAACAATGACTACGTGTTTATGCACGGCACTGTCCATTGTCAATAGGCCAAAATAGTGACTGCTTTTTTGGAGAAGAACTTTGTGGACGTATTGGAAATTTGGAATGGCAGTAAAATCTCCCCAGACTTGAATCTTATGGGGTTTACCATGCGCAAAATAAATCAATTTATTCCTGATCAAGATCTATCAAAACACAAATTTCAATCTTTTTGCATTCCATGGGGCAAAATAAATTGATTTATTTTTGATTTAAGATCAAATCTGCGGGTCTGGATTTTTCGGCAGATTTACACAAATATTAATACAATTTAAAAAAAAACGTTTAGGTGTGAATTTGACAGCTCTACCGCACTCCATAGCACTCCACTCCATAATTCCACGTACACGAAGTTACACAAATACAATGAGAAACAAAAAAAAAAAAACAGATCCATTTCTGTTCCATGCGCCACGAAAAAAATCAATTTTTAAATCCTGGGAGCAGTTCTCAAAACACAAATGTTTCTTATTTAATATGTTTATATTTGTGTGAATGGTTCCGGGACAGACGGCAGAAGTGAATTTTTTTAGATTAAACTAATGATGGCTTCTTGTAGCTTTTTCACTGTTTTTCCCTGGACCCTAAATTTTTCATAAATCTCACAATTTCGGATTTATTAGCTTTGGGCAGATACAGAAGAAATAAGGGACTTGAAGTTAAGTTAAGGCAAGTTTATAGTATCTGATTGCCTTAAATTGAGCCTTCGAATTGAGCCAACCCAATTTGGGTTCATTCAACTGAGCTTCATAACTCCGTGATGTATTTATTTATTTTATTTGAAGTTTTATGTAAAGTGTTCCTTGTCATATTGCCTTTTCTTTACAATACAATACACATCTTTTGTTGGACCTGTAATCTGTGTAAGAAGTTTTTTTCTGTGTAAATAATAATGTCATTGGTACTTTTCAAGTTAAAGTTCCAAGTTTGATTTCAACTATATCTAAATTAACTAGCTGCCCTGGTATTAATTTGCGTTCAAAGAATGCAGTTAGCTTGGCTGCAAATGAATCCTGCCCTTTGAAGTGCAATTTTAGGTTCACAAATCTATTTGAATTTGTAGTGACTACATTTGTGAATGCGGCAATTGCAGATTTTTTAGTAGATAATTTTAGGTTAAATCTTACAATTTTAACTAATTATAAAATGTATGAGAAGTAGTTTGTCATGGTGATGAAAACATTATGAACACAAAAAACATAGTTGCATTATTCTTAAAATAAAAAGCCATTCAAATAGATAGTACGAATTTTTGAAAAAACCAAAAATTAAGTTTTGTTAACATTTAAGTTGTCCGAAAATGAAAAAATCCCTAATGATTTTAAAGACTGTCTTCAGATTGTGCTGCACTTTCTTTTAAAAAAAAAATCTCAAAAAAGAAGTAAATATAATTTTAACTTGAGAGAGAAAACGATTGTTTCAAAAGCACTTTCTCCTGTTGAAAAATCATGAAATATTGCTCCACCACCTTAAAGTATGAACGTTTTCCTGATGAATTCCGAATTGGTAAGGACATGGTAAACGGGAACAATCTTCAAATTCACATAACACGATACATTTAAGCATTAAAATATATTTTTAAAAAATGACCAGTTAAGAAATAGGAAATCGCAAATTATTTATGTTTAAATAATGTGTGTTTTTATTATATTAAATTAAAAACACGCTATAAAACTTTGATGCATTCTCTCAATCAAAATCATTGTTTTATTTTTTTCATTTCTATTGGGTTGTATTTTGACAACCTCATTTTTAATCTGTCAAAACTGTTGAGGACATGGTAAATTTGAACATTCTTCAAATTCATATAAAACGACACATTTGACTTAGTTTTAAAATATACTTAAAAAATAAACTGTTAAGAAAAAGGAAATCTCAAATTATTAATGATTTATGCTCAAATAATGTATGTTTTTATTATATAAAATGAAAAACTATCAATCAAAAGCATTGCATTCTTTTTTTCTTATTTTCGTTGAGTTGTCAAAATACTCACCTCATTTTTAACCTGTCAAAACTGGCCCAATCTAAGTTGAGCGACGTTCGCATTTCAATTCTAGGGTGCGTTGATATAAATCATAGAATTTATTCGCCAAAAGCAGCAAAACACAACATTAGGCACAGTTTTTACTGATAAAGAGATGATTGTTCCATACTCAACCTAAATTTAGGATATTCGTTTATATGTAAATCCATTTCTATAACAATTTTTACTTTCCAATAAACAAATATTTTTTTTATTGCACTTTGTTAAAAATTAGTAAACTACCCTTTCATTATTTGCCTCATTATTTATTTAATTTTGCATTTCAAATTCTAACGGCCTTAACTTACAATAACTGTATATCTCAAGAAGTTTATCTCATTTTCATCTATAACAATTTTTACTTTCCAATAAACAAATGTTTTTTTTATTGCACTTTGTTAAAAATTAGTAAACTACCCTTTCATTATTTGCCTCATTATTTATTTAATTTTGCATTTCAAATTCTAACGGCCTTAACTTACAATAACTGTATATCTCAAGAAGTTTATCTCATTTTTACTTACGACGTATTTGCATTCGTAAAAAACTCAAACTCGAGATTTTAACCAAACATGACATTAAGATGGTAAAGAAGTCGAAAAAAGTGGGTCCCCCAATTCCTTCTTCTGTCTGTCTGTCCTAGCCCTACTTCCAAAGCTTTGGGTTGATTGACTTTAAATTTTGAAATTAAGGTTTTGAGCAGATTCGCGTTAGGCGTTTACTTAATTTTATATTCAAGGCTAAAATAACAGTAGTCCCCATACAAATTTCTTGGTCTAAAAATCGAAATTTAAATTTTCTCAAAAACAAACCGATAGATTTTTTTTAAATTAAAATGGCTTCTCTCAGTATATACAATATATTTGTGTGTTGCTCCAGAAGTATACCCTTCATTGTTTTTATTTTTGACTTTTAGAAAAATAATAACAATTAATTTTTCGAAAATGGGTCATCATTTTTTACGAAACTGAAATGTAAAACGTATATGTAAGCTCTAAATAACTCGAATTGAAAAATTTTATGTAAACAAAATTAATTTAAAAGAAATCGCTAGATTTTCAAATACAATTTTAGAAACAAACATTTTTAGTACGTACATTTTTAAATCTTAAAATACAAACAAATATTCTTTCTCTTTTTTGAATCTTTGAATTCACCACATCATGTGTGGTCCACATGCATGATACAACTAATAAAGATAGCGCATTGCGCATGTTAGGTTTTGGTTGTCAAACTATCGTGACGTCACGAACACTCAATCAATTGAAGAGAGTTAGAATTTTTGGTGCAATTTCACTCTATTGTCTGTTGTAAATGTTAAATGTTAATGAATTTTCAAATTTTTAAATCAATGAAGTTATTTAAAGTTTATGCTTATATTATATTATTTATTATTTAATTTATACTAAATAAAAAAACTTTTATTAATAAACATGGGTGTTTGTTCTGTTTTTGACTGCAACGAAAGAAAAGAAATAAGATAACGAGAGATTCCAGCTTTCATAAATTTCCAAAAGGAAATTTAAATCTCTCGAAGCAGTGGACCTTGTTCACCAAACGCAAGGAAAAAATTAATGTTCTAACTGCAAGAATTTGTAGTCTCCACTTTTTGCGAGAAGTTTATATAAAAAATACAAAGTATGAAATGGGTAATATAATAAAAAAAAGTAGTTCAGAATAAGAATCTGAAATAGATTTATATCAATAGGATTCACAAGGTATCGGATTTTGAAACCAGATGCAGTTCCTACGGTTTACGCAAAGCAACTGCCTGTAGCGTCTGAGCCTGACACAACAAAGCGCTCGAAAATAATGGAGCTGTAAAAGCAAAAAGATGTAGTGAGTGGGTTGCTGGTTCCCATTGAGCTCGAGCATGAAAACGTGCCTGAACAGCAATGCAAAAATGATAACTTGATGGAAAATATTTCACATCCACAATTAAAACAAGCTCAATTTGATGTGCTAATTGAACAATTGTAAGTACCTACATATCTAATAATATTTGTAGGCATTTATGATAGGAACAAAATCTTAATCGTACTATCCATGCATTCTGAAATTGTATAAAATAATTTGTTTTTATAAACTTATTAGAAAAACCTTACGCGAAAAAAATGAGCAACTCAAAACAGAGTTAAGGACTAAGACTAAGGTTCGATCTCACAATCTAATAATCCATTCATCTTAACAATATTCGCTTTTTTAGGAAGGATTTTTGTCGTTGACAAAGTCTACAATAGCATGCCTATTGCTTCTGAGCTAGAAGAAAATCTCCCATTTAATTACGATGGTTTGGAAAACTTGCTTGGCTACATTTGCCATCGTTTTAAAAACACCATACCAAACCTGGAACAAATTGAACCAGACGAAAGCTCTTGGGTAAATCATTTGGACGAAGGAGGCTTGTCTAAAGCAAATCCCACAATGATGGCTCACTTTGCTGCATTAGAAAATGTTTTTAATGCAGTAAATGGAGAAGCTGAAGGCATTTACATCTGTCCAAACTACAGCATTTACTTGAAGTTGCCGAGAAAGCAACGATCAAATGCGATGAGAAGGTCTTTTTCTTTCTTTGTCGTATGTACTTCCGAATACGAAAACTGAACAGACAAATCACGGAAAACAAACTATCAAGGAAAAGAAAATACAAACAAATTATTTATTAAATAAAAGGTTGAAAAACCAATGATTTAAAAAGACCATCATATCTTTTATTTAACCATTTATCACTAATTAAACAATTTTCCAGGTGATTCCATAGAGAAAATTGCATCCGAATGAAAATGAAAAAAATACACCATACTCTTCATTTACTTCGATTTTTTATTAATTTCTTTCACTCAAACACACAAATTTTCTTTAACTTACGAATAAACACAAATATTAACCATTTAAAACCATTTACCTAAATGAAAAATATTAGAAATATTAACATTTTATTATAATAACAAAATATCGAAACAAATTAGTGCCATTGATTTGTTTTAGTTTCGTATACTGAATAATAAACGTCAAACTCGTTGAGTGTCCGTGACGTAGATGCGCAGAACGAAACAAAAATAGAAACGCGAATGCGCTATCTGTTTTAAGCATTATTCACATGAGCACGACCAACGACCAACGAATGAACGAATATTGGTCGATTTTGACATTTCTTTCACATGAGAGTTTTTAATTCGTCGCGAATGAAGTTTGACATTCACCACCGAAACCAAAACAAGAATGATTTTTTAGGTTAAGTACGCGCGATTATTTTATTCGTTGCGAGTGTGGATGATGTGGGACGCGAATAAAGTTTGATAGTTCGTATTAAGTAAAATTTTGTTCACGACGAATAAATTTGTTTTCTTAAATTTATTAATATATGATATTGAAAAGTAAAAGTATGCATCATAAATCAAATAGAAACTATATTGCTATCGTTTTGTTAAGATTTTGTGTGGAAATATGTCTTTAAACGTATATAAACTCACATTTTGTAATTCATTCGTCGTTCGTTGGTCGCGCTCATGTGAATGCTGCTTTAGTTGTATCATGGTCCACATGTGACCAAAGCCCATTATAACCAAAAACACTCTAGTAAAGATATAAATCCTCGGTAGCCATATTGGTTTGCCTACAAGCTAAACCGGAAACTGGCCTCATAAAGTATTTCTTAGTGTACGTGTAATTTCTCCTCTAATTTATGAAATTTCCCTCAAAACTCAGTAAATGTGTCTATGGATGCGTGAAAACACGTCAATTTTACTCGTTGAATTCTTCCACATTACAAATACAACAATGTAAACAAATGGGTTTTGAAGGGTGATACGTACGATGGATTTATATCTTCATATAGAGTGTTTTTGATTACAACTAAAGCATCTTGCACATGAGCAACGAACTGCGAACTGCGAACTGTGGATGTTCGCATATTTTGACTTTTCTTTCACATGAGCTTTTATTTCTATTCGCAGGTAGCGACGAATTGTCAACCCGCTTCTCCATATTTTCCTCAGCCATCATCTTTCACACAAAAACAAAACAAGAGTGGTATAATTTTGAGGTTAAGTTGAGCGCGAACAATTTATTCGTTGCAGTGTGGATGGTATGTGGAACGCGAATAGAGTTTGACAGTTCGCAGCAACCACACTGCGATTCGTTACTACCAAATTGTTTTTACAAAATTCTCTTGTTTTAGAGAACAAAATGCAAATTTTATTATCCTAATATTAGTGTCAATTGGTTTCTTATAATTTAAATGTGTTTTTGTGTGGAATTGACTTTTTGAAATGTGTAAAATCACGCTTGTTCGTCCATTCGCAGTTCGCAGTTCGTTGCTCATGTGCAAGGCACTTAAGTCCAAAAGAATGGATCCCATTCCCAATTTTCAATGTGTGCAGTAAATTCATCTTAACATTAGATGGGTACGTGTTCAGCTAATAGGAAAACCAAAATGACAGCTAGGTCAAAGACACTCTATATAAAGATCGGAATCTTTCGTACGTTGCACCCTCAATCACCCATTTGTTTATATTGTTGTGTTTGTAATTCGATGCGGTGTATTTACTTGTTTTGACAGATGTTGTTAGTTTTTTTTTTGGTTTAAATTGTTATGGTGAGGATTTAAGATTTGATGTTACGTGAGATTTTTTCTTAATTCAGGTGATGTCACATTTTGATGTGTAATTTTTTTTTAATTTGAAAACTTGAACTATAGTGAAATTGTTAAAACTTGTTCACTTTTTTGTAATTATCAAAATACTTTTATGAAATAGTTATCGTTTTTAAATCATAAAAATAAGAAAGGCAAATTATTTATTTTTATAAGTTAACACTATACAATTATACATTTTGATACAACTTAAAAGCATGATATTTTAGTGACCCATTTGTTTGTGTTATTGATTTTATGTTCTTCTATGGAATTCTTATTAGCAATACATCAGTTTTCTTCTCAAGTTTATTACCTAAAAAAACTTATAAAAACAATATCACAAAATACAACACACTCTTAAGCCCACCTGATTTAATCTATTATCCCTATATTCTGCATTAGATTTAATACATTTTTCCTTATCAACCAATGTGGCAATAACTCTCTAATAGAGTGTTTTTGCTTCGTATTTTCTTATCAATTCGTGGTGAATTGACTTTGGTAGTGGTGAATTGACTTTAGCAGTGGGGAATTGATATTAGCATAGTGGTAGACGTTTGAGCTTGTAGGCAAACCAGAATGACAGATTGGTTTTCGGTCTTTATATAATGCATTTGAGATAGGTTTTTATCAAAAATACTCCATTTACCAAGATCGGAATCTTTCGTACGTTTCACTCTCCAAAACCCGTTTGGTTACATTGTTGTATTTGTAATATTGACAATTAATCCATGAATAGATGTGAAAACAAACAAAAAAAAACATGCCGTGGGCTAGCGGCACTTTGCAAAGCAAAAACAAAATGGGGAGGTTAATAAGTTGTTTACCAGGTTTTTCTTTTTACTTTTTTCGATGAAAAAGTTAGTTTTAACCTTTAATTTTGCAGTAATTTTGTTGATAGCGAACCAATTTACATTTTCGTCTTGAAAAAAGCATGTTCAACATCAGTTCATAATAATTAATTCACTAATTTAGAGTAATCACTACGAAATTCTTTAAATTTCATAATTTACCTCGGATTATTGTATCAAAGATGCGTTCGAAGAACCATCAAGTCAAGGATGCAAGCGCAATTTTTTTTTATTGAATTCTAATAAATTTTCGTTAGTGAACGGCCCAAATATTTTTTTGCAATTAATTAAAATCGTTATCAATTTAATTAATAAAAGTATATTTTTATAGTTCGTTTTTAATGATTTAAGCTTGCAACTATTTTTCAATTCCATTTTAATTAATAAATATTAAATTAAACAAAAAAAAAGAGTTATAATCGAAAAATAACATTCTTGATTGGTGGAAGGATACATGTATTTGCTATAAAAAAAAAACTATGCATCAAAGGAACACCAATATTTAAAAACAAATAATCAGAACGATTAAAGCGAACTTGTTGAATAAATGCAGAGCAAATAAAATGTAAATTTTGACATTTATCACCAAATGAAAACGTCAAAAAATCGTTCTAAATTCATGCACAACTCATTCAATAGATCATGTAATCGACATGAACGTTTATTGTTGGCGCACTTTCTTTTAGTGAATTCCCACAGTTTAACGCAAAATATAATTTTCATTAATTCCTTAAAAATGTTTAGTTACCAAAGTTAAAGTTTACTTATTATTGTTTGAAGGGTATGTTTAGTAAAAGTGCTGCTAATAATGAACAAAATTAATGAGTTTTAAGTACATGTTTTTGTTCCATAGATTACATTTTATTAATGCAGAACATAGAAGAAAATATACATAAACAATAGTTTTCAGATATAAAGCAGAGGTTAGTGTAGAAAACTATTTTTGAGAAAGCCAATATTATTTTAGGTATGTTCATTAAAGAAATTTCCGCTTCAGTTAACCTTCATCAAATTTTTAGAAAAAAAATTAGCATTAATATCAGCCAATTATTATTTCATAGCATACTTAATTGTTCGCATTGTAAAATGTCTAGAAATGTTCATATGCTACAAAATTCGTAATTTTATGCGAAGGCATAGAAGATAACATTTTTTAGTCAAGAAGTATGCATTTTGGCGCGTTCACCAATTTTTTTCGATTGGGTGTTCGGTTTCCCCATACTGGAATAAAAAAATTACTTAAATCTATTTATTGCACTCATTTAGTTGGTATTGTTTGTAACCATATTGCCTATTTCTATTCCTTAAAGATGCTTTGCACAAAGCAACTTATTTTTAAAACATGGTTCCCTCAAATTTGTATTCCAAAATCTAACTACAAACAAAATTCTAACTCTAACATAGCCCCTTAAAAAAGAAATTTTCAGGGATATTTCTGCAACAAACGAAACTAAAATTTGGTCTTGCAATTATCGAACTGCTTAAATGATGAAAATACTAATCTAATTGAGGAATCTGAACTAGCTAAAGTTGGCAATGGAACTTCACAAGTATGCTTCTCGTAGCATTGTCTGTACAAAAAAAATACGGAGACACCCACCTATTGTTTCCACCTGAACTTCTAACGCCGCCAAAAAAAAATGCTCCAAGCAAACTACAGCTGAAAAAATTGTCTGTTTTGTTGTTTTACAAAGTATTGAGTTACACTTTTGTCCATTTCCAATTTTACGTAACCAGTTGCAGCGCATATTGCGTTCGCAAATAATTTAAGTAAACAAAATACAGCACTAATAAATCATTAAATATGTATTTGGTCAATCTTATTTTATTTAATATACATTTACAACTTTTATTTGGATTGAAATTAAAAAGCTATACAAATCTTCCAATTTAAGACCATGTCAGCACTTCAGATTTTGTTGGTTAAGATTGTTTAGTTTTTGAACGAGGCAATGAAACATTCAAAATGAAGCATTTAGATGGCGCGGAGGACTAAAATGAAGCATTTTGATGGGCCTTAGTTTTTTTGCATCATTTCACGCACACTTTCTCACATTTAGTCCTAAGTAGCTTGTTGGCAAACCGAAATGTCAGATTCCGATTCCGATCTTGGTAATTGGATTTTTTTTTGTTTTTATTCTTCATATAAAGTCTGTTCAGTGACGCTGTGCTGGACTGTTCTAGACAGAAAAGTACAGCTTTTTGCTGTTCATTGAAGTTTTTTCTGTGCTGAACTGTTCTACTTGCCTGTTCATTGACAAACCTAGAACAGTTTAGAACAGGATTTTCTGTTCTTGCTTTTGAGTCAGATCAGGTTAGAACAGATTCGTGAGAAATGTCAAAATCGAAGTTGTCATTTTTTTTGTTTACGTTTTGATTTGGCTGTGCTTTGTGTTTTTTTTCTTGTGATTTAAAAAAATTAAAATAAAGTTATTTTGCCAATTTGTTTTATTTGTTTAATTAAATAATTATAAAATACATTTATATAAAATACATTTTACATTTCATCAAAGAAAAGGTAATAATATTCGTCACACTTTCATTCCAATTATCTGAAGAGGAATCCGACGAAAAATCACTATCGGTGTCTGAACCACTAACATTTTCATTTAGTATTATCTTAGCAATCACTTGATTTTCCATTTCAATAATTTTTAATAATATTATTATAAAAATGAAATAAATAAGCGAGAAACGAAAAATTCACACAATTTGCAATTTGTTTTTTTTTTTGACGTGACAACGTCTTAAATTAGGTTGCGGCTGGGAGTCACTTATGAAAAAGTGTAACGCCCGGTAACGTTACGATGAGTCACCGAACGAGAGAAAGGCCCGCCGAATGCCTTGCGTCTCTCTCCCACTCAACTATGATCGGTCTGCCGCGCGCGCAGCACTAGAGAATTAGGCGCATTGAATCGGCGCATGCTTGTGTCTCTGTCTTTGTCTTTCTCGAACGTTCTTGGCGTTGGAAAAACAAGAAAGCGTCATAATACAAGTTCACACGTGTGGTTAAAGTATCGTCAGCTGTGTCTGTAGTGAAAATGTGGAGTGCTTAGATTCGTCATTTACAACAACTACAACAATAAAGGTAAATAATTGTACACAGATATTTCATTATCGTAAACTATGATTGATTGATTAATTGTTAGATTGACACAAAAGTTGAGAAACTGAGTTTATAGGTTATGTCATGATGAATTGAAAACGCAAAACTATATTTAAGCAAAAGTTTATTGAAAAGTTTAAAGAATGAAGTGACATATTCAGTCGTTTGGAATTCAAAAAGTAATAGTGTTGCCAAATATAATATAAATGTTAATTGTTCTGTCATTGGCAGGGCATTGCCAGAGCGCTGGTTGATATTTCTCTTAGTTCTAACACGCCTTCCTCAATCAGCGCATTTAACAAGTTGATGTACCGATGTCTTCCATACATCTGTAGTGGGCTGGTCCAGGAAGTGGCTTGGTGAACACATCCGCTGGCATCTTATCAGTTGGAGTGTAGACGACTGTTATTTTCCCATCATGTAGGAGCTGCCGGACAAAATGGTATCTGGTCGCAATATGCTTTGTTCGTGAATGACAGACTGCATTCTCAGCTATGTGTTTTGCGCCTTGGTTGTCTGTTCCAATACTTATCTTCGTAAGTTGAGGCAAATTCATCTCGGTCATAAGATTCTGCAGATATGTTGCTTCTCTCGATGACTCTGACAGCGCAACGTATTCTGCCTCAGTACTTGAAATAGCTACTGACCTTTGTTTCTGGGAACGCCAGGTAATTGCAGCTCCGCTCAATATAAAAACATATCCGGTGTATGATATTCTATCGGTCTCGTCATTAGCATGATCAGCATCCGAGTATCCTCGAAGACCCAAAGTGTCCTTCGTATAAGTGAGCCCGTATGTTTCCGTTCCTCGTAAATAGCGTAGAACACGCTTCGCAGCTGACCAGTGCATATCTTGATAGGTTTCGTTGTACTGCGCTAAACGATTAACTGTGAAGGCTATGTCTGGCCTTGTCGCAATTGCCAAGTACATAAGCGATCCGATAAGTTGACGATAGGGTTTTTCGCTTTGACGCTGTTCAGTGTTACCTTTCCCAGGAGGTAATTTTGACTTTGAGTCGCTCGGTGTATTTATTGGTTTCGACTCGTCCATGTTGAACTTTTTTAATATTTCTCTGATGTATGCTTGCTGCTTTAGTTTAATCTGGCCTTCACTTTGAATGATTTCGACGCCCAAACAAAATCGCGCCAGACCTAGATCCTTCACTTCAAATGCTGCAGCAAGTCCATCACGTATGTGTTTCAATGTATTTTGACTTCTTGAGGCGTACAGGATATCGTCGACGTACACTGCAACGATGGTGAATTCTTCTCCACTTGTGTTGAAGTAAAAACATGTATCGTTAGCAGCTGGTTTCAAGCCAAGTCTACGAAGTGTTTCGTCCAACTTCTTGTGCCATTGTCGTCCAGCCTGCCGCAGACCATATAACGCTTTCCTCAATCGACACACATAATCGCCATTCTTGAGTTTTTGCAGCATTTGTTTGGCCTTTTTCGTCACACCATCATTATTTCGGTTCTCTCTAACAAGCATTTGCAACGACTGCTGAAGATATTTTGGAGTTTCCATAAAAATCTCTTGTTCCAACTCACCGTTTAGATACGCTGCCACGACATCCATTTGATAAACTTTTAAATTTTCACGGACTGCTAAAGCCATCAGGAGCCTAATTGATTCGAGGCGGGCTACAGGCGCGAATGTGTCCTCATAATCGATTCCTTTGCGCTGCGTGAAACCTCGAGCAACGACACGAGCCTTCTTTCGTTCCAAAGAACCATCTGCGTTCATTTTATTTCGTAGAACAATTTTGCTTGTCACGACACTTCTGTTCTCTGGACGCTCGACTAGGTCCCAAGTATTGTTCTTGATTAGCGCTCGAATCTCTTCTTTGATTGCTTTCAACCAGTCTTGTGCTTCTGCTCCAGACATTGCATCCTCGAGTGCCAACTCTCCAATGTTTGCTATCTCAATGTCATCTCCGTCTACAGCATCATCGTAATCTTCATCTTCGCTTTCGTCTTCAACATCAGCATCGTTTTCTGTTGGTTGTTCGACTTGTCTCTGCTTGGCCAACTTCGAAACAGACCGCGTTTGATAATCTTCACGAACATTTTTCATCCATCGAAGCTAACTCCAGTTCAATTGTAGTTTCATCACTTGGAATAGTTAACTGTTTCTCTTGACTTTTCACAGAAACTAAATCATGTTCTACAACCTTGACGTCTCTCGTAATGACTACCTTCTGTTTTTCAGGGATCCATACACGATAACCCTTGGATACTTCGGAGTAACCAACCAGGATGCCCTCCATTGAACGCGCTTCAAATTTGTCCTTACCAGGAGTTTTATCAAGAACAAAAGTCCTTGCACCGAAAACCTTTAGGTGTCTCAGGTCTGGCAATCTTTTGTTCCAGAGCTCAAACGGTGTGCGTCCATCCAAACTGGTTGTAGGGCATCGGTTCCGCAAGTAATTTGATGTTGCAATTGCTTCTGCCCAAAAATCGTTTTCAACACCAGATTGAATTAGGAGACACCTTGCCATATCAGCAAGCGTTCGATTCTTCCGTTCTGCCACACCATTTTGCTGTGGCGTATGCGGAATTGTGAGTTGTCTTTTTATTCCGTTCAATCGTAGAAACTCGTCAAATTCATGGTTGCAGAACTCTCCTCCGTTGTCTGACATCAAGCATTTTATTTTTCGACCAGTTTGCTTCTCAACTTGAGCTTTGTAGTCCTTAAAAGCGCGAAAAACTTCATTTTTATGCTTCAAAAATCTTATTTCGCACCAACGGCTGCAATCGTCGATGAAAGTGACGAAGTATCTCGACTTTGCTAACGAATCAACTCTGGAGGGTCCCCACACATCAGTGTGCACAAGATCCAAAACGTTTGTGCTTCTATAGCACTTTTCACATGAGCACGACCAACGACCAACGAATGAACGAATATTCGTCGATTTTGACATTTCTTTCACATGAGAGCTTTTAATTCGTCGCGAATGAAGTTTGACTTTTAGGTTATGTAGCGCGCGAACAATTTATTCGTTGCAGTGTGGATGGTATGTGGAACGCGATCAATTTATTCGTTGCAGTGTGGATGGTATGTGGGACGCGAATAAAGTTTGACAGTTCGGATCAACTAGAATTTTGTTCGCGACGAATAAATTTGTTTTCTTAAATTTATTAATAAAATGATATTGAAAAGTAAAAGTATGCATCATAAATCAAATAGAAACTATATTGCTATCGTTTTGTTAAGATTTTGTGTTCAAATATGTCTTTAAACGTATATAAAATCACATTTTGTAATTCATTCGTCGTTCGTTGGTCGAGCTCATGTGAATGCTACTTATGTGACTTCTTAGGAAACGGCAACCTCGTCATCTTTCCGCTGAGACACACGCTGCAGGTACCAAGCTTTTCGTTTTCGTTCAGAGAAAGTCCAGTCACCACATTTCCTCGATGCATATCCAGAAGGTCTCGTTCGTTCAGGTGACCGAGCCTGCGATGCCATAAGTCAAGCTTGGATTCACTCAAATCCAAGATACACGCTTGTGTTGCACTTTCTTGGACATAGTACAGTTGTCCAACTCGGCTCGCAACTACCTTAACTTCACCGTCATCTCCTCGGACGATTGCCTTCTCTTTATCGAATGTGATGGTGTTGTTGTGGTCGGTTATCCTCGCAACAGATAATAGGTTAGTTCGAAGGTTCTTAACTAGTAATGTATTTTCGAGTTTTACTGACCTCTCAGACATCCCGTCTGTAGTGATAATCCTTATAGTTCCTCTCGCATCGACATTCGTACTGGAATCGTTTGCCAACAGCAGCTTTCCTTGCATCGCAGATGGTGTGGATGTAAACAGACTCTCATCGTTGCACATGTGGGACGTGCAACCGCTGTCCAGACACCACCGTCTGTCAAATTCACTCCTCTGCATCCCCAAAGCTTGGTCTTCCATCATGAAAAATGTATTTTCTGCCTTCGCTGACGATTCAAATCGTGAAGGGAATTTTGGTTTGTTGTTCTTCGTACACATGGACGCCTTGTGACCAAGTTCATGACATTTGTAGCATCTGAATTTAAAAGATGTGTCACGGTCACTCGCATTGACATGCTTTCGTTGCTGCATTCCTCGTTCGAACTTCGATTTGCTCTGACTAGCACCTCGCCGGACATACATGGCTTCGGATCTGTCGTCCTCCTTACGCTGATTTGTTGCATCGTACTTCTCGAGAATTTTCTCTCTCAGAATACTGGGCTTCGGAAGGTTGTCGTGAGACTCCATTGCACACTTGAACAGTTCAAAACTCGGTGGCAATCCATTCAATAAAAGAATCGACAATAACTCTTCGTGTATATCAACATCCATACACTTTAGTTGTGACACTGCATCAAAGAATTCCATTAAATTCTTTCGCAGATCGTCGCCTTCCTGGATTTTATATGTCGCCACACGTTTCAGCAATGTTGCCTTCTTCGTTGGTCCCGTGGAAGCAAATTCAGACTTCAATCGTTCCCAGACACCCTTTGCCGTGTCCAATCCTTTAACGAGACGCAATAGACTCGGATCGATGGCAATAATCAAGTCTGACTTCGCTTTCGCGTCGTCATCCAACCACTTCTGCAGATCCTTTTTGGACTTCTCGTTGTTTTCAAGAAGTTCTGGTTTTGGTGCTGCTCCATTCACATGCTTCCATGTTCCAGCTTTCACCATCACGGCCTCGATTTGCATGACCCACGTATCATAGTTATCGCTGACGAGTGGCCTGATGGAATTCATGCTGTTCGACATTGTTTCTTACTTTTTAACAATTTATACTTCGCGTTGGGACTGGGCCCATAACCTGATGAATTGAAAACGCAAAACTATATTTAAGCAAAAGTTTATTTTAATAAAAGAAACAAGAAAAGAATGATTTGCGTAAGAAGTTTCTAGACAAAAGAATGAAGTGACATATTCAGTCGTTTGGAATTCAAAAAGTAATAGTGTTGCCAAATATAATATAAATGTTAATTGTTCTGTCATTGGCAGGGCATTGCCAGAGCGCTGGTTGATATTTCTCTTAGTTCTAACATGTCATACTATTGATAAATGTTATTATTGATAATGTTATAATTAAATGCAATTTAATTATATTCATATCAATAAATATTCTACCGAGAAAAAGACGTTGTCACGTAAAATCTTCGCCCGTAAAACCGACTTTACAGGCAACCATTTTTTTTTTGACAACTGACGTTTAACTGACTGTTGTAACTTGATCTGACTGTGCCTGACCTGTGCTGTTCTGAACAAGAAAAATCCTCGCTGAACACAACTATAGTGTCCAAAAACACTATAGAGCAAAAACACCCTAGTGTTTGAGTGGAAGAGTGTTTTTGCCAAAAACACTCTAGTAAAGATATAAATCCTCGGCAGCCATATTGGTTTGCCTACAAGCTAAACCGGAAACTGGCCTCATAAAGTATTTCTTAGTGTGCGTGTAATTTCTCCTCTAATTTATGAAATTTCCCCTAAAAACTCAGTTATTGTGTCTATGGATGCGTGAAAACACGTCAATTTTTCTCGTTGAATTCGTCCCCATTACAAATACAACAATGTAAACAAATGGGTTTTGGAGGGTGATACGTACGAAAGATTAATATCTTCATATAGAGTGTTTTTGGTTTTTGCTATAGTGTTTTTGATAGTTTCTTTGATTTTGTGTTCTACTTTCTTATTTTTATCTCATACTGTTGTTAGTTAGAAAGAGTCAGCAGTCAAACAAAAAGTCCTTTTCATCGTAGCTAAGTCAAAGAACAAGGAAGGTAATACTATACCCATTTCAATTTTTCCATTTGTAACTTCAATTCAAATCAAATTGTCTCCAATCGCTAGTTGAAGTTGAGAATTGAGAAATAACATATAAAAGTGTTTGGGAAGAAAAGAAACCTTGCGCTCTCATTATTTTGATATTTGATTGATACTAAAGTTAAAATACAGAAAACCATTTCAATTTTGGGTCTGCATTAACATAACGCACAATAAAGTAAACAAAACAAATTTTCTGTTAATAATAAACTGTAATCAATCAGTAAATTCTTATTTTCTTCTTTCTGCACGCACATTCTGCCCTGTTGTTTTGGTGTATCCTCTCTTCTCAATTATACTTCAATTAAAACTAATAAAATATTTGGCTGACTGTGTAGAACTCTAGAAGATCAAAAAATATTATTGGTTTGTAGAGTTTTGTTTTTATTTTGTGTTGTTTTGTGATAATTTCAATTAAATTGAATAAAACAAAAACAAAAGAAAAACATGAAGAATCCAAAGACTAGAGTAAAAAGAGAAGAAGTGCAATGTACCGTTTGCTTGGCTCAGTAGAGTACCTAGGTGAGTGCTATATACTGTTTATTAATTTCCTAATTGTACTTGTTATTTTCATTCATAAATACACAATTTTTGTTTTGTTTTATTTTGTTTGAGAAGGCAACAAATTACAGAAAATATATCGCTAATTTTTCAACTAATAAGCTATTGTGTAGAATGGGTGTGCATCAAAATCATTTAATCGGGAAGGATAACGTCAATAATTATTCTTGGATCTGATGAGCTTCCCATTTTTTGTTTTTTCTTTTTTTTCCCTGTTACTACGTGTACCATGAAAATAAAATACTTTTTTCTTTGTTACTTGGACAGCAAAAGTTTGTTAGTGTTTTCTAATCCTGATCTGATTCCGAATTATAGACAGAAATGTTGTTAAATAAAGAAGCGCAATGTAAACACATCTATAACACTAAGAATTCCCAAACGACGAAATTGATGAACTGTAGGTATTTTCTTTTCTGTATGTTAAAATTTTAAGAATCATCTGGCTTTAAGTATGAGACGTTGAGATTTCATGCTCATGCTGTTTATTTTTAATCTGAACTTTTGACTAATTAAATTTTAAGTGTTCTTTACGCTCTTCATGATTTCCCCTTAAGTTAATCAAATCAAATAGCAATTGGTGCAGCAATCGAAACCAAAAATTAGAGGATACAATTAGTACTCATTATTAAAAACAATACATTTTTGGAACATTATTTATCAGTAGGGCTGTAACGCATACCTATGTGTATATTGCGCTAGAAGTTCGCAGATCGCATTGTTCTGTTAATTGGCATCGAGTTCATGCAGCCGTAAATCGTTGGCGGCAAGTATTTCTTGAGTTCCTGTTTTCATATGTACAATACCTGTATTAAAAATTTATTATGTAAGACTAAACTCTTGATTAATTTTATTTAATGAAACTTAAAAAAATGTAAGTGTTCTCTTTTTGGTTATTCATATAGTTCTCTTTCATTAGTTGATTGGCTATTAAAAAATGTATTTCATTTTAAATAATTATGTTTTGAAGCTAATGTTTCTAGCCACTACAGTTTTGGCATTGTTACTTTCCGCAGTTCCTCCAGCTTCAAAAAATCCTGTTTAGGATGTTGTCCTACATAAAAGTTCCGTTCAAATTACTCAACCAGTTTTGAAAGCTAGAAGTATTTTTATTAAAAATTTAAATTAGATTGTCAATTAATTTTAAAAAATTCGCATACGACATCAAAATTTGAATAAAAAAAAATTGACAAATAAGGGGCAGTTATGCCTACCCATCATTGGTTTTCATAATTCATAATTTTGTTTCTAGATTTAAAAGATAGTTAGGGAGTTCTGAACTTTTTCTACTAAAAAAATACATTATTAACCCATAGCTTTTCTTATAGTTAATTTGTATGTTTTCAATGATGAAATTGTTTTTAATGAACATCTGAATGTTTTACTTTGTTTGTATTTCCACCTGTCAGTTTTACTTTCAATAATTAAGTCTAACCATAAATTCTTGATTCCAATCAGAAAGTACTTGATTCCAATCAGAAAGTACTTGATCCCAATCAGGAAGTACTTGATTCCAATCAGGAAGTACTTGATTCTAATCAGAAACTTTTGTTTTAATGAAATCTATAACAGACCTGTCAAAAAAATCCAATGACATGATTTACTGATGAAAACCAATGATATCTATAAACGGCCCCTGAAGTTAAGATTTACTTTTTTTTCAAATTTTAAAAATAAGCGCAAATTTGGGTTTATTTAGTTGATAGCCTTATAAATTTGTAACCGAACACTTTATACTACATGGTTTGATGTCTTCTAGTGAATTTCGTTCAATTCAATTAATTCAATTTTACCTTTTAGGTATTAGTGAAAGGATATTTACATTAGGACGGGTGTCTGTTATCTGCTAGTCATTTTTTTGGAATATGCACACCGGAAATCAAAAGTTTATGTCCTAAGAAAAAAGTGTGGCCAACCAAAAACTTTTTGATTTTTGAAAGTTTAACTTTCCTGTTTCTCGTAAATCATATTAGTTATTTGAAATATTTTTGTTTATTATAATAAAATAAATATTTTTTTTAACTCCACTTACAAGGTAATTAAATATTTGAATACTTTTCTTAGCTTACCTTTTTTACTACTCTTGAATATTTTTCTCTAGAACTACACAATCTTTTATTATTTTTGTAATTAATTCTTATTGAGTAATAATATATTTAAAAAAATACATTCAAGGTTTTAAACATTTGATTCTATATTATCAAATATAATTAATAAATTACAACTGCTAATGTCTTTTTATTTTGTATGTTTTTAACTGTGAAGAGCTTTACTTTTTAAATGTCCTGAAATAATTTTTGTAAAGACAATTCTTTTGAAGGATAATAATGAATAATCAATCAACGAAATTAAAATTAATTTATTGCATCCTTTATTTATCCCGCTGTATGGCTAAGGCTATTTATAGCTTCGACAAGTGTTTTTAATATCAAATATAAAACCAACAATTTCTTTAGATATTTTTTTATATTTATTGTTTTTCTATATTCTAAGTTCTGGGATATACCACCAGCTATTATAGTTACTGTAAAATAGAATTTAGAGTTCTCAAAAGCTAACTACAAATATAAGGAAGTTAACAAACGTGTCTCCTATATTGTTATTCATAACTTTAAAGATCACTTATGGTATCTAAGCCCTGGAGCAGTAATTCTTTTATTTTTTGATGCTGAAATATCATTCAAGGTTAAGGGTAAGATGGTTAAAGTTTAAAAAAAGTCCAAACGATGAACTATGATAATGAAATTAGAGACTTACAATACCTGGATATGGATTATATCGTTTATCAGCATTCGCTAATTTTTTCACCAGATTTAAAATCAGAACAGAACAATCCCTTACAAAAAAAAAACAAAGAAATTGATTATTTAAATTACTAATCTTTTGGTTTATTTTATAAATCTTGTTTTTATTAGTTCATTTATTTATAGTCTTCAATTCTAATAAAAAATACTATGTAAGAAACTGACTCAAGCTTAATTCTTTAACTGCCCATCGATTTACAGTAAACCTATCAACGCTATAGTCACTAAATACAACTATTAAAGTGGATGAATTTTAGTACGATTTTCTTTTGCAAAAGTTCAAAATTCAAAAACAGCACGCGTTAAACAACTCAAATTGGCACATACATATGTATATAAAAATCGTCTCCATAGTTACTCTGCTAAACAAATTCTGTGGTCTGTTCGTTTTCAAACTATTGTTAACAAACATTAACTATTTTCATTCAAGATTGTTACGGTTTGTAATAATATGACGTCAAATAGTTGCGGTTTGTAACAAAATTGTCAAAGTGAATGATTTGATTACATGGATATTATTTACTTCATAATTTTTTTTGTTAAATTTCTCAAGCAATTCAAAGGCAGTTTCAATTCTTTTGTTCATCGTTTTTCAATTTAAAGTTAAAAAAAAAAACAGTTTCTTTCATTTTTTGATATTGGTAGTTTTATCAACAATTTCTAATAATAATCGTTCCTAAATGATTCTAACAAGTTCCAACAATTCTTAACGGCGTCACTTGAAAAAATTTGTTTGTACATAACATTAATAAAAAAAAAAACAGGCCACATTTATATTTGAGTTGTCTTTTTAGCTGTTTTTCTGTCTTAGTGGTGCATTCTCAAGAATTCTTGAGGACCATTCGCTTAGACAACAAATACTTCTTGTTTTATTTTCACCCTTTGCTTGAACAAAAAAAACTAATGTTTTTTGCACCTATACATTTTTCGGGCAATTAATAACAATGTAGAAATTATTTTATATTTTGGTATTTAATTCCGAATTAATTATCTATATATACTGCTGAAATATGTTAAGATATTTTTTTTTCCATATAGATCATGATCATCCTGCCGTGAATGGTACTGTGATATATCAGCCTTTCTTTTATACTAAAATAATGAAACAAAAACAGCAACAACAACAGAAAATAAATGTAACAGTAAAATAAATTTAAAACAAAAATTAACAAGAAACAGAATCAAATTCTTCGTAAATATTGTTGGAATATGGGGGCAACAATGGGGAAAAGTGGTGGAAATTTACTGGATTCGCTGCCAACACAGGTAATGACAAGTTAAGAAATAATATGGTTGATTTCTTATGTCAGTTCTACTTCAAAAAATAACAAACACGATTTTGGCATACGATCTCATAAAGATATACTAGTTTTTTATTTTTTGTCAAATATTCCTATCTGATTGTTTGTAATGTTAAAAGCAAAGGATTTATTGTTTTCCAGGGAACTCTGCACGTAGTCATGCTTGGTTTGGATTCAGCAGGAAAAACAACAGCTTTATATAGACTTAAATTTGATCAGTATTTAAATACAGTACCAACCATTGGATTTAATTGTGAGAAGGTGAGTTCAATAAGAATACGTGTTTAAATTTGATAATATAGTAATGTAAGGAACTATGTATATGTATGGGTTAGGTAGGTTTGAGGTGAAAAGGTAGAACACTCAGACCGTTGTAGCAATGAAGCGTTTGAGACAATAAGTTTCCGATTTTCATATACATATCACTAGGATCGTTTTAATGGAAGTCTCTCATGTGGAGTCTTCGTCTTAGTGATTGGGCAGAACAGGAACATACATAGATGGTAAAAAACTGTCTCCTCTTTCTCTTCATCCATGTAGCTTCAGTAAAAATAGTTTGAAAGCGCTCCAAGTCGAAAATGATGCTTACCTATGGTGGATATTATGTCTTACCACAAGTTTTCAAGTAGCTAAACGTATACTGATGTTAGGCTTGTTACCCAGTTGTAAAGTTGTTCTTTTTTTTGCAAGTTTCCTGGAATATCTATGATTCAGCACCCAAATAAGGTAGATGTTGAACTGATGTTCCATCTCCACTTAAAATCTTTGTAATTTTTTTTTTAGCGGCAAAGCCATGCCATCAGAGAAGCCGCCTCTGACGTGCTGGGTTTCAAGAAGCCACCAACAAGGAACCCTTGGTTTGATGAGGAATGTCGGCAGGCAAATGCAGCCAAACAACAGGCACGCAAAGCGGCGCTTCATAAAAGGACGAGAGCTGCTCATGAGCTCTATGAGCAGAAGAGGCGAGAGGAACACCGACTTCTCAGAATGAAAAAAAAGAGGGCATGAGAAGCGTGCGGTCGAAGATGTTGAGAGGTTTAAAAGCAGGAATGAAGTTCGAAAGTTTTATGCACAGGTGAAACGAAATTCACAGGTACGTAAACCTAGAACCGAAAGCTGCAAAGACAAAAGTGAAAACATTATAGTGGAACAGGAGTCAATGCTGAGGATATGGAAGGACCACTTCTGCAGACTGTATAACGGCGACGACGAACCGAATTCCGCTGTCAGGCAGGATGATCCATTCAACATAGACGACGAAAGCCAACAATCCCGTCCTCCCGACTTAGACGAAGTAAAGATTGCCATATCTAAGCTGAAGTCTAATAAAGCCGCTGGAGCGGATGGCTTGAATGCCGAGCTCTTTAAAGCAGCTGGAGATAAGTTGGTTAGGAGCATGCACCAACTTATCTGTAAGATATGGTCGGAAGAAAGCATGCCCGACGAATGGAACCTCAGTATTTTTTGCCCGATCCTGAAAAAAGGAGACCCTCTAAACTGCACCAACTATAGAGGAATCAGTCTACTTAACATCGCCTACAAAATCTTCTCTGCCGTAATATGTGAACGTCTAAAGCCCATCGTCAACAACCTGATAGGTCCTTATCAGTGTGGTTTTAGACCAGGAAAGTCCACAGTCGATCAAATATTCACGTTACTGCAGATCCTGGAAAAAACCCAAGAACACCAAATCGACACCCACCATCTTTTCATCGATTTCAAGGCCGCATATGACAGTATCTACAGGGACGAGCTGTATAGAGCCATGTCTAGTTTTGGCATCCCTGCCAAACTCGTCCGTTTGTGCAGGATGACCATGGAGAATTCACGCTGCTCCATAAAGGTTGGAAACAACTTAACAGAACCTTTCGATGTCAAAAAAGGTTTAAGACAAGGTGATGCGCTGTCATGTGATTTTTTTAACAACTTACTTGAAAGAATAGTGCAAAGCTCACACGTCAACACTAGAGGCACTATCTTTCAAAAGTCTGTCCAATTACTAGCATATACTGATGACATTGGCATAATCGGAAGAACTCAGCGTGATGTCAATGGGGCTTTTGTGAGTATTGAGGCAGAGGCGGCAAAAATGGGTTTAACGGTTAATGAGGGCAAAACAAAGTATATGCTCTCATCAAGAAAGGACCTACAACACCGACGTCTTGGTCAAAACTTCACCTTCGACAGACGTAACTTTGAGGTAGTCAAGGACTTCGTCTACCTAGGCTCCGCTGTAAAGGCAGAAAACAACACCAGCGCTGAGATCAAACGAAGAATAACTCTTGCAAACCGCTGTTTCTTTGGGTTAAGAAAGCAATTGAGTGGAAAAATCCTCTCTCGAAGGACCAAAGTGTCGCTATATAAGACCCTTATCATCCCCGTCCTGCTATACGGTGAAGAAGCGTGGACTATGACAAAAGCGGATTAAAGCACCTTGGGTCGTTTCGAGAGAAAGGTTCTTCGTGTGATCTACGGTCCCGTATGCATCGAAGGGGAGTGGAGGAGAAGATGGAACGACGAGCTGTACGGGCTGTACAGCGACGTAGACTTAGCCAGAAGGGTAAAAGTCCAACGACTAAGATGGCTGGGTCACGTAGAGTGCATGGAAACCAATGCTCCGGCCCGGAAAGTCTTCAAATCCACACCCACAGGACAGCGCAGTAGAGGAAGGCCGCGGATCAGGTGGCGCGCACAAGTGGAAAGTGACCTCACCCAACTTGCAGCGCGAAACTGAAGACATGGGTGAGGCCCTAGTTCACACAGGACTGTAGCGCTACCTTAAGTAAGTAAGTAAAGCCATGCCAATATTTGTAACTTTAATTTGTATTTTAAAGAAGAAGAAATCAAACAATAAATCTAATATAAATCTCCTCATGATCTTTAATGTTTGGTTATGAATGGGTCCAATGATTTTAAGGCAGCTTGACTTAACTGTCGGAAGACATGCGTAATTCGGTGGGAGATGGCTATAAGTTCTGCCTAGAACACGCTGCAGTGATTGGTTAGACGAAAATGACATTGGTTTTAGATCCATTTGTATAGAAGTGAATCACTTCATATTGCATGAATGACTGATTCTCCCAGGTAATCCTGGAAGGGATAGACACTTGGATATTTCTGTTAAACTGTGGATTGGGTTGGTGTAATCGACGTTATAAGGTACGAACGATTTCAGAATAATTAAGTTTCCAATATCATTATTGGTCCACTGTGAGGGAGCTTTAACTCAAATGGTTATGTCAGGGTTATTTGTTGAAAATTTCTAGCGGTGAAAGATGGAAGAGAACATCAAGTGCAGCCTTTTTATATATATTAGATTAGTACTATCATGAAGAAGAACGCTCGGCATACTCTCTGTCAATACCGCACACCTTAAAAGCTTAGATCAATTTTCCACGAATTTATCAGAAATTCATAAAATGTTCAAAAATTGTGAAAATGAGAAGAACGAATTTTAAAGTGCTTACCTGACCTTAATTTTTTTTTTAGATAAGGGAAAATTTATTAAATACTAGCTTTTACCCGCGATTTCGTCCGCATTAGATAGTTTTTTCGGATAGTAGTATGAAAAAACCTGAGCTGTACTTTTGTGTTCGTATGTTTGAATTGTGCCGAGATGGGATGAGGCCATACTAAGTGTGATTGTCATAGGTTAGGTTAGGTTAGGGTTAATAAATTTTAAGAAGAAGATAGGTTACTGCAATACATTTTTATATACGACGTTTTTTGTTTTTCCTTCCTTGGCCAGAACGTAAAGATTTTGTGGGTTTGAGACTCGTGAGCACGCTACACATAATTGTCCATAGGCAACGGCCTAGTCACTGATAAAGCATCGGTTCCCATCGATCACCGAAATCAAGCATGAATGAGCGTGGTTAGTAGTCAGATGGGGGACCATCTCGAAACCTACCGCGTGCTGTTGTCATGTGTTCTTTCTTTCTGTTGTTCTTTCTCTTCTGTCCTTCTGTCTTGTATTAATGTCTTGTGTTGTTATCACCTTATATAGTCTAGTCGCTCAAGGTGCTGTGTTCTCTACTCTGTACATTTATGTGCTGAGTAGTGTGTAATGTAATGTAATGTAATAATTGTCCATGGGAAAAACAGTTTTTTTTACAAATTTACACCTGCAACTTTCAGCGTTTGCCCCCGAGCTTTATTAATTGTTATTGCAAATGCTGCTTTCAGAGGAAACTGCACTGAAACGCCAAATCGGTTGGAAGTATCGGAATGCGGGGAATTAAAATATTTTTTCCTTTTGCTATCCAGTCATGATTATAACTTTTATAATATTTCGTCCTAGGTGAGTAATCTGTAGCCGTGTACCATTACATAACTTTGATACGTCAAGATTTCTCATTAACAGGACTGGAACACCAACCTTCAATCTCAACTTATGAGAAGGGTTGGGAATGCGTTGTTTTCCCGCAATATCAATTTTATCTAAATATTATTCAAATATTTGGTAATTTAGTAGTGAAAGCGATCAGATTCCCCGGAGAGTAATTTTTCTCATAGGAATGCGTTGTTTTCCTGAGGTCAAAAGTAACTCATGTCCTTTCTTAAGTCTCAAACTATCTCCTTACCAAATTTCATTTAAATCTGTTCAGTAGTTTAGGCGTAAAAGCGATCGGCCCACCTGAATTTCCCCATTGGAATGCGTCATTTTCCCTAGGTAAAAAGTAGCCTATGTCCTTTCTCGGGTATCAAAATATCTCCATACCAAATTTCATGCCAATTGGTTCAGTAGTTTAGGCGTGATTGAGTAACAGACAGACAGACAGAGTTACTATCGCATTTATAATATTAGTATAGATATAGATATAGATGATTCGGATTGTGGGGATTAAACAATAAATTTGATAGAGAACGCAACATTTAAGTAAATTTAGGAAAAAATCGTTTCTTGGTGTAGTAATCTGAAGAAAGTGAATTTAAGCCATTAATTATCTGGACCAATTTTATCTGCTAACTTTTGACTTAACCAGTTTATCTGTGTAAAGCGAAGTTTGCTACCACAGCAAAAATGTCATTTTTTAGCAATAGCATGTTTTTGTCGCAATAAGATGTTAGTCTCTGTTTCTTAAAAAATGTTCCATCAAAAAGAAATATATTCACCTGTAAGACATTTTGGTACTTTTATTTCGATATTATTAAAACCACTTGACAATTTCACCTTGACAACCAATGCTTATTATACATTCTTCAATCTATCTGAATTGAGTTTAATAACTTCACACATACGGAAAGCTTGTTGGTAGTCAAATTTGACTATCAGTCATTTCATTAGCCGATTCCAGCCCTACAGTTTAAATACAATCAAAATTGAAAAAAAAAAAAAAATGAAATTTAAAATTAAATTGAAATCTTAAATGTTTGTGGAAAAAAGGAACTATTTGGAAGGCGACATATGTACATATTCATTAAGTTTTCATCAAATTCAAAATTATATTTAATTCTTTTTATGAAAAAAGTGTGCTTACACCATAACAAGCAAACAATTTAAAAGACTTCCCTCATGAAATTACCTTATGTCAATGCTGAAAATTCAAGAAGTTCATGTAATTTTGATTTAGTAACGAATTACCTACTCAAAATTAAATAAATTGTATATGGTTTACTATTTTTGACGTAGTTTGTTCTTTAGATGACAATAGTTCAAATTGTTTGATTTAAACGAAAATTATCTATTGAAAAATCTGAAATCGGTAAAATGCACCGATTGAAAAGAAATCAGCTGTGAAAACAAAACCGTATAACCCGTTGTATTGTTGTTTGTTTAAACAAAAATTAACGCACTATGCGTGTTTCTTTTTAAGTTTCGCACAGAGAACTGAGCTGTTAAAAACATGATTTGTGTTTTTTTTTTTAGCTCAGATATATCAGATAAATGATCGAGCTAATAAGCGTTTTTCTCCTTTAAGCTCAGAGCAGAGCACTAAACTGTCAAAAAACGATCTGTGTTTTTTTTGTTCAGTGATATCAGAGCACTTGGTTTGTGTTTCTTTTTGCAAAACTCGGAGCGTGGTCTATGAGTTCTGAATAAAATGACCGTTTAAATGGAGTAAAAAGCTTAGCGTGACTGACTTCACGTTGGTTTCGTGTGGTATGAAAGAGACAGATGGAAAATTCTTACACTTCATTTCTCCAGTCTGTTTCATAAATAATTCGGAGAGCTTGATCAAGCTCTGCTCAGAGCGTACTCGATGCGCTCAGGCTCTGATCAGTGCTCTGCTCTGAGCTTAAAAAGAAATACGCCTAATGTAATAGGAAGCTCAGCTCAGTTTCATGCGGTATGAAAGAAAAAAATGGCAAAATTTAAAAACTATTGGCCGTTTCGTTCTCCAGTGTGTTTCATAAATTAATTTTCGATAAAACTCTGCATACAGCGTACTCGAAGTTTTCTGGCCTCTGCTCAGAGTTTAAAACTAAAAACGCCTACTATTGTTGTTGGATTTCACATGTGTTCATGGGCATAATTTTAAATTTACAAATACAACAATGTAAACAAGTGGGTGTTGGAGGGTGATACATACGAAAGGTTTCGGTTGTGATATGGAGTTTTTTTTGCTATATAAAATTAGCGAGAACTCGAGGGAGACAATGAAAAGACATGTCTGACATTATTTCTTATTTATATTCTGTATTAGCAATCAGGCAAAAAGGAGTAAAAACTGATTGTGGTTGCCAATTTTAAAAATATTTCAAATGATGTCATTCGCCAATAAGAAAAATATTTTTAAACAGCGCAAATAATAATGAGATCATTTTTTTAAGGATAAACAATATTCTATAGGGCTCAAGTTTTTTTTTCACCGCAGCACGAATTTTCACACTTGTTATGCAAATAAATAATAGTTATGGTCATTTTAGAGCGATTTGTTTCTAATTTTTATCACGGGTACTGCCTCTTGCGAAGAATTGAAAAATCCTCCAAGACTAATTCTTGTCAGGAAAAGTGGTTTTTCAAATTAGCCGTTCGGATTCGGCTTAAAAATTGTAGGTCCCCTTAATCCCTGCCAACATTACTCGCACACAGGAACGGTTTAGAGTTGTAAGTCATTAGGTCACAGTTCTTTTCAGTGGGGGTTTAATTTTAACCTCATGAGTGATATTATATTTTAATATGACTTAAGATGTATCGATCCAGTTGTTAAAAACTATCTAAGTCTGTAGATTTTGACATTTTGGTTGGCAGCTACCAGTGATTGTTTCTAATCTCTTTTGTTGTTGTTTTTTTTTTAATATACAAAATCTAATAAGTCTTTTTCTTCTCAAAACAGTAAAACTTAAAATTTCGTATAAATCCCCATCGCTCAAGTTGCAGTCTGAACACTAACAAATTATTCATTTTTCCACAAAAAGAAATATTTCAGTATCTGTCAAAATCATCTGAATATTGAAACCAGATTTAACTCGCTAAATTTGAAGGGCTAACTCAGAGTTAACTAAAGGGTGATTTTTTAAAAGTTATAGGAAAGTTAAAAAAAACAACATAATATTCAAAAAAATACAAGAAATCTTAATTGAATCCATAGTACAGTCCATATAATTTAATGTTTGAAGATTATTTCATGCAAATGTTGACCTTGACTGTGCCTCAAATGGTCCACCCGCTTAGTTCAATTTTGGCATACTCTCCAACATTTCGGCCGGTATCTCACGAATAAATTCTTCAATGTTGTCTTCCAATGCGTCAATTGAAGCAGGCTTGTCTGTATAGACATGAGTTTAACATAGCCCCACAAAAATAGTCTTAAGGCGTTAAATCTCTCGATCTAGGCGGCCAATTGACCGGTCGCGAACGTGAAAAAAAATGTTCACCGAACTCGCATATCAATAAGTCCATTGTTGCGCGTGCTGTGTGGCATGTGGCACCGTCTTGTTGAAACCACATGTCATCCAAGTCAAGCTCTTGCATTTTGGGCAGAAAAAAAGTTGGATATCATCTCACGGTAGCGCTCACCATTCATAGTTAGGTTACGATTCGCATCATCTTTGAAAAAGTACGGTCCAATTATGTCACCAGCCCATAAACCGCACCAAAATGTGACTTTTTCTCTATGCATTGGTAGCTCCTGCAATGCTTCTGGCTGATATTCACTCCAAAATCGACAATTCTGCTTATTTAGTACCCATTGAGACAAAAATGAGCTTCTTCGCTGAACACAATTTTTCGGTAAAGAAGCGCGCAATGAACTTTCTTAACAAAACACGCAATTTGATAATAAAATTCAATAATTTGCAAGCGTTGTTGGTTTGTAAGACGATTCATGGTTAAATTATAGACCAAACTGAAGATGTTTGACAGTGAAACAAAACGCGAAACGTGCGTCAGCTGTTTAAACCAGTGTTGCCAAAAAAGATAATACCTAAAAAATCACCCTTTCCAAGCAATAATCATATAATTATTTGTGCTACAAGATTATAATAGACTGAAACCCATGTTTCAGAAGTTAACTCCTTTTGTTAGCCCTTTAAAGAAAGCTAATCTCTTTGTTAGGCAGTTTGCCGCCAATTCTACGCTGCCAGTGAGTGTTATGACTCCGCTTGTACTTGAGCGAGTTAGTGATTCCATGGGACCAATCTTTTTTCGCACTCGTACTGTGGCAAGAGTCCTTAGATATCTAAACACACATAAATCCGCTGGTCCGGATGGTATCTCCGCTATAGTTCTGAAGAGGTGTTCTTCAGCGGTGGCAAAACCACTGCGTAAGCTTTTTCATCTGTCCTACTCCTCAGGTCTCGTTCCGAGCGGATGGAAAACTGCATTTGCCTAGTCCATCCCCAAAAAAGGCGAATATTCCTCACCCACTATATACCGACCGAATGCACTTACGTCGCTTCTTTCCAAGGTCATGGAAACGCTGATTAATTATCAGCTCAAAAAATATCTTGAAGATCGAAATCTTCTTAATGACCGACAATACGATATCATGGTTCATCTCACCGAACAGTGGAGCAAATCCTTACATCGTTTTGAAGAAAGTAAGATTATTGCACTTGATATTTCAAAAGCATTTGATAGGGTTTGGCATCAGGCTCCTTATCGAAAATGCGTGCTTTCGGTTTTCATGAATCCCTCCTTCATTGGATTAGTAATTACCTTCAAGTCTGAAAACCACAAAATAAATGCTGGTGTGCCCCAGGGCTCTGTTCTATCTCCAACACTCATTCTTATTTTTATTAATGATCTCCTGTCTGCAACTTCTAATCCAATACGAGTACATTGTTTTGCTGACGATAGTGCTCTTAGCTTTTCATATTCGTTTTCAGAATCACATCCCTCTTCTTTGGATGTAAAACTGCAACGACAAAATATGATAAGCTCTTTAAATTCCGACCTAAACAGGACTGTACAATGGAGAATAAAAAACCGCGTGGAATTGAATGCTTTGAAGACTCAGTGCTGTCTTGTATCGGTAAAGCGAGGTATACCTCCCATTGCCATTATCAGTGGATGGCACTTCCATCGAGGCAACTGAACATCTCGATATTCTTGGTATGTGTGCCACCAACCACCTCTTGTTTATCAACTCCTCCTCTCACCTCCCCGCGGTGAACATCGGGTGCCTAGTACCTCAAATGGAGATTGGGTTCTAAGCCCAGTGGAAAGTTGTTGGGAGGGGGGGGGGGGTAGAGGTGTTTCCACTAAGGCATCTCTCCTTATCTAGACGGCAGCGTAGGAATTCCCGAGATGGAATCAACGATGGCGCCTACAGTTCCAGCAAGGTTGAAATATTTAGTTAACACCTTATAGGGCTTCTACGACTTATTCAGAGTCGAGGCCTATAAGGAGCGGTTTATCCGGCTCCCCGTCCTTGGAGTTATACTAAGGATCTGGCCTTCCAGGAGGAGAAGTTATAACGACAAATTGTACGTTCTCTACAGCGACACTGACCTGGTTAACAGAATTTAAGTCCAACGACTTAGATGGCTGGGTAATGTAGAGCGAATGGACATCAACGCTCCAACCCGAAAGGTCGTCTAATCCAATCCCGAGGGACGGCGCAGTAGAGGAAGACTGCGAATCAGGTGGCGCACGCAGGTGGGTGAACCCTTCAACCAACTTGGCGTTCGAAACTGAAGACAGCTAGCTATGGGCCGAGTTGGCTGGAGACGCATGTTGGTTGAGGCCCAGGTCTGCCCCGGACTGTAACGCCACCTTTAGTAAGTAAGTTATATGTCCTAAACAGACTTTTTTAAGGGTGTTAGCTATTCCTCCCACACAGAAATAAGAAATATTTCTCCAACTAAAAATTACCTCAATCAATGAAGTAAGAGCAGAAAATCTTTTACACTTAAAAAAGTAAAAAAGAGGCTCGGATGCGACCCACACTGATAACTTCCATCCCGTCTGTTGATTTGTCTTGCTTAAAAGGTGTGTAGGTTTTAGTGTTTTGTTAAAAAAGTTGTCAGTTAAATTATTCTAAAAAAATTAAAATTACCAACAACATTTTCCAAATAGTTTAATTTCAAAATCTGTTTTTGTTAACGAGATTTTTAGTCGAAAACTTTTAATTTTTTTATAAAAAACTGACTGTTGGATTTTTATAAAATTGTAAACTGTTGGATGAGATAAATTTAGTTCTAAGCCAATATCTCAAATTTTTGAAAAGATATTTGAGTCGAAAATGAATGTTTACTATCTTGTAGTAATGTTTTTTTTTGTTTTTATTTTTTATAAAAAAAACTGTCAATTCGTTTTTTTTTTCAAAATTTTACCAGATGTCAAAAACGTTATTTTTCGTTCCATAAAATTATTTTGGAGATTATTTTTGTTCCTAAAATATTCGAGGTGACAATTATTTTTTTTAGTTTATTTGATTTATAAAAAAGCCGTTAATTGGATTTGTTCCCAAAAATATACTTGTTTATTATCACCTTACAATACATAATATAAAATTTAATTCAAGTCGCTAGCGTTATTGGCTCGTGAGATATTTTGGGTTAACCAAAATTTTTACCTCTTTTTTTTTTTAATTTCTATGGTAAAAAACCACCCACTCAATTTTTTTGAGAGTCCTTCCTGCATCTTTCTGCATTATTATCTGTATAACATCCCGAGCTTGCGGTGACGCTTATTCACTTGTAATTTTAATAATACTAAGGTGTTGCATAAAATAAGGATGATAGAAATTAAGAATGCATATTGCATAGGCGTCACCGCAAGCCAAAATATTTATTGTTAACAATATTACTTATAAAATATGTTTGCTTGTTGGTATTTTTATGTAGATACACTGCCGGTTAATTGTTAATTGAGCCAAGAATATGAATATAATTACCCCTATCACAGAGTCCCTCGTAGCGAGTCCCCGCAAATTTTGTTACGCTACGAATACGAATACATTTACATCATAAGCCCCGAACGAACGAAATCAAAAAAGCATGCCACACAGAAATATTAATTTCGGAGTGTCAAATCAGCTGATTTGCGTAAAAATAAATAAAAGCTCGTTTTTCAACTTTCGATTTAGTTCTATTTGTTTTTGTCTTTAAAAATGGATAATATTTCTGTTGCAATCTTTGCAATAAATGAAGAAAATACACGAAGACGAGGAACCTGTAGCTTTGTATTCTTTTTTGTTCTCAACCATTTTTTTCTTGATGTATGTATGCCTTCCAATCCAACCACACCTAAGAATTGAATTAAATTATAAAAAAGTTTGGTCTAATCTATTCAATTTACTTTTCTCCAGCTAGAGGTGTCCTTAGAAGATAGGTCTAGGCTATTTAACTCTGTTTTTACTGCTTCCCAAAAGGAATTCAATTCCTCCTTAGGGATTTTCGAAAATCCTTGGGCAATTTCAGGTTTTTCTTGAAGCATTTCATAAAGCCTTTGGAACTGAATTTTATTTGTGATAACTTTATTTGCCCTTCAAAAAAAAAATAAAAAATATAGGTAAACACTTTCACATTAAAACAATAGTAAAACTTACATAATTCTTTTCATATATTTTATTTTTATTTAATTTATCTTCGCTAGCTAAATATTTTTTTTTCGTTTTCAATTGAACTCCGATCAAAACAACTGGTCGTAGAAAAAACTGCCAAACTTCCTATTCATTCGGGGATAGTGATACCACTTTTCACGAACCCCGAATTTCGTAGCAATTTTTTTTAGTTCGACGGGAGCAATGATACTTTTTTTCGGGGTTCGTACTACGAATCTATTACGACGGGGCCTGTGATAAGGCTGAATAAATTGGGTCATTAGATTAGAAGCACATGAAATAAATGGAAATAAAATGCAAGTATTTGTATTTTGTTATGTTTTTTAGTTTTCATTAGGTTTTTAATAACGTGTGCTACCACCAGCCTTCAAAATAACTTAAAAAATTCTACCTTTTAAGGATTTATAAAGAGATTCCAAGTAGACCTTTTTGTTGTTAACAAAATCGTCCCTCATTTTCCATAGTTGTTTTTTTCTAATCCATCATGTAACGGGAGAAATGACGATTTTACTTCTCGAAAATGCCTTATGACCGGCAGTGTACCTGTAAGCAACTATTTTTTTAAATTGTTTTTTTTTTTTTTAATTCAACTTTATACTACCTACCTAGGTACCTTCTAAATTTAGTTTATTTGCCAATTAACTAGGAGTCACCTAAATAATATTCGTTCTTCCAGCAAATATAGTATATGTAAGTATTCAACAAAACTGTGTACGTGCATACATATTAGCTAAATAATTTTCAAATTTAATAAATCTAAATTACCTACCGACTTACAAGAAAACAAATGTCATATTCTACATATCTATGTTGTTTAAACTAATTCCAAGGAACAAAAATCTTGCAATAATTCAACTAAAAAGTCTTTCAATACATACAAAGAAACTACTAATTCACCTGTAATAAACATTGTAAATCAACACATATCGGTGAATGGATCAAAAAACGCTTCTTTTTGTATTCCTTGTCTCAAATCTGAGACGACCTTGCAAAATATAGTCGTAAATGCAACAAGAGCATACCAAATACAAGAAAATCATCGTTTGTCTTGCCTGAGTCGTAACACACAAAGGGACATATCATCTGCGAGATGATTTTAGAAAGAGCTTTCATTTTTGTAGGAAAGATCTATGTTTAAAGCTCTTAAAATATAGCTTTTTCAGTTTCATAGGTCAATTTTCTCCATAGGCGTGATACATCTGTTTATGATTATTTGTGATGAACGTAGATCATTTAAACTGATAGGTGATAATATCATCATAAGTTCATTTACTTCGCTTGAACATAGTCGTAGGATTTCTTATCTCTCTCCTCTTCCTAGTGCTCACACTGTGCCCCGGCATAATAAGGGTAATAATATCCCCTTGAGTGTGCTCTTATAAAAAAAAAACTGAAACTAAGATGATGTCGCATTCGTTAGGAGTTATTGCACGGAAAAACCTCTGCCAGGTTCATTTATCTGCCATTCATTTATTCTGCTTTCACCTTTTATTTTTTTTCGTGAAGTTGAATCTTCTCTGGAAATGTTAACGTCCTCACTGCTTTTTAATTTTTTGTTCTAAGCACATGAGAAATTAGCTTCATGAACGTCTTGTTTGGATCTGTTTTTTAGCGCACGTAAAATAATACTCAATCTGGGTTAATGTGTATAAAAAGTGTTCTCAATTATTTCAATTTAATTACAAATTTAGTTTTATGTTGATATTTGTATCTACTTACAGATCCAGGGAACTGTTGGCAAAGCGAAAGGAGTTCATTTTTTAGTGTGGGATGTTGGAGGACAGGAAAAACTTCGACCGCTTTGGCGTAGTTATACAAGGTTATTATATTTTTCATTCGATACATATATTTTCATTTCATTGTTTTTTTGTCAAGCAATTTAAATTAAGTTAATGTTTGTCCAAGACTAATTTTGTGATTACTTTTTTTTCAAGATGTACAGATGGAATCCTTTTCGTTGTGGACTCAGTTGATGTAGAACGAATGGAAGAGGCTAAAATGGAACTAATGCGTACAGCAAAATGCCCTGATAATCAAGTATTTCCATTTTAAAATATATTTGAAAAATATTTTAGTTTTTTTAATATTTTGACATTCGTCAAATTGAATTGAATTAAATCATACAAATGATGTTGAAACATTTCTTATTAAATTTCATCTGTTACGATCTAATTTTTACTAGGGGGTCCCAGTATTGATTCTAGCTAATAAACAGGACTTACCCGGAGCAAGGGATCCCAAAGAATTGGAGAAATTTCTTGGATTACATGAACTTTCACCACTCTATCCAACTTTAAATTTAACCTCATTAAGTTCGAGTTCATCATCAAATGCAACTAACAATTCGGCAACAACGCCCAATTCTGGCCAAATGCCTTGTATAACACCAACTTCCCAACATTATAATAATCATCAACAACACCATAAATCAATTAGTCAACAAATCTCAACATCAACATCCTCGGCGCTGTCGTCGGCTTCGACAACAGCGAATATAACAACCAAAGCCGCAAATTGTGATATTTCCTATCATCACCATAATCAAACATCTATAACAATCAATCAACAGCAAACACCAACAATTAAAACTTCTGGCATTGGTTCACAGCAACACATTCAACAACAATTCAAAGGTTGGTACATTCAGCCAGCATGTGCAATAACTGGAGAAGGCCTTCAAGAAGGCCTTGAAGCTCTTTACGATATGATTGTAAAAAAACGTAAAATGACCAAAGCCAATAAAAAAAAACGGTAATACGATTTTGTGACGGAAAAATAAGGATCTAGTATATATATATATATATATATATATATATTTATATATATAGTTTTTTTTTTGTTATGTAGATATTTTCAAAAAAACTGATATTTTAATACAAAGATTAATATAATTATGTATAATTGCATGCAATATTTTATATTTGTATTTTATTTTCTACGCAATGTAGGGCACAAATTTATTAATTTTATTAATTCACAATTATTCTCATAATCTATGGCTACATATTTTTTCAAATATCTAATCAAACACAAAGTTCATTCAAAATTAAGAGATGTTGAAGCTTTGTGTGTCTGAGTAGGTATTCTGATCTTTCAAGCCTACATCCCTCCCCATTTTTTAATAAGAAAATGTCTAGACGAACCGAATTCCACCTTGAGCTGCTTCTCAAATGTCTTTAATTTGTTTATGAAAGTCGGTCAAATAGATTTTTATGTAGCAATCTCACCATTTTCAGCTATAAAGAAGAAAGACATAGTTAGACTGGACATATCCTAAGCTTGTTAGTACCGATAAGTTTGAAATCACTTTTTTTTACATGAAAATACAAATTTTAGCATTCCGATTCTTACTGTGGTTCTCTGTAACTTAACTTATTATGACCGAAATATTGTTAGACTTATTCACAAACTTATCTGCCTTATACATATATTATATACAGTGCAGATTCCTGAGAATTGTGAATCAATGCAGACTTTCCAACCTACTTTTATTTTAGGATCATTATCGATCAACAATAATGGCTTTTTGTTTAAATAAAAAAATTACCTAAAAAAAATCTGATTTTAAATCATTTGTGCTCAAGTTTATTTATTTATTTGTTATTGTTTTTTGTTTGCCAATGAATTACAATTTATTGATACAAAATATGATGTGAAACTAGTTTTAATGCATTTTCAAAAGTGTTTATAATAAATAATAATTTATAATAGAAATTAATAGAACTTTTTTTAAATAATACACATACTATTAAAACTGAAATTGTAATATGCCTTATTTTGTATGTAATCAAAGATATGTCTATTGAAATTTTGTTGACTCTTTTATTTTAATTTTTGTATTTGTTTTGTTTTCTTTTCTTCAAAGTTTGGAAACGCTGTTGTATCAATCACAAATTGTTTAATGATATATTTTAGCCGATAGTATTAAACTGTGAATACAAAGTATTTCGCTAGTTTGTAACTGTATTTTATAAACTCAATTAAAGTTTAATATTAAAATTTTTATTATAAATTGCAAGTGTGGGGAAATATATGCTGCATTAAGAATATTAGTGTTCTTTGAAAAGCTGTGCAAAAGGCTTCAAGTGTATATAGAACTGAAAAGAGTGAGTTATCTTATTCTTTCCAAAAAGAAACCAAAATTATAGGAATTCGAGATAGATTCCAATTTTTGACTTTTATTTAGTTAAACCCTCATTATTTTGTCGCAAAAAATTTCATATTGGTTTTCCTGAGAATACAAAAGTGTGAAATACCAATTTGCTATTTTTTGCTTAAGGTGTGTCGAACATAATGCGAGACTCATTTGAAAAAAGCTCCTTGTTTAGCATTACTCATTTGATTCTATTGAAACTACCAGTTGATAGTAGAATTGCAAATCTAATATATAAAATATTCCTGTCACAGTGTTAGTTGCCATACTCCTCCAAAACGGTTTAACCAATTTCAATGAAATTTTGCATATACATTCGGTAGATCTGAGGTTTTTATCTATTTTTTGTATTCCTAAGTGCTATGGTTTAATTGCATCAACATCGTACACGGTGCAACGATCTTACGATAGTATTCAATGACACTATGCATAATGAAGCGTTGATTGCTATTGAGGATCTTTGCATTATCATTGACAACTTACCACTCATTCATTTCGGTATGCATTCACCAAATCGAAATGCATCTTATTTAATAGAAAATGAATTGAATCGTGAACTAAAATACAGTACTGTAGAAATGTCAGCGATTGTTGCTCGCAATGTCCCAATAATGAATGAAGAACAAAGAACCATTTATGACCACATCATGCACGCAGTTTCGGCAGGACAAGGTGGATTCTTTTTTTTTTGGATGCACCAGGTGGAACTGGCAAAACATTCCTTATTTCGCAAATTCTTGCTAAAATAGGATCAAATAATGGTATCGCATTGGCTGTTGCATCTTCTGGCATTGCGACAACTTTATTGGATGAAGGCAGAACAGCTCATTCAGTATTTAAACTGCCACTAAATATTCAAGTTAACCCAGACGCGGTGTGCAATATAAAAAAACAATCATCAATGGCCACAGTGCTGAAACAGTGTAAAATTATCATCTTGGATGAATGCACTATGGCACACAAACATTCGCTTGAGGCGTTGAACAGGACATTGAAAGATATAAAAAACAACGACAGACTATTTGGCGGCACTCTGTTACTCCTTTCAGGTGATTTCAGACAAACACTTCCCGTTCTTAAAATCATCGCCACTGTGGCGTAATGTTGAAAAAGTAAAGTAGTTAAAATGCTTCAAGATCCATCCGCTGAAACATTCTCAAAACAACTGTTAGATATAGGCGACGGAAAAGTTACTACAGATGAAACTGGATGCATAAAATTACCGGTCGATTTTTGCACCATTATTGATTCACAAGATGCTCTCATTGACCAGATGTACAATGACAGATGTACATAGACAATATACAAATCATGAGTGGCCGTCAGAAAGAACAATTTTAGCAGCAAAAAATGTGGATGTCAACGAATGAAATCTCAAGATACAACATTTGTTACCGGGAGACTTGGGGTCAAACAAATCTATTGATACAGTTTGTGATGCTACCGAAGCTGTAAATTATCCAACTGAGCTTTTGAACTCATTAGATTTACCATGCATGCCATCACCGCATAATTTACAACTAAAGGTTGGATCTCCGGTAATTTTGCTTCGTAATTTGAACCCACCACGGTTGTGCAACAGCACGCGATTATTAATTAAAAAATTAATGAAAAATGTTATTGAAGCCATAATTTTAAATGACAAATTCCGAGGTGAAAAAATATTATTACCGCGAATCCCTATTATACCCACTGATGTGCCAATTCAATTCAAGCGCCTTCAATTTCCAATTAGATTAGCATTTGCAATGACTATCAATAAGTCTCAAGGCCAAACGATGTCTGTCTGCGGCTTAGATTTGAGCACTTCATGTTTTTCACATGGACAATTATACGTGGCGTGCTCTAAAGTGGGCAAACCATTGTATATACCACATCCTTACAAACTTACAATAAGTTAGTTAGTTATTTCTAACAAAATATTCTCTAGAAATTATTTATATGACAAAACAAGGTTTGTCGGGTCAGCTAGTAACCTTATAAAGTAGAGGGACCCACAATAATTCTTTACCGTACTGTATCCCTGTCGTTTCAATATTCCGGTATTCAAAACTTAAGTGCATCGACACCTTTTAAACTCTATCGTTCTTTCCTAATTCTTGCACTGTGTTTTTGACATAAATAGTTACAAGATCCCCTGAGTGTTTCAAATGAACCGATATGAAATGGAGAATTATATCAATCAGAAGCAGTTTCTATGACACTTTAGCTTTTGGAAAAATGGATGGATTTCACATTTTTAAGTCTTGTGTTGAAAAAAGACTCGAGCCACATTAAATGAACTTGGCTCTATAGATTTTTAATGACCTAGAACTTTAAACAGCTCGACCAAGCCTTTCTTGACTCAGGTCGTCTGAATTAATAATTTTCATATATCAAAATCTACCTGTAAAAATGGACCAATTATTTTTAGGGGGGTAGAGCGATCACAGTTTCTTTGTTCCCACTGATTTATTCTGGACGTTTCCCAGTATAATGAGAGTGACATACCTATTATGGTCACCGAACATGTACAAGGTAGGTTTGTTGTAATCACCTTTATTATAAAAATCAACATTCAACCAATTGAAGCTTGATAGAATTTATCAGTTGAAACAAAAAACCGAAAGTGAATTGATAAAATATTATGCAATTGTGAATGATTTCAGTTCTTTTGTAAGCGTGTGTCTCACAGATTATTTTCCATCAGGGAGAGAAACGTGCAAATTTGATTGTTTAGATAAAACTAAACTCTTTTTTAGGAAGATGGAGATCTTGTTTTTGTGAAAAATTTTGGCATGTTGGGGCCACCACCAGTAAATATTATTTGGATTCTATTTTCTTCTTTTTCAATTTTCCATTTTAGATTGAAATTTCAGTTAGATATCTTGTTCTTAAGGATCTAAGCTATTGAGTTCTAAAGCAATATTGTACCACAAAATCCTTCGACGAGTTCTATTCCACTAACTAGACGAAACTGCACAACTTTGTTTTTTTAATTTGATTGCTTTGGAAACAATATTATTAATACATTTTATACGTTAATAAATTCAAAACTCGAATCTTTTAATTAATTCTTGACGGCCGACTTCAAATTTAAGATTGAAAAAAAAAAATTGACTGGAATCCAAAAAGTTGCAATTTTTGTAGAAAGTGTCGATTTTTTCATTCAAAATAGATAATTAAAAATTATTCAAAATGGGTCAACAATTTTTGTAAATGAAAGTCATAATGCCATGATTGAAAAATGTCAATTATTCACACCTAACGTGGTAACCGGTCGGAGAAATTTCCGATTGTAAAACAGTTCCGATCGTAGGATTTTTGTAGTTCTTTCTAACCGATTCGGAGAATAAATTTTCAAGTGCTTTTTCAAATTCGGGTTAAGAAACAGTAGGTCCCCTCCATCCCTGACTCGAACCGCACACAGAAATGGTTGGGAGTTGTAAGTCACTAGGCCTTAGTTCTCAACGGTCTGTTGCGCCACCTAATTTATTTATTTTTCAGAAAGAAAATACAAAAATAAATAAACAAAATTCAGCGCATCAACATCAGGTCGAAAGTTTTTTCTATTTCCAGAATATTTATTTTTTTAAATTGCCTTTGACTTGTCTTGAATTTCTTTTTCTTTAAAAAGTAGTCTCAATTAAATTCACAAAATAAAAATGAATTAAGAAAGCTTACAAACTTGCTCACCATTACCATCCATCTTAAAATTTGCATCCGCATTGTTTTGCTGTTTGAGAAAATTGGAACAAAAATGTTGTATACATAACGTGAAATTGTACGTGCTATAATCCCTTATTAATTTTGATTTTTTTTTTAAATTCGTACAAAATCGAATCTCTGCGATCGGTTACCTCGATATGGTATTACTTAATTGATCTAAAAAATTATTAAATCCGTATAGACAAATATTTTTGATGAACTTAAATTTTAAGTGGATATATCGTCTATTAGTTTAATTGACAGTTGTAAAAAAAATGTTGATATCCATTTATTTTGCGGTCAACCACAACAAATTCTTTATTCGTTGTATCTGCCTTCCGTTCATTTCATCACTTTTCTGAATCCAACAGCATATTACAAAAAAACACAACTTTATTTATACGGCAACCTAAGTTTTTGGCCCATCAATAGATCTCTAAGCCCCAACATAAAAAAAACTTCAAATAAAAGCCTATCCACAATTAATTTTGGATAAAGAACAATGCTCCCACGAAATTTTACCGAACTAGTCTTGCGATAGAAGAAAGAAAGCTAACCCTTCTTTACGTCATGGGGTCCAAATGTACCCCAGAGCATGTTTGAACACATTTTTTAATTTTATATCTATGGGATTAATAATAAGTGAACTTAATTCATTTTTCTATTAATTTTATGTGTTTTCATGATCACTGACTTTACAGAATTTTTTTAGTATTTCAATAAGAATATATGTGTAGTGCTACATCCGGTTAAAGACGAAGGTAGTTCCATGTGACATTTGAAGCATATGTTATTTGTGAAGCGATGGCAGCAATATCTTCCACAACAGTCACAGTCTTTTGCTTTTGAACAAGGGTGACATCTACTTTTTTTTTGTAAAGCAGTCTCTCGGGCACCTTTCGCAAGAACGGTTGAAGTCTCCCCTTAAGGCGAAGATCATCCAAAGTAGTTTTTCCTACCCATCAGCTCCTCCGCGAGTGGCATGAGCTTATCGTTGCTGAATACGTTTTTTATTTTCCTTGCTGGGTTGAAATGTCGAAAAATGATGACAGCCGCTAGTGCTGCTACGTCTCGTTAATTGTAATATACAACCATCGATGTGTTTGACGTGTGCAGGAATAAATAGAAACCATTTGATCGAAAAAATCGACTCCACCTTTGGTTTTTTTGTATTCCAGTATCATCACAGGCTTATTTTGAGAACCGAAAGCGTCACAGTTATGTTGCGTCTATAAAAAAAAAACTTGTTTGTTTTGCTTTTGGACATACATAAATCATAAAAGCTATTATTTCAAATACATTTGTTTCAAAAATTGCCAAAACACGGTTTTACATTTACAGCAAAAATTGTCAATTGTAATTGAATAACAAATTATAATCATTGGATGCTTGTATACGCATAAATATACCTGCTCAAGATTTTGAGAACCCGGTTTAAGGAGTAGAATTGAAGTATTGAAGTTCGTTTACAGCTTACTAATTAGGGCAAATTAGAAATCAATATCGAAGGAAGATCCGAGAGAAATTTTAAACTTATGGCATTTTATGCCAGTGGTTGACTTTAAGAATTTAATTTAAGAATATGTTTTCGAATGGCCTGAACAATTAATTGTCTATTAAAATTTCAACTTTATTTATCTAATAATGTTTGAAAATCATGCATTAGTAAGTTAAAAAAATTAAAACTGAATAATATAGCATAGATATGAAATGGACCCCATGACACGAGTGTACTGATTTTTCCCGTGATGTAAAGAAGGGTTAAACGAAATGACAAACAATTGCCTTTAAAAATAACAACGTTGAAGAAAAAAATTAAACATGATAATACGTTAAAACCTGCCATAAAAATCAGCAGACCAATCAACAACTTGTGTTTTTTTTTTTTTCATTAAATCTGCCTTTTTTTGATACTGAGTCTTAACTTATGTTTAATTATTGTTTTAAATTTCATTTTTTAACAGAAAGATTTGAAAATTTATATTGATTAATATGAAGGAAGAAATTAACATGGCGGTGTTTTATAAATGAGTGGAAGAGCGACCCAAGTAGCACCTAAATAAGGTGTATTGGCAATTTGTTTCTGATTACGCTATTGAAATTTTTAATATTACTTCGTTTTTCGTTGCATTTAGGTTAATTTAATAATAACATCAATATATTTAAAGAAATATACAAATTGTATCATTAATTAAAATTTATAATAAACATGTATAAATCACGATTTGTAGAAAGTTTGAAGTCTTAATAATGTTCCAGGATATTAGCCAAAATTTCATCTAAGAAAATTTTGGGTGCAGCGTAACGGTTTTCATCACATTTCTTCTTTGCTATGAATAGCATTACATAACACTATACTTACTACATGGATTTTGGATTATGCTTTTAAGGCTAATGTAAAAATATGATTCTCATAAGATATGAGATGAATCATGTCTTTTTTTTTGACTGTATGAAATTTTATAATCCTTGATTTTGATTTTATGATTTTTAAAAATAAATTTTGGATACACGTGTTTAAAATTACTTTAATATTTTTTCAATAGATTTCAAAACCCGTTCTCACTTTTTATTTTTAAAACCCTTAAGCATAAATGGTTGCACGTTTGGTTTAAATTTATGTGAGACAAGCGAAGACTAACAATTGGTTATGTTTTTAAATAGATTTCGAAAATTATCACTAATAAAAAATAAAAAAATACTTCACAAATTGATTACACCCATTTACACTAGCTTTACGTCAAAACTAGTTTAAAATTGGTTTCAAGTTTCAAATTTCCAATTCTATTTGATTGACATCTGAATTTGTGAAATATTTGTTTGGAAGAAACTCTATAATATGGTGTTCATGATTGTTTTTAGAATTTTGAGATGTGAAAATATGGTGTGATAGTGATTTTAAAGTTAGATTCGAACCTCCGACAACTTATAATTTGATTGCCAGCAACAAAATTATATCTAATGGTTAAGAGAAAGTATCACTAATAAAATAGAATGTTACAAGGAAAATAGCAATTTTTTTTAAATTAAAAAAATAATTTCTATTAAGTTGAACATGCATTTTCTTTTTTTTTAAGAAATATGAAAACAAACATTTTTTAAATAAGAAAATTAAATACATTTAAATTAAACATGTGCCTTTTTGTTACTTGTTTTGAAAGTCGTTTTGACGATCGGTGTACCTTTCTTCCCGATATATAAACAACCAATGCAATAAGAAAAGGGAACTACACACGAGTATATTCTTTCAAAATTAACTCAGAAAACAAGCCTTGACAGGTTGTTAGAGCTTTGTGTCCAGTAATTGGAGATTTTCGATAGATTTGTTAACGTATTAAAAATAAAAACACTGAGAAAGGACCCGGTTTTAATATATCAATCGTTTCATGTTTAATTCCATTAACAAAATTGTCCAAAAGTGCTCCTTGACAAATGGAAAATTTAATGAATATTATTTCATTACGATACTAAAGATCATAATTATTATTACGTTATTACAGTTTGTTGGATGAGAACCTAATTCACACAGAACTGTAGCGTACCTAAAGCCATTAAGTAAAGTAAGTAATAAGCAAGTTCAAACAACATTAAGTGACTTCGTTTGTAGTCAA